>OZ007502.1:61876997-64276997 GCA_963931805.1 Microdon myrmicae
CTCAAGCAAATTATCAGACATCAAAGAACGTAATCTAATTTTATTACACAACGCAGGACATCGGCATTATTTGGTTGTTATCCATTAACCTCATAAGAATCAATCTTTCCCCTTTCATTGAAGAGCAAGACAGACGCTACGCCAAGATAAATGTTTTGAAGTCCTATTAAAAGCTAAGTAAAGATTGTCACATTAATCGCATGAGAATAGAAGTCCGTGGAAATGAACAGGGAAGCATTGTGGTAGACTTACACTGGGTGTTGTAAATAGACAGGAATCACTTTCAAAGCCTTGTGCTGTTTGAATTAATTACACTTGAAGCTCCTTGGGTAGCTCTTCAGCCCAAATGCGATAATTTAAACCAGACGTCGAACTCTTCGCTGAACAAAATTCTGGTCGGAAACATTGGAATTTTTCCAAGTTTTTGAATAGCCTTAAGACTAAAACAATGACGATTCGAACGGTCGACCGGCTTCAATTCTTACATGATGTGAATTTTCATCATCATCGGCACTACAACCGGGAACCGGTCTTGGCCTTATTTAGCAAGTCCTGAACTTGTTAAATTTACCATAATGATTTGTTTTTTCCGGGCAAGATCATTAGTCTTACGCCAGAGGCTTCCCGACGGGGAATCGAACCCCGGTCTCCCGCGTGACAGGCGGGTATACTAACCACTATACTATCGAGGAGCCGATGTGAATTTTGTATGCCTTTAAACGAAGATCCTTACATAAAATACGCCAAGTTGTTGCATACGACAAACTAAACTGTTGAGAACGGCACGGAATCGATTCATCGCAGTCATTTCATACAGTCTCAGCTACTGCCGATATATTTGTCTTACTGTGTGCTGGATTTGATATATTTGGTCGTGAATTATTCAATAATGAAATTAAGGCTTACCATTTTTCGACGGTAGACAGATAATATTGGCGCAAGGCTAATAACCTTGCCCGGAATTATTACGGAAAATTATTATGGAAAATTTAACAAGCCTCGGGACTTGCTAAATAAGGCCAAGACCGGATCCTGGTTATAGTGCCGATGATGATGATGATGAGACAGAGAATAGGGAGCGTAACTTGTCTTAAGAACACTAAACTCCTCGTGAAACGCTGATACGTCCAAATAATTTGTGCCGAGGTAAGTCTTTTCGCAATGAAATGTCAAACAATACTCAACAAAAATACCATGACGGTTTGACAGTTCGTTCTGTCATAAAATCCTTACTCGGAAAAGTACCCTCCAACTGGAACTCGCCCATAAAGAGGTTTCTGAGAGAGCTTATTTGGCAGGCGGATGATAAAGCAAAAACGATAATGTGGGAATTATGAAGAGGTTTTGTTTGTGTTTGACAGTTTGTTCTGTCATAAAATCCTTACTCGGAAAAGTACCCTCCAACTGGAACTCGCCCATAAAGAAGTTTCTAAGAGAGCTTATTTGGCAGGCGGATGATAAAGCAAAAACGATAATGTGGGATTTAGGAAGAGGTTTTGTTTGTGTTTGACAGTTTGTTCTGTCATAAAATTCTTACTTGGAAAAGTGCCCTACAATAGGAACTCGCCCATAAAGAGGTTTATCAGAGAGGTTATTTGGCAGGCGGATGATAAAGCAAAAACGATGTGGGATTTAGGAAGAGGTTTTGTTTGTGTTTGACAGTTTGTTCTGTCATAAAATTCTTACTCGGAAAAGTACCCTCCAATAGGAACTCGCCCATAAAGAGGTTTATCAGAGAGGTTATTTGACAGGCGAATGATAAAGCAAAAACGATAATGTGGGATTTAGGAAGAGGTTTTGTTTGTGTTTAACAGTTTGTTCTGTCATAAAATTCTTACTCGGAAAAGTACCCTCCAATAGGAACTCGCCCATAAAGAGGTTTATCAGAGAGGTTATTTGACAGGCGAATGATAAAGCAAAAAGGATGATGTGGACTTAGGAAGAGATTTTGTTGTGTTTGATGATGACCATTAATGCAGGAATAAATTGGGTGAGATGCAAGAAAATATTGGAGACAGCAAATACAAAAATTTACAGAAAACAGTCTTTTATCACGGCAATGCTATATTAGAAACTATACCTCGGTAAAGAAAGGATTGGGGGAGCAATTCAAACTATGTCCAAGTCATAATTTAAATGGAAAACCCTTTTCTTAAGATAATGATTTACAATTACAAAAGTTAAAACGAACAATACCTAGATTCAAGTTCTGGCGAAAGGCAATGGACTAAAGAATGTCCATTTACAACAATGGCAAAACCTGTGTTGTCATGTGGTTCATTACTTGATTTTTCTGTGCTCTTTTCCATGTCATCATACACGTCGTTGCACTCAGTACTGGAGAAGAAAAAAAAAACGTCATATTAGTTTTTAAAGAAATAAATCATATATCAGATAAAATACCTAAAGGTAACAACAGAAACTGCCGGAGGCGACGGTATAGTAACCGTAGACTCATTCATCACAGATGTTCCATTATAATTCGATTTGTTTAAGACTACAAACACAAAATTCAATTAAAGCCACATAAAGATCAATACAATGAATATGTCTTGCTACTCACTATAATTTGGGTGGAATTTATTTACAATTTTTATAGACTCCTTGTATAATTTTAACTGTTTTTCAACATCTTCCAGAGAAACGCCGTCAACAATAAACACGTCGGCAAAATCATCCGTAAGGAGTTGACAAGAATATCCTATATTAATAGCGGTTTCTGTAAAACACAAGAATTAAACTTTATTCGGATCGTGTAACTTTTTCGTATGTTGTAAAGAGATTCACCATTACTAAAAGAACGTGTTTTTAATAGAAGGTGTCGATGTTGCAAATATTTGTTTTAGGACAGTGAAGCAAAGTGGAAATTGCATATAAGGGTGAACCACCATTTGACCCAACATATTCAGATGCAACGCCGTTCAATCCAAAAATTAATGATTAATAATTCAGAGAATCGCGAATGTATCGCGTTCAGATTTATTGGTATCGTGCGTAACTTTGTTCTAGTTGCTTTCTAGACTCTGTTCGAAAGAAACTGAAATTATTCAGCGGAACCACTTTGGAGTGAGTATTTATTCTCCGGTGCGAAAAGTTGTAAAATTGGTTTCCGATGTTAATTGGAAAATAAACGCCAAACATGTTTAAGTAGATATCGGAACTGTTAGTTCCAATTATTTCAATCATAAACCATTTTGCTATATGTGTATATCCGCGCTATCTTATAAAAGTCAGGGATCAACTGGCTAAGAAATGTGGAACATGTTGATAACTGAACTGGCTTTAACTATGAGCCCTGAAGTGGACGAAGAAGCAGAAGTTGTAATGTCCTTCACTAATGCCTAGAAAGTTCTAATACATTTTTTTTTAATAACATCCTTTATTGGATATAAATAGTACAATTTTAACAATTTAATTTAATACTAGGTTTACATTGTACTTAATTTAGTTTAATTAAGTTAAACGTGTAGGGGTTTACTGGACCAGTGTTCAGCCCCCAACTCGATTTTAGTATGTTAGATTTTAACATGTTAATTCATGAGGTTTCGTCGATTTAAGCTGTCTCAATTCGTGGGTAATATCCAAGAGCTGAATAGCTTCTACGTTGGTATGATTATGTAGGCGTCTTTCGTGTTTGACAGCGTATTCTTGGATAACTTCATACATCCATTTGATCTGTGGGGAAGAAGTATTGTGCACCGGCGTACGGCGTTGATTCTCTTCTTTCCTCCATCATAAATTAGAGTTCTCTGGGCACCAAGAGAAACTGGATTCATCCGCGAGCGGCACGAATGAGGAACAATGAGACGCCATCGATCATTCAGCCGAAAATGTCACCAAAATAAGAAAAGCTCCACCACTAACCGTTCACCAGAAAAGAAAGGAAAATGAAACTCACTGTTCTGCTGTTTATTAATTAAAAGGTTCTTTATTGATTGGGTAAAATAAAAAAAAACATGAATCACAGTCCTCAGAATCATTCACATATTTTAATTTAAGCGCTCTCACATTGTTTATTACTTGAAAAGTTATCTTATTGATTAATTAACTGAAAAACCTGAATTAAATGCCACTGGAATCTTTTACATATTTTAATTTACGCGCACTCATTGAATTGTTCAAACGTACACAATTCCCGGTTTGGTGATAAACGTTAATCACGCGACTCGCGGTTGACTTTTGCGTCCCGCAGCGCTACGGAAGCGAAGTTGGAAACCCGACCAGCTCGGTCGGGTGATGGAAAAAGACTCAGCGATATCAATTCGCTGGCAAAGGAAATTCGGCCAGTGGTACTGGCTCTCTTAATTTAGGGATGCATTTTCAAGAGAAACGTAAAGTCTTTCTTTGGGAGTAGATTACCAGATCTCATAGTGAAGGTCGTAGTGGCACACATGTATGTGTGAACATTGTTTCTTTCATGGGACATAGCCATGAGAACGAATCTGAAAACAAAGAAAGGGAATAATGTGCACCAATGAGATGTGAGTTCGGCTAAGTAAACAAAGCGTATCTCATTGGTTAGTAATGGATTTCTGTTTGCTCATGCCGCGAGCTCATGAGAAGCAGATCCAGAAATATTGTAGGACAAAGGGATCGTATAGATCATTGTCTATGATGTGCCTTGCAGCTGTATTGATAGACCGCAATGCTGGTGGACATGGTGCTAATTGGTTTTAGCATATTCACAGGGAATTGGTGTTTATGGCATCACTGCCAAGGGTAAGTATACAATTTCTGTTTGAATTGGTCTATGCTATAGGTTTTGGTTTCAGCGTCGTTTGCGCCAATTGTGTGCAGCTGCGTTGGATTGTTTATAGTAGGGAGAAAAAGGTCGCCAGCCAATGTGTATGTAAAGGGATTTATTGTACGCATGATGAGGCTGGGAATAGGCGACGCGATGTTTATTATCCCTGTTATGATGGTTACATTATATATAAACCAAATTGTTTCGTTTTCAGGAATTCATCTAGGGAAAATGCGTATGATAAGATTGGGATTTGCTTGGCAACCGAAGGTGCCGAATTGGACTTGGGATTTATGAAGTTTGGACAGAATTCTTGTAGGTAATTTTGAATTCGAATTAATGAATGAAGGTAAGAATACTCTTCCAGGAACTTTTAGCTAAATACATTAGATACTTGATGCGTGAAGCATTTACAGGTGCTAATGCGATTGCATTAGCGGAAAACTATGAAGGTTGGGTTGTATTTACGGGGGTTCTTCGGGTAAGTAGACAGTGGGGTTTGGCGGAACCGCCACAGATCTCTAGGTCGTCATGTATTTCCTGATTTGTCACAAAACATTGGTGATCATGCGAAGGAATTTATTTTGGCTTCGTTGAATTATATCTCTATTGGATTGCTTTGTACAGCCCATAATTGGATTCCATATATCCAGATCGGCTTGATGATAGATCAATCTTTTACAATAGAGATTGAATTGAGAGTGATTCCCGATTAACCAATACATCTGTCTACGTTTCAGTTTTATTTGTTCAGCTTTTTGTTTCACATGAAGTCTCCACTTTAGTCTGCTATCCAAATGTATACCGAGATAATTCACTGAATCTGCTTTGGGAACTGGAATTCCGTTGAGATATGTAGAAATATTGTTATCTGATCGTCCCAAAGGAAATGTTACGTGAATAGATTTCATCTCGTTGAGTTTAATTTTCCAATCAGATGGCTAATTTCGTTGAGTGCCTGTTGCAATTGTTGTGTAACTTTTTTTTTTTTGATTATCGTCAGCTGATATAACTGTATCATCTGCAAAGGTGCCTATGAATGTGTTCTTGGTTGTTGGGATGTCTGCTGTGTATAGTAAGTAGTGGAAAGGTCCCAGGACACTTCCTTGTGGTACGCCTGCTTCTGTTGGATAGAAACTAGAGTGAGCTCCTTCGTGTGTTACTTTGAACGTCCTATCAGACAAGTATGATTTGAGTAGATGGCAATAGTTTGCTGGAAACAGTTTACTCATTTTATATATATATAAGACCTTCATGCCATACTCTGTCGAATGATTGGGAGACATGCGCAATATTTCTTTTCTTCGAAAGCCTTTTCTCTTGCTGTGGTCACACGGTGAACCTATTCAATAGTTGTGTGTTTATTCATAAATCCAAATTGAGAGTCTGGAATATTGATGAGTGACTTGAGTCGTTTGAGGAGTATTTTCTCAAACAGTTTTGAAATGGATGGCAATAGCGATATGGGTCTATAAGACGTTACTTCTTCTGCTGGTTTCTCTGGTTTCTTGAGCATTATTATCTGGGCTGTTTTGAATGAATTTGGAATGTATCTTAGTCGGAAGCAAGCATTAAACAGATATGTTAGCATAATGACAGCTTTTCGAGGTAATTCCTTGTACACGCCAGGTGATATTTCATCGATGCCTGGTGCTTTTTTGTGGTTCAAACTTTTGTCAATTTTTTCGGCTATCTCCATTGGGGCCACTGGTTTGATTGTTTCCTCAGTTTGATACCTGGGACCAATACTACTTAGGATGTTGTGTGGTTTGAACACTGAAGTCAGGTTTTGTGCAAATATTTCAACTTTATCTTCAGTTCTGCGTACCCACAGTCCCTGCGTATCTTTTATAGGTGGCACTTGGATAAGGGGACGTTTAAATTTACGTGTTGCCTTCCAGAGAGAGTAATCTGTGTCCGCTGACGGACTTAGTTCACTTAGATACTTATCTATACAACTCTGTTTATGGTCTTTAATTAATTTGTTAACTAGATTGATCACCTTGTTGAATATTTTCTTATCGTTAGGGTGTCTGGATGTGTGCCAGGTTCGTCTAACTTAGCGCCTGTCTTTGATTAGATCTCTAATCTCAATAGGGTATGAGATTGCTGGTTCTGGTTTATCACTTGGCGCCGGAGTTGCTGCTGCGGCTGCGCTTTTCAATGTTTGGATAAATTGTTGTACTTGTTGTTCCAATTCTTCACAATGTTGAAGTTTAAGGGGACATTCCGGTTAGTCGGGTCAAAAAATAGGTTATTTTCATGATTTTTTTTAAGAGAAAGTATTAAAAATATTACAACTCTTTTTTTTAACATTTTATTCATCTTTCGACTACGTTTGTCACTCCGGAACCGGACCCCCCCCCCCCCCCGAGGTGTTCAAAGGGGGTGTAAGGGTTATTTTCGCCCCCGGTGAAAAAATACGAAAAATGCAAAAAGTTTATTGAACTTAAACACATTTAGCCCAATGTGAGCGAAAAAAATTTTAAAATTGATAAAAAAAAACAAAATGGCGGACTATTGAAAAAAAATTGATTTTTCGGTCCTTTTTTACTCTATTTTTTAGTTATAACTAAAAAACTAAATAAATAAATAAAAAAGTAATTCACTCACAATTTGCGTGTGCTTGTTAAAAATATGTGTGCGAACTTTCATAAGAATCGCATGCACCGTTTTCATATTATCGCTTACACCAGTCTCAAAAAAGTCGTTTCGAGAAAAACGCATTCAAAGTTTGAAGATAAATTAGACAAGGGATAAAAGTGATTTTTTTCATGAAATCATCGGGATTTTTTATATAACAGCTAGACATCTATTCCTGGACCATAAACAATTCCTTCCACGACTTCGAATTGATCCTCCAGTTGCATTTTCGCCTTTTTCCTCGCTGTTCGTGCTTCGTGCGAGTTGTATAATAGGCTGCGGTCAGCGTCTTGCTGCCGATCTCTGTCCCTCTCGTTCGCAAACGCTCTCTCTGCATTATTAGCAACACGGGTAAAAACCCCTCATTAAACATACAAGCTGCGGTAAGAGCCGCAACTTCAATGATTTTCTTACCACTGTATGTGTGTTTTGGTGCCATTTGCCAGATAGTAGCATTGAAACTTTCGTTGTTATTTTGTGTGAAACCTCCCTCGCATTTTTTTAACAAATCGGGAGCTGTCAGTTTTACGTAAACGGGGTAAATAGCTGTTCGTAGTTTAAGATCCAAGGGAGGTTTGTCGTGGTGGAACTTTGACAGCTCATTCGCAGCTTCCGCGCGTTTCCATTTGCACCATGACTCCGGGCTCTCTGGACAGTTTTGATGTTGCGGATTTTCATCGGTTGATATTTTGTGGTAGTATGTAGCCCAAATTTCTTTCGCCATTTCTTCAGCAGAGTGAGCATTGCGTCTAATCGCAAGTTCGTAATAAGTCGTCAGTTCTGTTATCATGTTTACCGTAAGTTTGCCAGGACCAGCTCCTCCTAATTGGTCTGTTTTTTTTTTGCTTTTTTTATGACACCGCGTAATTGCGAACTGATTCGCTTTCCCACGTGATTGATACACTCGACCTTTACAACATTTGGAAATGATTTCGGCAACGCATTCATTATTTTTACATCCCCGTCTACAACGTACCTTTCGTAAATGCGGCCGTGCAGATCAAAAGCGCGCTCGAACATCTCTAACATTCCGTCAGGCTCCATTTTACCCGAACTTCCATTGTGATCCAATGTGCAAACTGGTTCGTGCTCATCCCACCAAGTATCATATTCAGGGGTGCCTTTCTTTGTTTTCATAAGGTTGCAACCTTGGCAATAACGCGATTTCACAGTAAGATCGAGAACTTTGTTTGTTTTGTTGCCGATCAATGTCATAACGCCATAATTAGCAGTATGACCCCTTTTGCTCCAACTACCATCTACAGAAGCAGTAAATTTTTTATCTTCACTATCATCAGTTTTTTCTTTTTCTTCTTTGCTAGCCTTTTTTATCACGGATGAAAAAACGCCGATACTAGCGGTGTGTGCATTATCGAGAGCAGCGTAGTAGATACGTTTCGTAAATTCGCCAATATCCATCAGTGAAGTGAAACAATGTAATCCATTTAACCCGACACCCAAGATGCGCATTACGAATACTATTCTACGATTAATTTCGTAAGCTTTGTTGGCGATTCGTGGACAGGATTCGATGACCCTCTCACCACAGTTGCATTCGACGATCAGTTTGAATCCTAGGTCTTTTTCAGATTTTTTTGAAAAGTTTATCGAACCGTCACAGTTTTTACACTTTATAATGTTTGAAAGTTCGGAAAAAACTGAAAAAAATGTAACACCACGTATGCTGCAGTCACTGTGGCCGTTGGAGCGAACTCAGGCGATGTAGCCAATTTTGGTGCCGATGTAGTCGCATACTCCGTTTCCAGTTCATTTACAGTTCCCATAAATCCTTTTCGTTTTTTATATCGACTCCCTGGACGCACCCCTGACTTACGCGAACCTTTAACGTTTTTAAACACTATGTTAGAAAAATTTACCATTGAAAAACGTATGAAACGGACGCCTAAATGCGAGCACTGCACGCTCTGAGACCACGTTTACACTAAATACTTTTTCCTCCTCATGAAAAAGAAACATCAAAAATACCTACCCCGCGACGTCACCAGTAGGAACATCTTCCATAGTCACCAAACAAGAAAAAACCACCAGCACCGTGCAACGGGCAAGTTAGTTTTATATATATGAAACTAACTAAAACTCAGGCAATCGCAGGTCACCCGCAGTACGCCCGAATGTAAAAACAACATACACAGGAGCGACTATCCATTACCGCTTATGAACATGTTGTTCAGTCGCACAAGATTGCGACATATTCAAAGAAGTGGTAGTTGGACCAAGCCAACAGCGAAGCAAATTAATGCCCATAAATGGATAGTCTGCATCTTTCTAAATACACGGTAGTTGCCACTTATGATGCGAATTTGTATCCGCGGGAGACCCGACCCTTTAATGACCTATAACTTTGGAACCGCCTAAGATTTTGTTTCCAAATTTTAACATATTATTTTTGAAGGATAAAACTATCGATTAAGCAAAAAAAAAAATAGATTTTTTGAACCGAACAAACCGGAATGTCCCCTTAACGTTTAATTCAATCTGATTGTCAAGCTCTGTTCGGAATTTTTCCCAATCTGTATATTTGTTTATAAGATTTAGGTTTTTGTTCTTTCTGGGAACAGCTGCATTCAGTTTTAGTAGTACTGGAGTGTGGTCAGACGTTAAATCAACTAAACTATCCGTTTCAATATAATTCGATGACACTCCTTTCGAAATAAAGAAATTTTTGCAGTTCCGCAACATTATACATTATACTCGTCACCTGGATATCGATCGAGCATACTCAATTTGTCGCTTCTCGCCACCTAGGCACATCGCTGTTAAGTGTCTGGGGTTCTTCGCTTTCGCCGCCTGGACGAAATGCTCTGGGGGCACCCTATCAACACCGCCCATTGTACGTAGCTGCCACGGGGGCACCACTCCAACGGAGTCGGTGTGTAAGATAGGCTTTCGGTGCCAAGATAAGGGAATACAGAAGGAGAAGAACAGGAGAGATGCCGGCACCCTTCAGGAAATCCGACCAACGGAGAGCGAATAGTGAACACATGGTCCAACCACCAATGGAAGAAGAAAGGTACCTGGCTTTGGGACTATTGCATACTGCGAGACAATTGAACGAAGGCTTCTATCAATTAGCAGAGTATTCTTCTAAATAGCAACCTGGATGCGTAACCTCTCTGGCTCAATCAAGTGCCAGTTCTAATTCAACAAAATATGCCGCAAGGATTCAACCACAACATTCCAAAAAGAAAGCCACCATGTCCAGCACCATCATTCAACTAGTTCATCAAATACGACCAAAGGTAACGCTGCCGACAGAGGGTTCAGTTCCCATCAAGAAACTCGCCCAACGCCGAGCATTGGTTTAGCGGCGTAGATGGGACATATCCCCAACTGCAACAGCATCAGCCAGAGCAATCAAATTGGATTCGAGTCGCAGATGATTCTATGCGGTTGGCGGGATACCTAACATTTCTGGCAGCGGCACAGGCTGGACATACTGAGAAGATGGTGGAATTACAGCCCATCACCTTCAACATATTGACGACCACAAATCACATCGTTTCCGCAGCTGATGCGGCAAAGGTCGCCTTTCAGGCACGTCTCCACAATATGTCGGAGACTATCAACTATGCTGTTCCAAAAAGAAATCATATGCGGTCACAGCACCCACAACAACAATTGCAGCAGCAGCATAGACCTTATGATGACAATTCGTATGAGGATGATGGTGGTTCCTAGACAATGACTGCACCGTATGACCGCAGTCCCGATTCAGCGTTTAAGAGTTACGCTCAGCGACTTCAGCGTCGGATATGTGAATCGGCTGACGGTAACTACAGTTCAAATGCCAGAGCATCCAACAATACCGGAAAATCAATTTCACGAATTACCATCAAGGGAACAATACAATCCCTTCTGATATGGTGGTAGGTTCAGCGAAGTCTGGCAAATCAAGCAGTATATCGTCTTCTTCAAGTCCTCAAGGCCAACAAGATTATTTCTATGGTGGCCATTGTAACAATTACCGAAGCCATCATCATCAAACAATCACTCAACCAGTGGATCAAATACTCCGCCAGGTAATGTGGCCAACGACAATCTCAGCTCCCATCAAGAAATTCGCCCAACACCGAGCATTGGTTTAGCGGCGTAGATGGGACAAATCCCCAACTGCAACAGCATCAGGCACAGCAATCACCTTGGATTCAAGACGCAGATGATCATATGCAGTTGGCGGCAACTCTAATAATTCTAATATCGGCACAGGCTGGCCATATTCAGAAGATGATAGAAAACCAACATTGCACGGCCGACTTTAACGCAACTAATCGGTCTTTGGACTGAATTGACAGCTCCATCTAGTGCACCTAGATTTCAACTAAATCTAAATGGCCACATTTCCAACCAGGGACAAACACAAACAATTCAACATATTGGCGACCACAGCGCTTAATTACCATTCATGGATCCACGATACAACATAGGACTACGTCCAAAATATTTATACGATACATATGGATTTACGATCCAAAGAGAGGACTACGTCAAAGGAGGTCATCGATGACACAGAGGGATCCACGATCCAAGGAGAGGACTACGTCCAAGAAGTTCATCGATGACACCAGGGATGTACGATCCAACCAACATTTAACATTAAACACACAAATCACACCGCTGCCGCAGCTGATGCGGCAAATATCGCCTTTCAGGCACTTCTCCACAACATGCCGGAGACTATCAACAATAAACAACCACACACACATACACACACACACACAACACTCATAATTGACTAGAAATTTAAACAATAACTAAGTATATTTTATAACAAATTAATTCAGTTAATAGTCAGTTCTAGTCAACATAATTAATTTGCCACCCTACCGTTTTACCGTACCGGTGTATGAGCAACACGAGCATTAAGGGCTCTGAGCTCAACTAAATACCAACCGCCACTTCCCACGGCGCTGACGCCAACTAAGGAGGGCTACTGGGTCCATCGTCGCGGCTCGGGAAGATGTTGCAGTTCCGCAACATTATACATTATACCAGTCGGAAAAAACATACCACACGGAGCGCCACCTATTGCCGAATAGACAAAAAGCAAAATGGTCTATTCATGTGACGTTTTCCATGGTACTGTTTTCACGCGGTGCTGGTTTTACTGTTTTCGTACACAGTTTGTTTTGATGTAAAAAGTAAAATTTTGATTTGTATACGGTACTTTTCGGTACCTGTTTTTTGACAGTTTTGTTTTGTTAAGAGTTACAGTCCATCGTAAAATTAAGTTTAAAGGGATCTCGTGTCGCGATCTACTTTTTTCAATTCATTTGTTTTATTTAGTGGATGCGGCTTCTTTGAGATCAAATTGATCAAATTATTTGTGCCCAGTGCGGCATTATTCGGAAACCATCCAGAGGTGTTCTGAAGTTGAGATGATGTTGGTTATTCTAAAGTCAACCAGAACGAAGGCTGATGCAGAAAAACCATTTTGTTGTTTCCCAGTTGGCGAACCATCGGCAACATCGGAGTTGCGGTTCCCAGCTGGCGAAACAGAAATCGATCAGGTCAGGAGTTTTGTTTCTATCAGTAGGCCAGTATATTGGTGAACAAGACGAATGAAATTCGCACTTTGCTTTTTTGATGGCTGTAAGCAATTTTTTTCCCTTGCCTGGAGTAATCAACCTTGACCCCCAAGCAGTGTGTTTGACATTGAATTCTCCACCAATTATAAACCTTGGTCCGAGCTTCTTGAAGATATCCGTGAATTGTTGTTTTGAGATTGTGTGTCTAGGTGGGCAATATACAGCACCTACATTTAAATCACCTCCATTAAGGTTGATAGTAACAATGGAGGCTTGAATAAAAATTTCTTTTATATCTTCTTGTTGGAAGTGGGGTATATTTTGTTTTATTATCAGAGCTGTACCTCCACGGGCACGGTCGCTGGGGTGCGTAGTCCAATAGGCCATATAACCCCTGATTTTTATGAAGCTCATACGAGAAAAGTGTGTTTCTGACATCAACGCAATATCTATGTTGTGCTCTCTTATAAATATTTCTAATTCTTGAGCCCTTTGGTTGAGCCCATTTGCGTTCCAAGTGATTATTCGTAGGAGTCGATTACTCATTGTCTTTATTTCTTGGATTTCTTGATCGGTAGTTCTTGAAAATTTTCAAGTTTATCTACCCTTTCTGTTAGCTGGTTGATGCTTTTTTTGATGTCGTCCTGGAATGCACTGAGCATCTACATCATATCCATGATGGTAGGCTCATTATTGACAGGTTGTTGTCTGCTTTTATTATCTGCTTTCTCAATTGGTTTATTGTTCATTTGTGTGTTGCTAGTACCAGTTGTAGTTGTGGTTGGCCCCGCTCGCTCTGTAATTTTTGATTGCAGTCTTTGAGTGGCTGTAGCTTTCTTTGGATGCTGTGCTTTTAGTGTTTTTTGATACACTGAGCATCCCTTGTAACTAGCTGGATGGCCATTCTTGTGGCAAAGCGCACATGTTGCTATGCTGTTGCGTTGTTTTGAGCATTGGGTGGTGTGGTGGGGCCAAGCACACTTGACACATCTTGAATTATAGTTGCATACGTTTTTTGTATGACCAAGATGTTGGCAATTATTACATTGAGGTATCGATCTGACCTTTTCGGGTGGTTCAATCGATACTTTGCACCATAATAATTCTTGGATTTTATAAACTGATTTGTTATTCTCTTTATGAACTATATCGACATAAAACAATGGAAATGCTCTGAAGATTTTTTCTCCATTATTTGACGTGGTGCTTTTTCTGATGTTTGTTACCTTTACCACTTTATGATTTAGTGAGTATAATTTATTTGCAATCATATTTATGGACATTGAAGGTGGAAGTCCTCTGAGTACGAATCTAAATAGTTTCTCACTTTTTAGTTGGTAGGTTGATACTCTAAGTCGTGGGTTCTTACATCCGTCTTAAGGGATTGTAATTTCTCTTTAACTGCTTTGTATACATTTTCTGTTTCGCATGTTATTTTTATGTCGTTATTAGATAATGCTTTGAATTGAAACTACAGATAAAATGGCATTTCTAAATGCATTAAAATCCCTTATATTCCCCACATTGATTGGTGGTGGCAAGGGAATTTTCCTTTCTTTGATAACCTCATTTATTGATTCACGAACTAACGTCATATTGTTTACAGTTGGTATTGTATTTTATTTATGACTGTTATCAGTTTTTCTTTTCTTAGAAACCGCAGAGGTTTCCCTTTGCAACCGTTATTCGTATTACTTAGCTGCATATTTTGTTGGTTGAATGATGTAGTGTCCATTATTATTATTATGTATTATTTAACACCTCTTTTGTTGTTGGTTTTTACACGTTTTTTTGTGGTTTACACTATTCACTTATCACTATTGATAGAGAACCCGCGTACGCGTTTATTTACTTTCAGTTTTGTTTTTTTGTGTGTATATTCAATGTGTGGCGAGGAGGGCAATATAAAACGTCTTTGCCGTTCGAACGTCAAGTGAACACTAGTTCTAATACATGTATATTTTTTGTTTGAATTTCTAGTCGAAGCCGTAAATTTTAGCTCACGAGTGGTGTCAAATTAACGCCGGTGGTCGTGAAAGGACACCGTGCATATAATCATTACTGGCCCTTTTCAATTGCATCTTAGTATTGACCCACACTGCATAGGTAGCGAAATGGAAGTATTAAATTGCACTGTTAAATGATAACATATGATGCCTGCTAGCGGAATTGTATCCACCCTTATGAAGGCACAGTTCAAAGAATTGAGTTTTCCACTCGTAAGTCTTTAGCGCCGACTATTCAAGTCTGATTTACTAGAATTTCCAAATATTATTCAGGTCTCTTCTAGTAATACTATTACCGAACATTGTTACTAGACTAGCATCTCTTATGTAGCATTCGCACGGCTTTGTTCCAACCAAAAGTGAGAAAATATGTTAACTTACTTTAACTACTATAAGCATAAAATCACCTTGTTTGTCACCAGTGAGGACCCATATTTTTATCCCAGCCATTTGTAGGTTGGCTATTGTTTGCGGTACTCCGTCTTGAAGTTTATCCTCTATCGCTGTTACTCCGACCAATTGCATATCACATTCGATTTCTTCATAGATTGCGTCAAGTTTATCTTCCCGATTATTCAGAGATATGGCTGCCTCCTGCTGTCTCTCCCGCCAGGAATCGAAGAATTCATCACTCAAATGACGTTCTGCGAGAACAAGTGTTCTCAGTCCTTCTCCAGCAAATTTCTAGGTATTCAAAATACGAAAATATCTATAAAAATAATATTTTTGCGAAATAATTTACTTACGTTTAAATGCTCTTGAGTTCGAGCTTTGATCTCAAACTGGCCGGAACTTAATCTATCATAAATCACATTATCTGCACCTTTACAATATAAAACTACCTTATTATTTCTGCGTAATATCACCGACATCCTTTTGCGAATGTTATTAAAATCCAGTATTCCTAAAAGTTCATATTCCTAAAACATAAAGTTGTTCCTTTACAATAAATTGGACTATAACACGAGTTTAAAGGAATTAAGATATAAGAAATAAAGGGTCTGTGGTCCCAATAAAATACAAATAGAGAGATTATATAGAAAAATATAAAGAGAAAGAGTGTAGTAAAGAATTTTAAGACATTTTTTGTTCACATCTTTATATGTTATGGAATATAAGGTATGGAATGTAAGAGGCTCTGAAAAAAAAAACAGACAGTGGATTATATAAATAAAAAAAATAATAATCTTATGAAATATATTGAAACATTTGATATCCTTAGTGATCGCCAATATGGTTTTCGCCGTAATAGGCGTTTTATTAGCATGCTTCATTGAAAAGTGCAGTCCCACCAGAAATGCTTCAATGAAAGCAACGGTGTCGTACCAATGCTTCAATGAAAGTAATGGTGTCGTACTTCGAATTCGATAGCTTGGCATTCCGTCCTTTTGTCGACATTGCACTGTGGTCGACTTACGCAACCCCATGCCTAAAATCATAGTGCCTTGGATAGTGCCCCGTCCTGAGTTCCCAATTATATTAACGATCGATGGTCCATCTATGGTGAACATCGAAAGGATTTTACCGTGTTATATCGAATAAGAGCCCGAAGTATTCTAAGTCATTTAGTTTCTCAGTGAAACGTTTACTACCGCCCAAACTGTCCCAGACGTCGGCGAGAGCCTATCTATACTCTGAACACAATCGGTTCCATCCGCTTCTCAAAAAACGGAGGTCCTCAACGATTCAATGATCGACACGCGACCAACAAGAGGAGAAAAACGTAGCGACAATCTTCAGGCCGCAATAACCTTCTGTATGATAGGCGGTGGAGGTGGTGTCAAACCGTGATGGTGAACACGGAACGACGGACTAGCCTACGCTGCATTTCGTCTTAAATTTCGATCCTGTGCGACATACTCCAGTTATAAGCGCTCGATTTCTTTTCCTGCAAGCGAGTAGATATCTAAAAAGAAACTGCTGTGGAGGCTGCTCGCGGGACGCGAACATACAGGGCAGAGTTACTGATTGCTTTCAACCCGGAGAGGGCCACGACGATCCTTGTCCCTGTTCAATCCAAGTTGACATGCAGTCTCCACGTGACACCCCTGGATAGCTACTTTGGCACCCGCCAAGTACTGAACCAATGTATGCAGCGAGATCCTGAGAAAGGTTGACGCAAGGCTAATAACCATGCCCGTAAAAACGAATTTTATGGCAAAGTTAACAAGCCTCGGATATGGACCGCATACACGACGACGACCAAGGAAACGAAAATTGTTAAACGATTTAAGAATTTTCTCATGGAACGTCCGCTCACTATACAGAGCTCGAGCTGCATAGCAGATAGCCGATGCCCCGTCCGAATATAAGGCTGACATAACAGCATCGCAAGAAATAAGATGGACGGGGAGTGGTGTTATTCAAAGAAACGAGTATGACATTAATCGCAGCTGTCATGCAAAATGTGTTCGGGGTAGGCTTTCTAGTCAGCCGAAAACTGAAGCCTGCCATCATCGGGTTTAATGCAATAAACGAAAGGCAATGCACTCTTCGCGTGCGAGGCATGTTTAAGAACATAAGCCTCATAAACGTTCACGGACCTACAGAGGAGTCCCCTGACAACGAAAAAGAAGAATACTACGAAAACGTCGACCGGGCCCTTAATGCCTGCCCAAGATATGATGTGAAAATCGTTCTTGGTGATTTGAATGCAGAAATAGGTCGGGAGCCGGTTTTCAGGCACTACGCAGGTTCCCATAGTTTGCATGAAAACACTAATGACAATGGACTACGAGTGATCGAACTGACAGCATCGAAAAACTTGGTCATTGCAAGTACCAGGTTTCCCCGTAAAAATATCCACAAAGCCACCTGATGGAGCCACTCGCAACCAAATTGACCACGTGTTGATAGATCGCCACCACTCCTCGAGCCTGATGACGGTACGAACGTAACGAGGTCTATCTTGTTGGTATAGGATTCCGAGCGCATATTGCCTTACGTAGACGTATTGAATCCGCGGATCAGGTTCGAATCAACACGGCGCCTTACGCAAGGAGAATACCAGTAACACCTTTGGTCGCCCTCGAAGAGTTCGACGGGGGGAAAGTAAGTCCTGGGGCCAAAATGCCGGGCGTAGAAGAGAAATGGACACACCTTAAGAATACTGTCATTAGTACTACCAACTCCATCTTAGGCAGTAGTCGTAGAGATCGAAACGACTGGTTTGATGATGAGTGCAAATTAGCGACTGAACGTAAGAATGCTGCATACCGGGCAATGCAGCAGTCTCATAGGACGCGGGTACGCGAGGAGAAATACAAGGAGCTCAGACGATCTGAAAAAAGGCTTCACGGACAAAAGAAAAGTGCCTGGGAAAAAAACCTTGTCTGTGAAATAGAGAAAAGTAGAGAGCGATGTCCGCACCAGGCGCGGATGTTCTACCAAATAATCCGTAGTATGACGCGGTACACACCACACTGCACTTACTGAAGGATAAAGAGGGTAATCTGATCACCGATCCGGAAGGCATTCCGCAGCGATGGGAAGTGCACTTCAATGAATTGCTAAATGGTCAGCTCACAGAAGAATTTGGCTCCACCAATGCAAAATCAAGACCAAATGCTGCCGTTACCAAGGATTGAGGAAACATTAAAAGCCGGAAGAGAGCTCCAACCAAATAAAGGCCCCGGAGCTGGTGGCGTACCAGCTGATCTGATTAAACAAGGAGGGACAGCGTTACATCACGCAATTTATGAGATCGTGGTGCACATATGGGAGCAAAGGGAGATGCCGGAAGATTGACGTAGTGGTATAATTTTCCCCATACATAAGAAGGGAGATATCACACTGTGCAGCAACTATACGGGTATAACATTGCTGAGTACCGCCTATAAGTTACTCTCCACTATCCTATTCACGGGTATAACATTGCTGAGTACCGCCTATAAGTTACTCTCCACTATCCTATTCTCTCTCTTCTTCTGTCCATTAAAATGTAAGGGTATCATACAATCGTTTGATGATTATAAAAAACAAAATTGATGAATAAGATTTCGGAAAAACTGTGTTAACTGAGATGTACAAAACCAGTTTAGTGTAATCTACAAAACAAATGTCTAAACTACATGAAAATAAATGTTCAAACCTCTGTTCTGCCCATAACTTCTATTGTAATACTGTTTGGTGTTCTCGACCTGAAAACGAAACCAAAAGTTCTGGCAGCTGACACGAGAGCTGACTCGTCTGGACTTTGGGCCTGATATTCTAATCTGTAACAGAAACTTTATTAATTCTAATGAAGCCGAGCATACCGGAAAAATACCTGCCTTCCATTTACATATTCTGGCATAATAGTATGACAAAGAGACAGTAAACGAAAAAATGTATGCGAATGTTCTTCATCCGACTTAACAGCGTCTAGTAATGTTTGGTCATACCATTTAAAATCTGGTTCGTATTCCGGGTTATGGGAAAAGTCTATATGTGGGGTTGTCTGTAATGAAAATAAAAGAACAAAATTGTTAGAAGTTAGTAAATAAATTCTAATATAAAAAATATAATGAGCTTTGCACCCTATTTGCGACACAGCCTTCCAAAGTGATGGCATGTTCCATATTTTATGTGCTTATCAAGAACGATATTGACTTTGGGGAAAAGGAAAGCAGAGCCTTCAATATTGTAAACACCCATTATGAAACCACAACCTATTTGCGAGATCACTTTCAACTATTTTTTGTTATTACTTTTAGATGCTTTCACTTGAAAAATGGGAACAAGCATTTTTCCGAAAATCCTTTTGAAATAATATACCGATCACCATCTTAGTCACATATTCAAACCACATTCCATGCTCAGCTATTGCAACGATACGAGCGTTTCGCCTCGATCAATGTAACACCAGTGACTTAAAATTTCCTTATTGTACCTGTTTTTATAGGAGAAAATAAAGAATATGTTTGCGAAAAAAGAATCGGCGGATGAGGCGTAAATTGCAAATTTGTCACTTCATTAAAAAAAAGAACCCTTGAAAAAGAATCGATGATTTTATGAATAAAAAGAAAATCATTGTACAACATTGGTCGGAATTAGTAGTCACCTTTCTATGCCACACAATAGATGGCAATAAATAAATTAAGGAAACTAATTTTTCTTTCAAATTGTACTTGTAAGAGTAATTTAAGAGCTTTAAAGAGAACACTGTACAGTTTTGTCTCTTCATCGGGCACTGACACTTCTTCACTTCCACTGGCTATTGATTGAGTGTCATCAACGATGAATGGGCAGTGGCTATAGAGACGCGAGTGTGAAAGCATCTAATATAATAAATTCATTAACTAACATAATAGACTTTTATTTTCACACATTTTGTTACAATACTCACCTCATTAATTTCGATTGGGTCTCCAGTTCTCAAATCAATAAGATCCCCGTAGGCTCTACCATTAATACTACATTTATTGAAAGTCATAATGTTTTGGGTAAGTGTCCCGGTCTTATCCGAGAATATGTACTGTATCTGGCCCAGTTCTTCATTCAAAGTCGTTGTTCTAGCTTTTGCATGAGTCTTGGTCTTTTCATAGTACATTTGTTCGTCCCAATTTATCAAAAATGACTGCGCAAAACGTATTACCTAGCGAGATACTCGGGTTTTGAAAATGTATTTTCTTTTGGCAATATTGTCACTTACCTCCACTGAAACGTAGAGAGATATTGGCACAACAGTGTTGAGAACGATAGCATAAGAAAAAAATACTAGTAATCCAATAATAGTTGCACCTTGGGCAATATCTTTGGGAATTATATTTTCCCACGGCAGGAACACCTAAAACGAGACTCTTTTAGTCTTTTCAGTTAACTAAAGTGTTTCTATAATGGAAGCAACATTACTTGGAAATGTTGTCCGATGAAAGCTTCCCATATGGCACAGGCTACTGTAAAAAAGGCGCATATAGAAAGAAGGAAAAGCACAATCTGGAACCGATAATAAACTTTACACCTCTGATATATATCGCATATTGAATCATGTTACTTACTCCGATAATAATGAAATTCAAAAGTCTGTCCACTCCGGTGCTTTTGAATTGCGTTTTTCCGGAATTTTGCATTAATTTCGTATCTTTACCTGCAAACACTACAACACCGTAGCACCATTGGGTATTGCGCAGGACACATCCTCGTAATAAGATTTTCTCATTGTCCAAGGCAAATCTTTGATTATTCCACACGAGCGTACCTAAACGGATCACATTACATTTATTTTAAGTTAAAGGTAAGTGACCGAATGGAATACCATCGAATTTGTTGAGATGATTGTTTGGTCGCTCACAAATGATTTCCCCATTGAAACTCCACAATAGATCATGTTTTTGGCCAAGATGAATGGTTTCAGTCAGGCACTGTTTACATTTGAGATTCGTTTCACCGTCCAATTCAGCAGTTTCAATAAAACAAAGGCCATTTGGTTCGCTAGTGGACAGGAGTAAGAGATCGGCAGCTACAAATTGATTGTTCTCCATACGGATCACGTCTCCAACCTGATTGTTAATTATGAATTTATATTACAGTGAACAAAATCTATTCATGATTCATATCTGTCGTTATAGAGTGAGTGTTATGTAGAACACGAATGCCTTACCTGAACACCTGACCATTTCTCATCAATTAAGTTGCCGTTTCGCAAGGTTTTAGACTTTCGATTATTTACATGAGAATCCGACACATGCCTTTGCTGAAAACAGAAAGCAATTGCTGAGAAATTCAATATTTTATCGAGGTCACACTTAATAATAAATAAGACTTCACATACGATGACTTGAAATAGTGGTGCGATTTCACCAAGTTGACACCACTGATGTAAAATAGAAATTATTTTCTGTACATCTTATGAACAGTGAATGATAATGCTTATTAATTGTTTGCTAAAGTCGGATGGGCTGGATAAGGTGCTTTTTATGAACCGAATTCACTTTGAAGTTCGAAGTATTATCATCGCAGTCCAGCAGCTAAATATTCATAAATCCACTGTATCAGGAAATATTTCTTTTGTACCACATTTTTAATAATTCTCTCTGCAGAAGCGAACTCAAAACGTTTCGTCAGCGCCCTGAAATTCTAATAAGGAACTATTGTTTTTTTTAAACAGTTGCAAATTGTAATTCCAAAGAATTCTCGTTCGCCAAACAAATTTTGGTAGTCATGCACCCATCATTGGGAGATGAACTGCAAGTTAATGGGGTCTATCGGTCTGTCTGTGAAGCTCAAATATATCGAATTCCTTGGAATGGTATCTGAATCTTCAAGTAACAGTTTCCGTGGATTTTACATATATTTGTAAAAGAGGCAAACTTCCGCAGCGTGGCTTTGCTTGAGAGCGGGAGTTGGAGGTTGAAATCAAAGGAGGTGGGGAAAGAAGTGGCCCTTCGTAGCATACGCGAGATGGGTTCGTTAGAGCCATGCGAGGTGAGATGGGAGGGCAAATAGAAGACACAAAAGTTACGTAAGTTACAGAGGTTTGGTGACATGTTATGGGGAAGAACAGTGTTGCTGAAATGAAAAGAAACCGAAACCAACAAACGGCGCTTCTCTAGCGCTGCCCCAGTCTCTCTTCGAGTGGACTGTATTTTTCCCCGGCACTGGACGGCCAACGATGCTTTTGTCAATTCCAACGATTGTACCTCCAGAGCCGGACTCTTCTCTGGATTGGCGGGCGTTTGAGTCTTGCCCAGTACAAATCTACCAAAAGTGGAAACGACCAACGAAAGAAGACAAGCCACAAAACAATAGGATGACAATATAAAACGCGCCAATACGATTAGAACGAGACTTTACCTAATTCTTTATTTGCTGAATTCTATGAATAATTATCTTGTTATTGTCTGATCTCTTTATTCGCTAGTCTTTATCAAGACTGTTTCCTTGGGAGCTCTTTCGACGACTCCCGCTGTTTCGTTTTTTTTTTTTTTTTTTTTTTTTTTTTTTTTTTTATATAACGCTGTCTTTATTGACCATTATAAGTTTAGTTACATAAGTTTACAGCTAGCTTAACTAAGTTGTGACAATTTTACTTACAATGTCTAGAACATTTTTTCAAGTAGTATTTAATTGGAGGTCTTACGTCTATAGAGATTTATTCCAGATACAATTTACTAGTAGGACTCCTGGAAAGGTCATGAAAACCAGGATGGATTACCTATGTTTATAATAAATATTCTTAAAAACTACTTACCTCTACTTAAATCTAGCTTATATCTAAGGTAGTTAAATAAATTCACATTTAGCCATGTAGAACAATTTAGCCTAGTCTTAACCCCTTGACATACAATGACGTCTCCGAGACGTCATTCATTTCATGTGCCATTGTAGACTTTGACGTCTCCGAGACGTCAAGAACTGTCTTTGGCTAACACCGGGCAGTATATTATTAGATTAGCTTGTTCGTTCGTGCGTCGATGCTGTTTTGTTTAGACTGTCGATTTAAAATATACACAGGACAAGACGTACTTCGAGGAAGTAATGAATCTGCGTCGGAGAGTGTTGTCACTCAACTAGCCGAACCCATTTTAGGGAAAGGATATACCTTGTTCCTCGACAATTGGTATTCGTCTCCTAATTTATACAAAATTTTACAAGCGAAGAATACAAATGTTGTTGGAACGGTGAGAAAAAATCGGAAAAATATGCCAAAAGTGCTGGCATCGTACAAGCTAAAAAAGGGAGAAGTAAGAACAATGTCTTGTAAAGGTATCCTGTCCTTACGCTGGCATGACAAGAAGGATGTGTACGTAATAAGCACGAAACACTCAAGAGCAGAAATGGTTGATACGGGTAAAATAAGAAGGAAAAAGGGAGGTGAAGAAGAAGCTGTGTTGAAACCGACCTGTGTTGTGGAGTACAATCGTGGAATGGGAGGTGTCGACCAGCAAGACCAACGTCTTGCATGTTTCCCGCTCATGCGAAAGTGTGTAAAAGGATACAAAAAAATATTTTTTTATATGTTTGATATTGCTATCTGTAATGCTTATGTGTTATATTCCAAGTTGCCTACTTCACAAAAGCAATCGATTGTGAATTTTCGATTGGATCTTGCAGAAAATATGCTCTGTAATTTGTCACTTCCGGACTATCCGACACGCGGCAGACCGGCACAAAGTGAATGCCCGCTTCGGTTACAAGCAAAACACTGGGCACATTTTCCCGAACATATACCTGCGACAAATAAAAAGGAACATCCTGCAAAAAGATGCCATGTGTGTATGAAACACAATATAAGAAGTGAAACGACTTGGCAATGTAAAAGATGCCTCACTCCACTGCATATTCCTAAATGCTTTGAGCAGTATCACACGTTACAAAACTATTAAATTATTATTTTATGGTATTATTTGATTAATTATCAACCTTATTGAATGTTATAAAACAATATAAAATTTAAAATAAAACGCCCTGTGTCTGAGCTTGTACATGAGTGTTCCCAACTGAGCCAAATTAAATGGTTTCCTACGCCCGCGTCGACGTGCATTTTATTTGTATGTCAAGGGGTTAAGCTTAAGTCGAAATTTCATATTTTACATAACCTAAGGAGGGAAGGGAGCTGCAGAGGGAGGTCTCTCCACCGACTGCTCGTTAAAGGAAAGAACCCGAGAAAAGGGTTGAATGTTTGCGTATTTGAAGTGGTTAAGATCGGTTACCCTGTTATGGTAGATGATTTCGTTCGCATCATTTACTAATCTTTTTGCGTAGAAGAGAGCTTTTAAATGGAGTGCATGAAGATAGGGATTTGATGCATTGAGGCTGGGGAGGCTAAGGGAATTGATGAGAGGGTTTGGATTGGGTGACAGGTTTTCAATGAATCTTATCAACAATTCCAGGAACCTTCTATCCAATCTCTCCAGGCCGACGGAGTGGTATAGCGTAAGGCTTCTGATATATTTGTAGGAGTCGCGCTGTCGACGTAGCCCTGTGATTAGTCTGAAACACTTCCTTTCGAAGATACGAAGTTTTCCCATTTGAGAGGGAGAGATATGGAACCAGATGGGACAAGCGTAAGTAAGTGTGGGCCTGATGATTTGTTTATAAAGTAGAAGTTTGACTTGCTGAGAGAGACCATCTGCCTTCCACATTACTTTCCGACAAAGGTTCAGCTGTATCTCCGCTTTGCGGATGACATTGTTTATGTGAGTCGTGAACGAGAGATTATTTTCGAAAGTAATACCCAAGTATTTTAGTGTTTTAGATGGTTTTATGAGGGTGTTGCAGAGGTTCAGTTGGATTTTTGAATGGTTACGTACCGTGTTATTGGTACAGTGAACGTTTCTACCTTTAAATACAATCAGTTGAGTTTTGTTGGGGTTTAGGCGGATCTTCCATTTAAGGAAGTAGGAGGAAAGAATTTGAAGGAATTCATTTACGCGATTTCTGGCAGATAATACGAGCCTGCTGCTGGAGTAGACAAGGGTATCGTCTGCGTAGTTGAGGATTCGAGTATTCGGTGAGAGGGGTTGAGGAATATCAGATGTGTATAGTAAGTATAAGAGGGGACCCAGAATGGATCCTTGGGGGACTCCTGCTGTTATTGAGTACGTCTGGGAAAGGGTGGAATTTATCTTGACCATGAATTTTCTATTTGATAGGTACGAGTAGAGAAACTTGGAAGTGTGATTGTTGAGACGATACGTGGAATGTAATTTGTACAGAAGACCCGCAGCCCACACGCAGTCGAAAGCCTTGGATATGTCAAGGGAGATACACACAGTAGGGCACTGGTCGTTAAGAGCCATAGTGATATCGTGAGTAAACTTGAGGAGAGCGTGACATGTTGAGTGTTGTGCACGAAAACCGAATTGAAAATCAGGGAGTAATGAGTTAGTTTCCGCGAAGGAGAGTAGGTAATGGTGAATTTTTAATTCAAGTAATTTGCTTAAATTATTAAGTATTGAGATGGGTCGAAAATTGGCCGCCATCAGGGATGCGCCTGATTTTTTAATAGGGATGACTATGGCAGTTTTCCAAGACTCCGGTATGTGACCAGCATTTATTATGTGGTTTAGCAGGGTCATGATGTATAGTCGATTTGAAGGGTTGAGGTTTTTGAAAAGCACATGTGGAATTTTGTCCAAGCCGGTTGAGTTTTTATTGCTACGAGAAGATATCATTTGGTTAAATTCCTGCGGTTGTAAAAAGAAGTTTGTATCGGTGGGTTGAGATGCTCTATTGTCATTATTCAATTCAGTTATGAAGGGAGTGAATGGGGAGATTAGTTCATGGGATGTATAGCGGTTGACCACTTCCTCAAACTCATAGGCTATCATTTTGCCTATGCACTTGGGAGAAGTGTTCTGCTAAATAGTTTGCTATTTCAGAATCGAGTACAGAATATTATTTCTAGGACCAATTAGTCTGTCTATTGAGGTTTGTATTTTTCGTCCTGTAAGGCGATTGATGTTTTTGTAAAGATTACGATCGGGTCTGATACTATTTAAAGTGGAGATGTAGTTCTGCTCTACGAAAGCATTTAACTGCTGGTTAATGAGGGTAGACAATAATTGAACCTGTACTTTGAGGAGGGGACAAAATCTTCGAAATAGTTTTCGGCGGAGCTTTTTTTTTAATGAGATGAGTTTGAGGGTGAGATATGGAAGTGCTTTACCTACGAAGGAGTGTGGCATCCTTGTAGGGGTATTAGAATACAGGGCTTGCTGTAAGATTCCTTTCATGTTACAAGCTGCTTCTTCAATTTCGTTAGGATCCAAGTTATTCGTATCTGTGATGGGAAGCGTTTGAAACATATCGCCAACGGATTTGTTGACCTTTCTCCAGTTAGTTCTGGAGAAATTATGGACTGGGTTGAGAGATTGAAGCGGATTTAAGAAGCCAAGGTCAATTACCGACTGGATGAAGGCATGATCCGAGGGGAAGAAGTGCGACACAGTAGGGGGAGATACAGAGCGTAGGATCGCAGATTTTAAGAAGAAGTCTATAGTTGATTGAGTAGAGCTGGAGCAATGAGTAGGTTCCGTAGGGGAGTCGATATAGACGTAGGGGTGGAGAGGAAGGAAAGCAAGCAATTGTTTGCCAAATTTATTGCAAGCGGTGTCGTTGAAGGCGGTATGACGGGCATTCCAGTCGCCTCCGATGATGAATGAGTGGGGGTGGGATTGACGGAATATTTCGTCGAAGTCTGAAGATGGGAAGTTAGGGTACCTCTTGGGTTGTAAATAGATGGCTACTAGAACCAAGACTTTATTGTTGTCACAAAGCAGTTTGACAGCAGTGTATTCGACACAGGAGATGTTGCTAAATTTGACTTCACTGAATTGGAATCTTTTATGAATAAGGATACCGGTACCTCCTTTTGCACCGTCAATTCGAGGAGTTGAAACAAGTTGGTAATTAGGAATAGAAATGCGAGAGTTGGGTTTGAGCCAAGTTTCACAAAGAAGGAGGACGTCTGGAGAAAACTCCTTCACTAGCAGTCGGAGGTGATGCCTCCGTATGTTTGACGAAATGGAATCTACATTGAGGGCAACTACACTTAACTTAGACATTTTGGGATAATATATGTGAGGTTATAAGAGAAAGTATCTGACCTTTTTTTTCGAAGTTACTTAATCCATTTAGCGTCGGTAAGAGAGCATGCAACTCTCGGATGTATCCCATGATGTCGAGTCCTAGGTTTGTTCCTGGTTGTGATGAGGGTGCGTTGTTTCCTCTGGTAATTTCCGCATAGGATTTAGATTTCGTTGTTGTAGTAACTGCTGCTGTTGGTTGCGTAAGTTGGCCAGTGTTGTTTTTGATTGGAGGCACTCTCTGCTTCAGTAAGCGGAGCTTGTGCGGGCATTTTGTGTAGTTTGCAGGATGCGGTCCTCCACAGTTGCAGCATTCGACTGATAGTTCCTTCATGGAGATGGAGCCATCAGAATTTTCAGTGTGTATTCGTTCTGGGACCTCCCCCGGTGCTTTTACTTTACACTGGTTAGGCTCACGTTCCTGCGCGCATTTTACGCATCGTCTTGATAGGTGACACGAAGATGAGAGATGGCCTGATAGCTGGCATCGCTTGCAGTGGAGAAGCTCCTGCTTGTGAGGTACCTCTATATGAATTTTGTGGGTGAAGAGATATTTAATCTGTTTTAGCTTGTTAGTGTCTTCGGTTGGTGCCAATTGGATGATCCGTAGGTTGAATATGTTGCTCACCCTCATGTGAGGAGTTTGATAGTAGTCGACTTCGGATATTTTCAAATCAGGACTTAGTCTAGTCAATTCAGCGCTTATTTCTTCATTAGTCCAAGCAGGGTCGATGTGCCGTATTATAAACGTTTTCGGTTTTTTTTTTTTTTTTTTTTCCAATTTATTTGAGATAAGCGCTTTTTCAGCTAGCGCATGGTCTTTTAAAGAGGAGAGTGTTACGGACACGTTGTCACCTCTCGATCTGGTGGTAAAATTCCGGTGCCCCAGAGCGCTCTCCAGAAGCTGAATAACTTGTTTGATGTTATTAACCTTTTTGATGTTGATTTGTGGTGGCCTCTCGTTCTTTGGAACTCTTCCATTGGACGCGGCGTTATTTATTTGGGGTTTCGGTTGGTGTTGACTTCCAGACATTTTTTGGATACTGGAGATTTTTAGTGTTGGCTTGGCAGCTGGTGCTGATAGATGAGACGGTTGCTCCTCCATGTCAGACTCGTCCAACATTTCAGGAAAATTTGCAGAGCTGCTTTCCAATTCGTCGATTCTCTTGGTTAATTCTTTGATAAGCTTCTCCTGGGCCTTGATGTGATCCAGGGCCTGCTGGAGTCTTTGATCCTGTGTTAAAGTCATATTTTCCATATTTTCCAATATAGCTGCCGTCTTTTTAGGGGGGTTGCGAAGAAAGTCGAATTCGTGGGCTGGTGCATTACTGCACAGCATGTACGGCCCTTTGAATTACACTTTCACAACTGTGCTCAGATACAGATGCAGATACAACGATGATGATGCTAGAGAAGTCGACTGTGCTCAGATACAGATGATCCTCGAATGTGGCCCCGCTGTTTCGCCGCTGCGCTCGCCTTTTATTTCCTGCGGCTGTCTCCTCGTTCGCTTGGTTTCGATAAATCACTCGTTACAGCTGCCTGTCATGCTCCTCCCTCTTGAGTGCTTCTGCGCTGGTGTCGAGTGCTTGTGCGCTGGTGCCCAGTGCTTGTGTGTCGATGTTGAGTGCTTGTGCGCCGATGTTGAGTGTTTGTGCGGCGACGCTGATCGCATCGCCAACAAACAGGCTTGGGCAATAGATTGAGCCTGGCAGAAGATGGTGGATGAAGAGAATGTCGGCATGGATTCTGCGCTCTTCAAGAGTGTTAAAATTGATTAAAAGGAGCTGGCTTGTGTATGGCGGTAGAAACAGAGGATTTTCCCAGTTTAGTCCTCGGATGGCAAAGCGCAAGAAACGATGTTGAACGCTCTTAATCCTGCGAATGTGAGACAAATGATATGGGGACCAGACCTGACTAACATATTCGAGAAGAGGGTGGACAAAGGTTATTTAATTCGCATACACACAATTCCTAGTAATCCCCAACCAAACCAAATGTTTTTTTTTATTATACTTCTCTCAAGAGAGGCGAACCTATAGCACCGAGACGGCGCTTTGAGATGCCACTAAATAACTGTTACAGTTCTTTTTGAACAGTTACAGGTTGTATGGCTCCGGAAATACCGCTTCGAAAATAACCATTAAATAACCGTTGCAGTTTTTCTTGAACAGCTGGAGGTTGTAACGCTCCGGAAACACCCGCGCGGGGAGGGAATTCCACAACTTTCCCGATCTGTAACGGAACGAGTTCTGATGCAGAAATGTCCGCGCCGTCGGGAGATGTACCGCAAATTGGTAGATCCATCGGTTGTTCCGTGGAGCGCATACAAACCGAATTGCGAGGAACAATACCACGAATCTCCGAAGAACACTACCCGTGATAATATAGGTAAAACAGACGAAGGACAGCTACGCGCCTTCGATGTGATAGCAACTGTAGTCCCGACATCAGCGCCGTGTCCCCGATTAGACAGATCGCTCGTCTCTGTATGCTCTCAAGTAGATTGAAGGTAAGCTTAGAAGCAGAGCTTCAAACATGAGAGCAATATTCCAGCGCGGGTCTAATGTGGGATTTAAACAGGAGAAGAAGTTGGAACGGAGTAAAATATTTCTTGGCTCTAAAAAGATAACTCAGTTTTCCCGAGGCGGACCCGACGATGTTCGACACGTGTTTATGCCACGATACATTCCCACAGACCGTCACGCCGAACAATTTCATGCTTTCCCCGGATTCGAGGGCCTGGCCATTCATCATCAGCTGTGGAGCCGATGATCCACTTTTCTTTGTAAATGTTGTATATTGTGTCTTCGTTGTATTGAAGTCGATGAGATTGGCTTTTCCCCACCACAGGGCCTTACCCAGATCCCGATTCAGAGAGTCGATCTGGCTACATCTCAGCTGATGTGACGTTGATGCGGTCGGTCACTCGAAAAAGAGGAAACAAGCGTACTATCACTCGCAACTGATTTAATTCAACAAATTATTTATGTGATATAAAAACAAGGTTGGAGCCAAAATAGAACTGTGGCATTTCTAATAGGTACACACATAATACACAAGCAAATAGTGAAGAACACCGAACGAAAATCGAATAAGAAAAATGCATCAGAGCCATAGCGATAACATATCAATTTGACATAAGTTGAGGCACTTGAGTTTAGAAATCGAATTCGTACACGCGGCAGTAGCCTGATGTGTTACGCATTGGTTCAATTTTTTGTGATTCTGTCACAGGGTCAGTTCGAATCACAACGTTCTTCACTATCATCGCAAACGATATAGAACCATGGGGTAGCCCAGAATTAACAGGATACAGATCCGAAGACTCGCCGTCCACAACAACCCGGATCGATCTATCCTCAAGGAATCTCCTCGTCCATTCGCAAAGCTGGTGGGAAGTCCGTGCCAGGCGCGGTCCAAATTTTTGGAGATATCCAATACGACCGCTCTTGACTCACCATGCCCAAAAATCGCAGATGTCCATATATCGATTACAGGGGTCAAAAGGTCTCCGTGGACCACCCGCCAGGGAATCCGTATTGACGATCATTTAGAAGTCCGTTCCTGTCCAAATACTTAATTAATTCGGCATTGATGACTTTTTCCATCACTTTAGATAAGATAGACAGTAATGCTATGGGCCGGTAATTTCGTGGGAGATAATTCTTCTCCTTCTTTGGGATTGGCTGAACTCGAGCGATTTTCCAGCAGGTAGGAAATTCCTCCGTGCATAAGATAAGCGAAAGAGTCTGCCAAGAGCCGACTATAGTTCTGGAGCACATTTCTTAACGACTATTGCTAGTATTTCATCTGGACCGGTTGCCTTGTTACAGTCCGATGTACGTACAATGCGTTGAATAGTACGCGGGCGGAACCTCACATCACGCATCGAAGGCCGTACTGGCGCGATCACAGTCATCGAAGTTTGAATTCGCGAACACATTAACTTTATCTTTGGAATTTGTGACTAGTGCCCCGCTGTCCCTCACTAACGGAGTAAAAGAGGAAGCGAAATTAGTACTGACAGCCCTTTGCCATTGACCAGACGAGACGCGAGCCAGTTGAGCACTCAAGGAGTTTATTGGTCACTCTGTCATTGTAACCCCTCTTTGCGGTATCAATCGCCTGCTTGCACGCGTTTATAATTCTAACAAAATTCGTTCTGTTAACATCGGTGGGATTAGAGCGTCTGTGCTTAAAAGTTCTATTTTTGCCGCTGTAATCTGCTAGCATTTTTATCAAACCAAGGTTTATCAGATGAATTTCGTTTGATGGAATGCGGTATGTAAATTATCATCCCGAGAAGAATAATCTCCGCGACTGACTCCAGGCATGCGTTAACATCCGAGTCTCTAAAGCACACCTCCGACCACGAAAAAGGTGCAAAGAAATCCGACAAATCGTCCTAGTTACCTGCGCCATACCTCCATAAATGGCCACGTTTCATGTGGGGGACAAGGTTTTAATACAGAATGCAGAAAAACAAGGAAAATTAGCACGAATACGGAGGGGTCCCTATAAAGTAGTGCAAATAAAAGGTCCGGTGAATACCGTAATTAAGGTAGGGAGAAGGAACGTGGTGGCACACAACAACAGGCTGAAACCCTATTACGAATAAAGGAGGCCAAGAATAGGTGCACCGCAACAAACAGAGGATTAAAACGCACCAAAGCCAATGCTAAGACCGACTGTACAAAGAAAGCACTTCCATTCGAGTTTCATTCCTCCTCTAAGAATAAAGCTACCACTTTTTGGGTCCACATACATAGCCTCACCCAAAATCCACCTCTCTACCTCTCTATATTTATAATCGTGCCAAGTAGTAAATTTGCATAAACTGCTTTATGCAAATTTACATAAACTACTTGGCAATAGTCAAAATAAATGAGTGGGCGTCGAAAATCTATAGCCAGACGCCAAACAACTGCAAAAATAATAATTGAATTGGAAAATTTTCGCCGAAAGAACTAGTTGGAAATAAATACATAAAACAAACGACAAGAAAAACGAATCGGGAGTTACGAGATAACAATCGCCGAACTAACCGCGACAATAGTGAAAGCCGCGACCATAGTATAAACCGTAGGATAAAGTGTACGTATAAACCGTATGAACAAGTGTGCAACCCACGCCGCGAGTAAACAATTGAGCAACCCGCCGCGACGTTATAGACTTACAAACCACGGGATTACAATAAATAAAAGAACTAACAGGTGGCGCAAGAGAGCATCAATCCCTGCAACCTGAAGAGCCGAATCGTCCACCGAGAAGCGGTCCAACAGCGGTACCAAGTAAGTGCCTTTTTTATTTTAATTGTTAGTTAAATTATACATAACAAGTTGAACACGTCTTATAAATGATATACAATTTATAACATTTTTGGGATGAAGTAGTGAGGACTATGATTTCAACCGACACTCGGAAAACGTTACAACCAAAGCATTAACGTATCAGGCCATGGCCGCATGTTCTTCACTACAATTGTGTTCGTTTAAATAGACACAATTTCATTTAAATATAAAACAATTCTTAAATCATGATGGAAAATGATTGATTGATTGATGATGAAAATGTAAACAATTTCAATTGTTTTAGATTAGATTAAACCGGAAAAACATACAAACAAACAAATATAATTCACTATAGAGCGAGATACTTACTATATCATCATAAGCGTCTTTGATCGCTGTTAGGGACAACACTCCTATTAGAGGTATTGCAGTGGTAATTGGTGTCAAAGATGAAATGGCAGGAATCAGTTGAAGGACTAGAAGGCACAGGAAATAGAAATTGGCAAGACGTTGAAATTGTTCTAGTAAGTTTAGTGGTAGGAAAGTAAGTAGACTATATTTGGACGTTTTTATGTAGTTATTCTGCAATGACACAAATTGTACGTAACCATTAGTAATGCAGTTAAATAAACAAATAATAATTATTATTTACATTGTATTTAAATTGCGCATTAAATTCTCTATCATTAGCCTTTATCCTTCGTTCGTTTTCTGTAAATATACAAATTTTCAAAGTTAAATTCAAATTTCTGTTTGTTTTAACAAAAGCCATTTCGGGCAGTAGAACATTTAAATTACCAGAAAAATAGTAAGAATTTCGTCGCCGCCTAATCTGTGATAATCGACGTAGATTTTTATCGGACATGAGATGATTTTCGGCTTCAACACTTAACGAGCCTCGCACGATTTTACAAGTTTTATTCCTTTGAAGACCCAGCTTCCCCAGCATCGATTTAAGTGACATTTGACTACGATGTACAATTTTTGAGTGCTACTCGCCTACAGTTCCAACATTCCGATACATACACACACATCTGTGCTTCACAAATCTTCATATATAATTTGCATTCAACTGCACGAATATTATTAACTAATCGTTCATTGCAACGCAACACCACAATATACTGAGTGTTAATACCAACAATTCGACATATATTCCTCGGTTTCGGTAATTTTTGGTATTATCTAATGTTTCAGAACGAGCTCCGAAATTTTGATGAATATGTATCATTTGGTCTTGCCGAGGAGTAATGGGAAATTTTGAAATTGGGTGGGTGTATCTTTTTCCAAATGTTCGTATGTGCGCAAATGTTTATCATGCATTTTGGATGAATTGTTGGTAAGGTTTTAAATGATTATTCTGCACATTTCATCAGAGTCATACATATAAATTGGGAAACACTTGTTCTCATTCGATATTTTTAATCAAGTATCAACTGTTAATAAACATTTCATAATAGATTTGGATTTGGAATGGGTTTGTTCACATCAGCAATCAAATACAAATGGAATAACTTTAAACAAAACACCGCAAACGAAAATTAAAATGTACTGTACACATAGTGCCACTATATGTTACTGACAAAGTTTTGTATTAAATAAACTTTAAAATAATAAACCCATGAAAAATGTTTCCATGAATATTCGTAAAAGTACTATAATGATAAATTTGAAGGCAAAATACACAAGGCATCTTTTGTTTCAGAACGTATCAGTCATCGGGTATCATTTCAGCAGCTATCACATTTTCTCACTTACGAACGTTTTTAGGTTTAACATGACCTGAACACTCAATGAGCTATTGTCATAAAGGAGCCGGTCGCAGTATATATAGCAGACACATTATTACGTTAAGTGGAAGACTAACAATAGTTAGTTAAGGTAATTTCGCGAAGTATCCATCAAAATATCGTAAAATAACAATACATCATCTAAATAAGTGCAACATTTCGTCGCATTTGACCTTTCATTTAAGTCTAACCCGTTTACTCTATCGCATATTTATCCATACATCTATTTCTAATCCATTTACCAGATTGTATCTCGCGCCTATGCCCTTACATTTTTTCTACAATTTGCAATACTAGATTGGGTCTCGAACATTCATACTTCATCATCATCTTCGGCGCTACAACCGGGATCCGATTTGGCCATATTTAACAAGTCTAGGGCTTGTTAAATTTTCCATAATAATTTGTTTTTCCGGGCAAGGTTATTAGCCTTGCGCCAACCTTTCTCAGGATGTCACTGCATGCATTGGTTCACTACTTGGCGGGTGCCAAAGTAGCTATCCAGGGGAAAACAGATGATTGTAACGAATTCATTATTTATAACTTCTATATTTTTAAAAATATTCATCCTTACACTTATTTATAATCCACTTCGTAGATTCTAAACCGCATATTTACATCTATATTTAAGTAGTTTACTAGACTCGGTCTCGCATAATTACCCTTAAGTTTTTTTTCATCCCAGTCACTAGATTCTGCGTTAAAAATATGTCCGCGGCGATTTACTAGACTCAAACCTTGAAAACCATCTTGCTTTTCAATCCTGAATGACAAGCAATTGCGTTGCTAATTTTTTAAAATTCGAAGAATCGTTTTTTTTTTCGCATCCTATTAAGATATTACTCACTAACTGTCTTAACATTGAAAGAACAAGAATTAAGGCTAAAAGAACAAGAGGACCATGAATATTCCCTATGTAGAATATCATAGGAGTGGCGTTGCTCATTTTCTCCACACAACAACAAAACTGTATAATTTTAACCTCACGAAACAGCTGCGGCTCCATATCACTTCCCCTTTAAATTGCAATCTGTTACAGTAATTTTACGCCAATGTAAACTTCAAAACACTCATTCTGTCGTAAGCCAGTCGTAAGTCTTCACAGTTTACGAACATTCACGTTTCAACTGTAAGAATAAGATTAAACAACTTCGAAGTAAGGTTATTTAGAATTTTCTAGAAATTTCGATGGCGTCGGTTTTTGTAATGTGAGGTGGACAGCTTCAGCGGGTGGTTTACGTGTCATTGTGTGGTTTTTTGTCATCATGCGTGTGGTTTTTGTGTCACCGTTGCGCGGTAAGTATAAACGGTTGTTAAATTACATTGTATTTTAAAATTAACATTAAAAATAAAGTTTCTTCTGTTATTGTTAACTCAACAAAATAGCCGTTTATATTCAAATCTCTCTTAAGATTATGAAGATCACAAGAACAAGTAGAGTATTTTATATCCATGCCATTCGGCTGAAAAACGATTCTCTCTATTGGGGTATATACACTCCCAATCACTAGGATGAGGCCACACATTTTGCAATTGATTTTCGTTCTTTATACCTGTTGGAAATTTTGTACCCGGAAACATATCATCATCATCATCATCGGCACTACAACCGGGAACCGGTCTTGGCCTTATTTAGCAAGTCCTGGGGCTTGTTGATAATGACTTTTTTTCCGGGCAAGGACATTAGTCTTGCACCAGAGGCTCCCCGACGGGGAATCGAACACCGGTCTCCCGAATGACAGGCGGATATACTAACCACTATACTATCGAGGAGCCCACCCGGAAACATTTACTACCTGTGAATAGGTACGTATTTTCCCAAAAGAAATTCATAAAATTAAAGGGTAATTAAGAAACGACCGTTGGAGTTTCCCAAGATCAAATAATAAACTACTTAAAAAGGGTATTAAAAAGTGCGTCACTAGGCCACATGCAAAATTTTAGAAAAGAAGGACAAAATTATTGAAATTTTTACATTGTATGGTTTTAAAACATTTATTTGTAACGTTTTTCTACATTAATAATGAGTATGCCCACCGTTTTTGGATATGATCTATATAAAACGGATTGGAATAGAATCATAGTTTTTTTTTAAATAGTCTAGGGAAATTTGATCCAAGGAATCACGAATAGCTTCGAATAAGGTGTCCTTGTCTTCAAATTGTCTGCCGCCTTCATAAACTTTACGAAATAGCCATTACCAAACGTTTTCGATTGTGTTTAAGTTCGCCGAATAGGGCGGCCATGGTAAAAGTTCCACGTCTTCTGATTGAATCCAACAACCCTGGAAGTGTGGGTGGGAGCATTGCCTTGTGGGAAAATCCAAGACAGTCCGAGTGGTGTTATTCAAAAGAAACGAGTATGACATTTATTAAAGCTGTCATGCAAAACACCATGTGCTCAGGGTAGGCTTTCTAGTCAGCCAAAAACTGAAGCCTGCCATCATTGGCTTTAATGCAATAAATGAAAGGATATGCATTCTTCGCGTGCGAGGCAAGTTTAAGAACATAACCTCATAAACGTTCACGGACCTATAGAGGAGTCCCCTGACGACGAAAAAGAAGAATACTACGAGAACGTCGAACGGGTCCTCAATGCCTGCCCAAGATACGATGTGAAAATCGTTCTTGGTGATTTGAATACGAAAATAGGTCGGGAGCCGGTTTTCAAGCACTACGCAGGTTCCCATAGTTTGGAACTGAACTGGCAGCATCAAAAACCTTGGTCGTTGCAAGTATCAGGTTTCCGCGTAAAGATATCCACAAAGCCACGTGTTTACTTTCCGACTCGTTTGTCGGAAAAGGCGAACGACACGACCTCGAATTAAACATGCAAAACGAATCATACGAAAACGAAAACTTTATTACAACGAAAACGAAACGATTCAATACAATTCACAACGAAAAACTCTAATCATTTGCATAAGGCAAACTGACAATAATAATAACAGAAACTATGACAACACAAAAACTAATAACAAACGAATAACGAAAAAGGCAAGTGCTGCCAAACATGCAAATTAATTATAAATTATAACAATGAATAACAAAACTAATTATACGAATAAAAGAACTATACTAATTAATGACAAATGTAATAACAGAGAATACACAAAATACTAACAAACTAATAATAACAAGAAAACAAAGATAATAATATTGGCTTGAACTCATTAGTTCAATCACGACGCGACACCACGTGGGTTTCACCCGATGGAGCCACTCGCAACCAAATTGACCATGTGTTGATAGATCGCCGCCACTCCTCGAACCAGATGACGGTACGAACGTACCGAGGTGCCAACGTCGACTCGGATCACTATGTTGTTGGTGCAGTTTTCCGAACGCTGATTGCCTTACGGAGACGTATTACATCCGCGGATCAGGTTCGAATCAACACGGCTGCCTTAATCAATGAGAATACCAGTAACACCCTTGGTCATGCGTTAATACTCACCCTCGACGAGCTCGATGGGGGTAGAGTAAGTCCTAGGACCAGAATGCTGGGCGTAGAAGAGAAATGGACACATCTTAAGAATACTGTCATTAGACCTGCCAACTCCATCTTAGGCAGTAGTCGTAGATATCGGAACGACTGGTTTGATGATGAGTGCAAACTACCGACTGAACCTAAGAATGCTGCATACCGGGCTATGCAGCAGTCTCATAGGACGCGCGTACGCCAGGAGAAATACAAAGAGCTCAGGCGATCTGAAAGAAAGCTCCACAGACAAAAGAATAGTGCCTGGGAAAAAAAACCTTGTCTGTGAAGTAGAGAAAAGTAGAGAGCGATGGCCGCACCAGGCGCAGAAGTTCTAACAAATAATCCGCAGTATGACGCGGTACACACCATGCTGCGCTTACTGCAAGGATAAAGAAGGTAATATGATCACCGATCCTGGATGCATTCTGGAGCGATGGGAAGTGTACTTCAATGAATTGCTAAATGGTCAGCTCACAGAAGAATTGCAGGCTCCACCAATGCAAAACTAAGACCAATGCTGCCGTTACCAAGGATTGAGGAAACATTAAAAGCCGGAAGACGGCTCAAATCAAATAAATCCTCCGGAGCTGATGGCATACCAGCTGAGCTGATCAAACAAGGAGGGACAGCGTTACATCACGCAATTCATGAGATCATGGTGCACGTATGGTAGCAAGAGGAGTTGCCGGAAGATTGGTGTCGTGGAATAATTTTCCCCATACATAAGAAGGGAGATATCACACAGTGCAGCAACTATAGGGGTATAACATTGCTGAGTACCGCCTATAAGATACTCTCCATTATCCTGCAAGACCGGATAGCCCCATACGCTGAAGCCATCATTGGTCAATATCAGTGTAGATTCATCCCAGGCAAATCAGCGATTGATCACATATTCACCCTTAGGCAGACGATGGAAAAAAGTCAGGAATTTAAGATTCCATTATATCATCTATTTATAGACTTTAAGGCCGCCTACGACAGCATAGCCAGGGTAGAAGTATATAATGCTATGAGAGAGTTCGGCATTCTAAACAAATTGATACGACTTTGTAGGTTGACCATGACCAACGTAACTAGTCATGTAAAAATAGCGGGATTGCTGTCCAAACCAATAAACATATTTAATGGACTCCGACAAGGGGACGGTCTGGCCTGCCTCCTCTTCAACCTGGCGTTGGAGAAAGCAATTCGTGACTCTGGCGTTACAACAAGAGGGATTATTGTCACCAAGTCCAGCCAGATACTTGCCTACGCAGATGACATCGACATCATCGGAAGACCCGAATCGGCTGTACAGGGCTCCTTCACCCAGATCGAGCAGGCGGCACAAAAACTAGGACCGCAAATTAATGAGAGACAATCTAAGTACATGGTGGCAACTACTGCGAAGAGAAAACCTAACGTTGGTCAAACTACCAGGGTAGCGGAGCACGAATTTGAAGTAGTGCAATCCTTTAACTACATTGGGTCATTAGTATCAGCCGATAACAATATGAAAGAAATACGCGAACGGCTGATCAAATCCAATAGAGCCTACTATAGTCTATCAAGGCTCGAAATTTATTCAGAACATCCAAGCTACTACTGTACAAGACGATGGTCTTACCAGTACTCATGTATGGATCCGAGACCTGGGTGTTCAATAAAAGACACTCTGGACTCTTAGTCGCCTTCGAGAGGAAGGTGTTAAGGAGAATTGTTGGCCATGTATGTGAGGAAGGACGATTCCGGAGACGCTACAACCATGAGTTGTACGCAATCTGCCTTCAAGCTAAGGTTGTAAGAAAAATCAAGCTTGGTAGACTCCGGTGGGTGGGACACCTAGCCCGAATGAGCGAAGAGGAGCCTGCCCGGAAAGTCGTTTGTGGCAGGATGTATGGAAGGAGACAGCGCGGTAGACCTTGTCTGCGATGGGGGGATGGTGTAGACCAGGACGCCCAGAGCTTGGGAGTGCCAAACTGGATGACATCGGCTCGAAATCGGGACCGGTGGAGAGATTTCTTAAATAAGGCCAAGACCGGATCCCCGTTGTAGTGCCGATGATGATGATGATGATAAAGAACGAAAATCAATTGCAAAATTGGTGGCCTCATCCTAGTGATTGGGAGTGTACTTCCCCTTTAAATTGCAATCTTGTACAATAATTTTACGCCAACGTAAACTTCAAAACGCTCTTTCTGTCGTAAGCCAGTCGTAAGTCTTCACAGTTTACGAACATTCACGTTTAAACTGCAAGAATAAAATTAAACAACTTCGAAGTAATATTATTTAGAATTTTCTAGAAATTTCGATGGCGTCGGTTTTTGTAATGTGAGGTGGACAGCTTCAGCGTGTGGTTTTTTGTCAGCACGCGCGTGGTTTACTGTCATCGTGTGGTTTTTTCTCAGCACGGGTGTGGTTTACTGTCATCTTGTGATTTTTTGTCATCACACGTGCGGTTTTCGTGTCAGCGTTGCGCGGTAAGTATAGACGCTTGTTAAATTACATCGTATTTTAAAATTAACATTAAAAATAAAGTTTCCCCTGTGATTGTTAACTCAACAAAATCGCCGTTTATATTCAAATCCCTCTTAAGATTTTGAAGATCACACGGACAAGTGGAGCATTTTATATCCATGCCATTCGGCTGAAAAACGATACAAAGTGCCCTACTAATTGGGAAAGTGTTAGACTACCCTAATGTCTGAGATACGTGATGAGTTTCCAGCAATTACGACAATCGAGCCCAAAAAAAAAACGTTGAGTACGTACATTAGCCCTATACCAACTACTATAATTCACTTACGAGTGTTTAGTGCATGGATGTCAGGTAAAACAATGCCCAATACAATTTAGGATAAAAAATTCATTTGGCACATATAAAAAGAAGGAATCAGTGGTATCTGGCGATGTTCGCCAACAATAGAATTGGCTTAAAACAAACACAGCTCTCGATAGACATGGAGCTAATCGTGATACAGATGTTGTGGATTTTTTTATTTTAAGCATCAAACAAAAGAATATAACTGGAATTCAAATATCGCATGAAAGAAAACAAAATTTCTGACAAAACAGGTCTTTACACAGGTTGAGGCAATATCAAACGGATAAGTATTGTAGGTTCGTTCAAGTATGCGCAAATGTTTTCATTACTTTGTGGTCGGACTCGTGCTGTAAATTCGTCAATTTCCTATTTTTAGCACATGCCAGTAAGCTGATAAACATATTTTCTCCACAAACTTTCAGCAGATTAAGAATTCCGAAAACGTAATACAATATGCGAAGAAAGATTTGCATAAAAAAAAAAAGAAGTTCCTGTATATTTTCATCCTAATATCCAAAATTTATTAATAAGGCTAACCGAGGAAGCAGATAACAAATTATACTACGGATTAAAAGAAGAGAAGTGTTTATATATGCATCCAAAGATTCAAAAATTATGAATGTGGCTAATAAAGGAAGCAGATGAAAGATTATCATCATCATCATCGGCACTACAACCGGGAACCGGTCTTGGCCTTATTTAGCAAGTCCTGAGGCTTGTTAAATTTGATGAAAGATTATACAACTGACTAAAAAACATAGACATACATTGCATCAATGCAGACGAAGCTTTGAAGAACCACTGTTAACTATTAACATGAATTTATAGTGACAGGTTTTTCTTCTTTATTTAAGCTAGAGATGTATTAAAATGTGTGTACTAGATATCCGAGACTAGTCGACAAGTCATCACTCTGCCCTTGCAGCATCATATTAAATGTGAAGTCAGCACTTACCGTTTTTATAGGCTTTTATTCAGACAGTCAGCTTTGCGAAATAAAAAGGAACAATTATTAGGACACGTTGACTAACTAAGCGCTTTAAAATGTTTATTATACCAAATTTATATCCGCATATAGTCACTTAATAACCTGACAACAAACCGTTTCCTCTTGTTATCCGATGCTAAGATGGAAGAGACGAGAGTCTTCTGGGGAAGAGATTCCATTAGGTTATCTAAGGGGCGGCCCGATCGAATCTCCTGGGAAACAATATACGGATAACTATCTGCTATGGAACCTTATACTAAATAATGCGTCTGACACGATGTGGATTGAAGATCTCGTTTCCAAACTCTTGAACCCTGATCTCACGACCTCACTCTGCTCGGTCCTATCAACATGAGTGTAAACCCCGTTGAGTAACATTAACGAGAGGTGACGTCTAATAATCTGGCCCTAATCAAAACTCAACTGCTGTGGTCGGAATTCAATGAGTTGAGTGTACCCCACTATTTGATAATGAGTTTTGAAGAAATTGATCGAATGAGCCCAAAAAACAGGACAAGCGCTATAGATTCGCCTTTCCTGATAGAAGTATATAAAAAAAGGTCATTGTTAACGACTCAGTCGAGAGATTGCGCTCTAAGCTGAGATAGAAACTCAAAAACGTTCACACATGATCGAAAACGCGATCGTCGTTAACACGGAGGGTGGGTTTCACTTTCACCAGTGATTAGCACTTCTACTTTTCACCTTTTCTCTTAGTGATAGCCGGTTCAAAATTAACGCAAACGGTTCAGATAATGATTCACAGCAGTCGAAATAAACTTATACACTTGTTATATCGGTAGAGTTTGGTATCCAGCCTTATTTCCGAAACTGCTTTCCTATGGAGTTGATATATTGATTCAATGGATAAGACTTCCTCTATCTCTGTCTCCTACTACATTGATGCAATGTACGTTTATTCACTCTATTCCTTATTTTTGTAAACGACTTTTTTTACACCTCTCGGGAGAGGCGAACCTATAGTATCGAACCGGCGCCCCGATATGCCAGCAAATGACAGTTGCAGTTCTTTTTGAACAGTTGCAGGTTGTAACGCTTCAGAAACACTCGCGCGGGGAAGCACAGGAAGCACAGCTTTCCCGCTCTGTAACGGACCGAGTTCTGATGCAGAGATATTTGCACATACTCACAATCTAATTCAATCGTTTGCTAATATTTCTCTGGAAATACTCGCGCGGGGAGGGAATTCCACAGATTTCCCGCTCTGTAACGAGTTCTGATGCAGAGATGTTCGCGCCGTCGGGAGATGAACTGCACATTAGTGCGATCCATCGTATAGTCTTGTGGAGCGCATATAAAGTCGACGAGATTGGCTTTTCCCCACTGCAGGACCTTATCCAGATCCCGATCCAGAGAGTCGATTTGGCTATATTTTAGCTGGTGCGACGTTGATGCACTAGTCGGCCGATCACCCGAAAAGGAGGAATCAAGCACACTATCATCCGCAAAATTGAACACTCTGTTATTCGTTGACTCCAACAAATCACTTATGTGAAGCAAAGCAAGGCCAAAACGGAACATTCAGGCACCCAGGAATTAACAGGATAAAGATCCGAACACGAACTTTTCCCAGCAATGCTCCGTGCCAGACGCGGTCAAAAGCCTTGGAGATATCCAAGGCGATCGCCCTTGACTCACCATGCCCTTCACTCGCAGGTGTCCATATATCAGTTATAAGGGTCAAAAGGTCTCCTGTGAACCGCCTGCCGTGAAATCCGTAATGACGATCATTCAGGAGTCCCTTGTATTCCAAATATTTAATTAACTCGGCATTGATGACCTTTTCCATCATCTTAGATAACATAGACAGTAATGTTATCGGTCGGTAATTTTGTGGGAGACACTTTTTTCCCCCTTGAGTTTGGCTGAATTAGAGAGATTTTCCAGCAAGTAAGAAATGCCCTCCGTGCATAAGATAAGCGAAAGGGTCTGCCAAGAATCGGCGATAGTTCTGGAGCACAGTTCTTAAGGACTATTGCTCGTATTCCGGTTGGGCCGGTTGCCTTCTTACGTCCATGTAGGAAGCGTTGAATAGTACGCGAGCGGAACCTCACATCCCACATCGAAGACTGTACCGGTGCGATCACAGGTGGCTCCAAAAGACCGGTATCGAGGTTTGAACAAATTCGCGAAGACATTAGCTTTATGTTTTGAATTTGGCACTGACGTCCTGCTGCCCATCACTTACGGAGAAAAATAAGAGGAAGCGAAGTATCTGCTGATAGCCCTTGACATTGACCAGAAGGGACGCGAACCAGTCGAGCACTCAAGAAGTTTATTAGTCACTCTGTCGGTGCAAGACTTCTTCGCGGTGTCAATCGTCTGGTTGCACGCGTTTCTGACTCTAACAAAATTCGTTCTGTTCACCTCGGTGGGATTAGGGCACCAGTGTTTGAAAGCTCTATTTTTTGCCGTTGTAATCTGCTTGCATTTTTTATCAAACCAAGGTTTATCAGATGAACTTCGTTTGATGAAACGCGGAATGTAAATCTCCATCCCGAGATGAATAATCTCCGTGACCGATCCCGATCATGCGTTAACATCGGAGTCTCTAAAACACACCTCCGACTACGGAAAGGATGCAAAAAAATCTCGCTAATCGTCCCAGTCAACAGTTCCATACCACCATACTTGTCGAAGCTGTTCAGGTCGATTATATGCCTGAAATGCAAGTGGTTGCGCCACAGATACCAAGCAGTGATCTGAGTTACCCAGTGGCGCAGCAACCCCCACGGTGTAAATAATCGACTCGGATGTAAAAAACAGATCCAGGGTGTTCGTAGAATCAACTCGGGTATCCGGCATTCGCATAGGTTCCTCCACGAGTTGAGTCAAATTGCGACTAACAGCGAACACCTCCACCAGGCTCCCATCCTCACCGGTTCTCTTAGAATGCGCAAAGCAGCCGGACTTGTGGACATTAAAATAGCCAAGGACGACAATTTCAAAAGCCGGCTTGTTGATTTGTATCCAGTCGACGGTATGTGAAAAATATTCGAAAAATGTCGCCGGTCGATCGTCATTCGGGGAGCGGTAAAGACAACAAAGAAATTTAATAGGATTGCTCAGCACGACACTCGATCACATGAATTCCTAGTTATCGGGCTTCAACCCCTCCATCCTCTGGCAAGCCAGATCGGACCACGTGAGGATACATCGTATGTAGGTCGTATTCTGAGCAAGGAAGGTATGCCGAATCTGTTGACGAATTGACCTGGGTCTCAGTTAGGGCATGAATATCAGGTTTTGCAGTTTGTAAATATTGGTCGGCGGCGTTTACATTCGCATTGGTGACACCCATGCTCCTGATGTTACAGAATGCCGTTTACAGTCGAACGTCGGCATAGCCTCGAGAGCGATCCCGTTTTTGCGATGACGAACCTCTTAAAGTTCGGTTATTTATCATAATATCTGCATGATGTTCTCCCTGACATAGTCCACCCGGAGATCCGAATGGGAAACTAGTTTACCACCGGGATTCTTTATCGCAGAAGGTACAATCATGACTTATCTCAATGCACAACTACTTCTACGTTTTCCCTGCCCACAAATGGTCGCCATGACAAAATTCGGGGAACTTATCGCTGCTCAGTTCTCAACATCAGACCAGATGTCTCGCGCCTTCCTCAATCTCAAGAAGAAGGTAGCACCCACATCGGGTTCCATCAAGGCTCGCCAGCGAAACCTTCATCTCAAATGGAAAGGTTTCCCAAGCAGCATGAGGAAATCTTGCAGCTGAAAATTGCTGACAATTAATACAATAACTATTTCAAGTAGGATTTTATCGTCACGGCCGAGAAAACATTTCTGAATGAGCAAACGAAATTCATCTATTTTATTTTTGTGTTTTCTTCTTCGTTTTGTACAAAATATCTATCTTATTGAACTCATGCTCCGATCGCTACATTCTAAGTGTGTTACAAGTAGTTTATTCCAGATGCGCTGTTTTCTCGAGTGTAGCCGCTTTTTATTATTTTTTCTTACGTTTCATTAATATAAATTCTTTATGTGAAAAGTATTAGAAATTATAGGATCATTTTTTTTTTTTGTTTTGACGGTCGAAGTAAGGAAAATACATATTTGCTTTTGTTGTAATGTGCAGTCACATCACTCCAAAGTATAAAGCGAACTTAGATCCGTTTAATGGACAATTATAATTGAAGTTGTTGCACTTTAGGGCAACAATAAACGAAACTGGATTTAGAACAAAATATATTTATGTGGCCTTGTGTATGAGTAACATATGCATGCGTGTGTCGAGAGCGGCACAGCATCAGGATGATTGTGAAGAATTTTAAAGAACAAAATACAAAACAAAAAGTTAGAGACGTACAATCAAGGAAAGTAAAGTACAAGGTGGCGCAAAATTAATCACCCTATCGGAAGATGTCATAATTTTTTGCAAATGGCGTCGTACGTCAATCATATTTGACATTTGTGAACTAGACAGCTGCAATATACTAACAGACAAGCAATGGAGCGATATACTCCGCGAGAGCGTGGAATAATTGTGTCGATTTTTTGCGGACGATTTTGGGTCGAAAATCATCATGAGCGACGAGGAGTATTTCCACTTAAGCGGTTACGTCAATAAACAAAATCCTCGTTTCTAGTGCACTGAAAATCGGCGTGTGATGCACAAAGAGCCATTACATCCACTCAAAGCCACTGTGCGGTGCGGGGTTCACGCGGGAGGAGTGATTGGGCCGTATTTTTTTGAAGACGCCATCGGCAATACGGTTATACTGTTACTGGCGAATGCTGCAGGGCCATGATAAAGGACTTCTTACTGCTGGAATTAGATGAGCGGAGCTTGGTGAACATGTGCAGCTTGAGCATAAGCAGCGCACCATGAGCCAGCTTCACGTCCGAACGCGTACTATTGCCCGCACACTCAAAGAGCTAAACGCACAGAAATCCGCTGGTCCGGACGGCATTCCCCCAATCCTCTTGAAGAGATGATCCTCTTCACTCGCTAAACCACTGCGGAAACTCTTCCATTTGTCTTATTCTACTGGCCGTTTCCCAAATAGATGGAAGATAGCGAACATTCAGCCAATTCCCAAAAACGGTGACAAATCATCGCTTTTTTCTTATCGACCCATAGCACTAACTTCTATTCTCTCCAAGGAAATGGAATCACTTATCAACCGTCAACTTTCGAAATATCTGGAATCAAATGACCTCCTCAATGACCGCCAATATAATATGGCTTTCGTAGCAGCAAGTCCACAGGAGATCTGATGGCGTACCTTACCGAAAAGTGGAGCCATTCCATCCACTACCTCGGTAAAAGCAAGGTAGTCGCATTGGATATTTTAAAAGCCTTCGACAGAGTTTGGCATTCAACCCTTTTGTCAAAATTCCATTCATATGGAGTGGACAATTTCCTGATCCAATGGATAAGAGACTATCTTTCTGGCCATTCAATCCAAGTGGTTCTTGACAGTGTCAATCTGTCTCCCATCAAATTATTGCAGGTGTTCCCCAGGGTTCGGTACTCTCGCCCACTTTCTTCCTGATCTTTATAAATGATCTCTTGTCAATTACTCACAACCCAATTCACTCGTTTGCTGATGACAGCACGTTGAGTTTCTCGTACTCATAGAAACACTCCCGTCCAAACTCTTCGAACGTCACTACCAACCAGCAACTTATGCTTGATACATTGAATTCAGACCTCAACAAGATATATCAGTGGGGATTATCTAACCGAGTAGATTCAATGCCCAAACAACTCAGTGCTGTCCCTTGTCGTCAAAGGTGAGCCCCAAAAGTAAATATACTGTCTATGAACGGCACTTGCATCGACGAAGCCAAGGAACTATCAATCCTCGGCGCTCGAATTATGTAATTCGACTCTTAACTGGAATGGCCACATATTTGAAGCTGCGAATCGTCATCATCATCATCGGCACTACAACCGGGATCCGGTCATGGCCTTATTTAGCAAGTCTATATCCGGTATCCGGTCCTTATCCGAGACTTGTTAAATTGTCCATAATAATTTGTTTTTCCGGGCAAGGTTATTAGCCTTGCGCCATTTGAAGCTGCGAATAGTGCATCCAAATGTATGGGGTTCTTTAAGAGATGCAAAAGACACTTCACTCCATCCAACCTGGCCACTATTTACAAGGCGTATATTCGTCCAAAAATGGAGTTCAAATCCCATATTTGGTCAGGCGCATCCAAAACTGCACTACACGTGCTCGACAGGATGCAAAAACGAGCAGTGAAACTTATTGGGGACTCAGCCGTAAGCCAATCAATTCCGTCGTTAGAACACAGGCGCAACGCATCATGCCTATCTCTTTTCTATAGGCATTACCATGGTCGGTGCTCAACTGAACTTGCTGAATGTGTTCCGCCCCTTCAGACATTTTTCCGTGATACCCGTCAATCTGTCAATGCGCATCAGTTCACGTTGAAAGTGGACTTCAGGCGCACAAATAAACATAGGGTCATTCTTTAGCCGAACCACACAAATGTTGAATGTTCTACCTGATCATGTGTTTCCTGGCCATTGTGATGTCCAAACTTTCAAGACCAGTATACATCGACACCTCCTTTCCTTATTCACTTCCTCTCTATCCGCTCCCAGTGTCCTCTGGCATTTAAGGGCACTTCAAAAAACCCTTTTGTGCGCGCGTTAGTGTAAAAAAAAAAAAAGAAGTGGTTTCAACAAGACGAGCCACAATGGATATTGTGAAGGAAGCGTTTCCTGCTCGCGTAATCTCCGATTTTGGCGATTTGGCATGGCCAGCAGGATCACCCGATTTAACCATCCCAGATTTCTTTCTTTGGGGCTACTTGAAGTCGTGGGCTTATGCCAACAAGCCTCAGACAATCGCAGCCATTCAGGAGAATATTCGACAGGAATGCGAACAGTTATCACCGGAAATCTTGCAGAAAGTCACGGAAAATGCGATTAAACGGGTACAAATGTGTATCAACACTGGCGGCAGCCACTTGACGGATATCATCTTTTCCACTAAACAGAAAAAAATGTAAAGGTCCAAACAAGGATTTCCATCACTCAAGATAATTTTTTTTTATTTAGTAAAAGAGTAATTCAAAAACAAAATTGGATGATTAATTTTGCGCCACCTTGTAGAATCTGGAACACTTATTTAACTTTAGCCTTGCCGCTACGTATAGGAGATTGATCAGCTTCTAAGAGGTCATTTCCTTCTTTCGCTTGGCTTTCTATTTCAGTGCTTAATTCTTCTTAACTTGGGATTGTTGTTTCGCTTCACGCTATCGTTCGCGCTTTGCTCGAGGTTGCTCTTGAATAAATGAAAATGTCAGGTAGTCCTGAAGGATAATAACTCCGACGAGAATAAAACCGCAGGTAGACTGTACTCTATGTATGTTGTATGTTAATACTGCTATAACCATGGTTGCAAAGCGTACAAGAACAAAAAACATGCTGTTAAAACTATGCGAATGCTAGCGTATTTGTCATCACGATCGAAGACACTTACTAATTGGAACAAATAGGCAACAATCTCGCTGAGATAGTATAGAATGAGTAGTACAAGCGCGATCCTTGGGAAGCCAGACAGATGATCGAGGAACCGCTGATGGCAATGATGATGGACTTGTGTTTGTTACCTGGGCTAATTGCTGCGATTCTGAAGGAGACGGTCCAGAGTAATAGGATGCCAACTAACACAATAAGACAACGGAATAATTTAGTAGTTGCCACCAAGCCCACCGCATCAGTCGAATGATAGGATGATTCCGAATCCCCGTTTTGGGCATGATATTATTTGGTGGGATCAGCTGCAAAGACCATGATCCTAACGAAATTAATTTGGTTATCCCGGTACCATCGTCAGTATCAGCGACCATCAAAGACAACAATCACGTCCCCTTTTGCGAACTGCCTCCAGTGCAGTTTTCTACGTCCCCGGTCAAAAACAGAATCACACACAATACACAAGCAAATAGTGAAGAACACCAGATGAAAATCGAATAAGATTATGCATCAGAGCCGTATACCATAGCGATAAAATAACAATTCACATCAGTGGAATATACTTGCGTTTAAAAATCGAATTCTAAGCACGGCCAGTAGCCTGATGTGCAACGCATTGGTTCAATTTTTGGTGATTCTAACTGTCATAGCGTCAGTTCGAATCACACGTTCTTCATTATCAATTCCAAAACGCTATAAGCTCTTTAAGGATTTGTTCCAGGTGATATTGACGGACTTCTCGGATTTTACCGATGTGAAACGCTTGTATTACTTGAAATATAGTCTCCGTTACGATGCTGCCAGGCGATTCGATCAGTATCTAGGTATCGACTACCAATGTCACTAGTGGCAAATATCAGCTCGATCCGATTAACCATGGCAATCGGGATTGAAAATGATTTGGACCTGCATTACTTGGACGTTTCTTCTGCCTTAATGGAGAAATTGACACCGTGATCTTTATGGAACAGTCAGAGGATTTCGGAGATGGAGACCGAGTATGTAAACCAATGGACGCCAATCCAACCTAAAGTTAGACAAGACCCTTAAGATGCTCGGTTTTACTCGTTCCAAATATGACAAATCTATGTACTACAAATGGCGCAAGACTAATAACCTTGCCCAGAAATAAAAATTATTATGGAAAATTTAACTAGTTTTACTTGCTAAATAAGGCCAAGACCGGATGATCACGGTTGTAGTGCCGATGATGATGATGATGTAGTACAAAGTTGCAAACGGCAAAATCACATTGATTACTGTCTATGTGGATGATCTAATGGATGATCCAAAGGAGTTCGGTGTGCTGAGGCAGTGATTGACTGACAGTTTAGATATAATGGGCCTAGGACAATCGGACAGGATGTACGCCGAAAGGCATATGCAATATGATAATGTGTAATTTAGAGTGCTTGCGAAGAGCCAGTAAGTTAATGTAAGAATGTTATTTGTAAAATAGATGTTAACATTTAGTCTTAAGTGAAATATGTAATTGAATTGTTGAATAAATGTGGATATAAAACAAACAAAACAAAAAACAATCGGACAGGAAGTTAAACGTCTTGCCAACTGCTTACGTATTACTCAAGGAGGATATATCAACAACCTACTAGATAAATACGGACTAAAGAATTGCAAGCCATATCGATTACCGATGGCGACGAATTTGAGATTGGAACGGAAACCATCAATCGTAGGAAAGCGTAGAGAGATGGTCATAACCCTCTACCGTCCTTTGATAGGGAATCTACTGCATCTCTTCACGTTTAGTAGACCCGATATAGCCTATGCAGTTAACGCATAGCATTGGAGTGCAGCAATGCACGCCCTTCGGTACCTACAGGGATCCAAAAGTGCTGAGATTGTATATAAGAAGACATCACAGGATCTACACGCATATGCTGATGCCAGTTGGGCAAGCGATCACAACGACCGGAAGTCACAAAGCGGATATTTGTCTACGAAGCAGGAACGGTCCTCGGGGGCTCGAAGAAACAGAGGATTGTGATCACATCAAGCATAGAGGCGGAATACGTAAATCTCAGCTCTGTTGCAAAAGAAGCTGCATTTTTACGGAACTTGCTAGAAAAACTTGGACTACATCAAAGACCATAGCCAATTTGGACCGAGAACCACAGCGCACAGGCGATTAGTTTTGGTTTTGGGTGAGGGCAGAACCCACATTTGTTTGGCTTAGTACAAGCAATATAAATAAGGTTACGAACTAACTTAAAAACTACGGTAGAGAGAAAAATAAAAGGAAGACTGGGCAATTGCAGGTGATTTGGGCATCCAAGAACGAACCAAGCATCTTGATATCAGGTATCATTTCGTCAATGAGGCGGTTGGAGATGAGACCATCAAGTTCGAATTTATTACTTCAGAAGAGACGCCAGCGGACGCTTTAACAAAGTCAATGGGATTATCAGCCCGCATGAGATGTTTCAAACGTTTAGAGATGGTTTCTTTTTAGACTAAATCAAATCAGCAGATTGTGGGATTGAGAAGGGGTGTTGGGTGTGTAGTGTGTACACTCCTTTATCGTCTCTGGACGGATTCACCAATCTTTCTTTGGCCATCCAATCGACGGTAGATGCCACTGTGGGGTACGAGGTCATTGTGCCGGCGAACGACACGGGGTTCTACCTCGTCTCCACCAGTTCTAAAAGTGTCTGCCGCAGACCGAAAGAAAAACACAAAATGAAACTTCACAATCCAACGTCCACAACAGAAAAAGGGAAAACACTGAATGATTTTTGACGTTAACTTCTCGAAATTCGAACCAATTATTATTCTCTTGAAGCACTGAAGGTATATAGTTCAAATACTAAATAAAAACAAAACAACAAATTAACATAAGTTGATTCTTAATTAAAATCCTTAAAATGATCATTTAGAAAGTTAAAAAACTACTCGGGGGTGTTAATTCGCGACTCGACTATATTCGCGTCACCGTGCGCACCGGTGAGCGGGAGTGGCATGACCATTGTGGTCAGCGGAAGGAATTCGACTCCTCGATATTCAATCGTTTGGAGTGAGTTTTCCCGAGAGAGAAAGTGTTTCTCTCGTGGTGAAAACAAGGAAGAAAGACTTGGCAATGTATGTGTATGTGTGAGTGAAGATCACATTGGTTTTTTTTTCATACACAAGGCCATGGGAATGAACCTGAAACAAAGAAAGGAAAAGGGGATCGTGGAGATCTTTGTTTATGTGAGTAGGTTACTGGGAAACGAATCCAGAACTATGTAGGATAAAAGGAATTTATGGCCTGAGAGTTCAACTGAGTAAACAAGTTGCAACTCATTAGATGGTAGGTGCATTTAGGATACTAGAATGATTGAATTGTTTACGTATCGCCAGAATGCCTGATGAAGGACAGCGATCTTTTTTTTACTCATGGTGCGAGTTAGTGAAATAGTCTCAACGTGGATGGTGGTAATACCTTAGATAATCTTACATGCGTAAAGCATTTAGGTGCTAATGCGATTGCATTAGCGAAATTATGTGATTGGATAGAAGTTATGGGGTTTTTTTTAGGTAAGTGAACCGTGGGGTTTGGCGGAACCGCCACAGCACTGCCAGTTAACTGTCAGATCTACTTCACTTCCTTGATCTATTTTACTTCGTTTTTTTCTTTTCCTACCCATAAGTAAACATGTATTCTTCTGCTTTTCAATAAAGAAACTTTTAGTCCAAAGACAATCTATTTTTTTCATGCGTATCTCAACAGGTTCATTGAAATAAATGATAATTTTACTGTTATAAGCATATTTGACATATTTTGGGTGGACTGCTACTTTGAGAGCACAACTATACATCGAGACTCTCCCACTCCTGTATAATGATAGCCTGTCTAAAAGACTAAAGCGACTGAAACCGTTCGAATCAGTGTAGTTGAACTGTGTTCAGTTAATAGTAATAAATTGTATACAATAAAATAGTGGAAAAAATATTCAGAATTAAAGTAACTACCACGGGATAAGGTTTGCAAAGTTAAGCCACAATAAATTAAGTCAGAAACTTATACATAGCTAATTAGTGTTTAATTACTAGAATACTATTAAATAAATTAACCAGTAGGTGTGCAAATGCAAAAAAAATTATCGCACCTTGTATAACAAGAACCACAGAACTTAAACCATTGAGAAGACCCTGAATGAGTAATTTCTAACCTCATTAAAGACGTTGAGAAGTATTGCAACTCCAATAATAACAATCATAATCATAATAACAGCGCTAGTTTTCCCAATGCTGGAGTAAACAAAATTAACGATAAAATGCCAAGATGAGCAAGGAAATTCATACGAGGTCATTAGTATTCATATGGGAATACAGCATACATGACGCCTTTCTATAAATATACTGCGAGGGTTGTCTCTTATGTTTCGGGATTTGGCAACCCTAGTGTTGCAATCCGGCAATTGACAGCTCTGTCGTAAAGTTGGACATTTTTGAGGTTATACGCACTCAGAACGTTTTGACACACGAGCGCTATTTGTGTTGTTTACAGTAACTTAAAAGATTCATCTCGGCCCAAAAATGGAATTAAATCGTCAACATTTTCGTGCGATTATTTTTTACAACTTTCGGCGTGGATTAACTCAGCAACAGTGTATGGATGAACTTAATTCAATTTTTGGCGATGAAGCTCCAACAAAAGTTGTTCGCGCACGAAGCACTTCCAAGCAAATGGTCGCCTGTTTTTTTCGGAAAAACGGGACATGTCGTAACCGTACCACTAGAACAACGCAGAACAGTCAATTCTGAGTGGTACACAACCATTTGTTTGCCAGTTGTCTTCCAAGAAATCGGGAAAACCAACCGCCGAAGACGGATCACTCTTCATCACGACAATGCGAGCTCTCACACATCGGCTGCGACAACTGCATTTTTGAGCACCCAAAACATCGATTTGATGGGTCATCCGCCGTATAGTCCTGACTTGGCACCGAATGACTTCTTTTTATCCCCGTACGTAAAAAACAAACTGAGAGGTCAACGTTTTTCGACACCTGAAGAAGCGGTTGCTGCATTCAGAATGCATGTGTTGGAGATACCTCAATCAGAGTGGCAAAAGTGCTTCGACAATTGGTTCAAACGCATGCAAAAGTGTATAGATCTTCATGGGGAATATTTTGAAAAACAATAAAGTGATTTTCGATGATCAATATTTGTTTTTGTTCTCTAATCCCGAAATATAAAAGCCAACCCTCGTACAATGGCCGTTTAACTGAGTCATTTGTATTGTAATATAGAATACATTTTCCAAAATTTAGAGAGAAGTCGTTTCAGATTGATTTTCTTCGATTTCTCAGATATAGTTTGACCAGCTGGCGCTTTTTTTACACTGTTAGTTAATTTAATTTCTTTTACTACATCGTTAAAAGTTTGGGCAGCCGCTGAGAGCCAGCCGTCCGTTTTTAAAAATAAAGAAGTATAAATAATGAATTCGTTACAATCATCTATTTTCGGTCATTGTCAAAACAATTAAACTTAAAACTTGAAAGCTTAATTAATTAATTGTGATGTCGTACAATTGGTTGATGGGAGCGATTGCTTTCAACCCAGCGAAGGACAGGACGATCCTTGTCCCTGTTCAATCCAATTGACATGCAGCCTCCACGTGACACCCCTGGATAGTTACTTTGGCACCTGCCAAGTAGTGAACCAATGCATGCAGCGACATCCTGAGAAAAGTTGGCGCAAGGTGATAACCTCGGCCGGAAAAACAAATTATTATGGAAAATTTAACAAGCCTCGGATATGGACCGGATACACGACGACGGCCAACTATACAGACTTGTGGCGTCTCTAACAGATACACATACAATTCACAAGCAAAGTAGTGAAGAACACCGAACGAAAATCAAATAAGAAAATACATCAGAGCCGTATACCATAGCGATAACATAACAATTCACATCAGTGGAGTATAGTCGAGTTTAAAAATCAAATTCTAGACACGGCCAGTAGCCTGATGGGTGACGCTTAGGTTCAATTTTTGGTGATTCAAACTGTCGTAGGGTCAGTTCGAATCACACGTCCTTCTTCACTATTATTTCAAACGCTATAGACTCACTATACAGAGCTCAAGCTGCACAGCAGCTAGCCGATACCCTGTCCGAATATAGGGCTGACATAACAGCATTACAAGAAATAAGATGATGGAGAGTGGTGTTATTCAAAGAAACAAGTACGACATTTATTACAGCCGTCATGCAAAACACCATCTGCTCGGGGTAGGCTTTCTAGTCAGCCAAAAACTGAAGCCTGTCATTATCGGGTTTAATGCAATAAACGAAAGGCTATGCACTCTTCGCGTGCGAGGTAAGTTTAAGAACATAAGCCTCATAAACGTTCACGGACCTACAGAGGAGTCCCCTGACAACGAAAAAGAAGAATACTACGAGAACGTCGAACGGGCCTTAATGCCTGCCCAAGATACAATGTGAAAATCGTTCTTGGTGATTTGAATGCAAAAATATGTCGGGAGCCGGTTTTCAGACACTAGGCAGTTTACATGAGAACACTAATGACAATGGACTACGATTCATCGAACTGGCAGCATCAAAGAACTTGGTCATTGCGAGTACCAGGTTTCCGCGTGAAGATATCCACAATGCCACCTGATGGAGCCACTCGCAACCAAATTGACCACGTGTTGATAGATCGCCGCCACTCCTCGAGCCTGATGACGGTACGAACGTATAGAGGTGCCAACATCGACTCGGATCACTACCTTGTTGGTACAGTTTTCCTTGGCGCGGATTGCCTTACGGAAACGTATTGCATCCGCGGATCAGGTTCGAATCAACATGGCTGCCTTACGGAATGAGAATTCCAGTAACACCTTTGGTCATGCGTTAAGACTCGCTCTCGAAGAGCTCGACGGAGGGAGAGCAAGTCCTGGGGCCAGAATGCTGGGCGTAGAAGAGAAATGGACACGCCTTAAGAATATTGTCATCGGTGCTGCCAACTCCATCTTAGGCAGTAGTCGTAGAGATCGGAGCGACTGGTTTGATGATGAAACTAGCGACTGAACGGAAGAATGCTGCATACCAGGCAATGCAGCAGTCTCATAGGACGCGGGTACGCGAGGAGAAATACGAAGAACTCAGAAGATCAGAAAAAAGACTTCACAGACAAAAAAAAAGTGCCTGGTAAAAAAAAAACCTTGTCTGTGAAATAGAGAAAAGTAGAGAGCGAGGTCCGCACCAGGCTCGGAAGTTCTACCAAATAATCCGCAGTATGACGCGGTACACACCACGCTGCACTTACTGCAAGGATAAAGAGGGTAATCTGATCGCCGATCCTGGATGCATTTTGGAGCGATGGGAAGTGCACTTTAATGAATTGCTAAATGGTCAGCTCACAGAAGAATTGAAGGCTTCACCAGTGCACGATCAAGGACAAATGCTGCCGCTACCAAGCATTGAGGAAACAGTAAAAGCCAAAAGGTAGCTCGAATCAAATAAAGCCCCCGACCATCTGATCTGATCAAGCAAGGAGGGCAGCGCTACATCACGCAATTCACGAGATCATGGTGCAAGAGGAGTTGTCGGAAGATTGGTGTAGTGAAATAATTTTCCCCATACATAAGAAGGGAGATATCACACTGTGCAGCAACTATAGGGGTACAACATTGCTGAATACCGCCTATAAGATACACTCCACTATCCTACAAGACCGGATAGCCCCATACGTTAAAGTCGTCATTGGTCAATATCAGTGTGGCTTCATCCCAGGCAAATCAGCGATTGATCAGATATTCACCCTTAGGCAGGCGATGGAAAAAGGTCAGGAATTTAAGATTCCATTATATCATCTATTTATAGACTTTAAGGCCGCCTACGACAACATAGCCAGGGTAGAACTATATCATGCCGAGAGAGTTCTAAAAACATGGGGGCAATCTCTGCGAAGAGAAGACCTAACGTTGGTCAAACGATCAGGGTGGTGGAACATGAATTTGAAGTAGTGCAATCCTTTAACTACCTTGGGTTAATAGTATCAGGCGAAAACAATATGGAAGAAGAAATACACGAATGGGTGATCAAATCCAACACAGCCTACTATGGTCTATCAAGGCATTTTAAAATTCGAAATTTATCCAGAACATCCAAGCTACTACTGTACAAGACCACGGTCTTACCAGTACACATGTATGGATCCGAGACCTGGGTGCTCAATAATAGGCACTCTGAACTCTTAGCCGCGTTCGAGAGGAAGGTCTTAAGGAGAATTGTTGACCCCGTATGTGAGGAAGGACGATTCCGGAGACGCTACAACCATGAGTTGTAGGCAATCTACCTTGAAGCTAATGTTGTAAGAAAAATCAAGCTCGGTAGATTCTGGTGGGCGGGACACCTAGCTCGAATGAGCGAAGAGGAGCCAGCCCGGAATGTCCTTTGTTGTTGGATCTATGGAAGGGGACAGCGCAGCAGATCTTGTCTGCGATGGAGGGGTGGCGTAGACCAAGACGCCCAGAGGCTGGGAGTGCCAAACTGGATGACATCGACTCGAATTCGGGACCGGTGGAGAGATTTGTTAAATAATGCCAAGACCGGATCCCGGCTGTAGTGCCGATGATGACAAGACCATGTTCTTCTTCACTCGTTAGACCATTGCGGAAACTCTTTCCTCTGTATTATATTAAACGCTTCCCATATAGATGGATCAACAAACATACTGCCAATTCCCAAAAAGGACGACAAATCGTCCCTCTCTTCGTATCGACCCATGGCACTAACTTCTATTCTCTCGAAGATAATGGAATCACTCTTTAACCGTCAATTTTCGAAACATCTGGAATCAAATGATCTCAACAACGTCTGCACATATTCCTTTCGCAGCAACATGTCCGCAAGAGATTTGATGGCATATTTTACCGAAAAGTGGGGCTGTTCCGTCCACTACCATATATACTTCAAAAGCTTTCGACAGAGTTTGAAATCCAGTCTTTTTGTCAAAATTGCATTCCTATGGAATTGATAATTCTCTGATCCTAATCTGACCGTTAGATTCAAGTGGTTCTTGATGGTGTCAAATCTGTCCCATAAAAATAGTGAAGGTGTTCGCCAGGGTTCGATACTCATCCACTCTCTTCCTCATCTTTATAAATGATCTCATGTCGATTACCCAGAACCCAATTCACCCGTTTGTTGATGATAGCACGTTGGGATTGTCATACTCATACGAGCAGTCCCACCAAACTATTGGAACGTCATTACCAATCAGCAGATTATGCTTAATACATTGAATTCCGACCCCAACAAGATATATCAATGGGGATTATCTAACCGAGTAGAATACAATGTCTTAAAAACTCAGTGCTGCCTCTTGTCGTCAAAAGCCAAAGTAAATATACTGCATCGATGAAGCCAAGGAACTACCAATCCTCGGCACAGGAATTAATTCGAGCCTCAATTGGAACGACCAGATATTTGAAGCTGCGAAATGTGCAACTAAATGGATGGGGTTACTTAAGAGATTCAATAACATAATTCACTCTATCCAACCTGGCTACAATTTACATGCGTACATTCGCCCCAAAATGGAGTTCAACTCCTATATTTGGTCAGTCGCATCCAAAACTGCACTACACGTGCTCGATAGGATGCAAAAACGAGCAATGAAAATTATTGGGGAGCCGTAAGTCGTTTAATTTCGTCGTTAGAACATAAATAAAGAGATTGAAGTATCATATGAACAAATAATAATTAAACAAACAAATACTTATCGATATAAATATATAATCAGACAAATAAATATAACACGTTTGTACTTTAAAATAAAATAACACGAAATACAGTCAACTCATTGATAGGCGATCCGTGCTCGTGACATTACCGAGACGCCACCTTGCAGTTACACCATAACTATAATCGCGCCAAGTAGTAAATTTGCACAAACTACTTGGCGATAATTTAAAAACAACAGTTGGCGACGAAAACAATAACGACACGCCAGAAAAGTTTGACGAAAAGTTTTCAGTCGAGAAATCGTCTAACCCAAGCGAATTGAAAATCTATCGCCACGGGTGCACGTCACGTAAAGAATAATAATTGAAGAGAATTCGCCGGTCGTGAACGACAATCAGCCAACAGGGGGATCAAGAGCCCATTACCCCTGGCAACGACAAGAGCAGGAACGTCGACTAAGAAGGTCAGACGAGAAGACACCAAGTAAGTTCTTACAAGTCTCTAATTAATTAAAAAAGATATATCAATTGTTAAAATAACATATAACAATTTAGCGCAGCCGGTGACCACCAACTGTGGGCTATATCAGAGTGAAAAACTCTTTAAATCCTAATCGGAGATACAGGTCCAGTGGTGGGTAGAGCCCCGACCTACTAACCTAGGGACTAGCCGTTCTAGTGATGAGGTATAGAAAATAAAAATTTCAGCCAACCAATAAATAAAATTTACAAAATAAAAAAAAATTGAATTTTTACAGGAGAGAGAGGGATAGGAACAAAAGGAAAACGAATATTTAGATTAAACCAAAAGTTGAATTTATTGTACACCGTCGGGTACTTTCCGTTGTTCTTTTGTTTCGTTACAGTTTTTATCTTCTCTTTTCATTTCTTTTAGATTTAGTCTCGCCCCTTATCGATGGTCGCTTTGCTCCACAATCTCTCTTTGGTTCTCAACCCTTTGTTATCGTACCTACGGTTCGACCGGTTCGGTTAGTCTGTGGGGGATTGAAATAAACGGGTGTAATTCGTAACTCTCGATGCAAACGAGAAGAAACTCCACGGAATGCGCGATAGAAGAATCCATCGACACCATGTTGGGGAAGGAGAAAATCTTGGACTTAGTCCAAAGAAAAGTACCGGTGTTCACTGCACAGAAAGGCCCTAATGCAATTGTTGAACTGTAAAAGTTCGTCGAAAGTTGCAATAGGACCTTAAGCCGCTTATCCACAACGGAGGAGAAATGTTTTCTGCGTTGGCTACCCACGCGGTTGGGCGGAAAGGCTTGCCGCATATTTAAAGAAAAACTCCCGACAATCTTCCAAGAGTACGAGCAACGACTCCGGAGTGCGTTGCTACCGCAAGCATCATACGAGGCGTTACACTCTAAACTCTCTCGTATGTGACAATATCACGGAGGATGTTGCAGATTTTATTTCCCGGGTCACACAAGTGGTGACGGGCTGCAAAGAAGCAGCAACCCGTACATACTGACATGATACCATTGCGGCGCTTGCAATCCAAATCGAAAGGTTGGCGAAATCGGTACTAATGGTGGGAGTAAGGGAGGACCAATTCCGACATCGCTTACTAGAATGGGAGGCGGACCCTCTCGAGCGGATCATCGCACGACTCCTCCGAATAAAGACGCAAAATAAGATGAGAACGTCGACGAGAGCGGAAACACGCCATGTCCACCCGCCTAACACGCATGACCCAAACCCAGACCCCACCAGGAGAGACACACCAACCATGTTAAGGAATAACTCATTTTATTATTGGGAAGACGAGCCAAGTGAAACATAGGCAACGTCAAGGGTTTTAGAGCAGACCTACGGGGAAACGTGGCCAAACCCGCAAAGCTCGTTCCACAGGCAACATAAACATGTGAATGATGCGTCTCAGGCAGTTGGGGCCAGTAATAGTAGATCCACTTCTAATTTCACGGAACAACCCCAGCCTGTTACACGCCCCAACCTGTAAAGAACCCGTTTAGGTCATCGTCGTTGTAATGTCCAGGCATTTAAGACCAATGTACATCGATACCTCCTTTCCTTATCCACTTCCTCTCTTCCACTTGCACTGTGCTCGGACATTTAAGGGTACTCCAAAATCCCCTTTTGTGCACGCGTTTGTGTATTTAAAGAAAAAAAAAAAAAAAAAAAAAAAAAAAAACGCAATGCGTTGTTCGACTCTTGGCAAACAATCGCTATGGAGGCAACTGCCGTTGTAATGTCCAGGCATTTAAGACCAATGTATATCGTTACCTCCTTTCCCTATCCACTTCCTCTCCTTTCGCTCGCACTGTGCTCCTGTGCTCGGACACTTAAGGGTACTCCAAAATCCCCTTTTGTGCGCGCGTTTGTGTAAAAAAAAAAAAAAAAAAAAAAACAAGAGGCGATGCGTTATACAAGCACACCGCGTCCGTTCAAAGGACAAATGAGGTCTAGATCAAGGAGACCTGGAGTACCACAAACCCACCAGGACGGTGGAGATAATTACCGCAATTATTCACCCACCAAGGTTCGAAGCACGCGTGCCCCACACCCAATAATTGCACGCATAGCGTGCAGTTTATGCAATAGGAAGAGACACATACGACGACCATCTAAGGCGCCGGAACACTTGTGTATGAAGTGCAATCAATATGCGCACAATGTCAAAGACTGCCGTGCACAAGATGTACAACCACATACACACAATCCCGAACGTCCACGACAAAGGTCACAGTATCAACAGAGGGTGTCCCCGAAGACATCGAACCACGGACAAACCCATCCGTTTACTTCAAAACAAACAACTGCATTGAGTCATAGAGTATACAATATTCGATGTTGTTGTGAGTTTTGTGGACAAAAGAGTCACACGTGGAAATGGTGTAACTAGAAGAACCAGTGGGGAAAATCCCAGAAGTCATCAGCTTGTACACCTAACAAAACGGTTAAGGCTGCACGTCACCACCATACCCCACCGACCTGCAAGGAACCGATTTTGCCTTATTTAGCAAGTCCTGAGGCTTGTTAAATTATCCATAATGATATGTTTTTTTCCGGGCAAGGTCATTAGTCTTGCGCCAGAGGCTCCCCGACGGGGAATCGAACCCCGGTCTCCCACGTGACAGGCGGGTATACTAACCACTATACTATCGAGGAGCCCTGCAAGGTCAATACAAAATCTGGAAAAGAGTCCAGACAAAAAAAAAAATACACAGGGTCACGGCATTCAAGTGACAAAGGCGGTCAACAAGTACAGATCACTACCGCCCAGAACCGTACTAGTTCTGGCAGTCCTGAACATTCTGAGGCTCGAAAGCAAAATACTACGGTTTTGAAACACCGACAGCACCGCATACGAAGCCATCAACCCAAGACGAACCGTAGCCACTCTAGCTCTACTAGTACGGACTCTTCAACGATTTCAAAGCAGAGCGATCGATCAAAGAAGAGTGATAAACGTTGTAAATTTTGCGGACGACACAACCACACGGTGGCAGTGTGTCGACAAAAGGCAAAGAGGGAGAGGTCGGAAAACTACCAGAGGTCGGGTCGGAAGGCCCCAACCCGGCCGATCTAAACTCGCATAATGTTAAAAACTGCTCTCAGTTCCCGCCAACGAAAGTCCCAGTTGTCCAGCTTCCTTTTGACATTGGCAGTAGAAACACTACACGCCTAATTGTAGACACAGGCGCTGAGATCAGTCTTCTTATGCTGAAGACATTCCACCACGATTGTATAGTGGGTGCTAAGAAAGCAACTACTCTTCAAATGCTTTTCGGCAAGGGCAAGTCTAGAGGCAATTGCCAGGGGATATTCAAATTGCCTCCTCGATAGTATAGTGGTTAGTATCCCCGCCTGTCAAGTGGGAGACCGGGGTTCGATTCCCCGTCGGGGAGCCTTTGGCGCAAGACTAATGACCTTGCCTGGAAAAACAAATTATGGAAAATTTAACATGCCTCGGGACTTGCTAAATAAGGCCAAGACCCGTTCCCGGTTGTAGTTCCGATGATGATGATGATGATTCAAATTACAGCAGGAAGTATTCTTTAGCTTCTAGGTAGTAGATTCCTTTTCGGGGTTGTCTGCAGACGGCTTGTTGGGGAACGACTTTCTGTCTAGGAATTGTAACGTTAATGGACCAGGAGACTGTTTGGAATTTCTCCAAGCAAGCATAAATCCGGTAAGTTTTTCCATTAAATTTACAAGTGATAGGAAGGGAATGTCAGGGCACATGGCAGCCCCCACCAAGGGGATCTCAGAAGAGCAATTGGAAATTGCCAGGGGATATTCAAATGATAGCAGGAATTACCCTTTAGCTTCCAGGTAGTCGATTCCTTGTCGGGATTGTGTGCAAACGGTTTGTTGGGGAACGTCTTTCTGTCTAAGGACTGTAACGTTAATTGATCAGGAGGCTGTTTGGAATTTCCCCAAGCAAGCATTAATAAGTTTTTCCATTCAATTTACAAGTGATAGGAAGGGGATGTCAAGGCATATGGCAGCCGAACGGCAGCCCTCACCAAGGGGATCTCAGAAGATCCAGACCGCGGTTGGTAGTAACCAGAAAACCCTACTCACACAGGGAAAGGGCTGCGAAAACTTGTTCGGTCCCAAGTATTCCAACACCAAGGCAACGCCCCAAAAGCCGAAAGACGACAAGGAGGAGGAAGCGGTAGCATGCCTATCATCAAACCCTACGGGGGATTTTGGGTGAGGCTGTGGGTGTGGGACCCGTAACAGCATCCACAACCTAGTTTCAGAGATAAAAATCTAAAGACAGAACAATAGTTGCAATGTGAAGTACACCCGTATACAATTGTGAACCTATTCATGGTTTTCAACCCAAAATCATTTAACCAACTCTGCATAAGATTAATTTGTAGTCAGTGACTCGATTACCAAAAAACTCTTATTTCGCCTTTCACCATGACAGTAAAGAGTCAGTGTTTTCCAGGCACGATACCACCAGTCAAGAGAGGGTTTCATGTGAGAATCCAAAACCTAACCCCAAATGACAATGACACTCCGGTAAACAAAACTAAAGATTGCCAACAAAATTATCGAAGTGGGGCTGGAAATTGAAAGTCCCCAACACGTGCAGTCAGTCAAATAGTTACAGGTTCTAACGGCTTGCCCTTGACGCGCCCCCTTCAAAATTATTTTATTGCCAGCAGTCAAGCAGTGGGAGCGCCGTGAAACTTTTTTCCTACATGTCAAAGAAAAGTACTTAAGACTGACAACACGTATGGAGACTAGCGACATTGACCTCATCAATCCCATGCTCGAATAAAAGGACATTGAATCATAAGAGACCAACACCCCTAAGAAAAAGAAAAGGACAGGGAAAAAATACCGAGAACAAAAAGAAGCACTTGTTGGTTGACTTACGCTCTGGTCCGCACTGTGACTAATACAGATTAATTTCGGGAAAACCCCAATTCCTCTATATGACTAATGTAAACAGAATATTTATAAATCTAGTTGAAAAGTGTGCCTTTCAACTTGGCATATCATTGCTTTGAGTATTAGCGGTTTGGTAAAGTAATCAGAATAATCAGCAAAATCCATTACTACATCGTTAGAGCTTTACTAATTTCCGTTCTGACACCTGGCCGAGGTTTTATAATCAAACAGCCGTGTTAACACCTTACGAGGCATAAACCTAAACGGGACAAACATGCCGCGCAACTAACAGGGCGATAATGAGTTAATAATTAAACAGTGCCTATAGCACGACTCCATTTGCATTTGAAAGCTACTGCCAATAGATTACATTGATTTCATGTTTAATTGCCATGCAATTCTCATTTAATTGCTACCCAATTGGAACGTAAGTGCTTCACACTATAACAAATTCATTTTCGTGCGTTTTATTCACAGCCTCCACAATTGATTCATTTAGCCACACTGCCAAAAGTCAAGTCGATGTCTATTGCACGCGCTGCCACAAAACCTTCACTCGCAACACGCACGAAAAAAAAAAACAAATTAACAAACGCAAGTATTTAAATGTGTTCCACATCACCAAGCAAAAAAAGGCACCAAACAAACTAGAGATTGTGTCATCAGCAACAGCACTCGGGGGTTGTAGTTTAAACACTTGGCTTTAAGCTTCGACAAACCTCAACAACTGATTTACTATAAACACAAATTCAATTACATAAGTAAGTTAACTAAATCATAAAACAATAAAACACAAAAGGTATTCGTAATGTTGCATTTTGCAAGTTAGCTGAACATTTGTGAATCACTGTTTCTAAGAACTCAACTCGAACTACGCTTGTTTACAAGTTTACTGCTTTTTCACACGCTTACTGATCTGCGCCGAGCGGCACAGTATGAAAGTGCAAACGTTACCGATAAACTGTGATTATTACACACCCCACTGTGGCTGACTTTAACAAGCATGTTATTTATTTATTTTAAAAAGTTTGTTTTTTCGCGACTGATCTCATCCCTAACACGGCCGACGAGATATTTGCCTTAAAACAAAAATAAAACTAAACAATCCAGCGGAATGATACCGAACGGAACAAAGGGAGCAATATGTTTGCACTTGTCATATTCTTGACTACACAATCGGATTGAGTAAATTTACAGCGGCTGGATCAGCTGCTTGCAAAAATTACAAATATCTTGACAGCTAACCGCAATCACTCGATGGGTTTACATGTGAAGTGACTTTTAAAACTTTTATTTGTTATTTGATAAATCGATGGAACATTTTCTTGGCTGTGAACCCAGTTTTTGGTTTTATTTATAATCGTGATAAGTTTTCTTTCCGATTAAGGGATATTACCAATGTGTAAAATGTAACAACGTCTTTTTTTGACAGGGAATTAAGCTATGGATTAATCACACAAAAATATGTGACAAGCATTATTTATTTATTAATTCATTTATTATTAACAAGTAATTTAAAAATACATATCAATAAATTAACAAAATGGAGGGCGAGTGACACTGTCCAGGAGGATGATAGGCGTGCGCCTAGGGGAGTGGCGAGTGTGCGAGGGAGAGATAGCGGTGCGTCTAGACGAGTGACAGCGGTGCGTCCAGGAGGTTGATAGGGGTGCGCCCAGAATAGTGACAGTGGTGCGTGCAGGAGAAAGATAGTGCTGCGTCCAGGGGAGAGATAGTGATGCCCCGGGGGGAAATGTAGCAGTGTGCCCAGACTCGTGACAGCGGTGCGTCCGGGAAGATCATAGCGGGGCGCCAAGACGGGTGATAGCGGGGCGTCCAGGAGGATGATAGCGGTGCCCCGAGACGAGTGACAGCGGTACGCCCAGGGGAGATATAGCAGTGTACCCAGGCGCGTGCCAGCGGTGCGTTCAGGAAGATGATAGCGGTGCGCCGAGACGACTGACAGCGGCGCGACCAGGAGGATGATAGCGGGACCAGACGAGGGACAGCAGTCCGCTCAGGGGAGTTATAGCGGTGCCCCAGACGCGTGGGAGCGGCGGATCCAGGGGAGAGACCGCCCAGACGAGTGACAGCGGTGCGTCCAGGGGAGGGATAGCGATGCGTCCAGACGCGTGACAGCAGTGCGTCCAAGGACTGATACCGCGCGTGTGGAAAAGTGATGCGTCCAGCGAACCACCATCCTGGTCGAGCGGTGATTAACCACTGAAAAACGTTGAGGAGATTTGAATTTTGAGGCTTAAGTGGCGTCCAATTTTTCACTGACGTGTAGTCAGTCGACTGGTGACGTGTCAGCTAAATTTGCTCCAACCAACAGTAACATTAATTAAGAAAGCTCCCAAGAGAACTGTGTGGTTCTATTAGAAAGCCAACTAGAAAGGTCTGAACGACTTTTTTGAGAGGTTAAATTGGTCGTTATTTTTTCCTTGTCTGCAATGGAGGGATGACGTAGACCAGGACGCCCAGAGCCTGGGAGTGCCAAACTGGATGACATCGGCTCGAAATCGGGACCGGTGAAGAGATTTGTTACTTTTCCTCAATAACGATGTTGACTCTATAGCGGACGCATTGACGGGCACGATTCTGTTCGGCATGCGAACCTTTATTCCACATAGAGTAAAGAGTATCAAACCCAAGAAAAATATGTGGTCCGATTCCGGGTGCAAAAAACCCATTAAGGCTAAAGAGTTGAGTTTCCGGTTGTGTAAATCAAACAATACTGAGGAAAACCGAAAAAGATTTAAGAGAGCTAGAAATGACTGCAATGCGTATATTCAACGTGCCAAGTTCTTGCATGACCAGAGAGTAAGACAAAAAATACTACACTCTCCCACAGGTAGTAGACACTTCTGGACATTCATGAAAAACATTCAAAACTCAGTCTACTCATCCATTCCATCGCTTATAGTCGATGACAAACCAGTCACCACTGCAATAGAGAAGGCGAATCTACTTGCTGCACATTCTGCAGCCAACTCAACGCTGCCTGATACCACATCAGTTCCACCTCAACTTGAGCATAAGTAGCACACCATGGGCCAGATTCGCTTCCGAACGCGTACTGTTGCCCGCGCACCCAAAGAGCTAAACGCACACAAATCCGGTGGTCCGGACGGCATTCCCCCAATTCCCTTGAAGAGATGTTCCTCTTCACTCACCAAACCACTGCGGAAACTCTTCCATTTGTCTTATTCTACTGGTCGTTTCCCAAATTGATGAAAGTCAGCGAACATTCAGCCAATTCCCAAAAAAGGGTGGCAAATCACCCCTTTCTTCTTATCGACCCATAGCACTAACTTCTATTCTCTTCAAGGTAATGAAATCTCTTATCAACCGTCAACTTTCGAAATATCTGGAATCAAATGACCTCCTCAATGACGGCCGATATGGCTTTCGTAGCAACAGGTCCACAGGAGATCTGATGGCGTACCTTACCGAAAAGTGGAGCCATCCCATCTACTACTTCGGTGAAAGCAAGGTAGACGCATTGGATATTTCAAAAGCCTTCGACAGAGTTTGGCATCCAGCCCTTTTGTCAAAATTGCATTCATATGGAGTAGACAATTCCCTGATCCAATGGATAAGAGACTATCTTTCTGGCCGTTCAATCCAAGTGGTTCTTGATGGAGTCAAATCGGTCTCCCATCAAATTAATGCAGGTGTTCCCCAGGGTTCGGTACTCTCACCCACTCTCTTTCTGATCTTTATAAATGATCTCTTGTCAATTACTCACAACCCAATTCACTCGTTTGCTGATGATAGCACGTAGAGTTTCTCCTACTCTTATGAACACTCCCGTCCAGACTCTTCGAACGTCACTACCAACCAGCGACTATGCTTGATACATTGAATTCAGACCTCAACAAGATATATCAGTGGGGATTATCTAACCGAGTACAATTCAATGCCCAAGAAACTCAATGCTGCCTCTTGTCGTCAAAGGCGGGCCCCAAAAGTAAATATACTCTCTATGAACGGCACTTGCATCAACGAAGCCAAGGAACTATCAATCCTCGGCACTCGAATTATGTAATTCGACTTTTAACTGGAATGAAAACATATTTGAAGCTGCAAAAGTGCAGCCAAATGTATGGGATTCAATGCCCTAAAAACTCAGTGCTGTCTCTTGTCGTCAAAGGCAGGCCCCAAAGTAAATATACTGTCTATGAATGGCACTTGCATCGACGAAGCCAAGGAATTATCAATCCTCGGCGCTCGAATTAATTCGACTCAACTGGAAAGACCACATATTTGAAGCTGCGAAAGTGCAGCCAAATGTATGGGATTCAATGCCCTAAAAACTCAGTGCTGTCTCTTGTCGTCAAAGGCAGGCCCCAAAGTAAATATACTGTCTATGAATGGCACTTGCATCGACGAAGCCAAGGAATTATCAATCCTCGGCACTCGAATTAATTCGACTCAACTGGAATGACCACACATTTGAAGCTGCGAAAAGTGCAGCCAAATGTATGGGATTCAATGCCCTAAAAACTCAGTGCTGTCTCTTGTCGTCAAATGCAGGGCCCAAAGTAAATATACTGTCTATGAACGGCACTTGCATCAACGAAGCCAAGGAACTATCAATCCTCGGCACTCGAATTATGTAATTCGACTCTTAACTGGAATGAAAACATATTTGAAGCTGCGAAAAGTGCAGCCAAATGTATGGGATTCAATGCCCTAAAAACTCAGTGCTGTCTCTTGTCGTCAAAAGCAGGGCTCAAAGTAAATATACTGTCTATGAATGGCACTTGCATCGACGAAGCCAAGGAATTGTCAATCCTCGGCACTCGAATTAATTCGACTCAACTGGAAAGACCACATATTTGAAGCTGCGAAAAGTGCAGCCAAGTGTATGGGATTCAATGCCCTAAAAACTCAGTGCTGTCTCTTGTCGTCAAAGGCAGTGCCCAAAGTAAATATACTGTCTATGAATGGCACTTGCATCGACGAAGCCAAGGACTTATCAATCCTCGGCACTCGAATTAATTCGACTCTTAACTGGAATGACCACATATTTGAAGCTGCGAAAAGTGCAGCCAAATGTATGGGGTTCCTTAAGAGATGCAAACGATACTTCACCCTATCCAACCTGGCTACTATTTACAGGGCATATACTCGTCCAAAAATTGAGTTCAACTCCCATATTTAGCCAGGCGCGTCCAAAACTGCACTGCAAGTGCTCGACAGGATACAAAAACGACCAGTGAAACTTATTGGGGACTCAGCCGTAAGTCGATCAATTCCGTCGTTAGAACACAGGCACAACATATCTTGCCTATCTCTTTTCTGTAGGTATTACCACGGCCGTTGCTCAACTGAACTTGCTGAATGTGTTCCGCACCTTCAGACTATTTCCTGCGATACCCGTCAATCTGAGAATGCGCATTAGTTCACGTTGAAAGTGGATTTCAGGCGCACAAATAAACATAGAGAGTTATTCTTTAGCCGAACCACACGAATGTGGAATGTTCTGCCTGATCATGTGTTTCCTGGCCGGTGTGATGTCCACACATTCAAGACCAATATACGTCGACACCTCCTTTCCTTATCTACTTCCTCTCCACCCGCTCGCACTGTGCTCTGACATTTAAGGGTACTTCAAAATCTCCTTTTGTGCGCGCATTAGTGTAAAAAAAAAGTAGATGTGAACGTACTATATTTCTCCAGTACATTCATTTGTGAATCCACAACATCTATGTTTTCAATATTGTCAGGCGTAGGATCTTCAAGAATTTTTTAGATAGTTATGTTACGAAATAAACGGTCTTTTATAAGTTTCAGGTGAGGACTGTCTTTTAGTAAATAAATGAATGTAAGTATTGCGTTGCAATTTTAGCAGAGTGGGGTTGTATCTCTGTTGAGCAGGTAAAGACGAGTAGCGGGCGTACTACCTTGTAATAGCAATCTTAGGAAGTATGTTTCCTTGTCCTTGAAAGGACGAGTGTCTCTTTGTTTAGACCGCTCTCTAGTTGCTCGGTGCAATTGCCACCGTGCTTGCTCAAGCATGAGGAAAGAGTGACAAGCGATTGTTGAAAGTGGGCCTGACTGGGCCGCTGCTCGAGTAATGTTTGATTCAAAAGACCAGGAGTGATTTATCGTATTTCACATTTTCGTTTTTATTTCATAGCCAGAGACTGATTTCTATAATTTAATTTAATTTGATTTTATTGGCAATACTTACTCCTCGGACGCCAATCGAGATCGAGTACTGAAATCCAGACGCATCGCCCTTTTATGCAAATCTTCATCGAGATTTCTATGTGAGATACGTTAAAAATTTTACGAAGAGTAGACGGTGTAAGAATAATTTAAGAGCTTTAAAGAGAACATTGTACAGATTTGTCAATTCATCGAGCACGGACACTTATTCACTTGCACCGGCGATTGATTTCGTGTAAGTCCCGTCTGGCATCCAGTCTTGCGATATTTTTCGGTTATATTCGCGGCATCAACGACACGAATCTAGCACGAATACTTGGCCGTAGTGTTTGCGACTCCATACTGTCCCTGCGACCCTGCTCCACACATTTCAACCCCTTTTCCGGCGCATTTACAAATATTGGCACACAATGCCCACTATCCGACTCTCTTCAATTCCCTTCCGCCTCTTCTTTTAACAATTGGTGCACAAGGTCTACCATACAACTTCATGCGACACCGCTCGCCTTTTCTCGACTCTACTCACTTCCTGGCACCTTGGAGTACCAATGCCAGCGAGACTCTAACACCAACTTCTGGCACTTTGGTGTACCAATGCCAGCGAGACCTCTAGCCCCACCTCCTGACACCTTGGAGAACCAATGTCAGAGAGCCGGATGGGATCCGACTAATTGGAAAATACCACTCGTCGGCCCATAAGAAAACCCCCGACAGTGGTGGCATGGCGACGCGAATAAAACACACCTTCTGATCTGGACGATTGCTGGGGCAAGAAAATTAGTGGAAAATATTCTTCTTTCAATAAAATTAACAAAAAAAAAAAAAAAAGACTATTGAAGGGCAAGTGCACCCCAACTTAAGCCAACGCAGCTGTAAGAACGCACGAGCGACACCACTTGAAGCAGTTCATCTGTAACATCCAGCGTTGGACTCTAGGTTAGTTTTCTTTTCCTTTTTTGTAGAATTTCGGCACCAATAGTAATGCCTTTTTGGGGCGAGCTCCTTACGAATCCCCAGACATTAATTTTTTTCAAGCAATTGTAGCTATAAAGCAATAGAAATACTAACTATAAACCGAATTTAAGCAATTTTTTTGTAACAAATTGCATCCATAAAACCCCCGACAGAGGAATTTCATGTCACGTCGATTGTTACCTAAAGGAGAGAACGGGTGAAAGAGCCCAACGTCGCTGCCTCGAACGAGTTGTAATGAAGGACTCTGTATTATTAATTATGTGCTGGCCACCAACTGATCGTGCTACCATTGGCGTAGGTCATCTCGTCGAGTTCGAGACCTGAAACGGGTCAGTCGAGTAGTGATTTCGCAACTCTTCCAGGCACTCGGGAGGAAAGCCCGTTGGCGTCGGTCGTCATCACCGACTGAGCAACCTGACAGGGTCAGTCCGGCGACTGGTTTCGCAACCTGACAGTTTCAGTCGGGAGGAGAAACACAGATTGATATTAGCGACGTCAGGTAGAGAGTATTCGAGGGCAGAGGTCAGCGATGAGGGCGGTTCCGAGACGAAACCACGAGGACGATGAAAACTTGGTACAAGCACGGACTAAGGGCGACCGATCGAGCAGAAAGTCGATATCCTTCTGCCTTAAGCCCCCGTCACTAAACGTCTGATAAGTTGATTTACCTTAGATCAAGCCGGTAGCGGAGTGAAAACATACCACGATGGAGCTTGACCGTCCTCCGGTCAGATGTATCTGCTTTAACGTTCGTCGTTTGATCTCTGGACCCGTTCGTGAATCGTTAGTTAAAGTCCGAAAACGTCTTCGAAGGTGGTTGTCCATCCTTCTTAAAAGGCAGACTATAACCAGGGCAGACCAATGTTCCCTGGTCCTCAGTAGCGACTGCACTCATTGAATCTGTAACAATGTTCTGTGCCACTGACAATTGTACTGCTGAAACCTTCTATTGACCTTCTATTGACCTGATTTAACTAATTCCGACTGTCCCCCAATCGCAGCCAACTCACAAAACACCTCACGTTAGAAACAGAATCATCTGGAGAAAGAGAATCTGGTTATGCACTTTTGACTATTCTCATTATTGACTATTGAGATATTATCCTGGGCATTCGTCAGGCTTACATGACATTTCACGCTCCCTTCCTGATGACTCACAAGATCTGAATTTAGACTGTGCAAATATTCAAAATATCTCTAGTAGGAGGAGTGGCTAAATTCACTGCACTTCAGACGCATGGATACCGATATGAGGAGTAATGTACAACGGTGCTCATACAACTCGTATTTATAGACTTCGCTCACACTGGGATTTATCTTATATAACATTCTACGTTTTGTGTAGTAATTCAGGCCGATATTACACAACACTACAATGGTGTCCCTCACGTAGAATATTATGAACTATTTCCAGAAGGAACCCATTCTAGATTACTCTGCGAGATATTAAGCCGAACGAAATCAACCGAGACTCCGTACCCTGATGAAATATTAGAATCAACAATTATACTGAACTGAACGATCGAGTCGAGATAGAGAAGTCGTTCCAACGTCGAACACAACAAAACAAAACACACACACCAAGATCCCTGATGCACACCTCACATGATATGCGAATGAAGGCAGCTCAACCACAAGGGAGCGCTGCACACTCATCCCGACGACCTGCCCACAGATCGCCAGGAGAACACCCACGGCAACTGCGATGAGGGCTGCTGACATGAGAAAACATTAAATGTACGATGTACAAAACAGCAACTTTATTTCAGTTGTACGCAACATAGGGATTTCTTCTAGGGGGATAACAAATAAAATCAAATAAAACTAAAATGAACTTGCTCACGTCAAGAAAAGAGCAACTAAATAAACAAACAAAAGCGTTTACCACACGGATGCCACTAAAGCAGAATTGTGGGGCGCACAAGCGATCTGGATGAAAATCGATCGCTTCATCCTGAGATCTCTCGATGGGTCTCCCCGTAACCGTACATTAAACATAATAAATTCATTAACTAAAATAACAGATTTTTATTTTCGCACAGCTTGTTACAGACGGAATTGATCATGCACTTTAACTGGGGTCAAGTTCCAGTGAAATTGGATAGGAATTTGATGTGGACAAATTCCCAGGAGTTATGTCCATACTATGCATATGAAGATATCTATTGTGATAATAAAGTTTTGGGGAATTTCGGTGTATGCATAGTAAATAAACATATGGTTTATTTTACTATGCATTATAACCCAATAACTTGGACATCATGTGATTGAAGGTCGTGCTGAGGAATTCTGTTAAATTTCTTTGTTGTCTTTACCGCTGCCTGAATGATGTTCCAGCGATACTTTTCGAACATCTTTTATAAACCGTCGACTGAATATAGATCCACCCCCCGGCTTATGAAATTACCGTCCTTGCCGGTTTTAATGTACACAACTACGGCTGGTTGGTACATTCTAACAGAACCGACGAGGCTGGGGGGCTACCGGAGATGTTCGCTGTTAGCTGCAGATTGACTTAACGCGTATAGGAATCTATGCGAGTGCCGGATACCCGAGATGATTATGCGAACACCCTGGATCTGCTTTTGACACCCGAGCCGAGCATCTATACGGTGAAAATGGCTGCGCCACTGGAGAACTCAGATCACTGCTTGGTATCGGTCGCGCAACCACTTGCATTTCAAGCGAATAATCGACCTAAGTACCTTCGCATCCTTTCGATGGTCGAAGGGGTGCTTAGAGACTCCGATGTTAACGTATGCGCCGAATCGGACACGGAGGTTATTCTTCTGGAAATGGAGATCTACATTCTACATTCCATAATTTTTTTGTTGGTTTGATTAAAAATGCGAGCAGGTTACAACGGCCAAAAATAGAGCTTTTAAACAATGGCGCTCCAAGGAGGTTAACAGAACGAATTTTGTTAGAATCAGAAACGCCTGCAACCAGGCCATTGACACCGCGAAAAAGGCCTACAACGACAGAGTGACAAATAAACTCCTTGAGTGCCCAACTGTTCCGCGTAACTTCGCCTCCTCCTCCTCTTCGTGATGGGCAACGGGAAACTAGTCACAAATTCAAGAGATAAAACTAATGTGTTCGCGAATTCAAACCTCGATACCGGTCTTTTAAAGACACGTGTAATCGCGTCGGTTCAATCTTCGATGTGGGGTGTGAGATTCCCCCCACGTACTATTCAACGCATTTTACATGGACTGGGCTGTAGAAAAATAGCCGCCCCAAACGGAATAACAACAATAGTCTTTAAGAACTGATTATTCGTGGGGTTTCAAATAGTCCGTCAGAGCCCCTCTTTGATATGGTAAGGTCTGCTTACTGCTCTGATTCGACCCGGTGTCAGAGAGGCGCCGTTATAATATAGCTGGTATACCTGTGGGGTAGATGTAGATGTGACAACGTATGGCACGGTTTCACTTGAATCAACACAGAAAGTAGGCCGAGAGAAATAAAACACTGGAGTTGGCTGGTGATCACCACTTTAAATTAATTTTAATGTTCGTTTCTTATTAAAATACACCATACAGGAAACGGTATGTTTGAGGGTACACTTAATTGAATTAATTAAAAAAGCGTTAAATTAAAAGGTAAACTATTAAGACACGGCTGGGGTTATTACTCGACGCACTATGTTCGCGCCACCGTGCGCAGCGGTGAGCGGGAGATCGCCTGTGAACAGGCTGGTCAACGGACGGAAGACGACTCAACGATATTCAATCGTTGTTAAAAGAAATTCAGCTGGGAAATTGGTTCTCTTAAATTAAGGGTGCATTTCCTGTTCCAAGAGAGACGTAAAGTCTCTCTTTTGAGTAACCAAAGCGATCTCATAGAGGAGATCTTCACGATACACAAGTGTGTGTTTACGTCGGTTCTTTTCATGGCTCGACGCTATGATGAATAACCTGAAACACAAAGCAAGGGAAAGGATCGTAGAGATGTTTGTTTATGCGAGAAGGTTACTGGGGATCGGATCCAGAACTATGTAGGATAAAAGAGATTTATGACCTGTGTCTATGCTGTGGTGCGGATGCGTAGGTAAATGTATCGCCATTAGGAAGAAGCGCTAATGGTTTTTCCATTTACACAATGGGAAATGTGTTAATGGCATCGCAAGTAAGGGTAGGTATTGAGTTCCTATTTGCATTTGAATATGCTGTAGGATTAAATTGATGCAAGAGAGGCGGAATGCGTATTTGCTTGGGTCCCTAGGGTGTAAGTCGCCAGCCAATGTGTATATAGGGAGCATTGTTGTACACATGGCGCGGCTGGGAAAAATAGACGGCGCAGTATTTATGATCCCTGTAATGAAGGCTACAAATGTATGTAAATCTAATTATTTGTTTACCGGAATTCAACTAAGGAAATTTGACTGGCGACGTAGATGCCGAAATTGATTGGAAATTCCTGGTAAGCTAATAAAGAAATCTTAAGGAGCAGTGGTATGCGAAGAGAATGCATGAAGGTAAGTTTTCTTTACAGGGACTTAAAGATCATAGATTTGATCTCTTAAATGCGTGCAGCATTTTTAGGTGCCGAATGCATTGGCGAGGACTTGAGCGTCTTGGGTGATGATTATGGGGTTTTTTTTAGGAAGGTAAACCGTGGGATTTGGCGGAACCGCCACAGGGTTGCCGCACGGCGAAAAGATAGCTAAACTCAATTATGCATTATCTGCATAGGATAATGAGTTTAGCTATGCGTCCGTTTAACATGATTTACAGGTGGAATAGCTTATAAGGGGAATAAGGGTAGAAATGACGCGCTGAAAGCGTTCGAAATAAGGTATGAAATTGTGGGTTGGTTCTCCATGTGGTATAGAGAACACCCACATACCCCATGTCTGCAAACCATCTAATGGGCACGGTGACGCGTAACACCCTGGATTAGGGGTGGTAGAAATTTGTGTGTTATTCCACGCTAGCCTATCTGACATGGGTGGCCTTACTGGAAGCGTATGCTTCCGTCAGCATAGCCTGAGTGATTCATTGTAGTTTAAGCTCCTGCGTCACGTCAAAGTTTCTACCAAGCGGCATAAATTTAATTAGAAACGGCTGCCGAGGGAGAGCCCACATAATGCGAGACGCAAACGGGTGTCTGGTCACAGAAACAAACAATATCGTGACAAGATGGAAGCAGTACTTTGAAAACCAATGTCCGCACCCATCAAACACAAATAAACGCACCAGACATTCATACAACCGAACCTCAGAGCTCTCTTTCAACGAAATTATAGACGCAATAAATCGATTGAAAAACAACAAAGCTCCCGGAGTCAACTGCATACCGGCAGAGCATCTGAAGCATGGAGGAGAGGGAACCGCTCGAAAAATCCACCAACTGATTAAAACAATATGAGATAGGGAAGTCATTCCGAAAGAATGGAAAACTTCAATAGTCGTCCCCATTTTCAAAAAAGGCGACAGATCTGACTGCGAAAACTACAGAGGAATATCATTGCTCCGAACCACACACAAAATACCAACAAATGTCATATTGGCGAGAATCACACCGTACGCAGAAGAAATGCTGGGAGACTACCAATGCGGATTCCGTAGAAACCGGTCAACAAGCAGTCAAATGTTCACAATAAGGCAATTGCTGGAAAGGAAGTGGGAATACGGAGAGGCGGTTCACCAACTGTTCGTTGACTTCAAACAAACCTATGACTCAGTCGCGAGGCAAAGACTCTACCAAATTGTAGTTGAGCTAAGAATCCCGAAAAAATATGCCGCCCTCATTCAAATCTGCATGAACAAAAACAAAGGGCGAGTTAGAATAGAAAACCACATCTCAGAACCATTTAAAATCCACAGTGGATTAAAACAGGGGGACGGCCTCTCACCATGTTTTTTAACCCTGTGCTCGAATATGTTATCAGAAAGGTACAAGACAGCAAGATCATCTGGGTCAACCCTAAACGGGGTCCCACAAGTACTCGCATATGCGGATGACGTCGCCGTTTTGGGCGATAATCAAGAAACTGTTAGTAAAAAACTCTGAAATCATCATGCAAGCGACAGAAGAGGTGGGCCTAGAACTAAATGAAGACAAAACAAAATACATGATTACGGCGAGAGAAGGTGGACCTCAGGGAACATATATAAACGTAAGAGGCAAGATATGTGAAAAAGTTAAAGAATTTAAATATCTGGGAGCAATACTGACGACCAGTAACGAAATGTCGAAGGAAATTAACAAAATACTACACTCCGGCAAAGCTAGTTGGCACGCAGTCAGTAAACTGCTAAAATCCAAACTGCTACCACGTAATATAAACCTCCGGGTCTATAGAACCATAATCACGCTGATTGTTCTATACGGATGCGAAACGTGGGCTCTCACAGGCCGGGAAGAAAACAAATTCCGCGTATTCGAGAATAAAGTTTTATGGGGTATCTTTGCCGGTAAATATGGCGAGGAGGCAAGACAATGGAGGAAACTCCACAACCACGAATTGGAAGAGCTATACCGCAAACCCACAATAGGGAGAGTAATCAAGTCGCGAAGATTAAGATGGGCCGGACACGCGGATGGTCGCATGGGCAATGATAGGACCGTGCATAGAATTCTTGACGGTAGACCTGTGGGTGTTTCACTACTACGTCTACAAGAACGCAGGCTCAGTAGAAACACCACCGTTGAATTCTCCACAAAAACTGTCCCGATGCACGCTGATCTCCACACTAATGTTCACAAAAACTGTGCACAACCGAAGACAAAAAAAAAAAAAAAACTCAGGAATTGATGTTTCAGTCTTTATTCAATAAAAACACAAATGTTATCCGATGGTCTACACTTGGTCGCAGTATAAAAAACAAATCTGCATCATATGTACACTGGTAGTTCTAAGTGCGACAAATATTACACGGGACACTTAAGTTCTCTATACTGTTTATATTCCAAAATACACAAGGTTGCAGTTTACGGAAAGGCAGAAAGCCTTGTACACATAGTTATCACTTGTAGTGGTCATCCATAGAGTTAATAAATAAAGGACACTTGATGAACCAAATAAATCGGCGCACGTTAACGACAGAAACACACACTCGTAATATTTTAATTTTTCCAGATGTTTGATTCTTCGGCAATATTTAAACACGATCCGCAGTTGAATTGATCTCCGTTGAGGACGATAGATAGATTTTGACTCGATGGTGTTCGTCGAGATCAACTTCCACCAGCCGTCATCTAGATGGATTCTCATGTTTCCGTACAGGTCAATGTACGATGCCCCGCAATGCAGACAATGATCAGCGAACACCTGATCAAACAATGTACGATCATCAGGGACCGCGACGAAAATAGGTTTTTGCTATAAGGTAAACAAAAACGCTATTTCACAGGTCCAATGATGGAATGCACAATGTTCATGATGTGCCTATGTTGCGAAGGGTCGTCATTGTATTTACTTAAGATTCCAGGGAAATGCCGTTTTAGGCGATATCTGTTGGTGACGATAGTTCCACCAGAGATTGGGAATCTATTTGCTTTAGCCGAAAGGCTCTATAGCAGAATAGGGAAAATTGTTCATGGACGTTAAGTCCACAGAAAACTCAGCGACGGTAGCTATGGGTTATTTGTTTGGGTTAGATGATGGGTCTTTATGGGGCATGAACGTGGGTAAACAAATGATCATGATCATGCCTAAATCAAATGCTCGGTTGTATAGTGGTTAGGAAATTGGTCGCAACTCAGCGAATCTTAGAGGATAGATAAGATATACAATTATGTATGGTAGAAGGGAATATCGGTTGCAGCTGTGTCCGCAATACGCCGGCCAGCGTTTGTTTATCGTTAATTGATGACAAGCTGAGCCGATAGGAGATGTAAACTGGTTCATGGAGTATGAACCAGAAAAGTTCAGAATTATGTATGCCGTCGGAGAGATTTCCTTTCAGGTATGAAAAATGCTGCTGGGAGCTTACGCTGCCCAAAATTGCAGGTAGGTGTCTTGTGGGTGAGGGAAAAGACAGGTTAAGTTGAGGAAGTGGGTGGTTCTTGGAGAAGACTTTAAAGAAGCCCTACAAACCAACGCGAAAGAGACCGACAGGACGGCCGCGACGAAGATGGGAGGATAATGTTAGATTTGACCTTGAGGAGATCGGATCGGCTGGCCAAGCGTGGAAGGAGAGTGCACAGGACAGGGAACAATGGCGGAGTCGAGTCGGTGAGCTCATGAACATGAACTTCCGGATTCCTACAGGCCAATAAATAGTAAAATAATTGTTGTTTTTGGTTTTAGTTATACTTTATAATTTTAGGTTTTAGGTTTAGTCATTAGGTTCACTTTTTACTTTTAACTTCTTTTTTTAATACTAAGTTTAGTGGGGCTACACTCCATTTATTAGCTTACCACAAGCTTAGTTACATCTAACTTACTAACTATCTTAATTAATAATTTAACTACGATGGTGAGGAAAAGAAGTTTTTTTTAGTGATAATATCAACAAAAATTAAACAAATCTAGGGAAACTCTTCAGGAATAGTGTAAACCGATATATTTAATATTTATATTGGATCAAATCTAGGGAGTTCAGTATTGTTTTTTTTTTACACTAACGCGCGCACAAAAGGGGATTTTGAAGTACCCGTAAATGTCAGAACACAGTGCGAGCGGATGGAGAGGAAGTAGATAAGAAAAGGAGGTGACGATGTATATTGGTCTTGAATGTCTGGACATCACAACGGCCAGGAAACACATGATCAGGGAGAACATTCCACATTCGTGTGGTTCGGCTAAAGAATGACTCTCTATGTTTATTTGTGCGCCTAAAGTCCAGTTTCATCCTGAACTGATGCGCATTCACAGATTGACGGGTATCGCGGGAAAATGTCTGAAGGGGCGGAACACATTCAGCAAGTTCAGTTGAGTAACGACTGTGGTAATACCTATAGAAAAGAGATAGGCATGATACGTTGCGCCTGTGTTCTAAGGACGGAATTGATCGACTTACGGCTGGGTCACCAATAAGTTTCACTGGTCGTTTTTGCATCCTCTCGAGCGCGTGTAGTGCAGTTTTGGATGCGCTTGTCCAAATATGGGAGTTGAACTCCATTTTTGGACGAATGTACGCCTTGTAAATAGTGACCAGGTTGGATGGAGTGAAGTATCTTTTGCATCTCTTAAGGAATCCCATACATTTGGCTGCACTTTTCGCAGCTTCAAATATGTGGTCATTCCAGTTAAGAGTCGAATTAATTCGAGTGCCGAGGATTGATAATTCCTTGGCTTCGTCGATGCAAGTGCCATTCATAGACAGTATATTTACTTTGGGCCCTGCCTTTGACGACAAGATACAGCACTGAGTTTTTAGGGCATTGAATTCTACTCGGTTAGGTAATCCCCACTGATATATCTTGTTGAGGTCTGAATTCAATGTATCAAGCATAGTCGCTGGTTGGTAGTGACGTTCCAAGAATTTGGACGGGAGTGTTCATAATAATACACTCAACGTGCTATCATCAGCAAACGAGTGAATTGGGTTGTGAGTAATTGACAAGAGATCATTTATAAAGATCAGGAAGAGAGTGGGCGAGAGTACCGAACCCTGGGGAACACCTGCATTAATTTGATGGGAGACCGATTTGACTCCATCAAGAACCACTTGGATTGAACGGCCAGAAAGATAGTCTTGTGGGGGGTTTCTCTATTCTACATGAGAAACAACCCACAATTCCAACCAACATTTCCACCTAATTTCGACCGCTTTCAGCGCGTCATATTTACCAATTTCCTTTATATGTATTCCCCTGTAAAACATTTCAAACGGGCGTATAGCTAAACCCATCATCCTTTGCAGATAATGCATAATTGAGTTTAGCTACATAAATGTCATACGGCAACTCCATTCTTGCTAACCATGAGTTTCCCATCGGAAATCTCATAATGTCGGTTAGCAACAACAAGTCTAAAAGAACGACGCTGTTGCATCATAGCAAAATAGCTGGGGTAATTTCAGCGTCTTAGAGTCTGGTTCTCACGCGAATTATTTCCCAAACATCAGCGGCGTCCTATCGACTTTCCCTCAGATCACCCATTCGCTTGGGATCAATGATCTCTCTTTGCAGGGGAGTAACATCCGCTAGGTTTCCCTCTCATTCGTATTTCTTTCCACGGTTCAATGCGCTCTAACTACACCATAGCCGTACCACTGGGTCAGTAGGTCGTGTCAATAGCTGCATCTGATACCAACACACACAACCAAAGCTACCCCGAGATCACAGCATATCATGTTTTCTGTTCTCTCATTCTTCATGTCCGTCAATTACCCTATTAACAAAAGTTACTCATACTTTGACGGGCGTGAGGTTGAGAGAGCAGAGGCGTGGTCTCTTTTGGTTGTCCTGTGTATAGAAAGAAATATGAATTTCAACCCTAATTCACACCAGTCGCTATCCAACCACTACCGCGTCAAGTCACGTCGCTCGGGTCCAAATTTTATTTCGAAAATTTAAGTCAGTGTGTCCTTTTTTTTTTTTGTTAATTAGTAATTATTATATCTGAGGGTGTTGAAAACAATTAATTTGTAATACTGTTAGTGACATTAATTGCTAATAAACCAAACAAAAACTACACCAATGTTTTCGTTTCTGATTTCCTATTGGATATACCTGGTACCTATCACGTGGCAGAGCAACATCGTTGGGGAAAGATAAGTGAACCGTGTGCCCATGACCGGCATAATATCTTTACCCCCACAGTCTCTTATCCATTGGATCAGGGAATTGTCCACTCCATATGAATGCAATTTCGACAAAAGGGCTGGATGCCGAACTCTGTCGAAAGCTTTTGAAATAACCAGTGCGACTACCTTGCTTTCACCGAGCTAGTGGATAGAATGGCTCCACTTTTCGGTAAGGTACGCCATCAGATATCCTGTGGACCTTTGGCGATATTAAATTATTTAACTTTGGCGAAGTTGGGTATTATCGCCGGAGGAAGTGTTCCGCCGACACTGTCCAATACTCAACACGGTACGAATGACATGCTCTACCAGCTCTGTCCACAAAAACCAAAAGACCGGAGCGGATGCCGTCATCAATTAAACACAACACATTTTTGTTTCAAGACTCGTTTATTGTTCACAATTCAAAACCGCAAACCACTGTGACGACCGACACACGTTAAACTAAACTTTCACTTTTAATTTTCATTTTTAAGTCGCGGTTACTCCCGACACCGTACCTCGTCTCGCGCACCTCCTCCTTCGGATTCCTAAGCTTGCCCTTTCGGCTTGCGTATCTTTTAGGTTCTCCTCGCTGTTCGATAAAATACTATGTCGTCTCGTCGACGATCGAAATTAGACCACTATCTGCCCTCAACCATATCCTGCTCACACAGATACCCAGATTCAAACTGGTATCTGTATCTATCCGGAAAATATTCCCTATTTGCTCTGCTAACAGAACTTCCGAATTTCTGTTAGCAGCATGTTATCACATCCCCCGGGATATTTTGTAGTTTCCTGAAAGGGGAAAGTCATCTTTGCATACATCATTATTATCGCTGATAGAATTTCATTTCCACGGCCTTCTGTTTGCACAGAACATCTGGCGCCCAGACCAGAGATATTCGGCGATTGTTTTGACGTGCAGTCCGTGGGACTTATTTGAACTTGGTACCCGGAATCGAAATCCATTAGATCTTTATAACTGTGCGAAATTCTAGCGTGGCCGTGGGACCGGAGTATTGCCTTTGTTGGCTTAACTCCTCATAAATTATCGGATGTCTCGTTGAGATATATTCGATTGCGATAGGCCGTGGCTGCCTTCTGTTGTTCAACGGATTTGGGTGGTCCTTGCGTTAGATTACCCGCACGTGCATCCGTTGATCGGCTCATTCTTTGATGATAGCAATTCTTTTGTATTGAATTTCGGAATTGCCGGTTCGATGAGATGTTCCTGGGCGCAGGCAGCATGTATGGCATTTTGGGAATTGTTTTTTTTTTAGGAATAGAACGCATGGATGTTTATGCCTTTGTTTCAGGCAGGAAGAGTTATAATTGTTGAGCTTGACCTAAAAAGCTTTGGGGACGTTCAGTTCCTTGCTTTTTGGTGTCGGTCTCAACGTTGGCTGCGAGTTGCAGGCCCTATCGTGGGACTTTGGGGCACGCGTCTGTGGGCGCGTACAACGCTCTCAGGTAAGTAAGTTCTTTGAAGGTACGACCCTTACCTGCGCAGAATTGTGCGTTCGTAGAACACTACAGACCTGTTGCTACGAAAGGCATATTGGCAGTCATTGAGGAGGTCATTTGATTCCAGATCATTTGAATCATTTGATTCGAAAGTTGACGGTTGATAAGAGATTCCATTACCGTGGAGAGAATAGAAGTTAGTGCTATAGGTCGATAAGAAGAAAGGGATGATTGTAATGAATAAACACGATTTTACGATTTTACATGTAAATTAATACAAATAAATTTAGCTTACCTTTTCGCTGGGCAGATTTTGATTTAGTTGGCATGTTGATATTTTTATGTTTTTATAGATGTAAATCCGCACATGATATAAATCCGTATATCTCACAGATAGCCCGTTACGTTGAATAAAGAGCATTCAAAAATTTGTATACATTTAGTGTTTTTTTAAGTCTACAGAAGATATCTCATTATTGAAAAGTAAATAAAATGTCGAATTTTTAAATGGTACGCATTTTTATATATTATAATTTTGTACTTTTGGTTAATTATGTCACATATTCGGTGGTTATTTACGAAAACACTATCTGTTTAACAGTCACTGAAGCATTGTTTGCATTGCTGGCAAAGTAATTGATGCTTCCTTGTATATGGATGACATTGAAAAAGTTACTTCTCCAGCCTGAAACCTAAAATAAATAAGAAAACATTGTTGTATGAATTGTTACAACTCATTCTGCATTTAGATTTTTTCATGGGAACTTTATGACTATTGGAATCACGAGAATGATTTCTTATGCTAATGATACGTAAATGTACTCAAAAATTAGAATCATTGATTTTCGAGTAGAAGTAATTATTTGTATAATTAATATGTAATTGGAATTCTGGCTATCAGGTGTTCATGGTCTTTAACGAGTTGACAGTAAGTCACCCATTTATTATATGAGCTTATTTACTCGATATACAGTCAAAAGCGAAAATAAATTGGAGGCCTTGCAGTCTACGAAGGATAATAGAAAACAGCGAGTTTCGGAAGTAGTGATGTCCAACTTTTACTCCCTAGGTACTCTTTCTGCTTATATTCAAAGTTACACCACTCGTCACGACCTTACACATGCAAAGAGCCGAACGATATTTGGTGTATTTACTCAGATGGATGTAAGCAGGTGTTATTGGAAGAGGTTTAGCTATAAACTTACTTTTTATTTCTTTAAAAATATCATCATCATCGGCACTACAACCGGGACCGGTCTTGGCCTTATTTAGCAAGTCCTGAGGCTTGTTAAATTTTCCATGATAATTTGTTTTTTGCGCCAGAGGCTCCCCGACGGGGGATCGAAGCCCGGTCTCCCTCGTGACAGGCGGGGATAGTAACCACTATACTATCGAGGAGCCCCTTTAAAAATATGCCAAGGTTCAAAATCTAAACTTAATTTTAGATCCTTCTTTACTATCCAATATTATCTCTGTACTAGTATGGCAACTTACAGAAACGAGAGCAAAGTTGATGGCATGACGTTGAGTGATTAGGATAGACACTCACTTGTCAAATTTAGTGTTGTAACGATGACCCAATTTGAATTGTGCTTATTTTACTTCCTAATTTTGGGAACCGAGTACTAATCATATTCATTCAGAGTCAACCAGTTACCTAATAAGTGTGAATGTCGATGCAGTTTAGTTAGTTTAGTGGGGCAACCACTCCATTTATTGGCTTAATTCAAGCAACATAATTACCTACATCTAAAGTATATCTAAATTACAAACTAGAGAGCTTAAGAACTACCTTAACTAGGCTTAACTTAAGGTAACCAGGACAAAATAAGAAGGAAGGAGAGGGGGCGGGGGGTGGGGGCAGATTATAGTCGAGTGTAGAAGCGCCGATTAAGATTGGTGGTGAGAGTAGTTTACGAAGCGGTGCTTGAGAGTATGGGTAGAGAGGTCGAAGTCGAACAAGGCGGAATTGGAGTTGACATTTGTCAGGGGGAACATCATGCAGATATCATGATAAATAATGGTTTAAGATCTTCGTCATCGCATAACCGGGCTCTCTCTCGAGGCTCTGCCCACGCTCGACTGGTGACGGCATTTTGTAACATCAGGGGCGTCGGTTTCACCAATACAGACGTAAACGCCGTCCACTAATATTTGCAAACCACGAAACCTGATATCCTTGCCCTAACTGAGACCCAGGTCAATTCGTCAACTGATTCGATATATCTTCGTTGCTCAGGATACGACTTACATTCGAGATTCCGTTTTAAGGATGGAGTCTGCGTCTTCGCGCGGTTCGATCTGACTTGCCAGAGGATGGAGGCGTTGGAGCCCAATAATATGGACATCATATGGTTGAGGATCGTGCTGAGGAATTCCGTTAAATTTCTTTGTTGTTTTTATCGCTCCCCGAATGACGATCGACCGGCGACATTTTTCGAACATCTTTCACATACTGTCGACTGGATACAGATCAACCATCCAGCTTCTGAAATTGTTGTCCTTGGCGATTTTAATGTGCACAATTCCGGCTGGTTGTTACATTCTAACAGAACCGACGAGGCTGGGAGGCTGGCGGAGATGTTTGCTGTAAGCCACAACTTGACTCAACTCGTGGGGGAGCCAACGCGAGTGCCGGATGCTCGAGGCGATTATGCGAACACCCTGGATCTGTTTTTGACATCCGAACCGAGTCTTTATACCGTAGAGGTTTCTGCGCCACTGGGAAACTCAGATCACTGCTTGGTATCTGTCGCGCAAGCACTTGCATATCAAGCGAATAACCGACCTAGGCAGCTTCGCCATCTATGGAAGTATGGAATGCTAACTGGGACGATTTGTGGGATTTCTTCGCATCCTTTCCATGGTCCGAGGTGTGCTTCTGAAACTCCGATGATAACGCTTGCGCGGAGTCGGTATCAGAGATTATTCTTCTGGGGATGGAGATGTATATTCCACATTCCATCAAACGAAGTTCGTCTGATAAACCTTGGTTTGATAAAAAATGCGAGCAAATTACAGCGGCAAAAAATAGAGTTTTTAAGCAATAGCGCTCCAATCCCACCGATGTTAACAGAACGAATTTTGTTAGAATCAGAAACGCGTGCAACCAGACGATTGATACTGCGAAGAAAGCTCACAATGACAGGGTGATCAATAAGCTCCTTCGGTGCCCAACTGGTTCGCGCACCTTCCGATCAATGGCAAAGGCTGTCAGTGGTAACTTCATGTCCTCCTCATTCCCTCCGTTGGTGGCAGACAGTCGGACGTTAGTCACGAATTCAAAGGATAAAGCTAATGTGTTCGCGAATTTATTTTCCGCGGATTCAAGCCGCGACCCCGGCCTTTTGGAGCCACCTGTGATCTCGCCGGTACGGTCTTCGATGCGGGATGTGAGATTTCGTCCGCGCACTATTCAACGCATTCTACGTAGGCGCAGCCGACCGAGCCGGAGAGGACCCGATGAATAAATATTATGTCAGCCACGACCCTGCGCTACTCAAGAGTTCTGAGGTTGATTAATTTGAGGCGGTTGATGTACAGAAGAAGGATTAAGGGGTTTTCCCATCCTAGCCCTCGGAGAGCGAACCGAAGGAAGCGACATTGAATACTTTCGATTCTACAAATATGGATCTTGTGATATGGAGATCATACCTGGTTAGCATATTCAAGCAGTGGACGGACGAGGGCAAGGTAAAGGAATCGAGTAACGTAAGGGTCGGAGAATTCACTAGACCGTCGGTTCACGCTTTCCGGATCATCTCATCAATGTGAGAGAGGAAGTTAAGTTCCCTGTCGCAAAAGATCACAAGATCTCGAATACATTGGACAATGGTCAGCGGTTGGTTATGAAAGGAATAGGATCATGAGGATGGGTGAATACGCTTACGGAAAAAGGTTATAGATTGGCATTTGGCGATGTTGAGTACAAAGCAATTTTTGTCACACCAGGTCGGGAAGCTGTTGCAGCAGTGCAGAATCAAGTGGTGACTCAATGATCTTGTATAACCTGGTATCATCAGCGTATAGGAACAAGCTGCAATTTTTAATGACCTTATCGATGTCAATACTGGCCAGTATAAATAGGAATGGATCCGGGTGGCAAGGAAGGGGTTGGATATCATCGACGTGAACCGAACGGAATAAAGTCTATCCTTTAGATAGGAAGAAATCCATATCAGCAATCCAGGTTCGAAACCGAGGGCGTATAATTTGAAGAGGATTCGACTGTTTGGGATTTTGTCAAATGCTTTACTGAGGTCGGTTGAGACCATATCGACCTCGTAACCGTGCTCTAGTGCTGAGAGTGTAAAGGAACTGAACTCTACGAGGTGGGTTGTTGTTGATCGGCCATTAAGAAAACCATGTTGCCTTGGTGAAATAAAAGCTTTGCAACGAAAACTAAGAGATTCGTACAGAATGCTTTCGAGAATCTTAGGTAAGTGGGACAGTTTGGCGATGGGGTGGTAGTTCACGACATCGTTTTTGGGTCCCTTCTTGTGGGTGGGGGTGATGAAGGAGGTTTTCCAAATGTGGGGGAATACGCCTTGAGAGAGTGAGAGATTAAAGATCAGTAAGAGGGGAGCAAAGAGAATGGATGAGCATTTTTTGAGGAGGATTGCAGGGATTCCATCAGTGCCCGGTTTAAACTCGTCTTTGAGTTCCAGTAACTTGGATTCAATTAAGGTCGGATCAAAGGAGATGTGGAGAACGGGGCCCGAAGGAAAAATTAGGTAGATAATTAAAGTATGACGGGTTGTTATGTAATTAAATTCGTTTAATTATTGCCCCCTATAATAATTAACATCTCGTGTCTGAACATGTATATCCTTCCCATCCCCAATACCCAAAACATCTCTTTCCCATTACAATAGAATATTCCCATATACAATAGTTAAATAATTAAATCCCCTATTTAAAAACCACAATCATATTGCACATAGCCATATTCTCCCTATTAACCATAGCCCCCCTATTACCCATAGTCTTCCTAATTCCGTTTCCTCGAAATAACAAACGTGGAAGCGGAACAAGAAAGGATATTACAAAGAACGACACGAGATTTCGTTCTTATCGATTTAGCAGTAAAAGCGTGTGATCGTCGATCTGAAGAAGAAAAAAAAGTAAATTAAAAAATGTTCGAATCGAGTCGTGTGTGCGTGCGAAGTTCGTGCTATGGTAATACAAAAAAAATTGCACATTGAGTAACCTTAAATGTGTTAAATATTGAATACCTGTGTGTAAATACTCTTAAATACGAATAAATAACTATAAATACAGTTAAATACTTGTAAACAATTTAAATAGTTATAAATAATAAATAAATAATTTTAAATGAGTTAAATATTGACTAATCAAATGTGGTTTGAGTTCTGAGTGAATGAACCTATTGTAAATCCTGGAACGGGCCTTTTTGGCGATACTCAATTTTGTCCATTTTCACAAAAACACTCACATTGATTCACTCAAACAACTGTCAAATAAAAACTACGCGTCCAAAATGACTGAAATATTGGTGAGTAACTATCAAAAGATGCACGACTACGTTCACTAGCTTTTATTGACGAGTGCTGCTATCTTCACGTGGAGATCGGAAACTTTTCAGGCCACCCATGTAATGCTGTGCATCTGATGGGATTAACTTGGATTGATATACTATGAGCTACTCCAGCCATCACTGGGGAACGTTACAAGCAATTGTTGCGATTGAGCCGAACATTGAAGCTCAAGCGCCCCGAATATGCCAAAACACATGACCAAGTGATCTTTCAGCACGATAATGCTCGGCAACATGTTGCAAAGTCGCCAAGGAAGCAAGGAAAGATAATGACTTAATGACTACTATATCGTACTGATAACATGCAACAAGTATTAAAGTAGGTTTGACATTTGGCAGAAATGTAATAACAGGATTCTTTGAGAGAAAACTCGAAAAACGTTATGCGTATGTGGGGGTACGAAGTCGCGACGCCTCACGGGCGAGAGTTCTACCTCGTCCCCACAAACTGCTCACTGGACACAAAAGAGGAATTTTTGCTTTAATCACTTGAGTGATGTTCGCCTCCCTAAATACCATATCGGATTTGCTGCGTTAGCGATTGCGCATTTCCACTTATTTGTCACGATTAGAAGTCCTCCATTTAACAACACCTAAACAATCCTTACCGAAACACCGGTTGCACAAGTGAAAAATAAAACACACATTTCGTGGCTGGTGATCACCGCTTTTATTTTAATGTATTTCTATTGTTAACTTTAGATTTTTACACTATTGTTTTTATTGTTTCAATTTTATGTAATAAAATATTTATATCTACTTGAAAACGTGGTTCAAACATTCACTGCGGGTTTTATTTAAGTGTGACGTCATACCTAATTACACAATTGACAAGGGACGTAAGCAACACACGTTTTTAACTAATAAGGAGACGCACCGTACCGTACGTACGGTACGGTGGACGGTAGACGACCCGACCGGATCGGCGGTTAGAATAAGACACCGATATCCTCTCCAATAAGGATATCGTTTTTACCAACCACCAGGGAAACGTAAAGTCTTTCTTGGTGGTATAGGAAACCAGATCTTGTAATAAAGGTCATGGTGGTATGTGTGGGATCGTTCAGATCGATGCTATTCACACGTGCAGTGGAACAACGAAACAGGCAGGCGACAAAGACAATAGGGAAAAATGACCAAATGCGCCGTTGGTAATGCGGGTCATTGTTTACACGATGCCTCGTCGCTATTTTCGACGTTGGGATAAAAAGGTGCTAAAAGCAAATTGGATGTTTATGGCATCTCTGGCTGCAGTAGAAACCGGGTTCATATTTGCATTAGGAAATGCTGGAGAATTTGGTTTCGGCGTCTATTGCGCTAATTATATGCAGCTGCTTGGGTTGTTTATTGATAAGACAAACAAAAAAGGTTGCCAGGCAATGTGTATGAAAAGGTACATGACGCGGCTGGGAAAATAGACGGCGCAATATTTATGGTCCCTGTCATGACGGTTACAATGAATGCAATCCGAATTATTTTGTTTACAGGAATTTCACTGGTACCGAATTGGTTTAGAATACCCGATAAGCAAATAAAGAAATCTTACGGAAATTGTATGCGAAGGGATGCATGAAAAGGTAAGTTTTCTTTATAGGGATTTTAAGATTATAGATGGTGATCTATATAATGCGTGAAGCATTTACAGGTACTAATACTGTTGCATTACCCGGAGCTTTCGACTGCGTTTGACGTGTTCATCTCGGTCGCGAGTTCTCATTACAACCATTCCCAAACGCGATAGATCGCCTGATACCGGGGACAATTGCTTGTCCTCGGATAAAAAACTTCGTTCCACTATGCATCCAACAAGTGGGCTTGGTAAAAACCCCTACCGTAATAAATTCACTCCCCTACAATGCCATCCAGATACAGATAATTCTGAAATGGACGAAACTGATTCGCCAATAATCAGAAAAGTGTATGTGCCACCAATCAAAGTGCTGCAAAAATCACCAGAATATGTGCATAGCCTCATGAAAAAGCTTAAAATATCCAGTTATTCAATAAAAAAATTAACAATTGGTATAAAAATAATGTTCGGAACTATTGAATCATTTAATATTGTATTAGAAAAACTAAAAGAGGATAAATGTCGATATTTTTCTCATGATATTAAAAGTGCTAAAACTTTCAAAGTTATTTTGTATGGACTGGATAATATAAAAACTAATGAACTCAAAGCTGAACTCATTTCGCTTGGCTTAAAATGTTCTGATGTTAAAAAAATTGAAAAAAAATATGATCAATTTACTGATTTTTTTTATCACATTCACTTTGAAAATGGAACAATTAAATTAAGTGAACTTAAAAAAAATTATCGCTCAATTTTTCATACCCAAGTGAATTGGAACTTCCAAAGGAAAATCAAAGGTAAGGTGACACAATGCTTTAATTGTCAAATGTTTGGACATGGTGAGAGAAATTGTCACATAAAAACATATTGTGCTACTTGCGCTGGTTCACACAAAACAAGCGAATGTAATAACGCTTCGGTAAATAAATGTGCCAACTGCAACGGCAATCATAAAGCTACTGACGTCACATGCACCAGTAGATCTAAATACTTAGAAATAAAAGAAAGATCATCTGGAAGATCCAAGATCCATCCAAGAACTCATTTCGCTGCATTAACTCAAATTTCAAATCATCAAGCTTGCCAAAAACCGATTTCGTTTGCCTCTATGAGTGACTTTCCTACGCTTCCACAGCCACAGCGACGACTGGGACTAACCAATGCTCCGAGCAAAAGCTTTCCAAATTCAAGCCCGCAAATTCAAAGTTTACCACCAACAATTAATGCATGGGAAAATGACTCACGCGGCGCTTCTTCATCAAACAATAACAATAATTTACCCAACAACAATTCAGCACTCTTCACAATCGAGGAACTAAATTCCTTGTGCATGGAAATGATCTCAAATTTATCAGTTTGTAAAACGAAAATAGAACAATTTAATGTGATCGCGCATTTAGCCACTAAGTTTTTATACACTAATAATGTTAAGTAAAATGGCAGATACACATATAAAAATAATTACTTGGAATGCTAAAGGCATACGTAATACATTTCATGACTTTTTAAACTTTTTAAATAGCTATAAAGTTGATGTTGCTCTAGTAACAGAAACTTGGCTTAATTTTGATATAAGACTCCCATCATCTGACTTTAACTGCTATCGCATTGATAGAGTAGACCAAAGGGGTGGGGGAGTGGCAATTCTTATCAGGAAGTCAATTCAACATTCGCTTTTACCTGTAATTCCAACTAGGCTTGTGGAGAATGTAGGTGTAATGATTAAGTTAAGAAACCATAAGACAGTAAAAATCTATTCTGTTTATTTCCCTGGTGGATCTTCGTCGGATATTAAAAGAAAATGGCTCAAGCAGGATTTAAAAAAGTTATTCACAATGAATGGTGAATTTCTATTAGGTGGTGATTTTAACTGCCGGCATAGAGATTGGGGGTGTGTAAGAGCAAATGCTTGGGGCAATATATTGGCTGCCCTTCCATTGGCACTACCAATTAATATTTTTTATCCACCTTGTCCAACTTATTTTCCCGCAGGTTCTCGTGGCATCCCCTCTGTCCTTGACTTGTTTGTGTCAAATGTCCCTGGTCTTATAACAGAACCCGTTTCGTTAAGTGCTCTCAGTTCAGATCATAATCCTGTTTTTTGTAACCTTTCTTGGTTGGGTGAAAGAAAGATTCAATATTTCCTGGACATGAAGAATGCTAATTGGAATTCATTCAAATCAAAGATTAAAATGAGCCTTCTAAATAGTACTACAAATCTTGAAAGAGTGTCTTGTAAAGATGATGTTGACCTTATTGTACAAAACTTTACACAAGCTATAATTTCTTCGGTTGATGAAAGTATTCCCAAAAGAGTAAAAAAAGATATTTTTAAAAAACTTCCAATCCATATCTTAGAGCTTATTAAAGTGAGAAACATTCATCGAAGAAACTGGCAGAATTACCGTCAGCCCTTTTCTCGATCAATGGTTTCCCATTTTAATGAGCGCATTACTGACCAGATACAAATCCATCGTAATAGAGAATGGAACAAAAAACTGAGCGTTATGGATAAAAATGCTAAACCGTTCTGGAATGTGGTGAAGTTAATCAAGAATAAAAACCGTAAAACACCATTTCTGAAGGATTCTTCTACTGCTTTTTTTACAGGTTTTGAACAAGCAAACCTATTTGGAACAAGTTTTTCAAAAAATCACTTGGTCTCTCAGCATTTGGGTGAATTTGAAACTAATGAACTTGTCGGTAACAGAATCGAAAGATTCGACACCACAAACGAATTAACTCCTCTAAATGCATTTGTAGAAGAAGAAAACGTAAGAAATGTAATCAAGTGCTTGCAAACACGAAAAATAGGAGGACTAGACAAAGTTAAGAATGCCTATCTAAAACAATTGCCTCATATTGGAATTAAATACTTAACATTTATAATCAATGCATGCCTTAAATGTCAATACTTTCCTCAATGTTGGAAAAAAGCAGTGGTTGTACCTATCCTTAAGGCTGGAAAAGCCCCAGATAAACCTGAAAGTTACAGGCCAATTAGTTTACTTAGCAACATAAGTAAAGTTTTTGAAAAAATCCTGAAACAACATATTTTAAAAGTTGTTTCAGATAAAGATATTTTCCCCGATATCCAATTTGGATTTCGACGCTTTCACAGCACCTCGCACCAGGTTAAACGAATTTGCAGCCATGTTCTAGACCATCGTTCACGTGGTCAATCAACGGGCATGATATTGTTAGACATTGAAAAAGCTTTTGATTCCGTATGGCACAATGGGATAATATATAAAATGATACAGTTCGACTTTCCTTTGTATTTGTGTAAGGTCGTCCAGAGTTTCTTATCCAATAGATGTTTTCAGGTTCATGTCAATTGTGATGTTTCTAGACTGATATTTTTTGATTGTGGCGTCCCCCAAGGCTCAGTACTTGGTCCAGCTTTGTACAATATCTACACTTCGGATTTTCCAAATCTACCACAGTGTGAATCAGCTATCTTCGCTGACGACACTGCAGTATTTGCGTCGCATGAATTTTCTCTCAACGTTGAGACAAATCTAAAGCATGCGATCGAGATACTTGAAAAATATTATATGAATTGGAAAATCAAGCTAAATGTTGGGAAGACACAAGCCATATTTTTTACCCGAAAGAGAAAAGCTTGCTATCTTCCCAGCAGTCAGCTGCAAATAAATGGTACCACGATTGCATGGGAGCAATCCGTAAAGTATCTCGGAGTTCATCTCGATACAAGAGTCACATTTAAACAACATATTCAAAGTACTCTTAATAAAATGAGTATTGCTATTAAGATGCTTTACCCTTTTATTAATCGCAAGTCTTTACTCACAAATGAAAATAAGATTATTATTCATAAAGTTATTTTCCAAGCTATACTGTTATATGGGTGTCCAGTATGGGGTAACGCTGCAAGGTGCCATTTAAAGAAGTTACAGGTATCACAAAACAAAGTTTTGAAAATGATGCTAGACCTCCCTTGGCACTATTCAACCTTAAGTCTCCACGGAAGGGCGGATGTTGAATTGATTTCTGAAAGAATTCGTAAACTAGTATATAACTTTAACATCAGCTGTGAAAGTTCTGAAAATCCTCTCATAACCCAGCTTCTTGCTTAATTTGTCATAATTTCATGTAAATATTTACATTTTATATTATTTATTATTGGTTTTATTTTTTTTTATTGTTTTTTTTTTTTTTTTTTTTTTTTTTTTTTTTAAATGAAGGTTTTTCTTTTTCGTATTTTCCTTCGATTTATTCTTTTAATTATTAATTATACATATTTTTCTTTTCTTTATCCAAGATAATGTTTCAGTTGTAAGATATAACTTATCAAATCTCTGAATTGTAAAATGTGCGGTCACAGACTTTTTTTTTTGAAAATATTATTACGAAATAAAAGATTATATATATACTGTTGCATTAGGAAACTTAAGGGAATTGGGTAGTAGTTATGGGGGTTTTTTTTCAGGTAAGTAGACCGTAGGGTTTGGCGGAACCGCTACACGTATTATCGGTAGCCTAATATTAAATGCCCTTTCCAATTCCTCTAATTGAATTTTACAGTTCCTATTGACCTCATTATGTTGAGCATCATACTTCTCACTAAAATGCAATTTAAAATTCTCTACAGATTAGAACAACAGCCATAATTCTGCCTGAGGTTTTGTAGGATGATTCAAGCCCTTTGCTTCATCTAGAATAAAACGCACTTTCTTATTGTTCCACTTGACTTTACGTTGTCTTACTTCTTATTTCCTTGACCAAGGATGAACTTCGCTCCTAACCAATAAATCCAATTTTAGTGAGCGCAACCTGTTATAATGTCAACACTTTCACTACGCCTACTACGCCAATCACACATGTTTTTGTATCCTCACATTGACCTAGAAAATGAAATACGCATCCGTGCTTTATCTAGTGAATCCGTAAGAACCTCGATAGAAAATAGTTAAGAATTTCTAGAACATTCGTAATATTCACATACAAATTTTTAATAAGATACATTCTTTAGCCAGTTGTACGACATGACGCTTTGTTGACTCCCGGAACAGGTGATACAATGGTTATATTCCCATGAAGCCATCAGAGGGTCGATATGTATTTATAATTGGAAAATTTCATATATCCACCCTTTATTATGTAATTAATATCAATAAGAATGCAGATTAAGCTAGTTGGATTTAATAGCGTACTTAATGGGAATAGACTCACTATACATAGTGAAGTAGTATAGCAGAGTCTAACCAAAAAAATTGTCTTCGGAGGAAAAAATGGTAAAATATTATTTATCGCGTCGCAAGTGATTATATTTTTAAAGCATTGTATTACCAGTTATTTATTGAATGCTAATTTACACGTTGTCGAGCCCCCGATACCATATTATGAGTTTCGTTAAACAAAAAAGCTTTTTCGGTTAGATGAAAAGACTCCTATATTAGCCGAACCAGTAGAAAATGTAGCAAAAATGAAATGAGAAATTACCATTCCGTCACTAAATTATCTTCATTCAGTGGCATAGCCTCTATATATAGGCATTACACTCATAGTGGTCGCGCAAGCTAACGAATTGTGAAACTCAGTACTAATTTTATTTCGGGGTAACATTTTCTTTGGTGCGGAGTCATTGCAATGGTGTGAGAGTTTCGCATCAACCAGTGCAACCACCCTGAGTTGACATGCGATTTCTCAAGTAGTTCTACCCATACGTTCACCCAGAAGCAAGAAATTCCTTCACTAAGTGAACCCTAGATTGTTGTTGATAGCGTTATTTCAGATTGCAATTCATCCGAATATAACTCCGTTCAATAACATAATCATTTATATGGGAAAGGATATTATTTACCAGCTTATACCACAAAATGGACTTTGTTTAAAATTGAAATTTAACTCTAAAGCTGTATGATCGTAAACACATCGTTGTTTGTTTATAAGAAATCCACATCTTATCACCAGTTATGATCTATTTCAAAAACGGGTCGTTTTCTCACATTTTAGAAGAATATCGCAGTTTATATCCGCCATCTATTTTAAGTTCATGTATAATCCAAATATCGAGCTCGCTTAGGTACCCCAGCTTTTTAAGTGAAGGTGAATACTTTTTCGACTGATCTTTAATGTTTTTGCAATCTCTTGTTTGGCGAAACTTGGGATTGACTTAATCAATGCCACTATTTTGTCATCAGCAACCTTGGAGAGGCTTTTCTTTTACACAAACGCGCGCACAAAAGGGGATTTTGGAGTACCCTTAAATGTCAGAGGACAGTGCGAGCGGAAGGAGAGGAAGTGAGGAAACACATGATCAGGTAGAGTATGCCACTTTCGTGTGGTTCGACTAAAGAATATTTATTTGTGCGTCTGAAGTTGACTTTCAACGTGAATTGATGCGCATTCACAGATTGACGGGTATCGCGGGAAAATGTCCGAGGAGGCAGAACACATTGAGCAACGACCGTAATAATACCTATAGAAAAGAGATAGGCACGATACGTTGCGCCTATGTTCTAACGACGGAATTGCTCGACTAACAGCTGGGTTCCCAATAAGTTTCACTGCTCGTTTTTGCATTTTATCGAGCACGTGTAGTTCAGTTTTGGATGCGACTGACCACATATAGTTGTTGAACTCCATTTTGGGACGAATATACCCCTTGTAAATAGTGGCCAGGTTGGATGAAGTGAAGTATTTTTTACATCTCTTAAGGAACCCCATACATTTGGGCGCTCCAATTAAGAGTCGAATTAATTCGAGTGTCGAGGATTGGTAGTTCCTTGGCTTCGTCGATGCAAGTGCTGTTCATCGACAGTGTATTTATTTTGGGGTTCGTTTTTGACGACAGGAGACAACACTGAGTTTTTAAGGCATTGAACTTTACTCGGTTAGATAATCCCCATTGATATATCTTGTTGAGGTCAGAATTCAATGTATTAAGCCTAACCTGCTGATTGGTATTGACGTTCGAAGAGTTTGTTTGGGAGTGTTCGTATGAGTATGAGAAACTCAACGTGCTATCATCAGCAAACTAGTGAATTGGGTTGTAAGTAATTGACAAGAGATAATTTATAAAGATGAGAAAGAGAGTGGATGAGAGTACAGAACCTTGGGGAACATCTGCATCAATCTGATTTAGTAGATTTGACATCATCAAGAACCACTTGAATTGAACGACCAAAAAGATAGTCTCTTATCCATTGGATCAGGAAATTATCCACTCCATATAAATGTAATTTTGATATAAGGGCTGGATGCCAAACTCTGTCGAAGACTTTTGAAATATCCAAAGCGACTCACCTTGCTTTCACCGAGGTAGTGGATAGAACGGCTCCACTTTTTAGTAAGGTACGCGATCAGATCTCCTATGGACCAGTGGCGGTCCCGCCAAACCCCACGGTACGCTTTCCTTAAAAACCCCCATAACATCCATGTTCCCATATAATTTCACCAATGCAATCGCATTCGGCACACAAAAACGCTGCACGCATTATATAGATCACCATCTGTAATCTTAAAATCCCTATAAAGAAAACTTACCTTTTCATGCATCCCTTTGCATACAATTTTCTGTAAGAATTCTTCTTCTTCTTCTCCTTCCTCCCGGACTTGCAGCGTTTTGGTTTTCTTTTGTTGCCTCTTTCGTGTAACCTTTTAGTGACTATTCGGTTGGCGGATCATTGCCTTATAGTGATGATGGAGGAGGAAGTAGAACTCGCACCCATGCCGGTGCCACGACTTCCTCTCCACATTGGGTAGGGATGGGACACGTTCTGTGATGGCGTTGTTTGCCGTATTTGTTTGTGTTGAAGTGGTAGACTTGTATGTCGTTACCCTTGTTGGTGACCCCCTGCTATCGTATCCGTACCATCCTCGCCCAATGTGGAGAGGAAGTCGTGGCACCGGCATGGGTGCGAGTTCTACTTCCTCCTCCATCATCACTATAAGGCAATGTTCCGCCAACCGAATAGTCACTAAAAGGTTGCACGGAAGAGGCAACAAAAGAAAACCAAAACGCTGCAAGTCCGGGAGGAAAGAAAACACATTAAAACGCACAGATTTAATTGGTGATCACCGCATTTTTTTTACTTCACTTATAACTTATTATTACTATTAAATTGTTCACGGAACTTTTTGGCACTCGCACGCTATGGGGGAAAGATAGATTGCAACTCCAGGGTGTGCACTCCGAGCACACCCTACACGGGATAATGAACGGTTCGACCGCTCCGTTCAGTGGTTGGGATAAGACTCTGTGAGGATAGAACTCTGACTTGAATTCTATCTTCAATTAAGGGTGAGATATGGAGGGGAAAGAGAAAATTTTCTCTTAAGGGTGTGGCCACTAAGAAAATGCGATCTTTTTGGTGCAGTGGTATATGTGCGCGATCAAACAGATTCAATGTTGTTGCACGTGTTCGAACGCAGTGGAACGACGAGAAAGGCAGTCGGCGAGAACAAAGGAAAAGGCGACCAAATGGTTCGCTCCGTAATGAGGGTCATGTTTATGCAACGTCGCTATGACGGACGTTGGAAAAAAGGTGTTAATGGGATACGATACTTTATACCATGGAAATTGTATATCGTATCTTGAGTTAATTGCCGATACGCATCCCTTGCTTGCATTTAGGTATGCCAAGCAATTAGTGGTGGTGACGAAAGAAATGCATCATTGTTTGTCTATTGAATCGCTAGTGTTGCAGCTGTAAAAACAAGCTGACGACATAGTATTTTAACTCAGACAAAGGGTATCGAATGTTTGGTATTTATGGTGCATATGCACATTAAGGATCAATTTTAGGAATTTCAGATAATGCTTGAAAGCATTACATGTCCTTGGAAAAGGAAATGTTTTCTGGGGCAAATGCAAATGCATTGGCGGGAAACAATGGGAGTTATGGAATTCCTAAAAAGGTCAAGAAGAATTCTTACAGAAAATTGTATGCAAAGGGATGCATGAAAAGGTGTTTTCTTTATAGGGATTTTAAGATTACAGATGGTGATCTATATAATGCGTGCAGCGTTCTTGTGTGCCGAATGCGATTGCATTGGTGAAATGATATGGGAAGATGGATGTTATGGGGGTTTTTAAGGAAAGCGTACCGTGGGGTTTGGTGGGACCGCCACAGACCTGCTGTTACGAAAGGCATATTGGCGGTCATTGAGGAGGTCATTTGATTCCAGATATTTCGAAAGTTGACAGTTAATCAGTGATTCCATTATCTTCGAGAGAATAGAAGTACTATAGGTCGATAAGAGGAGAAGGATAATCTGTCGCCTTTTTTGAGGATTGGCTAAATGTTTGCTGACTTCCATTTATTTGGAAAACGGCCAGTAGAGTAAGACAAATGAAAGCGTTTCCGCAGTGGTTTAGAGAGTGAAAAGGAACATCTCTTCAAGAAAATTGGAGGAATGCCATCCGGACCAGCGGATTTGTTTGCGTTAAGCTCCCTGAGTATTCAGGCAACAGTACGGGTTCGGAACCGAATCTGGCTCATGGTGTGCTGTTTCTGCTCAAGTTGAGGTGGAACTGAGGTGGTATCCGGCAGTGTTGAGTTGGCTGCAAAATGTGCAGCAAGTAGATTCGCCTTCTCTATTGCAGTGGCGACTGATTTGTCATCGACTATAAGCTAAGGAATAGATGAAGAGACCGAGTTTTGGATGTTCTTCACAAATGCCCAGAAGTTTCTACTACCTGTGGGAGAGTGTAGTATTTTTTGTCTCACTCTCTGGTCATGTAAGAACTTTGCGCATTGAATATACGCATTGCAGTCATTCCTAGCTCTCTTAAATCTTTTCCGGTTTTCCTCAATATTATTTGATTTATACAACCGGAAGCTCAACTCTTTAGCCGTAATGGCTTCTCTGCACCCGGAATCGAAACACATATTTCTCTTGGGTTTGATACTCTTTACTCTGTGTGGAATAAAGGTCCATATGGGAAGTAGAATCGTGTCTGTCAATGTGTCCGCTATAGAGTCAACATCGTAATTGAGAAAAAATAACGACCAAGTTAACTTCCCAAAAAAGTCGTACAGACCTTCCCAGTTGGCTTTCTCATAGAACCATACTGTTCTTTTGGGAGCTTTCTCGTTAGCGTTGCTGTTGGTTAGAGGAAATTTAGTTGACACTACACAGTGGGTTGAAGTGCCCAAGGGCGAAGAAACTTCAATTGTGTATTTGTTTGGGTGGGAGGAGAGAAACAGATCCAATGTGTTGGCGGAATGACCATCTATATCTGGTTTCCGTGTCGCCTCATTGACGAGTTGAGTTAAAATATTTTACTCAGCAAAGAGCTGAACATACTGAACCACAGGTGTTGTGTGTACGGAGTGGCCAAGCCACAGGTAGTTATGCACATTGACATCACCCGCAATAACGATTTCAGTGTGGGGATAGAGGGTCAAGATCTTATCGATAGAATCAGATAAAGCATCAAATTCGTTAAAGGATGCGTTTCTATCCAAGTTTGGGCTTCTGTAAAGAAAGCAGTAATGTATGATATGCTTACGAACGTGAAGTTTTAGCCAAGATAAATTAAATTCTGGGTTGGAACAGAGCCCATATTGTGGCAGAAGCTGATAAGCAATATCACTTCGTATGTATGTAGCTAGACCACGATGTGGAAAGAACAAAGACACTAAGTTATAACCGGGTATAGTAAAATCGGAAATATCTGCATCAGTTATTACCCGAGTCTCGCTAAGTGCAAGGATTGCTGGTTTCCGGTTACAGACGTGGGCAGGCACAGAGGAGAAATTGCATCTTAGGCCATGGATGTTGCAAAGATCGACGTGAAATTCCCGTTTCGTTGAAATGGCGACAGAGGAAACCAATACCGCCTCAGAAAAGGATGCAAGTTGGACCCGACGATGGATAAGCGAAAGCAACCACTACAGGTGCTATGCCCTTGTAGTAGGTGCCCCACTAGATCCTTGCCGATCTCCAGGTCACATCGTTTTCGTGACGAATATTACGCCACTCAAAACACCAAAAACCCTCAAAAGATTATAAATAAATCGAGAGTATCGATGCCTGAGGGACGCAACAGAGGTGCGAAAAAGAGGAAAAACAGACACAAAGAAAGGAAAGGGTATGAGTTTTCCCGCATTGTACACTTCCACACAATTTTCACACTACGGCGCGAATTCTATAGATATCACTGCACTACACTCGGACGCGTTTGTGGTGATCCGTTTGTTTACTTCGGATCCCACAGCAGACTATCTTATCTTGAGTTTACTTAAAATACCCTAAACGAATTACACAATTGATCCGATGGTACGGACCACGAGGCAGAAGCGCCCGTGCTGACTTGTCGACGGTTAGAACCAAACTCGGTTCAAACAAGACTCGATCGCGACGAGCATCATTGATATCAAAATTATAAACGGGGAATTTATTGAACCAGTTTCGGCTCTAAGGTTCTCAGAGGCCATCGTCCCCGTAAACTTTACGCAATTTTTCACAGACTTGACGCCTTTTAATCCCTTTACGGAAGTCATCATCATCATCGGCATTATAACCGGGATCCGGTCTTGGTCTTATTTAACAAGTCTGAGGCTTGTTAAAATTCCCATAATATTTTATTTTTCCGGACAATGTTATTAGCCTTGCGCCAACCTCTCTCAGGATGTCGCTGTATGCATTGGTTCACCACTTGACGGGTGCCAAAGTAGCTATCCAGGGGTGTCACGTGGAGACTCCATGTCAACTTGGATTGAACAGGGACGCGGATCGGCCTGGCCTTCTACGGATTGAAAGCAATCAGTGCCTGTGCCCTGAATATTCGCTCTCATCCCCCCTCAGGGGGCATTACATCATGCGAAAAGAATCGGGTGTTCGAAAGAAAATGTCTTAGAACTTGTCTCAGATTATATCAAAGACCGGAATCTGACTACAAAAGGTATTATCCAAATGAGAACAGGGTAGATAATTTTATGATCAAATTAATCAGAGGATATATTGCAATAGTTGCGTCCAATGACTTAATTTTCGGAGGTTATTATACATATACTTTGTATTTTGAGAGAGTGCGCCGGATTGGGTTTGTTCCACCAGAGGGGTTCCTCGAATTTGATATGAACGGTCTTATACAAGATGTATTCTGAGTTCCACTGATTTATCATGTGGATAGATCTTTCGAGACGGACGATTGTGCTACGATCGAGAAGTCACGCCCACCGAAGAAGAGCTTTGCGGTTCAATAGATATTTTCCATAGAGGCCGGGATGAGACTATTAAACAGCACCAACAGTTTTAGAGGTTGAATGGTATGAAGATATCGACAAAGCCACCTGGGTATCACCTGATGGAGCCACTCGCAATCACATTGACCACGTGTTGATAGATCGCCGCCACTCCTCGAGCCTCTTGACGGTACGAACGTACCGAGGTGCCAACGTCGACTCGAATCAATATCTTGTTGGTATGGCTTTCCGAGCGCGGATTGCCTCGCGGAGACGTATTGCATCCGCGGATCAGATTCGAATCAACATGGCTGCCTTACGCAATGAGAATACCAGTAACACCTTTGGTCATGCGTTAAGACTCGCCATCGGGGAGCTCGATGGGGGTAGAGTAAGTCCTGGGGCCCGAATGCCGGGCGTAGAAGAGAAATAGACACGCCTTAAGAATACTGCCAAGTCTGATAGGAGCCGGAGAAGGTTGGTATTTTAATGGGGGGAAGCTTTAATTCCGCCGTTGTCGCCTTTGTTCCTCCCATGGAGCCGTTGAATGAATTGTGCAATAGGGATTTGTATTCGGTGTGGTGCAACTGTGTCTTAAGCTCAGAGGAATAGTTGTAGTACAATTCCTTGAGCTGATGGAAAGTTAATTCTTCCATGTATTTGCTGCGATTATTTTTTGATGAAGCCCCCTTGCGTTTTTGAACGATTGCTCCAAGTTTTATTAACCGCGCTTCATTCATGTGCATAGATTTGGCTGAATGCTTCAAGGCCAAGTTTGCTTTATGATCGGCGGTTAATTCGGTCGCAATGTTCTGCAAGCAGTCTATCAAGTTTGACCTCCTTTGCTTGCTCATTGTGTCTCGTGGAGACTAGAACCCACACCGAGAAGATCTACGCAGCTGCTTGCACGTGAGCGGAGATGCAGTGGTGAACGCGTGGAATGTTGTCGTAGATTACCTTGATGACGATACAACCAACTCCATCTTAGGCAGTAGACGTAGGGATTGGAGCGACTGGTTTGATGATGAGTGCAAACTAGCGACTGAACGTAAGAATGCTGCATACCGGGCAATGCAGCTATCTCATAGGATGCGGGTACGCGAGGAGAAATGCAAAGAGCTTAGAAGATCAGAAAAAAGACTTCACAGACAAAAGAAAAGTGCCTGGGAAGAAAACCTTGTCTGTGAAATAGAGAAAAGTAGAGAGCTAAGTCCGCACCAGGCGCGAAAGTTCTACCAAATAATCCGCGGTATGGCGCGGTACATACCACGATGCACTTACTGTAAGGATAAAGAGGGTAATTTGATCACCGATCCTGAAGGAATTCTGGAGCAATGAGAGGTGCACTTCAATGAATTAGTAAATGTTCAGCTCACAGAAGAATTGGAGGCTCCACCAATGCAAGATCAAGACCAAATGCTGCCGTCACCAAGCATTGAGGAAACATTGAAAGCCATAAGACAGCTCAAATCAAATAAGGCCCCCGGAGCTGATGGCATATCAGCTGAGCTGATCAAACAAAGAGGGAGCTCGTTACATCAGGGAATTCATGAGATCGTGGTGCACGTATGGGAGCAAGAGGAGATGCCGGAAGATTGGCGTCGTGGTATAATTTGCCCCATACATAAGAAAGGAGATATCACACTTTGCAGCAACTATAGGGGTATAACATTGCTGAGTACCGCATATAAGATACTCTCCACTATCCTACAAGATCGGATAGCTCCATACGCTAAAGCCATCATTGGTCAATATCAGCGTGGCTTCATCCCAGACAAATCAGCAATTGATCGGATATTCACCCTTAGTCAGGTGACGGCAAAATGTCTGGAATTTATAATTCCATTATATCATCTATTTATAGACTTTAAGGCCGCCTACGACAGCATAGCCAGGGTAGAACTATATAATGCCATGAGAGAGTTCGGCATTCCAAACAAATTGATACGACTTTGTAGGTTGACCATGACCAACGTAATTAGTCAAGTAAAAATAGCGGGATTGCTGTCCAAACCAATAAACATCCTTAATGGACTCCGACAAGGGGACGGTCCTGCCTCCTCTTCAACCTAGCGTTGGAGAAAGCAATCCCTGACTCTGGCGTCACAACTAGAGGGACTAACATATTATCACCAAGTCCAGCCAGACACTTGTCTACACAGATGACATCGACATCATCGGTAGAACCGAATCGCCTGTACAGGATTCCTTCACCCAGATCGAGCAGGCGGCACAAAAACTAGGACTGCACATAAATGAGGAAAAAACGAAATACATGGTGCAAACTTCTGCGAAGAGAAGACTTAACGTTGGTCAAACGATCAAGGTAGTGGAGCACGAATTTGAAGTAGTGCAATCCTTTAACTACCTTGGGTCAATAGTATCAGCCGATAACAATATGGAACAAGAAATCCAACAAAGCCTACTGTGGTCTATCAAGGCTCTTTAAATCCCGAAATTTATACAGAACATCTAAGCTACTACTGTACAAGACCATGGTCTTACCAGTACTCATGTATGGATCCGAGACCTGGGTGCTCAATAAAAGGCACTCTGAACTCTTAGCCGGGTTCGAGAGGAAGGTCTTAAGGAGAATTGTTGGCCCCATATGTGAGGAAGGACGATTCCGGAGACGCTACAACCATGAGTTGTACGCAATCTACCTTGAAGCTAATGTTGTAAGAAAAATCAAGCTGGGTAGACTCCGGTGGGCGGGACACCTAGCTCGAATGAGCGAAGGGGAGCCTGCCCGGAAAGTCCTTTGTGGCAGGATGTATGGAAGGAGACAGCGCGGCAGACCTTGTCTGCGATGCAGGGATGGCGTAGACCAGGACGCCCAGAGCCTGGGAATGCCAAACTGGATGACATCGGCTCGAAATCGGGACCGGTGGAGAGATTTGTTAAATAAGGCCAAGACCGGATCCCAGTTGTAATGCCGATGATGATGATGATTGCGCCCTCAACAATTGTCACCAAGTCAAAAACCCAAAAAATACAATCGACCTTCATCGCATTCGCCGGATTTAGATTCGTGTGACTTCTACTTGCCACTCTGTGGAACTGGTTTTGACTCGATTGAAGACATCAATTGAAAATCGCATTGGATACTGGAGGTTATACCACGTTCGACCTATGAGAGAGCTGCATGGAAGAATGACTTCGGCGATATCACAGTTGTATTCCAAGAATTATTTATGTGACAAAATAAATGTTGATGAATTTCTGTTGTTTTTTAAACGATTCCGCATTGTTTTTATACAGAACGTATTTAAATGGATAGCACTTTGTTAAAATTAGTGCTTGCCCGAAGCTAATCAACTAGGGTAAGAAAACAAAATTGCTAAAACAGATGTAACATTTAATCTAACAATGTAATACTGTTTTTTGTTTTATTATAAATGAGTGCATTAAAAAACCTTGAGGTGTTTGTAAGATTCCCTGAGTTTTTAATAAGTAAGCGTCGGATGGAGTGGAATGGCGTAGCAATATTAGTGTGATACAATTTTGATCTTGAATATGTTTATAATTGATGGAGAGCCAAATGCATTTGTTTCTGTACAACCATGACAAATTAAGCACAGAAAGTTGTGTAGGGAAGTAAGCTTATACACAAGTAGTGAAACTGGCAAAATATGTTAGTTAAAGCAGTTCAAGGTAAGAAAAGGTCAATTTGCAATATACTTGCAATCAGCCAGATTGCTCACCAATAAAGTAATTCGAACATCCAACTGAGTGCACTGTTCTTTAACGTTCTTTAACTATTGTTTTATTTGAAGAAGATATACTTGATATTCGTCAGAAAATTGTGAGAAATGAGAAGGAAAATTGCACCTGCGATGGATAATGCACGCATATTATTGAAACGTCTGCGTCTGGATTTGTTCTTTAAAGTGATTCACTTTCAAGTTCCATGTGGGAGTTCTAAGCAATCGATTCGAAAGTTTTAGTCTGATTTAAGTTCACCTTGCATCTGAATTAGATTCAAGCAATAGACGCAAGTAGGAAAGAAACATATAATTTTAAACTAACTGTAGCGGTAGACTGTAATACATTGTTGTTCCTGAGAATAAAATGGACAAGCCAGATTGTCCCTCTGTCAATCATACTGGACGGTAGGCTACGACAATTATAGATAGTTAAAATTTTATGTGAGAATTTTACAAGTTCTTTAGAAACTAGTTAGACTATTTATTATGCACGTTGTGAAGGACACGTAGTCGTTTGTATAACATGTATGATATAAGTGTTTATTTATTATTGTGGATTCTAGGTCAATTGAATTAGTGTAAAGAAGAGACAACTAGTACGCAAAGAAGCTAATCAATTTCAAAATACTTTTTTTTATTATACATGAGAAAAGACGTTTATTTTCAAATGAGTTCTACTGGCTTTACTTTACTATTACTACAAATTCTAGGTATTGGTCTGTAGGTTACCCCAATAGTCCCTATCCTGTGTACTTTCCCTTCGTCATCCGATTTAATTTCTTCAAGGTCACGCTTTATATTGTTCTCCTATCTCCATCACGGCTTTCCCACTGATTCCTTTTCCGTTGGTCTTCCATCAAGAAGTTGGACTGTTCCGTCATTGCTCATTGTCCCTACATGCCTTTACGAGGGTTGCCTCTTATGTTTCGGGATTTGGCAACCTTACCGTTGCAATCCGGCAATTGACAGCTCTGTCGTAAAGTTGGACATTTTTGAGGTTATACGCACTCAGAACGTTTTGACATACGAGCGCTATTTGTGTTGTTTACAGTAACTTAAAAGATTCATCTCGGCCCAAAAATGGAATTAAATCGTCAACATTTTCGTGCGATTATTTTTTACAACTTTCGGCGTGGATTAACTCAGCAACAGTGCATGGATGAACTTAATTCAATTTTTGGCGATGTAGCTCCATCAAGGACCAGTGTTTATCGATGGTATGGTGAATTCAATCGTGGTCGTAGTTCACTCCAAGATGAATTTCGTGAAGGTCGTCCAAAATCAGTTGTTGTTCCGAAAACCATTGATGCTGTGCGCGAACTGATATTGGAAGATCGTCATGTGACCTATCGTGAGATTGAGACAACCTTAGGCGTTAGTGGGACCAGCATACATTCAATATTGCATAAACATTTGACTGTCAAAAAAATTTGTTCGCGTTGGATCCCACACAATTTGTCAATCGCCCAAAAAACGGCTCGTGTCAATTGGTCGAAAGAAACGCTCAGAAAATACGGTCGCGGTGCTTCGAAACACGTCTATGACATCGTGACAGGTGATGAATCGTGGATTTACGCGTATGAGCCCGAAAGTAAACAGCAGTCGACTGTCTGGGTGTTTCAAGATGAGTCAAATCCAACAAAAGTTGTTCGCGCACGAAGCACCTCCAAGCAAATGGTCGCCTGTTTTTTCGGAAAAACTGGACATGTCGCAACCGTACCACTAGAACAACGCAGAACAGTCAATTCTGAGTGGTACACAACCATTGTTTACCAGTTGTCTTCCAAGAAATCAGGAAAACCAACCGCCGAAGACGGATCACTCTTCACCACGACAATGCGAGCTCTCACACATAGGCTGCGACAACTGCATTTTTGAGCACCCAAAACATCGATTTGATGGGTCATCCGCCGTATAGTCCTGACTTGGCACCGAATGACTTCTTTTTAATTCCCGTGCGTAAAAAACAAACTGAGAGGTCAACGTTTTTCGACACCTGAAGAAGCGGTTGCTGCATTCAGAATGCATGTTATGGAGATACCTCAATCAGAGTGGCAAAAGTGCTTCGGCAATTGGTTCAAACGCATGCAAAAGTGTAGGTCTTCATGGGGAATATTTTGAAAAACAATAAAGTGATTTTCGATGATCACTATTTGTTTTCGTTCTCTAATCCCGAAATATAAAAGGCAATCCTCGTACTTTACATAATTTTTTTTTCTTGAATGCACATTCGGTGATTCCACATTTGCACCATTTTTGCAATGCCTATTAGTCATGTATTCTACACACCGCTGCAACAAAGTTATGGTATATAGCTCTATGGAATCTACCACATTGAATTTCTTAACAGGTCTCTACACAGATTTGATATTCCGCGCCCTACCGAAATGTAATTCTTTTTACGACATCGAGGTTTTTATCGTTCGCTTCACAGGTGGTATATAAGCTCTAAATTACTTTCATTTCGGGTGAATCATTTGGGGTTATTTTTCCAGAGTGGATTTTTAGACAGATCAAATTGTATAGGTTTCAACAGGCTCCGGGTGGTGAAGTTGCTTTTTTCTTATTTCGTTCTCCTTTTATTATTTAACTTGAGTGTATGAAGTCGTTTTTATATAACTTGCGTGAGTTATTACTTTTCACTTTTGATTTTTTATAAGAATAATCATTCGCTTCGACCGCAGTCTCCCGTATCTCTTTTATTTGCTTTTCTGTGTATATAACTATGGCACAATACTTAATCCTAAGGGACGTGGTGTGTATTTCACTGTGTCACGGTAGGTACATTATTGAACACCATATATATATATATATATATATATATATATATATATATATATATATATATATATATATATTGTAGCGAGCTTAGGGTTCGCTGGATTAATTATTTTTAATAAATAAGAGCCGTTAAATCGATTCTCTTTGCCAACACTTTATTAGTCCGTTAATAACAACCGTTACTTTTACCGTACACTTAACGATTCCTTGACTTATCGCTTCCGTACTTATCGTGTCTTTGACTGCTTACTTCTTGCTTATCGCTTTCTTACTTCTCTCGGTGATCTGTGTGCGACGTATTTATACCGTTCCCTCATTCTGATTTGGCGTTTCGTTTCCGTCCGTTCCATAGCCTTGAATGTTCTCCTGTTCATAGTCTCCAGTTTTCCAGTACTTTCTAGAATATTCTAGTACTTTGTTTCGGACTTTCTCGAATATTCTAGTACTGATTGTCATATGCGTCACAATATATATATATATATATATATATATATATATATATATATATATATATATATATATATATATATATATATATATATATATATACTGCATTTATTAGATCGAAAATTAAAAGTTTCAATAAGTAATACTATTCTATATATTTGCTGTGGGAACCCGGAATTTCATGACCTCACCGACTCGACTCCGCCATTGTTCCCTGTCCTGTGCGCTCTCCTTCCACGTTCGACCATCCGATCTGATCTCACATCCCGTCCATCATCCCATTTTCCTGAACGATTTCCAAAAATCGTCATCCTACACACACAGCAGCTGCAATAGCGGTTGCTTAATATAACGATCCCAGAATCGTCACCAAACAAATATGGCAAATACTCGATGTGATGATTCTGAGATCAAATCGAGCAACCAGCAGCCGCTAAGAAGAATAAATCCTTGTCGCACAAGCCATACACCAAAATCGAGCAACCATAGCAGCTGCTCGATGGTGATTGGCTAAAATATACTCATGCGTTGCTGGCTTTTGGGTACCTGCAGAGGAAGATGACCCTTTTTCCCCAGGTTCGACTTCATTCATGAAGGAAACTGAACGAAAGGAAACGAAAAAAAAAAGAATGTGGTACTTTTGCAGGGGAGTCGAGTTTCATACGTTGCAGAGTGAAGTAATATCCTCCTAGCGATACTGTCAAAAAATTGTAATAATAATTTTTGTTTCTAATAAAATTTTTTGTTCAAACTAATCATTCACATTGGAGAATTTAATACTAGAACTACAGTGACTTTCATTTATAAAACCCCCTACGCTCTTCCCTCGGCCGAGACGAGGAAGCACGGCGATAGTAATAGCGACATATAACACAGAACATTAAATTTTCTTTTTTTATAAAGTAAAGTGGTACGTGTGCTTGACGCGTGAGCATTTTAGGGTTCGTTACAAGTACAGTTATTTTGTTTCTAGGAATTGTTTATCATGCTGTCGGCAGTTCAAATTCGAACCCTCTTCCTTTTTGAATTTAAAGTGGGACATAATATAGGCTTTTCTATTGTATGAACTATCCTCATCCCCAAATTTCAATGTTAACTATTTTTTAAAAATTCGAAAAACAAAAAAAAAGTGGTACAAAAATAATTTTTTATTCAAGCACGCCATTTTGTTAAAAAAAAAATGTTTTTCAACTTTTTTTAGTTGCATTGATAGAGGCATTAATGTAAATTAATAATGTTTTTTTTTCAGATTGCTAGGAGGGTTGAATCGTGGGTATGGTCGCGTGCCAACGTTTTGAGATCCCCCACTTCATCAGCTGCTAACTTTTTGAATTTTGAATTTTTTACTGTATTCTTGAAATATTAATAAACACCCTATAAAAAATTAATAGTAAAAATATTGATTGCTTTTTTTTTACAGCACTTCAAAAATTGCGTTAAATTCGTGCCCCCTTAAGAGCAACAGTGGATGCGGACCCAACGAAATCAGTGCAGGAGATTGCACAAAGCATGGGAGTATCCCCAATGACAATAAGTCGACACCTTTCTCTCATAGGAAAGGTGAAGAAACTGGAATAAGTGGGTATCCCACGAACTGAACGAGTCCCAAAAACTACGGCGCCTGGAAATATGCGCATCGCTTAGATTAAAAAACCAAACTGAACCGTTTTTGCACCGGGTAGTCACCTGTGATGAAAAGTGGATTCTGTATGATAACCGTAAAAGATCTGGGCAGTGCTTGGATGCAGGTGAAAAATCAAAACACACCCCCAAGCCCGATCTTCGCCCAAAAAAGGTTATGGTGACAATTTGGTAGACGTCGAAAGGACCAATCCACTTTTCATTTCTTCAACCAGGAGAAATGATAAACGCAACAACTTGGCTAAAAAGCAACTTGCGTTGGTCAATAGGCATGGCTCGATCATTTTGCATGACAATGCTAGATCTCATACCTCACAAGTAACGGTGCAAAAACTGTTGCAGTTGGGATTTGAAATTCGTTCGCATCCACCGGTACTCTGCTGATATTTCCCCAACGGACTACCATCTTTTCCACAATCTGGATTCATTTTGCCGGCAGAAGGTCTTGGGGAACCGAGCAGAGATCAAAAAAGTCCGTGAAGATTAAATTGCCTCAAAAAGTCAGCACTTCTACCATAAAGGAATATTTGAGCTTGTATCCCGCTGGAAGAATGGCATAGATGCCAACGGATCCTATTTTGATTGAATACAAATTTACGGAAAAATAATATTTTGTTTTTTAAATTTTACTATAAAATCGGACATTTCAAGTGGTGCAACCCAATACGAGTACTACGAGCTCGTATACCACTTACTCTTATACTGTACATTCTGGGTAAATTATCATCATCATCATCGGCACTATAACCGGTATCCGGTCTTGGCCTTATTTTGCAAGTAAAATTTGTTAAATTTTCCATAATAATTTGTTTTTCCGGGGAAGGTTATTAGCTCTGCGCCAATGTGTAAATTATACAGTATATATAATTCTATTACATAAGTAATTCTTATACCTTTACCTCTTCTAGTATTCGTTGTTAAGATATATTTTGTTATATTACTTATATTCTACTTTGTTGTTACACTACTTCAATGTTATATTATATTAATGAAGCACTATTTTACTGATACAGGTGTATGTTAATACACTACTATTCCCCTACATCTAACTTACTGTGCATCGGCTGGTCGAGTCGGTTTTCCGAACAACGTGTTTTCATTAACCTTTAACATGAGGGTTGCAAGGATTTGAAATCACATGACCGATTAAACTTATCTCAAGATGACCCTAGTCACGTTGCTGCCATTACTTTCATGAATTGCACCGTTTTCCCGTGAAGGGTGTAATATATGTTATGTACTCTTACATTTGGCGCAAGGCTAATAACCTTACCCGGAAAAACAAATTATGGAAAATCTATCAAATTTTACTTGCTAAATAAGGCCAAGACCAGATCCCGGTTGTAGAGCCGATGATGATGATGAGGACTCTTACATACTTTTCTGAGGAAAAGCGAACATATAGCCCTGGATCTACTCCTTGCAATACCATTAAATACAATAACTTGTGAAGCTGTCTGGAACAGTTGCATAGAGTTAAACAGTATTCAATATTTATAAGCACCTTATAGAAAACTATATCTGTTGTTGGCCATTGGTGATATAGTGACCTTGTCTGTAGGGTGAGTTAGACATAACTAAAACCGCATTAGATACCAGATAAGAACCTCGTTCCTGCTAGCAAGAAAGTTGTTAATCTTTTTTCTTTTAAAAGGTGCCTATATCGACATATATCGGACACTGTTAAACACAGTAAATGGGATTAAGTATCCAGTACAAAGGTTATTAAGAGATATGAGAGAGTAAAGAGAAGAGAATTCCAAATAGAATTTCATATTCGTGTTACCACCCAACCAATTTGAGTCATTAAAAGAAATCAGACTGAAGAAAGTAAAATGATTAGAGAGTATATTTGAAATGTATTCGTTGATTGTTTAAGGATAACAGCTTTTGACGCAGGATTGCCTCAAAATATATGTAGTGGTATCATGTATATTTCACCACATGACCTGAAGGATAAAATTACTCTTATTGCTTTGCGTTCAGAAATCTGAGATGGCCTATTCATATTCATATTAATAAAGGTTAAAACGACTTATGTTATATGAATCGAATATGCTATAACAGCTGTCCATGACACGAAGAAGTTACCGTTTGAAATAATAGGAGAAATTTATTGTAGTATGCGGTACCTTAACGAAGAGGAACTGGATAAGTAGTAGCGGACGGTTCGACGTCGAATGTATATCGTTCAACTCGTATTTCATTACTTTGTGAGGAGTTGTGGTACCCAATATTTGGGTATGAGGTACATGTTGCTTTTCATCGGTCAGGACATATGCGAAATTGGATGGCATGTCAAATAAAAACCACTACTCTTTACCAAATACTATACTTACGAGAGTATTTAATATATGAACATTGTGTGAAACTTCTTTAAAATCAAGAAGTTTTTTGGTGCTTAATTACAAATGTGTCAGGAGGACTAGGCTCTTCTACCAAATTCACAATTTCCCGGTAATTTTACCAGGGATGTTCAATAAAGGCTTCAATAAGGAATATGTACTGTGGGGATGAAGTATAGTGCACCGGCGTACGGCGCTGTTTCACTTCAATCCCCATCACAAATCGAAAGTTCCACCGCAGCAAGCTGTTCACCAGAAAAGCATTCACCTGGGCAAATAAAAGACCAGTGTATGTTGTTCGAAGTAACTTCTTTAATTTTATTATTTTTACTGATCCATAAATCTTACTGCACTTAATTAGATTACAGAAACAAAATAATTACACCAAGGATAAAACGGGCGCACAGAAACAAAGTATAAGACATTAAGCTCTTCTTTTTTTTTAAAGCGCGCTTTCTCGATTCGACTTATGGTTATTCGCATCCCCGTGCGCACCGAGGAGCGGGAGTGGGAAAAACGACCGTCGCGATCGGTGGTTGGATTTAGACTCAGCGATGTGAAGTCGCTAGTAAGGGGAATTCGGCCAGTTGTACTGGCTCTCTTAATTTAGGGATGCATTTTCTATCCCAAGAGAAACGTAAAGTCTCTCTTTGGAGGGTAGGTAACCAGATCTCAGAGAGAAGATCGTAGTGGTACACGTGTATGTGTGGACATTGGTTATTTCATGGGACAAAGCCATGAGAACGAATCTGAAAACAAAGAAATGGAATAATGTGCATCAATGAGATGTGAGTTCGGCTAAGTAAACAAGCCGTAGCTTATTGGTTAGTAATGGATTTCTGTTTGCTCATGCCGTGAGGTCATGAGAAGTAGATCCAGAAATATTGTAGGACAAAGAGATCGTTAGATCATTGTCTATGATGTGCATTGCACCTGTATTGATAGACCGCAATGCTGGTGGACATGGTGCTAATTGGTTTTAGCATATTCACAGGAAATTGGTGTTTATGGCATCGCTGCCAAGGGTAAATATACAATTTCTGTTTGCATTTGTCTATGCTATAGGTTTTAGTTTCAGCGTCGTTTGCGCCAATTGTGTGCAGGTGGGTTGGACTGTTTATAGTAGGGAGAAAAAGGTCGCTAGCCAATGTGTATGTAAAGGGATTTATTGTACACATGATAAGGCTGGGAATAGGCGACGCGATGTTTATTATCCTTGTTATGATGGTTACATTATATGTAAACCAAATTGTTTCGTTTTCAGGAATTCGTCTAGGGAAAATGCGTATGATAAGATTGCGATTTGCCTGGCAACCGAAGGTGCCGAATTGGACTTGGGATTTATGAAGTTTGGACAGAATTCTTGTAGGTAATTTTGAATTAGAACTAACGAATGAAGGTAAGAACTCTCTTCCAGGAGCTTTTATGTAAGTCCATTAGATACTTGATGCGTGGAGCATTTACAGGTGCTAATGCGATTGTATTAACGGAAAACTATGAAAGTTTGGTTGTAGTTACGGGGGTTTTTCGGGTAAGTAGACAGTGGGGTTTGGCGGAACTGCCACAGTACCACTAGCGCTATTTTGTAATATGTACCTGAAAAAAGAAAGAATTTGCTGCAAGCATCCAAGTTTAGGGTAAAACTGTTTTACACATGTAAAACTTCGCCTCTAAAGCTGACACCTGGACTTGCACAAGGAAAGCGACGACTTTTTTTAACCTGGAAATATAAAAAAAAGCCAAAAAGTCAAGCTAGACTAGATGTGGACTATAAGATGGTCGGGGTATGATGGACATACCAATACAACGTGCATCACTTGCGGCCGCACATTATCGGAATGCAATTTTCAACGGTTATCTGATCGCTTTTACGGGATGTTATCATTTTGTAGCTGCTTCAATATTGCACGGTTCACACTAGACTGTTCGTACTTCATCGCCAAATTTGGATGTTTGCAGCAAATTCTACACTTTTTCAAGTGTATATGAGAAGATGGCTCTAATGGTACGTATTCACCTACAACCACAGCAGAGCCAGCCTTTATTGAACACGTACAAAATGTACAATGTTGGCTAAAAAATTAAAGCAATTTAAGGGGAGATTCTCATCTAGAAGAAAATATCGATTTTGTATTTTTTCATTTTTTGAAAGTTTAGAGTGTGTAAAATAAGCCCCCAAAACCGTTTTTGTGAAAATAATTTTATAAAAAAGTTACAGCATAACGAGATCAAGTGAGTTCGTTTGTTTTTCACTTCTAGGCGTCTTGTTCAGCATACTCTCAAGTGTATACTAACGGAGCAAGCGACCTGAAAATGTATATACAAGCTAATGAGACATAGTACTATAGAACGTGATATACAGTTGTGGCGAACTAATTAAGAACGATACTAGAAATTTTGTTTACAACAATTTTTTATTGCAATTCGTTGCTATAAACAGTTTGTAAAATGTTTTTTATATATGTATTTTAGTATATTAATTAAAATATAAATAATATTTACAAAAAAACATAAAATTAAATTCAAAAGGTTTTGTAAAACAAAATTAGCTGGCGATCTAATTAAGAACGATTGATTTTTAGTCCAAATTTGATGTCTTAGCTTAGTATTTTGTAGGAAAACCTTTGTTTTTAATCACTGCCTTACACCGCCTGGGCATTGAAGCAATAAGGTCCTGACATTTATTCGTTGTTATGTTTGCCCATGCTGCTTTAGCAATCTCATACAATTCATTTAAGTTACTTATTTTATGCTTGTTTACTTCTCTTTTTAATTCGTTCCAGAGGTTTTCTATTGGGTTTAGATCCGGGCTACATGAAGGCCAATCGATGACATCCACGGAATTATTAGAAAACGATGCTTTCGTTGCTCTCACGGTATGCTTAGGGTCATTGTCCTGCATAAATTTCCATGTCACAGGCAATTCTCCATCTGCATGGGGCAGCATTACATCTTCAAGGACATTAATGTAGCTTTGGGCGTTCATTATACCTTCTATGCGATGTAACGGGCCGGTTCCTTTGTATGACATACAACCCCATAGCATGATACTTCCTCCTCCATGTTTGAGGGCCACAGTGGTGTATTTAGGGTTGAATGCTTGATTTTTTGGCCGTCGAATATATTGCTTTCCATGGGAACCGACTTTGTTGATTTTTGTTTCATCACTCCACAATATTTTTTTCCACTGTGAGAAGTTCCAATTCTCATGTTCCCTGGCTAAAGCTAACCTAGCCTTTCGGTTTTTTAATGATAGCAATGGCTTTTTTCTAGCCGATCTTCCAAAAACTGGCTCTCAGTCAATCCCTCTCTAATAGAGCTTGTTGAAAGTGCATATGGGTCCTCGCCGAAAACTTCCTTTCGTATTTCTTTTGAACTCATAAATAGATTTTTTTTTTGCAGCTCGAACAATTAACCTATCCTGGGCTTCAGTCGTTTTACGAGATCTTCTCCGTCTTGCTACGAGTTCTGTTGGTTTATGTTTTTCTACATATTTTATAACATTAAATACCAATACCAATTAAGTTTTTTTGAAATATTTTTATACGACAACCTTTCATTACTTCGAAGATTTATTATCGCTTCTCTAGTGTTTTTTGTACAGCTTTTTTTCTTTCTCATATCTTGTTCAAATGTCTTAAAATAAAGCAAGAACTTATAATTCTGTTTACTTTCAAACAAATTATTATATTTATCAACAAATATTTACGTTTAAAACGAAAGTATACAAAAAGAAACAAATCGTTCTTAATTAGATCGCCAGCTAATTTTACAAAACCTTTTGAATTTAATTTTATGTTTTTTTGTTATTTTTTTGTAAATATTATTTATATTTTAATTAATATACTAAAATACATATATAAAAAACATTTTACAAACTGTTTATAGCAAAGAATTTCAATAAAAAATTATTGTAAACAAAATTTCTAGTATCGTTCTTAATTAATTCGCCACAACTGTAGTAATTAGACTGCTGGTGCCAACTTTCACCCCACCGGAAACTTTTCACCCACCCACGTGTCGCATTTTGAAATTATAAACGCGTTTTTCTCGAAACCATGTTTTTCACATTGATCTCTACGATATCTCAAAAACTACTCGATGGGTCGTCTTTTTTTTTTTTATTTTAAAGTAAATTAAATTTATTGGAGTCTGAACCTAAATGTAGATGATTTTTCCATAATTGTTTTTTTCTATTCGATCTTAAAGAGCAACAAAAGGCGAAAATCGGTACCTAAAGTTTGCACGTCCGCCATTTTGTTAAATCTCGACTTTCATGGATGATTCTAGTACGGGTTCCAACTACGCTCATAGAGTTTATGAAAATTCTTCGATTATTGATTTTTTTATAATTTTACAGGAGCTAGAGTGACTAACAGTAAGGTACGTTTTTTGAGACGGTCACATTACAAGGCATGTCAACAATTATTGTCAATATATTTAAAAAAAAAATGTTTTTTGTATTTTAGAACACATTAAACAAGTGACAAAAAGTTAGAGTTCTTTATTTATTTGCTTCTATGAAAACAAATTCGAAAAAATACATTTTTTGAGGCTCTCAGATGAGAACCTCTCCTTAAGTTAACGTGTGCTAGAGAGATTATCATGATGCGGATGTATGTCGTGAAAATATGTAAAATGAATTGTATGACCTTGTGGAGATTGGGACAGAATACACACATGCAATTATAGAGGCGGGAAGAGAATTGAAAAAATCGTCAGGAGCAGATAACAGAGCAGTAATGCAGCAATTGCGACTTAAGACATTCTTATACAACACATAGTCGTGGAACCGGTCTTGGCCTTATTTAGCAAGTCTTGGGGCTTGTTAAATTTTCCATAATGATTTGTTTTTTTCCGGGCAAGGTCATTAGTCTTGCGCCAGATATATATATATATATATATATATATATATATATATATATATATATATATATATATATATATATATATATATATATATATATATATATATATATATATATATATGGGCGTGAATCAGTCCTAACGATAATTTCTTTTTTTACCTTTATTAAATAATGTTACGCACTAACTATGCTATCAAAATAGTCTCCTGCGTGATCTACACACTTTTGCCACCGATTTGCAAGCTTTAATATCCCTTGCTCGTGGAAAGATTTAGGGCGAGTTGTTAGCCGATGGCACACGTGCTTCTCGACTTTTTCATTACTATCGTTTTTTTTCCATGCAAGTGATTCGAAATCAAATAATAGTCACAGGGGACATATATGGACTATAAGGGGGGTGTTCGGGGATTTTCCAGTCCTTTTCTTCCAATCTTTCAATCCCTTGAAGAACGCGGTGTGGGGTCTGGTTTGTCATGAAGAACGATGACATCTGAAATGAGTATACCTCGCCTTTTGTTTCGATATGCTGCTTTTGCTGACTGTAACAACTAACAGTAGTAAGCTGTATCCACTGTTCATTGTTCGTGACGAAAATCAATCATTAAAAGTCCCTTTGAGTCGAAAAAAATCATTGCAAGAAGTTTTCCGGCAGAGAGACGAGTTTTGGTCTTCATTGGGCAGCCTTCATCCTTCCTTCGCCACTCCTTACTTGCCATTTACGTCCTAGGAGTGTAATGATGTACCCACGTCTCATCACATGTGACGATATGCTTCAAAAATCCTCCCCTTCTTGTCGGAATCGATTCAGAAGTCTTCCACTGATCTCCGAACTGAATTGTTTTTGATTTACGGTCAATAACCTCGGAACCCATCGAGCAGTAATTTTTTTGAAGCTAAGATTATCAATGATAATGGATTGAACACTTTCATAGCTGATACCCACTTCTGATGAGATTACTCCAACAGTTAAGCGCCGATCACTTTCAATAAGCTCTCGAACGCCACAGATGTTGTCGTCTGTACTACTTGTCGTTGGGCGTAGATCATGACTTTCGTTTTTGATACGTTGTCACCCACTTGTAAATTCTCTGGCCCACATAGCAACACGATTCTGGGACAGTATATCATCACCAAACGGTGCCTTCAACCGAGAAAAAATGTACGAGGGTTTAACGACTTCATTTGTTAAATTTTTTTATAATAATCCGTTGCGCAACAGACGTGCGTCTTACTTGCTCATGGCCGTACTGACTACAAAGTCGAGCGAGTTAACATACCTGATGACCCCAACATAACCAACATACCTAACCCCTAACTAGAAGACATGACTCATCAAATTGCAACCGACACCACAAAATAATACAACTGATAACATCCAGCATCTGTGTAGGGCCATTTCAACGGAGCGGGAATTTCGCGTTGATTTGTGTAACACTCGCGGCTTGAGATGCAATTTCTCGTCTGTGTCTGCGCACGTTTCTAACCAGAAACCGACTATCCAGTTCTTCCAACAACCCCAACAACTACCGTCCGATATCGCCATTAAACACATTAAGCAAGATACTGGAATACAAGATATATCGAAATCTCCTTTTATTTGCCAATGGCAATACTATTATCCCAAATTACCAGTTTTTTTCGCTCACAACGCTCCACCTGTCATACTTTGTCAAAACTAACCCACGGTGTCACAACTAATATTCAAAACCAAAGCCCGGCGATTTGTATCTCTCTCGACATTTCTAAATCACTCGATTGTGTTTGGATCTCAGGTCTGCCTTACAAGTTGCACTACATATTTGGATTAAGCACCCACATCACCAAACTTCTCGCTTCCTACCTCTCTGGTAGGAAATTCATGGTCAAAATCGTATAATATAACCGCAGGGATTCCACAGGGCGCTATTCTTGGACCACCTTTATACCTCCTCTATACTTCAGACATACCGCAGCCTCAATCACCCAATACCGTAATGTTCAGTTGCGCTGATGACATCATAATCTATAATCAATAGCATCAATAACGTCCTCCCAAATCTATCAACCTACTTTAATAAATGGAAAAATCCTGATAAATCCCAACTTATAGTGCTTAAGAGTAAAAATGAGCACTGCATAAACAACACCAGGCGCACCCACAACAAAACTAGACTCAAACTAAATAACACCCAGATAAAACCTTTCAAAACTTTAAAATACCTGGGAATAACCTTTTCCAATGATCTTTCATTCTCCATCCCCATTCAAAATTTTACTATTTATTGGCCTGTAAGGACCCGGAAGTTCATGACATCACCGACTCGACTCCGCCATCATTCCCTATCGTGTGCACCCTCCTTCCACGATTGACCAGCAAATCCGATCTCAAGGTCAAACGTAACATTGTCTTCCCATCACAGTCGCGACCGCCCTGTCGGTCTCTTTCGCGTTGATCTACCGTCAAGAATTCTACGCACGGTTCTATCGTTGCCCATTCGCGCCACATGTCCGGCCCATCTTAATCTTCGCGACCTGATTTTTTTTTTTTTTTTTTTTTTATTAGACTTCTCTCGGGAGAGGCGAACCTATAGCGTCGAGGGGGCGCCCCGAGCTGCCATCAAATAACTGTTGCAGTTGTTTTTGAACAGTTGCAGGTTGTAACGCTCCGGGAACACTCGCGTGGGAAGGGAGTTCCACAACTTCCCCGCTCTGTAACGGAACGAGTTCTGATGCAGGGATGTTCGCGCTGTAGGGAGATGAACCACAAATGGGTGCGATCCGTCGGATTGTCTTGTAGAGCGCATATAGACCGAATTGCGTGGAACAATGCCAAGAATCTCCGAAGAACAGCACCCGTGATAATATCTGTAAAACAGACAGAGGTCGGCCACGCGCCTTCGATGTGATAGCGACTGTAGTCCCGACGTCAGCGCCGAGTCCCCGGTCAGGCGGATCGCTCGTCTTTGTACGCTCTCAAGTAGGTCGAGGGTATGTTTAGGAGCCGAGCTCCAAACATGAGAGCAATATTCGAGCGCGGGTTTAATTTGAGATTTATATAGGAGAAGAAGTTGGGCCGGAGTAAAGTATTTCTTGGCTCTAAAAAGATAACTCAGTTTTCCTGAGGCTGATCTGGCGATACCTGATACGTGTTTATGCCATGATACATTCCCACAGACCGTGATGCCGAGCAATTTCAAACTTTCCCCAGCCTCGAGGGCCCGACCACTCATCATCAGCTGTGGAACCGATGATCCAGTTTTCTTTGTGAATGTTGTATACTGGGTCTTCGTTGCGTTGAAGTCGACAAGATTGGCCTTTCCCCACTGCAGGACTTTATTCAGATCCCTATTTATAGAGTCGATCTGTCTACATCTCAGCTGGTGCGACGTTGATGCACCAATCGGCCGATCACTCGAAAAGGAGGAAACAAGCGTACTATCATCCGCAAAACTGAACACTTTGTTATCCGTTGTCTCCAACAAATCATTTATGTGAAGCAAGAACAAGGTTGGAGCCAAAATAGAACCCTGATTACTCTCACTATTGTAGGTTTGCGGTATAGCTCTTCCAATTCGTGGTTGTGGAGTTTCCTCCATTGTCCTGCCTCCTCGTCATATTTGCCGCCAAAGATACCCCTTCATTTATTCTCGAATACGCGGAATTTGTTTTCTTCCCGTTTTGTGAGAGCTCATGTTTCACATCCGTATAGAACAATCGGCATGATTATGGTTCTATAGACATGGAGCTTTATATTACGTGATTGCAGCTTGGATATCAGCAGTTTACTGACTGCGTGCCAACTAGCGTTGCCGGAGTATAGTCTTTTGTTAATTTCCTTCGACATTTCGTTACTGGCCGTCAGTATTGTTCCCGGGTATTTAAATTTTTTGACATTTTCGAATATCTTGCCGTTTATGTGTGTTCTCTGAAGTCCGCCTGGTCTGGCCATAATCATGTATTTCGTTTTGTCTTCATTTATTTCTAGGCCCACCTCTTCTGCCGCTTGCATGATGATTTCACAGTTTTTACTTAGTTTCTAGATTATCCCCCAAAACGGCGATGTCATCCGCATATGCGGGCACTTGTGTGACCCCGTTCAGGGATGATGCGGCCATGTTGTCGTCTTGTACCTTTCTGACGACGTACTCGAGGACAAGGTTAAAGAGACATGGTGAAAGGCCATCGCCCTGTTTTAGTCCGTCCCGGATTTCAATTGGTTCTGAGAGGTGGTTTTCTATTCTAACTCGCCCTTTATTTTCGTTCATGCAGATTTGAATGAGAGCGGCATATTTTTTCGGGACTCCCAGCTCAACTACATCATGGTAGAGTATTTGCCCTGCGACTGAGTGGTAGGCTTTTTTTAAGACAACGAAAAGTTGCTGAACCGTCTCTCCGTATTCCCACTTCTTTTCCAGTAGTTGCCCTATTGTGAACATTTGGTCGCTAGTTGACCGGTTCCTACGGAATCCGCATTGGTCATAAAAGCCTTTGAAGATTTCATTGCCTCAAAAAGTCAGCACACAAAAAGGAATATTTGACCTTGTATCTCTTCTGCGTACGGTGTGATTCTCACCAGTATGACATTTGTTAATATTTTGTATGTGGTTGGGGGCATTGATATTCCTCTGTAATTTTCGCAGTCAGATCTGTCACCTTTTTTGGAAATGAGGACGACTATTGAGGTTTTCCATTCTTCCGGAATGACTTCCTTATCCCATATTGTTTTAATCAGTTGGTGGATCTTTCGTGCGGTACCTCTCCTCCATGCTTCACAACCTCTGCCGGTATGCAGTCGACTCCGGGGGACATAGCGAAATAAATTCCTACATGTTTCAACGCCTCACAGGTCACGATTGTTTTGGTTAATTCTTGATCCAGTTCAAATATAAGAACTGCCCGCGTTCTCCAGAAAATGTGTAGACACTGCGAAACATCACAAACATAACAAAAACACTATCACCAAAATGTATCAACCATGCCCCCGGAAGAAATATGGATAATTGTGCCCCGAGGAAACAAATAGGAATGTGCTGCAAATTTCTGATGGATTTAGTCCATACGCACTTTCAGAAAATTGATGTTAGAGAGAAACAAAGTCGAGTCTATTAAGGATTATTACCACCCAGTCGCAAACCGGAAAAGTAACGCATAGTTTGAATAACATTTTGTTCATTTATAATTCCGCACATAACGTCATGGGAATCGATCCGTGCAATTGGGTATCCAATGTTTGTTTAAGATACCTCCGATTACACTAACGAAATCGAAATGTTGACTTGCTATATCAGTGAGGGGTTATAGTATCAATTTGAATTTAGCATAAGCATTTTCAGAGGAAAATACTTCTTTTTTGGCAATTACTTTTTATACTTACAACACAGATCATTTCTACTATTTGGTCACAGCATTTCTGGCATTCTTGGACAAACTGGTTCAATACAATTTCGTAATCATTCACCATAATATTAAAGTTGCGAAATTTTAATAGTTAAAAACAGTTTAAGCGACTTCGTTTTGAAATACGATATTCATGCCATGGTTTTTAATGACTTATAACTGACTGTATTACGATTGCAGGAACACTAACTGCGAGGGCTTTCGGTCAAGCTACATATCCAGCACGATAACTTGGTAGTAGTAAGAGTTGCCAAAATTTCATAGAAATACACACTCAAAAATTCTAAGACACGAAATAATATTTGTTGTTGCAAATGTCTTCAAGCGGATGTTAATTGTTGGTGAAATGTCGAAGCAGTGTTATCCTTAATAACTAACTGGCACGATGAAGGTGAACAAAAGAAATAGGCAAATTTAAAAAGGATGATTAGCTTTTTAAAACGAGCGCAATCGTTAAGATTTTAATGTGCCGACGGCAGGCAACTTTTATTATCTAATTTGAAGCCCATGTGCACAAATGTGAATCATTGTCATCTGAGATGTATCGTACCTTAATCTTATCTGCAGTCATATGAGTAAAACTCAAATGTTGAAACCGTTGTTTGATGTAATTATATGAAAGCAAACAATTTTCTGCTTACAACAGAATTCAAAAATTAATTTAAAAATCAAGCCTCGTACAAATTGTTCAATTTAATGTTGGGCAGGTCATAGGATTTGAAAACTCCAGACCCGCTGCAATTTGTTGAATATTGTCCAGGACACATAACGTAGGATTGTAAACTTCATAGTTCGAGTTGAAGTGACATCATATTTCCGGTCTAAGAGTCTTAATGTTACATGGGCACAACTAGGAGTTGTGTAGTGTGAAACACGCAGGTGCAATATTTACATTCATTATACTCGTATCAAAGATTGAACTAATTTCTATTTTCCTTGTAAAACTCCACTGTTTATCACATTGCTTTGTAATTGTGTATGCATACGCGTATATTTCGTTGGCAAATAATCCACAAAATTTTCGACATCACAACACTCAACACTAGCCAGTACAAGACCAACGTTTTCGTTAATGTATTTCACTAGAATATTGTTTTTCTTTTTTATTGTTTATTTTTAGAAACAGTATTAATTTCAATAAAGTTCTCGGAAAAGCGACATTTGTCTTTAAGTACAAGTCGCTAAAGTGGCGCTAACCACACTGGACCTGAACCTTTTCTGTGCCACTGGTGTTGGTCAATAAAGCATTAGCAACTGTATCGCTCCGACGTACATGGTGCACGAGTATTAACTAAAGTTGAACTTGTGTCACACAAAGTGTATTATGCCTCTTACCTGTGCATAGGTAGCGCAAATACTAGTACTATATTATTCCGTTTTTTAGTTTCTGATTTTGAAGTAAGAGAGGCACATTACGGAGTTTGTTGTGGCCTTGACCGTGAACATTTCTGAATGAATTTCAACAATTGGAAAAGTGTAAACGTGTTGTGTGTGTTGTTGGGAAACGTTGTCAGGTTGTCCAGGTGGAAGAGTTCAATTTTGTATGTTTATCAGGATTGCACCGATTTAGTGCAAAACGGTGATATCATGTGAATATTATTTCACTGAACACTATGGTGGACTTAAGAGAATAAACGAAATTCGCCTAATATATGAATTTCTCTCATGTAAACAGATTTAATATACGAATAGACTAAATAAAGGCATAATTAGAATATGTTGTATATACACATAGATATCGTTTTATTTGCTCGCTATTTTGAAGATATCGTTTTATTTGCTCGCTATTTTGAAGTAATGATATATTTCAAATTCAACTGTGCAGTGAACGCAAGGTTAACGACTTATTCAACTTTCGGTTGAGATTTACATTACTCAGAATTGTTCTAAAGATAAAAGACATTAAAACATGAGTGAGAAATATGAAGTAAAGTCAAGTAACCCTCGTACTAAATATGCTGAAAAGTCCAGGGGTTTTTAATGAAACCATGCGTTTTTTGGGCAGTTATATTTATTCCTCAACATAGTTCCCTTCGAGGGCGATACACTTGTCATTGAGGAATTTTTTTCTACTTTAAAAACGCATTTATTTCTTTGTTTAGATTACATTTTGTCTTATTATTTAGGATTAAATGCTAAATCCTATTTATAAAACTACATATTTTTTAATTAGATTACTGGCTCTTTGCGAACACTCTAAGTTACACAATTTGTTTGCCTTTCGGCTTTTTTTTTGTTTTGTTTGTTTGTGATTAGGTTTATAATTAACTTAAATTATATAACATAGCTGTGTATAAGAAAGGGTCCTTTTACATTTTTACTTGTATAGTGGTGGAAAAAATAATAGAAACAACCTTGTTCTTCGACATTAATCGTTAAGAAAAAATGTATTTGGGGAAAAATAAGAATTAAAAATATACTAATAGATTTGGTGCACTGTAATACATAAAAGAAATACTAAATTTTTAATTAAAAAATAGCGAGAAATAGTGAAAAAAAAATATTGATTCCGGTTTTCCTTGGATTTGCCTGGAAAAAACAATAGAAACAAATTAGTTTTTCTTTGTGTTTTGTAAAGAATTAATTTACAGTAAAAGTGTTTCATATCATTTTAATACTTAGTTATTGCACCTTTGTTTTTAATGACTGCTTCGCAACTTCGTCCCATGGAATTGATTAGTTTGGTACAAGTCGCGGGAGTTAAGGTACCATCACCGTACACCAACCAGAAGATGAATCATCTAATCCCAAACAAGTCTAATCTACAAGTCCCATACAACATGACGAAAGTCCATCACCATAACCCACCCAAAAAGAAGAATAATCTAATAATAACAACAAAGCACCTAGTGATAACATCCCAACAATCCCAATCTTCAAACACAATACAACATAACGACTCATCCGACGATAACCAGGAAAACAACCGCCTAACTGCAATCAACATCCATCCGAACAATCCTAATCTCCATACAACATGATGACTCATCCAACGATAACTGGAAAAGCAATAGCCTAACCATAATCAGCATCTATGAACTATGATATAGATAAGAGAAGAACCGAGGTTTCATCAAAAAGACAAGAGGACGACACTGGCAGTCTGATATTACGATTCAACTAGAATATAAGTTTTGAAATAAAATAAATATATTTTTTTAATTAAATTAGCATTTAGTTCATTAATTCCGGCAAGGTTGCAATAAACGACGTAAAGCATGAGCGCGATTTCTGTTTATAAAAAATACTTATATTAATTTATTCATCCGGGCATTCTAATTCTAATAAAAGATTGCCGTGCTTCCAAGTGTTTAAAATAGAGTACAGAGAGAACCCCACGGAGGAGGTCGATAGAGCACAGTTAGAGAACCCCGATGCGGAGGTATCCACACAGCGCATTAAGGGGGTATTCTGGTCTAGAATTTTGAAAAAAATCAATTTTTTTCTTTTTATATTTTCTTATGGTTTATACTTTTAAGAATATGCTGTCCAAAGGAAATTTTAAAATTACAATAATTGGCGAAGTTACAGCTGCTTTAGCAATATTATGTCACTTGAAGCTACTATATCCTGAAATTTTTAAACGCGTTTTTCTCGAAACTGTCTTTTTAAAAACAATCATCATCGGCACTACAACCGGGAACCGGTCTTGGCCTTATTTAGCAAGTCCTGAGGCTTGTTAAATTTTCCACAATGATTTATTTTTTCTGGGCAAGGTCATTAGTCTTGCGCCAGATTTAAAAACAATACCCACGATTTACTTCAAATTTAGTATATGTCTTCTTTATAGGCCTTTCTATTGAATGAACTATCCTCATCCCCAAATTTCAATGTTAACTATTTTTTAAAAAATCGAAAAACTAAAAAAAAGTGGTAAAAAATAAATTTTTTTTTCAAGCAGTCGCCATTTTGTTAAAAACAATTTTTTTTTCAACTTTTTTTAGTTCCAACGATAGAGATTAATTTCTGTAAATTAATAATCTTTTTTTTCAGATTGCTAGGAGGGTTGAATCGTGGATATGGTCGCGTGCCAACTTTTTTGAGATCCCCCACTTCATCAACTGCTAACTTTTTGAATTTTGAATTTATTACTTTAAATGTTTTTTACTGTATTCTTGAAATATTAATAAACATCCTATAAAAAAATGAATAGTAAAAATATTGATTGCTTTTTTTTACAGCACTTCAAAAATTGCGTTAAATTCGTGCGTCTAGACCAGAATGCCCCCTTAAATCGAAAAAGAAAACCGGCCGACCAGAAGTCTCTTCACTTTTAAAATACGCGAGTTTACCGAGTGCATTCGCGGAACTGCCACCTAAGGCAAACGAAATAAACGTAGATATTCGACGTCCAACGTACCGCAATTCAACGCGCGCAGACCTGTGATCCTAACGAAGGACGTCGGGATTGTATTTATCGGGTTAATTACGTGGTGTGCAGAAAAATAATTAAAAGAAAACCAGCGAAACTTGTAACGCGATAGTAAATTAAGTGCATGTCTTTCAACAAAAGAAAGGAACAATAAAAAGATCAAAATAAACAACCATAACTCTGTGTTTCATTTGTGACAATTTCTCGGTGTTGTAATTGAATCCGCTCCGGTGTTGTTTTGTGTTGCCGTGAACAGTGTTCGGCGGAACACTCCAGTAGTGACTTCACAAAAATCGCTAAAGTATCCCCAAACAAATAGTGACAGACTAGGGAACGAACTTCCTTAGCGACCTGTACAAAAAACTATGCAAGCTCCTCCGAATAAAGAAACTGCAAAGAACAGCATACCACCCATAGTCTAACGGAGCATTAGAAAGAGCCCACAGGCTATTGATGGAATATTTACGGACCGTGGTTGATGAGAGCCCGAATACTTGGGATCAATATTTACGAACGGCCACATTCGTGTATAACACCAGCACGCATGATAGCACTAAATTAACACCAATGGATTGCCTATATGGTTTCTGTCCAGAAGTCCCTTCTAATTTAATAAGTGAACCAGAACCTATTTACGAGGGTTACCTTTTATATTTCGGGATTAGAGAACAAAAACAAATATTGATCATCGAAAATCACTTTATTGTTTTTCAAAATATTCCCCATGAAGATCTATACACTTTTGCATGCGTTTAAACCAATTGTCGAAGCACTTTTGCCACTCTGATTGAAGTATCTCCAACACATGCATTCTGAATGCAGCAACCGCTTCTTCAGGTGTCGAAAAACGTTGACCTCTCAGTTTGTTTTTTACGTACGGGAATAAAAAGAAGTCATTCGGTGCCAAGTCAGGACTATACGGCGGATGACCCATCAAATCGATGTTTTGGGTGCTCAAAAATGCAGTTGTCGCAGCCGATGTGTGAGAGCTCGCATTGTCGTGGTGAAGAGTGATCCGTCTTCGGCGGTTGGTTTTCCTGATTTCTTGGAAGACAACTGGCAAACAAATGGTTGTGTACCTCTCAGAATTGACTGTTCTGCGTTGTTCTAGTGGTACGGTTGCGACATGTCCAGTTTTTCCGAAAAAACAGGCGACCATTTGCTTGGAAGTGCTTCGTGCGCGAACAACTTTTGTTGGATTTGGCTCATCTTGAAACACCCAGACAGTCGACTGCTGTTTACTTTCGGGCTCATACGCGTAAATCCACGATTCATCACCTGTCACGATGTCATAGACGTGTTTCGAAGCACCGCGACCGTATTTTTTGAGCATTTCTTTCGACCAATTGACACGAGCCTTTTTTTAGGCGATTGACAAATTGTGTGGGATCCAACGCGAACAAATTTTTTTGACAGTTAAATGTTTATGCAATATTGAATGTATGCTGGTCCCACTAACGCCTAAGGTTGTCTCAATCTCACGATAGGTCACATGACGATCTTCCAATATCAGTTCGCGCACAGCATCAATGGTTTTCGGAACAACAACTGATTTTGGACGACCTTCACGAAATTCATCTTAGAGTGAACTACGACCACGATTGAATTCACCATACCATCGATAAACACTGGTCCTTGATGGAGCTTCATCGCCAAAAATTGAATTAAGTTCATCCATGCACTGTTGCTGAGTTAATCCACGCCGAAAGTTGTAAAAAATAATCGCACGAAAATGTTGACGATTTAATTCCATTTTTGGGCCGAGATGAATCTTTTAAGTTACTGTAAACAACACAAATAGCACTCGTATGTCAAAACGTTCTGAGTGCGTATAACCTCAAAAATGTCCAGCTTTACGACAGAGCTGTCAATTGCCGGATTGCAACACCAGGGTTGCCAAATCCCGAAACATAAGAGGCAACCCTCGTATAATCATGAAAGCTACTACTAACGTCTCAGATACAAATTGCAAAAAACCTACACGATAGCTAAGCATAACCAATAAATTAAAACCCTATTTCTAGATCCCACCTTCAACCCAGTCACAACCTTCTTTCCACTATCTATCCGAAACAATCGCTATCTCCAGGGTGTATTGCAAAGTTAAAATATTCAGATCACTTAGTCCAAATCAAAAATAACAAAAACTCAAAATAAATAATGAATATGGACAAAAATAGACGACAGTAACAAATGTCAAAAAATAACTAATATCATATAAAGGTCAAAGATTCATTAATATTATACATAAATACGTATACAGTAAAATAAATTATATACAAAATCCTATATACAAATTAAGTAATTACAATATAAAAAACCGTTTGATACTAAGAAAAGAAGCAACATTACACTAAATGTAACCACATTTCAAAAATCATTCACAACATATAAAAAAATACACCATATGGTCAGATACAGAGATAAATGCAAAATATTATATAATATCATCATCATCATCGGCACTACAACCGGAAACCGGTCTTGGCCTTATTTAGCAAGTCCTGAGGCTTGTTAAATTTTCCATAATGATTTATTTTTTCTGGGCAAGGTCATTAGTCTTGTGCCAGGGGCTCCCCGACGGGGAATCGAACCCCGGTCTCCCGGGTGACAGGCGGGTGTACTAACCACTATACTATCGAGGAGCCCATTTATATAATATAATATATAATACACATATATAATATACATTTCAATTATTATTGTTAGAGCTAATAAGCAAATAATTTCTTTTATTACCAAACTATTATTACCACTAATGTTAAAATTAAATTCATGCTGTAATGAATGAACATTGTTGCACATACAATTATTATACAAAATAATGTACAAATAATTTCTATTATTATAAATACTAATTAGTAAACAAAAATATTCCTATTAAAATTAAACTAATTAGAAAAATAAATATACTATTACTAAAAATAAAAATAAGCACCATCTAAAATTAAAAAAATATTACCGTCAGCACATCTGAAAAGAACACATACTGGACGAAACTTATCTTAATAATGAAATTTTAAATAAAAAACAAAAAAAAAACCATAAACAAACTTTTAGATATATTATATAACACACAAATGCTACTAAAATACAATACATAATTATACCTAAACAAAAATGTGCTGAATCTTATAGTACAATAATGATAATCTACAAATAAGTAAAACACAATAAAACACAGACCCACTCAATTAAACAAAATGAAATAAATTAAAGGGACAGATATCAATAACAATTTTTGTAACCGTCACAAACACAAACCTCACCCTGTACCACTCACGTTCCTATAGGCGCCCAAGGAGTATTATTTCCTCTTCAAAGAATAATACTCGTTTTATAAACGGGGGAGGATTGTTACGCACAAAACCCTCCACCCCTGAATACCTACCTCTTTGGAGCTAAGCTCCATCATTAACCGCGCATACAGTAAATATCGCGATATCAATTCAATATCAAACAAAATGAAATACACGTTCAATTTGCCCATATTGAATTTAAGTTGAATCCAAGACGTGAAAGAGCGAACCATATGTTCAACACGCAGAATCCCCTGGATCCAAATCTGTGGACCAGATGACCAACTTTCAAGTAAAGTTGTTGAGAATCATAAATTGCATATCTACAATTTTATGATCCTTCAAAGGTTTGTTTACCCAAACCATTTCCCAAAGAAACATCCTTGCCGATTCGCCTAGAACAAATAACTTGCGGCATAAATCGGATTGCCCGTTCGTTTAGCACCTAACAACATAGGGGATCATAAATGTGCATTAGCACGATCCTCTGTTGATTTTTAGTTTGTGCTTCCTCTTTTGATCCCAAGCCGGGAAAGATAAAGAAAGGAAAAAGCGGCTGGCAAAAGGGCCAAGCTGAAAAAATGACATATCCTTCGATCTGCAGGATGGAAGGAAAAAAAGGGCCGAGTTGGTTCTAGACGATTCGCCGAGACGGCACGTGAGTTGGTTTCTGAAAGTTGACGAAGAAGGTCAGGAGTTGGTCCGAGGGTTTTGAAGTCCGTTGCGCAAAAACAAAAGATATCGAGAATATTACGATTAAAAATTGTGTTGTGATTTTGTGTTGTGAACAATATAACGAGCGATTGTGGAGTTATCGTGTAGTAAATTATAAATGAATGTAACAAATGACTAGCCCCAAGTGAAATTTAATAAAGGTTAACGCTGAAATAAAACAGAGTGTGTTTCAATTCACATGAAGTGTGTGTGTGGTGTGCAAAGTGGGTGGTGTGGATAAAAGTTGTATCAACACACCCAACTCCTCATAATCCCCATATTAAATCATAGCATGGTAAATTGAACCAAATCCCAGTGCATGTCTTCTTATGCCCTGCATATCCCAAATTTACGGGAATTCGCTTAACCCAATTCCTAACACAAGTTCCTAGTACTCGACTCCCACCGAAGTACTTTTTCGAGATGCATCCGCGATTTAAATCTCGATTAGATTCTGATTATAAGGGGGCATGCATCGTATCTCAAGATGAATTATCCCTGGAGGAAGTACCCCACGAGAACAGCATTATAAAAGTTAAATAAAAGCGTTTAGTTTAATAAAACTATATAAAAGAAGTAGATACTTCAATAGTTTTTTGAGTTTTGGATGCTCCAACACGGGCGATAACCGATGAGTTGAGCCGTTGCACACCCACAAAAACATCCCTTTCTAGTTTTGTCGTTCCCGAGCATCATCTGCCCCACGGAAGCCAGCGGAGGCCGCTGGGGTTCCTCTGCGCAGGAACGCTAATTCCACAAACGGTCGATCGCTGCCCTTCCCGGCTAACTCCGGAAGCATGGTGGTGACCGCAACGAGCCTTCTCAGGAGCGGTCTATTAAGGAGACCGTCGGCCTTTTAAGGACAAGGAAACGCGCTCCCTGAGAGCAAGGCTTGTACCACAAGTATCATCATCATCATCGGCACTACAACCGGGATCCGGCCTTGGCCTTATTTAACAAATCTCTCCACCGGTCCCGATCTCGAGCCGATGTCATCCAGTTTAGAACTCCCAGGCTCTGGGCGTCCCGGTCTACGCCATCCCTCCATCGCAGACAAGGTCTGCCGCGCTGTCTCCTTCCATACATCCTGTCACAAAGGACATTCCGGGCAGGCTCCTCTTCGCTCATTCGAGCTAGGTGTCCCGCCCACCGGAGTCTACCGAGCTTGATTTTTCTTACAATATGAGCTTCAAGGTAGATTGCGTACAACTCATGGTTGTGGCGTCTCCGGAATCGTCCTCCCTCACATACGGGGCCAACAATTCTCCTTAAGACCTTTCTCTCGTGCCCGGCCAAGAGTTCAGAGTGCCTTTTATTAAGCACCCAGGTCTCGGATCCATACATGAGTACTGGTAAGACCATGGTCTTGTACAGTAGTAGCTTGGATGTTCTGGATAAATTTCGGGATTTAAAGAGCCTTGATAGACCATAGTAGGCTTTGTTGGATTTAATCAGCCGTTCGGGTATTTCTTCTTCAATATTGTTATCGGCTGATACTATTGACCCAAGGTAGTTAAAGGATTGCACTACTTCAAATTCGTGCTCCACTACCCTGATAGTTTGACCAACGTTAGGTCTTCTCTTCGCAGAAGTTGGCACCATGTACTTGGTTTTTCCCTCATTAATGTGCAGTCCCAGTTTTTGTGCCGCCTGCTCGATCTGGGTGAAGGATTCCTGTACCGCCGATTCGGTTCTACCGATGATGTCGATGTCATCTGCGTAGGCAAGTATCTGGCTGGACTTGGTGACAATAGTCCCTCTTGTTGTAACGCCAGAGTCACGGATTGCTTTCTCCAACGCCAGGTTGAAGAGGCAGGCCAGACCGCCCCCTTGTCGGAGTCCATTATAGATGTTTATTGGTTTGGACAGCAATCCCGCTACTTTTACTTGACTAGTTACGTTGGTCATGGTCAACCTGCAAAGTCGTATCAATTTGTTTGGAATGCCGAATTCTCTCATGGCATTATATAGTTCTACCCTGGCTATGCTGTCGTAGGCGGCCTTGAAGTCTATAAACAGATGATATAGTGGAATCTTAAATTCCAGATATTTTTCCATCGCCTGCCTAAGGGTGAATATCTGATCAATTGCTGATTTGCCTGGGATGAAGCCACACTGATATTGACCAATGATGGTTTTAGCGTATGGGGATATCCGGTCTTGTAGGATAGTGGAGAGTATCTTATAGGCGGTACTCAGCAATGTTATACCCCTATAGTTGCTGCACAGTGTGATATCTCCTTTCTTAAGTATGGGGCAAATTATACCACGACCCCAATCTTCCGGCATTTCCTCTTGCACCCATACGTGCACCACGATATCGTGAATTGCGTGATGTAACGCTGTCCCTCCTTGTTTGATCAGCTCAGCTGGTATGCCATCAGCTCCAGGGGCTTTATTTGATTTTAGCTGTATAATGGCTTTTAATGTTTCCTCAATGCTTGGCGGCGGCAGCATTTGGTCTTGGTCTTGCATTGGTGGAGCCTCCAATTCTTCTGTGAGCTGACCATTTAGCAATTCATTGAAGTGCACTTCCCGTCGCTCCAGAATGCCTTCAGGATCGGTGATCAGATTACCCTCTTTATCCTTGCAGTAAGTGCAGCGTGGTGTGTACCGCGTCATACTGCGGATTATTTGGTAGAACTTCCGCGCCTGGTGCGGACCTCGCTCTCTACTTTTCTCTATTTCACAGACAAGGTTTTTTTCCCAGGCACTTTTCTTTTGTCTGTGGTCTTTTATCAGATCTTCTGAGCTCTTTGTATTTCTCCTCGCGTACCCGTGTCCTATGAGACTGCTGCATTGCCCGGTATGCAGCATTCTTACGTTTAGTCGCTAGTTTGCACTCATCATCAAACCAGTCGTTCCGATCTCTACGACTACTGCCTAAGATGGAGTTGGCAGTACTAATGACAGTATTCTTAAGGCGTGTCCATTTCTCTTCTACGCCCGGCACTCTGGCCCCAGGACTTACTCTCCCTCCGTCGAGCTCTTCGAGGGCGAGTCTTAACGCATGACCAAAGGTGTTGCTGGTGTTCTCATTGCGTAAGGCAGCCGTGTTGATCCGAACCTGATCCGTGGATGCAATACATCTCCGTAAGGCAATCCGCGCTCGGAAAACTGTACCAACAAGATAGTGATCCGAGTCGACGTTGGCACCTCGGCACGTTCGTACCGTCATCAGGCTCGAAGAGTGGCGGCGATCTATCAGCACGCGCTCAATTTGGTTGCGAGTGGCTCCATCAGGTGATACCTAGGTGGCTTTGTGGATATCTTTACGCAGAAACCTGGTACTCGCAACGACCAAGTTTTTCGATGCTGCCAATTCGATGACTCGTAGTCCATTATCATTAGTGTTCTCATGCAAACTATGGGAACCTGCGTAGTGCCCGAAAACCGGCTCCCGACCTATTTTCGCATTCAAATCCCCAAGAACGATTTTCACATCGTATCTTGGGCAGGCATTGAGGGCCCGTTCGACGTTCTCATAGTATTCTTCTTTTTCGTTGTCAGGGGACTCCTCTGTATGTCCGTGAACGTTTATTAGGCTTATGTTCTTAAATTTGCCTCGCACGCGAAGAGTGCATAGCCTTTCATTTATTGCATTAAAGCCGATGATGGCAGGCTTCAGTTTTTGGCTGACTAGAAAGCCTACCCCGAGCACATGGTGTTTTGCGTGACAGCTGTAATAAATGTCATACTCTTTTCTTTGAAAAACACCACTCCCCGTCCATCTTATTTCTTGTAATGCTGTTATGTCAGCTTTATATTCGGACAGGGCATCGGCTAGCTGCTGTGCAGCTCGAGCTCTGTATAGTGAGGCTATGTTCCATGAAAAAATCCTTAAATCATTTAGCCATTTTCGTTTCCGTGGTCGTCGTCGTGTATCCGAGGCTTGTTAAATTTGCCATAATAATTCATTTTTACGGGCCTGGTTATTAGCCTTGCGCCAACCTTTCTCAGGATGTCGCTGCATGCATTGGTTCACTACTTGGCGGGTGTCAAAGTAACTATCCAGGGGTGTCACGTGGAGACTGCATGTCAACTTGGATTGAACAGGGACAAGGATCGTCCTGGCCTTCGCCGGGTTGAAGGCAATCAGAGACTTTGCCCTGTATGTTCGCACCCATCCCCCCGTACCACAAGTATAACCTGTTCAAAATTTGGCTGAAACGCTGGAAAGAACTTAGGCTAAACTGAAGAGAGATCTCGAAGGAAGCCCAGATTCATCCCAAACTATAACCCCTTATAAATAAATTAATGTGATAGAATAAAACTGATTTGTATTTCCACCACGCCTTTGATCACAAAATGAGTAGGTCTTTAGTTCCTTCTCTGACGAAGAGTTTCTCATAAATGAACGATCAAAAATTAAACTCAGTCCTGTATACGTGTAAATTCAACTTACCTTGTATTACGCCACACGAGACTGAAAATAATTTAAAAAAATGGATGATGTATTTGTGGACATTGTTTTTATTTATTTCTCCCGTTGTACGAAAATGTCTACAAGCTTAAAAATGCTATTTTGTGAGTATGTCTATTGTTTTGTGATTACAATATTTTCCTAAACATGATATCCTTATATACCACTAACACTACTAATAATAAATTACATTCTATTTCATAATTATTACAAATTTGAGTTTTGCTTCTAAATTAAGTCTCCAGTTGATAAATTCTAAATAATGCTATTTAGGACAAACGGAACAGAAACATTGTGTATTACTTTATTTTTCATCTACAGTATCACACTTGATATCTACACTCTAGGTATATATTTTAAGCAACAAAAACTTGCTGATAGGTACTGCTGGATATATGTCTCAGATCACTTGGCAGTGTATGTAGAACCTGAAGTATTTATTGGAGAGAACCATCTAGGGCCAGCCAAAATTAATATTAGTCATTTGATAAAATTTATTGTTAAATGGTCGATAAAATTCTCTAAGTCTTTCAATTGCAGCTTGATCTATATATGGATGACTCCGTCCCTTGGTTTTACCCAAACAATGGGGTGAAGATCTTGCTTCGGATTTAAAAAGGCAAGGAAATCCTTTTGTTTGATTAAAATAGAAATGTTTTTCGGTTACTACCCTTTTCAATCCCAGAAAATCCTGAAAATTACATAATATTAATTTGTATAGTACATATAACTTGAATGCGTTAAGAGAAAGTCTTACTTGAACGCGGCCAATTTCAAAAGCCGGATCCACAATTAATCTCTCACCACTGATAAATAGTAACTGAGAGAGAGGAAAATACTCCAACCACCTTTCTAAGTGCTTTGAGTAAACTCCGATTTTCACTGGACTCCAAGATGTGTCCACTACTTCGTATGATCCATTGATAAAAGCTAATTGTTCAAATTTCTTCATATCCGCCTTTTTGCTGGCAGCTTGTGCGTAGTCTGATATGGCACGAGTTACAGGATCCCGCACAACCACCAGTAACCTAAAAGTATGATTATATAATTATTATACACACCATTGTATTAGTAGACTATTGTTATATGTACCCATAACCTTGGGGCTTTTGTTATATTTCATTTAACTAACAGGCTTGATGTTGTTTAAAACTGTTTTCTGTAGTTTTATCTCTCTGACTGGATTTACTCAGAAGATACCGGACATAATACAAACAAAAATATGCGGCTCATTCTAGTAATAATTTCCCGACATTCCCTTTCCAACCGTCGCAGAGTTTAGATCGTCGCGAATTGTGTTCAGTACGTGTAACATCAGCTCTACGTTATAAAATTAGATAACATCCCCATTGTGTACTAGTGCAGTGAAAAAAGCAGAAAAAACCAGACCAGACCCTTGTTGTGCAATGTGCTGTGTTTATAAGACAATAGAGCAGTGTAAAACGATTGCAACGAAAGGCCCTGCGGGCCAAATGTGAATGGTAACCGGTTTATCGATCTTACGGAAGATACAAATAGCGATATTCGACCAAACAAAATGAAAAGAACACTTACGAAAACAGAAGCATTTTTTCCTAGTTTACCAACAATGAACAAATTTCCAATTATATCATCCAAGGAAAGTGGTAAGACTATTTCATCACTAAGCCCATTTTTAATTAAAAAAATGATAGACGATGTTAGCCAAGAGTATGAACAAATCACTGTTCTACGAAACGGACAATTATTAGTAAAAGCTAGCTTTCAAAAAATCGCAGACGGTTTTCTTAAAATAACAAACTTTGGCAACGTGTGTCCCGTTTCCGTAAAATTACACTGAATGAATGCAAACCCATAGTTTATCGCCCTTGTCTCGTAAACATCTCGGAAGCGGAAATAATAGCCGAAATGGGTCAACAAAAAGTCACAGATGTGTAGAAATTTGCCAAAGTAGGTGACGGTAAAGTGCCAAGACCCTCCAGACTTATGTCAGTTACTTTTAACCTATTCCAACCACCGAAATCGGATGACATCGGTTTTTATAAATTTAAGGTCAGCGAATATATCCCCAACCCCATGAGATGCCGCAACTGCCAACGACTGGGCCATACCCCAAAACCCTGCACCAATACCGCAATCTTCGAAAAGTGTAATCTGCCACCTCATAACCCCGTAAATTGCAGTCGCACTAGGTGCGCCAACTGGTCGCTCCCTCACTCGGCCGCGGATAAAACCTGTCCCTCGTATATCCAAGCGAAAGAAATATTAACAAAAAAAAACCACAAACAAATGCTCAATGGGCGAAGCCAAGCGAATTATAAGGAAAAAAAAATATCCACAAACCTCATCAACTTTCAGGAAGCGTCGCAGATACACTAGAATCGAGCCAATTACAAGGACCCTCAACGGAACAGAACCAACAAAAAACTACACTCAAGGAATCTCTTCCAACCAGTTCCTCCTTATCTGCTACATTCAACAATCTTCACATTGCATCGCCCCACAAACCAAAAAAGTCAACAACACATAACCTCACCAAACCAAATTCGTCTACAACACCACTAATCCAACGAACACCATCAATTCAATTAACGCCATCAACTCAACAAACATCATCAACTCAACTAACCACATTCGAACCTTCACAACTACAAACAAGTTCGCCAACAAACAACCAAACTGAAACCATTCCACAAACCACGACAAGCTGCTCTGCTAATAGCCATTCGCAACGCACCCCTTCACCCAAATCAAAGGTAAAAAGTAAACCGTCTCTCACTAATATAAATATTAATAAAAATGTACACACCTTAGTAGATGATGATATTACAATGCAACTATAAAACTAACAACCAAGCCCCTGACTCTGCTGTTGCTGAGGTTGGATACTTGAACTCAATCCAGAGTCCAAGTGCTTCACATCCGGAACAGCGGAATTTAGATCCTAACAACATACTTCCCACCCACCATACCTTCCAACACCTTAAAACATTTAAGAATATACAACCCCATCCCTCTGCAAAATCAAGACCTACGCACACTAGCAGGGCTGAACGCCCAAAACTCACTCCAAAACAAAAACCATTCACCATTCTACAATGGAACATGAACGGTTATACCAATAACTTTGACGAACTAAACATTCTAATTAAAGACTATAACCCACATATAATATCACTGCAAGAAACGCATTGTCCAGTCAACACTACACCATTCATCCCTAAATCCTATGTAGGCTACTTCTACAATTCACCTGCAAACACATCACACAAGCAAGGAGTAGGATTACTAATCAAGAAAGGTACTTCCCACAAAATCCTCCCCATCATTACAAATATCCAAACTCTCGTTGTAGAAATACACCACCCTTTAAATTTTACCTACATTGCCTTATATCTCCCCCCAAATCAGCCATTAAATAAAAATGATCTTCAGGCTATACTCAACCAAACAAATGAGCCCAGAATACTTGAAGGCGACATAAATGCTTGGAGTGCTTGAAGTACACTCTGTGGTTCCCCCTCCACAAACAAAAGAGGGGAAGTAATTGAAAACTTCCTCCGCACCTCCAATCTGATCCTACTGAACGCAGGTTCGCCTACTCACTTTCCTACCCACAATACCCCCACTCATATAGACATCACTTGTTGCTCCCCAGAATTGGTTCCGAAAACTTCATGGCAAGTTCTAAATGACCTCTACAATATTTACCATTTCCCCATTTTAAGCATAATAAATAATCAACAACCGATAACCCATCACACAACAGGTCCCCAAAATACAAAACCGATTCTGCCAACTGGGCACTTTTTCAAAGAAAAGTTGACGAATTTCTGTCAAGCTATTCCCCCACACCTGACATGAATCACGAAGTTGGGCTAATCAGTAAAGCAATCAGATCCGCTGCCAATTTCTCAATGCCCCAAACAAATATCACAACCATATCAGAAACCAGACACCATGTACCACGACCTAACGCTTCTCAGGAAAAGCAAAATGCCAGCCCTCTCTCAGTTTAAAAAAAGACCTACGCAGGTTAATTTTGTTGCATACAAATAACGAATGCAGTATTTCGTAGGAAGATGCAAGAAAGCAAAGTAAAAAGCGTCCTTCAATTCACTTCCTTAATCAATTCAACAACCTTCACAACCACAATATGGCATAAAATACGGAGCTTAAGTGGTAATCACAATCCGACAATTATCTCCTCCTTTAATTCCAAAAATACTACAATCTCAGACACAGCGGAAATAAGCCAACTCTTCGCCTAAACCTGGTCGCAATTCTCAGGCAACAATAATTTTCACTCCGAATTCAATCGCAAAGAAATTGAATCCTTTAACAATCCTCTATCTTTGCAAACTCCTAACTCTGCAGCTCTGAACAACACATCTCATTTATCGAATTGGAGTTAGCACTTAGTGTGACTAAGGGCAAAACTCCAGGGAGAGATCGAAAATCCTACCCAATGTCGAAAAACCTTTCACATTATTCAAAACAAAGAATTATCCAGTTATACAATAATACCAAACCGAACAAAGATAAAGATACGGTGGAAGGCTACCGGCCCATATCCTTAATTCCTTGTCCCATAAAAGTATTAGAAAAAATCGTAGCCAAACGTCTACTCTGGTTTATGGAAACAAAGAACTTGACATCCATCAACCAAGTTAGAAAACAGGCGCAACGTATCATGCATATCTCTTTTCTATAGGTATTATCACGGTCGTTGCTCAACTGAACTTGCTGGAAGTGTTCCGCCTCCTCAAACATTTTCCCGCGATATCCATCAATCTGAGATTGCGCGTCAATTCACGTTGAAAGTCAACTTCAGGCGCACAAATAAACATAGAGAGTCATTCTTTATCCGAACCACACGAATGTGGAATGTTCTGCCTGATCATGTGTTTCGTGGCCGTTGTGATGTCTAGACATTCAAGACCAATATACATCGACACCTCCTTTCCTTATCCACTCGCACTGTGCTCTGATATTTAAGGGTACTTCGAAATCCCCTTTTGTGCGCGCATTAGTGTTTAAAAAAAAGCTTTCAAATCCAACAGAGGTTGCACAGACGCCTTACTCCACATTGACCACAACACCTCAAAGGCTCTATCCGCCAAAAATCACGTCACAATACTCTCTCTTGATTTCGAGAAAGCATTTGACAGAATAGGCACTCACTCACATCATCATCATCAGCGGCTCTGGGCGTCCTGGTCTACGCCATCCCTCCATCGCAGACAAGGTCTGCCGCGCTGTCTCCTTCCATACATCCTGCCACAAAGGATTTTCCGGGCAGGCTCCTCTTCGCTCATTCGAGCTAGGTGTCCCGCCCACCGGAGTCTACCCAGCTTGATTTTTCTTACAGTAGCTTCAAGGTAGATTGCGTACAACTCATGGTTGTAGCGTCTCCGGAATCGTCCTTCCTCACATATGGGGCCAACAATTCTCCTTAAGACCTTCCTCTCGAACCCGGCTAAGAGTTCAGAGTGCCTTTTATTGTGCACCCATGTCTCGGATCCATACATGAGTACTGGTAAGACCATGGTCTTGTACAGTAGTAGCTTAGATGTTCTGTATAAGTTTCGGGGTTTAAAGAGCCTTGATAGACCACAGTAGGCTTTGTTGGATTTCTTGTTCCATATTGTTATCGGCTGATACTATTGACCCAAGGTAGTTAAAGGATTGCACTACTTCAAATTCGTGCTCCACTACCCTGATAGTTTGACCAACGTTAGGTCTTCTCTTCGCAGAAGTTGCCACCATGTACTTAGTTTTTCCCTCATTAATGTGCAGTCCTAGTTTTTGTGCCGCCTGCTCGATCTGGGTGAAGGATTCCTGTACCGCCGATTCGGTTCTACCATGATGTCGATGTCATCTGCGTAGGCAAGTATCTGGCTGGACTTGGTGACAATAGTCCCCCTTGTTGTAACGCCAGAGTCACGGATTGCTTTCTCCAACGCCAGGTTGAAGAGGAGGCAGGCCAGACCGTTCCCTTGTCGGAGTCCATTATAGATGTTTATTGGTTTGGACAGCAATCCCGCTACTTTTACTTGACTAGTTACGTTGGTCATGGTCAACCTGCAAAGTCGTATCAATTTGTTTGGAATGCCGAATTCTCTCATGGCATTATATAGTTCTGTGGGGCTTTTCAGGGCCCGAAGAGCCATACATCGCTCGATCCCCACCTTTCCAGGCGAACGACTTACCTCTCGGTCGAAATTCAGCAAGGTTGCGTAACCTTGCTACGGCATTTACCCCCAGCCAAATCGCCGGAATTATTACGGTTACCCAATCGGATAACTGTTTTGAAGTTCTGTTAGGCAGCTTACCTATTCTGTAGGGGATTTCCTTCCAAACCCCTTTTTCTCCAGCATCACCACTGAAAACATTAAATCCACGGCAAAGCTTATCACCTTGCCGTGGCATCGAAAACTCACCCTCGGCCAGACCATATTCCCTAAAAAACATTAAGCCCACGGCAAAGCTTATCACCTTGCCGTGGCATCGAAAACTCACCCTCGGCCAGACCATATTCCCTAAAAAAACATTAAGCCCACGGCAAAGCTTATCACCTTGCCGTGGCATCGAAAATTTACCCCCGAGGCGTACATCATTTCCTGAAAAGAACATAAGTCCATGGCAAAATCATCACATTGCCATGGCATCTGAAATCTTATCTTTAGGCATACATTCTGCCAGGGCATCTCGTTTCCATAGCCTTAAGCTATGGAAACAACAATCAACAAGAGTTCCTTGTGACTCGTTGTATTTGTTTACCCCTGGCATAACATGCATACGGCTATTGCCCCTATTGATTTACTACCGCCGACAAGGTTTCTGTTGACGCAAATCAAACATGTCCCTGTTTACCAGCAATCGCTGGCTACCAATTATCGATCCCCATGTGCAGAGGCCGTATTCAAGCAACGATCAAGATGCAGCCAGAAAATGTTTACTTTCAACATCTGGCAATGGCTGCACCCTATGTTCGTTGCAATGTTTAATCATCGGCAACAGAAATGATGATTTATGGCCTTCCATTAGGATGACCAAATCATCGGTTTGGGTCTTTCACACCCCAGATGCTATTATTTACATTCCTAGAAAATGCACTAGCGATGTTGCCCGCCATCCACGGTCGCTGAACGATCGTATGCATGGCATACGCACACATGCGTAATGTATGCCTATTCCGTCCGGTCCAATCACGATTAACTACTTCAAGTTAATCGTGTAACTCCGCCTCCTTTCCAGTTTCTTTCAGGGTTCCTTTCCTTTTGATGACTTCCAATGGGATTAGTCAGATTTTAGTCACCAGTCCAGAGGGACGTCACCAAAAAAAATCTTAAGCTGGTAAGCTGAGAGTAGATGTGCGTCGATAAATTCGCGAGCGGAAAGTTGATTTTAGTTGTAAAATTCGGTGTTCCTAAGAAAAGTTCGTTTGTTAAATTTCCCAAGCAACATTTTATCGAATCAATGTAATGTGAGACAGTAAAAAATATTTTAAACTAATTTAACAAAATTCAGAAACATGTACTCTAAGGAATAGAAATTTAAGAAAATTCAGTGCGGCATAATAAAACGAGTATGAACTTTGAATACTGATCGTGTGTTTGATTTTCCTCTTTCTGATGAACTTTGTTTCCTTTTCGCGGCGCGTTGTACGTGGTGTTAGTACTGAATCCGCGTCCTTGTTGACGTCAAGTATCTAATAACCCACATTGGTGACCTCGCGAAAGAACTCGCAAACTCCCGAAAAGGAGTCGGAATACATTCGTATTGTTGATCATATCATCGATCAAATATCTCGAAGTTTTGTGACAAAACTATATTCGAAATACGGTAATATATATTCAGTGCCAAATTTAAACAATTAAAGGGTACGCCCCAACGCCAGCCCAACAACAGCACCTGGCATAACACCTCCCACGAGCAACAACATCATTAGACGACAACGAACGGGAAAGCAGCGCACCAAGATCGATCAACAACACCTCTAATCAACACCCCAGGTACAAACACTAGTTTTTTTTTTATTTTTGGTAACTTCTAGTGAAGTGCGTTTGTTTAGCCATCTAGTGTAAGCATAGAACAGCAACGTAGAGGAAATAAAATGAAAACAATTTAAAATCTCACATATAAATTATATAAAACAGTTTTCAATCAAAATTAGAAATTACTTTCATATAAAACGCATTTGAATTCGACATACATTTACATAGTACATTTAAGATTAAAATTTCAGCGTCATTGTAGTGAACATTAATAAAATATACTTGATATTGCGAGCGTATTATATTTTCTAAATTTCTATTTCACATGAGATTCGAAGGATAATTTAGAACGAGATATTAGTACAAAAATAAGCACAAAACTGTTACGCAACGATCTCAGGTTTAAGATTGTTTAAGAAGACATTCGTTTGAATTGTGATTGTTTCTTGTCTGTTTGACTAAATTTTTTTTTTCTCTTCTTTTGTAAATTAAAATACTCTGTTTCAAGACCCCGAACAAAATATGAAAAAGTTTAATTTATGTTATTTACAAATGGATTACACAATTTTTTTATTATAGTATTAATACACCGAACTTAATTTAATTTAGCTCTACAATTTATATATACTATATCTAGAGAAAATAAATCTGCTGCATTGATCTTATGTTAATGTATTAGTTTGGGAGGATTTGTTTGTAAACGAAAATCTGTAACAATAGCAACGCAAATAGATAAATCAAATTTATTGAAGCCACCATTGGCAATATGAAATAAAACCATTGTAAACCCCTTCAGGGTATTAAATAACATAATAAAAATCCAACGGCAACTAGCGAACATTTTGTAAGCTCCTTCAGAGCTACGAAAAACGAATAAAAGTAAACTCCTTCCGAGTCATACTGAACTTATCGAATTAAATTAAAATACTACATAAAGAAGAAGAACTGGACCGGTCACCAGCGTAAATTTGTAATTTAATAGGGACTTTCGTAATCCCTTTTTAACGGTTTTTGCAACCAGAGACTCAGTTCATTTTTTTCCCGTGTTTTACCGACATCATTAACGCACAAGACTCCTCGCATTACATTATTCACGACCAATCGTCCACTCTCGACTCCACTTGACTCCACTTCCGACCTTCGCTCGGCTTATTTTGGTTAGGGAAAACAATTGTTTTAGGACATCCGTGGTTCTCTCAACGTCCTGCGACTCCTTTTCACCCATTGGCCCCTCATAACCTTAGTTGGCCCCTTATCCCCACCCCATTCAATCCTGTCGACTCATTGGCCTCTCTTCACCTTTCTTCGCGTCCTCTCACGCCTCTAATTCCCGTTTCGCGTCACTACCATAATGGTCAACACGCGGAACACCATGGCCAAAAAGGCCCAGGAACACCCCGAATCCCTTGAATTCCACGACGCCTCCAGCGTCGATTTCCCCACCGAGCAAGTCGATGCTGACCTAGACTTGCCCGGACAAGCTACTCCCCTGGCACCACCCGTTGCCCCCAGCGTCGTGAACCGACCACAGCCTACTTCTACAGACACACTCCCGACTGCTCCTAACGCCCCTGGTACCGGCCCTGTGGTAGATTCCGGCATTTTTATGCCCACAACTAGTGCCGGTACCTCACAACAAGCTCATAGGCACCCAGAGTCCCAAGAATTCCGCGATGCTTCCAGCCTCGGGAACGGGACTCGTCATTTAAATATAGGACTTCCCCCCTTCGATGAGGAGGACCCAGACCTTTGGTTTGCAGTGGCAGACCGCATCTTCCAGGCCTCAGCCTTGCACGACGAACAACTTCGTGCAGTTGAGCTGTTGAAAGTGCTTGACCGCACTCAACGACCGCATGTTGCACACATAATAAGGTCGGCCGGCCGCAACCCATATAGCAACATGCGCGAAGCTCTGCTCGACGCATTGGACGAGCCAGGAAGTGTGCGGCAACAACGTTTAGCCGCTGTATCCAACCTTTCTGGGATGAGACCATCTCTTTTCCTGACCCATTTACGCTCTATAGCGGGGACCAGGATTGGGGACGACCTAATAAAGCCTCACTTTTTGAGGTGTCTTCCCCAGCATGCCCGTTCGGCACTTATAGCCCAACCCAATCAGAGTTTGGGCTATTTATCCAAAATTGCGGACGCAATTATGGAAAGCTCAGATCAGTATTCTGAGCCTCCTGCGTACCAGGTAGCGGCGGTTTCTCAACACGCCGCCCAGCCTGCACGGCACCCTCGTCTGCCTTTCTCAGCCCATCAATTGGTCTCAACTCCCAATTCTCCTCAAGCTCAATTGCCTCATAGAAGGCCCGCCTCAACCAATTTCCCTCAGGGGAATCCAGAGGCAGGCCCCAACCTTAACCAAAGAAATTCGCCACCTCAATTAACCACTGCTGACCTTCGGGCGCTTCAAACCTCACTCCTCCGCGAGATAACGCAATTGCGCGCGGAGGTGAGGAACAATCCTCGAAGCGCCCAGAACCGAGCCATGCCGAGCCGCCCTCTCAATCGGCAGAATTCCTACCAAACTGCCCCTCAGAGGACCTATATGCCTCAAAACGCCCCACAGAGGGCCAATTCCTCTCAAAATGGCCCTCACCGGGCCAACTCCCAGCGAGCTCCGGCTCGACCTCCCCGTAACGGCAATGCCAATAGGCAGAATATACCAGATAATGCCGTTACTCTACCTTGGTGCGCCAATCACCAACGATATGGTGATCGCGCATTTAACTGCAAAGCGCCTTGTGGTTGGACACAACCTTCCACCAACCAAAGGCGCTCTTTAAACTAATTTTGCCGACCGACACCCTCGCGCAATCGGCCGGCACCCCTACGATAAGCCGCTTAACCATCCGGGATTCGAAACTGAATATCGCTTTTACTGTCGATACCGGCGCCGATATTTCAGTCCTCCCGCGATCGTTTGCTCCGCGTAACCACGTGCCAGCCGCACTTAAATTGTCAGCTGCAAATAATACGCCGATACTTACGTACGGACGTAAAAAGCTGACACTTCAATTGGGTCTTTGTCGTCCGATCACTTGGCGTTTCGTCATTGCGGACGTGAACGAACCCCTGATAGGTTCCGACCTATTAGGTGCACATAATCTGTTGGTCGATTCGACCCATAACAGACTTGTGGCTCCAACCGCACCCCCCTTGCCCATGACGGCATCTCCAGCGGCAACTTCAGGGGCCACAGAGTGCATAGACCCATTCCAGGTTATGGTACAGGAATTTGTGAGTACAACAATTCCTCTACCTAACCAGCGCCGACATAAAGCCACGGTGTTTCATCATATAGAAACACGTGGTCCCCCGGTGAGCCAGCGTCCACGTCGACTGGCTCCGGAAAAATTACGTGCGGCGCGCGCGGAGTTCGAGCATATGATCGAACTAGGTATCTGCCAACCGTCGGACAGTCCCTGGGCAAGCCCACTCCACTTAGTGAAGAAACGTTCTGGTGAGTGGCGCCCATGTGGCGATTATAGGCTGTTGAACGCAGCAACTGTCCCGGACAGATACCCAATTGCACACCTCTACGATTTTTCGTACAAGTTGCGAGGGTGCAATGTCTTCACAACCCTGGATCTCACCAGGGCATACCACCAAATTCCGGTGGCACCTGAAGACATCCCCAAGACCGCAGTCATTACACCTTTCGGACTCTTCGAGTTCAAAGTGATGACTTTCGGCCTCAGGAATGCCGCACAGACATTCCAGCGGTATATCGACACGGCTTTACGAGGTCTTAATTGCTGCCATGCATACCTTGATGACATTCTCATCGCCTCCAAAGACCTCGCCGAACATAAACGCCACTTACGTCAGGTCCTAGAGCGCCTCCGTGAATTCGGTCTTGTCATCAACCCAGATAAGTGTCAATACGCCAAGGAGCAAATCACCTATCTGGGTTATGTCGTTGACAACCAGGGCATTCGCCCACTACCAGACCGTGTGGAGGCCCTCATGAAGTATCCCAGGCCTACTAACGTAAGTGAGCTGCGTCGATTTTTGGGCATGCTTAACTTTTACCGCCCAACCCTGAAGAATGCCGCTCAGATTCAAGCTCCCTTAAATGAATTTTTGAAAGGAGCTAAGCGCAATGATAAGCGCCCCATTAATTGGACAGAAGTCTCAGATCGAGCATTCCAACTGTCCAAAGAACAATTGGCAAATGCCACCTTACTCCGATACCCTCTCGAGGGAGCGGCACTTTCTATCCAATGCGACGCATCGGATACCGCAATCGGAGCCGTCCTTGAACAGGACATTGAAGGCCGCCCGGAACCACTTGGTTTCTTTTCAAGGAAGCTGAGTCCCACTGAGCGACGTTACAGCGCCTACGACCGTGAATTGCTCGCGATCTACAGCGCTGTTAAGTACTTCCGTCATATGATAGAAGGACGTTCGCTCTCTATTTTAACAGACCACAAGCCATTGGTCTATGCGTTCCGGAAGAAGTCGGGAAATGCCTCCCCCCGACAAGAGCGTCAATTAGACCTCATTGGGCAATATTCCACGGAGATAAGGCATATCTCCGGTAAACAGAATGTCACGGCGGACGCCCTTTCTCGAATCGATACGATTCATTTGCGTACCGCCTTGAATAACACTGACCTTGCCCTAGCTCAAGAGGAGGACGAACAGCTCAAGTCCCTCCTAACTGCCGATACGGCACTAGAGCTCAAGAAAATTACCCTTCGCGACCCTTTGGGCGAAATCTGGTGTGATGTCTCCACTGGAACCGCTAGACCTTACATTCCCGAGAAACTTCGTAAGGGCGTGTTCCAGGTTTACCACAACCCTGCCCACCCCAGCGGCCGAGCAACAGCCGCTGCTGTCCGTCGCAAATTTATTTGGCCCCGGATGAACAAAGACCTCACCGGTTGGGCCCGTGCTTGTCTCCAGTGCCAGCGCTGCAAGGTAGCGCGACATAATGTACTGGAGCCAGCGCAATTCAAGCTTCCCACGGCACGCTTCGCTCATGTCCACATAGACATAGTGGGACCGCTTACTCCATCAAGAGGATTTTCTTATATCCTCACTATGATGGATCGCTGCACGCGATGGCCAGAGGCGACACCTCTCCGGGCAGTTACTGCCGAATCAGTCGCCAAGGCCTTTTACTCAACTTGGGTCACACGTTTCGGTGTACCAACCACCATAACTTCGGACCGAGGTCCACAATTTGAGGCGACAATTTTTAGGCAGCTAACAAATCTTCTTGGCTGCCAAAGAAGTCGTACCACCGCCTACCACCCGCAATCAAATGGGATGATAGAGCGCTGGCATAGATCTCTTAAAGCCTCACTCATGTGTCATAATGACACACAATGGTTTGACGCCCTTCCAACCGTCCTCCTCGGCCTGAGGACAAGTATTAAGGAGGACCTAGGTGCTTCGGCAGCAGAGCTTACCTACGGTACCAACCTCCTTCTTCCAGGAGAACTTTTCCTGGATGGCGAAACACCGCGTGACCAACTTCGCGAATTGGGACATCTCCGTGACCTGCTACGTAAGTATAGGGCAACCCCTGTAACCAGGCACGGCTCCAAAAAACTTTTCGTCCACCCTGAACTGCACAGCTGCACGCACGTCTTTGTCAGGGTGGATAAGGTCAAAAAACCCCTCGACCCACCTTATGATGGCCCATTCAAAGTCTTCCGCCGCATCAGTGACCGCGTCTTCGAGATCGACATTAGAGGCAAGCGATCCACGGTCAGCGTCGAAAGGCTTAAGCCCTGTTTCCTGGAAGCTTCCGCTCCAGAATCACCTCCACCTACTGACACCGCTCCTACTCCACCAGCACAACCTCCCCGTACTCGCGCTCATACGCGCGCCCATAACCAACTTACCACCCCCTAACCTGCCTTACCTGTTTCGTGACTACGTCACTGGGGAGGGAGTGATGTGGGGCTTTTCAGGGCCCGAAGAGCCATACATCGCTCGATCCCCACCTTTCCAGGCGAACGACTTACCTCTCGGTCGAAATTCAGCAAGGTTGCGTAACCTTGCTACGGCATTTACCCCCAGCCAAATCGCCGGAATTATTACGGTTACCCAATCGGATTACTGTTTTGAAGTTCTGTTAGGCAGCTTACCTATTCTGTAGGGGATTTCCTTCCAAACCCCTTTTTCTCCAGCATCACCACTGAAAACATTAAATCCACGGCAAAGCTTATCACCTTGCCGTGGCATCGAAAACTCACCCTCGGCCAGACCATATTCCCTAAAAAACATTAAGCCCACGGCAAAGCTTATCACCTTGCCGTGGCATCGAAAACTCACCCTCGGCCAGACCATATTCCCTAAAAAAACATTAAGCCCACGGCAAAGCTTATCACCTTGCCGTGGCATCGAAAATTTACCCCCGAGGCGTACATCATTTCCTGAAAAGAACATAAGTCCATGGCAAAATCATCACATTGCCATGGCATCTGAAATCTTATCTTTAGGCATACATTCTGCCAGGGCATCTCGTTTCCATAGCCTTAAGCTATGGAAACAACAATCAACAAGAGTTCCTTGTGACTCGTTGTATTTGTTTACCCCCGGCATAACATGCATACGGCTATTGCCCCTATTGATTTACTACCGCCGACAAGGTTTCTGTTGACGCAAATCAAACATGTCCCTGTTTACCAGCAATCGCTGGCTACCAATTATCGATCCCCATGTGCAGAGGCCGTATTCAAGCAACGATCAAGATGCAGCCAGAAAATGTTTACTTTCAACATCTGGCAATGGCTGCACCCTATGTTCGTTGCAATGTTTAATCATCGGCAACAGAAATGATGATTTATGGCCTTCCATTAGGATGACCAAATCATCGGTTTGGGTCTTTCACACCCCAGATGCTATTATTTACATTCCTAGAAAATGCACTAGCGATGTTGCCCGCCATCCACGGTCGCTGAACGATCGTATGCATGGCATACGCACACATGCGTAATGTATGCCTATTCCGTCCGGTCCAATCACGATTAACTACTTCAAGTTAATCGTGTAACTCCGCCTCCTTTCCAGTTTCTTTCAGGGTTCCTTTCCTTTTGATGACTTCCAATGGGATTAGTCAGATTTTAGTCACCAGTCCAGAGGGACGTCACCAAAAAAAATCTTAAGCTGGTAAGCTGAGAGTAGATGTGCGTCGATAAATTCGCGAGCGGAAAGTTGATTTTAGTTGTAAAATTCGGTGTTCCTAAGAAAAGTTCGTTTGTTAAATTTCCCAAGCAACATTTTATCGAATCAATGTAATGTGAGACAGTAAAAAATATTTTAAACTAATTTAACAAAATTCAGAAACATGTACTCTAAGGAATAGAAATTTAAGAAAATTCAGTGCGGCATAATAAAACGAGTATGAACTTTGAATACTGATCGTGTGTTTGATTTTCCTCTTTCTGATGAACTTTGTTTCCTTTTCGCGGCGCGTTGTACGTGGTGTTAGTACTGAATCCGCGTCCTTGTTGACGTCAAGTATCTAATAACCCACAGTTCTACCCTGGCTATGCTGTCGTAGGCGGCCTTGAAGTCTATAAACAGATGATATAGTGGAATCTTAAATTCCAGACGTTTTTCCATCGCCTGCCTAAGGGTGAATATCTGATCATTTGCTGATTTGCCTGGGATAAAGCCACACTGATATTGACCAATGATGGTTTTAGCGTATGGGGATATCCGGTCTTGTAGGATAGTGGAGAGTATCTTATAGGCGGTACTCAGCAATGTTATACCCCTATAGTTGCTGCACAGTGTGATATCTCCTTTCTTAAGTATGGGGCAAATTATACCACGACCCCAATCTTCCGGCATCTCCTCTTGCACCCATACGTGCACCACGATATCGTGAATTGCTAGTTTGCACTCATCATCAAACCAGTCGTTCCGATCTCTACGACTACTGCCTAAGATGGAGTTGGCAGTACTAATGACAGTATTCTTAAGGCGTGCCCATTTCTCTTCTACGCCCGGCATTCTGGCCCCAGGACTTACTCTCCCTCCGTCGAGCTCTTCGAGGGCGAGTCTTAACGCATGACCAAAGGTGTTGCTGGTGTTCTCATTGCGTAAGGCAGCCGTGTTGATTTGAACCTGATCCGCGGATGCAATACATCTCCGTAAGGCAATCCGCGGTCGGAAAACTGTACCAACAAGATAGTGATCCGAGTCGACGTTGGCATCTCGGTACGTTCGTACTGTCATCAGGCTCGAGGAGTGACGGCGATCTATCAACACGTGGTCAATTTGGTTGTGAGTGGCTCCATCAGGTGATACCCAGATGGCTTTGTGGATATCTTTACGCGGAAACCTGGTACTCGCAACGACCAAATTTTTCGATGCTGCCAGTTCGATGACACTCGGGTCGAATGTCCAGTCAGGACGGCCGAGTGTGGAATGGCAATGACGGAGGTGAATTTGAGACAAAATTATAATTCACAATCCATCGTGACAATGGAGACAAACTGAATTTTGATTGGTCCTATAATTCACAGTCAATCAAGGCATCACACTCGTGAAAATGAGAACACAGTTCGTTAGAAGGGTAATTCGTGATCCGTGAGTGATTGTCAGCTCAAATTAATAGTTAGATGAATAAATAAAGTAGATACTTCTATACCACATTGTGAATATTCTTTTATACCACACTAAGATGAATAAATAATGTGAATATTCCTTTACCACATTGTGAATATTTCATCTATACCACACTATCAACCTCCGAGGGGACATGGGAGCGAACATACAGGGCAAAGTCTCTGCTTTCAACCCGGCGAAGGCCAGGAAGATTCTTGTCCCTGTTCCAAGTTGACATGCAATCTCCACGTGACACCCCTGGATAGCAACTTTGGCATCCGCAAAGTAGTGAACCAATGCATGCAGAGACATCCTGAGAAAGGTTGGGGCAAGGCTAATAACCTTGCCCGGAAAAACAAATTATTATGAACAATTTAACAACTCTCGGATATTGACCGGATACAGGTGGAGAGACTTGCTAAATAAGGCCAAGACCGGATCCCGGTTGTAGTGCCGATAATGATGTTGATGATCAACCTCTGATATCTCAAAAGTCTTCGTTCTCAAAAAACTATCCAGAAAGCGGACGTAACCTATTTGGAATCAAATGGAATTACTGTGGCAAGGACTACTCAAATGAAAAGCTCTATCTTATACATGGATTCCCTATTCCTCTGTACATAATTTGAAAATTATATCTAAAGGCTAATTCGAGAATAAACATAAATTTCAAAGCTTGCATTAAGCCATAATAAATAAAAAATATATATATATATATGTAACAATCAGAAATACCAACTAATACTCTAAATAATCACATTAAAAAAAAGAATCTTACTTTGTGCTGGGATTCATGTGATGAACTCTATGAGGAACTTCCTTTGTCACAAAGTAGCTGGGTGACTTCTCCATGGTTATCTGTCCTTCAATGGTATACGGCATATGGTGGCGATACCAATGTAAACCCCTTTGATAATGTCTATCGAAAAAGTGTACTTCACACCCGGCTGCTCTCACATCCGGATGCAATCGAATAAACTCCAGCAAAGCTCGCGTACCACTCTTCTTTACTCCAATTATTAACGTGTCAGGAAGATGTCGAGATGGTTGAAGTCCTTGTTGCCGAAGAAATCTGTACTTAGGCGATCCATCTATTTCTGTATAATTGAACATCAGTGGAACGATCCGCACAACCGAACCAAGAATTTTTATTTCAGGTGGATCAGTTGGGACTACTGGTGACATAATATTCTTAATAGAATTCTGAAAATAGTTCTGAGGATTATAATTTTAACAAATTCACACCTAAAGAGGAAAACTTATTTAAGAATACCTTTTTAAACGTGCGATTTATCTGTGACATCAAACACGAATTAAATGTGTAGGATACATACAGAAGAAATATGCACAGTAAAAAGATAATCGCAACTGTGCGACTACTAAGATTGGAATACCAATTGGTTAGCATGTTATCCTTTCGCAAATTCCAAGAGCAAATATTTTAATATGAAAATCACTTTGCCCATCGACGTGGTCACTTTTCCTATGTTCAAAAGAATCTAGTTGATTTTTTAAATATATTTCCCATTAGTTGAGCAATTAATTTGCAGAAATTATTATTAGGCCAAAGAAAAAAAAAATCTGGACAGAATTGCAAACACGGAGAGCACACCCGTGGATCTGCGGGTTTCTGGGAATCTCCAAAGTTTCATTCACAAAATTCATTACATGCTATTTGTTTGTACTTGCGCAGTTGAATTCATATTTGTTGAGGGAAATTCTATTTGAAAAGGATATTTCTCATAGTTCTTCGACAGTGGTTACTTCAGTTGTGTAGGGTGCGTGTAAATTATTCGTTGATACAAATACTTATGTATGCACATTCAATTGGTATAAAATAAGTATGCACACGTTGCTACGAATTCCTAAATTGAAATAGTCTCTCCATCAGATCTTTGGAGCACTACCTTAGGGGGTCGACCATGCGAAACAATGCTGATGTTGAACGTATAACCACATTTTGGAATATCAAGAGACTCGGCTTCACTGGTAAGTTCAGCAACATGTTCAAAGAGCGGAACCCAACATTCTAGGTTTAATCGAGGCTCAAATTGACTTGTTATCTTCTTCATCATCGCCACTACAATCGGGATCCAGTCTTGGCCTTATTTAACAAGTATGAGGCTTGTTAAATTTTCCATAATAATTTGTTTTTCTGGGCAAGGTTATTAGTCTTGAGCCAGACTTGTTATCTGATACGGTTTATTTTCACTGTCACGGATACGACTTATATGTAAAATTTTGGTTTAAATGTCGAGTCTGTATCTTTATGTTTTAGCTTACCAACGGGAAGTAGAATTCAAACCCATACACTTAAGTGTAATTTGATTTAAAATTGTGTTAGAATGCTAAGTCAAATTTCTTTGTTGAGACTTAATTGATTTCGAAATGATGAGCGATCAGCAACACTCTTTGAACATCTCACACATGCTTTCTAGACACAAATCAAGCATCTATCAAGTGATATCCTTTTTTTTACACTATCGTTGTCCCGACGAAGAAACTCGGCTACGATCAACTTCAATATCAGTTTGTTGTACAACGAAAATAAGTGCAACATTGAAAAAGTTGGACCGTGCATAGAACTCTTGACGGTAAGCCAACGGGAAAGAGACCGACAGGGCGGCCGCGACGGAGATGGGAGGACAATGTTAGGTTGGTCCTCGAGGAGATCGGATCGGATGGTCGAACGTGGAAGGAGAGCGCACGGGACGGGGAACAATGGCGGAGTCGAGTCGGTGAGGTCATGACCTTTCGGGTTCCTACAGGCCAATATATAGTAAATTGAAAAAGTTATCAATTCCGGATTAATTAAATATTTATGATGAGCTCTTAAATAATCGTCAATACGGACACTGCAGCCAACGATTCACATGAGATCTTGTTACCTTTCTGACAAATATTTGTTCATGTGGGACATTGATCGGTTTACAGAAAAGTTTTTATTCAGCAACCATAGGAGGTAAATTTAATAAGGTTCTGTGCCAGACATGCCCGAAACCCTTGGATATATCTGCCTTACCTTATTTTTCGATTGCTCACATCCAAATGTTTGCCACACTGCTGAAGTTTTCCATGAATCGCCAGCTGCGGAATCTCTATTGGCGATCACTTAGTGATCCGTTAGATTCTAAATACTTAATTAATCCCAAAATGATTCTTTGTGTCACTTTGGATAACATGGACAGTAGAACAACGCCCATCTATGCCAGCCATTCTTTTCAAATAACAACCGTCATCTAAACGGTAGGTCGGGTATTTTTGGGACCACCTTCATAAAAACTCACAAAGTGTTATATAATTAATATCAGTTAATTATCACCGGGTCTCAAAAAAATAACAGAACACATTTAAACTTTCATGAAATAAATACCTACGGATTCTACTTTAATAAAAAGTAAATCTTGATTCATGAACCCTATCCACTATTATGGTAAAGAATTTTTGTTTTGGCAAAAAAAAAAAAAAATGCTGCAGGGGAACCTGTTCAGTTTTTTGTTTTTGAGATCAGTTGAATTTGAGCAAATTTCCAATCGAAAAGGTTGTCTTTGTACAAAATATGTGGAAAACTTAACAAGCAACTTACAATTTCGAGACGCACATTTTAAGAACTATAGGTAGTATTCTGTTCATTCCGGTTGATTTCTTGTGTCCAAGGCAGTGGGAGAATCTGATGAACCGCACGTGGGCGAAACTGTATATCGACCATCGAAGATTGTACTGACGCGGTCTCAGGCGGCTCTAAAAGATTCAGCCATGACAAAAACGATGCCACTCCCACACTATAACTCAAATAATATGGTGCTACTATACTATTTATTGTTCGTTTCCCCGTCGGGGAGCCTCTGGCGCAAGACTAATGACCTTGCCCGGAAAAAACAAATCATTATGGAAAATTTAACAAGCCTCAGGATTTGCTAAATAAGGCCAAGACCGGGTCCAGGTTGTAGTGCCGATGATGATGATACTATTTATTGGCTTGTAGGAACACGGAAGTTCATGACATCACCGACTCGAAGCTGCCATCATTCCGTCCTGTGCACTCCTCTTCCACGCTTGACCATCTGATCCGAACTCCTCAAGGTCAAACCACACATTGTCCTCACATATTCGTCGCGGCCGTCTTACCGGTCTCTTTCCCAATGGTCTACCGTCAAGAATTCTGCGCACGATCCTATCGTTGCCCATTCGCGCCACATGTCTGGTCCATCTTAATCTTCGCGACCTGATTACTCTCACGATTGTAGGTTTGCGGTATAGCTCTTCCAATTCGTGGTTGTGGAGTTTCGTCCATTGTCCTGCGTCCTCGTCATATTTACCGCCAAAGATACCCCTTACAACTTTATTCTCGAATATGGGGAATTTGTTTTCTTCCCGTTTTGTGGGACCCCATGTTTCGCATCCGTATAGAGCAATCGGCATGATTATGGTTCTATAGACACGGAGCTTTATGTTACGTGATAGCAGTTTGGATTTCAGCAGTTTACTGACTGTGTGATAACTAGCGTTTCCGGAATGCAGTCTTTTGTTAATTTCCTTTGACATTTCATTACTGAGCGTCAGTGTTCCCAGTGTTCCCATTTAAATTCTTTAACTTTTTCAAATACCTTGCCTCTGACGTTTATATGTGTTCCCTGAGTTCCACCTGCTTTCGCCATAATCATGTATTTTGTTTTGTCTTCATTTATTTCTAGGGCCACCTCTTCTGCCGCTTGTATGACGATTTCACAGTTTTTACTTACAGTTTCTAGATTATCGCCCGGAATGGCTATGTCATCCGCATATGCAAGCACTTGTGTGACCTCGTTCAGAGATGATCTTGTACCTTTCTGATAACATACTCGAGCACAAGGTTAAAAAGACATGGTGACACCACCCCCCTGTTTTAGTCCGTCCCGGATTTCAAATGGTTCTGAGATGTGGTTTTCTATTCTAACTCGCTCTTTGTTTTCGTTCATGCAAATTTGAATGGGCGCGGCATATTATATCGGGATTCCCAGCTCAATGGTAGAAACTTTACCTTGCGACTGAGTCGTAGAAAGTCAACGATCAGTTGGTGAACCGTCTCTCTGCATTCCCACTTCTTTTCCAGCAGTTGCCTTACTGTGAACATTTGGTCGCTGGTTGACCGGTTCCTACGGAATCCGTATTGGTAGTCTCCCAGTATTTCTTCTCCGTGTGGTGTGTTTCTCGCCAGTATGAGATTTGTTAGTGTTTTGTATGTGGTTGGGAGCAATGATCATCATCATCATCGGCACTACAACCGGGAACTGGTCTTGGCCTTATTTAGCAAGTCCCGAGGCTTGTTAAATTTTCCATAATGATTTGTTTTTTCCGGGCAAGGTTATTAGTATTGCACCAGAGGCTCCCCGACGGGGAATCGAACCCCGGTCTCCCGCGTGACAGGCGGGTATACTAACCACCATACTATCGAGGAGCCCAAGGAAGCAATGATATTCCTCTGTAATTTTCGCAGCCAGATCTGTCCCCTTTTTTAAAAATGGGGACGGCTATTGGGGTTTTCCATTCTTCCGGAGTGACCTCCTTATCGCATATTGTTTTGATGAGCTGGTGGATATGTGGGGGGCTGTAGTTTGGGTGCCGACGTACGGCCCGGGTTCCTATCGCCCGCCAACGTTGCGCCGCCAAAAATTGTCCTCTGTAAATTGTTCGTGAGAGCGGCCGGTCCAACACACACTGTGCACTTGTAACAAGACGAAAATAAAACACACGACTTTGTCCAGCATAAATGTTGTTTGGTATTCTCTTTATTTCTCGGTATAAATATTATTCGAGGGTTCTTTCCATTTTGTATAAATATTATTTAGGTGTTCTTTGTACTGTGTTTTGTACGATTTTGATTAAACGTCCCTTTTATTTGGTACTTATTTCCTTCAAAATTCAACTTTTGCGCAACAAGAGGGAATCCCGGCACAACAATAACGCAACACAAATGTAAAGGAGAGGGGTAAACACTACACAAGCGTAAGGGGCTGTTTCCCTTTTTAGTATTAACTGTATTTTGGGGGGGACGGATTAGTCAGTCAGTCAGGGGTCGGCTTTTCTTCCAGATGTATCGTTGTAATATATATTTCCTCACTAACGACCCGATCGATCTGTGCACCGATCGCGTTTCATTGACCGAAGGAGCTCGGTGAAAAACGGGCCGACGGGCAGTGACGGATCGGAAAAGGGCTATTCTGCGAAAGAATGAGAATTTACAAGGGCGGGATGCTCTATGGTGATGTACGGACACGTTAATATGACACGTAACTACGCGCACTCTCCCGACTATGACTACGCACAGCCTCGACTTGACTTCTTCCGAGTTGAGATTCGACTTCAGCGACGTGCGCGGACTTTGGTGGATGGCGATCGACTGACTAATGGAATGGGTAAAATATCTATTCGTCGCGTCCGGTGATTAGGTCATAGCAGGAATAAGCTTGCCGTCACTTCTGGGGAATTTTGAGAAGAGTTGCTATGCTCGCATAAGAACTCAGTTCCAGCGAATCCTGGCCGTACAGGCTGGGTTGGATTCGTTGGTTGTGCATTCCGGGGAATTGAAAATGCTTGGGTGCAAGCAGGGAATATCGTTTGGATGAAATGTTAACCGAAGTAATTTCGGGGAAATGTGTGCGACTTGGTATAGTTGGTGACGATAGTTAATGTTTCGTTACGGATTGAATATGCGTTTCGTTACAGCATATGAATTTAGGGGAATTTAGGATTGCTTGGTCGCAATGAGGAAGAATAGAGAATTGACCGAAGTGGTTTTGTAAAAATGTACGCGGGGTGATGTAATGGGGGAGGTGGTTAATGTTTCTTGTAGGTTTGGGGTATACGTTTGTTAAGGCGTATTATTTTCGGGGAAATTGCGGTTGCTTGGTTGCAAAGAGAAAACTGACCGAAGCAATTTTGGGAAGATGAATGTGGGGATGATTAGGATATATTTGGTTGGATTATATTCTGTTGGGAGTTTGGAATTGCAGGTTGGGAGATGTATGCTATTGTGGGTTGTTTGCATGTTTACAGGTTAGGATTGTGGGTTGGTTCTCCGTGTGATGTAGAGAACCCCCACAGATCTTTCGAGCGGTTGCCTCTCCTTCATGCCTCATAAGCTCTATCGGTATGCAGTCGACTCCGGGAGCCTTGTTGTTTTTCAATCGATTATTTGCATCTACAATTTCGTTGAAAGATGGCTCTGGGATCTGAGGTTCGGCTGTATGTACGTATGGTGCTTTTATTTGCGATTGATGGGTGCACATTGAGCAGGTTTTCAAAGTACTGCTTCCATCTGGTCACGATATTGTATGTTTCTGTGACCAGACAACCGTTTGTGTCTCGAATTATTTTGGCTCTCCCTCGATTGCCATTTCTAATTGAATTTATGCCGGCATACATACCTCTGATGTTCTTTGCTTTGGCATTTTCTAGAATTTATTCGATCCTAGTCTTCTCCCATTCGCGTTTGAAGTCTCATTCTCTTTCCGAATTATTGGGTATCTTTCTGCGTTGACTTCATCATATCGTTCTAAGTGGATCACTCTGAGGCCTTTACGTTCTTCGATCTTCGGCCTGCACTCATCGTCAAACCAAGATTTGGACTTAATTGTTTTCTTAAATTCTAATACATTTTGGGCTGTTTGTTTGATTGTGTCTCTGATCGATGTCCATTTAGTCTCCGCATTATTGGCTTCCTCTTCCTTACTACTCCCATTCTCTAGGATACTAAATCTATGCGTTAGTTCGTCTTGATATTCAGCCCTGTTGCGCAGGTCTTTTAGTTTATCAATGTCGAACTTTTTGCTCGTCTTTCGTGATTGCCCATGTGGGTTTGCTGCGAGCCGACTCCTGATTTTGCTCAACACAAGAAGGTGATCGGAGTCGCAATCTGCTCCTCTACATGATCTTACGTCAAGGATATTCGAGTGGTATCTTTTGTCTACGAGGAAGTGGTCTATTTGGTTACGCGTTACGCCGTCGGGTGATATCCATGTGGCTTTATGGTTTTGCTTGTGCTTGAACATCGTGCTTTTCACTACCAGATCTTTTGACGCTGCGAACGTAATAATTCGAATTCCATTATCATTTGAAACGTCGTGTGGGCTTTCTTTACCTATAGTTGATTGGAAGATATCTTCCTTTCCAATTGTCGCTTTGAAGTCCCCGAGGAGGTTCTTAACATCGAATTATGAGATCCCATCAAATACTTCCGCTAGGGTCTCGTAGAACGTGTTCTTCGTTTCTTCGTCCGTAGATTCTGTTGGGGCGTATACGTTTATAAGTACATAATTGTACCATAGTCCCTGTATTTTTAGCACCGACATTCGGTCATTAATAAACTTCACATCTTTTACATGGGGCGTAAATGCTTCTTGCTTATTATGAAGCCGGTTCCGAAGTTATGTGTATCGGTACCCCCACACACCAGTGTAAGCCCGTTGGTTTCGATTACTTGATGTGGGAGTCGGACTTCCTGTAACGCGACGATGTCCATTTTATATTGTTTCGCGTTTTCTACCACCGTCTGTATTGGTTTATATAACGTTCGCACATTCCACGTGCCGACGCATATATCCCGCTTTTTCCGTTTTTCCCTACGTCTTCTTTTTGCCGAGTCGGTATTCTCTTGATGATTTGTTCCCTTATGGTAGTGTCGGCTCATCACACCTACGCCTACCGGGTTTTTCGTGGGATTGTTTTTTGTATATTGATTATTCATTTCGTGGGAACAGTCTTGGGGTTTCAAATAATCCGCCATATCAGAGTCCCTGTTTGATATGGTAATGTCTGCTTACTGCTCTGTTTCGATCTGGTGTCAGAAAGGCGCCGTTATACTCCTGGCTGCAAACCATCCAATGGGCATAGTGACGCGTGTTAAGTGCATGAAGAGAAATTGTATTTAATATATAAAAAAATGAATATCTAAACAATACGTGGAGTGAAGTTGTAAACGGAATAGAATAAGAAAAGGAAAACTAAACGATGGATGTAATGGCGCAAAGAAAAAGAAAGTGAATTTTGAACTATTGTACAAGAACAATTTGTAATGGCACAAAGGTAAAAGGATTAACTGTTGATGCTATAACATAAAGAAAAAGGAAAGTGAATTTGAATCTAGACTTGAGTAAGAAAAACACTATTGTTAAATAATTAAGATTAGAGTTAAGTAACGAGAAAGAAAAAAAACAAAAGGAAACAAATAAAAGTGGATGAAAGTTAAAGAAAGATTCGGAGTTTTAATTTCATAGATTTTGGTGTAAAAAGAAGAATTGAATCCATTTCCTTTGGTGTCGGGTTCTGGTGGCGGTGAATACGTAAAAACATAACTCGCGTAACACCCTAGATTAGGGGTGGTAGATCTGTGGCGGTTTCAATAACGCCACCGCTCGCCTTTTCCAGGCTCGACACCCAACTTCCCTCTAGTGCATTACAGAAAGCTTAAAAACCTGGAAAGCATATACTTACCTTTACATCATCATCATTATCATCGGCACTACAACCGGGGACCAGTCTTGGCCTTATTTAGCAAGTCCTTAGGCTTGTTAAATTTTCCATGATGATTTGTTTTTTCTGGGCAAGGTCATTAGTCTTGCGCCTACCTTTAAATAGTTGTACTATAAATACCTGAAGAAATGCTGTAAATTTCATAATGATGCAAAATCCATCAGCACCAAACAGACATGTTCCTTATAAGCAATTTGGTTGCATCACCAAGCAACCAACATGACCCAAACCAATTCATTACACATGTCTCCGAACAAATTCAGTTGCACACATGCAAGAGATGTTTCTTTTCTTTCTTGTCGACCTACAAGCACATCGGTCGGTAAACCGATCGACAGGCATCAACATTCGATAAGCTTTACCACCAGGGGCATGCCTGCATACAACGCAGCATATTGCTAAGAATCCAATTCGGTTATGACATTACGTAACCGATATGAATCCTCAAACTTGCCCATGCACACAGAGAGGAAATATTTTTTCCCACATGGCATGGCAAGTCATATCAGAGAACGCCAGCAACGTGCACCCGATCAGGGTGGATCCCTTGCGCGGCACCAATCGGATAAACATTTTCTTTTATGGAATTATAATATCCACGGTCCGCTTGCTCATGCACAGCATGAGCGTGCGAGGTAACCGCATCTGTGTGTGTGCGCGTCCTCTCCGTGATCATCATCTAGGATCATCCCTTATATGGTCACCGAAGCGATGGATGGAATTTTTGGTATTCTCTCGCTTCGGTTGATATAGTTAATTGCGATACGGATTCCGTGGAGACAAGTCGGGCCTCGACGTTAAATAAATTCAGTCTGAATCGAACATAAAGTGGAACACAGTGGTTGGGTTTTGGTGCCATGAATTACTGTTTGAAGAACTAAACTCGTTTTATTTCCAAATGGTGCTACTGTTCAATCAATATAGAACTCTTTTCATCTTCAAATAGTGCTACCATTTTAATTGCTACTGTTCAATCAATATAGAACTCCTATGATTTCCGAATTGTATTACCGTTAAACAATTATTATTATTTATTGGCCTGTAGGAACCCGGAAGTTCATGACCTCACCGACTCGGCTTCGCCATCGTTCCCTGTCCTGGGCACTCTCCTTCCACGCTTGACCATTCGATCCGATCTCCTCAAGGTCAAACCTAACATTGTCCTCCCATCTCCGTCGCGGCCTTCCTACCGGTCTCTTTCCCGTTGGTCTACCAACGAACAATTAAGATCTCCAATTACTTACAAATTCTGTTATCGTTTATTGTCTTAAAATTGTATTATCATATAAACAATTAGAACTCCTATTATTTCCAAATTGTGTTATTGTTTTGAGAAAGTTAATATCAATTGTATCCTTAAGTTCATTGTTGAAGATATATAGAAATAAATAACTATTGTGTTGCGTTCAAATTTATTGTTAATTTTGTTAAACACGGAGTCAGCAGTGAAACGGTACGTTGGAAAGGTTTGTGTGAACCCGTCTCCTTGCTGACACATAACAGGAAAACCTTTGACCAAAATAACAACAGATCTTTGTATGTTACTTCTCGCTAGCCTGTCTGACATGGGTGGCCCTACTAGAAGCGTATGCTTCCCTCAGCATAGCCTTAGTCATTCAATGTAGTTTAAGTCCCCGCATCACGTCAAGGTTTCTACCAAACGGGGAATAACTCAAATAATAACTTAAATAAATCATTCTGGCTGTATAAGAAACGTCACAAAGGTTAAAACAAAAACAAGACAGATGTCTGGAGAATGGGATCTTTCCGTACGACAGTACACTTGCATGTAAATGAAACTCATTATTCCAAACACGTTAGTGCGTTACATCTTTTACTGAATAAGAGAACCATTATAAAATAATGTATTATATATAATAATATATTATATTATATATTAGAAATACTAAAAATAACAAATATTATTCTTATTTGTAAATTTATTTAAGCAAAACATATAATTTATTGAGTATGGTGGATTAAACAAATATTTTCGAAAGAGTATGCAATGAAAGTGTTTTGTTTTTTATTTATTATGATAACGTGCATTATTATTAACAATAAAGCCTAGAAACCTGACACTATACTTTTGTATTCATAGCGGTAAAGATGACAAAAACAAATAATACTTCATTTATCAAATCTTAAACTTCAACTGTGAGAGTATCGTTACATGACTTTAAATTTTATTGTTAAGTTTATGTGATGGTGATGTAACCAAACTTTTAAATAAATAAACAAAATTGTAGCATATGGTTCACGTTTCCTAAAGCGAATCGAAGTTCCTCACACAATGCCTATACAATCGATTTCTTTTAAACCTAAGACAAGTAAGTTGGCCTTAATTAGATAGATATTCACATATCTTATTAATGGGTATGAAGCCAAAGTCAAACACTCATCATGATAAGGATTACCTTTTTGCAAGGATTCAAATCATTGGTAATGTTAAGCACAATAATAGAAACACATTCAGGATTCAGTTGTGTTTTCGTATAATATTGTACATGTTATTGTACTGTATAGTTATTCAAATAGGACTGACAATGATTAATTCTAGTATCGAATTCTTAAAACATTTAATAAGTTCTTAAATATTTAGAAAGTTCGCGATAATGCAACAAAACGCCCTAAAAAGAATACCATTAAAGCGATATTGACGTTGTTAATCATTTTATGCAATACTAATTCAAATACAATTGTTTCCTTCTTTAAAAATTCACTGTTTTTGTGTAGTACAAACAATTAAAGGAAAAAGAAAAATAGAGTAAACAAATTTGCGACATGTTCAGTAGCCAGTATGCAATTCGATTCAATCCAAACTTGTAATTATAAAGAGTAGATTTTTAATAGCCACTTATAAAATATGAGAATGCACAATGCAATCACTATTATTTTTCCAACTAACAGACATCATGTGCGAGGCAAATCCGTTAAAGGAACATACCTGACTCCCATCAATCGGGTGGTCTTAACTTTCCCGCTCTCATCTTTGTCATACTAAAACGAAAATTGAATGAGTGCTTAAACACATACTGTAATTAGGATTTACCTGCTCCATATATTGGTTGCCACCATCCGGACCTACAGGCACTATTAACCGACCACCATTTTTTAATTGATTAATAAGAACTGTCGGTGTACTTGGTGCTGCTGCTCCCACATGAATAGCATCGTATGGTGCCATCTCTTCATAACCCAAACGACCGTCACCTTCTATATATAAAAGTAAGTATATGATGCGCAATACTTGAGACGCAATTTCTACTGACCGACAATTAATAATTTTCCACTCTCCAAAAGCTGTGGATCATCAGCTTTAAGATTTTCCATACTTTTCTTTACTAACTTATTTTGATGCTCGATGCCAACGACAGCTGTGTCAGGGTGATCTCCCTGGCTGGTTATGTATCGCAAAAAACATGCTGTCAAATACCCGGATCCAGAACCCACATCAAGAACGTGTGCTCCGGGTTTTAATTTGTCTCTTAGGTATTCCAAAGCAAAAGCATGCTTAAAAGAAAGTAAAAAAAAGATCATTCAATGAATATACCCAAATACATGAAAGGATTATACCATATGTGGTGCACTAATGGTCACACCTCCTCCAATACCCTGTGGAGCGTCAGAATATGGACAATTGGGGCAATAGAACTTTCTGTCTGTTGCAGCCATTACCTTTTCCACTCCTTCCGTTAGCACTATCCCATTGTCTAAAATAATTTAAAATGCAATATTTGCTTCACCAATTGTGCAACAATTTGTTGATGTACCTTTCAGCTGCCGTATTAGGTCCTGGTTATCTCTTCCTGAGGACATCCACGCCATACTCCAAAACTTCTTGTATGAGAACAAGCTTCGTAACACCCCAACTTTCTCCAATGTTGATATTATAATTAGAAATACACGAATGAAAATTACGGACAACTTAAAATTTCCGATGAATAAAATATTTTTCAGTTCATTTACTGACAGCGATTCAGCTGTGAGAATTTCTATTCCTCTGCCCTACAAAGTGATTCGAATGAACAAGTTCAGCATCTAATAGTGTAACAAGAATTGACAATAAGTTAAATTCAATGAAACTTTTAATATATTTTTCCTTGATCACAAATCATGAAACTATTAAATATTAGGCGTTCAATTAATTTTTTACTCAATAACAAGCTTATTATTTATATTTATTTAGTTCATATTCCTTTACAGTACGCTCAAAGGATAAAAGTGATCGGTCTTGTAATGAAAAACTTTGTTGTTCATTTTAATAAGTTCATTTATATCTCAATATTTTTTTATATTGTGACGCATATGACAATCAGTACTAGAATATTCTAGAAAGTCTAAAACAAAGTACTAGAATATTCGAGAAAGTACTGGAAAACTGGAGACTATGAGCAGTAGAAAATTCGAGGCTATGGAACGGGCGGAAACGAAGCACCGAATCAGAATGAGGAAACGGTATAAATACGACACACGCAGATCAGAGAGTAAGAAGTAAGCAGAGTAAGCAAGCGATAAGTAAGGAAGCGATGTCAAGAAATCGTTAAGTGTACGGTAAAAGTAACGGTTGTTATTGAGGGACTAATAAAGTGTTACATTAATTCAAAATCGATTTAACGGCTCTTATTTATTAAAAATAATTAATCCAGCGAACTCTAAGCTCACAAAAATTGGTGTCAGAAGTGGGATTAATTATTGGTGACGTAAATAAGTCTGTGAAAGTGTATTGTGACGATGTCAGATCGACATTTGGAGGATCTTCGCGTTCCTGAGTTGAAGAAGGAACTTCAGGACCGGAATCTGGATAGCAGAGGACAGAAGCAAATTCTTCGACAGCGTCTGCAAGCAGCAATGCAGGAAGAGGGCATTGATGTCGACACATATGTTTTTACGATTGGGCAAGACTGTCCGGATGGAGAATAAACATCGAGTCAAGATGGTGCCAATGTAACGGGGAAGAGTTCGCCACAGTTGGACATTTTGGAGATGTTCAGGATGATGATGACAAAAATGGACGCGCAAGATACAGACATTAATATAAAATTGGACGCACAAGCTCTAAATGTTAATGCAAAATTGGATGCCCAAAATTCAAAATTCGACGCACAAGCTGCAGATCTGAATGCGAAACTGGATGCCCAAATGCAGTGGATGAAATGTAATTTTCAACACTTTGAGGAAGAAATTCAGTCACAAATTCAAAACGAAGTAGAAAATCTGGATCTAAAAACGAAGCTGAATTTAAGAAAGTTACCGATGAAATAACGCGAATCAAAAAGAGACTGGAGTGTGTTGAGAGAAATAAGACATCGCCAGGCAATCAACATGACTACAAAGATACAAGGATGCAACCGCCAACCTTCGATGGAACGGGACCTTTCTCCGTATTTATACGTCAGTTTGACGCCGCGGCCAATTATAATAAGTGGTCGGATGAGCAAAAGTCAACATCACTATTCTTGTCACTCCGTGGGGCGGCCGCAGAATTGCTACAAACCATACCAGCAGAGAAGCAAACTGATTTCCAAGGGGTAAGAGACGGCCTTGAAGCTAGGTATGGAGACAACCACATGCAGCAGGTCTACCGCATGCAACTGCGGAGCAGAACGCAGAAACCAGTAGAAAATCTTCAACAGTTGCAGGCAGACTTTGAGCGATTGGCAAACTTGTCTTATTCAAATATGATTAAGGAATTTCTGAACGAGGTAGCAATGGATGCATTTATAAATGCACTCCAAGATCGGGACTTGCAACAAGCCGTTCGTTTGGCGGGAATAAAGATGACTAATGAAATACTGGCTTTCGCATTGGCATATGAATCTGCTAAACTGGCTACCAGGAGTACATATAGAGTCCGAGAAATGTCCGTCGAGGAATGTCCCTGCCAAAGAATCGGGCATGTACAACGGAGAACCCCGAGACCTGATATGAAGTGTTGGACATGCGGCGAAGTCGGCCACATCTCTGTTGACTGTAGGAAACGTCGACGAATGAAAGAAACATCAATTGAGGATTGTTGTTCATGCGCTAATCACAAGAGAAGCCTTCAGCGTGATTCAGACTTGGACAGCACCACGACCGAATGTAAATCCTTGCATCAACAGATAATTGCTCTTAAGACCAACCGAGAAAAGGTCATTGAGGAGAACAACCGTTTATCAACTGATCTAGCAGAGAGGCAAGCTAAAATTTTGACCCTAAAGCGTCGCCTTCAAGATTCGGAAGTAGAAATTGATCGTCTAAAACAAGGAAAGGCACAAGTAGAAGTACTAGATGGGTGAACAAGTGATGCTATACGCGCAGCTCAACTCCAGGATGAAGATATGTCGCTAATTCTGGAACACAAAGAAAAGAACGAGCGGCCAACTTTGAACAATATTTCCGATAAGAGTGAAACATTTAAGGAATATTGGGCACAATGGAATTCCTTGCTGGTGGAAGATGGACTTCTAAAGTGTAAATGGGAAGCCGCGGACGGAAAATCCCATCGAATGCAGATTCTAGTCCCATCATCAAAAGTGAAGGATGTACTAACAGAAATGCCCGACGGGACCTCCGGTGGACATCCGGGATTTAATAAGACACTTTCAAAATTACGATCTCGATTCTACTGGCTTCACATGAGAGATGACGTCGAGTCTTGGTGTAGGAAGTGCACAACTTGCATTGCGACCAAAGGACCAACAGCAAAACCAAGGAGCGCTATGAAGCAGTACAATGTGGGTGCCCCTTTCGAGCGAATTGCGATTGATATCACAGGACCATTTCCAAAAACCAACGACAACAACAAATACATGTTGGTTATCATGGATTACTTCAGCAAGTGGGTGGAAGTCCTTCCAATTCCAAACCAAGAAGCAACAACCGTCATTGAGCAGCTTATCAATAATTGGATCAGCAGATATGGAGTTCCCTGTGAGCGGCATTCCGATGAAGGCCGAAACTTCGAATAACAGATATTTCAAGGCATCTGTGCGGCACTGGGCGTAAGGAATACCAGGACCACACCCTTAAATCCGCAGTCAGACGGAATGTTCGAAAGATTCAACCGAACAATGAAAGAGCATTTATCGAAGGTCGTTAGCGATCACCAACGAGATTGGGACAAATATGTACAAACCTTTGTCATGAGGTATAGATCGGCTAATCACGATACGACGGGCCATTCTCCATCAAGAATTATATTTGGACGAGAGATACTATTACCAGCCGATCTGCGATTCGGAATACCTCCAGACGCAATAGATAAGACCGAAGACTACGTCACTGAGTCGATGAGGTTCATCATTTGGTTCGAAAGCAAATCAAGGTATCCAGTGACAGGATGAAAACAAGGTACGACGTTCGAGCCAATGCATCCGGATTTAATGCAGTCGATAACGCGTGGCTTTATAGCCCTCATCGGCGAAAAGGAAGGTCTCCGAAATTGCAGCAACATTGGGAAGGGCCGTATAAGATTCTCACAAGAATTAACGACGTTGTCTATAGGATTCAGCGAAGGCCGAACGCCAAGATGAAAGTGGTACATCGTGACCGACTGGCGACTTTTTGTTAACCCAGAAGACGAATGAACTTAGTTCGGGACGAACTAATCTAGGCGGATGATAGTGTGACGCATATGACAATCAGTACTAGAATATTCTAGAAATTCCAAAATGAAGTACTAGAATATTCTAGAAAGTACTGGAAAACTGGAGACTATGAGCAATAGAGAATTCGAGGCTATGGAACGGACGGAAACGAAACACCAAATCAGAATGAGGAAAAACGGTATAAATACGTCGCACGCAGATCGGGAAGTAGTTAAAAGTAAGCAGTCAAAGACGCGATAAGTACGGAACCGATAATTCAAGAAATCGTGAAGTGTACGGTAAAAGTAACGGTTGTTATTAACGGACTAATAAAGTGTTACATTAATTCAAAATCGATTTGACGGCTCGTATTTATTAAAACGAATTAATCCAGAGAACCCTAAGCTCGCTACAGTATTATCTACTTAATAAAAATTGAATAATTTTTGTACCCACATTATGTTTCCGCTCCAATTTAGTTTCCATAACCAGAAGCATACAAGGATTTGTTCCTGCAACGAGTAAAATACTCTGTAATCACGACTACCAATTTGAAGTAGTCAATGTCAGTACACGTCAGCACTCCTTTTATATACACATTTCTTTCGAGTAAACTGGCTATACAGATTTAAGAACATTACTAAACTTTTTCTAATCGTACTTATTATTAGTGTTACGGCTCCAACGCCGTGCTTCCTCTTTCGAGGGAAGAGCGTGGAGGTTATTATATTTATTTAAAAGAATTAAAGTTTTCTTTTTATTTAAATAATTATTTTATTTTTATTTTATCGAACTCAGCTATCTCAAGCTGAGCTCTCTTCTTTCTCTTTTTTCATATAAATTTACTTGTTTATATAGAACATTTTGTTCTAACTGACTGTGGCGTATAAACTGAACAAAACAATCTAGAAGTCTCTGTGACTTAGAATTTTAAATAAACTTTGAACGAAAATCAAAGTGGCCATGTTTTGAAATGAAAAATGTGTTTGTTATGAAAAGGGGCATATTTATGAAATGTGCTGTAAGTGACTGGATATAGAATATTGTGTCTGTTTATTTATGAAATGTGCTGTAAGTGACTGGATATAGAATATTGTGTCTGTTTATTTATGAATTGTATTAACTGAGAATGTAAGATATGTGAGGATGTAGTTTTAAGGGTTGTGTTTAAAAGGACATGAGTTAGTGTTCAAGCGAATAAGGGTAGTATTCTGGAATACAACATTAGAGACTTAAAAGACAAAAAGAATTTTTTTGAAGTAAGTTTATTGAACAAATTCTTCCCGATTGTCTAAGAAACGATCTCCAATTAATACCAATTTTAAATATCCGAATGTTTTGAGTTGAAATACTGTTTGGTTTATAGAGGAGAGTGGCAGCACTTATGATGAGAATGCTACACAATTATTTGTAAATAAAAATATGTACCTAGGTTGTCTCTTTTTGGCATGTCAGGCGAAAATGAAATAAATGCATCGCTAATATCCTACACAGTATGGCGTTTCGTATTTTGTGATTGTGACGCCTTATGGAAAAATAGACTTGTAATTTTATTTAGTAGTTTTCAAATTTTTAAATCATAATGTCGAAAATGAATACAGTGCACATAAATTCAAGAAAAAGTCCCAATAAATTGAGAACACAAGGAACAGATCAATGGGTCAAATTAAACGTTGGCGGAACGTATTTTCTGACGACCAAAACGACTTTATCTCGTGAACCCAATTCGTTCCTGTCGCGATTGATTCAAGAGGACTGTGATTTAATATCCGATCGGGTATGTACTAGGAACATATACCAACCCCAATCCGATGAATTCACATCTTATTTGCACATTTAAATATTCACATGAGCCCTTATCTGCCTGTCACCTGTGTGATCTGTGCTATTATGATATTTTTTAAAGAGTTCAGTGGACTTGCCAAATTAGTGCTGCACTATTTGTTTTAATTTTTAGGCTAAATTGAAATATTTGAAGGAGTATAGGATTGCTAACGTAAAAAAGTGGGTAATAATCGCTGGTACTAATCTTAAATTTAATTTGCATTAAATTAAATGAAAATTCAATAAACCTCACGGTCTGCAAATAATTCCTAATCTATTTTTGACCAAGAGTGCATTGATATTTTAGAAATAACATCATTAAACTGTAAGTGTATTTTACATTTCAGGCTTGATTAAAATGCAATCAATAAATAAATATACATAGCAAAATAATAGTTATTGTGGCTTCCGATGAAATTGTGCATCATTGCGTCTACCAAAAGAAATGCGTGCTTTGGAAACTGTAACCACTAAAATATATGTTTGCCTGTTGAAAGAAACTAATTTTTGTGACGCATAATTCTGTTTCAAAGTTATGATGTGTTCCAAAACCTCCAAAAATAAAAAAAATTTTAAAGGAATATTTACATGCCGTCATTAAAACACCGTATCACTTAGTCAGATCTCTTTCGTATTGCAAAGCAAAAGAAGGATCGAACAGGTGTGTTGTAATGTTACATATACATTTACTCAGATGTACCTTTAAGGTATGCTTCTTTTTCCGAGTATGTTCTTTAAAAAAGAATAGAGTGCGAACTCTGCGAAGGTGTTTACCCCCGTTCCAGTCATTGTACGGCTCAAAATATTAATCGTGCTGCAACATCAGCATTAACGTTAAATGTGTTCAAGTACATTGGCAGCTTGTCATTATCTCTTTACAGCTTTATTCAATGGGCAGTTTCTTTTTTTTCCTTGCTGGTGAATATGAATATGATACCTGTCCATTTCGAGCCAAGTTTTAGTGGGATTCTATTCAGAACCTAACTTGTACAGATATACAGTGTTTTTCAATTAGATTGTACAAGATAAAAGTCGAACATGCATTACTAGATCTAACTGCAAAGGAATTGGCTTTTGTCCTCAAGCCTAGGTGCACTTAACGGATGTAACATGTACTCTTGTTACTGTTAAATTGCAATGCAGCACATTGCAGCGATGTGAGGAGTTAGTAATATATCACCTAAAAGGCTAAGTGTTAGTCTTTTTTCATTATTCATTAGCCATGCCTAAGGGAAGTCCTAGTGTTTTGAACATAACTACGGTATGTGGACCTGGACTTCACGAATGAAGTCTGCCCAATTAGTGCGGCATTTTCATTAACTATCTCCAATTGCATTCTTTTAGTTATTCGCGCTCATACGCCTCTAACCGCTTGACTTGTAATAAGATGTTCCTCAGTTGCTCTATCTTCCCGGGTTAAATAATGTGTATGTTAATCAGTGGTCTTTTCCACTGATTCCCCTGGGGGGTGATATTAAGGGCTCTAACTTCCCGGGTTAAATAATGTGTAAGTTAATCAGCGGGCTTTTCCACTGATTCCCTTGAGTGATGATATTAAGGAATCCCTTCCTTGAGCAGAGAATTCGCTGAGCCGGGTTGGTGAAGATGATCCTCGTTGATATTAATAGGCTTATAAAACTCCTCATGCGATAAGTTTCCTGTCTGACTGATAGTTGGACCTGCAGTTGACAGACCCGTATTAGTTCCTTTAAACGATATGGGTTAGAATTTCATGGCAATCTGACGTTCAGTTCTCTAATTACATCGGTAGTGAAAAAACGGCTATTTGCAAAACAATAGATAAACAAGAAGTTCATGTGTTGATCCTTCTATATGAGGCGTTATGTTTTCGCTGCGCACCCATCTTCTCTTCGAACCAGCACGGCTTCCTCTCAGGCAGGTCCATTTCTACTAACCTTGTCGAATTCACATCCCACACACTCCTTCCCCTAGAAAACGGCGATGCGGTCGATGTAGTCGCTACCGACTTTAGTAAGGCCTTCGACAAAATCGCCAATAAACTCATTCTCTTCAAGCTATCTTCCCTCGGTTTCGAATCCCTGCTGATTAAGTGGGTCTCATCCTATCTCAGTTATCGAATCTGCCGCGTGCGATTTAGATCCACCCTCTCCGATCCTTTTTTCCCCACCTCAGGTGTCCCCCAGGGCAGTCATCTCGGCCCTCTCATATTTATCCTAACCATAAACGACATAGGCTCTTGCATTAATCACTCCTCCATCTCGCTTTACGCGGATGATTCCAAAATGTTCAAGACAATCCGCTCTTCCCTCGACTCCTCACTTCTCCAATCGGATCTTGACAGCTTCTCGACTTGGTGCCAAAATAATTGCCTAGAAATGAGTATCGCCAAATGTCACACAATCACTTTCTCTCTGAAGCGTTCCCCCACTCACCCAGCTCCTATCTCTTACAGAACAAACCGATAACATCGGTTGAATTGATTCGCGATCTGGGCGTCCTATGCGACAAGGAGCTCAAATTTACCGCACATATTGATTACATAATCCTCAAGGACAACGCCGCCCTTGGGTTTGTCAAACGCTGGTCGAAGGAATTCTTTAACCCCAATGTCACCCGATCACTCTACACAACCTTTGTCCAGCCACTACTCGAATACGCTAGTCAGGTCTGGTACCCGTATCAAGTGACTCACATTCGCAGGATTGAGGGTGTTCAACGTCGTTTCTTGCGCTTTGCCCTCCGCGGACTAAACTGGGAAAATCCGCTGACTCTACCACCACAAGCCAGTTCCGCCTAATCAATCTAAACACACTTGAAGAGCGCAGAATCCATGCTGACACCATCTTTGTCCATCGTCTTCTGTCTGGCTCAATCAATTGCCCAAGCTTGCTCTCCACTTTAACATTTCATACAAACCCCCGTAACGTACGTAACCCTCGACTGTTTTACGTGCCCGCTCATCACACTTCTCACGGCGCTAACGAACCCATCTCGCGTATGCTACGATAGGCCAACTCTTTCCCCACCTCCTTCGATTTCAACATCTCCACTCCCACTCTTAAAAGATGTCTCAGAAGAAACCCGTCCTAAATCCGCCCTCTCCCTTCAATAACCCATCTACCCTGCAATCCTCTCCTCTTCCTCCCTCAAACTAGTTTTCCCTTACACCTTTCCAACCCCACCCTTGTATCAGTCCGTACACGTGCCTTCCACTGTTGCGCAAAGGCCGCGTTTACCACCCCCCACATACACTCGCTCTTCCCTGGCCTCCTACCTCCCCTATTGCCCAGTAATCTTCAACTTCCTGGTTTTCTTCTCGTTTTTATTTTGATTGAATAATTGAATAATGTCTTAACCACTACTCTAGATTTTAAGATAGTCTGTAAGGTTTTATGTTAAGTTAATTTAAGCTTGCATAAGCTTAATAAAAATGGGGGTTCCGCCTTCAATCAATCAATCAATGTTTTTTGAGTGGAAAAATACTGTTAAAGCCAAAGAGTGACCCGATAAACGCTAAAAAGACTGCATTAGGGAAATAAATTATTATTGATTAATAAGCTGGATTTGAGGGGCAACGCCACACTGGATTTTTCAAAAAATCAATTTTTCTTTTTTGCTTAAATTATGCTTTAGGGTCTTAAAATTGATGTACTCTTGGTCCCAAGCCCCAAAAAAATTCTAACTACCCTAGAACCCAGTTCGCCGAAGCCATGTGCAACGTCACCGCTCGGGCGATAATCCGGTTGAGTGCTCCTACCATTTCTCGTAAGTTACCTGCCGAAATTACTGTGAGGTCGAGAGACAAGAATGTCCAACAGATCATTCCGGAAGGAATCAGAGGAAATGTGCATTGAAGGTGAAATGTATGGAGCTGGCTTTGCTGACCTACAGTAAAAATTACCATACTTTTATTGCTTTCAAAACTTTAAAGGCGTATATCTCGAAACAACATTTTTCAAAGCGTCGGGAAACGTTTCGTCCTCATTTTTCAAGTTTAGCGGGGCTACCACTCCGTTTATTTATTGGCTTAATTCAAGAACAAAATTACCTACAACTAAAGTATATATGTTACAAACTAGAGAGCTTAAGAACTATCTTAACTAAGCTTAATGAATAAATGAATAGAGGGCAGAACCCTCAGTTTATTTCGCTTAGTACAAGTCGTATAAACATATAAACTTATAAATAGACTTACGAACTACTTTAAAAATTAAGGCATGCGGGTTGGGGGTGGGCAACTAACTTTAAAGTAACTTAAAAATGGAATGGGGAACCAAACAAAGATGGATAGAATAATAGTCTAAGTGGTAGGACAGGGACGGGAGAGGAAAAGCCGAATGCTATGGTGTGGGCATGAGTGCGTGAGAGTGTAGGGAGTGGGCGAGGTGGTGTCAGGGGGGTTAAGAGAGGAGACGACGTTTGAGAGTGGGAGAGGTGATTTTGAAGTCAAAGAACGCGGGGTGAGAGTTTGGGAGATGGGTTAATCAGAACCGTAAGACGTGTGACGAGCGGGCAAATAGATGAGACAAGGGTTTCGTAGATTTCGGGAATTAGTGGAAAATGTGATGGAGGAGAGCAGGCTTGGGCAGTTATAGGCCGTGAGCTGGGTGGGGTCAGTAGGGATAAGAGGGGAGAAGACCTTTGAGAGCGGGAGAGGTGAGATTGAAGTCAAAGAACACGGGGTGAGAGTTTGCCCACCCCTGCATTCGCGAAATGGGTTCATTAGAACCGTAAGACGTGTGATGAGCGGGCGAATAGAAGAGACAACGGTTTCGCAGATTTCGGGAATTAGTGGAAAATGTGATGGAGGAGAGCAGGCTTGGGCAGTTGATTGAGCCAGACAGAAGACGATGAACAAAGATGGTGTCAGCATGGATTCAGCGCTCTTCAAGTGTGTTTAGATTGATTAGGCGGAACTGGCTTGTGGTGGTAGAGTCAGCGGATTTTCCCACTCGCGTGGGAAGGGAGTTCCACAGCTTCCCCGCTCTGTAACGGAACGAGTTCTGATGCAGGGATGTTCGCGCCGTCGGGAGATGAACCACAAACGGGTGCGATCCGTCGGATTGTCTTGTGGACCGCATATAAGCCGAATTGCGTGGAACAATAGCAAGAATCTCCGAAGAACAGTACCCGTGATAATATCTGTAAAACAGACAGAGGTCGGCTACGCGCCTTCGATGTGATAGCGACTGTAGTCCTGACGTCAGCGCCGAGTCCCCGATCAGACGGATCGCTCGTCTCTGTATGCTCTCAAGTAGATCGAGGGTATGTTTAGGAGCCGAGCTCCAAACATGAGAGCAATATTCGAGCGCGGGTCTAATTTGAGATTTATATAGAAGAAGTTGGGCCGAAGTAAAATATTTCTTGGCTCTAAAAAGATAGCTCAGTTTTCCTGAAGCTGATCTGGTGATACCCGATACGTGTTTATGCCATGATACATTCCCACAGACCGTGACGCCGAGCAATTTCAAACTTTCCCCAGCCTCGAGGGCCCGGCCAGTCATCATCAGCTGTGGAACCGATGGTCCACTTTTCTTTGTGAATGTTGTAACAGTCCCCGGCCTGACACATAGATGGCGGCACTGGAATTAAATCCATATGATTTTTAGTTAGCCCTAACCTTCAAAAGACGCGTGTATAAATTTGACAGATGTCGGATCATTAGTTTGTGAATTATAGTATTTTGAGTGAAGCAACTTCTGTTATTGTGAAAAAAATGGATAAAAAGGAATTTCGCGTGTTGATAAAATATTGCTTTTTGAAGGGAAAAAATACAGTTGAAGCAAAAATTTGGCTTGATGACGAGTTTCCAGACGCCGCCCCAGGAAAATCAACTATCAAGGATTGGTATGCTAAGTTAGACGTGGTGAAATGAGCACCGAAGACAATCGACAGTCATCTGAGTGGACTGCACACGATGAACCCGCCACAAAGCGTGGAAAAACGCAACAGTCGGCTGGCAAGGTTATGGCGTCTGTATTTTGGAATGCGCGCGGAATAATTTTCATTGACTATCTTGAAAAAGGAAGGACTATCAACAGCGACTATTACACAGCGTTATTGGGCCGTTTGAAGGACGAACTCGCCGAAAAACGACCGCATTTGAAGAAAAAGAAAGTGCTGCTTCACCAAGACAATGCACCGTGTCACAAGTCAGTGAAAACGATGGCAAAAATCCATGAATTGGGCTTCGAATCGCTTCCGCATCCACCGTATTCTCCAGATCCGGCCCCCAGCGACTATTTCCTGTTCTCAGATCTCAAAAGAATGGTCGCTGGGAGGAAATTTTCGTCGAATGAAGAGGTGATCGCCGAAACTGAGGCCTATTTTGAAGCAAAGGACAAATCGTACTACAAAAAAAGTATCGAAAAGTTGGAGGGTCGCTATAATCAAAGCTTTATCCTTTGAATTCGTGACTAACGTTCCGCTGTCTGTTACCAACGGAGGGAAAGAGGAGGAAGCGAAGTTACTGCTAACAGCTTTTGCCATTGACCAGAAGGAGCGCGAACCAGTTGGGCACCGAAGGAGCTTATTGATCACCCTGTCGTTGTGAGCCTTCTTCGCGGTATCAATCGCCTGGTTGCACGTGTTTCTGATTCTAACAAAATTCGTTCTGTTAACATTGGTGGGATTGGAGCGCCATAGTTTAAAAGCTTCATTTTTTGCCGCTGTAATCTGCTCGTATTTTTTTATCAAACCACGGTTTATCAGATGAACTTCGTTTGATGGAATGTGGAATATACATCTCCATCCCCAGAAGAATAATCTCTCATACCGACTCCGCACAAGCGTTAGCATCGGAGCTTCCGAAGCACACCTCGGACCATGGAAAGAATGCGAAGAAATCTCGCAAATCGTGCCAGTTAGCAGTCCCATACTTCCATACATAGCGAAGCTGGCTAGGCCGGTTATTCGCTTGATATGCAAGTGCTTGCCCGACAGATATCAAGCAGTGATCTGAGTTTCCCAGTGGCGCAGAAACCTCTACGGTATAAATACTCCGTTCGGATGTCAAAAACAGATCCAGCGTGTTCGCATAATCACCTCGGGCATCCGGCACTCGCGTTGGCTCCCCCACGAGTTGAGTCAAGTTGTGGCTTACAGCAAACATCTCCGCCAGCCTCCCAGCCTCGTTGGTTGTGTTAGAGTGTAACAACCAGCCGGAATTGTGCGCATTAAAATCGCCAAGGACAACAATTTCGTAAGCCGGATGGTTGATCTGTATCCAGTCGATGGTATGTGAAAGATGTTCGAAAAATGTCGCCGGTCGACCGTCATTCGGGGAGTGGTAAAGACTACAAAGAAGTTTAACAGAATTCCTCAGCACGACCTTCAACCATATGATGTCCATATTATTGGGTTTCAATGCCTCCATCCTCTGGCAAGCTAGATCGGACCCCGTGAAGACGCAGACTCCTCCCTTAAAATGGATTCTCGAATGTAAGTCGTATCCTGAGCAACGAAGATATGTCGAATCAGTTGACGAATCGATCTGGGTCTCAGTTAGGGCCAGGATATCAGGTTTCGTTGTTTGCAAATATTGGTGGACGGCGTTTACATTCGTATTGTTGAAACCGATGCCCCTGATGTTACAAAATGCCATCACCATTCGAGCGTGGGCAGAGCCTCGAGAGCGAGCCCGGTTATGCGATGACGAACCTCTTAAAGTTCCATTATTTATCATGATATCTGCATGATGTTCCCCCTGACATATCCCCCCCGGAGATCCGAATGGGAGACTAGTTTACCTCCGGAATTCTTTATATCAGAAGGTACCATCATGACTTATCTCCGTGTCAGTCCGGTCCATCAGCCACACATCCGAAACACCGTCGAAGATTTCTCTCAGCGATATCGCGGAATGTACAGCGTGACGGGGCGGTATCTCACCTTGGGACCGACTACCACCTAACCAACCTTTTCTCGAACCGGCCCATCAGCCAAGCCCCGAAAGATGGCCAGGGATTTCTCCCGACCATTTCACGGAGCCTAAAGCTTGATGGGGTGGTATTTCACCGGGCGCACAGGGCGTTGGGACCCCGGCTACCACTCGGCCTTTAGTCGCCTCTTACGACAAGCCGGCCTAGCTGTGAGTATATTCTAACGCCCTACTCGCAGGTGTGATTCTCACCGGTATGACATTTGTTAGTATTTTGTATGTGGTCATCAAAACAATAAAGGAAGGGAATATACTTGCTACCCATTTCTCCATCCGAGCACAGTGTTCCACATGTGTTTAAAACTCGCACTGTTGCCTGAGCACATTAACAAACCCGCTGGCCGGGATGGCATTGGCCATTACACTTACTAATACGTTGTAAAAGCTTTTCCTTCTATCCCTTGCATGTTCAATTGATCCGTGTTCTTAGAAAGATCAAAATCCCTTTCTTATTGACTTATTGTACTAATTTCTATTTTGTCGGAGATTAAGGAGTCCTCGATGAGCCGTACATTTTCGAAGTATCCGAAAACAATGAAATCCTTGGTTTCCGTCAAAATGGGTTTCGGAGTAAGTCTGATGGCATGCCTTACCTAGAGGAACAGTCAGTTGACTTTTAGAGCATTGACTTGAAGAATTTACAATTACGGCCATGTTGTCTTGAGCTTTACTACCTTTCTGATGACATACTCAAGCACATGGTTGAAAAGACATGGTAAGAGGCTATTCCTCTGTTTTAATCCGTTGCGGATTTCAAATGGTTCTGAGGGGTGCCCTTCCTTTAAATTCGTCCATGCAGCCTTGAATGAATACGGCATATTTTTTCGGGATTCCCAGCTCAGCTACAATATAGTAGAGTTTTTGCTTTACGATTGAGTCATACGTTTTTTTGAAGTCAACGCAAAATTGGTGAACCGTCTATCCCTATTCCCGCTGCTTTTCCAACAATTGCCCTACTGCGAACGCTTGGTTGCTTGCTGACTAGTTCCTATGGAATCCACACTGCTAGCCTCCCAATACTTCTTCTACATATGGTGTGATTCTCGCCAGTATGGCCTTCAGAGCATTGACTTAGAGAATTTACATATTTAATGTTTTTTAGGAGAATGTATTTCCACTATCTAATTTTTTTTTACATTTCTGTATTTATTGACCATAAAAATTTTGTACAATAAGCAATACAGATATCTTATGATACCTTAGCTATAATTGTTTACATATACTTACTAGTACATTTTTCAAACAATATGATAAAAGTTATATATTGGTTATGGATTATGATTTTAGTGGGTAGAGCTTCCTGGAAAAGGTCAGAAAACCAGGATATAATTATTTACTTAACCTATGCTAATTTACTTAACTTAACTTAACTTATCTTAACTTAGTCTAGTTACCTAATTATTATTGAAATAAGTGAGTGTGGTGTGGAAGGGGGTAGCATAGTGATCAATGGGTTAGTGAGGATATTGTCAGTCAGGGATGTGGGTTGGGGAACTACTTTCCGTTTGTTCCTTGAAACGCAAAATATTGGAGAAGGGTTGAATATTACTATATTTAAATTGGTGAGGTGAAAGCTCTGTATTGTGGTATACAATCTCATTAGAGTTATTATGATGTGGAGACAGTTCGGGTAGGCAGTTCGGTTATCTGACGGAGTCGATGTGAGCGCATTTATTATCGGGTTGGGATTATTGGGAAGATTTTCGATAAATTTGATGGACAGTTCGAGGAAGCGTCGATCTATACGTTCAATATTAGCGGCATAGTAGAAGGAACTACTGTTGTAACATTTGTGGGAGTTGGGATGTCGGTTGAGGCCAGTGATAAGTCTGAAGTATTTCCTTTCGAAGATGCGTAGCTTCTCCATTTGGGCGGGTGTGATATGGTACCATATCGGGCATGCATATGTGAGAGCGGGTCTGATTATCTGTTTGTAAATAATTGATTTAACTTTGGGAGAGAGACCATTCGGCTTGTACATCACTTTTCTGCAGAGATTAAGTTGAATTGCGGCTTTGCGAATCCAGTTTTTGGTGTGGGCGGAGAAGGACAGATTGTTGGTGAAGGTCATTCCCAGATACTTTAAGGTTTTGGAGGGTTTAATTATATTGTTATTTAACTTGATTCTGATTTTGTTATGGCAGCGTATGGTGTTGTTAGTACAATTCGCATTTCTGCCTTTAAACACTATGAGTTGAGTTTTGGCTGGGTTGAGCCGGATTTTCCACTTAGTAAAATATGCTGAGAGATTCGGGAGATAGCTGTTAATACAGTTTCTTGCCTCCTTGACAAACTTGTTGCTTGAATAAATTAAAGTGTCATCAGCATAATTCAGCATTACTGTATTAGGTGACAGTGGCTGCGGGGTGTCTGAAGTATAAAGGAGGTATAATAATGGTCCGAGAATGGAACCTTGAGGAACACCCGCGGTTATACTGTATGGTGTCGAAAGAGTTGAATTTATTTTCACCATGAACTTTCTATCAGAAAGGTAGGAAGCGAGAAGTTTTATGGTGTGGGTGTTTAATCCGAACATTGAATGTAGCTTATAGAACAGTCCACTATCTAAAATTTGAAATTAAACATGCAATTTGTATGTGTACATTTTTTTGACGTCCACAATATATATATATATTTTTTTTTTTTAAGGATTATAAGAAATTGAATATAATAATCAAGTTGAATATCTTGTTGTTTATTTTTCACATCGTTACAATAATAAAGGACGAAACCGGAGCATACTTGATTGATAGAGATCCTAAGTATTTTGCACCTGTACTAAATTACTTACGACATGGTAAGCTGGTGCTGGACGGTGTTTCAGAAGAAGGTGTCCTCGAAGAGGCGGAATTTTATAATGTTACCCCACTAATAGCTTTATTAAAAGAGTGCATTAGTCACAGAGATCAAGTAAGTGTTTTAACTACCCTTTTATGAGTTTCTTTTTTCGATTGTCCTAATTATTATATTGTGTTTTTACAGAGACCTCATATGGATAAAAAACAGGTTTATCGAGTATTACAGTGCCGTGAACCCGAATTAACACAGGTAAAGTTCTAACTTTATTTGCTTACAGTGATATTGTATTGTGGGAGTGATTGTGATTTGGAGAAAACTAGTATATGAGTGTTTTTTTTTAATTTCATTATGAATCTAATTGAAACTGTTAAATTGGACTCTCTATGTAACTGATGACAATTTTAAAATGGTATCATGTCCGATAAATAGATGTAAAACCGATGGAGTTCTTTTATTTTTCTTTTACTTACAATTACGCTTCAATATAAGTTGTGATACACTACGTGTGTATAACAATCTTTATTAACACATTTTGCAAAAGAAAACCCCAACCAATAATTCTCCTCGGTTAGCACTACATTTAGTTAATTTTCTCCAGTTTTGCATGGCTCGTGATCCGTACTATAGGATCAATTGTGTAATCCGTTTAGGGTATCTTAAGTAAACACAAAATACCCTAATTGCACTATCGGTTCGCGCGTCAAGTATTCTGTGGGATCCGAAGTAAACAAACGGATCACCACAAACGCGTCCGAGTGTAGTGCAGTAATATTTATGGGATTCGCGCCGTAGTGTGAAAATTGTGTGGAGGTGTACAGTGCGAGAAAACTCATACCCTTTCCTTTCCTTGTGTCTGTTTTTCCTCTTTTTCGCGCTTCTGTTGCGTCCCTCAGGCATCGATACTCTCCATTGATTTATAATCTTTGGAGGTTTTTGGTGTTTTGAGTGGCGTAATATCCGTCACGATGGCGCAAGCCCAATAACCTTGCTCGTAAAATAAATTATTATGGAAAATTTAACAAGACTTGCTAAATAAGGCTAACACCGGATCCCCGTTGTAGTGCCGATGATGATGAATATCCATCACGAAATGGGTGTGACCTGGATTTCCGGACGGATCTAGTAGAACACCTACTACAAGGGCATAACACCTGTAGTGGTTGCTTTCGCTTATCTATTCCCGGGTCCGACTTGCATCTTTTTCTGAGGCGGTATTGGTTTTCTGTGTCAGGCCATTTCAATGGAACGGGAATTCACGTCGACCTTTGTAACATTCGCGGCCTAAAATGCAATTTCTCCGCTGTGTCTGCCCACCTCGGTAACCAGAAATTAGCAATCTTTGCACTTAGCGAGATTCAGGTGATACCTAGTGCAGATATTTCCGATTTTACTATACTCTACTCGGTTATGGCCTGGTGCCTTTGTTCTTTCCGCATCGTGGTCTTTTTTTTCGGTAGGAAGGTGAAAATCTTCAAAAGATACCTCTGGTCCGATCCAGAGACATTGTAATGGTTATTGTTATAGTTTAATCAAACAATTTGAAATTATAATATTTTAATATATATAATTTATTTATTTAATACTTTTTGTAAGTGTAAGAGAAAAAGACACTTACTTGATAGTTCTTGATTTACCGAGCGGTCGCTGCAGTTCCTGCTTGTCAGCTGCTGGTGGGTTCGGCGACTGGGTGCAGGGGGGGTTGAGGTAATGGACCCCTGTTCAGCAGTAGTGGCTTTGTCTTCAAATGTTCACTTATTATTTCTTCTGATAATTCTTCCTGTATGACTTATCTTGATAACGTGTCGTTCTTGACTTTTAAATTACGACTGCTCACATACATGTTGGAGTAATGAAATCGACTTGCGTGTCGTTTCTCTGATTGTTTTACGTCGAATGTCGAATATATTTTTATTTGCAGTTGACGTTTAATTTTTTATCTGGCGCCAACGCCGTTTTATTATTTTTTTCTCTACCAAGTAGAATTTGCACAAAGTAGTTTATGCAAATTAGCTACTTGGCGAGTTGTTCTCCTTTTAGAGGTAGAGAGGAAAAATTTACGAAAGGGGATTTGTGGATGTTAGGGGGAACCTGGACGCTAGGTAGGTCCGTAACAATACCTAGTCCGTTACTGCTTGTGTTACGCGGTGGGTGAAATCGGCGACATCCTCTTCGCGGGATTGTCGCATACGAGAGAGTTTCGAGTGTAACTCTTCGTATGACGCGTGTGGTAGTATCGTGCTTCGGAGTCGTTGTTCAAACTCCTTGAAAGTCGTTGGGAGTTGTTCTTTGAACGTGGGGCGAGCTTTCCCAGTTAATTTCATGGGCAACCACCGCAGGAAATTTTTTCCTCCTCCTCAGATAAGCAGGCCAGCGTCGTGTCACAGCTTTCGAGGAAACTATGTAGTTCCCTCGCTGCGTTAGGCCGTTTCTGGCCACTGTAGACTTCGACATTAGCTTGGACTAGGTCCACAATGTTGTCTACACCCAGCATAGCGGCGACGGGTTCTTCCGCTATGATTTTCGCGGACAGTTTCCTTGCGTGGCTCCTTGTTTGCGTCAACGGTAATGCTTACGCGCGTTTCATATCTTTGCGTACGGAGGGGCTACCCGGATTATTCTAACCGTGGTTCGCTATTAACCGTAGCGAACAAAAGACACGCTTGCGGAAGAACCGACCCAACGATGAGCGGCAAGAATCAATCTAAAAAAACGACCCAACGATGAGGGACAAGACCCAATCTAGATAAAACGAAAAGAAGAAGAAGATAAAAAACTTGAAAACAGAACACTAAAAACAACGGAAAAGATTTGGGTATTTTTTTTTTTCTAGAAGCCTTCTTCCCAACGTTGATTTCGTCCTCTCTTCTCTAATTGGAAAATAAACGGGGAAAAGGAAATTAATAGCAAGCCGGGTTTTTACCGACTAAAACTACCTCCCGCCTGGCACATATTCCCGTTGATCGCCGTGGAACTTTCTTTTAGATATTCCATCGCGGGGCGAGGCGAAGTTTACCTGTTACTCTGTTCGTCACGCCGCAACTGCTGCATTATTTCACAGCGAATACCATTTGCTAGGGACCATGCCTGTTTTGAACTCAGCATGTATTCTATTACTCTTGCCGGAGTAACTGTCCGCCTCATATGTCTCTCCAAAATCGTTCGTGCGGTCTCGAATCTTACGCACTCTGTGAGTACATGTTTCGTATTTTCTGTTTTGCCTTCAAGTCAGCAGTAAGGGTGATTCACATGTTTATACTTGTGCAAGTATTGCTGAAAGCATCCATGTCCTGATATTAGCTGAGTCAAGTGGTAATTCAGCTCGCCATGTTTTCTTTTCACCCATGTTTCTATATCAGGTATGGTGTGGTTTCATCTTCTTTTGGTGGAATAATCCCGACTTCGTTGCCATTCTCTTAGGCTTGAGAGCTCTAATTGTGACTGCATTTTCCGACAATTCTCTTAGGAGAACTTATGCAATACAGTGTTTTCTTTGGCTGTAATGTCAAGTGGCGTCCTCCCGGCCAAAATATTTATAGCATCTTCGGATACCGTTGAATGCACACCATACTTTTAGTGATGCCAGCCTATGTGCGAAGTTCACTCCCTTGGTGAACGACTTATACTGTGCAGCTCCTGCCCATACCGCATCGTGGTCTAGCTACATACATACGAAGTGATATTGCTTATCAGCTTCTGCCACAATATGGGCTCTGCTCCAATCCAGAATTTAATTTCTCGTGGCTAAACCTTCACGTTCGTAGGCATATCATACATTGTTGCTTTCTTTACAGAATCCCAAATTTGGATAGAAACGCATCGTTTAACGAATTTGATGCTCTATCTGATTCCATCGATAAGATCTTGACCCCATATCCCCACACTGAAATCGCTATTGTGGGTGATTTTAAGGGACATTACTCTCAGTGGCTTCGCCACTCCGTACACACAACACCTGAGGGTCAGTATGTTCAGCTCTTTGCTGAGTCAAACAATTTAACTCAACTCGTCAGTGAGCCAACGCGGGTACTAGTTATTAGCTATCTATTCTATGTCTCATTAGCTTGTATATACATTTTTAAGTCGATTGCTTCGTTAGTATACATTTGAGTAGTCAGGCCGGAATCCCTTCACCCCACGCCCGTACGTCATACGTCGTGACTATATTCAATAAAATTGTATAAATTAACTGATAACATTTTTTCTATGGGATAAAGCATTTTTTTTTAATTTTAGAATATTTTATCGATCAAGTAAGCTAATAAAAAAAATTGTACTTGTAATTGTAATTGTAAAAAATTACAGTGGCATAACCCCTTAACGAATTTGATGCTCTATCTGATTCTATCAATAGGATCTTGACCCTATATCTGCACATTAAAATCGTTATTTTGGGTGAATTCAATGTACCAGTGGTCATTCCGCCAAAATACTGGACCTGTTTCTCACCTTCCACCCGAGCAAATACGCAATTGGAGTTTCTTCGCCCTTGGACACTTCAGACCACTGTGTCGCGTCAGCTAAATTTCCTCTAACCAACAGCAACGCTTACGGGGAAACTCTCAAAAGATTCTATGAGAAAGCCAACTGGAAAGGTCTGAACGACTTTTTTGGAAGGTAAAATGGTCGTTATTTTTTCTTTGTCTGCGATGGAGGGATGGCGTAGATCAGGACGCCTAGAACCTGGGAGTACCAAACTGGATGACATCGGCTAGAAATTGGGACCGGTGGAGAGACTTGCTAAATAAGGCCAAGACCGGATCCCAGTTGTAGTGCCGTGGATGATGATGATGATGTAATTTGGCAGAGTTGTGAAAAGCGACTAAAAGACAAATTTCAGTGACTCTAAATAATGTGTACTCACATCGGTTTTAAAAATCATGTGATGAATTTAACTCTCTGGATCTCCTCAGGTAGGGCGTAAAAGTAGATCCTCTAAAGGCCAAGTGCCAATTGCTCCAAAAACATAGTGCTATTGTTCTGTGAACGGCGCCTTCTCCGGCTTCCTCCTTTGCTTGTGGACTATATTCCGGCGCCAGCCAGCCAAACGATTCTGCAACTTTGCCTTACAGATGTCTCCGAACCTTCCGAATTGGCCACTTATCAAACTCCAACTATTACAGTTCTCCGGTTTTCTTTTATTTCAAGGTCTTAATATTTAATATAATTCTTCCATCCAAATTGCTTGTAATCAATTGTTTCTCTTTACCCTGTCAAGTTGTCTTATAGCGTTTACGGCATTAGTGTGATAAACGTGTGATTCGAACTGACACTATGACAGCTAGAATAACTAAAAATGGAACCAATGCTCAACACATCAGCCCACTGCCGCGTGTACGAATTCGATTTCTAAACTCAAGTACACTCAACTGATGTGGAATTGTTATGTTTTCGCTATGGTATACGGCTCTGATGCTTTGCTTATTCGAATTTCCTTTCGGTGTTCTTCACTATTTGGTTGTATATTGTGTGTGTATCTGTTAGAAACGTCACAAACACTTTGGTCGAACAACTAGTTACCCGGTCAGCGGACTTGACAGCATCGGATTCAGTGGGTGGAACGGCAACCCGACCGATCAAGCTGAGGAACATCGATGTGCCTACCTTCGATGGGGACTATAAACAGTGGGTAACGTTCGGGGACATGTACAAACCGCTCAACCACGATAACCCCAAGTTATCAGTGGTAGAAACATTTCAATTTCTCCGGATTTCCTTGAGAGCGGACGCATTGTCATTGGTTCGCAATGTTCCGGTCACGGTGGCCAACTATCAGGAGGCTTGGGCTGCACTAGTCTCGCGGTATGACAAAAGGGAGATCATCTTGGAGACACATCTCCGGTCACTCATATCGATTCCAGACATCAGGTGCTGAGGAGTTCCGCAGATTCTTTGAGCTGGTTCGGGCTTTGTGGGCATTGGAGCTTTAATTGCTGGCAGTGTGTGCAAAAGAGTGTGTTTTCCCTTTTGACACAATCCTCATAGACATGCCCCCTTTTGTTGCAGTAACTGCAGGTTATCCTGCTGAGGGGGGCATCGTGTGTCAATGATATGTTGGGACGGTCTGATTCCATTACCCCTTCGGTTCCCCTGTATGTTTGGTCGGCTGGCGGTATTTGGGCCAGTAGAGCACTGGGATTGTTGGCTGGTTTTCCCTACAGTCGAGAAGCTCGATAGTGAGACCAGGCAGTTGTGGACTCGAGAAACCAGCAGAAACGGGATGCCGGCATTCAAGAAGCTAACCGAATTCATGGAAACCCGACTTACCGAACTAGAGAGCATTCCAACAGCGAAGAATATTTTCAAGGGTCACTTTGTTCAAGACAGAAGTATAGCAGCCGGTCCACCCAAGAAAACGTACTCGGCAATCACATCACCTCTGCCGGCTAAGTGTCCCAGATGCGCGCAGCCGCATCCGTTGTTCCGACGCGAGGTATTCAGGAGTCTCAACTCCACAGCGTGATCAGCTTGTCTGCCGGCACAAGTTATGTAGTAACAGCCTCGGCACAGATCACAGCGTTGACAAATGTGAGAAAGGTAACAGTCGAGTGTGTAACGAACGGCGCAACTCTTTTCTGTACCAATCAGTGGATGTTCCGAGGTTATCACCAGAGGCTGGATCATCGGAGTGATACCGCGCGGCAGTACAAACCCAGGATTCGCTGCTGCCTACGGCAATCGTGACTGTGTTGGGCCACAGAAAGTAGTTCGTTCCTTGCCGGGTGCTTCTGGACTCCGGCTCAACCGCATCCTTAGTTTGGGAATCATTCGTTCAGCAGTTGGGCCTGCGACGTACTCAGGCGAAGGTGAAGATAAGTGGCATAGCCGAAGCGAATTCATAGGTCAGCCGAGGAAAAATCGAGATGCTGCTGAAAAGTCAAATAGGAGAACAAGCGTTCGGGTAACGGCATTGGTGCTGGGGCGATTGACTTCGGATCTGCCGTCAAGGTCACTGAAGCATGACTGGAGGAGCTTCTCGTCGCTAGCGTTGGTCGACCCGCTGTTCTACAAATCGAAGTCCAGTAACTTGTTGCTAGGGTCGGCCACTATCTGCCAGGTCCTGAGCGATGGACGACTTATGGATCCCGACAGTAAAATGATGGATCAGAACTCCATATTTGGCTGGGTGATCGCATGGAGTGGAGCAGCTCTGCCCGATCAGGAACAATATTGCTGCAGGTCGACCCATTAGAGGGAAAGCTGGGGGCTTTCTGGGAGATGGAGGAGGTACCAGAGATGAAAGAGCGTTTAACGGAAAAAGAAAGGAGGGCAATGACACATTTTACGGACACGCACCAGCGTTCAGCAGAGGGGCGCTTCGAGGTGGAGATGCCGTTCAAATATTTCCCACCGCCATTGGGCCATTCCAGGGAAGCCGCCATCCAAAGGAGAGGCGATTCAGGCGAAACCCGGAGCTAGGCCATCAGTATGCTGAATTCATGAGGGAATACCAAGACATGGGACACATGCAGCGGGTGACCGAAGTTGACCCAAAAATACCGGACAACCAATGCTGCGATCTGCCCCACCATGCAGTACTTAAAGCCGAGAGTGAAACCACCAAACTCAGGGTGGTGTTCGACGCTTCTCGGGTTACCAGCAATGGAACATCTCTTAACGATCACCTGATTGTTGGACCGTCCTTGCTTTTGGACTTCGTTTCAGTATTGACCCGGTTTCACAAGCATCGCATAGGCTTTGCCTCGGATATCGCCAAAATGTTCCGCCAAATTCGAGTCCAGCCTGGTCACGTCGACTTCCAAAAAATTATTTGGCGGGACAACCCGCAGGAGGAGTACCGAACGTTCAAACTGCTAACCGTAACATACGGAAGGGCGTCCACGCCGTTTCTGGCAACGCGTTGTTTGGTCCAGATTGTCGAGGAGATCGAACAATCATGCCCGGGGGCAGCGCGAATCATCAGAGAGGACTTTAGCATGGATGATTATATATCCGGAGCACAACCCGTGGAGGAGGCAATCCGGTTGGTGGATCAACTGACGGAAGCTCTTAAGAGCGGAGGATTTCCGCTATGTAAGTGGAAATCAAAATGCAACAAATTATTGAAGTGGCTGGTACCAGGTACTGAAGAAGTGTACGAGCGAAGGAACGAAGCTGCTCGGAGTGAATTGGCATTCCAGGCAGACTATTTGAGTTACAAGGTACAGGAGATTCCAGAGGCATCAACGCTCACGAAGAGGAAGGTCCTGTCACACGTCTCCAAGCTGTATGATCCATTGGGCTTGGCCGCTCCAGTGGTGGTGCCAGCCAAGCTAGTATTGCAAAAACTGTGACTTAAAGGTGTCCATTGGGATGACCCTCTGGGTGAAGAGATTCGGAGGGAGTGCAAGGAATATTTCGATGGATTACCGGCTCTGGAGTCGGTGAAGATCCCACGTTGGTTGGGACATCCGAAGCCCCTTCAGATACATGGGTTTCGGACGCAAACGAGAAGGCGTACGGAGCGGTCCACTACGCCAGATTTGGGGAGGAGGGGGCTTCCCAAGCGCATATCATCATGGCAAGGGCAAAGGTGGCCCCAGTTAAGCAGGTGTATAGCGTTTGAAATAATAGTGAAGAAGATCGTGTGATTCGAACTGACACTATTACAGTTTGAATCACGACAAAAATTGAACCTAAGCGTTACCCATCAGGCTACTGACTGTGTTTAGAATTTGATTTCTAAACTCGACTATACTCCAGTGATGTGAATTATTTTTGTTATCACTTGGTATACGGTTCTGATGTATTTTCTTGTTCGATTTTTCGTTCGATGCCCTTCACTATTTTGCTTGTGAACTGTGTATCTGTTAGAGTCGCCACAGGTGTCCCCCCCAAGGCTCGAGTTATGCGGAGCCCATTTCCTGGCTCGGCTCTTTTCGTTTATGAGGATGGCGCTTCAAGTTAGCGAGGTTCAATACTTCGCATATACCGATTCCACTATAGTGCTGCAATGGCTATCGGGTCATCCCAGGCGGTGGAAGACATTCATCGCGAATAGTACGTCGTATATTTTGGAGAGGTTGCCAAGAAGCCAGTGGCATCATGTACCGACTGTTTCAAATCCAGCGGATTGCTTGTTAAGGGAGGAGCTGAGGTTGCCCCGGACGCCCATTTACCAAGTCCGAGAGGCGGACGCCGGAACACCAGTAGATTTCGAGGAGCGAACGGATTCATGTTTCGTAATCCAGCAGGAAGATCTTGTGGCAACTCTAACAGATACACACAATTCACAAGCAAAAATAGTGAAGAACACCGAACGAAAAATGGAATAAGAAAAATACATCAGAACCGTATACCAAGCGATAAATAAAAATAATTCACATCAATGGAATATAGTCGAGTTTGGAAATCAAATTCTAAACACGGTCAGTAGCCTGATGGGTAACGCTTAGGTAAATTTTTTTTCGTGATTCGAATTGTCATAGCGTCAGTTCGAATCACACGATCTTCTTCACGATTATTTCAAACGCTATAATCTGTCCATAACAAGAATATTCTCCAGTTTCACTCGAACCGTGCGAACGGTAGTTTGGCTGAAGCGGTTCATCGACAACAGTAGCTGCAAAGGGCACGATAGGTCAGCCAGGCAGTCGGGCGCTCTTGATGCTGAGGAAGTGAGGGTGGCCACATCCATATTGCGAGCGGTTCAGACTGAATCGTTCGAGACGGTCCTGACGGCCATTAGAGCCGGGAGAAAATCGTCAAAACGAAGTGAATTGGTTCGCTCGACCCATTCATCGATGACAAAGGTATCCTTAGGGTGGGCGAAAGACTAGAGACAGCAAGGATAGAATACGAATGCTGACTCCACCAATTTTACATCGACAACATCACCTCGCCAAGGTCATCGTAAAGGACTTGCACTTGAGGCTGATGCACGCTGGAAGCCGGTTACAGCTCGCCGCAGTGAACTCCCGGTACTGGATCATAGGGAGTCGATGATTTGTGCGGAGGGTCATCGCTGAATTCACGGTTTGCGTTCGCCATAAGAGACGGGTGCTATTGCCAGCCAGTAGGATTAATCCTGCACGGCCATATACTAACACCGGCGTTGATTATGGAGGTCCTACCACTCTTCGGACATGGAAAGGACGCGGCGTAAGGCGAGTCAAAGGCTACGTCCGTCTCTTCGTACGCTTGGCAACCAAGGCAATACATCTCGAAGCGCTTAGCGAGCTGTCCAGCGAGGCTTTCCTGGCAGCATTGAGGAGATTCCTCGTGCGTGGGGGTTCTTCTCACACCGTATGGAGTGATAATGGTACCAATTTTGTTGGAGCATATCGAGAACTGCGAGAAGTTTATGTGCACATAAACCGGAAAACTACCCGGGGCCAGATCATGACGGAGTTGGCCTGTGGCGTCTCTAACAGATACACACAATTCACAAGCAAAAATAGCGAAGAACACCGAACGAAAATCGAATAAGGATATACATCAGAGCCGTATACCATAGCGATAACATAACAATTCACATCAGTGAAGTATAGTCGAGTTTAAAAATCATATTCTAAACACGGCCAGTAGCCTGATGGGTAACGCTTAGGTTCAATTTTTGGTGATTCAAACTGTCATAGCGTCAGTGCGAATCACACGTTGTTCTTTACTATTATTTCAAACGCTATAGGCCACCAATGGGATCACTTGTAAATTCATTCCCCCGGCAACCCCCCATTTTGGTGGCTTGTGGGAGGCAGGAATAAAGTCCGTGAAGCATCATCTAAGCGAGTTATTGGAAATGCGTTGCTGACTTTCGAGGAGTTTACTACCGTATTGGCCCAGATCGAAGCTTGTGTGAATTCCCGACTGCTGGTTGTCCTGCCAATGGAGCCTGGCGACTCTGAAGTGTTCACCCCCAGTCATTTCTTCGTTGAAGGGCCGGCTATGAGCGTTCCGGAAGTCGATCTGGGAGATACAAGGATCAGGTGACGGCCCAGATCGAAGTACTTGCAGGCATTACATCGAGCATTTCGATCCCGGTGGAAAAACGAATACCTCCATGCGTTGCAGGCTCGCAAGAAATGGTGTCATCCGGAACCAAATCTAAGAAATCCGGTCGTGGTGCTTCTGAAGGACAAACAACTATCTCCAACCTATTGGCCCATGGGGAAGGTTATCGAGCTTCATCCTGGCAGAGATGGCAAGGTTCGGGTGGCAACTGTGAAGATTCAGGGGGGCACACTTAAGCGACCAGTCACGAAGTTGGTCCTACTCCCGGTTGCTCAAGATGAGACGGTTGAACCGACAGTTCAAGGTGGGCGGAATGGTGGAGACGGAGCAGAACAATAGGATAGTACAACAAGCGTACTGGGCAAGACTACAACGCCCTTCGTCCAGAGCAGAGTCCGGTTCTGGAAGTGCGCTAAGTTAAGCAATCAAACGCTGCTAATCCGACCACCAAAGAGATCTTAACAGGTTGGAAGGGGTTTGCCCCACCAATATTTATAGAGAGTTCGAATTTATTCATTAATTGTATTTAAAGTTTAATAAACATTCCAAACAAATAAAACGGATTAACAACTAGTGTTTCTTTTTGTTGACGCTTTTCTCCATTATATATTTTTGTTAGAAAAATATTTATAATAACTTTTATGCTTTTTTTCAGATGATTTCAACTCTCTCGGACGGGTGGAGATTCGAACAATTAATTAATCTTGGACTGCAGTGCCCTAGTTATACTTCTTTTCCGACCAATGAATATCTATGTGTTGTTTCAAAAGATTGTGCTATCCCTTTGGGAAAAGAAATGGAGCTTAATGATAGAGCTAAGGTTCTGCAGCAAAAAGGTTTTAGAATGTAAGATATAACAACTAACTTATTGTTTTACTATTTTTTTTACGTAGAAATCAAAATAATAATAAATAATTTTTTAATTTTTTGTTTATTATATTTTGTTTTCTAAACTGGTTAAAAACAAACTATGTGAGCTTTTTTAGTTTGTTATGAATAATTACTAATTTTATTTGTATTTTTCCTTTGAATGCATGTCAGAGAAAATTCAAACTAAATTCTGAAAGTAATCCATTTAAATAATGGAAAAGTATTTTAATTATTAAACAAAATGGATTTTAAAATGAAAAATCTTAGCTTCCCTTCGTTTGAATTATTAAAACTATACTTTTATAAATTTAAGTCGATCGTAATATATAGCATTCCACCTATTTTTAATGTCTCCAAATATTCGATATTACAATCTATATGAATTTTCTGGGGCTTGCTTCCCTGGATTTTCAAAGATCCACAAGTAACCTTTTAAACTAAAGCATCTACTACTCTTGTTCTAAGTATTGACGTTAAAGGCATAGAGAGAAAAAAAATTAGCTACCCGTTTATTCGAACACTACTACACACGTTTCATTAAATTATAGTAACCAACTCCATTGTTCACAGCTACAGTATCTTCTTGTTTCCGCCTCTTTTGCTCCCTTAGTGTCTCACTATAAAGGTTCCCAAGAATATTTTTTGTGTGAGGGTAAAATATAAAAAAAATCGCTGAGATGAATCTAATAATATTGTTACAACTCTACTGACGATGCAAGCAAGTCTTTATCTAACCGCCGACGAGTCATCACGTGAGCTTCTACCCTGTGATTCGTACCATCGGATCAATTGCCCAACTCGTTTTGGGGATCTTAAATAAACATAAGATAACCAATTGCACTATCGTTTTGCGCGTCCTCTTCTGTAGGATCCGAAGTAAACATACGGATGACCACATAAGCGTCCGAGTGTAGTGCAGTGATACGTATGGGATTCGCGCCGTAGTGTGAACATTGTGTGGAAATATACAGCGCGGGGAAATCTTATGCCCTTTCCTTTCCTTGCGTCTGTTTTTTCTCTTTTTCGCAACCCTCTTGCGTCGATACTCTCGATTGATTAATAATCTTTGGAGAGTTTTTGCCGTTTGAAGGGCATATTGTTCGTCATGGAAGGGACTTGACCTGGATTTGGGCACGAATCTAGTGCGGCACCTACTACAAGGGAATAACACCTATAGTGGTTGCTTTCGCTCATCTATCGCTGGTCCTGATTTGTATCCTTTTCTGGGGCGGTATTGGTTTTCTGTAGGGCTCCTCGATAGTATAGTGGTTAGTATCCCTGCCTGTCACGCGGAAGACCGGGGTTCGATTCCCCGTCGGGGAGCCTCTGGCGCAAGACTAATGAAAAACAAATTATCATGGAAAATTTAACAAGCCTCAAGGACTTGCTAAATAAGGCCAAGACCGGTTCCCGGTTGTAGTGCCGATGATGATGGTGATTGGTTTTCTGTGTTAGGCTATTTCAATGGAACGGGAATTTCCCGTCGATCTTTGTAACATTTGCGGCCTAAGAGGCAGTTCTCCCCTATGTCTGTCCACCTTTCTAACCAGAAACCGGCTATCCTTGCACTTAGCGAAACCCAAGTAATAACTAATACAGATATTTCCGATTTCAATCTGCTTGGATAGTGTCTCTGTCCTTTCCACATCGTGGTTTAGCCACATATGGTACATATGAAGGGATTTGTTTATCCGCTTCTGCCATAATATGGACTCTGCTCCAATCCATAATTCAATTTCTCGTGGCTAAAACTTCACGTTCGTAAGCATAGCATACATTACTGCTTTCTTTACAGAAGCCCAAACTTGGTTAGAAACGCATCCTTTAAGGGGTTATGCCACTGTAGAGACCCGAAAACCAACCACTTCTTTGGCTTTTTTTTTATGGGAAAAAAATATTAATAAAATAAATATATGTATTAAGGTACTATTAACCCTTATGTCAATGACCGGGTACCCGATTCCCCATTTCGTCGCAATTTCACGATTGCTCGGCCTAGTAGACGAATTTCGGTCCCATGTCTTAGATCATCTCCATTCAAACGTTTCTGAATGATAATTACGAAATTTCAATGAAAAACATTTTTTTTAACTTTCAAATTGACATTTTAAAAAATTGTATTCTGAGCCACGACCGGGTACCCGGGTACCCCATTTAAAAAGAGAATGATGAAGAATGATGCAAAATTGAATGTTAAATAGCTAATTAATAATTAACTATTTAAATAACTAATAATTAATGAAAAACAATAAAAATGCTTTTAAATTAACAAACAAATTTATTCAGAAGGACTTCTGTGACATGCATTACATTCAACCAACGTAGTTGCGTGTTCGTCGCAAACCGGCATTTTACATTGCCGACACGCCTTTCTTGTTTTTCGCCGCTTTTTCAGAGCCTGCGATAAACAAATGTGGCAACAACCAGTGACCTTTTTTCTTCCTGTACTATCCAGGGGCGGACATGCTGTCTGGGTCGTCGGCACGAGCGGCTGAACCTTGCCGATGATGGACTCGATTGCAAGTTTTGTTGAGTAATGCCTCATGATTTGAACATTTTCCGAGCGTTCATGAATACTTGGCGGGGCAAGTTGTTCGCTTAATTGGAGCAAAAACATACGACGGGCGTTAGTCTTTTTCGGCAGCATGGAGTTGTTCTCTTTATAAATGACGATCGCCGCGAGTGCGCTTACATCGAGGACATTGAAGAACATTGCCAAGGGCCACCTATTCGTCCGTCGGTGTGTCGTGTATCTGCCGGCCATTTGGTCCATTGTATCAACACCAGCTTTGTACCGATTATAGTGCAAAATAATCTCGGGGTTTTTCTGTGCGTGGTCAGCGACTTCCATGTTCGAGTGCATCGTCGAAAGCAGTATAACTGCTTTATTTTTCTTCGGCACATACGAACAAATCGTCGTTTTGTCGTGAAAGCCGAACAGTGTGGATAATTCTGCACGATCCTTTGATGCAGCCATCTCCTTTGGAATATAGGGTTTGTTTTTCTGTAAGGTTCCTACGACAGTCAAGTCCCACGACAATAAAAGCTTCGCGAGCGGTAACGTCGTGAAAAAATTGTCCATACAAATATGTCTTCCACTCCCTTTGCATGGTGCTGCTAATTTTTTGACAACATTTTCACCTTGATTTTTTTCTCTAACATTGCCACTTTTCCCGGTGTAAATAATGCCTTTCAGAGGATATGCATTTTCAGCATCACAAATCCACCACACTTTGATACCATACTTGGCTGGTTTTGATGGAATATACTGCGTAAATTTGGTTCGCCCACGGTACGGATACAGCTGGTCGTCGATGGTAAGTTCTGTGCCGGGCCGGTACAGAGCGGACAAATTTGCATTCAACATCGCCCAGATCTCACTAATTGGAGCTGCTTTGTCCTCTCTGGACCGTTGCTCTCGTGTCCGCGCATCATCAAATCTGATAAAACGTAAGATATTCCAAAAACGATTGATACTCATTGTAGCCCTGTATAAAGGGAATGATGACGTTTTCCACATCTCTGTAGTATTGTATTTGTTTCCATTATTGACCCCTGCTGCAATTAGAATTGCAAAAAACGAATACATCTCTTGACGATTAACATTTTTCCACGTTCTCGACGGTCGATTTGAATTGTTTGCATTCCACTCTCGGATAACTAGATCTGCCTTCTGATTAGTGTAACGAGTAATCAAATCCACTATTTCGTGAGTAAGGATCCTTTTGAATGTTTCAGCCGCTGAGAGTGTTTCGGTCGAGCGATGAGGACCAGCACTTTGTCTCACAATATTGTGACGGAGAGTTTGAGTTGTGTTAGGAGGTGTTTTTTGCCATACAGTTTTATCTTTCGCGACAAACGTACGTCCAGTTGAATCTAGAAAAAAGAAAAAAATAATAAGAACGCGTTGTGCATGAAAAATTAATAAATAAAACGAAAAGAATTATTTTTACCTGCAGTTGAAACTGCGTCGACATCTCCATTCGTATCATTGTTATCTTCGCTTTCAGAATTGCCAATGGCTGCTTCAGTTGTATCATTTTCATCTGCGCAATATTCTTCGTTATCAGATAGCTCGTTTTCATTTCGCTCGTCAGGAATCCAATCATCGTCATCACTATAAGAAAGGTTTATGCTCTCGTCGTCAGATTCCCCACACACGCTTTTCAAGTAGGCATCTCGTTGTGCATTACATAATCTAAAAACATAAATACAACAACGAAATTATTTAATATTATTAAATACGTTAACAATATTAATTTTAATATTATTACCTGTTGAATTGAGCACGTGTCAACAAAGTCGTCATTTTGAAGATGCTCAGATGCACAAAGGACGCTGACTGAACCACGCTTTCTCTAATGCCGGATTCGAATGGTTTCACCATAAACTCGCAAGTTATAAATAGAAGTTGAACGACCGTACAAGTTATTCGTCAACCGAATACTCGAGATACCTCTAGCAGGTATAACTGAATTTGTTACACACCTGCCGAGCCTGACCTTGCTCTGCGCCGATTTCAATAGGCCTTTTGTAGCCACAGATAGTCAAAATTCTTTATATTTATAAAAAATAATTATATAAAATACATAAAATATTCACAGTATATTTGTTTCTGATAAACAAATTAAAATCTATTGCAAAATATTTGTTTTAACATTGTTAAAACAATGTTTCTATATGTGGGTACCCGGGTACCCGGTCATTGACTACTGTCGGTAAAGTTGGTCATTGACATAATGGTTAAAAAACGAAAAACAAAATGGGCGGCACACGACCGTTGTCAAAAAAACGTGTTTTTTCAAAAGTTGCTCCGGGGCCTGCAGCATGTTTTGAAAGGCTTTGAGCCTGCAAAAATAAAGAAAAATTCTTAAGCTGCATGCAAATGTCTAGAGAATGTCGTCCGGAATTTTGAAAATATTAATTAAAAACAAAAATCGAATTTTTTGCAAAAAAAAAAAGAAGACATTTGTTTTTTTTGTTAATAACTTCTATATATTTTTTAATATTTGGCAAAACCCATATGATATTCTCTGCGGAATCTAATTAGAAAGCTAGAGATAAAGTTTCGACTTAATCGGATACAAATTGAGAGAGTTATCTTGCAAGCGAATTTGAAAAACAGATTAGGTGTACAAATAAGTTTCCGCCGTTTGGCACAAGATGGCCCGACCAGAAAATTATGTAGAAATTGTCAGACGTCAAACGTTATATTGGAAGTTTGAACACGTGATAACAACAAAACCTAAAAATATTAGTGACCTTGTATCAACTTTACCTAATTTTTTTCGTGCAAAAATTTCTAGTTTTATGCCAAACATGCGTCATTTGCGAGAACTTTTGATTTACTTTTTTAATTTGAAGAAATCTGCCGACGAGGCGCATCAATTGCTTGTAGAAGTATATGGTGAGACTGCTTTGAGTGAGAGAAGTTGTCGTGAGTGGTTTCAAAAGTTTAGAAACGGTGAGTTTGACGTGGAAGACAAAGAACGAAGTGGAAGGCCGAAACTGTACGATGACAAGGAATTGGAAGTAATATTGGAGGAAGATTCATCCCAAACGCAAAAAGAACTTGTACGTACATTAGATGTAACTCAACAAGCAATTTCACATCGTTTAATCCCTAGAGATAATTCAAAAATAAAGAAATTGGGTTCCATACGAACTGAAGCCGAGAGTCGTTGAACCCTGACTGCATAAATGAAATTCTGCTTGCCAGCCAAAAAAAAAAAAAAGAGTTTCTTGCATCGTATAGTCACTGTGGATGAAAAATGGATCCACTACAAAAATTATGGGGATCACCTGGGAAAAAACGTATGCTGTCTATTTGGTGGGATCAGATTGATGTCGTGTATTATCAATTGCTGAAGCCGAGTGAAACCATCACCGGCGTTCTCTATCGAACACAATTAATGAAATTGAGCCGGGCACTCAAGGAAAAACGTGCCCATTACTACTCTAGACATGACAAAATTATTCTTCTCTATAATAATGCTCGTCCGCATGTTGTGGTGCCGGTGAAAAACTATTTAGAAACACTTCGTTGGGAAGTCCTACCCCACACGCCGTATTTACCAGATTTTGCCCCTTCTGATTATCACTTATTTCGATCCATGGCACATGATCTATCCGAGCAGCACTTTATAATATATGAAGATACCAAAAAATGGGTCGATTCATGGATATCCTCAAGAAATTAAGCGTTCTTCCGGCGTGGTATCCGGATGCTGCCAGAAAGATGGGAAAAGTAGTGTCTAGTAATGAACAATACTGTGAATAAAACGTAATATACTGCTCTTTCACTATAAATTCATATTTTTTTACAGAAAACATAGAAAACGGCGGAAACTTATTTGTACACAGTTTTGAGATAATCGCGTTTAAAGTTTTAAGTTCTGATTTCTATGCTTTAAACTTGAAAATGTATATTAAAAAATGATTCGTTTACTGTTAGTCACCAATGCCAGTACCATACAAATTGCCTTCCAAGTGTATATTTGTTTCACCTTCCAATTTTTTCAGCGATCTAGAGGCCGAGCTCGCCGTTTTTGCAGCATCCGTCAAATTGTACTTGTAATTGTAATTGTAAAAAATTACAGTGGCATAACCCCTTAACGAATTTGATGCTCTATCTGATTCTATCAATAGGATCTTGACCCTACATCCGCACACTAAAATCGTTATTTTGGGTGAATTCAATGTACCAGTGGTCATTCCGCCAACACACTGGACCCGTTTCTCACCTTCCACCCGAGCAAATACACAATTGGAGTTTCTTCGCCCTTGGACACTTCAGACCACTGTGTCATATCAGCTAAATTTGGTCTAACCCACAGCAACATGAAGGAGAAATCTCCCAAAAGAACAATGTGGTTCTACGAGAAAGCCAACTGAGAACATCTAAACGACTTTTTTGAGAAACCAAATTGATCATTATTTTTCCTTAATAACGATGTTGACACTGTAGCGAATACATTGACAGACGCGATTATATTTGGCATGCGAAGCTTCATTCCACACAGAGTAAAGAGTATCAAACCCAAGAGAAATATGTGCTTCGATTTCGGGTGCAGAGAAGTCACTAAGGCAGAAGAGTTGAGCTTCCGTTTGTAGGAATTAAACAATACTAAGTAAAACCGGAAAAGATTCGGGAGAACTAGAAATGACTGCTATGTGCAGTCATTTCAAGCGTTGAATATAGAGTTCTTTTATGGCCAGAGAGTGAGACAAAAAATACTAAACTCTCCCACTGTCGGTGAGGTCGTGAACTTACGGGATCCTACAGGCCAATAAATAATAATAATAATAACTCTCCCACTTCTTAGCATTCGTGAAAAACATCCAAAACTCAGTCTTCTCATCCATTCTTTCGCCTATAGTCGATGACAGACCTGCCATCAATGCAATAGAGAAAGCGAGTCTACTTGCATATTTTGCACTTATTACCTACGTTGCCTGATACCATATCAGTTTGGCCTCAACTTGAGCATAAGGAGCACACCATGTGCCAGATTCACTTTCGAACGTGTATTGTTGCCCACACACTCAACGCAAACAAATCCCCTGCTCCGGATGGCATTCTTCCAATTCTCTTGAAGAGATGTTCCTCTTTACTCGCTAAACCACTGCGGAAAGTCTCATTTGTCTTATTCTACTGTCTGTTTCCAAAATAAGTGGAACTCAGCGAACATTCAGCCAATTCCCAAGAAGTGCGACTAATCGTCCCTTTCTTCTTATCGCCCCATAGACTTCTATTCTCTCGAAGGTAACGGAATCACTGATTAACCGTCAAGTTTCGAAATATCTGGAATCAAATGACCTCCTCAATGACCGCCAATATGGCTTTCGTAGCAAGCGGTCCACAGGAGATTTGATGGCGTACCTTACCGAAAAGTGGAGCCATTCCATCCACTACTTCGGCGAAAGCATCATTGTTGCACTGGATATGTCGAAAGCCTGCGACAGAGTTTGGCATCCAGACCTTTTATCAAAATTACATTCATATGGAGTGCGCAATTCCCTGATCCAATGGATAAGAGACTATCTCTCTGCCATTTTCGCACATCGTCAACATTCGTAAACCGCTGGTCTTTCAAATAAAACGACATTGATCTGAATAAGTAGTAATCACAAGGAGCCAAGTCTGGAGAATACGCCGCAAGCTGGACAACTTCCCAGCCTAAGGCGAAGATTAGTTCCTGAGTTGCTTTTGCTGAATGTGGACGAGCCATCTCATGCAACAATATCACTTTGCGCCTTTCGTGGCCCGTAAATAGTCTTTTTTTCTTCTACAGCATCACTTAATCCGATCAATTGCGCCTGATAACGTTCAGCTGTAACAGTTTGACTATGTTCCAGAAGCTCGTAGAAAATGACCCGTCCAATCCGACCAGACACAGTAACACTTGGTATGAATATTTAATCATGCAACTGGTGTTGATAGCTGGCCTGGATCAGCCCATGATTACTGCGTTTAGGAATGCAAATTCATGGAGATGCTGACTCTTCGTTTTTTGTTTCCTTCCGTTAGTTTCTGACGAACCCATTTTCCTTTCTGTATCGTTCCCATTGCACACAATTGAATTGATAGTGCTTGCTGAAAAACTCTCAACTGTTCTGCAAGCGCCTCTTGAGTTTGACATGGATTTACTATCTTTTCTGCAATCTGGATTCATTTTGCCGGTAGAAGGTCTTCCGGAACCGAACAGAGGTCATAAAGCCTTTGAAGATTTCATTGCCTCAAAAAGTCAGCACACAAAAAGGAATATTTGACCTTGTATCTCTTCTGCGTACGGTGTGATTCTCCCCAGTATGGCAATTGTTAGTATTTTGTATGTGGTTGAGAGCAATGATATTCCTCTGTAGTTTTCGCAGTCAGTTCTGTCGCCTTTTTTGAAAATGGGGACGATTGTTGAGGTTTTCCATTCTTCCGGAGTGACCTCCTTATCCCATCATCTTGCGATAACCGGAATCACCCACATCCGTGAGGATATTGGGCTCGGCCCCGATATATCTGAAAAGAAAGAATAGAGGATTCCTGACCCTATGGGATGGGTCCAGGAATCCTCTATTATAGAGGAGAATGTTGTTGGGAAGGGTGCTTTCTTCAGTTTTGTACTGAACAAAAAATTGTGGTGGTCTGATCCGAAGAGATGGAGAGAGAGAGAGAAGGTCAAGAACGCAAGACTCTCGTATAAGTGGGTTCTCGCTGTTCTGAATGCTTTCGAGGTACTTATATGCTAATTGTAGCAACTACACGTCGATAGGAATAATGGAGGCACCTTCGTATAGGTGAGAGTTCGGGTAAAGGCAGCCGTCAGGCCTTCTAGAGTGGTTGGTGCATCCGCCCAGATCGGATTAGCTGATTATAGCAGAGAAACTTAACTTTGGTGTACTTTGTTGCTCCACTTCAAGATGTTGTGCAGTTGCTTAGACCGACCGAGACCCCTTTGAAGAATGTGGGTCACATGTTCGATGAAATTAATATTTGGGGTATAGATGACCCAAGATATTTCTTCCTGTCCTGTAGTCTAATCGTAGTACCTCCTATTTGTATTCGTATATTCTGTGATTATCGAGAAGTAGGTTGGGAGTGTTTACTACTCAGAATTATAGCTACTGCTTTGGAAAGGTTAATTCGAATTTTCCATCGACTGTAGTGCTGATACAGTTCGTCTAGATGACGGTTGAGTCGGTTTGTTGCGAGTTTTGAGCTTTTAGATGACGTATACCCAAGGACGTCATCCCCATAGCATATCTGGTTTACTCTTCCGTCCATAGGTCGAGGAATATCTGAGGTGTAGATTAAATAAGGCTCCTCGATAGTATAGTGGTTAGTATCCCCGCCTGTCACGTGGGAGACCGGGGTTCGATTCCCCGTCGGGGAGCCTCTGGCGCAATACTAATGACCTTGCCCAGAAAAACAGATTGTCATGGAAATTTTAACAAGCCTTGCTAAATAAGGCCAAGACCGGCTCCCGGTTGTAGTGCCGATGATGATGATTATGATGATGAGATATTAAGTAAGATGGGGCCTAGAATGGAGCCCTGTGGTACGCCTGCAGCGGCGTTGAAGGTTCCGGAAAGCTTTCCATTCACTCGAACTTGGAAGGTTCTGTTTAGAACGAACTGGTAGATGATACTACACAGCGTTCTACTAAGGCCAGTATTCAATAATTTGAAAGCGAGACCTTCGATCCAGGTTGTGTCAAAAGCCTTTTCAATGTCCAGGCTCACCGCAATGATAGGTTCCTTATTAAAGAGGGGCACGCAGACGTGGTTTTGAAATATGTTGAGAGCCATGGTGGTGCTGTGCGCTCTTATAAATCCAAATTGGAAATCAGGTATTAGGTTCCTGGCACTGTTAAACTTATTTAGCTTCTCCTATATGAACTGTTCATATATCTTGCTGATGCAGGTGAGGAGCGAAATAGGACGAAAGCTTGAGGGGTGATATCTTGGTTTCCTAGCTTTGGCTATTGGGCAGACAACAGCATGTTTCCAGGCTTGGGGAAAGTACCCCATGTTGTAGGCATTATTGAACAGAATGGAGAGCTTTATAAAGAATAAAGCAGAGATGTTGTCGATACCGGGTGACTTCTTGGGGTTTCGAGATTTAACTAGATTTTGTAGGGTATTTGGCGTGACGAAGCCGTGACCATTATCACGTGTGTCATCGAAGTATGCACTGCTAGATGGGTTAAAGACAACAATTGGCTCGTTAAAGTTGTCTAGTTTATTTTGGACCTCTGAATTAATGAATGCATTAGTATCCGGGGACCCATCCTGGAGAGTAATCCTGTGATTATATTCGAAGATCTCTCCGATAATATTTGCTTTATTGGTGTCATTATTAACAACTCCGTTGTGTATGATTGGACTAGTGATACGAGAAGTGCCACATATCTTTTTAACATTTTTATAAACGTTCTGGTCCATCTGAATACTATTGAGTTTGCCTTCCAATTGTCGGGTACGATTGTTTTGGATTCTTTGTTTTATCAGTGTACCAATATTGTGAATGATGGATCCCAATAATTGTTCCCTTTGGGTAAAGTGGTGACGATATCTCATTCTGCAGAGCTTTTTACGCTCCCGGATGAGACGAAGAGTGAAGTCGTCAAGGGGAATCTGATAAGTATTTTCAAGTTTGTACTTCGGGGCATGAGTCACAGAAGTTTTAACTAGAATCTCGTGAAATCGAGTTACAGCGTTATTTATCTCAACCGTCGTTAGGTTCCTTTCAGCGGGAAGAGAGAGTTGGTGGAGTTTTTCGTTCAATGTAATATTGAAGTTGTCCCAATTTGGGCGCCCATAATCGGGTATGTGTCTGATATGAGCCCGGGATGCTCGATGGCCGCGGGTGAACATGGTCACAGCGTTGTGGTCAGATACACCCGCAGATACTTGGGGGATTGATTTTATTTACAAATTGCCGGAGTATTTATACTCCCGATCATTCATACAAATAATTACAAATTATTACTCATTTATTCATAAAATACAAATTTACTTATTATGCTATTCTTACTTCTAGCACCTGCTTACCGTATAGTATAAAACAGTGACACGAATTCATCTATATAATAATGAATTACTGCTAGCACCGAGTGCATGCCACATGATATTTGCAAACCGTAACTGGAGCAATTCATTTCTGTGACTCAATGACAACAGTTGACCTTGAAACGCTGCCGGCACCGTAACAGGGGCAATTCATTCAGCTGATATATTTTACATGGTCGTCTGGTGATCGTATGGTTACACTATACTTGCGTCAATTCCTGATTTCATAGGTGCATAGATTTGGGTGATTTCGTAGATGCATAGATTTTGTTCACCTTCGCTTCTACTTAGTGGTCTGAGCTGCTGTATTGTTCGGTTGTTTATTGGTGTTATGGGATTTGTCAGTACACCCAAACCTATTTTTGTGGATAGACATCGCATAAAAAAACGCCCAAAACTTCATGAGTAGTTATAAAAAATAGTTTTCGCAACACAATTAAAACGTTTTTTTTTATGCGGTGAATAGGGATAAAAAAAGTCTCATGTGGAAAATAAGTCAAAACTTCACGAAATAATTAGTTTTTGCGACAAATGTTGCTTCACTAGACGCTGGTATATGTCTCGATAACGTGATATACGAGATTGAAGCTCCTTTTGGAATTTTGAAGTTCTTTCAGAATTGGCATCGATTGCAAGAAAATGACATTCTAATTCATGGCAAAGTTGGACTCATGCATAGATTTTATCTGCTATCATATAATCGGGCTCTTCTTGCCCATCAGTAACAGGTTCGAGTGTATATGTTAAATATATTTTCCATCGCAACATTAAAAGATGCCTCCTCCTGGAGATACTGGTTCACAAACAAGTTAATTAAAACCATATTGGCATTTTCTCCTTCCTTCGTATCCCCTCCAACTCCTTTCTTTTCTGACCGCGCTATAATTTCTCATATCATCATCATCGGCACTACAACCGGGATCCGGTCTTGGCCTTATTTAACAAATCTCTCCACCGGTCCCGATATCGAGGCGATGTCATCCAGTTTGGCACTCACAGGCTCTGGGCGTCCTGGTCTTCGCCATCCCTCCATCGCAGACAAGGACTGCCGTGCTGTCTCCTTCCATACATCCTGCCACAAAGGATTTTCCGGGTAGGCTGCTCTTCACACATTCGAGCTAGGTGTCCCGTCCACCGGAGTCTACCGAGCTTGATTTTTCTTACAACATTAGCTTCAAGGTAGATTGCGTACAACTCATGGTTGTAGCGTCTCCGAAATCGTCCTCCCTCACATACGGGGTCAACAATTCTCCTTAAGACCTTCCTCTCGAACGCGGCTAAGAGTTCAGAGTGCCTTTTATTGAGCACCCAGGTCTCGGACCCATACATGAGTACTGATAAGACCATGGTCTTGTACAGTAGTAACTTGGATGTTCTGGATAAATTTCGGGATTTAAAGAGCCTTGATAGACCATGGTAGGCTTTGTTGGATTTGATCAGTGGTTCGCGTATTTCTTCTTACATATTGTTATCGGCTGATACTATTGACCCAAGGTAGTTAAAGGATTGCACTACTTCAAATTCGTGCTCCACTACCCTGATAGTTTGACCAACGTTAGGTCTTCTCTTCGCAGAAGTTGCCACCATGTACTTGGTTTTTCCCTCATTAATGTGCAGTCCCAGTTTTTGTGCGCCTGTTCGATCTGGGTGAAGGATTCCTGTACAGCCGATTCGGTTCTACCGATGATGTCGATGTCATCTTCATGGGCAAGTATCTGACTGGACTTGGTGATAATAGTCGCCCTAGTTGTAACGCCAGAGTCACGGATTGCTTTCTCCAACGCCAGATTGAAGAGGAGGTAGGCCAGACCGTCCCCTTGTCGGAGTACATTAAAGATGTTTATTGGTTTGCACAGCAATACCGCTATTTTTACTTTACTAGTTACGTTGGTCATGGTCAACCTACAAAGTCGTATCAATTTGTTTGGAATGCCGAAATCTCTCATGGCATTATATAGTTCTACCCTGGCTATGGTGTCGTGGCGACCTTAAAGTCTATAAATAGATGATATAATGGAATCTTAAATTCCTGACATTTTTCCATCGCCTGCCTAAGGGTGAATATTTGATCAATCGCTGATTTGCCTGGGATGAAGTCACACTGATATTGACCAATGATGGCTTTAGCGTATGGGGCTATCCGATTTTGTAGGATAGTGAAGAGTATCTTATAGGCGGTACTCAGCAATGTTATACCCCTATAGTTGCTGCACACTGTGATATCTCCCTTCTTATGTATGGGACAAATTTTACCACGACGCCAATCTTCCGGCATCTCCTCTTGCTCCCATACGTGCACCACGATCTCATGAATTGCGTGATGTAACGCTGTCCCACCTTGTTTGATCAGCTCAGCTGGTATGCCATCAGCTTCGGGGGCTTTATTTGATTTTAGCTTTTAATGTTTCCTCAATGCTTGCTGGTGGCAGCATTTGGTCTTGATTTTGCATTGGTGGATTCTCCAATTCATCTGTGAGCTGACCATTTAGCAATTCATTGAAGTGCACTTCCCATGGCCCCAGAATGCCTTCAGGATCGGTGATCATATTACCCTCTTTATCCTTGCAGTAAGTGCAGTGTGGTGTACCGCGTCATACTGCGGATTATTTGGTAGAACTTCCGTGCGACTTCGCTCTCTACTTTTCTCTATTCCACAGACAAGATTTTTTCCCAGGCACTTTTCTTTTGTCTGGCCCCAGGACTTACTCTCCCTCCGTCGAGCTCTTCGAGGGCGAGTCTTAACGCATGACCAAAGGTGTTACTGGTATTCTCATTGCGTAAGGCAGCCGTGTTGATCCGAACCTGATCCGCGGATGCAATACGTCTCCGTAAGGCAATCCGCGTTCGGAACACTGTACCAACAAGATAGTGTTCCGAGTCGACGTTGGCACCTCGTTACGTTTGCACCCTCATCAGGATCGAGGACTGGCGGCGATCTATTAATACGTGGTCAATTGTGACACCCAGGTGGCTTAGTGGATTTCTTTTCGCGAAACCTGATACTTGCAACGACCAAGTTTTTTCAGTTCCAAACTATGGGAACCTGTGTAGTGCTTGAAAACCGGCTCCCGACCTATTTTTGCATTCAAATCACCAAGAACGATTTTCACATCGTATCTTGGCCACGCATTGTGGGCCCGTTCGACGTTTTCGTAGTTTTCTTCTTTTTCGTTCTCAGGGGACTCCTCTGTAGGTCCGTGAATGTTTATGAGGCTTAAGTTTTTAAACTTGCCTCGCGCGCGAAGAGAGCATAGCCTTTCGTTTATTGCATTAAAGCCGATGATGGCAGGCTTCAGTTTTTGGCTGACTAGAAATCCTACCCCGAGCACATGGTGTTTTGCATGACAGCTGTAATAAATGTCATACTCGTTTCTTTGAAAAACGCCACTCCCCGTCCATCTTATTTCTTGTAATGCTGTTATGTCAGCCTTATATTCGGACAGGGCATCGGCTAGCTGCTGTGTAGCTCGAGCTCTGTATAGTGAGCGGACGTTCCATGAAAAAATTCGTTTAGCCTGTGGAGAAGAAGTATTGTGCGCCGGCGTACGGCACTGGGTTCACTTCTTCTCCCATCGTCATTAAAAGATTTCACGAAAGAAAACACCAACAAGGAACGACGGTCACGCACCGAACACCCCAGCAAAATGTTCGCAAGAGGAAACGTCACACACAGGAGAAATTAATTGAAACACACTGGTGTAATTTTTAATCATAATGTTTTTTTTTTTATTAATTTCAACTCAGACTAAAACAATTGTTAAAATACGAATTCAAGTTGTTTAAAGTACTTAAACTAATGGTACAATTTTGTTTGCAATATAAATTCGCGCTTCTTAATATTCCTCATTGAATCGTTCAAACGTACACAATACACGAACTAACTAAACATCCCGGCGTGCGCACCGGGGAGCGAAGGAAGAAACGACCAGCTCGGTCGGAGGATGGATAAAGACTCGTAAGGAAAAACGACTCCTAGAGAACCCATCGTACCGGCGCCGGTACGGTGGATGGTGGGCGACCCGTTCGCTTCGAAGATTGAAATACGACTCATCGAGGATAGAACTCTGACTTGAATTTAATCCTCTATTAATGGTGAGTGGTGAATGTCCTCTCGGCTAAGGATATGTTTACTTACCACAAGAGAATCGTAAAGTCTGTCTTTGTGGAATAGAAAACCAGATCTCGTAATGAAGATCATGGTGGTATGGATGTATGTGTGATTGTAAAGATCACATTGGTTTTCTCATGCAACAAGGCCATAGAAAACTAAGTTGAAAGACGGTAAGGACAAAGGGATCGTGAAGATCATTGTCTATGATGTTCATTGTGGTTATATAAATAGACGGTAATGCATCAAGAAAATGGTGCTAAAAGGAAAGATTAAAAAAGGGCATCATAAAAGTCTTGGATGAGTGATGCCCCTGCGTAAATAGACGCATAGCCATTAGAAAAAGGTGCTAATGGATTGGGATACTTTATACGATGAAAATTGTATATCGTATCTTGGGTCGGTGGAAGAAACGAATCCCTTGCCTGCATTTGTTTATGCAGGGTAATTCGTTTGTGGCAAAGCACGAAATTGGTGATTGTTTGTATTTAGGAAATGCGGTAATTGTTTGTCGATTGAACAAACGAATCGCTGGTCGGTTTGTTGCAGCTGTAAAAGCAAGCTGTCCGACATTGCATTTTAATGATGACAAAGGGTACCGAATGGTTTGGGATTTATGATGCATTGAATTATGAATGCTAAGAGTTCTTTGTTGGGGAAATTTTGCCGATGCGTTGATGCATAGAAAAATGCCCTTGTTGGTAAAATTCTTTTCAGGAATTTCTAGTAAATGCGTTGGAAGCATTAATTGTCCTTGGACAAGGAAATGTTTTCAGGTGCCGATGCCATTGCATTGCATGCGAAAAACAATGGGAGTTGGGTTGCAATTATGGGGGGTTCTTTGGGTAGGCTTAAAAGCACCCCCACAAGCTATTTTCGTTTCCGTAGCCGTCGTCGTGTATCCGGTCCATATCCGAGGCTTGTTAAATTTGCCATAATAATTCATTCTTACGGGCATGGTTATTAGCCTTGCGCAAACCTTTCTCAGGATGTCGCTGTATGCATTGGTTCACTACTTGGCGGGTACCAAAGTAGCTATCCAGGGGTGTCACGTGGAGACTGCATGTCAACTTAAAATGAACAGGGGCAAGGATCGTCCTGGCCTTCGCCGGGTTGAAAGCAATCAGTAACTTTGCCCTGTCATTTTCATTTCATTTTTAAAACATTTTTTATTTTTCTTTTTATATTCTTAATTTCTAAATTAAAGGCTAGACAAAAAATGCTTAAATTCTAGCTTAATTATCTTATATAATAACTTACTGGTCCTTCGCAGACGCTCTAAGCTAAACATTACTAAACATTTGTATAATTTGCCTTTCGGCGACAGAAGTTTGTGGCAGTACTTATAATTATTTGAAAGACAAAGAAAATTTGAAAAACTTTGTCAATTTTTTTTGTTTTTTTTTTCTTAAAATTTAGCTTACTTAACTACCTATTTTTTTTTTTTTTTTTTTTTTTTTTTTTTAATTTTTTTTTTTATGTAAAAGCACTTAACCTAACTTAACTTAAATCTTATACTACCCTAATTCTAGAAAAGCTAAGTCTATGTAAGCTAGCTGACGATAGTGTGATTCTATACCGACTTTGGTATCCAGGTCTTTATATGCCATTCAACCACCAGAACTGTTGACGCTGTCTAATACTATCGTCCCGGTCTCTGTGGGAGATAGCCCTACTGAAGCGCAGGAGCTCTTCTTCGGTGCGCGTTACTTCCCGGTCGTAGCACAATCGCCCGTCTACGGAAGATCTACTTACATGATAGATCAGCGGAATTCCGGATCTATCCTGCATAAGCCCTTTCATGTCCAACTCAAGGAACGCCTCTGGTGGAACAAAGCCGTTGCGACGCACGCTCTCATAGTACAGTGTTTGGATAATAGGCCCCGAAAATTAGGTCATTGGACGAGCTTATTGCTCTCGCAATATGTCCTCTGATTAATTTAATCATAAAATTATCCACCCTATTTATGTACGCTTCATTATATAAAGTCTCATTTGAATAATAATTTTTAAAATCCGATTCCGGTGTCCGATATAATTTGAGACAACTTCTGAGACACTTCCTTTCGAACACCCGAATCTTTTCCATCAAATTTGGACCTATGTTAAACCATACTGGACAACCATATATGAGCATTGGCCTGATTAGCGTCATGTAGCATATGACATTTACCCTGCTGTCAAGTTGGCTACTGTGAAATAGCCTCCTTGTCATAGCAAACGTTTTTCTAGCCTTGACCAGAGCAGCTTCCACATGTCTGTTGAAATACAGATATTGGTCTAGCCAGATGCCAAGGTATTTAACTAAACTCTTGGTTTCCAGTTTATCTCCATGCGGTCCCACGATAACTAGCTTTCGCCAGTTTTTCCTTGTGTCGTTCGTGGCTTTATATAATGGAGTTCTAAACAGGATGGCTTCACATTTATGGAAGTTGATCTTAAGTTTCCAGTCGTCGCAATAGCGCTGCACGTTGTTGAAATCTCGCTGTATTAAACTATTTATGATCTCAACTTTCGGAGCTGTTCTGTAAATTATGAGATCGTCTGCGTACGCAATAGCTTGCGGAAGTGCATCTAATAAGTCGCTAATGTAAATGTTAAAAAGAATCGGAGAGAGTACCGCGCCCTGTTGCAAGCTATTCTTGATATTATACGTTTTATTAGAGGTCACATTACCACTTTTGACCACGAACCTCCTGTCCTTTAACATATCGTAAAGTACATATAGTAAAGGCTTGTGTATGCCATGTCTGACCAACTTGTAATACAACCCTTCGATCCAGACGGTATCAAAGGCTTTTTCCAAGTCGATCAGACAGGCACCTGTGCATTAGTTCCTACATTTATTCCATTGTATGTCGGAGACCAGTTTAGTTGCGGAATGTGTGGTTTCATGACCCGCCCTGAAGCCAAACTGGTTATTTGGAATAATGCTGTTGTCGTCTACCCATTTTACCAGAGCTTTGTTAATGGTTTTTTCAAATACTTTACTGATGCTTGGGAGTAAACTTATCGAACGCATGTTCATTGAGTTTGTACAGTCTTTGCCCTTTTTTTGGGATAGGCTGAATGATAGCCGTTTTCCTACGCGCGGGATAATATGTATTATTCAACGCGTTGTTAAACAGGACCGTGTATATATCTATTGCCTTTGGGGGCAGGTTCTTGAGTACGATGTTAGGTACTCCATCTATTCCCATTGACTTTTTGCTTCTTAATGAGTCGAAGATACTCTGGATTCCTTCCCTTGTGATTAAAAGGCTATTAGCCTCACCATTGGCATTAATGTCAATTGACAGATTATCGTCACTGAATTCGGTAAAACCCGGATTCTCCGATTGCCAAAGTGAAATTTCATTCCGGAGGTGCAGGTGATTCAGTAGAATTCTGTCCTCCAGGTCGTGATTTCGGCGAATGCTTTCATTCACCTTGTACATTTCCTGAATGACAGCTCCCACAGCGTTCACCTTTTCCAAAGGATCTTCGATCACGAAGAGCTCACTATTGAGGATAGCGTTCTCTGTATCTATGCCAATGTTGGTTAGCAGCTGCTTGTTTACCTCAGTACGTGGGATTTGGAGACACTGAATCTCATTTTGATTATTTCTCCTGAATATTTTATTTATTTGTGGGAACATATTCGGGTTATTAGTTTTTATGTAACTTAACCCTGTATGTTCGCCCCCATTCCCCCTTTCTCATATCATACATTTTTTAATAATCCCTTTAGCGAATGATTATTATTAAAACAAAAAAGTGGTGCTATGTGTAAAAGGGACTCATAAATTTCCCCATTTTTAGGGAACGCATTTGATACGTGTAAACCGCCCAATGAATATTATTAAAAAAAAAATTAATTGTATATATTTACTAACAGTAACATTACTTATAGTCAAAATTTCCAACACTACTAATATAAAACAACTTATTTACATTTTATTCTTTCAGTCTTGGCATTTGAGCGTAAGCAAACTGGAGTTTGGAAATATTTTCCTACAATCCCACAAGTAAAGAAAAAAAAAAGAAAAGAAAAACAATAGAAGTTGACTGTAATTACTATTCTTACTTATTCTGCTCTTATAATTTTATGGATGAAACAAAACAGAACAAAACAATACTGGCATATAATAATCTATTAAATAAAGTGTTTTTAATTTAAAATTCAATTATACTTAATAAATTTGATTTGCATTATAATATTTTACTCAATATCATAGTTACAATGTGTAAACGTTGTGTTAAAAATTTTACTAACCTTGCATTGATTTAAAAACAATAATAAAACACATATTTTTATGTGTTACATCAATGCAGTGAGTAAATTGTGTTTTGTGGACATATTAGTTTTTAGGCGAACGCATCAGATTGTGTTCAGGTAATATATTATAAAATATGTAACTATTAATATTACTATTATTATATTATTATTTTATTCTAATTCTGATTGCTATTGTTAAGATGGAAGCATTTGTTTTCTTTTTTTTATAATTAATTTTACAGGTACAACGATATTGAACGTATATTAACCGTTAGAAAATGTTGAACATACTGTTTATAAAAAAGAGCATTTGTTTAGACAGGCATTGTGTTATTCTTGAATATTAAAATCAATGTTAATGATCTTTAATCTAAATTAATTTCATGATGAAGAACCGATATGCAATAAATACTAGATTGATGTCATTTATTTTCATTAACCTCTAGAAAATATACTTTTAAAGCCACCAACTCGCACTCATGACAATAGTCATTCACTAGTTCGAATACATTTTAAAATATAATAAAATATATAAACTAAAATAATCACTAAAAATCAATGAATGAAACATTTAACATGAAACTTGTATGCATCCTTAAATGATAATAAAATAAAATATAAATATAGACAGATATTTAATTAAAAATATAAACAAAGTGCAAATATAATCAAATTTTAGGAAAAAAAGTGTTTTAAAAAATTATAACAAATCGAACTTGTTGCCCCAAGCTTTCGATTATTTGCGTTTATATTTCAAGTAGGACTGCGGCACACAACCGTAGTATTTCTTTAATCGTCGCGATTTATCCACTGATTAAAAATAAATTTTAAATATATACAACAAAAATAAAAACCAAAGAAAAAAGTTATATATACACATTTTTTTCAATGGACTAAATTTAACTGGCAAAAAAATATATATTAACATTTTCAATATGAGGAATATAAACTTTTCCTAAAAAAGAAATTAATTTAATAAAAAAAAATTAACAAAAGGAAAACTTAGTGTATGAGCTTTTAAGACAATGTGTAAAATTATTAAATGAACATTTTCTATAAAATACAACTTATTTGGTTTTGATATTACTATATCGAAATTGGATAGCATAAGATCCTTATCAATTATATTTTATTTTCCAGTCCTCATTATTATATTTCACTCGATCATATTGACGTCGATGATGTTAATTCCTCTTGCTGATTTTAGTATAGAATTCAGTCGAATCAAGCGAACGTGGTTGGTTTTGCCTTATCATGTGTTTCCTCATTACTACGACCAACAATTTAACACCAATGTGAACCGAAATCTCCTTTTCCTACCCATCTCTTTTTCGTCCGCTTTCGCTAGGCTTTGACACTAATGTTGTTAAAACAGCGTCTTCCTGTGCGTGTATTATTTATTTTATTATTATTTATTTATCTCATTAATGTTGCTGTTGGTTAGAGGAAATTTAGCTGACACGACACAGTGGTCTGAAGTGCCCAAGGGCAAAAAAAAACTTAAATTGTATATTCGTTTGGGTGGGAGGTGAGAAACAGGTCCAGTGTATTGGCGAAATGACCATCTATGTCTGGTACCCGTGTTGGCTCATTGACAAGTTGAGTTAAACTATTTGAATCAGCAAAAAGCTGGACATATTGACCTTCAGGTGTTGTGTGCCCGGAGTGACGAAGCCAGTAAGAGCTATGCACATTAAAAACACCTGCAATAACGATTTCATTGTGGGGATATAGGGTCAAGATCCTATTGATAGAATCAGACAGAGCATCAAATTCGTTAAGGGATGCGTTTCTATCCAAGTTTGGGCTTCTGTAAAGAAAGCAGTAATGTATGATATGCTTTCGAACGTGAAGTTTTAGCCAAGAGAAATTAAATTGTGGGTTGGAACAGAGCCCATATTGTGGCAGAACCTGATAAGCAATATCTTTTCGTATGTATGTGGCTATACCACGATGTGGAAAGAACAGGGCCACTAAATTATATCCAGGTAGATTAAAATTGGAAATATCTGTATTGGTAATTACCTGGATTTCGCTAAGTGCAAGGGTTGCTGGTCTCTGGTTAGAAACATGGGCAGACACAGAAGAGAAATTGCATCAACCCGCGAATGTTACACAAATCAACGCGAAATTCTCGCTCCATTGAACTACTATCCAAGTAGATTGAAATTGGAAATATCTGTATTATTATGTATTACTTGGGTTTCGCTAAGTGCAAGGATAGTCGATTTCTGGTTAGAAATGTGGACAGACATAGAGGAGAATTGCATCTTAGGCCGCAAATGTTACAAAGATCGTCGGGAAATTACCGTTTCATTGAAATAGCCCGACACAGAAAACCAATACCGCCAAACGACGAACATGATACCACTCAGGCACCGAAAACTCTCCAAAGATTAAAAATCAATCGAGAGCATCGATAACCGAGGTACCCAAACAGAGTTACAAAAAAGAGGAAAACAGACACAAGGAATGGAAAGAGCAGAGTGTTTTCCTGCACTGCACATCACTTGCGTGTATATCCTCTCACTTTTCACAGCACTAAGACGCGTGTGTGGAGATCGTTTGTTTGTTTAGAATCTCACAGTAAGACTTCTCGCGCGAACCGTTAGTGGAATTGGGTATCTTATGTGTATTTAAGATTTCCGAAACGGACTGCACAATTGATCCGATGGTACGAATCACGAGGCAGAAGTGCACGTGTTGTCTCGTTGGCGGTTTTAAATCGACTGTGTATGTATGCCGGCATAAATTCGATTAGAAATGGCTACCAAGGGAGAGCCAATATAATTCGAGACACAAACGATTGTCTAGTTATAGAAACAAAAAATATCGTGATAAGATGGAAGCCGAACTTTGAAAACCTGCTCAATGTGCGCACCCATCAACCACAAATAAACGCACCATACGTACATATAGCCGAGCCTCAGTTGAAGGCGCAATAAATCGATTGAAAAACAAGGCTCCCGGAGATGACTGCATACCGGCAGAGCTTGTGAAACATGGAGGAGAGGGAACCGCTCGAAAGACCCATCAACTAATCAAGACAATATGGGATAAGGAAGTCACTCTGGAATAAGGGAAAAGCTCAATAGTCATCCCCATTTTCAAAAGCAGCGACAGACCTGACTGCGAGAACTACAAAGGAATATCATTGCTCCCAACCACATACAAAATACTAACAAATGTCATTCTGACGAGAATCAAACCGTACGCAGAAGACATATTGACCCATTACAAGTTGCAGTTCAAATTCCAACTCCTTCGGTTAGTCCGCTATCGGTTTTAATCTCAACTGGGATAATGTCACACCAGAGGAAATTCAACATGGAATCAGGTAGGAATTCGGTAACGGTTTAACAAATATTGTATCAGCGGCATGATTGCACAGGCTTAGCTTTTCTAAGTTTAGAGTAAAATTGGATCGGATTTAAATTAAAAAAAAAGTTCAAATGAACTAAAAATAAAACGCACGATTTTTGATATCAGTTTTATTTATGGTTAAAAAATTACGATAATATTTTAGAAGTAACATCATCATCATCGGCACTATAACCGGGAAACAGTCTTGCCCTTATTTAGCAAGTCGTGAGGCTTGTTAAATTTTCCATAATGATTTGTTTATTCCGGGCAAGGTCATTAGTCTTGCGCCAGAGGCTCCCCGACGGGACTTAGATGTAACAACTAACCCCGAAATACAACAGCTTACGACCTTAGTAATACCATGTTTAAGTAACAACATCCACATAGGACCAGTTAGTTAAGATTTAAAATATTTAAGCTAGAATTAAACATTTCTTGTATAACCCAAAATTCCGAATGTAAGCAGGAATATAATAAGAAATGTGGTAAAAATAAAAATAAGTAACAGCATAGTGCACCATTTGCTTCGACGGAATCATTGGACCATATTTCGTTGAGTGTCCTCAAAACCTGTTGTAACAGTTACTGGTGACCGGTATCGGAACAGGTTGGAAAACATTCTTGTGCCCGAATTGGATCACTAAGCTCTACAGCACGTTTGGTTCCAACAATATGGTGTCACATCACGTGCAGCTCATGCTACGATGTAAATTTTGCGAGAAAACTTTCCAGGCCGTCAAGAAGTGGAGATATCGATTGGCTCCCACGAAACACACCAACTTGATTTCTCCCTATGAGATATTTAAGGGCATAAATATATAGCGTTTGCGACAATAGTGAAGAGCGTGTGATTCGAACCGATGCTATCACGGTTAGAATCACTAAAATATAGAACCAAAGCTCAACGCATCAGACCACTGCCGCATATGTGAATTCGATTTCTAAACTCAAATACATTCGACTAATGTGGAAATGGTATATTATTGCTATGGTATACGGCTTTTGGATGTGCTTTTGGTGGTGTTGTTCTTCACTAGTCGTGTGTGTATCTGCTAGAAATGCCACATCACTCCCTTCCCAGTAACTTTCGTTACGATCAACTTTGAGATGTGAACGACTGAGCGACGAGCGAGCGAGAGAGCGATCAAGAGAATGTCAGAGCAGGCGAGTGAGCCTGTGCTCTGCGTAGAAGTCGTGTGATTGTAAGTGATAAAGTTCTGTGTTTTTTTTTAGCTTCGGTAGGAAGGTAGAAATCTTCAAAAGATACCTCTAGACCGATCCAGAGGCATGCCGGGTTTTTACCGACTAAAACCACCTCCCGCAAGGCTCATATGCCCGTTAATCCCCGCGGAACTGTCTTTTAGATATTCCATCGCGGTGTGGGACGAAGTTTACCTGTTACTCCGCTCGTCACGTCGCAACTGCTGCATCATTTCACCGCGAATACCATTGGTTACGGACCATGCCTGTTTTGAACTAAGCATGTATTCTATTACTCCTCCCGGAGTAACTGTCCGTATCATATGTCTCTCCAAAATCGTTCGTGCGGTCTCGAATCCCATGCACTTTGTGAGTACGTGTTCCGCATTTTCTATTTTGCCTTCACAATACAAGCAGTATGGGTGATTCACATGTTTATACTTGTGCAAGTATTTCCGAAAGCATCCATGTCCTGATATTAGCTGAGTCAAGTGGAAATTCAGCTCGCCATGTTTTCTTTTCTCCCATGTTTCTATATTAGGTATCATGGTGTGGGTCCATCTTCCTTTGGTGGAAGAATCCCACCTTCGTTGCCATTCTCTTAGACTTGAGAGCTCTAATTGTGACCACATTCTCCGACGATTCTCTTGGGAGACCTTATGCCCTGCACCGTTTTCTTTAGCTGCAATGTCAGGTGGCGCCTTCCCGGCCAAAATATTTATAGCATCCTCGGATACCGTTCGGAATGCACAACATACTCTTAGTGATGCCAGCCTATGTGCGGAGTTCACTCCCCTCATGTACGACTTATACTGTGCGCCTCCTGCCAATATGTGAGCTGCATACATTATAATGGAGATGTTGACACTGATTATGAGTTTCCTTATGTGGGGCCGGGGTCCTCTAACATTGGGTAGCAGTCTCGCTACAACTTTGCATACTCTTACCGTTTTTTCACTCGTTTTCCTCAGGTGTTCCTTGAAGCTCAACCTGTTGTCGAATATAACATCAAGGTATTTAATATAGGGACTGGATCTGATTATTTGTCCTTCTATTTCTAAATCAAGGTGTTCAACTTTCTTGCGGCTGCTTATTAAAATTGCCTCCGTCTTATGTCCAGCTAGTTTCAGTCCGGGCATATCTAGCCAGCATTTAATGCTCTGGATCGCTTGGGAGCAAATATTCTCCAGGTCATCTAGATGTTTAGCTACGGCTACTATTGCCGAATCATCTGCGTACCCAATGATTCTAACCCCGTCTGGTACATTGACTCTGAGCACACATCATACATGATATTCCATAACAGCAGACCTAATACAGATCCCTGAGGTACACCCGCTGTTATTTTATATTCCTGTGGTCCCTCATCTGTATCATAGAGCAGTCTTCTATCCGAGAGATAGTTTGCTAATATACGCACCAAGTAGGGGGAGACTTGTAGATCGCCCAACGCTTCTAGAATCCGATTCCAATTCACCGAGTTAAGCGCATTTTTAACACCTAGCGTCACCACCGCGCAATATTTTTTGGTACCACCTAGCCATCGTGCTCCAGCTATCGCATTGCGAGCGATGTCGCGCACCACAGACAGTGCTTTTCCGGTTGATCTACCTTTCCGGAACCCATACTGCGATTCAGAAAGGTCCGATGTTTCAGTGAATTCTTCCAGGCGAGTGGCAATTTTTCGCTCAAGCAGTTTTCCTGTTGTGTCCAGCATGCACAACGGGCGATAAGACGACGGTTCTTCTGGATTCTTGGCACCTTTTGGTATAAGCACAAGCCGCTGTTTTTTCCATCGTTTAGGAAATTGTCCTGTTTGAAAGCAGGTTGTGAAGAGACTGCTGAAGACTTCGGGCTTTTTTGTTAGAGCAGTCTTCACTACAGCGTTAGAGACACCATAAAGTCCTGGGGTCTTGTTTTTTTTTATAACCCTTGCAGCCAAGAGTTCTGTGTGTGTATGGGAGTGTGTGTTATGTCGTACAGATCACGTCGGGGTCACCAGTTATAGCGTTTGCGACGATAGTGAAGAGCGAGTGATTCGAACCGACGCTATCACGGTTAGAATCACTAAAATCAAAGCTCAACGCATCAGGCCACTGCGGCGTATGTGAATTCGATTTCTAAACTCAAATACATTCGACTAATGTGGAAATGGTATATTATTGCTATGGTATGCGGCGTTAATGGATGTGCTTTTGGTTGTGTTGTTCTTCACTAGTCGTGTGTGTATCTGCTAGAAACGCCACAAATATACAGAAAACAAACCCTGATGCTAAAAACAACATTCGAATCGGAATGCATGATATAACCACAGAAATCCGCGAAATTGTTATGAAAAATGTGTTTAAAAGAACTCACCTATACGCCACAACCAGACGCGTAAAAAGTACCCTGTACTTAGCTCACTAACTAACTGTTTCCTAACATCTTAAGAAGCTTTTAAATCTGAAAAAAACAATCACAATGGATTCCATGGATGAAAAGAGAGTTGATTTAGAGCCATTTTCAGTAAGAGAATTAATTTTAGTGCTGTAGTAGGCCAGGTGTCGGTAGACAGATTGAATTATGTATAACAGCAGGTGTTTAGGAAGTTGGAAACACTCCTTATATATTGATAATTATTACCTTCGCCAGATTTAATGGCAGCAAGCTTTGAATATACAAATTTTAAAATAAAATGCCCACATACCATTCAGCTGCGCAATTGGATTTCAGTTGGCATTCAAACCAGTTCATTTTTTATAAAATATTAAATTTGTGTATAAAGAAGTGTCGGCAGATACGTGTAAGTTCCAGCTCGAAGTCTCTTCTTTCAATACGAAAAAGAATCGATGATTAAAATTGTTGCACAATACCTTTAGACGAACAGTTTACGTCTGCATACGCCTGAGCGAAACGTTTGCATCTTTACAATGATTCCTTGGCGTGGTTACGTTCAATGTATTCCAGACACTGGAAGAATTCTACGAACAAGTATACAACGTTTTTTCATGAATTTTAACATTTTTAGAATCTGGAGGAGCATCTTAAGGAATGCACGTTAACCGATAAACAACATCAAGCTCATACTCATACCAATGGTAAGGACAATGTGGAGAACAACTTAGAGAAATGAAATCCTCGCATACATACTGATACTCCTTTATATTGATGAGCATAACATCCGTCATTATAATAAATCCGATCAATTCAATTGTAATGTTTTTAATTGCAAATTCATTTCGTCTCATTAAAATTTGTTAACACATGCATAATTTCCTTAATGTTCACTCCCTAATTGGGTAATGGGGGGTTAAACATTTCATATGATACCATTAAAAAAACCAACGACTAAAAGGAAGGTCTGGTTTACATTCCATCTTCAACCGTCGGATTGGATAACTTTTAGGAAAGTAATGATTTTCCCTTCCTCAACTACGTTTCTTCATGGAGTTAATCGTAATCGTAGGCAAATCGATCTGCATAATATTTAATCAATTCCACGGTAATGCGCCCCTATTCCAAGTTATAATAGGACTCTGGTTGGATGACGTGAAGCTTTTACATTAGAATAAATGATCAAGCAAATCGCTGCTGAATTTTCATAGTAATATCATTGCCAACTAATCACTAATGAATGTATTAAAAGACCGGCATTAAAATACGCCTTGGGCTTCACTAGCAGCGTCATTCGCAGGAACCTATCACAATTCAGTGTGTCAGATTAGCATCCAATTTGTTTCCTAATTAGCGTGAGGCCAGCAGTGGATGTGATGGCGCAAGACTAATGACCTTGCCCAGAAAAAATAAATCATTATGGAAGATTTAACAAGCCTCAGGACTTGCTAAATAAGGCCAAGACCGGCTCCCGGTTGTAGTGCCGATGATGATGATGATGATGAGCAGTGGATGTATGGCCTTACTACACCGTTATTATAGTCTTTTTTTGAGTGAGTGGGTGGTGAATATGTTCCTATTTTCCACATCACATTTTTATTATTATTATAATTTTATTAAACAGTAAATAAATTACAAATTTAATAAATACTTGAACTAGAATTAGCTGTCAGGTCTATCTACTAGGATCAATTAAACGTAGAAAGATATATAGTTAAATTCATTTATTTATTTTAAATACAGTTTTGAAGCCGTAAAGCCGTCATTATTATTATTATTTATTGGGCTGTAGGAACCCGGAAGTTCATGACCTCACCGAGTCGACTCCGCCATCGTTCCCTGTCCTGTGCACTCCCCTTCAACGTTTGACCATCCGATCCGATGTCCTCAAGGTCAAACCTAACATTGTCCTTCAATCTCCGTCACGGCCGTGCTGTCGGTCTCTTTTCCTTTGGTCTACCATCAAGAATTCTACGCACGGTCCTATCGTTGCCGATTCGTGCTACATGTCCGGCCCATCTTAATCTTCGCGACTTGATTACTCTCACTATTGTAAGTTTGCGGTATAGCCTTTCCAATTCATGGAATGTGGAGTTTCCTCCCTTGTCCTGCCTCCTCGTCATATTTACCTTCAAAGATACCCCTTAAGGGGAGATGTGAGAGTGCCTGAGTCGGTGTTTATGCATTTTATTGAGAGGGGGCGATACTGCCCAATGAGCGTTTTTATATCCGCCCAGATTTTTCTTTCTTAGGTTGTCCAATACTGGATTCCACCAAGACACTACTGCCTTATGGAGTTTTCGACTTGTTTGTGGTATCGAGGCATTTGCTCCTATTCGGATTGCTTTAGTGATTATGGCTGTTCCTTGATTAATATTTTGACTCTGTACATGTTGATTTAGTGCCTGGGTAATTATATTTTGAAATTTACTCCAATTGGCGAGTTCGGTTTGAAATTTAGGAAGAAGTTTAGAGGGTTTGGGACACATGCTTGTGTCAATGTTTATTATTATTGGAAAATGCTCGCTCCCGTGCAGGTTGGGTAAAGTATTCCAAGTACAAATGCGGGCCAATTGAGGGGAGGCTAGTGATACTACATGTGTGAAGGATTTGTGAGAGGAGAAGTGCGTGTGGCTACCGTTATTGAGTGGGGCTAGATTTGCGGTTAATATGTATTTCTCTACAGTTCTTCCCCTTTTATTAGTGGATGAAGATCCCCAAATGGGGCTCCTCGATAGTATACTAGTTAGTATACCCGCCTGTCACGCGGGAGACTGGGGTTCGATTCCTCGTCGGGGAGCCTCTGGCGCAAGACTAATGACCTTGCCCGGAAAAAACAAATCATTATGGAAAATTTAACTTGCGAAATAAGGCCAAGACTGGCTCCCAGTTGTAGTGCCGATGATGATGATGATTTAAAACTTTATTCTCGAATGCGCGGAATATGTTTTCTTCCCGTTTTGTGAGAGCCCATGTTTCGCATCCATATAGAACAATCGGCATGATTATGATTCTATAGACACGGAGCTTTATGTTACGTGATTGCAGTTTTATGAGCCGTCATAATATTGTATACTAAATTTATGTTGTCAGTGTTGATATTTTTTAATAGATGATGTTGTAGCTGGATCATTTTGCGCAAGTTGAGGAGACTTTCGAGCAGGAAAGAAGATGGCACACTGTGGAAATTGAATTATCTTACAAGTGGTTGTGTGTAAGATATGAGTGGCCAAGTTTAAGCCTGATATAGACCTGTAGTTGTTTTTAAAACTATGTTGTCGGAATAGATTGCTCTGTCCCCATTGGGATTAAGGTTTTTGTATTGGCGGTTGTTGTAATAACTCCAACTAAAAAGTAAATTGTTAGCAACTTTTTATTGTGTGGGAAGAATGATTTTAATGGCTCCTTTAGGGCTAATTTAGTTTCCGTGTCGGCTGCCTCGTTACCACTGATTCTAATGTGGCCGGGAATCCAACATATTTTCAAGGTTTTAACCTTCAAAATGAGACGGTTGCCATCATTGGTCAATATCAGTGTGGCTTCATCCCAGGCAAATCAGCAATTGATCAGATATTCACCTTTAGGCAGGCGATGGAAAAATGTCAGGAATTTAGGATTCCATTATATCATCTGTTTATAGACTTTAAGGCTGCCTACGACACCATAGCCAGGGTAGAACTATATAATGCCATCAGAGAATTTGGCGTTCTAAACAAATTGATACGACTTTGTAGGTTGACCATGGCCAACGTAACTACTAAAGTAAAAATAGCGGTATTGCTGTCCAAACCAATAAACATCTATAATAGACTCCGACAAGGGGACGGTCTAGCCTACCTTCTCTTCAACCTGGCGTTGGAGAAAGCAATCCGTGACTCTGGCGTTACAACAAGAGGGACTATTGTCACCAAGTCCAGCCAGATACTTGCCTACGCAGATGACATCGACATCATCGGTAGAACCGCATCGGCGGTACAGGAATCCTTCACCCAGATCGAGCAGGCGGCACAAAAACTGGGACTGCACATTAATGAGGGAAAAACTAAGTACATGGTGGCGACTTCTGCGAAGAGAAGACCTAACGTTGATCAAACTATCAGGGTGGTGGAGCATAAATTTGAAGTAGTGCAATCCTTTAACTACCCAGGTCCCCCCTAACATCCACAAATCCCTTTTCGTAAGTTTCATAAAACGGCGTTGGCGTCAGATAAAACAATAAAACGCCAACGGCAAATAAACAAAGATTTGACATTCGACGTTAAACTTCGATTGATTAAACGTTAACTGCGACTTGAGAAGTATTGTACATACAACCAAAAAGGAGAAGATTCAATAACAAACCCCAGGAAGCGGAACAGGGGAGCACGAACCGCTACGCCCCCTGCAACTTGCCGCCGAAACACCAAGCAACTGACAATAAGCAGCAACTGCAGCGACCGCTCAACGATCGCACAAGCTTATTCAAAGTAAGTCCCTTAACGTACCCTTCCTTCAATATAAAATTAAATATATTATCGAATTAAATTGTTTATAAATATCTATAACACTTTTATAGCAGAAAAACTGTCTGAAAATATTATGGTTTTGTGGCGTTTCTAACAGATACACACACAATACACAAGCAAATAGTGAAGAACACCAAACGAAGATCGAATAAGAAAATACATCTGCCGTATACCAAGCAATAACATAGCAATTCCACATCAGTTGAGTGTACTTGAGTTTAGAAATCGAATTCGTACAGGCGGCAGTGGCCCGATGTGTTGAGCATTGGTTACATTTACAGTGATTCTAACCGTCATAGCGTCAGATGGAATCACAAGTTCTTTACGATCGTTGCAATACGCGATAATTTGTGACCCCGACGTGATCTGTACACACAGCACACACTTTCCCGTAGTAAACAGAACTTTATTACTATAATCACACGAGTTCCGCATAGAGCACCAGCACACTCACCTGCTCTGAGGCTCACTCGTTCCTCGTTCCGTCGTTTGCACACTAAGTTGATCGTAACAAAGTTACTCAGGAGGGAGTAGCGTGGCGGTTCTAACAGATACACACACAATACACAAGCAAATAGTGAAGAACACCGAACGAAAATCATATAATAAAATGCATCAGCCGTATACCAAGCAGTAACATAGCAATTCCACATCAGTTGAGTGTACTTGAGTTTACAAATCATATTCGTATACGCGGCAGTGGCCTGATGTGTTGAGCATTGGTTACATTTTTAGTGATTCTAACCGTCATAGCGTCAGATCGAAGCACACGTTCTTCACTATCGCCGCAATACGCGATAATATACGCGAATAAAAAAAACTACGACCCGTTTGTGAAACGCCTTTTGTGCCCACCCCCCAAAGACAAAGATTTCGTTTTTCTGTGCAATTGTGCTACGGTACGGGTATAACAACTGAACACTAAATATTTGTGAAACCACCCTATAGCAGATACGAATATAAGTGAATAGTTATCGCGACCCAACCCGACAAGCCGAGCTACTACGAACGGTGTAATCAGAAACCTGTGCAAAACCCCAACTCGCAAGCCTTACGAAACGCCATCATCATCATCATCGGCACTACAACCGGGATCCGGTCTTGGCCTTATTTAGCAAGTCCCGAGGCTTTTTAATTTTCCATAATAATTTGTTTTTCCGGGTAAGGTTATTAGCCTTGCGTCAACCTTTCTCAGGATGTCGCTGCATCATTGGTTTACTGCTTAACGGGTGCCAAAGTAGTTATCCAGGGGTATCACGTGGATACTGCATATCAACTTGAATTGAACAGGGACAAGGATCATCCTGGCCTTCGCCGGGTTGAAAACAGAGACTTTGCCCTGTCTGAAACGCCATCACAGTGACAAAAAAAGTGTCAAGTAAAATAAAAAAGAAAACTAAGAGTGTGTAGCCGCGAATCCCCGGTCCAGATCTGTGGATCAGTTACCACCAGTTCGCGGTGCAACCTGGGATCCAGATCTGTGTATCGGCTACCACCGCCCAGTTCGCAGTGCAGCACCGATCCAGAAGTAGGGATCAACCGCCGCCAAGTTCGCGGCATCCTAAAGGGCCCAGTCCAAGGGCCGACCGATGCCAAGGTCGCGGGACATTAAAGTCCAAACGCAAAGACCCACCATTATCAAGTCCGTGATAACACTTAGCTCAAAGCCCAGAGTGAAGTCAAACATGACTGCGACATTGGCGGAACAACTCATCAGCGCCCAATTAACCGCACATGAAAGGATGATGGGAACTTTTAAGTTTCACAAAATTTGTGACCAACAAGCGTTGAACACACCTTCCACTAACAATGGGTCTTGTCTTGATGTGGGCCTGGTGTCAGGAACAGTGATGTCTCCTGGCGTGTACTTGTGTTGGGCAGGGGCGACACGTATTTGGATTTTGCCGACCGAGGAATTTTGGTCGGGGAATATCCACAGATAGGTTGGCTACTTTGGAGGATTTAACTAGGAAACGAAGACTCCGTCGGGTAATTCCGCTATAGTTTCGTCCCCGGTACTAATATCATCAATATCTTTATTGAGTAGGAATACACTAAAAGATAATAAAGGAGTCTTTTCATCACATAAAGATATCACTATGAATTTTGGGTCGGGAAAGTAAGTATTTAATTGTAGTGGTTTGTCGAGTGGGTACATTTTTTTTTAGACGTTGGGCTCAGGCACAGATTGTGGCTCTTTACTAAGGACATCAAATCTGCCACCTGTGAGCACATATAATTTAACGGATTACGCGCTTGATCAAATTATATGTATGCGGTATCGAGGCAAAGAAAACAAGATAATATGTGGTCACAAATGCTGAGAATATAACGGTTGAGTAATTGAGAAAATATCGCGAGCAAAACTGAAAGACAAGTTGTCGGCTTGAAAATCAGGCGGTGACTGCATTAAATTTTTAATCCCAATGGATTTATCACAATACAGAGGAAGGAAAGATAAAATAACTAAGTAGCAAGCTGATCATGCAACTACAAAACCGTCCATCGGGAAATTTGATGGTAAATTGTTCAAATAAATAATGATTAATAAGATTTCTATTTCCAATTTAACTGGTTGTTTTATTCGTATATTTAGTTTTCTTGTGCTTGTCATCCAAAGAAGATGTGTATAAATAGAACTTCATGATTCACGGTGTCAACTTTTAACTTGCATCTAGTACCAATCGATGGCAATTTATAATATATAGTACAACGTTTTCGACTAACCAATATATTAGAAATGCAAAAGGACCGAATGTAGAACAAGCTGGCATATCCATTTGAAACATTTAACTTATTTCGGCTGCTACCTTAATATGCTTCCATTTTTAATTAACTCAGTTTCATTAATTAAGCCTAGATAAAGTAGACACACTAATGCGGATCCTTGTTCTGCATATTTTTTGCACTTCTCCCAAAAGCTGCTACAATACTTTTTTCCATCGAAAGTGCAGATTGACCGGAAGAGCTTATCTACCCTTTGGGTCTCATATTTAGGGACGTCCTTGGAATTTTTTTTAGCATAAGTATGCAACATACTTTTCGGTAACTGTACATCTGAAAGGAAATCATTTTTAATTAAAGATATAACGCTAATGGTAGTACATTTACTTACCATTAACGTAGTTAGCTCTATAAAATGCGACATTCTGCTGTATTACATCGGGCAAGTCATTGGTATTATCCTGAACTTTCTGCTTCTTAAATTCGGGCTCATCATCATCGGGTACAATTCCCGGAGCAACTGCCCGTCGTCCAAAATTACCCTTTTCTTGGAACTCCAATTGTTTTGTATAGCAAAAATCGCTTAGATCCCAAATATCACTAAAATAAAAATCAAAGAAAAAAAAAATATATAGATACAAATTTTTAACCATAAAGGAAGAAGAATCAGTTCGTCTAATACTAATAGCTTTGTCCATCGATTTCAGGTCGACGTTAACAATTCTCCACGTCGCCCGAACGTCTTGAGAGTTCTAGGATTGCTCAGTGAAAGAAAAAAAAAAACAACTGTTTGTTTCGCGGTCTGCTGCAAAAAGGTTTTTTTTTTTACTAAAAACCTTATAAAATTGAATTTTAATTTATATGGAAGACGTAGCCTCCTTTGAATCCATCTTAAAACAAAAAATAATTACCATTTAAACTAGCTTACATAGCCAAAATGAAAATAGAATATGTACACAAAAAAGAGAAATGGGAAAGACCAAGCAAAGGGGAAATGACAAGATGAAACATAATACGAACATTCAATAAGGGTAGGTGGACGAGCGCGCTTTTGTTTTTGAATTACTTTTTTACTAAATAAAAAAAAATGATTTTGTGTGATGGAAATTTTTATTTGGACCTTTACAATTTTTTCTGTTGAGTGGAAAAGATGATATCCGTCAAGTGGCTCCCGCCAGTGTTGATACACATTTGTACCCGTTTAATCGCATTTTCCATGACTTACCGCAAGATTTCCGGTGATAACTGTTCGCATTCTTGTCGAATATTCTCCATAATGTCTGCGATTGTCTAAGGCTTGTTGGCATAAACCCGCGACTTCAAGTAGCCCCAAAGAAAGAAGTCTGGGGTGGTTAAATCGGGCGATCTTACTGGCCATGCCAAATCGCCAAAACGGAAGATTACGCGACCAGGAAACGCTTCCTTCACAATATCCATTGTGGCTCGTGCTGTGTGTGCGGTTGCACCGTCTTGTTGAAACCACATGTTCACCAAGTCCCGCTCATCCAATTCCTGCAGTAAGAAGTCGTTTATCATAGCCCTGTAGCATTCGCCAGTAACAGTGACCGTATTGCCGATGGCGTACTCAAAAAATACTGCTCACTCCTCCCACGTGAACGCCGCGGCACACAGTGGCTTTGAGTGGATGTAATGGCTGTTAGACATAACATTGCACTTTGCTGTACGCAGACTGCCAATACCCTCTATATATTTATTTTATTTATTTATTTATTATCAATTAGTAATGTAAAATTACATATCAATAACTTAACCTAATGAGCCTAGCAGCGGGGACTATTGGCTCTGTATTTCTAATTTACAATTTAATCTTAATGCTATTTACAAATTTATTTACAATTTCTATGTTGTCGGTAGTGGGATCTGCTAGAATTGTATAAATATCTGTATTGCGAAATAGTTTGTCTTTCAAGGGTTTTAAGTGAGGACAGTCTTTCAATATGTGAGTGATTGTAAGTGTTGTGTTGCATTTTGGGCAGATTGGGGCTGTAGATCGGTGGAGCAGGTAGAGGTGGGTAGCAGCTGTATGGCCTAATCGCAGCCTCACAAAGTTTGTGATTTTGGATTTGGACAAGTTAGTTGGGTAAGAAGGGTGAGTTTTGAAACGGTTTACCATTTTATAGGCATGGTGGTGAGTATCCCAGTTTGTTTGGTTTATTTGTTTTTGTTGATTGCTGATAATTGACAGTAGATCGGCTCTTGTGTAGATGTTGAATTTATGAACTGGAGCTCTTTTGGCTGAGTTGGCTGCGGCGTCTGCATTCTCGTTACCGCTGATGGCGACGTGACTGGGAGTCCACATTAGTTTTATTTTATTGCAGTATTTAATGATATTATTCCGAATATTGGAAATAATATCATCAGTGTTGTTGGTGTTTTTTATTGAGTTGAGTACCGACAGGCTGTCGGTGCAGATGACATATTTTTCTCTGTGGTTGGTGGCGAATGTTACGGCTTGTAAAATCGCGAAGGCTTCCGCCGTGAAAATGGAGCAAAATTCGGGTAATAGTCCGATTTTCTTTACAGCACCTTCTTCGGATGTGACCGCAAAGGAAGTATAGTTGGTTGTTTTGGATCCATCTGTGTACAGAAAGCGCCATCCGTTGGATTTATATTTTGAGGCGACTGACCAGAATAGTGCACCGTATATTTCTTTGTTTGTGTTTGGTTTTTTAAATATTGAGAGTGTTGTTATGATATTATTATTATTTAGAAGCCATGGCGGGTAAGTTGCGGAGTATTTGAAAGTTTGTTTAATATCCAATTCCAATTGCTTGGCTTTATCTAAAATGCGACTGATTGCAGATGGGATTCGGTTGGTGTTTTTGTATCCTATTGTTAGTTTGATGTCTTTGTCAATTATGGAATTTCGCGAAAACGCTAATTTAGCTATTAGTTTCAATGATATGCTTTCCATCCGGTCCTCGATTGTTGGGAGCCCAGCTTCAGCAAGTATATTTTTTATTGGTGTCGTTCTGAATGCAAAGGTGCTTCTTCTAGCGGCTTGGTGATAGATGGGCTTTATTATATTTAGAGTCGTTTTTGGACTATTGCCATAGATATAGATCCCGTAGTCTATTTTACTTAAAATTAGAGCTTTAGTAATTTTACATAGAGTGTTAATGTGTACGTTACTTTTCATGTTGCTTAAGTATTTAATAATATTGAGCCTCGCTGCTAATGATACTTTGAGTTCTGAACAATGTTGTTTCCAGGTATACTTATTGTTAAATGTTATTCCTAGGATTTTGAGGTTGGGGACATTTTGGATTGTTTTGTTGTTTATGTTGAGGTGTATTTGGGGACAAAGTCGTCGTCGACACACATGAAATAATTTACATTTATCTACTGAGAGTTTGGCACCTGAAGAATTTGACCATTCTAAGATATCTTTCACTGTTTCAGTTAAAATGTTTTTGCAGAAAGTTAGATCACTGGATTTACTTAAGATGTATATATCATCGGCGTAAATGCAATGATCTAGATGTTTCTGTTTGTGTATTATTGTACTTATGTCGTCAAAGGCGATCATAAATAGTACAACTGACAGTGGGGATCCTTGAGGGATTCCGTTGTGTAATGGAAATGTATTGGAGTAAACGTGGTTGACTTTACATTGGAATTTTCTATTGCTTAGAAATGATTTAACGTACCTATATATATTGTTGCCAATTCTCCATTTTAACAATTTATTAAGTACGGTGTGAGCGCCTATTCTGTCGAATGCTTTCTCAAAATCAAGAGAGAGTATTGTGACGTGATTTTTGGCGGATAGAGCCTTTGAGGTGTAGTGGTCAATGTGGAGTAAGGCGTCTGTGCAACCTCTGTTGGATTTGAAAGCTACTTGGTTGATGGATGTCAATTTCTTTGTTTCCATAAGCCAGAGTAGACGTTTGGCTACGATTTTTTCTAATACCTTTGCGGGACAAGGAATTAAGGATATAGGGCGGTAGCCATCCACCGTATCTTTATCTTTGTTCGGTTTGGGAATAGGTATTAGGACCGCGGTTTTCCATATTTGTGGAATGTGTGATGTTTCAAGTATTTTATTGTATAACTTTATAATTCTTTGTTTTGCATAATGCGAAAGGTTTTTTAACATTGGGTAAGATATTCGATCTCGCCCTGGAGTTTTTCCCTTAGTTATACTAAGTGCTGACTCGAATTCGATAAATGAGATGGGTTGTTCTATGCGTAGAGCTGCAGAGTTAGGAGTTTGCAAAGATAGTGGATTGTTAACGGATTCAATTTTTTTGCGATTGAATTCGGGGTGAAAATTATTGTCGCCTGAGAATTGCGACCAGGTTTTGGCGAAGAGTTGGCTTATTTCCACTGTGTCTGAGATTGTAGTATTTTCGGAATTAAGCGATGAGATAATTGTCGGATTGCGATTACCACTTAAGCTGCGTATTTTATGCCATATTGTGGTTGTGGAGGATGTTGGATTGATTGAGGAAGTGAATTGAAGAAAGCTTTTTGCTTTGCTTTCTTTCATCTTCCTACGAAATTGTGCATTCGCTTTTTTGTATGCAACAAAATTAACCTGCGTTGGTCTTTTTTTAAATTCAGAGAGGGCTGACATTTTGCTTTTTCTGAGAAGCGTTAGGTCGGAGTTCCACCAAGGTACATGTTGCCTGGTTTCTGATTTGGTTGTGATATTTGTTTGGGGTATTGAGAGATTGGCAGCGGATCTAATTGCTTTACTGATTAGCGCCGCTTCGTGATTCGTGTCAGGTGTGGGGGAATTGCTTGAAAGAAATTCGTCAACTTTTCTTTCAAAAAGTGCCCAGTTGGCGGAATCGGTTTTGTATTTTGGAGATCTGTTGTGATGGGTTATCGGTTGCTGATTATTTATTATGCTTAAAACGGGGAAATGGTCACTATTGTAGAGGTCGTTTAGAACTTGCCATGAAGTTTTCGGAACCAATTCTGAGGAGCAACAAGTGATGTCTATATGAGTGAGGGTATTGTGTGTAGAAAGGTGAGTAGGGGAACCGTCATTCAGTAGGATAAGATTGGAGGTGAGGAGGAGGTTTTCAATTACTTCCCCTCTTTTGTTTGTGGAAGCTGAACCCCAGAGTGTACTCCAAGCATTTATGTCGCCTCCAAGTATTCTGGGCTCATTTGTTTGGTTGAGTATAGCCTGAAGATCATTTTTATTTAATGGTTGATTTGGGGGGAGATATAAGGCAATGTAGGTAAAATTTAAAGGGTGTTGTATTTCTACAACGAGAGCTTGGATATTTGTAATGATGGGGAGGATTTTGTGGGAAGTACCTTTCTTGATTAGTAATCCTACTCCTTGCTTGTGTGATGTGTTTGCAGGTGAATTGTAGAAGTAGCCTACATAGGATTTAGGGATGAATGGTGTGGTGTTGACTGGGCAATGCGTTTCTTGCAGTGATATTATATGTGGGTTATGGTCCTTAATTAGAATGTTTAGTTCGTCAAAGTTATTGGTATAACCGTTCATGTTCCATTGTAGAATGGTGAATGGGGTTTGTTTTGGAGTGAGTTTTGGGCGTTCAGCCGTGCTAGTGTGCTTAGATCTTGATTTTGCAGAGGGATGGGGTTGTATATTCTTAAATGCTTTAAGGTGTTGGAAGGTATGGTGGGCGGGATGTATGTTGTTAGGATCAAGACTCCGCTGTTCCGGATGTTGGGCACTTGAACTCTGGATTGAGTTCAAGTGTCCAACCTCAGGAACAGCAGAGTCAGGGGCTTGGTTGTTAGTTTTATAGTTACATTGTAATATCATCATCAACTAAGGTGTGTACATTTTTATTAATATTTATATTAGTGAGAGACGGTTTACTTTTTACCTTTGATTTGGGTGAAGGGGTGCGTTGCGAATGGCTATTAGCAGAGCAGCTTGTCGTGGTTTGTAGAATGGTTTCAGTTTGGTTGTTTGTTGGTGAACTTGTTTGTAGTTGTGAGGGTTCGAATGTGGTTAGTTGAGTTGATGATGTTTGTTGAGTTGATGGCGTTAATTGAATTGATGGTTTTCGTTGGATTAGTGGTGTTATAGACGAAATTGGTTTGGTTGGGTTATGTGTTATTGACTTTTTTGGCTTGTGGGGCAATGCAATTTGAATACTGTTGATTGTAGCAGATGAGGAGGAGCTGGTTGGAAGGGATTCCTTGGGTGTAGTTTTTTGTTTGTTTTGTTCCGTTGAGGGTCCTTGTAATTGGCTCGATTTTAGTGTATCTGCAAAGCTTCCTGAAAGTTGATCAGGTTTGTGGATATTTTTTTCCTTATAAATTCGTTTGGCTTCTCCCATTGAACATTTGTTTGTGGTTTTTATTGTTAAAACTTCTTTCGCTTGGATATACAAGGGACAGGTTTTATCCGCGGCCGAGTGAGGGAGCGAGCAGTTTGCGCACATAATGCGACTGCAATTTACGGGGCTATGAGGTGGCAGATTACACTTTTCGCACATTGTGGTATTGGTGCAGCGTTTTGTGGTATGGCCGAGTCGTTGGCAGTTGCGACATCTCATGGGGTTGGGGATATATTCGCTGACCTTAGCTTTATAAAAACCGATGTCAACCGACTTCGGTGGTTGGAATAGGTTGAAAGTAAATAACATAAGTCCGGAGGGTCTTCGCACTTTACAGTCATCTACTTTGGTAAATTTGTACACATCTGTGACTTTTTGTTGACCCATTTCGGCTATTATTTCCGCTTCCGAGATGTTTATGAGACAAGGGGCGTACACTATGCCTTTGCATTCATTTAATTTTTCGTGTAATTTTACCGAAACGGGACACACGTTGCCAAAGTTTGTTATTTTGAGAAAACGGTCTGCGATTTTCTGAGAATTAGCTTTTACTAATAATTGTCCGTCTCGTAGAACCGTGATTTGTTCATAATCTTTGCTAACATCGTCTATCACTTTTTTAATTAAAAATGGGCTTAGAGATGAAATAGGCTTACCATTCTCCTTGGATGATATAATTAGAAATTTTGGATCTCTTGTATTGTTCATTGTTGGTAAGCTAGGAAAAAATTCCTCTGTTTTCATAAGTGTCCTTTTCATTTTGTTTGGTCGAATATCGCTATTTGTATCTTCCGTAAGATCGCTAAACCGGTTACTATTCACATTTGGCCCGCAGGCCATTTCGTTGCAATTGTTTTACACTAGTCTTTTGTTTTATAAACACAGCACACTGCACAAGGGTCTGGTCTGTTTTTGTTTTTTTTGTTTTTTGTTTTTTTTTCACTGCACTATTACACAAAGGGGATGTAATATAATTTTGTACCGTAGGACTGATGTTACACGTACGGAACACAATTCGCGACGATGTAAACTCGACGACGGTTGGAAGGGGAATGACCCTCTATATAAAAATCTGTTAAACATAGCATTGGACTTTGCTGCACGCAAACTGCCAATACCCTATTTATAATCTAACAAATAACCCTAAAATTTATTCTGCAAAGAACCATGATATTACATGCATTAATTAATGTTAAAACCGAAAGAATTCTCTCAGTGTAGCATCAACAAATTTTTGCTACAACCCATAGAATACTTTCGGTGTAGCATGTGAAACCTTATCACATGTCTACCTACTGCTAAACGCATTCCATATCCCATACCTAAACTTGCAATCTTGCATTTCCCCACATTTTTTCTATTTCCGAACAACTTACCTTGAAGTGCATGTATCCCCATAAACCACGTCAAGATCGCAATTCTGCAATTCCCACAATCTCATCACCTAGATGAAAAAACAACCCAACACTTCATCCTCGCGCAGGTAATCCTACCGGCACTACGTACGCTATGAACAAATCAGATTCACGTCACCGAGAATCGTAATGTTCCCATGGTGAAGAATTTGCAGACTTGCAAATTTTGCGATTCTCCGTCGTTGGCTTGGCCTTCGACTGCGACTGGCGTCAGTTGGCTATCTGGGGAAAGCCACGATCGTGGGAAGGAATGTACTTTTTGATTTTGGTTTTCAGGTATAAAAGGAGAGTTCCGTTAGGAATTATGGCAATCAGAATCAGACAGCCAAAGTTGGCAGACCAATTAAAATCAATAAAAAACAAAAACACAAAAGGCTTCTCATTTGCAAACAACGGGGACGCTGCTACTAAATAAATCCCCTCACACCCCCACCTGGTTGACAGTCGACCCGAAGATCAACAAGAAGTCACCTAAGTAAGTAACACATAAATAAATAAAAAGTAAGTGCTATATAGTGATATACAACATGGCTCTTCGTGCATCACATGCGAATTTTTAGTGCCCCAGAAACGAAGATTTTGCATATTGACGTAACCGCTTAAGTGGAAATGAGCCTCGGAAAAACAAACTATCATGGACAATTTAACAAGTCTCGGATAGGGACCGGATACCAGTAGAGAGACTTGCTAAATAAGATCCCGGTTGTAGTGCCGATGATGATAATGATCTTTGGATACTCTCACTTTATGTGATCTCACAACGTGATAGCGTTTCATTCAAACTAATACTTGACTGTTTCTTTTTAGGGCCTATTTGAATTTACTCGTAAAAACATATCTTGATAGACAAAGCAAGTTGTCCAATACTCTTGTATATTTTCTTTGATGATTTTCGACTCAAAAGCGTCCTCTACGTTGTTGAGATTAAGGATGGCTTGACAGTAGTTCACACGCCCTCCATTGCTGGTCTGTTTGTATTCTGCAGCTGTCTAGTTCGCAAATGTCAAATATGATTGACGGACGACGCCATTTGCTAAAATTATAACATCTTCTGATAGGATGATCATGTAAAGCAAAGGTCCCAAAATTGATCCTTGCAAAATTCCATATTGTATTAGGTGCGCAACTAAGTTCTCCGTTTTTTTTTTAATGAAAATGCAATTGCAAAATGCAAATGAAAAAATGTTTACAAATAAATCATTCGAAGTATTGCTCATCGCTAGCTGCAACTTTTTCACATCTTTCTGGCAAAGCTGACCGTTATGGTAAAAGTGTTCATCTTTTGAGGCTACCCAGGAATCAAGCCATTTTTTGATATCTTCATATGAGCGGAGCTGCTGATCAGCCAGATCATGTGCCATCGAACGGAACAAGTAATAATCGGAGGGCGCAATATCTGGGGAGTATGGCGGGTGGAGTAGGACTTCCCATTTGAGCGTGTCCAGGTAGGTTTTAACGGCTTTGGCAACGTGAGGCCGAGGGTTGCCATGCTGTAGAATCACTCTTTCGTGCCTCTACTCGTATTGTGGCCATTTTTCGTCCAGTGCTCGGCTCAATCGCATCAAATGAAGTCGATACCGTCCCCCAACGATAATTTCGTTCGGTTTCAACAGCTCATAATAAATAACAACGACATGCTCCCACCAAATACACAGCATAACCTTCGTAGCGTGAATATTCGGCCGAACCGACGGCGTAGAAGCATGACCGGGCAATCCCCATGACTTTCTCTTCCTTGGGCTGCTGTAATGAATCCATTTTTTACCGCTCGTCACGACGCGATGAAGAAAACCCTTCCCTTTTGCCGCTGAAGCAATTGTTCACAGGCGAAAAAACGACACTCAACGTCCCTTGACTTCAAATCATAAGGAACCCAGGTTCTTTGCGTTTGAATCATTCCCAAAGCATGCAATCGATTGGAAATTGCTTGACGGGTAACACCTAATGCTGATGAAAGCTTTTGCTGCATGTGGCATGGATCCTCATCCAGCAATGCCTCCAATTCAGTGTCTTCGAAGGTTTCTGGCCTTCCTTCACGCGGACGGTCGTCAACATCGAAATCAGCGTCGTTGAAGCGACGGAACCAATCGCGGCACGTTGTTTCACTCAGAGCAGCATCTCCGTAAACTTTGTGGAGCTCTCGATGCGTTTTAGCCACCGGTTTCCGCGAATGAAAGAAGAAAATTAACACTTCCCCCAAATGACGATTATTTACCATAAAATCAGATATTTTCTCACAACCAAAAGTTGTGGATATGTTGAAATCGAACAACACTTGTTGCTGGAGCCATCTATTGACAAACAACGGGAACTTAGTTGCGCATCTAATACATTTTTTTCGTTGCTAACTGTGTTGGATATTTTCGCTTTTATTTTTCTATTTGCTAAGTAGCTTCTAAACCAATCTATATTATACCCACAGCTTTCCGCTCTGTGACGGGACGAGTTCTGATGCGGAGATGTTCGCGCCGCCGGAAAATGAACAGCAAGGTGCGCCGATCCGTCGGATTGTCTCGTGGAGCGCATATGAACCGAATTGCGCGGAATAATACCGCGAATCTCCGAAGAACAGTACCCATGATATCTGTAAAACAGACAAGAGGTCAGCTACGCGCATTCGATGTGATAGCGAGTGCAGTCCCGACGTCAACGCCGTGTCCCCGATCAGGGGCTTCGCTCGTCTCTGAATGCTCTCAAGTAGGTTGAAGAGCTCCAAACATGAGAGCAATATTTGAGCGTGGGTCTAATTTGGGATTTATACAGAAGTTGGGCCGAAGTAAAATATTTCTTGGCTCTAAAAAGATAACCCAGTTTTCCAAAGACAGACCTGGCGACGTTCAACACGATACATTCCCACAGACCGTGATGCCGAGCAATTTTATGCTTTCCCTAGTTTTGAGGGCGTGGCCATTTGTCATCAGCTGTGGAGCCGATGTTCCATTTTTCTTTGTGAATGTTGTATATTGTGTCTGCGTTGCATTGGACTCTCCCCACTGCAGGTGTCGATCTGACTACATCTCAGCTGGTGCGACGTTGAAACACTAATCGGCCGATCACTCGAAAAAGAGGAAACAAGCGTACAAAACTGAACACTCTGTTATCCGTTGACTCCAACAAATCATTTATGTGAAGCAAAAACATGGTTGTGGCCAAAATAGAACCTAGATGCACCAACCCGGATCCTTCGATTCTCGAGGAAGCTCCTTGTCTAGTCGCAAAGCTGCTGGGAAAGTACGTATGAACGAAGCTTGCTCAGCAATGCCCCATGCCAGATCCGACAAAAAGCCTTGGAGATGTCCAATGCGACCGCTCTTAGCTCACCGTGCCCTTCAATCGTAGATATCCATATATCGGTTATAAGGGTCAAAACTTCACCCGTGGACCACCTGCCAGGGAATCCGTATTGACGATCATTCAGAAGTCCGTTGTACTCCAAATACTTAATTATGTCGGCATTGATGATATTGTCCATCACCTTACATAACATAGACAGTAATGCTATCAGCCGGTAATTTTGTGGGATACAGTTATTCGCCCTATTTGGGATCGACTCAAGCCACATTCCAGCAGATAGGAAATGTCGTCCATGCATAAGATAAGCGGAAGAGCCAGTTCTGGGACACTGTTCTTAAGGACTATTGCTGATATTCCGCCCGGGCCGGTTGTCTTCATACAGTCCAGTCCACGTATAATGCGTTGAATAGTACGTGGGCGGAACTTCACACCCCACATCGAAGACCGTACCGGCGCAATCACAGGTAGCTCCAAACAACCGTCATCGAGGTTAAAATTCCCGAACACATTAGCTTTATCTTTTGAGTTTGTGACTAGTGTCCCGTTGCCCGTCACTAACGGAGGAAAAGAGGAAGAAGCGAAATTACTGCTGATAGCCCTTGCCATTGACCAGAAGGGACGCGAACCGGTTGGGCACTCAAGGGTCCTATAGCGTTTGCGACGATAGTGAAAAGAACGTGTGATTCGAACTGACACTATGACGGTTAGAATCACTAAAAATGTAACCAATGCTCAACACATCAGGCCACTGCCGCGTGTACGAATTCTATTTCTAAACTCAAGTGCACTCAACTGATGTGGAATTGTTATGTTATCGCTATTGTATACGGCTCTGATACATTTTCTTATTCGATTTTCGTTCGGTGTTCTTCACTATTTGCTTGTGTATTGTGTGTATCTGTTAGAATCGCCACACTACTCCCTCCTCAGTAACTTTGTTACGATCAACTTCGTGCGCGAACCACGGTGCGAGGAACGAGCGAGCGAGAAAGCGTCGGAGCAGGCGAGTGTGCCGGTGCTCTATGCGGAAGTCGTGAACGTAGTCGTAAAGTTCTGTTTGCTATGGGAAAGTGTGTGTCTGTGTACACAGATCAAGTCGGGTTGTTGCGTTAAGCAAGGGTAGTGAAGACGGTGATTTGAACATACGATGAAATGAGTGAGGAGCGAAGCAATGAAGCATCAGGCTACTGGCCGCGTGTACGAATTATATTTCTGAACTCAAGTACACTCAACTGATGTTGAATTATTATGTTATCGCTATGGTATACGGTTCTGATACATTTTCTTATTCCATTTTCGTTCGGTGTTCTTCACTATTTGCTTGTGTATTGTGTGTGTATCTGATAGAAACGCCACACCCTCATGTGACGGCGATGTCATAGCTGGAACCAACACTACGACTCGGCGTGTTGGTCTTCGCAGTGTTCCATTTTCGTTCGGCGTTCTTCACTATTTGCTTGTGTATTGTGTGTGTATCTGTTAGAAACGCCACACCCTCATGTGACGGCGATGTCATAGCTGGAACCAACACTACGACTCGGCGTGTTGGTCTTCGCAGTGTTCCATTTGCGTTCGGTGTTCTTCACTATTTGCTTGTGTATTGTGTTTGTATCTGTTAGAAACGCCACAGTCCCACCCCCATCATCATCATCATCATCGGCACTACAACCAGGATTCGCTCTTGGTCTTATTTAGCAAGTCCCGAGGCTTATTAAATTTTCCATAATAATTTGTTTTTCCGGGCAAGGTTATTAGCCTTGGGCCAAGTCCCACACCCAAAAGCCCCCTCTCTACCTCTCTATATTTATGGTATAATCGCGCCAACTAGTAAATTTACATAAACTCCTTGGCAATAATCAAAATAAATAAGTTGGCGTCGAACAATAGAGACGAGACGTCAGAAAAATTTGAAAAAAGTTTTCAGCACATAAAAATCGCCACTGAGAGCGAAATAAACCAATTTTAATTTCGCCGAGCAAAGTCGAATCTCGTGTGAACAACCACGTCCAACCTCGCACGGGAATAACCACGTCCCAACACATATGTAAATAACCGATACGCATGGTTAAGTTGAATCGCAATGTGAATGACAATTTAAACATCGCGCGTGACTAATTAAAACACCAATCCCAAGAAAGAAGAAAATAATAGGGTGATCAAGAATCCAACACTCCCTGCAAACAGAAGAGCAGTACCGTCGACCGGGACGCGGTGCGACGACACACGCCGAGTAAGTCTCCATTTAACTTACTAAAATATTAATTATTAATAATGTAATTTATAACAGTTGTAAGCCTTCCTAGCGGTACAATCGCCTGGTTGCACGCGTTTCTGATTCTAACAAAATTCGTTCTGTTAACATCGGTGGGATCGGAACGCCATTGTTTAAAATCTCTATTTTCTGCCCCTGTAAAATCTGTTCGCATTTTATATTAAACCGAGGTTTATCAGATGAATTTCGTTTGATGGAATACGGAATGTAAATTCCCATCCCGAGGAGAATTATCTCCGTGGCCGATTCCGCGCATGCGTTAAGTTAGGTTTTTAAAGCACACCTCCGATCACGGAAGGATGCGAAAAAATCTTGCAAACCGTCCCAGCTCGCAGTCCCATACTTCCATACATGGCGAAGCTGGTTAGATCGGTTATTCGTTTCAAATAGAAATCATTTGATGGAATGCGGAATATATATCTCCATTCCGAGAAGAATAATCTCTGTAACCGACTCCGCGACAACATCGGAGTCTCCAGAGCACACCTCCGAACACGGAAAGACGCGAAGAATCTCGCAAATCGTCCCAGTTGACAGCCCTATGCCACCTTACATGGCGAAGCTATTTGATTGGTTATTCGTTTGAAATGAAAGTGGCTGCACGACCGATACCAAGCAGTGATCAGAGTTTTCCAGTGCCGCAGCAACTTGCACGGCATAAACGCTTTGATCGGATGTCAAAAACAGATCCAGAGTGTTCGCATAATTACCTCGGGTATCCGACACTCGCGTATGTACCTCCCCGAGTTGGGCCAAAATGCGGCCAACAGCGAACATTTCCGTTAATCTCCCAACTTCGTCGGTTCTGTTAAAATGTAACAACCAGCCGGAGTTGTGTATATTAAAATAACTAAGGAGGACAATTTCAGAAGCTGGATGGTTGATTCAGTCGACGGTACGTGAAAGATGTTCGAAAACTGTCGCCGGTCGATTGTCATTCAGGGAGCGGTAAAGACAACAAGGAAATTTAATACACTTCCTCAACACGACCTTCAACCACATGATATCCAAGTTATTGGGTTCTAACCCCTCCATCCTAGCAAGCTAGATCGGACCGCGTGAAGACGAAGACTCCACCCTTAAAACGGAATCTCGAATGTAAGTCGTATCCTGGGCAACGAAGATACGTCGAATCAGTTGACGAATCGACCTGGGTCTCTTTTAGGGCAAGGATATTGGGTTTCACGGTTTGCAAATATTAGTGGACGGCGTTTACATTCGTATTGGTGAAACCGATGCCGCTAATGTTACAAAATGCCATTATCAGTCGAACGTCGACAGAGTTTCGACAACGAACCCGATTACTCGATGACGAATTTCTTAAAGTTCGGTTATTTATCAAAATATTTGCATGTTTCCCTTGACATAACCCCCACGGAGATCCGAATGGGAGAATAATTTACCTCCGGAATTCTTAATATCAGAAGGTACCATCAAGACGAAACATAGACGAAAATTTCTCCCGATGATATCGCGGACTGTATAACGCGGCGGGGTGGTATCTGACTTTGGGACCGACTTACCGTCTAAACCAACCTTTTCTCGAACCGGTCCATCAGCCAAACACCGAAAGATGGCCAGGGATTTCTCCGGACCATTTCACGGAGCCTATAGCTTGATGGGGTGGTACTTCACCCGGCGGCAGGGCCTCGGGACCCAACTTACCACTCGACCTTTAGTCGCCTCTAACGACAAGCCGGCCTAGGTGTGACTATATTCGAACACCTTACTCACAAGGCTATTTGTCGTCCACGGCAATAAGGCATCTCATAGTTAGCAGTCAACTTAACTTGTGTACGCCGAAAGGCATATGAAATATGATAATGTGTAATTTAGAGTGCTTGCGAAGAGCCAGTAAGTTAATGTAAGAATGTTATTTGTAAAATAGATGTTAACATTTAGTCTTAAGTGAAATATGTAATTGAATTGTTGAATAAATGTGGATATAAAACAAAAAAAAAAAAACAGTCAACTTAACTTGACTAAAATTTCGAAAAGTTTCAAAAATCATTTAAAAAAGCTAAATAAAATTTTGCAAAAGTTCACAAAAAAGTGAAATCAAATAAAGTTCCGAAAGGATTCAAAAAAGATTAGAAAATTAGAAGATGTTAGTTTAGTATTTTATAGAGAGTAAACTAGAAGTAAATAAATTTAAAAAAATTATTATTAACTTACCACATTTGATGTAGAGTTTGACTTAATAAGAATTTTTTCCCCAGGGGTGTTTCCTGCATACTTCGCAACATACTTTGTACACAATATTTTGTATTTGACGGTGAATTATCGTAGATCACACACAATTTTAAATATTCCGTTATAACATCATGTATTGGCAGGAGACCTATATACTATTACATCATTTATAGAATCTTATTTTATATAAATTATGTTATACCTTCTTTCCGGAATATGCTTACATTCAATTGGGCAGCGCGAGCTATCATAACACTGTCAACTCCGCACAGGTCTCTGAATGTAAAAATATCCTTAAACGAGCTAATTTCTCGCGAACCACCATTTGCAATTATTGGTATATTTACTTCCTTTGCAACTTGCTTAATAACATCTAAGTCGAGTCCCATTAGAAAAATAGCATATGTTACTTGAATGAAACTTCTCACCAGGATGTGGCTCATGTTGAGGTCTTTCATCTTTTGTACGGGCATGTATACCTATTGCCGCAATCCCAGTGGCTGCTAATCGTTTCACTAAATTTATAGTTCGTGTATCATCCGGCAGGATTCTAAGGATGAGAGTCGATGGAAATTGTTTGGTCTTGTTCGATTTTGCGATTTAAAAATACTAATACATTTCTCATAAATTTAGTTAATGGTTAAATTTTGGATCAAGGTTTATTTAATCACCGACGTTTTGTTTGTTTGTTAAATTTATTTATTTTCTTTTAACCTTAATACAAGGTGGGACAAAAGTAAAAGTAAGTAATGTCATAATGTAGATGTAATATATTTTTTCAAATGAGGTCTGATGTCATTGTGTTTTGACTTTTACGATACAAACAGATAGAGAATTATTATTAGATAAGGAATTTTTTTTACTTACACGTTCAAATAAACATTCTGTGAAAACAAAGTCCAATTTTTTCATTTATAACAAAATGGCAAAATGACATTACTTTTACTCCACCCTATGTTGTAATAATGAAAATAATGCGGGCTTGACCTACAGAGGAGTTTCATTACTGGGAATATTATTACTGTCTTAGCTTAACTTTCATCAGTTTGCCGTATCACCTTTAAACAAAAATTTATATCGAAAATCTCACACATTAGGTCTTGTATAGGATTAAAATTAAAATATTTAGATGATTTTTAAAGCTTCGGACCCATATCTTCCAAATGTTCACAATGTATTATTATTATTAAGTAAGTACATGGTGGCAACTTCTGCGAAGAGAAGACCTAACGTTGGTCAAACTATCAGGGTAGGGGAGCACGAATTTGAAATAGTCCAATCCTTTAACTACCTTGGGTCAATAGTAGCAGCCAATAACAATATCATCATCGCCCCTACAACCGGGATCCGGTCTTCAGCTTATTTAACAAGTCTGAGGCTTGTTAAACTTTCCATAATATTTTGTTTTTCCGGGCAAGGTTATTAGCCGATAACAATATGTAAGAGGAAATACGCGAACGGCTGATCAAATCCAACAAAGTCTACTATGGTCTATCAAGGGTCTTTAAATCCCGAAATTTATCCAGAACATCCAAGCTACTACTGTACAAGACCATGGTCTTATCAGTACTCATGTATGGATCTGAGACCTGGGTGCTCAATAAAATGCACTCTGAATTCTTAGCCGCGTTCGAGAGGAAGATCTTAAGTAGAATTGTTGGCCCCGTATGTGAGGGAGGACGATTCCGGAGACGCTACAACCATGAGTTGTACACAATCTACCTTGAAGCTAATGTTGTAAGAAAAATCAAGCTCGGTAGACTCCGGTGGGCGAGGCACCTAGCTCGAATGGGCGAAGAGGAGCCTGCCCGGAAAGTCCTTTGTGGCAGGATGTATGGAAGGAGACAGCGCGGCAGACGTTGTCTGCGATGGAGGGATGGCGTAGACCAGGACGCCCAGAACCTGGGAGTGCCAGACTAGATGACATCGGCTCGAAATCGGGACCGGTGGAGAGATTTGTTAAATAAGGCCAAGACCGGATCCCGGTTGTAGTGCCGATGATGATGATGATTATTAGATTAACGCAAGAATGGCTGCAATACATACACTGATCGTAAAAAGTCCTTTTCTGACTAGAGAATAAGCTAAGAAATATTAAATTGACCAATAAGTAGTCACCGTATTTAGAAAACATCAAAAGCGGTGGATTCTCCTCAATCGATCCCGCCGTCAAGGCATTAGAGTAAACAAATCTCCTTGATGAGCACTTTGCAGCCAACTCCATGATCACTGATACCATTATATCTCAGCCTCCACCAGCCACAGTGCAAACGTCGTCAGGATCGCACGAAAGCGGACCGTCGTGAAAAAAAGGGGGGGGGATAAAAGTGTGTGAGTAACACGTTACGTGAGAACGTGTGAACGGTGTTTACGTGGGAGCACCCGAACATTGTGAGTGTGTGCGCGAATCCGCAATCTATTTATCCTTCGCGCAATAAAAAAAGAAGTGAGAACACGTAGTCCATAACATGGACGTAGATCAAATGGATGCCAAAATGGTGCTTCGGAGAAAGCAAAATACAGACCCAAATCTAAAGGCTAAAGATCATAAAGCCAATAAAAACATGTATACAGACACGTTGAGTGACAGCAGCGACGGCGAAGACAACGCCCATGGTGCCCAGTACTCAGGGGCTGGAATGTATTTCCAAGAAATGGCTGTTAGCGAAACAAATGTAGACGCCAGCAATCAGTTCGAGGTCCTCAACAGACTCATTCATGAGATTGGTCTGAAAAAACAAGAACTGGACAAACAAATGCAAGAAGTTCTTAAAGTAAAAAACAATCGGTGCCAGTATGACCTGAAAACGAAAAAGGTACAACAGCAATAATAAAGGCAACAGCAACCCGCCAAGACAAAGAAAACACGACAAGCTTTAAACCTACGCAAAGAACCACCCACAATGCCAACCCCAACTCCCTTCGCCAACCTGCAAACGTTTCCTTCTCAAGGACATCCAATGCATCACCCAAAACTCCCTGTAAAGAATTCGCTACCATTCATGCATTTAACCCATTATCAAAATTCTCTGAAAAGAATTCTTTACACACAAGCATCATCATATATTAGGAAAACTTATCGGCGCCCGTCAGCCAGCGTACCCTGCCACACACGTGCGCAGCACATTTTCCTGGGTTATACACAGTCTCGACAATCTTTTGTCCAATCGACAAAAGCAGTCTGCGCATCTAGCGTCTAACCGCCAAAAATCGATTTCTCCAGCATATAAACATGCATACAAAGAATTCGACCCTTTCCGCCAGCAAAGATACAATGTATAATCACCATTGTGTATCTGAATTGCTTTCAGCACCAATTTTCCTAATGGCTTGCAGACTATTTACACAGCTGCACCATGTCTCCTATGATGTCCTTTGTTCATCCCCTTTTCTCAGTTTCGTTTTCCCATGACCTCGTTGCATGAGTAAACAATGGATCAATTAGCACACCCGCTAAGATCGACCCAGAGAGAGCCTCTCCAATTCACCGCGACAAAGAGAAACCACGTTTCCCTTGAGGAAAGAAAACTCACACTTAGCTGAGAGGGGCTCACTAAGAGTCCCTCGAGGTTAATCCTAGAGCACGACCAGTCGTTTTCCATCCACCGTGGAGTGTGCACTCCAGCGAGTTTAAACTCAATAGCGTGAAAAGTGTAAAAAAAAACAAGTCGAGTTCCTACGCCAAGTCGGAAGTAGTCGAGAGGGCGCGTTTAGAATAGTATGCAAGATCTGCATTCGCGGTTTGATACCTCCTTGGTTGTAATATGCATTAACGTGAAATTTACTAAATAACCCTCATTCACTAGTGTTAATTACCAGAGTGGAAAGTACGAAAGTAACATTATCAATAAAGACAAATTTTTCAACCATGACCTAGTGTTTATTTTACTTTATGTGAACGGTTTGTGGCGGAGTTTTAATTTTTATGAACAGTATTCGGCGTACACGGTGGGATATTAGTGAACCCGCGCCCGTGCCGGCACACCGACTAATATTATCCCCACAAACTCAACACCAGGAATCACATCAACAGCAGGAATCAAATCAGAGGCAGGAACCATCTCAGTAGGTGCCAGTCAAAAAAAGGAGAAAGTACCTCCTATTTACATTAGTTACATGGAGACAAAGGATCTCATAAAGTTGGGTGAGTTGACATCCAAAAGTTTTAAACCAAAACGTATAAATAATTTTAGGATGAGTTTAACATGCGATGATTTAGAAGGTTATCGCAAAATCAAATCGGCACTGAGGAAATCGAAAAGCGAGTACTACACGCACACCCCTAAATCGGAGAAAACTGTCTCTATGCTCCTCAAGGGAGTTGATCCTCCCTTTACTCCCGAAGAGGTGCTGGAAGAACTAAAAAGCTTCGAAAACCATCGCCTGAAATTTACAAGTGTGAAACCATTTTCTACAGCAAATTCTAGAAATGGCAACCGTAAGTTGCCTTTATTCATTGTGTCTCTAAGTCCCAATAGTAAAATTGATGGACTTAGATATATTAAATACATTAGTCACCAAACAATAAGTTGAGAAAATAAAGAAGTCCGACGGCGTATTGCAATGTATGCGGTGTCAACGCTTCGGCCATGTGGCATCAAATTGCAATATGCATTCAGATTCGTCAAATGCCTAAATAAGCATATCATCGGGGAATGCCCATTGGGGAAACCTCCCGGATAGAAATAAACTATCCTGTGTCCTCTGTAACAACACATGTCACTGTTATAATCTCGTCTCGTCTATATATCGTTTGATATTAGGAAATTATATTAAAGTCCGACGACCGTGCTTCCTCGTCTCGTCCGAGAGAAAAGTGTCGACTATTTCATTTATAGTTATTTAAAAAAAGACTTTTTCCTTCTTATTTGTTGGTTTTATTAAGGGCAAAAACAAAACCGGCACACTCTTTCCATAGGTTTAACCAAAAAAAAAAAAAAAAAAAATTAAATTAAATTAACCAAACGAAACTTTCTTCAGAAACTTTTTTACATTAATTTTACAAAACGAACGTGAAAGAAGACCCTTTCGCTTTTTGTTACTTATTTGACTGACTTCAAGGAGCAGCTCGACTTACTCGTTCCGTGGTTATTGCTCGACTGGTAAACTGAATGGTAAAACTCGATTGCTGGCAAAAGTCTCTTTGTCATTTTCTTTCGTTAAGTTTCCTTGATGAACGAAGTCGAACCTGGGGAAAAAGGGTCATCTTCCTCTCCAGGTACCTGAAAGCCGGCACCGCATGAGTGTCTTTTGGCCAATTACAATCGAGCAGCTGCTACGGTTGCTCGATTTTGGTTTATGGCTTGTGCGACAAGAATTTATTCTTCTGGTTGCTCGATTTGATCTCAGAATCGTCACGTCGAGTATTTGCTATATTTGCTTGGTGACGATTCTGGGATCGTTATATTAGACAACCGCAATTGCAGCTGCTATGTATGTAGGATGACGATTTTTGGCAATCTTTTAGGAAAATGGGATATGTATATTGAATGGGAAAATGGGATATGTATCGAGAACTGGTATGATGGGTCATGTATATTGGGGTTGAGGGAGTTGCGGGAGGATGGTAGGGCTTCAGGAGCACTACATCACCCTGCTAACTTTAGAGGTTTCCCTGAGTACCAACAACTAAAATCAAAGTTGGAAGCCAGAAAGAATCAAGCTGAAGAAGAAAAACGAATGAAAACTCGCCCTTACAACAACTTCGTGGCACCAAGTGTGTGATACGCTCAAATGGCAAGTGGAGTAAAAAATGCACCAATCTTAGAACAATCACGCAATATCATTAAAACGCCTGCTTCGGAGGCACAAACTGATACAACAGCAATATTACTGTCCATACAAGGAGTTTGATAAAAAATTCGAAAAGATCGAAAAAAAAAGCTGACGGAACAAGTGGCTCGAACGGACATTATCTATTCGACCCTGTTTCCAGATGAACCCACACTTTAATCATAATGTTCAATGCGGTTAAATTAACTCTAAAAACTATTGCTGTGAATGTTAATTCACTAATCCGCAAGGAAAGAAGAGATAATCTGAGCAATCTGCTGGAAGCCAAACGCCCAGATGGGGGCTACCCAAATTATAAAGTAATTCGACGAAATTTTCCAAATTCCATTTAGGGGGGTGAGGTCGCTGTCTTAGTTAAAAATGGTCTACAACACAAAATCGTTTACAGCGGAGATGTACACAAGAACCAGGTGCTATAAGCCTGCATTATGGATATTCCTTTGAAAAGTCAAAGGCATCTATATGAGGTCTCTGCTTATGCTCCCGAAGCGCCACGGTGTATACAGTTTATCAATGAACTTGATACCCTTTTTTGAAGTCTCAAATTAGACTCGGAAAATAATTATTTCGTTATGGCGGGAGATCTCAATTCCAAGCGCAGTGCTTGGGGTAACCTATCACAAACACAGAGGCAATGTGTTGTTCGACTGGTGGCAAACAAACGCTATCGAACATAAACTAGAATTGTACGCTATAAGTTTCCGTCATATCCAAGAGGAAATTCCTTCTTGGATTTACTGTTGCTGGACGAGCGAATACAATTATTAGATACGGATCTAACTACTTAAAATTGTCTTCGTACAATCGAGTACGATAGCGATCATTATGGACTTGGTTCTGTAATACATGTCCCAAACGAACACTCACTACTTGAGCAGTAAACAGATACATTCTTTCAAATTCGGAAAAGCACACTGGTCGCGCTTTGATCGGATAAAAAAAAAAGAATTACGCTCCAATTCATAACGACGAAATTGATCATTACCTTTCGACGATGAACAACATTGTTACCAATACAAAGTTAGAAAGAATAGAACAAACATTAAAAAGAAAACATCAATTATTGTGATCAATCATAAAGTAATATATAGTGGAGAAGTGCGCAGGTTCCGGGTGCTGGAAGCCTGTATCGTACGCATACCCCTTCAGCAAGGAAGGGGTTTGTATGCGATTGCGGTCTACGCACCTGAGGAGCACCAACATAACCTATTTATAGCAGAGCTCGAGACACTCTTTCGATGCTTACAATTGCGAAAACTACTTTATCCTAGGGGGAGATATGAACGCCAAGCATAGAAATTGGGGATATTATATCTAATGCCAGAGGAAACCATTTGGCTGGTCGGTTAGATCAGTTTCATATTGAATATAGAACTGACCTGCTAGCTACGGATTATCCATCGTTCCCCTGAGGTAGATCGTTCTTAGATATCTTGCTAATCGACTCACGACTTGGATTACTTAACACCATCAGACGAAACAGAAACTGTGAACGGACAATTGAATACGGCAGTGACCACTGTGCATTCACGGCAGTAATAGAGCTTCCGAACGAGCTCGCAGATCTGGAGGAATTCGTTATCCCGCAACCCTACAACTACGGGGCTATGCGATGGTCGCGGTTCACCAGATCATTAACAAGAGAACTTCGTTCGAATGACTTTAATCTGCCAGTAAACAGAAACCTGACAAATGACGAAATCCACAAATACATCCAACAGATGGACGAAACCGTAAAACGAACAATGGACAAAACAATTCCCAAAACAAAAGTTACAGATCACATAAACATGTACAGAAACACAACAATAAACGCACTCCACAAGAAAAAGAGCAGACTGCCATCGAAACTAAAACAATTACACAGACAGTTTACAGACAGACAAGACCAGGAGATAATATCACTGAAATCCCGATTAAAAAATCTCCAACAATTACTTAAAGCTAATTATAGATTAGCAACAAATTTGTATTGGAACAACAGAATTCGAGCTATAAAAACTAATAACCCGAATATGTTCCCACAAATAAATAAAATATTCAGGAGAAATAATCAAAATGAGATTCAGTGTCTCCAAATTCCACGTACTAAGGTAAACAAGCAGCTGCTAACCAACATTGACATAGATATAGATAACGCTATCCTCAATAGTGAGCTCTTCGTAATCGAAGATCCTTTGGAAAAGGTGAACGCTGTGGGAGCTGTCTTTCAGGAAATGTACAAGGTGAATGAAAGCATTCACCGAAATCACGACCTGGGGGACAGAATTCTATTGAATCACCTGCACCTCCGAAATGCAATTTCACTTTGGCAATCGGAGAATCCGGGTTTTACCGAATTCAGTGACGATAATCTGTCAATTGACATTAATGCCAATGGTGGGGCTAATAGCCTTTTAATCACAAGGGAAGGAATCCAGAGTATTTTCGACTCATTAAGAAGCAAAAAGTCAATGGGAATAGATGGAGTACCTAACATCGTACTCAAGAACCTGCCCCCAAAGGCAATAGATATATAGAAGAGGTAGACCTCTAAGATAATAGTTTATTTTTTTATAATGTATGTGTATTATATTAAGAATAAATAAAAGAAAATGTAAGCTGAAAGGCATAAATTAAGCATATAATATTGTATAATTTAGAGTGCTTGTGAAGAGCCAGTAAATTACATTATGTAGTAAAATTATTAAGATAGGTTTAGCATTTAGACTAAAATTGTAAAACATAAAAAAAGACTTTGTGAATAAATGCGTATGCAAACAAACAAACAAGCAATAGATATATACACGGTCCTGTTTAACAACGCGATGAATAATGCATATTATCCCGCGCGTTGGAAAACGGCTATCATTCAGCCTATCCCAAAAAAGGGCAAAGACTGTACAAACTCAATGAACATGCGTTCGATAAGTTTACTCCCAAGCATCAGTAAAGTATTTGAAAAAACCATTAACAAAGCTCTGGTAAAATGGGTAGACGACAACAGCATTATTCCAAATAACGAGTTTGGCTTTAGGGCGGGTCATGCAACCACACATGCCGCAACTAAACTGGTCTCCGACATACAATGGAATAAATGTAGGAACCAATGCACAGGTGCCTGTCTGATCGACTTGGAAAAAGCCTTTGATACCGTCTGGATCGAAGGGTTGTATTACAAGTTGGTCAGACATGGCATACACAAGCCTTTACTATATGTACTTTACGATATGTTAAAGGACAGGAGGTTCGTGGTCAAAAGTGGTAATGTGACCTCTAATAAAACGTATAATATCAAGAATGGCTTACAACAGGGCGCGGTACTCTCTCCGATTCTTTTTAACATTTACATTAGCGACTTAAAAAAAAAAAAAATTGGGTTAAATTTTAAGAAAAAAAAAAAAACAAAAAAAATGTCGACACAAAGTTTTCAAAATTTTTTTTTGTCATTTAAATAATTATAAGTACTCCCACATACATAATTCTGTCGCCGGCAAATTATACAATAGTTATGTAATGTTTAGCTTAGAGCGTCTGCGTAGGACCAGTAAGTTATAATAAAAGATAATTAAGCTAGAATTTAAGCATTTTTTGTGTAGCATGTAATTTAGAAACTAAGAAGATAAAACGAAAATAAAAAAATGTTTTAAAAATGAAAATGAAAACTACTGGTTCGCCTTTATTGAAATCTTCGTAAATTTGTGACTCGTGTTTTAGTGTCTGTTAGACAAAAAAAAAATAAAACAATAAAAATAAAACAATAAAAATAAAATTTTGTGAAAATGGATCGTGGAGTACATTGCGCTAGTTCCGATCGTGAATTGATAAAAAAAATTATGAAATGACGGGAAACAATGGATGAAATAGCTAAGCAAATGAAGTGCTCTAAGAAAAAATTATTCACAGCTCTTCATTCAGGTCCCAAAATGGAAACCAGAGGCAAAAAAAGAAAAACAACCTCACGATTCGACAAAGTGCTAATCCGACTATCCAAGCACAAGCCGTTTTTTTCTTCAACGGAATTAAAAAATGAAAAACGCACGAGTCGTACAATTAGAAACAGACTTATAGAAGCGGGTCTTCCTGCAAGAAGTCCCAGAAAAGTTCCATACTTGAGCAAGAAAAATATAAAGCAGAGACTCGTTTTTGCCAAATAACACTTTCACTGTGCGAATTGGAATAACATCTTATGGTCGGGTGAAACCAAGATTAATTTGTTTGGTTCCGATGGAAAAATGTACGTCAGACGACCAATGAACTCAGAATTCGATCCAAAGTATACGAAAAAGACAGTGATACATGGTGGAGGCAATTTAATGATTTGGGGGTGCTTTTCAGTATCTGGTGTTGGTCCGATTTTTCTTATAAAGGACAAAATGTGTGCTAAAGATTATGTAGAAATCTTAAACACCGTTATGCTACCATTTTCTGAAGAGGACATGCCTATTAAATGGGAGTTTATGCAGGGTAATGACCCCGAGCACACCTCAAAATTGGCTAAAGAATAGTTTCTTCAAAACAAAGTCGATGTTATGGAGTGGCCATCGCAGTCCCCTGATCTTAACCCAATAAAACACCTATAGGGTATTCTTAAGCGCAAGATCAGAGACTGCAAAGCCTAAAATAATGAAGAGCTTTGGTCCAAAATAAAAGATTAATGGTAATCTATACCACCCGCGACTTGTACCAAACTAGTCAATTCCATTGGACGAATAAGCGAAGCAGTCATTAAAAACAAAGGTGCAACAACTAAGTATTAAAAGGATATGAAACACTTTTACTCTAAATTAATTCTTCACAAACCACAGACAAAAAACTAAACTGTGTCTATTATTTTTTCCAGGCAAAGCCAAGGAAAACCGGAATCAACATTTTTTTCACTTTTTCTCACTTTATTTTATTAAAAATTTGGTATTTCTTTTATGTATAACAGTGCGCCAAATCTATTAGTATATTTTTAATTCTTATTTTTCCCCAAATACATTTTTTCTTAACGATAAATGTCGAAGAACAAGCTTGTTTCTATTATTTTTTCCACAACTGTATTATAAGAACACTAGTTATTGTACGCCGAAAGGCATAAGAAAAACAAAAGATTGATAATGTATAATTTAGACTGCTTGCGAAGAGCCAGTAAGTTAACGTAAGAACGGTATTTGTAAAATAGAATTTAACATTTAGTCTTAAATAAAATATAATTGTATTGTTAATAAATGTGGACATAAAACAAAAAATCCTTGCCTCCACTCTATCGTCAAGATCATTACATAAACAAAATTTACTCTCGAACACGTATTGTTGTCCGAGCAATTAAAAAATTTAATATATGTACATATACCTATTTTTATGTGAATGGATAATATCCTTTGCTGCCCCCGCAAAAGAGTGAGTTACTAATGTCAATGCATAATGCGAGTGGGAGGAGCAGATTGAGAAATGGGGTGTCGATGCACCGTGTGGCAGAATGATAGAATTATCTTTGAAAAAAAGTCTTGAATGCCTGAAGATTGTGTCCGTCGTGGACAAATTACGAAGTCAGTATTATCCATACATTTTCCGGAAGAACATTTACACTATACATTCGGTTTTGATGTTATTTTGGAATGAGAGCCAATAACCTTTTTGTTTTGCATTAGAGGCAAGATAACTATTGAAAATATCACTTTTTTAATTAAATTTTGTGGCAGGGATGTTGTTTTTATATTAACGACAGTGGTATATAGAAAATAAACATATTTGTTCATGTTACAGATCCGTCTTGGACTAAGGTTTTGTTTTGGCTTTGCAAATTTGGTGTGTCATGATTGAAATAACATTTCACACTGTTGGATTCAGCGTTCGGAACTAACGCTTCTGACTACTTTTCTGTATTGAACTTGCCGCTCGGAACGTTACAAGAATTAATGTTATTCGTCTGGTAGTGGGTAATGTTAGACATCAATCAATCAGCTTAAAAATTTAATATACATTTAGTTTTACAAGAGAACTGTCATTCATGTCACATTAACACCGCCTTTTCAGCATTAACCACATTAACAAAATGAAAAAAAGCACACGTGCTCATATTACAGATAATTCACTTCTCTCCACTTTTTTCCTTCCATTTTCTTTTAATTCTAAGTGTTTAAATATATTACAAACCTTATTTTGCACGTTACTGGGATTTTAACATTCTCCACTAGAACGGAAAGTATATTTACTGCTTTTTCAGGATTCCCCAGTAGAGCAACACCCATTCCCCCTTTGATCGAAAATTCCTTTGGACAACCCATGTTGATATCAATGCCGGCGACATCATTTTCTACCTGCAATTCTTAGCTTTATATCAAATTGTTTATGACTAGAATTCAGCCAACACTAACCAATTTGGCAACTTGCAGAGCCCTTTCTGGATCACTAGTTCCCAATTGTAGAATGACTTTGCCCTTTTCATCATCACACGTCCTGAATATTATACTGCCATCTGACGGGTCAACAAAGTCAACCGTCTGTAAAACACCTATTGGATAATGTTGGTGACAAGAAAATTACCTAAATATTGAATTTTGGATCACAACTTACTATTAACTCTTCTTTTAGCTTTCACCAACTTTAAATCGATCAATTCTTCAGAGTAAACCAATTCCGCACCGTACCTTAATGCAAGTAGTCTCATTGGCAAGGTGCCTACTCTCACCATAGGAGCGAGGATCACTTTATTTCGAAACATTTCTTGATCCAGCGTCATATTTCTATGTAATTTTAACTTTGATTACTAGAAATAACGAAACTTATTACCTACTGTCGTTACTTGTTGGTGTTAATGACACTGGCAGTGACAGTCCTAGTGACAGCTACTGACAGTTTATGGAACCATAATTTAGTCAACAATGTTTGTCTCCCAGAACTATAAAAATATTTGATTAAGGCTATTTCAGGAACCAATGGTATTTTAATTTTTCCGGCAGAGCTGGAGTCCTTATTTATTTAATAGACATAGAAATGCCCTTAATATTGATGAGAACATCAGCGTCTGGACTTCTAAAATAGTTGTCTTTTTGACTTAAGTATGTTGATTCTTATATACCATCGCTTGCTGGTTTTATCTCTTCCAAATGTTTGCAAACATTCTTTATTTACTTAATATTAACAATTAATTTAAAATATACATATTATATTATAGTTCGCTGGATTAATTATTTTAAAATAAATAAGAGCCGTTAAATCGATACAACACTTTATTAGTCCGTGATACAACCGTTGCTTTTTACCGTACACATAATGATTTCTTTGTAAACACTTTCTACTTCTTACTCATTATTTATTACTTCCGCACGTATCGCTTGCTTCACTGCCTTACTTCTGACTCCTCTCCATAGTCTGTGTGCGACGTATTTATACCGTTCCCTCATTCTGATTCGGCATTTCGTTTCCGTCCGTCCCATAATCTCGACTTTTCTATTCCAGTTTTCCAGTACTTCCTAAAAGAATCAAGTACTTTGTTTCGGACTTTCTCGAAGATTCCAGTACTGATTGTCATATGCGTCACACTACCCTCCGCCTAGATTAGTTCGTCCCGAACTAAGTTCACTGGTCTCCCGGGCCAACAAAAGCCGCCAGTCGGTCGCGATGCGTTCTTGGCGTTCGGCGGTGGAAGTTCTTGACCTTCTTCCAAATTTTCTACTGCTCTCCTTTTCGCGTCAGCTCTAGCCTGCCGCCATTTTTCCTTTTCCTGACGACGGAATTCCTCTTGCATTTTAGGGATCTCATGCGAATAGTATAAGAGAAAATGCATGTGCACACCTTTAAGCTCTTCTGGAGTTTGCACATCAAGTAAGCGGTCTAGATCTTCATCTTTACTTCCACGCGTATCATCTGGTATTGGAGCATCTGTCGATTTCATAACCGTATCCAACTGGTAGTTCCGCATCTTTTCAAATAACTGGAGCAGTTTGTTCTTTGGAGCTGACAGTAAACACCATCGTGCGTCGTAGTAATAGACTTTCCATAGATCGTCGCACGTTAATTCTGGTTTCACGTGTTCTTCTCTATAGAACGCAATGAACGACACCTCTAGCTGTTGATTACGCCTACAATCTAGGGCTTGCTTGATCTTTCCCCCCATATGTGGTGGCTTACAATAGCGGTCTCGACCTCCAACATCCGTTGATCTCTCTTGGTCGGAAACAGTTGATTTACAAAACGCCTGTTTGTAAATCCATTCAGCTTCATCTTGTAGTTCATTGGGTCCCTCTGGAACAGGCGTAACGGGAACTTCGCACAATTGCATTCGCTCAGGAATATCCGTTTTACGGATTTCATTGTCCAAATCAGTAAAGTGACCCCTTTCCAATTCACTAGGTTCGTATTCGGGTTCATATCCATCCTCGTCATAATTAGTGAAATCCTCATAGTCGAAATCTACACCGAAACTGTCCTGACCTTCTTGCAATGACGCGTCAGTGACTAGAAGTCGTCTTTTCTTCTTCTTCTCAGCAATTGGCCTTCCTTCGTCGGTTACAATAAAATCCTCAGCACCAGACCCCGATTCCTCATCATCATTGAAATGTTTTGCCGCCTCAGTTTCCCTGTGACTACGTTCAGAGCGGGGTTCAACATCGTCTTCGTTGTCGAATAGCTGTTTGTCTATAACCTCACGTGCTGAACCTTCATCGACGTGCTGTTCCTCTCCATCACTTTCTTCGCCCTGTGTACGACGCAGACGCTTGGAACGCTTTCTGCCTTCGACTTTCAAACCAAGACTCTCTTCAATTAGGTGACAGTCATCGTCTTTCAGTCTGCCGTCCAACTCGTCACCATCATTGTAAATCCGTTTCAGGGAACGGCCTGAAGCATCAGTGTCTTCACCATCACTGCCGTCCTCTTCAATCGGGTTATCATCGATGAGATCCTTCAGTTCTTCACGTAACACATCATCGTCATTTTCCTCCTCTTCCTCACTGCTGTCGGCCATAGCTTTGCTCTTCCTGAGTTTCTTCATTTCCTGTGGCTCCAATTCCTCCTCATCTTCAGCTTTTTCCGCTTCCGAGTCCCAGAATTTTTTCATACACTGCCAATTTTGCATTAACCTCTGCAGCTCGCGCATCCAATTTTGCCTTAAACTCTGCAGCTCGCGCGTCTAATTTTACAGCTCGCGCATCCAATTTTGCAGTTCGCGCATCTAATTTTGTCTTAAACTCTGCAGCTCGCGCATCCAATTTTGAGTTAATATCGATAGCTTGCGCGTCCAATTTTGCCATAATAATCCTGAACATCTCCGAAATGTCCAACGGTTGCGAACTCGTCTCCGTTACATTGGCACCATCTTGACTAGCCGTTTCTTCTTCATCCGGACAGTCTGGCCCACTCGTAAAAGCATCTGTTATTTCAAATTAATTTATTATACCTATAGATAATTCTTTTATATTAATATTTTGAAGTTTATTAAACTATAAAATTGTTAACATACTTAAATTTTTAAATAAAGTTTGAAAAAACATGCGCAAGTTTAGAAAATAAATTTTGAGTTTAAAAATAAAGTTCGCTGCTCAACCCCTTTTTTTTTTTAAGAAGCTGGACAGGCCATTTTTGCAGGTTGATACCTTTTTTTTAGGTCGTTGCATAGATATCAAATGTAAAAAGAGATTAAATGCAAAATATTCATATTTTAGTTACTAAAACCAGAGATATTAATTTTGCCGTTTTTCCCATAGACTCGTCCCACTGTGCGTCGTCGAGTTTTCTGTAGACTTAACGTCCAGGACCAATTTCCCCCATTCTGTTTCAGAACCATTTGGCTAAAGTAAACAGATTCCCAATCTCTGGTCGAGCTGTTGACAACAGTAGATATTGCCTACATCGGTATTTTCCCGGAATCTTACGCAAATACAATGACGACCCCTTTGTAACATAGGCACATCATGTACATTATGCGTGCCACCATTTGAACTGTGAAATAGCGTTTTTGTTTACTTTGAAACAAAAATCTATTTCGTTCCCTGGCATACATCATCAACGGTGTATGGGTACATCGCCGCAACCCCTGATGATCGTGCATTTGTGTAATCAGGTGTCCACCGATCATCGTCTTCATCGCAGGGCATCGAACCTGCCCTACACAGCAATGGAAATTCTCACATATACCCTTTTTACGCGATCACCATTGGCTACAGTCAAGTGGATCCGTTTTGCTCCTCCTCTATCGATGCAATTTACGGCCATTGAATCTGATAGATGTGAGTTGCATCGAAGAGTCAGATTTACACATCGTAAGAATGCGCACGGATTCATTCGGTCGAAGTCTTGATAAACGTAGTCAAAGGGTCGGCGCTGAATTCGCTTTCTACTAAAGTAATATCATTAAAGCAAAGTCTTGTTTAAAATAAAGTGGTTACGGTAACATTAAGACAATAATAATACTTGAGTAAAGTTGCTGAAATAAAGTGGTTGCACTAACCCAAAGACAGTAATTCGCTTTCTACTAAAGTAATATCATTAAAGTAAAGTTCCGTTCAAAACAAAGTAGTTACGCTAACATAAAGACAATACGCCTTTCTACGAATGTAATGTCATTAAAGTAAAGACTTGTTTAAAATAAAGTGGTTGCGGTAACATTAAGACAATATTAATACTTAAGTAAAGTTTGTTCAAAAATAAAGTGAGCGTTAAATGGCCGACTAATCCTGTAAACCATCAAGGAGCTAACTAAAATAAAAGAACTCCCAACAGTACAACGACATCGTGTTTTCGTTTGGCGTTTTGTTTTGTAGTACACACACCCCAGGAACTTGAGTGCTGAAGCCAGTGTTCGTCAGCTCAATTTTGTTTTCGGTCTTCGAGTGACAATTTCCTGTGAACTACGTGGGTGTTTTTATCGAACCTGCATTCTTGTCGATGCCATGGTAAAGACATTGGCCACAATAGTCTATTAATATATTGTTACGTTTTTACTTCGCACACGACCGTTAAACTATGTCCAGTTTAAAACTATCCGTTCTTTTACGCGAGTTCGACCGCTGGATCGCAAAAGTGCTCCAATGTTCAGGGGCAACCTCTTTTTGCTCCGGTAAATGCCTCAATTCCTCGTCTCCTCTAGCTCTCCTTTTTCTTAGTTCTTGCACGTGTTCTCTGGTGGTTCCGTCTGCTTCTGACGTTTTTGCCAGTTTCGTGTATTCTCCAGTATTCCTCCAGATGGCTCCAGAATCGGTGTGTTGATGTCATATTAGGTGGCTTAAGGCTCGGTGCGACGCCATGAGGTCACGCTAACGGTTGACAAGTGTGTCGGTTTTGAATTTGTGACACTACCCCCCACTTAAGTCTGATCGTCCCGATCAGACTCCAAATTCCATGATCCCAATGGGGATAGTCTCTCTATATGCACAACTTTTATCTTCCGTATGCGATACACCACATCGTTTAGTCGCTTTAAGACTTTATATGGGCCTTCCCACGATGTCTGCAGTTTTGGGGACAGACCCTTCCTCCGTTGGGGATTGTACAATAGTACTAAATCGCCTTCTTGGAATCCCTCGGAATTCATGGCTCGATCATACCGATCCTTCATTTTGTTGCTCATCAACCGCGTTCGTTGCCTCACGAGACGGTGTATTTCGTCCATCTCGGATTGGAGCACCTCCCAATAGCTGCCTCCGGCTTTAATAGTGGCACCGTTGCTACCGAATTGTAGGTCCGGTGGGAGCCTCAAGTCTGTACCAAAGATGATGTGTGCAGGTGGGTGTCCGGTAGTGTCGTGTACTGCTGATCAGTATGCCATTAAAAACATTTGAATGTGCCTGTCCCAATCACGCTGACATTTGTCGACGACTTTTCGCAAATGTTCCTCGAGCGCACGGTTGAACCTCTCAACCATTCCACCCGACTGTGGGGGCAGAGCCGTCGACCGTGTCTTTTTGATGCCCAGCAGTGAGCACATTTCTTGGAAGATAGCAGACTCGAAATACCTCCCTTGATCCGAATGTAACTCGATCGGTACTCCAAATCGCGTGACCCAATTCTGCACGAAAGCTTCGGCTACAGTTTTAGCCTCCTGGTTTGGTATTGTATACACTTCGGGCCACTTACTGAAATAGTCCATCACCACGAGTACATATTTGTTGCCGGAGTCACTAGTAGGGAAAGGGCCAGCTACATCCACTGCGACGCGCTCAAATGGCGCTCCGGCATTATACTGCTGTAACTTCCCTCTGCTTTTGACTTTTGGGCCCTTGGCTGCCATACATTGTGTGCAGTTTTTAATCCAGTTAGCAACTGAATTCCGGCCATTCACCCAGTAAAACCGTTGTTTTATTTTCTCCAGGGTGTTTGCAACGCCGAGGTGTCCTCCGCTTGGCCCATTATGGAATTCTTCCAACACGGCTGCTATCCTTGATTTTGGTAGGACAATTAAATCGGAGGTGTATCTACCATCATTGCTTTCCCATTGGCGATGTAATACTCCGTCTATTAATTTCAGGCTGTCCCATTGCGCCCAATACGCCTTGGCCACTGGACTTTCCGATGACATTTCTTCCTTTGCTGGTCTTTCATCCAATTCTTTTGCTTTCAGGATCTTGACCAAATCGGCATCGTCTAGTTGGCTTTTTCTCATAGCACTGGAGTCTCATTCTGCATCAGGTCCGAGACTCAATAAGCGGATGTCAACTATCCCTTCACATCGTTCAGCCTTTGAGCAGTGTTTACCCTCCACTGCACATGGGCGTCGAGAGAGTGCCTCGGCGTTTCCATGCTGTCCTCCTGTAGCTGTCCGCAGTTTATAACCCTTCAACGGTTCGACATCATCTTCTACCAGGTCCGATCTAATGATGGAATGGGTTGCGCCTGTATCCAGAGTTAAGATCAGCGATCGTCCATTCACAGCTCCACTCACGTTTAGATTATTGTTGCTCCGACTTATTTGTGAAACGGGGATTGTGGGGCAGTCCGTTACGGGAACCAGCTTTTGCCCCTTTGAGCTGGTCCTTTTTAGTTTAACGATGGGTTTTCTCCAGAGGAACCACGAGCGTTTTCTGGTCCTCGCTTTCCTTCATTCTCTTTTCCCTTGCGTGGTGCATCACAATCCCGTGAAAAGTGCCCAGCTTTTCCGCAATTATAACATTTCCCGTCGGAGCCCTTGCGTCCGGTTGACATCATTTGAGTCATAGTCTTTATGAGATCCCTCACACTTTTCTCCAGGGATTCGTTCGGTTCCACTTCCACGCGATGGACTCTATGCACTGGTTTGCTTAACAGACTTGCTGTTTCCTGTGTCAATGCAAACGACACTGTTTCCGCGAATGTCCTTTTCGGCGTAGAGTACGTTGCTCGTTTTGTATCTGCATCCTTCAATCCACTGACGAACGCCTGGGTTTTGAGTATTTCGATTACTTCCGCGGGTGCATCTGCGTTTGCCAAGTGCGCGAGCCGTTCTATCTCCATTGCATATTCTTGTAGCGGCTCGTTTGCTTTTTGGTGGCGATTCACCAACTCTATCTGGAACATCTGCTTCCTATGATTGCTGCCGTAACGCCGTTCAATCGCAGCCATTATTGCGTCATAATTGCTACGATCACTTGCAGGAACAGTTTGTAGCACATCGGCGGCGGGGCCTTTCAGCGATACCACCAGCGCTGCCACTTTGTCCGTCCTTGTCCAATGATTAGTTTGTGCTGTCGTCTCGAACTGTAATTTAAAAACACTAAACGGCACAGTTCCATCAAAGGTTGGGGCCTTAAGTTTCATCGCATTGACAGTCGTAACCGGTACGCTTGACCGTCTTTCACGCACATGAATATCCAACTCCCTAAGTTTCGATTCCAAGTGATGTAGTTCGCCTTCCATTTGGTCCTGCCTCGCCCGCAACTTAGCGGCATTTCCTTCGATGTGCGCTAGTTGGTCCTTAACTTGTGAAGTGTGTTCTGCCAACTGGTTCTTCATGCACGAGGACTGCTCCGTCAGCTGCTTCTCTATGCGTTCCGTCAACTGATTCTCCATGCGTGAGGACTGTTCCGCCATTTGATTTTCCATACGTGAAGACTGCTCCCCCAATTGTTGTGTCATTGCTTGTAAAAGCACGTTCATGTCGAATGCTAGAGTTGGTTGGGGTTCCATCAACTGCTCCTTGACCTCGGATGAAGGTCCCGTAGCACCTTGGTAAAACTCATAGGTTTCAACTTCGATTCCCTCATCCTTCCGCAATCGTGCTTGTAGTTCCGCCTTTTGTCCTGTTCCGGGCAATCGTCGAGATTCCAATCCATCCCTCAATTGAGACATTCTTAGGTCGGCAAACTTTACCATTGTCCACGATCACTCCGCGATCCCACTTCTGACACCAATTGTTACGTTTTTACTTCGCACACGACCGTTAAACTATGTCCAGTTTAAAACTATTCGTTCTTTTACGCGAGTTCGACCGCTGGATCGCAAAAGTGCTCCAATGTTCAGGGACAACCTCTTTTTGCTCCGGTAAATTCCTCAATTCCTCGTCTCCTCTAGCTCTCCTTTTTCTTAGTTCTTGCACGTGTTCTCTGGTGGTTCCGTCTGCTTCTGACGTTTTTGCCAGTTTCGTGTATTCTCCAGTATTTTTCTAGATGGCTCCAGAATCGGTGTGTTGATGTCATATTAGTTGGCTTAAGGCTCGGTGCGACGCCATGAGTTCACGCTAACGGTTGACAAGTGTGTCGGTTTTGAATTTGTGATAATATTAATGACTGTAAGTATTGTATTGCATTTTAGGCAGATTGCGGGTGTGTCTCTGGTGAGCAGGTAAAGATGAGTGGCGGGCATACGACCTTGTATTGGCCATCTTAGGAGTGTGTCTCCTTGTCTTTGAAAGGACCACTATCTCTTCTTTTCGACCGCTACCTAGTTGCTCGGTGCGGTCGCCACCGTACTTGCTCAGGCCTGAGGGAAGAGTGACATCCGAATGTTGAAAGGGGTACTGACTGGGCCGCTCTTGGAGTGAAGGTTGATTCAAAAGACTACAATTGATTTATTGTACTTTATATTTACATTTTTATTTCATAGCCAGAGACTGATTTCTATAATTTAATTTAAATTGGTTTTACTGGCATCCTTACTCCTCGGACGCCAATCGAGACTGATTATTATTATTATTATTATTTATTGGCCTGTAGGAACCCGGAAGTTCATGACATCACCGACTCGACACCGCCATCGTTCCCTGTCCTGTGCCCTCTCCTTCCAGGTTTGACCATCTGATCCGATCACCTCAAGCTCAAACCTAACATTGTCCCCCCATCTCCGTCGCGGTCGTCCTACCAGTCTCTCTCCCGTTGCTCTACCTTCAAGAATTCTACGCACGGTCCTATCGTTGCGCCACATGTCCGGACAATCTTAATCTTCGCGACTTGATTACTCTCACTATGTTTGCGGTATTGCTCTTCCAATTCGTGGTTGTGGAGTTTCCTCCATTGTCCTGCCCCCTCGTCATATTTACCGCCAAAGATACCCCTTAAAACTTTATTCTCGATTACGCGGAATTTGTTTTCTTCCCGTTTTGTGAAAGCCCATGTTTCGCATCCGTATAGAGCAATCGGCATGATTATGGTTCTATAGACACGGAGCTTTATGTTACATGATAGCAGTTTGGATTTCAGCAGTTTACTGACTGCGTGATAACTAGCCTTGCCGGAGTGTAGTCTTTTGTTAATTTCCTTCGACATTTCGTTACTGGCCGTCAGTATCGTACCCAGATATTTAAATTCTTTAACTTTTTCAAATATCTTGCCTCTGACGTTTATATGTGTTCCCTGAGGTCCACCTGCTCTCGCCGTAATTATGTATTTTGTTTTGTCTTCATTTATTTCTAGGTCCACCTCTTCTGCCACTTGCATGATGATTTCACTGTTTTTATCTACAGTTTCTAGATTATCGTCCAGAACGGCGATGTCATCGGCATATGCGAGCACTTATGTGACCCCGTTCAGGGATGATCCGGCCATCTTGTCGTCATCTACCTTTCTGATGACATCCTCGAACACAAGGTTAAAAAGACACGATGAGAGGCCATCTCCCTGTTTTAATCCGTCGCGGATTTTAAATGGCTCTGAAAGGTGGTTTTCTATTCTAACTTGCCCTTTATTTTCGTTCATGCAAATTTGAATGAGGGCTGCATATTTTTTCGGGATTCCCAGCTCAACTACAATATGTTAGAGTCTTTGCTTTGCGACTGAATCGTAGGTTTTTTTTAAGTCAACGAACAGTTGGTGAACCGTCTCCCCGTATTCCCACTTCTTTTCCAGCAGTTGCCTTATTGTGAACATTTGGTCGCTTGTTGACTCGTTCTTACGGCATCCGCATTGGTAGTCTCCCAGTATTTCTTCTGCGTGCGGTGTGATTCTCGCCAGTATGACATTTGTTAGTATTTTGTATGTGGTTGTGAGCAATGATATTCCTCTGTAGTTCTCGCAGTCAGGTCTGTCGCTCCTTTTGGAAATGGGGACGACTATTGAGGATTTCCATTCTTCCGGAATGACTTCCTTATCCCATATTGTTTCGATGAGCTGGTGGATCTCTCGAGCGGTTGTCTCTCCTCTATGCTTCACAAGCTCTGCCGGTATGCAATCGACTCCGGGAGCGTTGTTGTTTTGCAATCGATTTATTGCCTCTACAACTTCGTCGCAAGATGGCTCTGGGATCTGTGGCTCGGTTGTATGCACGTCTGGTGCGTTTATTTGTGGTGGATGGGTGCGCACATTGAGCAGGTTTTCAAAGTACTGCTTCCATCTTGTCACGATATTGTTTGTTCCTGTGACCAGACGACCGTTTGTGTCTCGAATTATTTTGGCTCTCCCTCGGAAGCCATTTCTAATTGAATTTATGCCTGCATATATACCTCGGATGTTCTTTGCTCTGGAATTTTCTAGAATTTTTTCAATCCGAGTCTTCTCCCATATGCGTTTTTTTGCGTTTGAAGAGTCTCATTGTCTTTTTCCGAATTGTGGCGTATCTTTCTGGGTTGACCTCATCATATGTTTCTAAGTGGATCACTCTGAGGTGTTCACGTTCTTCGATTTTCGCCCGGCACTCATCGTCAAACCAACGTTTGGACTTAATTGTTTTCTAAAATCCTAGTACCTTTTGGGCTGTTTGTTTGATTGTGTCTCTGACTGATGCCCATTTAGTGTCCACATTATTGGCTTCCCCTTCCTCACTGCTCCCATTCTCTAGAATGCTAAATCTATTCGTTAGTTCGTCTTGATATTCAGCCCTTTTTTCGCAGGTCTTTCAGTTTATCAATGTCGAACTTTTTGCTCATCTCCCGTGACTGCCCATGTGGGATTGCTGCGAGGCGAATCCTGATTTGCCCATCAGTAAAAGATGATCGGAGTCGCAATCTGCTCCTCTATATGATCTTACATCAAGGATGGGCGAGTGGTGTCTTTTATATATATATATATATATATATATATATATATATATATATATATATATATATATATATATATATACACATATATATATATATATAAATATATATATATATATATATATATATATATATATATATATATATATATATATTGTTATATATATTGTGACGCATATGACAATCAGTACTAGAATACTCTAGAGAGTCCGAAACAGAGTACTAGAATATTCTATAAAGTAATGGAAAACTGGAGACTGTGAACAGTAGAACATTCAAGACTATGGAACGGGCGGAAACGAAACGCCGAATCAGAATAAGGAAACGGTATAAATACGTCGCACACAGATCATGGAGATGAGTAAGAAGTAGAAAGTGAAGCAAGCGATAAGTGCCGAAGTAATAAGTAAGAAGCGATAAGTTAAGTAAGCGATAAGTGAAGAAATCGTTATGTGTACGGTAAAAAGTAACGGTTGTTATTAACGGACTAATAAAGTGTCACATTAATTCAGAATCGGTATACTCGCTACAATATATATATATATATATATATATATATATATATATATATATATATATATATATATATATATATATATATATATATACATATACATATATATACATATACATATATATATACATATATATATATATATATATTGGGCATTCGCACCCAACCAAACGAAATCTTTTTCAGCGATGGGGCTTATTTCTCGCTGGGCGGATATGTGAATAAATAAAGTTAAAGTTGTTACATTTGAGGTCTCAAAAAGAATCGAAATCGCGGAGAAACGATTGCATCCGCAGTAAGTGCAGAATGTAAGCTGTTGATATTATTAGCCAGTCCAATCACGAACACGAAGAGGCAGTGACTTTTTAAAATCAATTTTGAACGCTTTGGTCGTATCTTCATCGACTTTTTTGTTTAGAACTTGACTTTTTCCATCTGAGTGACATGTGGTTCTAAAAAACCTCTTCGGACTTTATTCTTAAACAGCAATAGAAAAAAATGAATCAATTGGGCAAATCAATTAACTGTACCATTGCATATCCTGCCTATCTTTTTCTTTCACAGATATTACCGTTTAAATAGCCTTGAAAGATAAATGTCAATTCTAAATATTTCCTCGCGATAACATCAGTGCACCTTAATATACTTAAACGTGAATTCAATTTGTCAGACGATAAACATGTATTTTAATAAGTCTCGAGGTAAATTGAAATGAAAATCAACCAATATATAATAATTTTTCAGCAGTAAGACGACAGCGCTTACTGTGGTGTAACTTAAAACATTCGATGGCATCATAGCTCATGTATTCACCTGTAATAAATTGTTATTCTGGCAATACCCTCAGACGAAAACGGAAATACATTTTATAACGTCAGCTGAAAATTTTGTTTCACTTTCTTTAGAGATTATTGAAAGTCGTACAACAAAACTTAGTGATCGCTGGTAATTAAAGTGTAAACGTTAATATTCATGAATCCTGCATCAAAAGGATAAATAAATACGTTCGGTCTTCACTGTTTACAAGTTTTAAAAAGCTCTTAACCATGTCGAATTTTGAGTCTCCTGGTCCCATACCTAATAGGTGGTTGCATTGTCCGAGAAAAAGTGAAAGAATAATAGCCGAGAAATTTATAGCATTTAAAACTCCTCTCAGTACTGAATTTACCAGTCAAGTACCGGCAAAGTATTTATTTTTACCAGATATGATGTTCGGCTACATGAAATCGTTAAAGGTAATTCTATTTTGCTAACGTGAATAGAACAAGGAAAATGCTTAAACTTTATAATTGAACAGATGAAACTTGGACTGTGGATCGATTTGACTAATACAAAACGTTTCTATAAACGAGACGTGGTAGAAGCCAAAGGAGCAAAATATATCAAATTGCAGTGCCGTGGACATGGTGAAACTCCGTCCCCAGAGCAAGTCCAGGCTTTTATAGACATCGTAGACAATTTTATTACAGAACACCCTCAAGATATTATTGGCGTCCACTGCACACACGGTTTTAATAGAACTGGTACGACTAATTCTCGGTATTATTAATTATCGCTAATTTTTGTTGTTTCTTAGGATTCCTTATCGTATCATATGTGGTTGAAAAATTAGATTGCTCTGTGCAGGCTGCTTTAGCTGCATTTGCCGAAGCGCGTCCACCGGGAATCTACAAGCAAGATTATATTGATGAACTTTTCCGCAGGTATGATGAAGAAGATGCTTGCCAAGCTCCTGAATTACCGACCTGGTATTTCGAGTCTGAACCTGAAGAACCTACACCTGTTGTTGATTCGAGAAAACGAGATCGTGATAACGACAGAGAAAAACCTTCTCATTCAAAGAAGAAGCGGCGAGCAGAAGTATTTATAGAGGACGCCAAATTTATGGAAGGTGTCGACAGGATCGAACAATTGAAAGATATCAGTCGTGTAACTGAACTTCAACGGAAGGTACAAGGTATGTGCGATTGGCAAGGTTCTGGATTCCCTGGCGCCCAACCTGTATCAATGCACATACGCAACATACAATTATTGTCTATTAAAGAATACATGGTTTCATGGAAAGCTGATGGCTCAAGATATATGATGCTTATTAACAAAAGAGATGAGATTTATTTCTTCGATCGAAATTTCACCTGTTTTGTAGTGCCAAATATGGTGTTCCCACAGAAAACTGATTTGAACGAACACATTTATGACACTCTTGTGGATGGCGTAAGAGCTATATAGCTTATATAAAAGGTTGCTTAAAAAAAGCTTGTTTTTTCACACTTACAGGAAATGGTTATTGATACGGTGGGAAATGCCAAGATACCACGTTATTTGGTGTACGATATTGTTGTGTTCCAAGAGGAAAATTGTGCCAAAATGTCTTTCAAAAAACGATTAGAAATAATCAAAACTGAAATAATATGTAAGTTGAAGAATACTGTTAATAATTGTGTGTCTTAATTTCGCCTTAATCGCTGTTTTTAGCTCCAAGGCATGAGGCAATGAAGAAAAATCTAATTGACAGAAAGTATGAACCTTTTAGCGTGCGCAACAAAGAGTTTTGGGAAATTACATGGGCCGAAAGATTACTGAGCCCAAAGTTTATAAGGCAGCTGCCACATAAACCCGATGGATTGATATTTCAACCCGTTAAAGAAGTAAGTAATATATTTGTTCAGTCTTTAGATACATGTTTTGATTCATCACGATTTCACGTATTGGGAATAAATACTTTTTATCATTTGCCTTGAATCTAACTGAAACTTACATTACTAACCGAATCTAACATTGTATGAGATCTGTACCCTACACATGATTATTATTATTAATATTATTATTATTATTAATATTATTATTATTATTAATATTATTATTATTATTAATATTATTATTATTATTAATATTATTATTATTATTTATTACGATGTAATTAATTACACAGTAACTTAATTCTACATTCTACGTTAGTTGCCAGGGCCTTCGGCTAATATCGAGTTCCTTAAAATTTGTTAGTGAAGGTTAGTAAGTGTTAGAAATTCCTATGTGTAGTTGATATTCTGTTCTGATGGTTTTGCCAGAATGTCGATGAAGGGGTCGTTTCCAAAGAGTTGGTTTGCGATGGTTTGTACTTTTGGGCAATCGAATATGATGTGATATGGAGTAAGTGTGGCTTGGTTGCTGCAGTTGCTGCATTGTGGGGGGTTGGTTTTTGTAAAGATGTGTTGGTGTGTCCTAGCCGGAGTCGTAGGAAGCATTTTATTTTTCTATTTGAAACTGTTGTTGGGTAAGTAACGGGCTTGGTGTTCTGTTTGTACAGGTGGGTGTAGTGGTGCCATTCTTCGTCCTCAACGTTCTTAAGGGTATTTTTTACCTGCCTTCTGATGTCCGTTTTGGTGGGGCAATAGAAGGAGACGAGAGGCGACTTTGTCCCTAGTTTTGCGGCCGCATCGGCTGCTTCATTTCCACTAATGTTACAATGCCCGGGGGTCCAAAGTAGCTTTATTTTATTAGCCATCTTAATAATATTATCTTGGATTTGACGAATGACAGCATTGGTGGAGTTTACGTTGGTTATTGCTTGTAGAGTTGAAAGGCTATCAGTACAGATAATCGTTGAGATTTTCTGGCCCAGTTTCGGTGCCTCCAGAATTGCCGTTGCTTTCGCTGATAGGATGGAACAAAAGGTGGAAAGTGACCCTGTGGGGGTTCTTTAATGCGCTCGAAGAACCACCCATCGTCCTAACCCAACTCCCGTTCCCAACCTGCAAATACCAGCACCAACCATAAGCAGCTTACCTGTATACGAGCAGTACAAAGCTCTCTTCAACAATTTCTTATCTGAAAAATAAACCCATGGCAAGATCATCTTGCCATGGCTTCATACGGAAACATACACATACAATCCTTTTGTGTGTTCGTGTTTCAACAATCCGTTTTTTTTTATTTTTTTTTTTATTATTATTAGACTTCTCTCGGGAGAGGCGACCCTATAGCGCCGAGTGGGCGCCCCGAGATGCCATCAAATAACTGTTGCAGTTCTTTTTCAACAGTTGTAGGTTGTAACGCTCCGGGAACATTCGCGTGGGAAGAGAGTTCCACAGCTTCCCCGCTGTGTAACGGAACGAGTTTTGATGCAGGGATGTTCGCGCCATCGGGAGATGAACCACAAACGGGTACGATCCGTCGGGTTGTCCTGTGGAGCGCATATAAGCCGAATTGCGTGGAACAATAGCAAGAATATCCGAAGAACAGTACCCGTGATAATATCTGTAAAACAGACAGAGTTCGGCTACGCGCCTTCGATGTGATAGCGACTGACCCGATCAGGCGGATCGCTCGTCTCTGTATGCTCTCAAGTAGGTCGAGGGTATGTTTAGGAGCCGAGTTCCAAACATGAGAGCAATATTCGAGCGCGGGTCTAATTTGGGATTTATATGGGAGAAGAAGTTGAGCCGGAGTAAAATATTCCATGGCTCTAAAAAGATAGCTCAGTTTTCCTGAGGGTGACCTGGCGATACTCGACACGTGTATATGCCATGATACATTCCCACAGACCGTGACGCCGAGCAATTTCAAACTTTCCCCAGCCTCGAGGGGCACCCCGAATTAACAGGATACAGATCCGAACACTCGCCGCCCACAACAACCCGGATCGATCGATTCTCGAGGAAGCTCCTCGTCCAGTCCCAAAGCTGTTGAGAAAGTCCATATGAACGAAGTTTGCTCAGCAATGCCTCGTGCCAGACGCGGTCAAAAGCCTTGGAGATATCCAATGCGACCACCCTTGACTCACCATGCCGTTCAATCGCAGATGTCCATATATCGGTTATAAGTGTCAAAAGGTCTCCCGTGGACCGCCTGCCACGGAATCCGTATTGACGATCATTCAGAAGTCCGTTGCACTTCAAATACTTAACTAACTCTGTATTGATGACTTTTTCTCAACCCTTCTCCAATATTTTGCGTTTCAACGAACAAACGGAAAGTAGTTCCCCAACCCACATCCCTGACTGACAATATCCTCAGTAACCCATTGATCACTATGCTACCCCCTTCCACACCACACTAACTTATTTCAATAATAATTAGGTAACTAGACTAAGTTAAGATAAGTTAAGTTAAGCAATTTAGCATAGGTTAAGTAAATAACTATATCCTGGTTTTCTGACCTTTTCCAGGAAGCTCTACCCACTAAAATCTTAATCCATAACCAATATATAACTTTTATCATATTGTTTGAAAAATGTACTAGTAAGTATATGTAAACAATTATAGCTAAGGTATCATAAGTTATCTGTATTGCTTATTGTAAAAATTATTTATGGTCAATAAATACAGAAAGGTAAAAAAAAAAAAAAAAAACAAAAAAGATGACTTTTTCCATTACCTTAGATAAAATAGACAGTAATGCTATCGGGCGGTAATTTTGTGGGAGACACTTTTTTCCCGTCTTTGGGATTGGCTGAACTCGAGCGATTTGCTAGCAGGCAGGAAAGGTCCTCCGTGCATAAGATAAGCGGAAGAGTCTGCCAAGAACCGGCGATAGTTCTGGAGCACGGTTCTTAAGGACTATTGCTGGTATTCCGTCCGGGCCGGTTGCCTTCCTACAATCCAGTTCACGTAAAATGCGTCGAATAGTGCGCGGACGAAATCTCACATCCCGCATGGAAGACCGTACCGACGAGATCACAGGTGGCTCCAAAAGGCCGGGATCGAGGTTTGAATTCGCTGAAAATAAATTCGCTAACACATTAGCTTTATCCTTTGAATTCGTGACTAACGTTCCGCTGTCTGTCACCAACGGAGGGAAAGAGGCGGATACGAAGTTACCGCCTTTGCCATTGACCAGAAGTAGCGCGAACCAGTTGGGCACCGAAGGAGCTTATTGATCACCCTGTCGTTGCGAGCCTTCTTCGCGGTATCAATCGCCTGGTTGCACGCGTTTCTGATTCTAACAAAATTCGTTCTGTTAACATCGGTGGGATTGGAGCATCATTGCTTAAAAGCTCTATTTTTTGCCGCTGTGATCTGCTCGCATTTTTTATCAAACCAAGGTTTATCAGACGAACTTCGTTTGATGGAATGTGGAATATACATCTCCATCCCGAAAAGAATAATCTCTGATACCGACTCCGCGCAAGCGTTAACATCGGAGTTTCCGAAGCACACCTTGGACCAACGAAAGGATGCGAAGAAATCTCGCAAATCGTCCCAGTTAGCAGCCCCATACTTCCGTACATGGCGAAGCTGTCTAGGCCGGTTATTCGCTTGATATGCAAGTGCTTGCGCGACAGATACCAAGCAGTGATCTGAGTTTCCCAGTGGCCAGAAACCTCTACGGTATAAATACTCGGTTCGGATGTCAAAAACAGATCCAGGGTGTTCGCGTAATCGCTCCGGGCATCCGGCACTCGCGTTGGCTCCCCACGAGTTGAGTCAAGTTGTGGCTTACAGCAAACATCTCCGCCAGCCTCCTAGCCTCGTCGGTTCTGTTAGAATGTAACAACCAGCCAGAATTGTGCATATTAAGATCGCCAAGGACAACAATTTCAGAAGCTGGGTGGTTGATCTGTATCCAGTCGACGGTATGTAAAAGTTGTTCGAAAAATGTCCCCGGTCGATCGTTATTCGGGGAGCGGTAAAGACAACAAAGAAATTTAACGGAATTCCTCACCACGACCCTCAACCATATGATGTCCATATTATTGGATTCCAACGCCTCCATCCTCTGACAAGCCAGATCGGATCGCGCGAAGACGCAGACTCCGCCCTTAAAGCGGAATCTCGAATGTAAGTCGTATCCCGAGCAACGAAGATATGTCGAATCAGTTGATGAATCGACCTTGGTCTCAGTTAGGACAAATATATCAGGTTTCGTTGTTTGCAAATATTGGTGGGCGGCGTTTACATTCGTATTGGTGAAACCGATGCCCCTGATGTTACAAAATGCCGTCACCAGTCGAGCGCGGGCAGAGTCTCGAGAGCGAGCCCGATTATGCGATGACGAACCTCTTGAAAGTTCCATTATTTATCATGATATCTGCATGATGTTCCCCCTGACATAGTTCCCCCCGGAGATCCGAATGGGAGACTAGTTTACCTCCGGAATTCTTTATATCAGAAGGTACCATCATGACTTATCCCCGTGTCCGTCTGTGCCATCAGCCAAACATCCGAAACACAGTCGAAAATTTCTCTCGACGAAATCGCAGAATGTACAGCGTGACGGGGTGGTATCTCACCTTGGGACCGACTACCACCTAAACCAACTTTTTCTCGAACCGGTCCATCAGCCGAGCTCCGAAAGATGGCCAGGGATTACTCCCGACCATTTCACGGAGCCTAAAGCTTGATGGACCGTGGTATTCCATCGTGGTATTCCATCGTGGTATTCCATCGGGCGCACAGGGCATTGGGACCCCGGCTACCACTCGGCCTTTAGTCGCCTTTTACGACAAGCCGGCCTAGCTGTGAGTATATTCTAACGCCCTACTCACAGGGCTTGTTTTTCTCCATGAACCACTTAAGTCGTCTAGTTACAATTTTTTCAAATGTTTTTCCAAGACATGGGAGTAACAATAATGGGCGATATCCTTCTGCCAAGGTGGGTTTGGTATGAGTACAATTGTGGCTATTTTCCAAACTTGTGGAATTACACCTGTTTGGAGTATGTTATTGAAGAGATGGAGTATTCGGTGTCTCAGGAGTGGTGGACTGTTTTTTAACATTATGTAATCGACTCGAACATATCCTGGTGTTTTACCAGTGGCGCCGTGAAGGCTTGACTCTAATTTAATTTTATTGATCGGGAAATCTATTAATTGGGCTTGTGTGAGGGGACGGGCTAATTGGGTCTTTTTTAGCAGAGAGAAATGACGGATGAAAATTTACGTCTTCTGCGTAGTTTCACCATGTTTTGCCGAGAGGGTCTGCGATTTGAAGGGGAGATGTGAGAGTGCCTGAGTCGGTGTTTATGCATTTTATTGAGAGGGGGCGATACTGCCCAGTGAGCGTTTTTATATCCGCCCAGATTTTTCTTTCTTAGGTTGTCCAATACTAGATTCCACCAGGAACTACTGCCTTATGGAGTTTTCGATTTGTTTGTGGTATCGAGGCATTTGCTCCTATACGGATTGCTTTAGTGATTATGGCTGTTCCTTGATTAATATTTTGACTCTGTACATGTTGATTTAGTGCCTGGGTAATTATATTTCGAAATTTACTCCAATTGGCGAGTTCGGTTTCAAATTTAGGAAGAAGTTTAGAGGGTTTGGGACACATGCTTGTGTCAATGTTTATTATTATTGGAAAATTCTCGCTCCCGTGCAGGTTGGGTAAAGTATTCCAAGTGCAAATGCGGGCCAATTGAGGGGAGGCTAGTGATACTACATGTGTGAAGGATTTGTGAGAGAAGTGCGTGTGGCTACCGTTATTGAGTGGGGCTAGATTTGCGGCCAATATGTATTTCTCTACGGTTTTTTCCCTTTTATTAGTGGATGAAGATCCCCAAATGGTTAGTATACCCGCCTGTCACGCGGGAGACCGGGGTTCGATTCCCCGTCGGGGAGCCTCTGGCGCAAGACTAATGACCTTGCCCGGAAAAAACAAATCATTATGGAAAATTTAACAAGCCTCAGGACTTGCTAAATAAGGCCAAGGCCGGATCCCGGTTGTAGTGCCGGTGATGATGATGAAGATCCCCAAATGGGGCTCCACGCGTTAAAGTCTCTGAGGTTTTTGGATGCTATCTGCGATAGTGGCAAGATCGTGTGTGGTTATTGGTTGGGATGTGGAGGTGTATGCTGATATTATTGTGAGGTTTCTACCGATATTTATTTCTACTGCTACGACCGAGATTGCGGAGCGTACTACTATAAGCTTATGAGGGATTGATATATGTATAAGTATAGCTGTACCGTGTTTAGAAGCAACATTTTCCGCAAGGTTGTGAAACAATGCCGCGTATTCTTTGGGTCCTGTGGCCCGAGAGTCGTGGCAGATGTGCGTTTCCTGTAGAGCTATGATGGATGGTTTCAGATCTTTGATGAGTATTTGGAGCTCGTGCATATTGTTTTTGAGTCCGTTCAGATTCCACTGTAGTATTCAGAGTTTGTTGGCATGAATGCTATTGTGTATATTAAACCTGCTGCTGTTGGGGATTTTGTCCTTGTAAGGGTTCAGTCTCCGTGTCTCTAGTGTTGATCCATTCAAGCCGAAGCTCTGTTTGCTTCGGCCCGGGTTGGGATTTTCTCGAGACACAGAGGCTGCGCTTTCGTTGAGAATGTTAGGGTTATGTGTGGTTATTGTGAGGGATTGGGGAGTTTAATAATTCTTTAATGGTGGGTTCATCTATTTTTATGGTAGTGATTTTGTTAGTAGGTATAGGCTCGTTGTTACGGTTAGTTGTTGTGGGTTTTATGATTAGAGATGATTGGTTTTGTATGGCTTTCCGGTATTCTGCAGATGTAGAAGGGCAGTTTGAAATGTATGAAGTGTTTGTCGATCAGGATGCGAAGGCGGTAACCACCACGCAACAGGGAATTACAAATGCCGAGCATTTAAAAACGTAATATCCAATAATGACGATGATGTGTTTGTCGATCAGGATGCGAAGGCGGTAACCACCACTCAACAGGGAATTGCAAATGCCGAGCATTTAAAAACGTAATGTTCAATCTTCTCAATAATAATGGACAGGTTTAAGTGCATTCAAATCAACTTAAACCATTGTGGGGCCGCACAAGATCTCCTTTCCCAAACGGTTAAGGAATATGATGCCGACGTGGTACTCATCAATGAACAGCACAGGATGCCTGGTACTATTACATGTGAGGAAGACAGCAGCGGAACAACGGCCATCTGAACAACTGGAAATTCCCCCATGGAATACAGAAGTGTGATGAGGTGTTGAGAGTGCAAGAGGACTGGAGTATCACTGAAGGGGAGATACCTCCCGTGACCACCGAAGAGGTGCTCTTGGCTGCAAGGGTTGTAAAAAAAACAAGACCCCGGGACTGGATGGTATCCCTAACGCTGTAGTGAAGACTGCTTTAACAAAAAAGTCGGAAGTCTTCAACAGTCTCTTCACAACCTGCCTTTAAACAGGACAACTTCCCAAAGGATGGAAAAAACAGCGGCTTGTGCTTATTCCAAAAGGAGTCGAGAATCCAGAGGCGCCGTCGTCTTATCGCCCGTTGTGCATGTTGGACACGGCAGGAAAATTACTTGAGCGAGTAATTGCCACTCGCCTGGAACAATTCACTGATGGGGACATCGGGGCTCTCTGAATCGCAGTATGGATTCCGGAAAGGTAGATCAACCGGTAAGGCACTATCTGTGGTGTGCGACATCGCTCGCAATGCGATAGCTGGAGCACGATGGCTAGGTGGTACAAAGAAATATTGCGCGGTGATGACGCCAGATGTTAAAAATGCGTTTAACTCGATGAATTGGAATCGGATTCTAGAAGCGTTGGGCGATCTACAAGTCTCCCCCTACTTGGTGCGTATACTAGCAAACTATCTCCAGGAGAGAAGACTGCTGTATGGCACAGATGAGGGACCACAGGAATATAAAATCACAGCGGGTGTACCTCAGGGATCTGTATTAGGTCCGCTGTTATGGAATATAATGTATGATGGTGTGCTCAGGGTCAACGTACCGGAGGGGGTTAGAATCATTGGGTAGGCAGATGATTTGGCAATAGTGGCCGTAGCTAAACATCTAGATGACCTGGAGAATATTTGCTCCCAAGCAATCCAGAGCATTAAATGCTGGCTAGATATAGCCGAACTGAAACTAGCTGGACATAAGACGGAGGCAGTTTTAATAAGCAGCCGCAAGAAAGTTGAACACCTTGATTTGGAAATAGAAGGACAAATAATCAGATCCAGTCCCTATATTAAATACCTTGGTGTTATATTCGACAACAGGTTGAGCTTCAAGGAACACCTGAGGAAAACGAGTGAAAAAACGGCAAGAGTATGCAAAGTATACATAACCATTGTCAACACCTCCATTATAATGTATGCAGCTCACATATGGGCAGGAGCTGCACAGTATAAGTCGTACATGAGGGGACTGAACTCCGAAGATAGGGTGGCATTTTGGGGAGGAAGTATTGTGCCTGGCACGGACACTCCGTTCACTTCCTCCTCCATCATAATTAATCCACCGACGAGAACTACGCGATTCCGCCGAAGCAAAGGAAACACCAACACGGGAAGTAGGCCGAGAGAAATAAAACACTGGAGTTGGTTGGTGATCACCACTTTAAATTAATTTTAATGTTCGTTTCTTATTAAAATACACTATACAGGAAACGGTATGTTTGAGGGCACACTTAATCGAATTAATTAGCAAGCGTTAAATTAAAAGGTAAACTATTAAGACACGACTGGGGTTATTACTCGACTCACTATATTCGCGCCACCGTACGCAGCGGTGAGCGGGAGATCGCCTGTGACCAGGCTGGTCAACGGATGGAAGACGACTCCGCGATAATTATCTCGTTTTGAGGTGAGTTTGCCCAAGAAGAAAATGTTTCTCTGTGGTGGAAACAAGGAAGACAGACTTGGCAATGACTGTGTATGTGTGAGTGAAGATCACATTGGTTTATTTTTCATACACAAGGCCATAGGAATAAACTTGAAACTCAAGGACGGGGCATAATGGGCATCCAAGAGATGTGTGTTTGTTGAAACAAACGAATCGCATCTCGTCGGATGCTAATGGCTTTGTATTTGTTTATGCATCTAGTTCGTAAGGGACAAGATTCGGCGAATCAAAGGACAAGGGAAATATGACCGAATGCATAGTTCGGTAATGAGGGTCGGCTAGATAAATAGCAGCCGCTCATTAAATAGAAAATGTGATTCGGATACCTAAACGATATGAATTGTCTATGGTATGCATTGCAGCTGTTACGATAGCCGCAATGCCGATGCACATGGTGCTAATAGGTTTAAGACGCGAGATGCGTATTTGCTTTGGTTTGCACATTGTGCGAGTCAGGGAATTTTATTGCTGGGAGAAAAGGACGCCAGCCAATGTATACATAAAGAAATTTATTGTACACATGAATAAAACAGGGAATAGGCGACGCAATGATAATTATTCCTGGCTGGAATGGTTACATGGTATGTGAACCGGGGTTTTTCTTTTCAGGATAATTTATGATAAGGAAAGTAAGAACTCTTACAGGGGATTTGTAAGCGAAGGAATGCTTGAAAAGGTAAGAATTCTTTTGCAGGTACTTTTGGGCTATAATAATTGGATCTATTTGATGCGTGAAGCATTTAAGATGCTAATGCGAATTGCATTAGCGAAAGCTGGTGCAGACTGGGTTGTGGTTATGGGGTTTTTTTCAGGAAGGCGAGCCGTGGGATCTGGCGGAACCGCCACGGCATCACTAAGAGTATGTTGTGCATTCCGAACGGCATCCGAAGATGCTATAAATATTTTGACCGGGAGGACGCCACCTGACATTGCAGCTCAAGAAAACGGTGCATTGCATAAGGTCTCCCAAGAGAATCGTCGGAGAATGCGGTCATAATTAGAGCTCTCAAGCCTAAGAGAATGGCGACGAAGGTGGGATTCTTCCACCAAAGGAAGATGGACCCACACCATGATACCTGATATAGAAATATGGGTGAAACGAAAACATGGCGAGCTGAATTACCAATATACACTTGCACAAGTATAAGCATGTCAATCACCCATACTGCTTGTACTGCGAGGGCAAAATAGAAAATGCGGAACACGTACTCACAGGGTGCATGGGATTCGAGACCGCACGAACGATTTTGGAGAGACATATGAGACGGACAGTTTATAGCGTTTGAAATAATAGTGAAGAAGAACGTGTGATTCGAACTGACACTATGACAGTTTGAATCACCCAAAAAATTGAACCTAAGCGTTACCCATCAGGCTACTGGCCGATTTTTGAATTGGATTTATAACTCGACTATACTCCACTGATGTGAATTGTTATGTTATCGCTTGGTATACGGCTCTGATGTATTTTCTTATTCGATTTTTCGTTCGGTGCTCTTCACTATTTTGCATGTGAATTGTGTGTGTATCTGTTAGAGTCGCCACAAGTTACTCCGGGAGGAGTAATAGAATACATGCTTAGTTCAAAACAGACATGGTCCGTAGCAAATGGTATTCTCTGTGAAATGATGCAGCAGTTGCGACGCGGCGAGTGGAGTAACAGGAAAACTCCGTCCCGCACCGCGATGGAATATCTAAAAGAAAGTTCCGCGGGGATCAACGGGCATATGAGCCTGGCGGGAGGTGGTTTTAGTCGGTAAAAACCCAGCATTCCTCTGGATCGGTCCAGAGGTATCTTTTGAAGATTTCCACCTTCCTACCGAAACCAAAAAAAAAAAAAAACCAATTGTAAATACTAGTGTACTGTAATAGGATTATTATTCCATTCATAAATATGGGTAGAGCATAGAATTCATTAAAGAACGCGTTTCTAATTAAATTTGTTGTTTTGTTTAGCATACAATTATGAATGATACGACTACGTACAATTCTAGCAAGAAAGGTCAGGAGTAGAAACCATGTATTCTGCCAGATACTAAGAAGTCATACTGTTCATAAAGCTTATTAGGCTATTAATTAAATGAATGATTTAAATTTTTAATGGCTAATTTTCTCTTTTTAGCCCTACACCGCTGGAGCTTGTCAGGACATACTTAAATGGAAGCCAATCTGTTTGAATTCAGTGGACTTTAAACTAAAAATATCAATGGAGCAAGGAATGGGGTAAAATCTAACACAATTTATTATTCTTATTGATTTATTTATTTTTTATCCATAATAGGATAGTGAGCAAAAAAGTTGGCTTACTTTTTGCGGGTGGAATGGACAACGCATATTTCGACAAAATAGACTACCATAAGTCATTAAACGAGTTTGATGGTAAAATTATTGAATGCAGTTTTGAAAATGGAAAATGGAAGTTCCTTAGAGAGAGGACAGATAAAAATTTTCCAAATGCTTACACTACTGCTAAAGGTACGTTATTCGAATTATTTTTTTTTCCGCTTGGTTATTTATTCGTTTTTTAATTTTTTTTTTTCTCTAATTTTTAGCTGTGTGTGAGAGTATCAAATACCCAATAACAGAAGAAAAGCTTCTATCTTATATTGCAAATGAAGGCTATCAACCCAAAAAGGAGGATTCTAAAGATAATAAGTGAATAAATTCTTCAAACTACTCCAAACATACCCTTGCAATCATGCGAATATTTTATTCACAATTCTGTTCTCATTTAAAAACATAGTTCGATATAGAAATATAGATAAATACAAAACATGAACGATGGAGACAATGCCGATTTCCAAAGCGGCTTAACAAGTTTTTTCTTTCCTGATTGTCCTACCAGAAGTGTATATACGCCATCAGTCATATAGTCACGGCCCTTATCGATAGATACATTCAAGGTTAATTAGATCCATTTTTTTAGTTCTAAGAGCATGCAAATTGTTTGCAATAAAAAGAAACACCGAATTTTAGATCGACTCTATTTGTTTTAATTTTTCTTTATGGTTATGCCGATATGATAATGCAACGCCTTGGTCTCCACTACAATTTTATACTGTCGACTATGTGGTTTTTATTGTTATTTATAAATTATTTATCTATTTATTTTTTCCGAAAAGAAATTTTTGTTTCGTTATCGATATACGTGGGCAGTTTGATAACTCAGCGACTTTTCGAATTTCCCGCGAGTTAACTATAACGACAGCCTGCAGATGTTACTACAACAACGAAGGCTGCCGAATACAAATATGCAATGTCGGGATTTCCCATCAGCGGACCACAGATAGCAAACAATTACCTCAAAAAGGTCGCCGACAATTATCGAATACCGACTATGACCATCGTTATCTTTAAGATATTTTCGTAAGATATAATTGTAATTCATTCATATTTTGTGTAATAAATGTGCTAGTCGTTTTGCTGCACAAAATAGAATCGAATCGTGGTTTCGAGCGATTAACTCGCGCAGACCTGTAGCGTCTCTAACACACAATACACAAGCAAATAGTGAAGAACACCGAACGAAAATCGAATAAGAAATCACATCAGAGCGGTATACCATAGCGATAACATAACAATTCACATCAGTGGAATATAGTTGAGTTTAAAAATCGAATTCTAAACACGGCCAGTAGCCTGGTGTGTTACGCTTTGGTTCAATTTTTGGTGATTCTAACCGTCATAGCTTCAGTTCGAATCACACTTTCTTCACTATTATCCCAAGCGCTATAGACCTGCACCTGTCAACTGTCAATAAACAGGCTACTATCAAAGTTTGAGCAAGCTGCGTAATCTAGTTTGTGTCCGACAGCCATTGAAAGCAAACGTACATGAATTTTAACGAAATTGGTGTGCTGAGTAAGCATAATCAAGCAAAATCCGTAAATTGGGGACGAACTGCTATCCCATCCAGCATATTCTCCAGATTTAGACCCATGTGACAATTTCCTGTTTCCAAATTTGGAGAAATTGTGGGGCGGAAAAAAATGTGGATCGAAAAAGTCACTGACTTACAAACTACCCTCGTACTATGGTATTCATAGGAGCTTGTGGCGTACAACGCAGGTACAACGCAAAAAAAAAGTTCGTCCTAGAAAATTCCAAACCCTGAAGAACAAGTATTATGGTAGTTCCATTGAACGCTATTTCGTACATCACCATAATCTTCTCAAAGATGTTTCCCCTGGATCACCAGGGTACACCACCCATGATTCTTCTCGCTATGACAGCCTCAACACCTTACATAGCCTGCAATCACCTGCAGACATTCTCCCTTTCCAGGTGTTTCCCCCATAACATGCAACAACGCATCTCCAAAACCTCCCTGGAAGAAAACCATGTTCATGCATTTACTGCATCACCCTAAGGCGTCATCTAAATTCCCGGATAACGAGATATCGTTCGTTTTATGTTGCATCACCAGAATTCCTTGTAAGGAATTATTAACATGCAACATTCACCAGGGAAACCAATCGGTGCTTCATATAAACATACCCTGCTGCGCATGTGCGCGACGTATTTTCATACTTATCCCAAGTCACCCCAAGTTTTGTCCAACCGACAAAACTTACCTATCTTACGCCCAGACGTTGAGAGGCAAATTATGTAGCATTAAAACATGCACCTATGAGTTCCAGGTTAGCTGTAGTGCTCTGAAAAGCCCTACCATCTCCTTCCCCCACACATACATCCAAATCCCATAATCCTTAACTAAAATTCAAAAAACAATCACATACATTGAAAATTCGCGATAAACGAATCAAATGTTCGTTTATCGCCCTTGCACCCAACTTCCCACAATCATCCAACTAATCCAGAAATACGTTATCCCAATCGAGTAAAATTCCTGGTAAACGAATCAAATATTCGTTTATAATCCATATACATCAATTTCCCCAGATCCTCAAACAAAAGCAAACATGGTAAATTGAACCAGATGTTCAATTCCCATACTCACGCTCATGTGTCCGAGAATTCGCCTAACCGAATTCTTATCTCAAAAAACAAACATTAGACTCCACCGAAGTGTCTTTTTCGAGATTCTGTTCGCATTTTGATGCATTCAGGAAACAAAATCCCGATAAGATTTTGTGTAAAAGGGTGATGAATTTTTTATTCAAAGATCAGTCTCTAGGCTGGCGTCCGACGTTTAAGGACGTCTATCAATTAAAATAAATATACAAAATCCAAAATAAAAGTATTTTCATTGGATTCGGTCGAATATCAGATCTTTTTTTACAGCAACCGGTTGTCACTCTTCCCGGAGACCCCGGATGCACAGTGGCGACCGCAACGGGTCCCCTCAGGAGCGGTCTATAGAGATCCCTCATCCTTTTCAGGACAAGGAGACACGCTCCCTGGGAGAAGGACCATAACATGGCCACCAGCGTCGATACGACGCACGATCATCGTTGCGCGGGTATCGTATTTGCTGATGGCACATGCCGCCCTATAGTCGGGCACAATAATCACCACAACCGCGGGCACACATATGATGACGACCAGTTTTCAGGCTTCCTTTTTTTTCGTCGTTTTCGTTTGCCGCGACGCGACGACACAATGATCATGCACCCTTGTCGTGATCCAATCGGGAATCTTTTCTCCGATTGGTTACCGCACGAGTGACTTTGGGTTGTAGTGGGTAAGAAATGAAAATCAACCCAGAGTCGATAGTGCACGTCCATTGGGGGATTCTTGAGTCAGTCGGAAATAAACCATCATCAGAGTCGGGTCAACTTCACCACCATACGCGACACGCGCGAGTCGGTTACATAGATTAAACGATCAAAGTGAATTCAGTTTTCATTACGCCTTAAATTCACAGTAATCATTTATGTTCATAGACTCAACAATCAAAGTGAATTCAGTTTTTATTACGCTTTAAATTTAATAGACTAAGTAATTAACCTGAAAATACTGTAGGGTTATATTTTGTAGTATATTACTTCTTACCTTCTTGGGGAGATTCGGTTATTTCCGCTGTCCAATAGTGAAAGACGGTTTTAATAATTTATTAATTTTATTTTCTTATAATTCACTTGTGGCCGTTGCCTTGACCTCTGGATCCCAACTCATCTCGAATCCAAAATGCACTCCCCTTTTATACTCTGTGGCAACAGAGATTTGTTAAAAATATTACTTAAAAATTCCAAGAAGCCCAAACAAAATTTTGTGTGCTTCAATTGGAATATTATTTTTATTTTTATTTATTTATTATCAATTAGTAATGTAAAATTACATATCAATAACTTAACCTAATGAGCCTAGCAGCGGGGACTATTGGCTCTGTATTTCTAATTTACAATTTAATCTTAATGCTATTTACAAATTTATTTACAATTTCTATGTTGTCGGTAGTGGGATCTGCTAGAATTGTATAAATATCTGTATTGCGAAATAGTTTGCCTTTCAAGGGTTTTAGGTGAGGACAGTCTTTCAATATGTGAGTGATTGTAAGTGTTGTGTTGCATTTTGGACAGATTGGGGCTGTAGCTCGGTGGAGCAGGTGGAGGTGGGTAGCAGCTGTATGGCCTAATCGCAGCCTCACAAAGTTTGTGATTTTGGATTTGGACAAGTTAGTTGGGTAAGAAGGGTGGGTTTTGAAACGGTTTACCATTTTATAGGCATGGTGGTGAGTATCCCAGTTTGTTTGGTTTATTTGTTTTTGTTGATTGCTGATAATTGACAGTAGATCGGCTCTTGTGTAGATGTTGAATTTATGGACTGGAGCTCTTTTGACTGAGTTGGCTGCGGCGTCTGCATTCTCGTTACCGCTGATGGCGACGTGACTGGGAGTCCACATTAGTTTTATTTTATTGCAGTATTTAATGATATTATTCCGAATATTGGAAATAATATCATCAGTGTTGTTGGTGTTTTTTATTGAGTTGAGTACCGACAGGCTGTCGGTGCAGATGACGTATTTTTCTCTGTGGTTGGTGGCGAATGTTACGGCTTGTAAAATCGCGAAGGCTTCCGCCGTGAAAATGGAGCAAAATTCGGGTAATAGTCCGATTTTCTTTACTGCACCTTCTTCGGATGTGACCGCAAAGGAAGTATAGTTGGTTGTTTTGGATCCATCTGTGTACAGAAAGCGCCATCCGTTGGATTTATATTTTGAGGCGACTGACCAGAATAGTGCACCGTATATTTCCTTGTTTGTGTTTGGTTTTTTAAATATTGAGAGTGTTGTTATGATATTATTATTATTTAGAAGCCATGGCGGGTAAGTTGCGGAGTATTTGAAAGTTTGTTTAATATCCAATTCCAATTGCTTGGCTTTATCTAAAATGCGACTGATTGCAGATGGGATTCGGTTGGTGTTTTTGTATCCTATTGTTAGTTTGATGTCTTTGTCAATTATGGAATTTCGCGAAAACGCTAATTTAGCTATTAGTTTTAATGATATGATTTCCATCCGGTCCTCGATTATTGGGAGCCCAGCTTCAGCCAGTATATTTTTTATTGGTGTCGTTCTGAATGCAAAGGTGCTTCTTCTAGCGGCTTGGTGATAGATGGGCTTTATTATATTTAGAGTCGTTTTTGGACTATTGCCATAGATATAGATCCCATAGTCTATTTTACTTAAAATTAGAGCTTTAGTAATTTTACATAGAGTGTTAATGTGTACGTTACTTTTCATGTTGCTTAAGTATTTAATAATATTGAGCCTCGCTGCCAATGATACTTTGAGTTCTGAACAATGTTGTTTCCAGGTATACTTATTGTTAAATGTTATTCCTAGGATTTTGATGTTGGGGACATTTTGGATTGTTTTGTTGTTTATGTTGAGGTGTATTTGGGGACAAAGTCGTCGTCGGCACACATGAAATAATTTACATTTATCTACTGACAGTTTGGCACCTGAAGAATTTGACCATTCTAAGATATCTTTCACTGTTTCAGTTAAAATGTTTTTGCAGAAAGTTAGATCACTGGATTTACTTAAGATGTATATATCATCGGCGTAAATGCAATGATCTAGATGTTTCTGTTTGTGTATTATTGTACTTATGTCGTCAAAGGCGATCATAAATAGTACAACTGACAGTGGGGATCCTTGAGGGATTCCGTTGTGTAATGGAAATGTATTGGAGTAAACGTGGTTGACTTTACATTGGAATTTTCTATTGCTTAGAAATGATTTAACGTACCTATATATATTGTTGCCAATTCTCCATTTTAACAATTTATTAAGTACGGTATGAGCGCCTATTCTGTCGAATGCTTTCTCAAAATCAAGAGAGAGTATTGTGACGTGATTTTTGTAGGATAGAGCCTTTGAGGTGTAGTGGTCAATGTGGAGTAAGGCGTCTGTGCAACCTCTGTTCGATTTGAAAGCTACTTGGTTGATGGATGTCAATTTCTTTGTCTCCATAAGCCAGAGTAGACGTTTGGCTACGATTTTTTCTAATACCTTTGCGGGACAAGGAATTAAGGATATGGGGCGGTAGCCATCCACCGTATCTTTATCTTTGTTCGGTTTGGGAATAGGTATTAGGACCGCGGTTTTTCATATTTGTGGAATGTGTGGTGTTTCAAGAATTTTATTGTATAACTTTATAATTCTTTGTTTTGCATAATGCGAAAGGTTTTTTAACATTGGGTAAGATATTCGATCTCGCCCTGGAGTTTTTTCCTTAGTTATACTAAGTGCTGACTCGAATTCGATAAATGAGATGGGTTGTTCAATGCGTAGAGCTGCAGAGTTAGGAGTTTGCAAAGATAGTGGATTGTTAACGGATTCAATTTTTTTGCGATTGAATTCGGGGTGAAAATTATTGTTGTCTGAGAATTGCGACCAGGTTTTGGCGAAGAGTTGGCTCATTTCCACTGTGTCTGAGATTGTAGTATTTTCGAAATTAAGGGATGAGATAATTGTCGGATTGTGATTACCACTTAAGCTGCGTATTTTATGCCATATTGTGGTTGTGGAGGATGTTGGATTGATTGAGGAAGTGAATTGAAGAAAGCTTTTTGCTTTGCTTTCTTTCATCTTCCTACGAAATTGTGCATTCGCTTTTTTGTATGCAACAAAATTAACCTGCGTTGGTCTTTTTTTAAATTTAGAGAGGGCTGACATTTTGCTTTTTCTGAGAAGCGTTAGGTCGGAGTTCCACCAAGGTACATGTTGCCTGGTTTCTGATTTGGTTGTGATATTTGTTTGGGGCATTGAGAGATTGGCAGCGGATCTAATTGCTTTACTGATTAGCGCCGCTTCGTGATTCGTGTCAGGTGTGGGGGAATTGCTTGAAAGAAATTCGTCAACTTTTCTTTCAAAAAGTGCCCAGTTGGCGGAATCGGTTTTGTATTTTGGAGATCTGTTGTGATGGGTTATCGGTTGCTGATTATTTATTATGCTTAAAACGGGGAAATGGTCACTATTGTAGAGGTCGTTTAGAACTTGCCATGAAGTTTTCGGAACCAATTCTGAGGAGCAACAAGTGATGTCTATATGAGTGAGGGTATTGTGTGTAGAAAGGTGAGTAGGGGAACCGTCATTCAGTAGGATCAGATTGGAGGTGAGGAGGAGGTTTTCAATTACTTCCCCTCTTTTGTTTGTGGAAGGTGAACCCCAGAGTGTACTCCAAGCATTTATGTCGCCTCCAAGTATTCTGGGCTCATTTGTTTGGTTGAGTATAGCCTGAAGATCATTTTTATTTAATGGCTGATTTGGGGGGAGATATAAGGCAATGTAGGTAAAATTTAAAGGGTGGTGTATTTCTACAACGAGAGTTTGGATATTTGTAATGATGGGGAGGATTTTGTGGGAAGTACCTTTCTTGATTAGCAATCCTACTCCTTGCTTGTGTGATGTGTTTGCAGGTGAATTGTAGAAGTAGCCTACATAGGATTTAGGGATGAATGGTGTAGTGTTGACTGGACAATGCGTTTCTTGCAGTGATATTATATGTGGGTTATAGTCTTTAATTAAAATGTTTAGTTCGTCAAAGTTATTGGTATAACCGTTCATGTTCCATTGTAGAATGGTGAATGGTTTTTGTTTTGGAGTGAGTTTTGGGCGTTCAGCCCTGCTAGTGTGCGTAGGTCTTGATTTTGCAGAGGGATGGGGTTGTATATTCTTAAATGTTTTAAGGTGTTGGAAGGTATGGTGGGCGGGATGTATGTTGTTAGGATCAAGACTCCGCTGTTCCGGATGTTGGGCAGGAACAGCAGAGTCAGGGGCTTGGTTGTTAGTTTTATAGTTACATTGTAATATCATCATCTACTAAGGTGTGTACATTTTTATTAATATTTATATTAGTGAGAGACGGTTTACTTTTTACCTTTGATTTGGGTGAAGGGGTGCGTTGCGAATGGCTATTAGCAGAGCAGCTTGTCGTGGTTTGTGGAATGGTTTCAGTTTGGTTGTTTGTTGGCGAACTTGTTTGTAGTTGTGAGGGTTCGAATGTGGTTAGTTGAGTTGATGATGTTTGTTGAGTTGATGGCGTTAATTGAATTGATGGTTTTCGTTGGATTAGTGGTGTTATAGACGAGATTGGTTTGGTTGGGTTATGTGTTATTGACTTTTTTGGCTTGTGGGGCAATGCAATTTGAATACTGTTGATTGTAGCAGATGAGGAGGAGCTGGTTGGAAGTGATTCCTTGAGTGTAGTTTTTTGTTTGTTTTGTTCCGTTGAGGGTCCTTGTAATTGGCTCGATTTTAGTGTATCTGCAAAGCTTCCTGAAAGTTGATCAGGTTTGTGGATATTTTTTTCCTTATAAATTCGTTTGGCTTCTCCCATTGAACATTTGTTTGTGGTTTTTATTGTTAAAACTTCTTTCGCTTGGATATACAAGGGACAGGTTTTATCCGCGGCCGAGTGAGGGAGCGAGCAGTTTGCGCACATAGTGCGACTGCAATTTACGGGGCTATGAGGTGGCAGATTACACTTTTCGCACATTGTGGTATTGGTGCAGCGTTTTGTGGTATGGCCGAGTCGTTGGCAGTTGCGACATCTCATGGGGTTGGGGATATATTCGCTGACCTTAGCTTTGTAAAAACCGATGTCAACCGAATTTGGTGGATGGAATAGGTTAAAAGTAAATAACATAAGTCCGGAGGGTCTTCGCACTTTACAGTCATCTACTTTGGTAAATTTGTACACATCTGTGACTTTTTGTTGACCCATTTCGGCTATTATTTCCGCTTCCGAGATGTTTATGAGACAAGGGGCGTACACTATGCCTTTGCATTCATTTAATTTTTCGTGTAATTTTACAGAAACGGGACACACGTTGACAAAGTTTGTTATTTTAAGAAAACGGTCTGCGATTTTCTGAGAATTAGCTTTTACTAATAATTGTCCGTCTCGTAGAACCGTGATTTGTTCATACTCTTTGCTAACATCGTCTATCACCTTTTTAATTAAAAATGGGCTTAGAGATGAAATAGGCTTACCATTCTCCTTGGATGATATAATTAGAAATTTTGGATCTCTTGTATTGTTCATTGTTGGTAAGCTAGGAAAAAATTCCTCTGTTTTCATAAGTGTCCTTTTCATTTTGTTTGGTCGAATATCGTTTTTGTATCTTCCGTAAGATCGCTAAACCGGTTACTATTCACATTTGGCCCGCAGGCCATTTCGTTGCAATTGTTTTACACTACTCTTTTGTTTTATAAACACAGCACACTGCACAAGGGTCTGGTCTGTTTTTGTTTTTTTGTTTTTTGTTTTTTTTTTCACTGCACTATTACACAAAGGGGATGTAATGTAATTTTGTAACGTAGGGCTGATGTTACACGTATGGAACACAATTCGCGACGATGTAAACTCGACGACGGTTGGAAAGGGAATGTCAATTGGAATAGGATTCCCGGAAGTGTATACGAATTTTATTTGAACAAATTCCCGGAAGGAGAAATCATGAAATGCATTTAGTATTACGCATTTCATAATTTCAATAGTTATAGGGAATTGAATCAATGCACGACAAATGGACTTTCGTTTAATTTTGTCGTGCATATGATTCAATTGGATTGGAATATAAGGTACTTGGAAATTAAATCAATGCGCAACAAATGAACTTGCGGTTTAAATCTATCGTGCATATGATTCAATTGGATTGGAATTATAGGTAAGTGGGCGAGAGTAGAGATTTAGGATCACTACAAGACTAAATAAATAACTTCGTTTATTAAAAGGAAAGCTCACGTTCAGTTACATTTGATGTTCAAAATCTAGTTTGTAAACAAAATATTAAAGCGAAGACCAGAGTTTTATTTTCTTTCCCTTGTATGAAATAAGACGGACAGCTACTGAGAAAAGAAAGTAGACATCATATCCTCCAAGGGGTAGTAAGTCCAGTGATCACCTGTCGATTCCGTGCTAATCCCACAAGTGCGAGTGGTTGTGAACCTGTACCCGTGACGGCACCATTGCAACGAGATTACGCAAGAACCATAACCCCCACAAGCTCACAATAAATAATTACTATGTATAACCCGATGGTATAGTGGCTAGTATCCCCGTCTGTCACGTGGAGACCGGGGTTCGATACCCCGTCGGGGAGCCTCTGGCGCAAGACTGATAACCTTGCCCGGAAAAAACAAATTATCATGAAAAACTTAACAAGCCTCAGGACTTGCTAAATAAGGACAAGACCAGTTCCCGGTTGTAGTGCTGATGATGATGATGTATAACCCGAACGATACCCAGTTGTGTAATTGCAGTACTCCTTTAAGTAACAGGGCTGAACCAACTTCACGACACGACATTACCGAGACCTACCAGCAAATCCCGATAGAGCCAGAGAATGTTGTTACATCTTGCTACATAACGTCCTTCAATTATCACTCAACCAGCATACACTCATATTGCACACGAAGCAATCCTCAAGCAATTAATCCTTCTCCCCACTCATTAACCAATTGAAGGCTCTTCCCACAGGCAATTAACGTTCATATCGCATATGTACCCAGAGCTACACGCTCGTCGTATCGTGAATACGCATGCTACACGCTCGCCGTGTCGGGCGATTACCTGGCAACTAATGCCACACGTCCCACGGTATCAGATTGCATAGCGGCGACTTTACGTCCACCACTGGGACCAATGATCGACGCATGACCCCAGCAGCGTTACCTTAGCAATAAAGCAAATGGAAAACCGACCCTGTGCTTAACGTCAATCCGCTGCACAGAGCGGATGCAATCTATCATATTTTGATTTGCCGGACACAGTTAATGTATGAGGGATGCAAATGACTGGAACAAGGTAAATCGTTTAAGCGGATGTACCTGGCGAAGGCCAATTAAGTTTAAATGACGATTGAGCCATATCGATGGCTCGTGTGGGAAAATCGACGCCAATGCAGGTCATGCGTTCTGGATCAAAGTCCAAGCTAAATGAAATGCATCGTTTGCTGTTCTACACCCGATTTTGGAGTATATAAAGAGTGGTACAAAAACATACGTCTACTCATTTCGACTCTCCAGCGGGGCCCGGAATAGAAAGGGCGGATCTCCCAACAAATGACAGGTAAGGTAAAAAAACCACTAACCTTACCATTTGGCACGGACGGCATACTTATTGATATTTATAAACAATTTATGTTGTAATATTTAATATACTGTGACGCATATGACAGTCAGTACTGGAATATTCGGGAAAGTCCAAAACAAGCACTGGAATATTCTATAAAGTACTGGAAAACTGGAGACTAGAACATCCAATATTATGGAACGGACGGAAACGAAATGAGAATGTGAGAAACGATAAAAAGACGTGGAGACAGCTGATGATGACAGAAGAGGAGGAGAAAAAGCGAAGCAAGCGATAGAAAAGAAAATCGTTGTGTTAATAATAATATTAATTAAATTAAAAATCGATTTAACGGCTCTTATTTATTCAAAATAATCAATCCAGCGATTGATTACAATACTATATTTAAGTAAGAATGGACTTACTTGAATGACCGTTGACGGTCTCTGAGCGGTGGTTGGTTGTCAGTTGCTAGTGGGTCTGCTACGGTTGATTGGCTGCTCCCCTGTTCAGCTTCTGACTGAATTCGTTGTGCACTTCCGGTTGTTGGTTGTCACAGAAATGTTTCGTGGTACTGTACTAGTTTATAGGCAGCTTTATTACTCACTAATTTTCTTTATCGGGAGAACTAAACCTTAGTGGTAGCGAGTCGAGTCGCAAGTTTTAGTTTGTTTTCGTTTTCGAAGTTTAACGTCGAATAACTTATTTTTTATTTTCGCCGTTGACGTTTTATTTTATTATTCGACGCCAACGCCGGTTTTTGTTATTTTCTTTGCCAAGTAGAATTTGCATAAAGTAGTTTATGCAAATTAGCTACTTGGCGAGTTGTTCTCCTTTTATACGAGGGTTGCCTCTTATGTTTCGGGATTTGGCAACCCTAGCGTTGCAATCCGGCAATTGACAGCTCTGTCGTAAAGCTGGACATTTTTGAGGTTATACGCACTCAGAACGTTTTGACATACGAGCGCTATTTGTGTTGTTTACAGTAACTTAAAAGATTCATCTCGGCCCAAAAATGGAATTAAATCGTCAACATTTTCGTGCGATTATTTTTTACAACTTTCGGCGTGGATTAACTCAGCAACAGTGCATGGATGAACTTAATTCAATTTTTGGCGATGAAGTTCCACCAAGGACCAGTGTTTATCGATGGTATGGTGAATTCAATCGTGGTCGTAGTTTACTCCAAGATGAATTTCGTGAAGGTCGTCCAAAATCAGTTGTTGTTCCGAAAACCATTGATGCTGTGCGCGAACTGATATTGGAAGATCGTCATGTGACCTATCGTGAGATTGAGACAACCTTAGGCGTTAGTGGGACCAGCATACATTCAATATTATTATTATTATTATTATTATTTATTGGCCTGTAGGAACCCGGAAGTTCATGACCTCACCGACTCGGCTTCGCCATCGTTCGCTGTCCTGGGCACTCCCCTTCCACGCTTGACCATTCGATCCGATCTCCTCAAGGTCAAACCTAACATTGTCCTCCCATCTCCGTCGCGGCCGTCCTACCGGTCTCTTTCCCGTTGGTCTACCGTCAAGAATTCTATATACGGTCCTATCGTTCCCCATTCGCGCCACGTGTCCGGCCCATCTTAATCTTCGCGACTTGATTACTCTCACTATTGTAGGTTTGCGATATAGCTCTTCCAATTCGTGGTTATGGAGTCTCCTCCATTGTCCTGCCTCCTCGTCATATTTACCTCCAAAGATGCCCCTCAAAACTTTATTCTCGAATACGCGGAATTTGTTTTCTTCCCGTTTTGTGAGAGCCCATGTTTCGCATCCATATAGAACAATCGGCATGATTATGGTTCTATAGACACGGAGCTTTATGTTACGTGATAGCAGTCTGGATTTCAGCAGTTTACTGACTGCGTGCCAACTCGCGTTGCCGGAATGCAGTCTCTTGTTAATTTCCTTCGACATTTCGTTACTGGCCGTCAGTATCGTTCCCAGATATTTAAATTCTTTAACTTTTTCAAATATCTTACCTCTGACGTTTATATGTGTTATCTGAGATCCACCTGCTCTCGCCGTAATCATGTATTTTGTTTTGTCTTCATTTATTTCTAGGCCCACCTCTTCTGCCGCTTGCATGATGATTTCACAGTTTTTACTAACAGTCTCTAGATTATCACCCAAAACGGCGATGTCATATCATACATTCAATATTGCATAAACATTTGACTGTCAAAAAAATTTGTTCGCGTTGGATCCCACACAATTTGTCAATCGCCCAAAAAAAGGCTCGTGTCAATTGGTCGAAAGAAATGATCAAAAAATACGGTCGCGGTGCTTCGAAACACGTCTATGACATCGTGACAGGTGATGAATCGTGGATTTACGCGTATGAGCCCGAAAGTAAACAGCAGTCGACTGTCTGGGTGTTTCAAGATGAGCCAAATCCAACAAAAGTTGTTCGCGCACGAAGCACTTCCAAGCAAATGGTCGCCTGTTTTTTTCGGAAAAACTGGACATGTCGCAACCGTACCACTAGAACAACGCAGAACAGTCAATTCTGAGTGGTACACAACCATTTGTTTGCCAGTTGTCTTCCAAGAAATCAGGAAAACCAACCGCCGAAGACGGATCACTCTTCACCACGACAATGCGAGCTCTCACACATCGACTGCGACAACTGCATTTTTGAGCACCCAAAACATCGATTTGATGGGTCATCCGCCGTATAGTCCTGACTTGGCACCGAATGACTTCTTTTTATTCCCGTACGTAAAAAACAAACTGAGAGGTCAACGTTTTTCGACACCTGAAGAAGCGGTTGCTGCATTCAGAATGCATGTGTTGGAGATACCTCAATCAGAGTGGCAAAAGTGCTTCGACAATTGGTTCAAACGCATGCAAAAGTGTATAGATCTTCATGGGGAATATTTTGAAAAACAATAAAGTGATTTTCGATGATCAATATTTGTTTTTGTTCTCTAATCCCGAAATATAAAAGGCAACCCTCGTGGGTAAAGAGTGGAAACTCACGAAGGGGGATTAGTGGATGTTGGGGGGACCTGGACTCAAGGTCGGTCCGTAACAATACATACAACCGGTGCCAGAAAAATAATAAAAAGTAATACCTTGGTGGTATTACATTTGGCGCAGACGGCAGATACTGGCAGTGCCAAAAGAACCCTTAATGCTGATGCCATGATGCGTAGCCTAACACTTCCCGCGAGGTGCGTATTCCTTGGTGTTACATTAAAATAACTAATGTTGAATGATTATCAATTGGTGTTACATTAATAAATGTTGGTGCCAATATATCCATTGGTGTTACAATGTTCTAAAAGCAGCCGCCACTACACACTTTGGCCCGTTTGAATTTAAAGTCATGACTTTTGGTCTGAAGAATATGCCACACAAACATAACAGAGGTAAGTAGATTAGACTAGAATGAGCTTTTCATGTCCCGCTAATACACTGAGAAAATATTTCCGATGCACCCTTCACCATTTTTATTTTTATGAGGATCATTTATTATGGTTTACTACATTCCAAGCTACAATATGGAATTACATATTGGGGTGGTGGTTGTAAAAATAAAATACAACCACTGTTAATCCTGCAGAAATTAGTTCTTAGAAAAATTTGTGGAAAGCCTACCAGGCCTCCGTCCCTTCCTTTGCTCAGGATCCTGAATATTCTTCCTGTAAGACACTTTTATTGCTTTAAAGTGTTAAAGATATTCTTCTTGTGGTCTGGAAATCTTAATTTTCGTTTAATCTCCCGATATAACCTTAGGGGTGATTATTTATTTATGTTAACTGTTCCCAAATTCCGTACTATAGCATATCGTGATTTCTTTACTGTTTTGTCGCTTGCTTCGATTGTTCAATGAGTTACCTACATCAGTGAGAGCACTAGCAAGACCTGGTGCATTTCTAAAAGGAGTGAAGATATGGCTCTTCAGCCTGGACTATATTGCTTTAAATTCTTGTATTTCTGGTATTCTGGTTTAATCATAGCTTGCATCCTTCCATTTGCCTTCAACCGATTTAACAAATTGTACCTAAATATATCTTGTTTTGATTAATGTAAAATGTTTATGCAAGCTTTGCGGTTCTTGAATGTACTACACAACTATTCCTGAACCGGCAATACTCACCCCACCTTAAAAAATCGATATTTTACTTGATTGCCATTGTAAAGATTCAACTCTGTTTTGTTACATTAATCGTATATTATTATTATTATTATTATTTATTACGATGTAATTAATTACACAATAACTTAATTCTAAATAGCGCTAGCTGCTAGGGCTTTCGGCTATAATCGTATAAAAACACTGAATGCCTTCTAGTTTTCTTATATAGTATTGTAGCGAGCTTAGGGTTCGCTGGATTAATTTTTTTTTTATTAAAGAGCACCATATGGTGAATTTATTATATAGCAATCTAGTAACATATCATCATCATCATCATCGGCACTACAACCGGGAACCGGTCTTGGCCTTATTTAACAAGTCCTGAGGGTTGTTAAATTTTCCATGATAATTTGTTTTTCCGGACAAGGTCATTAGTCGTGCGCCAGACTAGTAACATATTACTAATAAACTATTTATGTCTAACTTAACTTGCTACGGGTGTATATAATCTTTTAGGGTACTTGTCCTACGACAGTAGCCTTTATTCTAGTTTGTATTACATTATTTGTGTACATATTTTTAATAATTTTGTTTTTAGATATATATAGATGTAGGTACTTAAATTACGCTAGGTCGAGTGGCTTTGCCCGTTTTAGTCTTCTCGCCAGGCCATCATTATCCAGGAGCTGGAGGGCCTCGATGTTGGTGTGCTGCTGGAGCCGTTGTTTGTGTTTACGAGCGTACTGCTTGATGACATTCTCGACGTTTTCCACACCCAAATCCTTGTGCAGGTCGTCATTCCGTATATACCAAGAAGCATTAACAATACTCCGAAGTACTTTATTTTGGAATCGTTGGATGATCATCCTGTTGCTTTGTTTGGTACAGGCCCAGAGTTGAATGCCGTAAGTCCATATTGGTTTCAGGACTTGTTGATACAGGAGTAACTTGTTGTACGTTGTTAAGGCAGAATGTCTGCCCAATAGCCAGTACATTTTTCTAAACTTTAGTTTGAGTTCTTCTTGTTTCTTCTTGACGTGTACTTTCCATCTGAGTTTAGCGTCAAGAGTCATTCCAAGGTACTTTGCTGTGTTGGCGTAGGTGATCACTTGGTGGCTGATGTATACTGGCTTGTGCTCGATTCGTTTATTTGTAAAATCGACGTGCACTGATTTGCTTTCATTCAGTTTGATGTGCCATTTTAGTGTCCAGCGTTGTACTGCATCTATGGCTGTTTGTAGTGTTTGTGTTGAGCTGGCGTTGTTTACTCCGACGGCCAAAATGGCAGTATCATCGGCGAATGTGGCAACAATATTTTCGTTGAATGTGGGCAGGTCGCTGGTGTATAGGAGGTATAGGATTGGTCCCAATACGCTTCCCTGTGGCACTCCCGCTTGGATTTTTTTCAGTCCGGAGTAGACATCTTCTTGTTTGATCCTGAAGTAGCGTTCCGAGATGTATGATTCCAGGATTTTCGAATATGGGACAGGCAGAAGCATCTTAAGTTTGTGTATCAGCCCCTCATGCCAGACTTTGTCGAAAGCTTGCGCAACATCTAGAAATACTGCTGAGCACACTTTCTTTTCTTCTAGCGCCTTTTCAATTGCATCAGTGATTCTGTGCACCTGATCAGTAGTAGTGTTGGTTCCGGAAACCAAATTGATGATCCGGAATGAGATGTTTTTCTTCTATGATTGGTTTGATTCGTCTAAGAAGAAGTTTCTCGAACAGTTTCGATATGACCGGTAACAGTGAGATCGGTCGATATGATGTTGTTTCGTGGGGCGGTTTTCCGGGCTTCGGAATCATTATTACTTCAGCTACTTTCCACAGTTGTGGTACATATTGTAGCCTGAATGAAGCATTTATTAGGTTCGTTATTTTAGTGGTTGCCTTTCTCGGTAGCTCCTTCAGTATCTGTCCGGTGATGAGGTCAGAGCCAGGACGGGGTTGATATTAGTTTTAATTTCTTTTTCAACTTCTGCTGGGCTGACGGGCGGCATTTCGACTATTTCTTGTTCGTAGTCATTAGGCAGTGGCTCAGTACTGCATTCCGGGTTGGGTTGGAACATATTTTGTAAGTGTTCTGCGAACGTTATTGCTTTTTGTGTGTTGTTTCTAGCCCAGCTGCCGTCCGTCGTTTTGATTGGAGGTGTTTGCATAATTGGCCTTTTTAGGTTTTTCGTAGTTTTCCATAGTGAGTATTCTGTACTGGAGTCGTGTGTCAGATTTCGTAAGTATTCGCTAATGCTGTTATTCTTTAGCTGTTTGATCTCACTTTTCAGTTGTGATGATAGATTGTTCAGCCTTGTTTTGTCCTGTCGGGCCCTGGACTGCTACCATTTCTTCCTCGCCTTTCTTTTTTCTGCAATTAATTACAGTATTTCTTTAGGGTAGTTGTTACCCTTAAGTTTTGTTTTAATTGCGGGTGTTTTGCCACGCCGAGTGTTGTATGTCTATAATTAATTTCTCCACCTCGACGTCCAGTTGCTCTTCTGATTGTAGAGGGGCTGCTAGTGTTATCTTGTTCTCCAGGCTGGTTCGAAAACTTTCCCAGTCTGTCCTTTTATTGGCGAGACATGGGTTGGTCGGTTTTGACGTGATGTGTTCACTTACTGTCAGGACGATCGGCGAATGATCGGAGTTTAGTTCCAGGTTATCTTCGATGCACATATAGTTGGTTGACACATTTTTGATGATGAAGAAGTCTATCAAGTCTGGCATCTTATCTGGGTCTGTGGGCCAGTAGGTAGGCTTACCAGTAGATACGGCTTCACATCCATAGGCTTGAGTTGCTTTTAATAGCTCTTTTCCTTTTGTTGTGATTAGTCTGGAGCCCCAATGCGTGTGTTTTGCATTGTAATCACCACCTATGATGAACCGGTTTCCTATGGCTTCGAAGAGTTCTTTGTATCTGTCGGATTTGATGTTGTGTTTCGGGGGGCTATATAAGCTAGCTAATGTGATGTTAAGGTGTTGTGTATTAATACTCACTGCAGTTGCCTGTACATCTTCTGCTTCGAATTTTGCTTCTTCGTATTGAGAGATGTGCTCTCTGATTATCACCGCACTTCCTCCCCTTGCTGCATTTCCGGGGTGTACTGCATGGTATGTTTTGTATCCTCTGAATTTGACAAAAGGACTGTTTGGTAAGGTGTGTTTCTGATATCAGACACACATCTATTTTGTTTATATCCAGGACTGCTTGTAGCTCTTGTTGATGCCTTAACAGTCAGTTTGCGTTCCATGACATAATTTTTAGTGTGTTAGTCATTTTACTTTCTTTTGGGTTTTGGAGCAGTTTTTTTGGTACTGGTCTCAAGTTGAATCACCCTCTCGTTTTGTTTAGAGAATGAGCTTTCCAAGTTGGTTATCTTGTTGAGGATAAGTTGTAGGGTTTGGTTTATATTATTCTCTTGCTTTTTGGCTGTATCTTGTATGCCTGAGGTGGATGCGGCAATGGAGGCATACCTTAGCTTATTTTGGGTGTTCACACTCTTAGTTGTGGTTGGGTTTTCCTTTCTGTCTTCTTTGGGTGTGGGGATTTTTTGCTTGGATTTTGCAAGTCTTTTATTTTTGAGGTCTTGTATCTCTTTGGCGACGAGACATTCTCTATAGTTGGCTGGGTGTGCGTCTCCACAGTTGACCCATTTTGGGTTTTGTCTGGGCGATTTTGTGCAGTTTACTGTTTGGTGGTTGCCAGCACATTTTACACATCTTGCATTTTTGTTGCAATAATTTTGTGTATGTCCATAGGCTTGGCATTTTTTGCATTGAGGTATTAATTTATTTAATTTCATTGCTTCGATGTCCACCTTACACCCAAGTATGTGTGTTATTTGTCTAATGTTTTCTATATTTTCTTCATTACTGAAGGTTAAGACAAACATATTTAGTGGCTTTTTATCCTTCCATGAGAATTAGTTGAAAGCCGACAGGATTTTAAGTCCCTTCTTTATTAGGTAGTTCTTGATACTGTCCGGGTTGTATGATGAGTGCAAATTTTTGGCCATTACCGTGATTGGCCTCGTTTGCTTATTTTCATATGTATGAAAGTCCAGATTCGATTCCTTGAATTAGGCCATACAGGTATTCGTATGAGTTAATTCCATTGACCACAATCGGAGGTGGAGGTCGTTCCTTTTTGGTTTCTTGTGGGCTGATGGTTGATGCTGCAGGTTGTTGTTTTGTTGTTTGTTGTGAGCTGGTGGTTGTTGCTTTTCCCTGTGTTTTTGTTTTGTTTTTGGGTGAGGGGGTAGTATTCGCCTTACGTTTTTTGTTATTTTTGGGGCTTCCCAGAACCCATTCTTCGTTGTCCCTGGCTAATTGTTCTTCATCAGTCCAGTATTCAATCTGTTGTTCCGGTACTGGCGTTGGTGGACTGGAGTCTGCTTTTTGAGTCGTTGGGTTTGCTGCGACTTGTAGAGGTGTGTCCATTTGTCTCCTTGGCGGATGCTTTTTCAGCTCCTCCACTTGTTTCTGTAATTCCATTATCATAGATTTTAGGTGTACATTTTCACTCTGTGCATCTTGCCATCAGCATGTGTTCATTAATTGAGCTTGGTGCACTGCTGTTGGTACACATTGTTTTTGGGATTAGTCTCAGATTCTGAGGAATTGGAATTTTAATTTCCACTACACATCACCCAATTTTACACAGTTGGTGCACATGTGGACCTTTTGTTCGTATAGAACGTTTCCCGGAAAATGGTTCCACTTATCGTTTGTTTACTTTTCACTTTCCGGAATTGTACACGGATTTGTTTGGTTCACGCGGTCTGTTCACTTCAGTGGTTGAGAACGAACTATGCTGGATTAATTATTTTAATAAATAAGAGCTGTTAAATCGATTTTTCTTTGTACATGCTTTATTAGTCTGTTAATAACAACCGTTACTTGATATTTCGTTAATAATTCGGTGACCCTTCTTTCACTAGAGACATCGTTTACTTCCTTACTGTTTACCTCCTTGATCAGCGTGTGACGTATTTATACCGTTTTTCCTCATTCTGATTCGACGTTTCGTTTCCGTCCGATTTTGAATTAATGTAACACTTTATTAGTCCGTTAATAACAACCGTTACTTTTATCGTACACTTAACGATTTCTTGACTTATCGCTTCCGTACTTATCGCGTCTTTGACTGCTTACTTCTTACTTATTACTTTTTACTTATTTCCCGATCTGCGTGCGACGTATTTATACCGTTTTTCCTCATTCTGATTTGGTGTTTCGTTTCTGTCCGTTCCATAGCCTCGAAATTTCTACTGCTCATAGTCTCCAGTACTTTCTAGAATATTCTAGTACTTTGTTTTGGTAACCTGCCAGATATCACAGCTGTTTGTCATATGCGTCACATTATTATAGTCGATAATGTTTGTCAATTGTATTGTAAAATTTAATGTACAAACCATATAAGAAATAAAACTACTACTACTTCTGCTGTGCGTATATCGGCCATATACTCATAATATCGAAAACGAAAAGCGAACGCCACTGTTTAAAATAAGTTTCCGAACGCCTCAGAGAGTTTGGATTGGTCATCGACACAAACAAGTGTCAGGTTAAGTACCTTGGTTACCACGTCGACGAAAATGGTGTTCAACTTCTTCCAGATAGAGTGAAAGCACTGATGTTGTTCGTTCGGTCCATCAACGTACGCAATCGCAGGTGTTACCTGGGCATATTGATTTTGACTGTCTAGCACTTCGAAACGTTGCACACATCCCGACAACCCCTAACGTGTTCTGTTACGGGCGTCACGTCCAAGCCCTCACCCAACATCCCCTAATATCCACAGATTTCTCCCCTCTATCTATAAAATCATAATTACGCCAAGTACCAAATTTGCATAAACTACTTTATGCAAATTTACATCGAATCCACTTGGCAACAATAACAAAAATTAAAGGCATTGGCGCCGTAATTAAAATAAAGTGTCAACGGCGAAAAAAACAATAGTCAGTTGAAAAGAGATATCACACGGAGACAGACGAAGTTAGAGAAAAAGTTGAGATAAAGCGCGACGAAAAAGCCAGTTAACTTAATAATCGTCAACCATTACTAAGCGACGGATGCCGCAGTAATCTAAACGACATAACCACCGCGAGTGCTACACGCTGTGTACACCAGGAGTTAACAGGGGGAGCAAGAATCCTGCGCCCGCTGCAACTAGAGAGCATAAGCAGCGACCGAAGAAGAGGTTCGCCTCCGAACATCAAGTAAGTCACTCTTTTTTCTAATTTAAACTGTTATTACAATTATACATAACAGTTCCAGGTTGGGACTAAGAAAAATGACAAAGAACAGAGTCAGCAAGGCATTTCGTTCAATGTGACGCCTCAGATACGGTAACAGAGGCCTTACTCTAACAAGAATGCGGGAGGGAGTTGGAACTGCTTGGTTTTTCTCGGAGAAGCTTAGTCCGACCCAACAAAGTTGCAGGTCCTACAATTGGGAATTACTCTATTTATAGCGCTGTAAAGTAGTACTTTGGCCAATTCGTGCTGTGTTCTGCCGAACACAACCCACAAATAAGATTAAAAAAAGAAAAGGTTTTTATAAATTTTTCGGTTTTAAATTTTTTATGTATGTCTTATTTATTTTTGGCTCGCGCCGACACACTTGACGTCGTTCTCTTCTTCTTGAGGATCTTTCCTCATCGAACGTTGTAAATTGACTATCTAAAAACTTTCCCGAAGGAAGGAAACTCACCAAGTTATCCTCTCTTTTCTCTTAAATTCACCTTCCCCTGGTATCCTCTCTCTTCCAGGGGATGTTTACCTTCCAGGAGATCGCATCCTATCTTGTTCTACGCTTCCACTTCGTTCGTAGGGATACTGTGTAGATGAACCCACACACACGGATGCGAACGTTGCTGTCCGTGCGACCGAAGATACGCCGAGGATCGTTAGACTTTTCACACTTCTGCCGTATCTCTTTATGTTATGCCCCGGTGATTTCCTCGCTTGAAGTCGTTATCTTCGGCTGCGATATCTTTACAAGGTTTGTATCTTCTTGTAGGAACAATGTTGATTCACTTATTGTTTATCTTCTGTTTCCACAATGGTCCTTCCGATTAAGGAAATCCAAATTGCAGCTGGTCGTAAATATTGTTTATTTCTTAGCCGTATTCTTATGGCGTAGGATTTTTGATGGCTCGATGACGGACCACTAGTATTTACCCAGCTAACGGGTTGCCAAACAAATTCGTTTTTAGTGTTGTGTCCTTTGTTACGGACCTTGCATCCATGTCCTCGCCCAACACCCAATAATTCCCGCAAATTTCCCCTCTCTGCCTGTAAAGGGAAGACAAATCGCCAAGTAGCTAATTTGCATAAACTACTTTATGCAAATTCTACTTGGCAGGAAAATAATAAAAAAACGGCGTTGGCGCCGAATGAAAACTAAACGTCAACGGCGAAAACAAAAAAATATTCATTCGAGGTAAAACTACTAAAGAGAAAAGAACGTCGTAGATCCAAGTGCTCAATTGTACATCTCTCCACACAGCTACAAGGTTTATCAACGGTGGAACCTCATGGGAGTCGGTGACGGTTACCCTACCCAAACAGGGGAAAGGCTGCGAAAACTTGTCAGACTCCAACTACCCCAACCCAATGATGATATCTGACAAACCAAAGAAAGCAAACGAAGAAGAAGCAGTGGTGGAACACTCACTACCAAACCTTTCGGATGTAGACATTTTTCTGAACAGACCGGCGATAATACCGACACGTTCACGAAAAATGCTTAGACTTCCCATGGAAATCCGGGAAGAGGTAATGCTAGTGCCTAAAGCAGTACAATCAGGGATTTTCGTATCCAATTGTATTGTAGGGAAGGCGAAGTGTGTCCAACCCATCATCATCATCGGCACTACAACCGGGATCCGGTCTTGGCCTTATTTAACAAGTCTGAGCCTTGTTAAAATTTCCATAATGATTGGCTTTTTCCGGGCAAGGTCATTAGTCTTGCGCCAGAGGCTATCCTCGAAGTGTGTCCAACTAGAGGTACTCAATATCGCAAGTTTCTCTTCAAACCATAGACCGGATTAGGGTGGAATTACATCCAATGAAGGAATTTTCCATCTTTCCGTTGGAAAATGAGGACAACCGGTCAACGGGATATACTTCTGATAAAAAGCCTTCGGAGGGGGAACACCTCCAGTATATCCGACATCTATTCCCGGAGGAGGAATCGCCAAAAGATCCAAGGTTGACACAATTACACGAGGAAAAGCCCGATGGAGAGTTGTGGTCGACTTCAGGAAATTGAACGACAAAACCATTGGCGATAAGTACCCTCTCCCTCGAATAGAGGACATTTTAGACCAGCTCGGTCACTCACGCTATTTTTACACGCTCGTTTACCACCAAGTCTACCAGAAGGATCGAAGTAAGACAGCGTTCAGCACAAATTACGGGCAGTATGAGTTCAAACGTATGCCATTTGGTCTGAAGGGAGCACCAGCTACGTTCCAGAGGCTCATGAACCATGTCCGAACCGGGTTGCAAGATATCGAACGCTTTATTTATCTGGGCGCCGTTGTCATATATGGGAAAAACCTAGAACACCATAATGACAAACTCCGGAAGGAATTCGACCAAATGAGATACCACAACCCGGATATCCTACCCAAACAGGGGAAAGGGGGCGAAAATTTGTCAGGCTCCAAACATTCCAACCCCACTTTAATAGCTGACAAACCAAAGAAAGCTAACAAAGAAGTAACAGTGGTAGAACACTCACTGCCAAACGCTTAGGAGGTAGAAATTGTTCTGAACAAACCGGCAATAATACCGGCACGTTCACGAAAATTGCTGAGACTTCCCATAGAAATTCGGGAAAGGTAATGCTAGTACCGAAACCAATGCAATCAGGGATTTTCATATCCAATTGTATTGTAGGGAAAGCGAAGAGTGCCCAAGTAGAGGTACTCAATATCGCAAACTACCTCCAAACAATATACCGAATCATGGTGGAGTTACATCCAATGAAGGACTTTTCCACCTTTCCGCTGGAAAATGAGGACAACCGTTCTACGGAATACAATGCCGATAAAAAACCTTCGGAGGGAGCAAACCTCCAGTATATCCGACATTTATTCTCAGAGGAGGAATTACCAAAAGATCCAAGGTTGACACAATTGCACGAGGAACTCCACTTAGGTAAAAACCTACGTCCTCAAGAGTGTCAATCCATAGTGGAAATATGTGAGGAGTTCAACGATATTTTCCACCTTAAAGGTGATCTCCTAACATATACCAGTGCAATAACGCATGAGATACCGGTGATACAGGATCAAGCACCGATCAACGAATGTACCGTCTGCCTGAGTGCAAGAAAGAGGTAATCAACGAGCAAGTACGGGATATGCTAGAGAATGATATCATTCAACCAAGCAAAAGTCCGTGGAACTCACCACTCTTGGTAGTTCCTAAGAAGGCGGGCCCCGATGGAAAAACCCGATGGAGAGTTGTGGTCGATTTCAGGAAACTGAACGATAAAACCATCGGTGATGCGTACCCTCTCCCTCGAATAGAGGACATATTAGACCAGCTCGGTCACTCACGCTATTTTTCCACGCTCGATTTAGCCAGCGGCTACTATCAAGTCTTAATAGATCCGAAGGATCAAAGTAAGACAGCGTTCAGCACAAATTACGGGCACTATGAGTTCCAGCTACATTTTAGAGACTCATGAACCATGTCCTAACCGGGTTGCAAGGAATCGAATGCTTTGTGTATCTGGATGACGTTGTCATATATGGGAAAAACCTAGAACACCATAATGACAAAATAATATATATAACCTACAAAAGGAAGTAATATATCTGGGACATGCTTGTTTCGAAAAATGGGCAATGCCAAATCCCGATACGGCTGCTAGTGTCAGGGATTTCCCCATTCCCAAGACGGTAAAGCACGTCCAATCGTTTCTAGGTTTGGGGAACTATTATCGAAAATGTGTTCCAAATTGTTCGAAGATAGTACGCCTCTTAACAAATTTGTTAAGGAAGGACGTTAAATTCACCTGGTCGGACAAATGCCAACAAGCATTTGATAACATAAAGGAGTTATTGGTCTCGCCGTCACTACTAATCCATCCAGATTTTACCAAACCCTTTAATCTGACCACGGATGCTAGTAATGAAGCAGTGGGTGCCGTACTGTCGCAAGGCGAAATCGATAAGGACCAGCCAGTCACGTATGTCAGCCGAACCTTGAATAAGGCGGAAAAGAACTACTCTACGATCGAGAAAGAGTTACTGGCCATTGTTTGGGCGGCTAAAAATTTCCGCTGTTATTTACAAGGGAAAAAATTCAATATACACACATATCACAAACCATTAAAGGGAGTATATAACGTGAAAGACCCACGTCACGTTTACTAAGGTTCCATCGCAAACTACTGGAGTTCGACTATCAAATCGAGTATAAACCCGGTAAATACAACACTAATGCGGATACCTTGAGCCGTATTCCGCAAATTTGTGAAGAGACTCCCACACTACCAAGGTGCAATGTACAACACGCACGCATGCTAAAAAGTTAAGGGCAAGCGAAGGAACTCAGGATATGACGACAAGTCCTCTCTTAACGAGAATCCCATTCCGGCCTGCACGGAAAAAGGAATGGAGATAACCAATCCTAAAGACATCCAGTTTCTACTCCGGAAATACCATGATCCTCCTTTGGGTGGACACCAAGGAGTGAGTAAAACGTATCATAAAATACGTAGACATTTTGGTGGAAGAACATGATGCCCGACATTAAACACTACATCAAAGTATGTAAAACATGTCAAACCATGAAATCTTCACCGAACATACGTATGCCCATGGTAATAACCGACATTGCAAAGAGGCCTTTTGACAAAGTATATTTAGATATAGTAGGTCCTCTTGATCGAACTCCAACCGGCAATCAATATATACTCACATTCCAAGACAACTTGTCTAAGTATATAGATTGCTAAGCTCTCCCAGATGGGGAGGCAGAAACGGTGGCCACAGTCTTCTTCGACCAAATAATTTCTCGGTATGGTGTTCCGAAGCAATTGGTCACCGATCGGGGAGGCAATTTCCTACCGAGTTTGTTTAAAAGGGTGTGCAAACTGCTCCGTATTAAAAAACTACAGACCTCAGCGTACCATCCACAATCTAATGGAGCCTTAGAACGAGCCCGTCGTTTACTCGTAGACTACCTGCGAAGTATTGTGGATGGAAATTCCCAGTCATGGGACCAGTACCTGAGAACGGGAACATTCGTATACAACACCAATGTACACGAAGGTACTAAACTTACGCCAATAGACTGTATATTTGGGTTCACCCCGGAGGTACGGACGAGCATAAAGCAACCTCCAGAACCGGTATATAACCATGACAGTTACCATAAGCTATTGAAGTACAAACTTTAACATACTGTGACGCATATGACAGTCAGTACTGGAATATTCGGGAAAGTCCAAAACAAGCACTGGAATATTCTATAAAGTACTGGAAAACTGGAGACTAGAACATCCAAGATTATGGAACGGACGGAAACGAAATGAGAATGTGAGAAACCATAAAAAGACGTCGAGACAGCTGATGGTGACAGACAAGAAAAGAGAAAGCGAAGCAAGCGATAAGAAAGAAAATCGTTGAGTGTACGGGATAAGTACGGTTGATATTAATGAATTAATAAAGTATTATATTAATTAAAAATCGATTTAACGGCTCTTATTTACTAGAAATAATTAATCCTGCGAACCCTAAGCTCGCTACAATTGGTGTCAGAAGTGGGATTGATTATTCGTGAAGTAAATAAGGTGCGAAAGCGTGTTGTGACGATGTCAGATCGACATTTGGATGATCTTTGCGTTCTTGAGTTGAAGAAGAAACTTGGACCGGAATCTGGATAGCAGAGGACAGAAGCAAATTCTTCGACAGCGCCTACAAGCAGCAATGGAGGAAGAGGGTATTAATGTTGACACATATGTTTTTGCGATTGCGCCAGACTGTCCGGATGGAGAAGAAACACCGAGTCAAGATGGTGCCAATGTAACGGAGAAGAGTTCGCCACAGTTGGACATTTCGGAGATGCTCAGGATGATGATGATAAAATTGGAAGCACAAGCTACAGACATTAACACAAAATTGGACGCGCATGCTGCAGATGTTAATGCAAAATTGGATACCCAAAATTCAAAATTCGATGCACAAGCTGCAGATCTGAATGAAAAATTGGATGCCCAAGCGCAGTGGATGAAATGTAATTTTCAACACTTTAAGGAAGAAATTCAGTCAAAAATTCGAAACGAAGTGGAAAATCTAGATCTAAAAAACGAAGCTGAATTTAAGAAGGTCACCGTTGAAATAACGCGAATCGAAAAGAGATTTGAGTGTGTTGAGAGAAATAAGACATCGCCTAGCAATCAACATGACTACAAAGATACAAGGATGCAACCACCAACCTTTGATGGAACGGGACCCTTCTCCGTATTTATACGGCAGTTTGACGCCGCGGCTAATTATAATAAGTGGTCGGATGAGCAAAAGTCAACATCACTAATCTTGTCGCTCCGCGGGGCGGCTGCAGAATTGCTACAAACCATACCAGCAGAGAAGCAAACAGATTTCCAAGCGGTAAGAGACGGCCTTGAAGCTAGATATGGAGACAACCACATGCAGCAGGTCTACCGCATGCAACTGCGGAGCAGAACGCAGAAACCTGGACAAAATCTTCAACAGTTGCAGGCAGAAATTGAGCGATTGGCAAACTTGTCTTATTCAAATATGACTAAAGAATTTCTGAACGAGGTGGCAATGGATGCATTTATAAATGCACTCCAAGATCGGGACTTGCAACAAGCCGTTCGTTTGGCAAGAAAGAAGACGACTAATGAAATACTGGCGTTCGCATTGGCATACGAATCTGCTAAACTGGTTACCAGGAGTATACATAGAGTCCGAGGAATGTCCGCCCAGGAATGTTCCTGTCAAAGAATCGGGCATGTACAACGGAGAACCCCGAGGCCTGATATTCATGTGTGTTGGACATGCGGCGAAGTCGGCCACATCGCTGTTGACTGTAGGAAAACTCGACGAATGAATGAAACATCGAGTGAGAATTGTTGTTCATGCGCTTGTCATAAGAGGAGACTATCAACGGAACAACCTGAGGTGAAGAAACACATTGTACCTGTCAGAGTTCTAAATGCGTCCGAAGAGCCGGTCGCAATAAGAAAGGGAGAGTTAACCGCAGAATGTGCAACTGTATCAATGATAAGCTCAATTCAGCAAGGGAAGGTGCATAATAACGCTGATGCTCTATCAAGAAGACCATGTAAGCCAGATTGTAAACATTGTCATAGAATGGAAGAGAAAAAAGAGGCGTACGACCCGCGAAATGTACAAGTAGAAGTACTAAATGGGTGGACGAGTGATACTATACGCGCAGCTCAACTTCAGGATGAAGATATGTCGCTAATCCTGGAACACAAAGAAAAGAACGAGCGGCCAACTTGGAACAATATTTCCGACAAGAGTGGAACATTTAAGGCATATTGGGCACAATGGAATTCATTGCTGGTGGAAGATGGAATTCTATAGCGTAAATGGGAAGCCGCGGACGGAAAATCCCATCGAATGCAGATTCTAGTCCCACCATCAAAAGTGAAAGATGTTCTAACAGAAATGCACGACGGGGCCTCCGGTGGACATTTGGGAGTTAATAAGACACTTTCAAAATTACGATCTCGCTTCTACTGGCTTCACATGAGAGATGACGTCGAGTCTTGGTGTAGGAAGTGCACAACTTGCACTGCAACCAAAGGACCAACAGCAAAACCAAGGAGCGCTATGAAGCAGTACAACGTGGGTGCCCCTTTCGAGCGAATTGCGATTGATATCTCAGGACCATTCCCAAAAACAAACGACAACAACAAATACATGTTGGTTATCATGGATTACTTCAGCAAGTGGGCGGAAGTCCTTCCAATTCCAAACCAAGAAGCAACAACCGTCATTGAGCAGCTTATCAATAATTGGATCAGCAGATATGATGTTCCCTGTGAGCTTCATTCCGATCAAGGCCGAAACTTCGAATCCCAGATATTTCAAGGCATCTGTGCGGCACTGGGCGTAAGGAAAACCAGGACCACACTCTTACATCCGCAGTCAGACGGAATGGTCGAAAGGTTCAACCGAACAGTGAAAGAACACTTATCGAAGGTCGTCAGTGATCACCAACGAGACTGGGACAAATATGTACAAACCTTTCTCATGAGTTACAGATCGGCTAATCACGAGACGACAGGCCATTCTCCAGCAAGAATCATATTTGGACGGGAGATACGATTACCAGCCGATCTGCGATTCAGAATACCTCCAGACGCCATAGATAAGACCGAAGACTACGTAGCCGAATGGAGAAATCGCCTCGATGAGATTCATCATTTGGTTCGAAAGCAAATCAAGGTATCAAGTGACAGGATGAAAACAAGGTACGACGTTCGAGCCAACGCATTCGGATTTAATGCAGACGATAACGTGTGGCTCTACAACCCTCACCGACAAAGAGGAAGATCCCCGAAGTTGCAGCAACATTGGGAAGGACCGTATAAGGCCCTCACAAGAATTAACGACGTTGTCTATAGGATTCAGCGAATACCGAACGCCAAAATGAGAGTGGTACATCGTGACCGACTGGCGATTTTTGTTAACCCAGAAGACCAGTGAACTTAGTTCGGGACGAACTAATCTAGGTGGAGGGTAGTGTGACGCATATGACAGTCAGTACTGGAATATTCGGGAAAGTCCAAAACAAGCACTGGAATATTCTATAAAGTACTGGAAAACTGGAGACTAGAACATCCAAGATTATGGAACGGACGGAAACGAAATGAGAATGTGAGAAACCATAAAAAGACGTCGAGACAGCTGATGGTGACAGACAAGAAAAGAGAAAGCGAAGCAAGCGATAAGAAAGAAAATCCTTGAGTGTACGGGATAAGTACGGTTGTTATTAATGAATTAATAAAGTGTTATATTAATTAAAAATCGATTTAACGGCTCTTATTTACTAGAAATAATTAATCCTGCGAACCCTAAGCTCGCTACAATACGTACGAAATAGCAAGGCGTAACCTGTTAACTTCCAAGACGAAGTCGAAAGAATACTACGACCGTAAGACCCACCCATTCACGTTCCATGTATGCGACAAAGTTTTAATAGGGAACGCGCAAAAGCAAGGAAAATTAGCTTCCATATGGAGGGGTCCCTAAAGGTAATACAACTAAAGAGTCCGTTGAATAGCGTAGTGAAGATAGGGAGAAGAAATGTGGTGGTACACAACAACAGGCTGAAACCCTACTACGAATAGAGGAGGCCAAAGGCGGACAAACTACGACAAACAAAGGAAAGTAATGCACCACAACCGGTGTAGGGTTCAACGCTACAGTCTATACTTTTGTAGCCATGATGATGACCCATTTCTGCCATAGTAGTCCCACTTAAGATCTATCCCAAAGTTGTGTTCTGAGCCAACGGGGTTCCCAGATGGCCCCATTTAAAGCCCTCGATGACGGTAGAGGTCCGTTTCTAATAAAAGATCAACGCGACCTGCTTTGTTATAATGCGCGTCAGCGAGTTATAACCCATTCAGATCATCCCATGTGCGTGATTCCACCGCAATGGCAAGAGAGTAACCCGTCACATGGCTAAAACCTTGAGTATACGAAGTCCATGTTGTAACATGAAGAGATTGAAATTTCCACAAGGCTCCGAATTCTTCCTAGATGTGAAGATGCCAGCCCACTAACGTTCAGACCAATTCTTACCTTTGTGATGCCCAACCTTTGAACTGCGCCTTCCGAGATGAAGCTAGCCTGTGCGCCGAGGAGTGCTCTTTGTTTAAGGTGTGTTCCGTTCATACACCATAACCCATGCCGTTGCCAAAAAACGTTCGTGAAAGTTTGTTACGGGTCTAACACCCACAGCCTCACTCAAAACCCCCCTCTCTATTACTATTATACAATCACGCCAAGTAGTAAATTTGCATAAACTACTTGACAACAATCTAAATGTAATAAATGTATAAAAATAAATTACTATTTGTATTTGATTCATATAATATATAAACGTTTTGTGCATAACAGTTGTAGCTTGATCGACTCTTAAATTCTACAGTGGGGAAAGGCCAATCTCGTCGACTTCAATGCAACGAACACGTAATATTTAACATTCCCTAGGAAAAATGTATCGTCGGTTCCACAGCTGATGATGAATGGCCAGACCCTTGAATCTAAGGAAGACATAAATTTGCTCGGCGTCACGGTCTGTGGGAATATATCGTGGCATGAACACGTATCGAACATCGTCAGGTCGGCCTCTGGAAAACTGAGTTGTCTTTTTAGAGCCAACAAATGTTTGACTCCGGCCCTTAGTCGCATTTTAAGCTAGATATAGAACTGTAAATCATATTATTATAATACCTCAAAGATTACATTCATTTTAACAAAGTATGTGCAAGTCGGTTACGAGTCAGAACACTGTGGATAAGAGCGGTAGGAGTCTAGTCTATAATTGACTACAAACCAAAATATAAACCAACTTTAATTACAAATATATTTTAAAACATTTAATAATAATATTTAAATAAGCGAACTGCTACTAACTATCAAATTCATATACAGGCATTCCCTTTGCATCCCAAGTATTTTTGCATTTTTTGAATGCACACACCGAATAGAGTGCTATTGTAAAACATAAAAAAGAGAAATTAATTTGTTTTCATTAATTTTGTTATATAGAGCTTACTGGCAACTTCCCACTCCGATTTGGACATCGTTCCAAATAGTTTTGAGCGACAATTTAAGGCATTTGCTGCTCTCTGTACATGCGCAAATTCCTCATTGTCCTTGTTTCTTTGTGGATCACACGTTTGCAAAGCTTGCATTCTCTGAAGCAGGAATTGTCCTAGATATAAAATAGCTTAGTACACGTTGTTACCGAAATAAGATACAATCCCACATACCATCATTAAAACATTCTTTATAATACTCGGCAAAAGTACTTTTTCGTTCCAATTGTAAACCAAATTTTCTACATAGTTTGACTAGTGCTGGGAAATATACAAGAAATTCTGGGCAGTCTACTACACCATCCAAATGAAACTGATATTTCGCACCAAACAATGGTGGCCTCTCAGTGTCACACATAAATTCAATGTTATAAACGTCGTTTCCGAAAGAGTTTCCATTTTCGGAAGCCATAACTCGTCGCATTATCTCGAAGGCATTTGGTATTGTTGCTATAAAGTAGCCACCTGGTGCTAGACACTCACTGGCATTACGGACCATACAATCAGCTTGTGTTAATGATTCAAACGAATAATGAAATGCAAACTGGCAGCTAACTAAATGTAACTTTAACGACACATCCTTGTAACGTTCTCTCAAACGAACTAATGTCGCGTCGCAAGCAAAGAATTCAGCCGAGAATCTTTTGTGTGGGAGTGAATTATATCGAGATTTACACTGCTCGATACTAATTTCAGCTATGTCGGTACAAATTAAGTGAGATATTCCACCTTTAGCCCATTTTAGTAAATCACCCCCTTTGCCACAACACATGTCCAGCACACGAATAGGATCACCTAATTTTTGACAGCCTTTTAATTTGGTCAAATATTCATTTATGAGATTGCTCTTTATCCAATTATTAAAATTTCTCATATAAAGTATGCGAGATTTGCCACGTTCACTGAGGCCAAGTTCCTTAAGCTTATTGTAATGGGATGCAACTAATTTAGCCATTTTTCTGCACGGTTCTGGAGACAGACTTTCCTCATCTTCTCCTTCTGGACAAGGCCGTTTTCTTTCATTCATATCTTTCTTAGTAGAACTTTCGTCTTCGCACTCACTTTTACGTAGATTATCCATTTTGAAAATTGTGGAATAAATACTAACTTTTCTAATTTTATAATAAGACTAAATGTCACTTTATTTAGAGCAATGAACTTACGTCTCCCAAGATGTTTCCCAACACTCACACACTATTGCCACCTGACTTTCTGACGGTTTGTCACTCGCAGATGGTTTTTGACAGTCAATTTATAACGACCTCCTGGGTTTACATTTACGGGTTTCTTAAATATATAAATTTTTGTACTTAAATGTATTTTACTCTGCCGTGTGACTTTTAGTTAATTACGTCACTACACAAACAGCAGTTTATATTTGGTTCATTCACACTCGTCGGCAATGTGTCACCAAATAGTCACACAAAAAGAAAAACAAAAGATAAAGAATTAAAGAGAAAAAATGTAATTCAGGCGACAAAATAATGTTTAATTTCGGTTATAGCTGCAAAATTTTATTTTCCCATTTGTCACGAGCGCACAAAAATGAAGATGGCAAAATAACATTGATAATGTTGTCACTTTGGGAACGCGAAAATCTACAGAAAAGCACTGATGACCAATTTCTCCTATTACCACAGTATGGGGTACATTTACATCGTCGAACGAATCGGGTTTATAAAATGATGCTTTACATCGATCAACTGAACTGGAGATAAAACACCCAAATCGAAGTTTTCACCATATTGTTAACGGTATTCATTGTCCCCCCCTTGTTTAAATAATGACGAGATCTCGCTAATTCGTATCCTTTCCCAAAGAAATACATAGCCCATGCCTGAAAACAACATTTCCTACACAAAAATAGACACATTTCATAAAATTATAATCCCTTAAAATACAAAATTCCACCCCAACAACTTGATATTTTATGGCCAAAACTTCCGTTGCATATTGATGCCAAAACTTTTTATTTTCCCACACCAAATCGCAAGTGTAGAAATTCCCAACATGCCTAGGAATTTATTTTTATCCTTACGATTGCCAACAATATCCAATACACATAGAAAAAACAACACTTCCCCAATCCAGAAATTTGCTATTTGAATTTACCGTTGTATACGAGTCCTGGCATAGGCGTGGGAATTTTGTGATTTCTCACCCTAATGAAAAGAATCGGTTAACGGCGAATAAATAACAAAATGAATGAAAAAGAGGATGATGAATTGGTAAAGAGTTGTAAATGGAAGCTCAACGCTTGAAAAAGGAATTGTGCGGGCGTGAGGTTGTGTCGCTAGTGCTTTAATTAAAGAATGAATGTAATAAATAATGGAAAAAGAAGAAAATACAAGGTAGTTTTTGGCAGTTCAGAGAGAAGACGTGTGGGATATATATTAACTTTTTGGAAATACAATATATACAATAAGTGTAATTTGTGAATACATAGACTAAACTTTTGTGACGCATATGACAATCAGTACTGGAATCTTCGAGAAAGTCCGAAACAAAGTACTAGATTATTTTAGGAAGTACTGGGAAACTGGAATAGAAAAGTCGAGATCATGGAACGGACGGAAACGAAACGCCAAATCAGAATGAGGAAACGGTATAAATACGTCGCACGCAGAACGAGTAAGAAGTAAGAAAGTGAAGCAAGCGATAAGTCTCGAGTGAGAAGTAAGCAGTGAAGAAGTAAAAGACGTGATAAGTACGGAAGCGATAAGTAAAAAATCGTTAAGTGTACGGCATAAGTAACGGTTGTTATTAACGGACTAATAAAGTGTTACATTAATTCAAAATCGATTTAACGGCTCTTATTTATTCAAAATAATTAATCCAGCGAACCCTAAGCTCGCTACACTTTAATAAATACAATAAATACCCCACGTGCAATAAATACAATTTGTGAATATATATTAACTTTTGGAAATAAAACAAATACCAGTTGTGAATACATAGACTAAACTTTAATAAATACAATAAATACCCGATGTGCAATAAATACAATTTATGAATACGAGGGTGGCCTCTTATGTTTCGGGATTTGGCAACCCTGGCGTTGCAATCCGGCAATTGACAGCTCTGTCGTAAAGTTGGACATTTTTGAGGTTATACGTACTCAGAACGTTTTGACATACGAGCGCTATTTGTGTTGTTTACAGTAACTTAAAAGATTCATCTCGGCCCAAAAATGGAATTAAATCGTCAACATTTTCGTGCGATTATTTTTTACAACTTTCGGCGTGGATTAACTCAGGAACAGTGCATGGATGAACTTGATTCAATTTTTGGCGATGAAGCTCCATCAAGGACCAGTGTGTATCGATGGTATGGTGAATTCAATCGTGGTCGTAGTTCACTCCAAGATGAATTTCGTGAAGGTCCTCCAAAATCAGTTGTTGTTCCGAAAACCATTGATGCTGTGCGCGAACTGATATTGGAAGATCGTCATGTGACCTATCGTGAGATTGAGACAACCTTAGGCGTTAGTGGGACCAGCCTACATTCAATATTGCATAAACATTTGACTGTCAAAAAAATTTGTTCGCGTTGGATCCCACACAATTTGTCAATCGCCCAAAAAAAGGCTCGTGTCAATTGGTAGAAAGAAATGATCAAAAAATACGGTCGCGGTGCTTCGAAACACGTCTATGACATCGTGACAGGTGATGAATCGTGGATTTACGCGTATGAGCCCGAAAGTAAACAGCAGTCGACTGTCTGGGTGTTTCAAGATGAGCCAAATCCAACAAAAGTTGTTCGCGCACGAAGCACTTCCAAGCAAATGGTCACCTGTTTTTTCGGAAAAACTGGACATGTCGCAACCGTACCACTAGAACAACGCAGAACAGTCAATTCTGAGTGGTACACAACCATTTGTTTGCCAGTTGTCTTCCAAGAAATCAGGAAAACCAACCGCCGAAGACGGATCACTCTTCACCACGACAATGCGAGCTCTCACACATCGGCTGCGACAACTGCATTTTTGAGCACCCAAAACATCGATTTGATGGGTCATCCGCCGTATAGTCCTGACTTGGCACCGAATGACTTCTTTTTATTCCCGTACGTAAAAAACAAACTGAGAGGTCAACGTTTTTCGACACCTGAAGAAGCGGTTGCTGCATTCAGAATGCATGTGTTGGAGATACCTCAATCAGAGTGGCAAAAGTGCTTCGACAATTGGCTCAAACGCATGCAAAAGTGTATAGATCTTCATGGGGAATATTTTGAAAAAAAATAAAGTGATTTTCGATGATCAATATTTGTTTTTGTTTTCTAATCCCGAAATATAAAAGGCAACCCTCGTATATACATATATAAACGTTTGGAAATACAACAAATACAATTTGTGAATACATAGACTAAACTTTAATAAATACACCATGTGCAATAAATACAATTTATGAATATACATATATTAACTTTTGGAAATACAACAAATACAATTTGTGAACACATAGACTAAACTTTAATAAATACACTATGTGCAATAAGTACAATTTGTGAATATATATTAACTTATGGAAATACAACAAATACAATTTGTGAATACATAGACTAAACTTTTCAATAACTAAAATTAGTGAATACATTCAAGAACCACGTTATCACTTAAACCTCCAACACCAACAATAACCAGCCAGTACACCAGGTTGCAGAAGGACCAAGAAGGAAACACCTGAGTCCTTTGTATTAAAATTAAATATTGTAGCGACCTTAGGGTTCGTTGGATTAATTATTTAAAAAAATAAAAGCCGTTAAATCGATTTTCTTTGTACACATTTTATTAATCTGTTAATAACAACCGTTACTTGATATTTCGCTTCTTTACTCCGCTTCTTTACTTATCGCTTCCTTACTGCCTACTCCCCTACTTGATCTGCGTGCGACGTATTTATACCGCTTTCCCTCATTCTGATTCGGCGTTTCGTTTCCGTCCGTCCATAGCCTCGAATTTTCTACTGCTCATAGTCTCTAGTTTTCCGGTGCTTTCTAGAATATTCTAGTACTTTGTTTTGGAGACCTGCCAGATATCACAGCGGATTGTCATATGCGTCAAACCACCCTCCGCCTAGATTAGTTCGTCCCGAACTAAGTTCGCTGGTCCTCTAGGTTAACAAAAAGTCGCCAGTCGGTCACGATGTACCACTTTCATCTTGGCGCTCGGTCTTCGCAATTGTTCCTCCTGCAGTGTAATAGCAACCTCCAAGTTACCAATGCGCAGTATTCTTTCCTCGATATCTAGAACAACTTGATGCTCCTTCATGAAATCCATTCCAAGAATGCATTCGTCCGTAATATCGGCAACCAAAAATTGGTGGGAGATGGAAATATTGCCCAGCACTATTATGCTCCCGACTTCTCCATAGACTGTAGAACATTCTCCTGTGGTGGTCTTCAAAGCGTATCTTCTATTTTTATTAAGGGCTAATTTGCCCACGACATCCGGCCGAATTATGGATTTCGTTGCTCCAGTGACGATTGTCACTGTTGTTGTCCTTGCATTAACGATCGTAGTTATAACCAAACTTTGGTTATCCCGTTGGAGTTGTGATACAGTTACGATGCTGGGGCTGTACATTCCACCAGGCGTCTTTCGCCCCGTAAAGTCTGCCCTTACAAGTTTCCCGAGCTCTTGGTGTCAGGTTGGTCCGTTGATAGTCTCCTCTTATGATTAGCGCATGAACAACAATTCTCACTCGATGTTTCATTCATTCGTCGACGTTTCCTACAGTCAACAGCGATGTGGCCGACTTCGCCGCATATCCAACACTTCATATCAGGCCTCAGGGTTCTCCGTTGTACATGCCCGATTCTTTGGCAGGAACATTCCTGGACGGACATTTCTCGCACTCTATATGTACTCCTGGTAGCCAGTTTAGCATATTCATATGCTAACGCGAACGCCAGTATTTCATTAGTCGTCTTCTTTCCTGCCAAGCGAACGGCTTGTTGCAAGTCCCGATCTTGGAGTGCGTTTATAAATGCATCCATTGCTACCTCGTTCAGAAATTCCTTAGTCATATTTGAATAAGACAAGTTTGCCAATCGCTCAGTATCTGTCTGCAACCGTTGAAGATTTTCTCCAAGTTTCTGCGTTTATGCGGTAGACCTGCCGCATGTCGTTGCCTCCATACCTAGCTTCAAGGCCATCTCTTACCGCTTGGAAATCTGTTTGCTTCTCTGCTGGTATGGTTTGTAGTAATTCTGCAGCCGCCCCGCGGAGTGACACGATTAGTGATGTTGACTTTTGCTCATCCGACCACTTATTATAATTGGCCGCAGCGTCAAATTGACGTATACATACGGAGAAGGGTCCTGTTCCATCGAAGATTGGCAGTTGTATCTTTGTAGTCATGTTGATTGCTAGGCGATGTCTTATTTCTCTCAACACACTCAAGTCTCTTTTCGACTCGCATTATTTCATCGGTGACTTTTAGATCCAAGTTTTCTACTTCGTTTCGAATTTTTGACTGAATTTCTTCCTTAAAGTGTTGAAAATTACATTTCATCCACTGCATTTGGGCATTCAATTTTGCATTCAGATGATGATGATGAATTTTCCATTAACATCTGCAGTTTGCGCGTCCAATTTTATCATCATCATCCTGAACATCCTCGAAATGTCTAACTGCGGCGAACTCTTCTCCGTCACATCTTGACTCGCTGTTTCTTCTCCATCCGGACAGTCTGGCCCAATCGTAAAAACATATGTGTCGACATCAATACCCTCTTCCTCCATTGCTGCTTGCAGACGCTGTCGAAGAATTTGCTTCTGTCTTCTGCTATCCAGATTCCGGTCCCGAAGTTTCTTCTTCAATTTAGGAACATAAAATCCCCCAAATGTCGATCTGACATCGTCACAACACACTTTCACAGACTTATTCACTTCACCAATAATTAATCCCACTTCTGACACCAATTGTTGCGAGCTTAGGGTTCGCTGGATTAATTATTTTTAATAAATAAGAGCCGTTAAATCGATTTTGAATTGATATAACACTTTATTAGTCCGTTAATAACAACCGTTACTTTTACCGTACACTTAATGATTTCTTGACTTATCGCTTCCGTACTTATCGCGTCTTTGACTGCTTACTTCTTACTTTTTTTTACTTCTCTCCATGATCTGCGTGCGACGTATTTATACCGTTTCCTCATTCTGCCTCGAATTTTCTGCTGCTCATAGTCTCTAGTTTTCCGGTACTTTCTAGTTCTTTCCGGTGCCTGCCAGATATCACAGCTGATTGTCATATGCGTCACAATATAATTTAAATGCTTGCAAAAAAGTATGCAACAGCGTGGCTTTTTTGGGTTTGAAGCTTTGTAGATTGTTGCAATAATAAATATTTGCGTTGGGCATAATGTAGCTTTTGTAAGCTTATGACGTTTGGAAATTGTCGTTGTTGTCGTCCTTAACTTAATTCATCTGAACACAAACCCTCGAAATACGTAATCACTGCCTTCTCAATATTTTCTTTTCTCTTATGGTCTCAACGAACCCCTTTCCCGGATGCTGAGAAATGTCAACTCCAATTCCACCTTGTTTGTCTTCGACCTCTCTACCTATACTCCCATACACCGCCTCCTAAACTATTCGTACCACCAATCTTAAGTGTGCTTCTACACTTTACTATAACTTGTCCCCACCTCCCGCCCCCAAACTTGCCTTCTTAATATGTCCTGGTTACCTTAGGTTAAGCTTAGTTAAGTTAGTTTTACGTTAGTTTATAAGTTATATATATTTTAGTTGTAGGTATTTATGTTGCTTGAATTAAGCCAATAAATGGGGTGGTAGCCCCACTAAGCTAAACTTCAGTTTTGGAGTCGGTTGACTTCAGCACTTGGTTTGGTTCGTCTTCGAAAGGGCCTCTGGTAGTATGCTTTACAGTTTTAGAGTCTGTTGACTTCAGTACTTGGTTTGGTGTGACTTCGAAAGGACCTCTGGTAGTCTGCTTAAAGTTTCGGCTTCAATTTTAGAGTCTGTTGACTTCAGTACTTGGTTTGGTTTGTTTTTGAAAAGGCCACTGGTAATATGCTTGCAGTTTTGGATTAAGCTTTAGAGCCTGTTGACTTCGGCATTAGGTTTGGTTAGTTTTCGAAAAGAGCCCAGTTTTATCTTCAGAGTTATAACCATGGCTATCACATGTTTTTTATATAGGCCTTCTAGGCTGCAATTTTTCTGTTGATGTTTGAAAAGGAACATTTTTGGGAATGTCTTCCCCAATTGGCATCCGATGTTCAGATGTCTCTGCGTATTGATGATTCACACGTCCGGTCGTGGCAGCGGCTGATGTCGAAGTGAAGTATTAGCGCCAATTGTCCACACATGTGTTGTGTGTCAAACGAAATTGGCGGGAAAGATCCGGCGTCGGTTCTCGTTCTACGTGTGAGCGAGACCCGCGTAGTACCGCGTCGCCCCACGCCGATTCAGCCGTGACTCTCCTTTGTGTGTGAGGGTACCCGAGAGTGTGCTTGACGTAATTAGTCGAAAGCCACTCTTGGTGTGAGTCTTTGCTTGCGACGACTGCGTGGAGGTTGTGGTTTGTGCTGATCCGCCACAACCACTCCACCCCCAGTGACCAGCGCTGGTTGCGCTGGGAGTGAGATTTCTCTGTTGCAATGTAGCTGTGCGGTGAAGGTACGCGCTGCCTCCGGGCTAGGGCGGATGTGTGTAATGGTTGTGTGGGTGCGCTGTGGCTGGGCAGCCTCCTGAGCAGGGGTCTCGGCTTGTGGTGTGGGCAGCTGAGGCTGGATCGGTTGGTTGGTGTAGGCCGATTCTGCCCTTTCCAGGTAGGTTGGTTTGATTTGGTCGGTTGAGACGGTTTTCTCCTGGCCGTTGACGTCGATGATGACCGTTCTATGTTCCGTACGTCAGATAACGCGGTGTGGGCCTGTGTAGGGCGCTTCAAGTTTGCGGATGTTGTCGAGTCGTCTGAAGACATGGGTGTAGGTCTGCAGATCCTTGTGGATGAACGGGTGCCCTGTGGCGTGCCGGATTGCTGAAAGAGGGCGGATGGTTTTGAAAAGCCGGCGTAGGCTCGCGGCGAAGTTGGTTTTGTTTGCCTGTGCCGGTCCCGAGGCGAAGAATTCTCCGGCGATCCGAATGGTTGTCCCGTATGGCATTTCTGCTGGGGAGGCTTTGAGATCCTCTTCGTACGCCGTCCTGAGGCCCAGCAAAACTGTGGGCAGACTATCCAGCCAGGAATGTGGGAAGCATCTTAGGGCGGCTTTGAGAGTTCGGTGGGCCATTCCGTTGGACTGTGGATGGTACGGTGATGTGTGGATCATCTGCGCGCTGATGCATTTGGCGAGCTCTGTGAATAATCGGGACCGGTGGAGAGATATGTTAAATAAGGCCAAGACCAGATCCCGGTTGTAGTGCCGATGATGGTGATGATGATGATGTGAATAGCTCTGCCTCGAATTGTGGCCCTCTGTCTGACGTGATGTGAAGTGGAGTTCCGTAGTTGTTGACCCAGTAGTCGGTGAATGCCTTGGCGATTGTGGTTGTTTGGATGTTGGGCAGGGGCACCGCCACGGGCCATCGCGAGAATCTATCGATGATGGTCAGGCAGTACTGCATGCCTTGAATTAGTGGCATCTTGATGAGGTCTATGTGGACGTGCTCGAAGCGATTGTCCGGCGCTTTGAATTTTTCCAAGACCTCCCTGTTGTGACGCCCTACCTTGGAGCGTTGGCAGTCCTCGCAGTGGCGTGCCCAAGCGATGGCGTCCTTGCGAACGCCGGGCGAGACGAATTTCTGCGCCAGTGCTTTGACTGTTGCCCTGCCACTTGGGTGGGACAAGCTGTGAAAGATGCTAAAGGCGTGCCGTCGCAGGGGCTCTGGAAGGTACGGTCGGATGATGTTTTCCTTTGTGTCGCAATAGATGCTGTGGCCGTCGATTGAAAGCAGCTGTAGTTGTAGGGCGGAGTCCATCAAGTGCGAAAGGTTTGGGTCGAAGGCTTGCGCTTCTGCACTCAGCGCTGTGGGCATCGAGATTTCCAGCGCATCTGGCGCAGTGTCCGTCTCGGTGGTAGGTGTGGCGCGATGGCGAGGTCGTCGGTCGGTACATTGCTGTTTGTTGCGTCGTTGTCGGTGACCGTTGGCAGATCGTCGGGGTGGGTCCTAGAGAGAGCGTCGGCTACTACGTTGTCTGCGCCTCGAGCATGCTCCAGTTTGGCGTTGAAACGCAGCGCATACTCGAGGTGTCTGGCTTGGCTCGGTTATGCCTTGTGTGATCGCTGGGCCGGGGCGTAGACTAGGGGCTTGTGGTCGGTGAATATCGTGAATTCTCTCGAAGTGTTTCACCGCTGCGTACATTGCGAAAAGCTCTCTGTCATATGTGCTGTAGCGCTTTTGGGTGTCCGAGAGCTTTTGGGAGAAGAAGCCTAGAGGTCGCCATGTGTCGCCAGGTTGTTGTTGGTCTAGCGCGGCCCCTATTGCGGTGTCAGAGGCGTCTGTCCTCAGCGCTAAGTTCCTTTCCGGGTGGAAGAAGGTGTTACAGGCTGCGTCGGCCGTGGCCTGCTTGCACAGATGGAAGGCGCGGTCCACTTCGGACGTCCACGATAAGGTTGCCCTTTTGGCTAGGCCCTTGAGGAGGTCGTGGAGTGGTGCTTGTAGCTTGGCGGCATGCGGGACGCACCGCCGGTAGTAGTTCGTAATGACGAGGAAACGACGGCGCTCTGTTGAAGTGGTTGGTTTGGGGAAGGCCCTGATGGCGTCCACTTTTGCCGAGGGTGGTTGAAAGTCTTCCTCCGAAATTTGGTAGGCCAAGTAGGTTACCTGGGGCTGGCCAACGCATTTTTCGCCGTTGATGCGCAGACCGGCTCCTCGGAGGGTGGTTAGCAGTTCACGCAGGTGTTCGAGGTGTTGATCGTGCCCGTCCGATACGACGAGAATGTCGTCGAAGAATCCTCTGACGAACGGCAGTTTGCGAAGAACGTGGTTGAAGGCCCGACGAATTCGAAGAGCCCGAAGGGTGTAGTGCCAGCCGTTTTTTCGATTTCTTCCTCGGCGATTGGCACCTGATAGAATACTTTGCGCAGGTTCACCGTCGAGAAGGTTGTTCCGTGCCTCTCCTCGAGTAAGTCTTCAATGACTGGGCGCGGGTAGCGGTCCGGGATGGTGCACGCGTTGAGGCGACGGTAGTCGCCTGTTACTCTCCAGGAGCTTTCTGGCTTGTCGACCATGTGAAGTGGGCTTGCCCATTGGCTGGAGGAAGGTTGCACGATACCCTTCTCAAGGAGGTCCGCGAAGGTCGCCTTGGCGACATCGAGCTTGTCGCCGCTTACCCTGCGTGGGCGTTCGAAGACCAGTGGCCATGTGGTGGAAATGGCGTGCCTTACCTTTAGTCCGGGGATATGGACGAGGTCGGCGTTTGGGGTGAAAACATCACGGAATTCCTCCAGGAATTTCGTGTATCGTTGTGCTGTTTTGTGGTTGTCGAACGGGCCGGAGATTGTGGTGACTGAGTGCAGTGCTGCTGGGGCGATGGTTCCGTGCGACACCACGTCGGTTAGTGGGTCGGTTAGGCGTTTGTTCTTGATGTCGACCATAAGTCCGTATTTCGCCAGGAAGCCGCCCTCAGGATGGCGTGGGGAACGTCGGCGATGATGAAGTCGCATTCGAGGCGCCGTCGCAAATCTAGGTCCAGTGTGCGTCCTTGGTGTCCGTACGTGGATATGGGCGTCGAGTTAGCTGCGTACAGAATTCGGGCCTATCTCCGGATGTTTTTAGGCCGCCCGGGTATCAGCGAGACGACCGAACCCGTGTCGACCAGGAGCCTGGTCTGGGAGAGCCGGTCATGTACGAGCAGGCGAGGCTCATCGTGGGGGCCCACCTCCTTTACCTGCATTCGGGGTGAGCGACTTAGTTTCCCGACCTTGCGAATGCGCAGGGTGGTCTACAGGTGTGCGCGGGTTCCGGTCTCGTGCCTGTTGTGTGCCCTGTGTGCTGGTCTTGGTCTCGGGTGACTTTACTGTTGTCGCTTGCTGGGGTTATCTAGGTTGGGTGGCTGACGGCTGACGGTTAGTTGTATGATGGCTGCTTCCAGGGCGTCGACTCGCTGGGCGAGTGTGTCCTGGGACCTTTTCTTGTCGCCGACCGCCATGATGTCCTCCGGGGGATTGTCGACGACTTCGTCCGCTGCGGAGACTAGGTCTTCTGTGGTTTGGGGGTTGGATATCCTCAGGGTGTTTTGAGCGTTTTGAGGTAGAAGCGATCTCCAATTCGCCAACATTACCCCTTCGTCGTTCCGTGTTCCGGCGAGAGTCTCCATTTTCCGCCACAGTTGGAAAGGTTTCAGGTCGCCGAGTTGGAGCTCTGTGAGCACTGTGTGGAGCCTCTTCTCTTCAGTTGTGCGACGTAGGATTCTTTCCTTAAGCGTACTGTATTCGTCCGCTGCTGGTGGGCTGGCCAGCTCGTCGATTGTGTTGGTGTCGAGGGCGCCCAGGACCAGGAAGAACTTTTGGCTGTCGTCATCGATGCCATTCATCGCGAGCATTCCCTCGGCTTGGATGAACCACGCGTGGGGGTGGTTGCGCCAGAACGGTATTAATTTTACCTTTGACATCGCGTCGGTCAGAAAGTGGCCAGTAGTGTCTCGGGGGTAATAGGTTTCGATGCCGCTGTCTGATGAGGGTGGCGAGTCCTTCGTTGTTTCGTCGCTCCTGGCGCTTTTGAACTTTCCTCCTCGAAGCTCCGTGTTGGCGTGTTCGTTGTTTTCTTTTCTTTTTCTTTCTTCTCAGGGGCACCACTTTAGGGATGTCTTCCCCAATTTGCATCCGATGTCCAGATCTCTGCGTATTGATGATTCACACGTTCGGTCGTGGCAGCGGATGATGTCGAAGTGAAGTATTCGCGACAATTGTCCACACATGTGTTGTGTGTCAAACGAAATTGGCGGGAAAGATCCGGCGTCGGTTCTCGTTCTATGTGTGAGCGAGACCCACGTAATACCGCGTCGACCCAACGCCAATTCAGGCGTGACTGTCCTTTGTGCCACTCTCGGTGTGAGGCTTTGATTGCGACGTCTTCGTGGAGGTTGTGGTTTGTGCTGATCCGCCACACATTGACCCTTGTATTCGACGGATATTTCCGTTGAATAGTAAGATTGTTTGGTAGTTGTTCAGTGTAGAAAAATTTGCCATTTGAAATCAACGGATAATTCCGTTATATAATAATTTAAATTAAGCAAATTGTTCCGTATAGAAAAAATATTAATTTGAAGTCAATGGATATTTCCGTTGAATTATTGTTGGTTAATCGTTCTGTATAGGTAAAATATGAATTCAATGGATTTTTCCATTGAATATTAATTTTAATGTGTAATAATACCCCATACCATTTTTGATGTGTCAGTTATGATGGATCATCTCTTTTATGCAGTTTAGTATTTAAGAAAGAGACAGCGCGACAGACCATGTCTGCGATGGAGGGATGGCATAGACCAGGACGACCAAAGCTTGGGAGTACCAAACTGGATGACATCGGCTCGAAATCGGGACCGGTGGAGAGACTTGCTGAATAAGGCCAAGACAGGATCCCGGTTGTAGTGCCGATGATGATGATGAATACTCATGCAATCTCGTATTTAAGAGATATTCACTTAAATACTACATTGCCAGTAAGTATCTTCGAGACATGTTTTATCGAACTGACGTGTGGCTACTGAATCCTTTTAAGAATTAGATAACGAACGAGGAGATCCATACATTTAAATGTAATAACGAACAAGGTTATTCATACCTTTGAATATAAACACATTCAATGACTTAAATCCCTAACATTAAATGTAAACATTCAACGAATTGCATCCAGCGTACGCATCTTTTCTTGGGGTGGCATGCTCATGATGACTGGACTGAACTGAAACAGTTGCAGGTGGTTGAGATTCAGCAAACAAAACTCAAAGTTACATTATGTGTGCTAACACTTAGCTTATATACTTGTATACCATCAAAGAGATATTTTGTAAATCCAAATAAAAGAACGAAATAAACAAAATGACCAAAACCGAAGAAGAAAACGTACATCGTGTAAATGCGTCGTAACTGGGGTTCCCCGTGCCCGGGACCGAGGGGCAGTTATTTTAAGAACCTCCGAATGAATTTTTTTTATATCCCCAGGCTAAAAATAGAGCCCAAAGATCGACATTTTCCTAACGCTAGCCTCTAGAGGCAGTTTTGAAGGGGTTCTCCAATAATAGCTTTGAACGAGAATGTAAGGAGTGTCAGAGACACTGGCACAAGTGCGTTACATTGGACGGGGACTACATTGACCGGTTTTTTTTTTAAAAATGTTTTATTTTACTTCTACCAGGAAAGGCGAACCTACAGCCATGAGATGCTTTTTTTCTCGACCGAGTCCGCCAGCCAAGCTCCGAAGGATGCTTAAGGATTTCTCCCAACCATTTCAAGAAGCCTATAGGTTAATGGGATGGCATTTCACCGGGCGGCCGGACTTCTGGGACCTAACCACTACTCAATAATTGTGGCGAACTGCACAATAACAAGAGTCGTCAGTTGAACCTAGGTTTGTACAATCAAACGCAAGACACAACCTCCTTGCCAATTCAACCATTGAGGCGGCGTGATTGAACTGTTGTACGGTTAGCTTATAAATAAAAAGGTTTATCAGAGTTTTTTTTTTTTTTTTTTTTTTTTTATTAGACTCTCGGGAGAGGCGAACCTATAGCGCCGAGTGGGCGCCCCGAGATGCCATCAAATAACAGTTGCAGTTCTTTTTGAATAGTTGCAGGTTGTAACGCTCCGGGAACACTAGCGTGGGAAGGCAGTTCCACAGCTTCCCCACTCTATAACGGAACGAGCTCTGATGCAGGGATGTTCGTGCCATCGGGAGATGAACCACAAACGGGTACGATCCGTCGGATTGTCTTGTGAAGTGCATATAAGCCGAATTGTGTGGAACAATACCAAGAATCTCCGAAGAACAGCACCCGTGATAATATCTGTAAAATAGGCAGAGGTCGGCTACGCGCCTTCGATGTGATAGCAACTGTAGTCCCGATGTCAGCGCCGAGTCCCCGATCAGGCAGATCGCTCGTCTCTGTATGCTCTCAAGCAGGTCGAGGGTATGTTTAGGAGCCGAGCTCCAAACATGAGAGATATATTCGAGCGCTGGTCTAATTTGAGATTTATATAGGAGAAGAATAGTTCCTCGATAGTATAGTGGTTAGTATACCCGCCTGTCCCCCCGCATACCGGGGTTCGACTTCCCGTCGGGGAGCCTCCGGCGCAAGACTAATGACCTTGCCCGAAAAAAAAAACACATGATTATGGAAAATTTAACAAGCCTCAGGACTTGCTAAATAAGGCCAAGACTAGTTCCCGGTTGTAGTGCCGATGATGATAATGATGATGATGATAGGAGAAGAAGTTGGGCCGGAGTAAAATATTTCTTGGCTTTAAAAAGATAGCTCAGTTTTCCTAAGGCTGACCTGGCGATACTCGACACGTGTATATGCCATGATACATTCCCACAGACCGTGACGCCGAGCAATTTCAAACTTCCCCCAGCCTCGAGGGCCCGGCCATTCATCATCAGCTGTGGAACCGATGATCCACTTTTCTTTGTGAATGTTGTATATTGTGTCTTCGCTGCATTGAAGTCGACGAGATTGGGCCTTCCCCACTGCAGGACCCTATCTAGATCCTGATTCAGAGTCAATCTGTCTACATTTCAGTTGATGAGACGCGGATGCACCAATCGGCCGAACACTCGAAAAAGAGGAAACAAGCGTACTATCGTCCGCAAAACTGAACGCTTTGTTATCCGTTGTCTCCAACAATTCATTTATGTGAAGCAAGAACAGGGGATGGTTGTATATTGTGTCTTCGCTGCATTGAAGTCGACGAGATTGGCCCTTCCCCGCTGCAGGATCAATCTGTCTACATCTCAGCTGAAGTTTGCTCAGCAATGGCCCGTGCCAGACGCGGTCAAACCCTTGGAGATATCTAATGCGACCACACTAGACTCACCATGCCGTTCAATCGCAGATGTCCATATATCGGTTATAATTGTCAAAAGGTCTCCCGTGGACCGCATGCTACGGAATCCGTATTGACGATCATTCAGAAGTCCGTTGCACTTCAAATACTTAATTAACTCTGTATTGGTGACTTTTTCCATTACTTTAGATAAAATAGACAATAATGCTATCGGACGGTAATTTTGTGGGAGACACTTTTTTCCCGTCTTTGGGATTGGCTGAACTCGAGCGATTTTCCAGCAGGTAGGAAAGGTCCTCCGTGCATGTGATAAGCGGAAGAGTCTGCCAAGAACCGGCGATAGTTCTGGAGCACAGTTCTTAAGGATTATTGCTGGTATTCTGTCCGGGCCGGTTGCCTTCCTACAATCCAGTTCACGTAGGATGCGTTGAATAGTGCGCGGACGAAATCTCACTTCCCGCATGGAAGACCGCACCGGCGAGATCACAGGTGCCTCCAAAAGGCCGGGATCGAGGTTTAAATTCGCGGAAAATAAATTCGCGGACACAGCGTTATCCTTTGAATTCGTGACTAACGTTCCGCTGTCTGTCACCAACGGAGCGAAAGAGGAGGATGCGAAGTTACCGCTGACAGCTTTTGCCATTGACCAGAAGGAGCGCGAACCAGTTGGGCGCCGAAGGAGCTTATTGATCACCCTGTCAATGTGAGCCCTCTTCAGGCACAGGCATTGGTACTGGGTTTGGAGTGCCATTGCTTAAAAGCTCTATTTTTTGCCGCATTGCCATGGAAAGGATGCAAAGAAATCTCGCAAATCGTCCCAGTTAGCAGCTCCATACTTTACTGACAACACTTCGGATAGTTTATATATACCATATATATATATATATATATATATACATATATACATATATATATATATATATATATATATATATATATATATATATATATATATATATATATATATATATATATATATATATAGATATATATATATCTCTTTGAAAGATTGCTAAATTGCCTTTCTTTCTTGTTTTCTTTTGTCATCTGGGCTTATTTCTTATCCATCCTCTAATTTGCCCCAAGGCCACTTTCATATAAACAGTTGGAATGGGTGGTTCAAAGACTGGCGAAAAAAGTTGTTTTAATATTATATATTTGTACAATCATCTATAATATAATCATGTGTTCTCACCTTAAATATAACATGGCGCCCTGATTCTAAACTACTTGTATAATATTGGCAGATGTTCTATACACCGATAGTTTTACCCGTCAAAAGTAGCGCAGCTGAATACAGTTTCGTATTTTCATTCGTTGGATTGAATAGTAGGTTTTGCCTTTTTTTATAAACGTAATAAAATATTTTAAATATTATTTTCTTCTATATCGTACAGAATAAATAAATAGTGACCACAGAAAATATACTCATCGTGAGAACAAAGCCAGATCTCAACAATAAAAAATATGGCGTGTGCAACATTAAAACGCTCCATAGCTTGGGACGCAATTAATCATCGTCCATCAAAGAGACGTCGGTGTGATCCTTTTGAACAGCCACACACACTAATTGGTAGACGTATCGCAATGCCTGCAGCAAGCTCCTGTTCATACTCATCTGCTGTCACAGGTGGTGGCAGCTGCGGTGCTGTTGGTGACGTCAACATGGGTATAGGAATGCAACGTTGCCCGTGTGGACGGATTAATGTCACAAATGTTCCAAACATTGAAAATAAGGTAACGCCCGAAAGTGCCTTTTCTTGCATAATCTCACCATACAAAATGGCTCAAAACATCCGAGATGAAGCTTTTCGTTTACATCGTCGCAAACAACTGTCCTTTGCAAATGACCGTATACAAGATTGGGAATCTAGTGGCTTTGAAATGGGTGGCGCTGATAGTCCACGACGTCAAGTTGAGAGCCCACAAGCAATGGTACCACAGCCAGAGAAAGCATTGTTCACATTTAAGCAAGTGCAAAAGATCTGTGAGCAGTCACTCAAGGAGCGCGAGGAGAATCTCAGAGAGAAATATGACATAATACTAACTAACAAATTAGCCGAACAATATGATGCTTTCGTCAAATTTACATACGATCAGATTCAGAAGCGTTTTGAACCAGCTCCCAGCTACCTTTCGTAAACAAAAATTCTTCTGAATCATCCGCACAGTCACAATATATATAAACGTATATAAAGACATCATTTACTCAAAATATATTTATACGCATTGAGAACCACAGAAGGGTTTCGTAACCTACAACTAAACATCATATTCCAGGCTTTCATTTATATCGGCTACTATTTCTAGTTCTTGATTCGGAAACATAATGTTTCTCAGTTGACTGGAGGACGTTTGTGCACAATTTGGCTAGCATTCATTCTCAAAATCATTATTGTCATTATCTTATTATTCTTTTGTAAAAATAAAATAATAAAAATTCACCATTAAGTTTGATTATGCTATAAATAAACTAAACTGAATAGACTGAAAAGAAGCGATCCATAGTTAATCATCATCATCATCGGCACTACAACCAGGAACCGGTCTTGGCCTTATTTAGCAAGTCCTGAGGCTTGTTAAATCTTCCATAATGATTTGTTTTTTCCGGGCAAGGTCATTAGTCGAACCCCGGTCTCCCGTGTGACAGACGGGTATACTAACCACTATACTATTGATTGTTAATACCGGCACCAAAAATGATTGTGCAATCTACGTTAGCTACTTATTCATCAAGTCAGAACAGTATATGAAAATAAATTGAAACATCTCAGGACCTCCTCATTTGTTGCGCCTAATCACTAGTTTTCCCATTTAATACTCTTGTCCCCGTTCGATGGAAAAAGCCAAGAGTTAAACAAAAATGTTTTTTGTTTTTGTTTCTCTACATATAATACCTTTGAGTGAGAATATATAATAAATATAAAGGAACAAATTAAAACAAAACAGTGATAAAGCAAAATCAACCTTGAAATTAATTATTTCCAGGTTCCTTAACCTGTCATAATCTTATAGGAATGAACAGTGTATTGTTCAAACTTTTCAATGAAACAGAGTTGGCAATTGGGTCTATGATATCGTCACTCTCAGTCTATGATATAGGCGACTCTGAAGAAGAATAACACTTCGAGTCAAAGATGTGTCCAATTTCTTTTAGTATAGGCACACTAAAGGTATTTCATGATATCCTTAACTTTTGAAAGGTTACCATCACTATATGTTCGTTGTCTTAGATTACTCTAGGATTGAAACCCACATTTGTTTAGGAACATGTAAGGAATGACGACGTGTGGCTGTTCGACGCCTGTGTATTTTGGAAAAAGAACGATTTTCTGTTACTGAAAACTATCACTGAACAATAACTACAGCGGCTTATTGTTTTCATTAAAATTTATTGTGGTAATACAGCATCGAGCAATGATGGTGGAAACACAGGAGGGCTACACAGCACGATGTTTGCATGCCGGAATTGAACAAATTACCCTTGAGTCCCTTACGAGTTTCATTGATGCGTGACGTAGAGCATTGCAATAAAGTCTACAAAACGGGTCACACAATGAAATCCACCAAACCTGCTTATGCTCATGGTAGTAACCGACACTACAAAGAGGTCTTTCAACAAAGTTTATTTTCAATACATATCGTAGTCTCTCTTGACCGGACTCCTGGGAGCAATCAATATATACTAAAGTTTCAGGACGACTTTCTTATTATGATATATAAATTGCTATGCCATACATAATGCGGAGACGGGGACGATGGCTTCGTTTTTTTTGTCGGCTAAATAGTTGCTTGATATGATGTGTGGAAGCAATTGGTCACCGATCAGAGCAGCAACTCCCTTGCGAGCATGTTTAAAAGTGTGTAAGCTGCTCCGTATAAAAAAACTTCAAAATTGAGCATACCATCCGAACGGAGTTCTGAAACGAGACCACCACCCACTCGTAGAATGTCTTCACAGTATTATGGATAACAACCTTCAATCATGAGATAAATACCTGAGGAGGGCAACATTAAAAATCCGAAAGGTACTACGACTGTACAATAAGTTACATTTTCTTAGCCTCCTTGTTTTCCTCCCTATAGGTACTTTTTATTGATTGCCTGAGAAGAGGAAGGAAAGGGGTTTCAAAAGAAAAAGGGAAATAAAACTTTTTTTTAATTAATTGGATATAAGATATTGTAGCGAGCTTAGGGTTCGCTGGATTAATTATTTTAAAATAAATAAGAGCCGTTAAATCATGCTTCACTGTCTTACTTATAACTCATCACTATGCTCTGTGTGCGACGTATTTATACTGTTTCAGCGTATCGTTTCCGTATGTTCCTAGTCTCCAGTTTTCCATTACTTTATAGAATATTCTAGTGCTCTGTTTCGGACTCTCTAGAATATTCTAGTACTGATTGTCATATGCGTCACACTACCCTCCGCCTAGATTAGTTCGTCCCGAACTAAGTTCACTGGTCTCCCGGGCCAACAAAAGCCGCCAGTTGGTCGCGATGCACCACTTTCATCTTAGCGTTCGGCGGTGGAAGTTCTTGACCATCATCCAAATTTTCTACTGCTCTCCTTTTCGCATCAGCTCTAGCCTGCCGCCATTCTTCCTTTTCCTGACGACGGAATTCCTCTTGCATTTTAGGGATCTCATGCGAATAGTATAAGAGAAAATGCATGTGCACACCCTTAAGCTCTTCTGGAATTTGCACATCACGTAAGCGGTCTATATCTTCATCTTTACTTACACGCGTATCATCTGGTATTGGAGCATCTGTCGATTTCATAACCGTATCCAACTGGCAGTTCCGCATCTTTTCAAATAACTGGAGCGGTTTGTTCTTTGGAGCTGACAGTAAACACCAGCCTGCGTCGTAGTAATAGACTTTCCATAGATCGTCGCACGTTAATTCTGGTTTCACGTGTTCTTCTCTATAGAACGCAATGAACGGCACCTCTAGCTGTTGATTACGCCTACAATCTAGGGCTTGCTTGATCTTTCCCCCCGTATGTGGTGGCTTACAATAGCGGTCTCGACCTCCAACATCCGTTGATCTCTCTTGGTCGGAAACAGTTGATTTACAAAACGCATGTTTGTAAATCCATTCAGCTTCATCTTGTAGTTCATTGGGTCCTTCTGGAACAGGCGTAACCGGATCTTCGCGCAATTGCATTCGCTCAGGATTTCATTATCCAAATCAGTAAAGTGACCCCTTTCCAATTCATCATTGAAATGTTTTGCCGCCTCAGTTTCCCTGTGACTACGTTCAGAGCGGCGTTCAACATCGTCTTCGTCGTCGAATAGCTGTTCGTCTATAGAGTCACGTGCTGAACCTTAATCGACGTGCTGTTCCTCTCCACCACGTTCTTCATCCTGTGTACGACGCAGACGCTTGGAACGCTTTCTGCCTTCGACTTTCAAACCGAGGTTCTCTTCAATAAGGTCACAGTCGTCGTCTTCCTCTCCATCACTTTTTTCGTCCTGTGTACGACGCAGACGTTTGGAACGCTTTCTGCCTTCGACCTTCAAACCAATATTCTCTTCAATAAGGTCACAGTCGTCGTCTTCCAGTCGGTCGTCCAACCCGTCATCATCATTGTAAATTCGTTTCAGGGAACGGCCTGAAGCATCATCACTGCCGTCCTCTTCAATCGGGTTATGATCGATGAAATCCTTCAGTTCTTCACGTAACACATCATCGTCATTTTCCTCCTCTTCCTCACTGCTGTCGGCCATAGCTTTGGTCTTCCTGAGTTTCTTCATTTCATGTGGCTCCAATTCCTCCTCATCCTCAGATTCTTCCGCTTCCGAGTCCCAGAATTCTTTCATACACTGCCTTTGGGCATCCAATTTTGCCTTAAACTCTTCAGCTCGCGCGTCCAATTTTGCATTAACGACTGCAGCTTGTGCATCCAAGTTTGCAGCGCGCGCATCTAATTTTGCCTTAAACTCTGCAGCTCGCGCGTCCAATTTTGCATTAACGTCTGCAGCTTGCGCATCCAATTTTGCATTAACGTCTGCAGCTTGCGCATCCAATTTTGCCTTAAACTCTGCAGCTCGCGCGTCTAATTTTACAGCTCGCGCATCCAACTTTGCATTAAACTCTGCAGTTCGCGCGTCAAAATTTACAGCTCGCGCATCCAATTTTGCATTAAACTCCGCAGCCCACGCATCCAATTTTATCATCATCACCCTGAGCATCTCCGAAATGTCCAACTGTGGCAAACTCTTCTCCGTTACATTGGCACCATCTTGACTCGCTGTTTCTTCTCCATCCGGACAGTCTGGCGCAATCGCAAAAACATATGTGTCAACATTAATACCCTCTTCCTCCATTGCTGCTTGTAGGCGCTGTCGAAGAATTTGCTTCTGTCCTCTGCTTTCCGGTCCTCAAGTTTCTTCTTCAACTCAAGAACGCGAAGATCCTCCAAATATAGATCTGACATCGTTACAACACACTTTCACAGACTTATTTACTTCACCAATAATTAATCCCACTTCTGACACCAATTGTAGCGAGCTTAGGGTTCGCTGGATTATATATTTTAAAATAAATAAGAGCCGTTAAATCGATTTTGAATTAATACAACACTTTATTAGTCCGTAATACAATCGTTACTTTTTACCGTACACATAACGATTTCTTTGTAAAAATTTTCTACTTCTTACTCATTACTTATTACTTCCGCACTTATCGTCATGCTTCACTGTCTTACTTATAACTCATCACTATGAAAAAAAAAAAAAAAAAAAAAATGTGGCGAGAAGGCCGAATTTGGCGAGACAGGACATATGTGTCCTTCATCTTGTCTCTGACTTCTGGTCATCTTGCGATAACCAGAATCACCCACATCCGTGAGGATATTGGGCTCGGTCTCGCGGCATCTGAAAAGAGAAGAAAAAAAGGGGGGGTATCCAAGGATAGTGTGGACAGTGTTAGTCCAAGTGTTCTCTAACTACTTTTATAGCGGGATGGTGGGAAAGAAATCTTACAAGACCGGTGGGTCTTGGGTGCGGTAGTAAACGCAGATCACGTCTTTGGCGTCTGATAATCTGCGCTTTGGTCGGTGTGTATGTTTGTATTTGTGCCGTCTTGTACTGTGCGTTCGTGTGTTGGTTTGTTAATTGTAGACCCTATGGGATGGGTCCAGAAATCCTCTATTATAGAGGGGAATGTTGTTGGGAAGGGTGCTTTCTTCAGTTTTATACTGAAGAAGAAATTGTGGGGGTTTGATCCGAAGAGATCGAGAGAGAGAGGGGTCAAGAACGCAAGAGTCCCGTACAAGTAGGTTCTCGCTGTTCTGAATGTTTTCGAGGTACTTATATGCTAATTGAAGCAAGTACTCGTCGATAGGGGTAATGGAGGCGCCTTCGTATAGGTGAGAGTTGGGGTAATGACGACCGTCAGGCCTTCTAGAGTGATTGGTGCATCTTCTGAGGAGTTTCCTTTCGAAAACCCGAAGTCTTTCCATTTGAGCCGAAGATATGCAGGACCATATGGGAAAGGCGTACGATATTCCAGATCGGATTAGCTGCTTATAGCAGAGAAGCTTAACTTTGGTGTCAGCTTTGTTCCTCCACTTCAGGATGTTGTGCAGTTGCTTAGACCGACCAAGGCCCCTTTGGAGAATGTGGGTCACATGTTTGATGAAATTCATTTTTGGGGTATAAGTGACCCCAAGATATTTCATCTTGTCCTGTGGTCTAATCGTAGTATCTCCCATTTTGATTCGAATATTCTGTGAATATCGAGAAGTAGGTTGGGAGTGTTTACTACTCAGAATTATGGCTACTGCTTTGGATGGATTAAGTCGGATTTTCCATCGACTGTAATACTGATACAGTTCGTCCAAGTGACGGTTGAGTCGATTTGTTGCGAGGTTAGGGCCTTTGGTTGACGTGTACACCAGGACGTCATCCGCATAGCATATTTGGTTTACTCTCCCGTCCGCGGGGCGGGGAATATCGGAGGTGTAAATATTGAATAAGATGGGGCCTAGAATGGAGCCCTGTGGTACGCCTGCAGCGGCGTGAAAAGTTCGGGAAAGCTTTCCATTCATTCTAACTTGGAAGGTTCTGTTTAGAACAAACTGGTAGATGATGCTACACAGCGTTCTACTGAGGCCAGTATTCAGAAGTTTAAAAGCGAGACCTTCGATCCAAGTCGTATCAAAAGCTTTTTCAATGTCTAGGCTTACCGCAACGGTGGGTTCCTTATTAAAGAGCCGCACGCAGACGTGGTTTTGAAATAAGTTAAGAGCCATAGTGGTGCTGTGCGCTCTTCGAAATCCGAATTGGAAATCAGGTATTAGGTGCCTGGCACTGACAAAGTTATTTAGCTTTTCGTATATGAATTTTTCATATATTTTGCTGATGCAAGTGAGAAGCGAGATAGGGCGAAAGCTTGAGGGGTGATACGTTGGTTTCCCAACTTTTGCTATTGGGCAAATAATAGCGTGCCTCCAAGCTTGGGGAAAGTACCCCATGTTGTAAGCATGGTTGAACAGAATGGAGAGCTTTATAAAGAATAAGGCAGAAAGCCTTCGCAACGAGTGGTATGACATGTTGTCGATACCAGGTGACTTCTTAGGGTGTCGAGATTTGACCAGACTCTGTAGGGTATTTGGTGTGATGAAACCGTGACCATTATCACGTGTGTCATCGAAGTATGCACTGTTAGTTGGGTTAAAGACAACAATTGGCTCGTTGAAGTCGTCCAACTTACTGTGGACCTCTGAACTAACGATTGCATTAGTTTCCGGGTCGCCATCTTGGAGAGTGAGTTTGTGGTTGTTTTCGAAGGTCTCTCCGATGATATTTGCTTTATTGGTGTCGTTATTGACAACAACACCATTGTGCATAATTGGCCCAGTGATGCGGGAAGTGCCACATATCTTTTTAACATTTTTATAAACGTTCTGGTCCATCTGAATACCCTTCAGCTTGTCTTCCAATTGTCGGGTACGATTGTTTTGGATTCTCTGTTTTATCAGTGTACCAATATTGTGAATAATGGATCGCAATAATGGCTCCCTTTGCGTAAAGCGGTGACGATATCTCATTCTGCAGAGCTTTTTACGCTCCCGGATGAGATGAAGAGTGATGTCGTCATGGGGAATCTGATAGGTCTTTTCAAGTTTGTACTTCGGGACATGAGTCTCCGAAGTTTCAAGTAGAATCTCGTGAAGTCGTTTTGCAGCGTTGTTTATTTCAACCGTCGTTAGGTTCCTGTCAGTGGGAAGAGAGAAGTGGTGGAGTTTATCGTTCAATGTAATATTGAAGTTGTCCCAATTTGTCCGCCCATAATCGGGTATGTATCTGATGTGAGCCCGGGATGCTCGATAGCCGCGAATGAATGTGGTCACAGCATTGTGGTCAGATACACCCACTGAAACTTGAGGAGGAGTGATTTGTGGAAGTAAGTCTTTGGACACAATAAATATGTCCAGAATTGAGTTACCTCGAGTACCAACAGTAGGTGCGACTATTTCGCAGTTGAGGGCATACATATTTGCGGTGTACCATTGGTACAGTTTTGTGCCATTTGGGCAAGAGACAGAGTTGTTCCAGTGGGGATGTCTGGAGTTAAAATCGCCGCCTATGATGAAGGGTGTATGCCCCGAGGTCCTTATTAGTTTGCCGATATCTTCGGGGTTAATGGGGCCATTATTGGTTTTATGCGAGTGGTATACGGAGTATATATTCACTCTACCATTACTAGCCAGAAGCAGTTCAACTCCAGATACCTCTATGGACTCTAGGTGTGGGAGGTCAATAGGTTCATGGCGAAGTCCGCTATTAACCAGTATACAAGTTCCACCTCCGTTGATGGTGGGACCGCCAGTGAGGGTTCGATCTCTTCGAATCATGGAGAAGTTTGGGAATACGGGACGGTGACATGGATGCAACCTAGTTTCGGTTACAAGTACCACGTCCGCCCGGCTTTCCTTTATGAAGTCAGAAACTATCATACGCTTGGAATGCGAAACAAGGGAGTTGACATTTAAGAGGATAACTTTAATTTTGGAATCCATTGTGGAGGGTATGTCTTGCATATGCAGTGGAAAGGAGGGCCTCCCTCTCTGCCTCGGTTGATAGTTTCTCATATCGGGGTCGGATATCCTCAATTAAGCGGGAGAAACTAAGTAGTTTCTCGAGCATTGAAGATTGCCCCCTCGGAGGCTTTTGCACCACCGCTTGAATTTGAGGCGTCGTGTTGGCCTTTACCGGGGCTCGCTTAAGGACTTGAATATGTTTTTGGGGGGTGGGAGTTGAAGGGGTTTTTGTATTCCTTGCCTGCTGACCCCTAAGCATGTCGGCAAATGTGAATCCATTTTGGATGAGGTTTTGTGTGGCCTGTTTTCCGAAGTCTGACTTGGCTGTTTGCTTAGCTCGAGTCTCCTTGGATCTTAGTTTAATTTCCTTATATTTAGGACAATTTCTATAACTGGCCGGATGCCCTTTGTTGCCGCAGTTGCAGCAAGTTGGCAGTGTTTTTTCATCCTGCACATTTGTTGCCGGATCGTATTTCGCTAGCGGAAGTTCGCACTTGCCAATATCGTGGGATTCTCCGCAGCGAACGCAACGGCGAGTCATGTTGCAGTTTCGGGAGACATGTCCGAAACGTTGGCAACGTCTGCATTGAGGTATTTCTCTGTTATGAAATACCTCGAAGACAACTTGCTGATGCAAAGTTGGAAGCGACTTTGTCCGTATTATGGAATCTATGTCGGTTCCTGGGGCAAGGAGAAGCTGCCATATGTTCAGCTTGGTGTATCTTTGCGGTCTGATGTTCACAAACCGCTGTGGGGGAGAGAATTTTTTGATGTCAATGAATTTGACGTTAGGAAATGTTGCCTCAAGAGCAGTTACGATGTCGTCCTTTTCCCAAGAGGCAGCGACTCGTTTTAAAAGGATTGTCCTCGACTTTTCGTCGGCCGGAGTAAAGGTGTAATAATTCACCTCCTTGGCCTTGAGATTGTCGTTAACCGTGCGATAGGTTTCTCTATCGTAGGCTATGATTTTGTTTAGGGATGGGCTTAAGGTTTTTGCCTTAAAGTTAGAAATCCCTAGCCGGTTCATGTCACCGACGAAATTTTTTAAATTGAGGTCTCGTGCAAAGACCCCGGGTTGCTGTTTCTTCTTAGAAACAGGTGGGCGGTCCCCGACCTCTGGCTGAACGGTGTTGGTAACACCAGCAGCCTTTGGTTTTGGGTTAACTAATGGAGTTGGTCGTGGTGGGCAAGGCTGCTGCGGAGGTACGACCCTGACATGAGTTGGTATTATCGCGGGGTTCGACAACAGTTTGGGGTGCGGCGTTGGCGGGGAGCCGGTGGCCGCACGCTTATTGGAAGGTCCTCCTTCGCAGTTTATTATGGGAAGCAGTGTTTTCCGCTTAGGGGCTCTAGACGAGTTTGGGGTGGGGGTGCGCGAGTCACCGTCATCCATTGTTTCGTCGGAACTCTCAGCGAGACTCTCCAACTCGGGCTCGCGCTCCGATTCCGAATCAGAAGCCTCCGAACTGGCACTGGACGGGGATGCGGGTGGTGCTGCTTCCAGTCGCGACAATTTATCTCTCAAGACAGTGTTCTCTGCCTTGAGAGCCTCGAGGTCCTCCCTTAATCTCTTTATGAGAGCCATCATGCCCTGATCGGGCTGATGGCCCACACCACGAGAAGAGTAGGTGTCCATCTATTTCGATGTTGCCACCATCGAGCACCAAAAAGAAAGGAAACAAGAAACGCGTGGGGCGAGGGGAAAAGAAAAGAGAAACAACAAAAACCAAGAAGGGAAACAAACAGACCTAATCAACCTAAAACAAACAAAATAGTAAAATATAAATTTAGAAAATATAAATTAAATTAAGAATAAAACAAATAATAAAATATAAAAGAAGAAATATAAATTAAATTGAAAATGTCCGAACCAAACGTCCTGTTTCTCGTTCACACTCACAAGTTTTTTTTTTTTTTTTTTTTTTTTTTTTGTTAAACACAAAACTTTTTTAAAGTTCACTGTTAAATAAAAAAACAATATTTAATTCAAATATACACTGTTTTCCTGAGAAAACAAACTGGCAAATTGTTTAGGCAAAACGATTTGCGTCTTTTCGATTCTCATGAAGTGTATCGAGTTTGAAGTGTATGATTGTGGCTCATCACTATGCCCTGTGTGCGACGTATTTATACTTGTTGCAGTTCCGCAACATACATACCAGCGTATACCAGTTAAAAAGAAACATACTACCCGGAACGCCACCTATTGCTGAATAGACAAAAGCAAAATTGTCTATTCGTGTGACGTTTCCATGTTACTGTTTACAGTGCTTGTTTTACTACTGTACGGTGCTCACAATGTTTTTGACTTGTTTGTATACGGTTTTTGCAGCACCTGTATATGTTGAACGTTAAAGTTAGAATGTTATGTTGTTTACGGTGCCTTCAGCACCTGTGCTTTGATAATGTGGTTTTAATTTCGAGTAATAAAGGTACATGGATCTCGTGAAGACGATCCGCGCGATTAATTTGTTTGTTTTGAGTTTGATTTGTATAGTTTGTTGATGGTTAGTTCGATCATTTATTTGGGCCCAGTGCGGCATTATTTGGAACCCTTGCAACGACGAGAGAATCGCCGTTGCCATGTTTGCTGTCTCGTCGAGGAGGAACTCGACACAGAATCACCCTTTTGCTGTTTCCCAGTTGGCGAAACATTATGGTCCTTCGGAGCCGGATGTATAACATCCGAGCAAGAAGTCGGCGCAAGAATCCAAGCGCCAACAACTGGATTACGTCCATCGGATCACATCCTCAACGAGGGAACTATCAACGAACAGGAAAGTGGATTACGTCCATGGGATTACGTTTACATCCTCAACAAGGAAACATCAACAACATGTGATCAACGTGAGCAGCGCTCCAGTAAAACAGGTAGGTGGCAATTGAATTTATAATTTAATATATAATTTAATTAAGAGATCCATGGATCTTAACTTGAAAAAGTGTTGTGTGGTGTGCGTGAAAATAAATGAATTTCGTCGACATTGTCTGTCGCCGGATTGTGATTGTCGTTTTTATATAAAGAAGACATATTTGTTCGGGACTATTCTAGTTTCTACCATGAATTGAGTTTCGACATTGATTTGAGACCAATAACGGCAATTCAGTGTTTACGGTTGATAGATTTCGAAAATGTCCGATCAAGTCAACAAGCAGTTCGTTAAATCCTTCATCGACTATGTAAAACAACCGAGTGAGGGCTAATCGCTGGGCACTGACGTCGTCGAAAGTCTGGATGTTGTTATACAATGTTTGCAAGCAGCGTTCAATCTGAGCGATGACGAGGATCTCGATAGCGAAGAAGCTACGTCTAACAGTGCAGGCACAACCTCACAAGCGGAACCACAAAGGTTATATCTATTCGAAATGTTCCAGTCGATGTCTATCAAACGCAATCTACAATCCCTTGGAACAGACGGACGGATTAAGAATAAAGGCAACCGCCTGATGAAGGAATGCAAATATGAAGAAGTGGTACTACGACCATTATTTTCGATCCAAAAAATCCAACATTCTACTGTAATCGAGCTGCAGCATATATCCGTGTAACAGAAAACGATAGTGCGATTAAAGACTGCAACTCTGCATTATTCTACAATCCAAATTAAAGCAAGGCATATGGCCGAATCAATACAGGGAAGTACGATGAAGCCATAGACGTCTATACGAAAGCTATTCAATTAGAACCTGATAACAACAATGGGAATCGGATGCAAGTATTACATCACCAAGCGCTGATGATAATCAAAGGGATGGAGCACTTCATATAATTGGAACTCTGGCAAATATGCTTCTGAAAAACGAAGACGTCGTGGTCAAGTAGAATATGCTTACCACATATCTATTTCCAGAGTTTCACATCGGGCAGACATCGACGAGCCCGTACTGGTTGGGTGGTTCATTAATTTTGTGAAGAATAACCTAACTTCTGCTTTATTTAATTAATTTGTCTTTTGTAATCAGCGGAAAATAAAATCAAATAATATACATTTCCTGTTTTGTCCCATACTACAACTCCAATATAAATAAAATAACATATTTTGCGTTTCTTACGAGTGGAACGCATATGGATTTACGATCCAAATTAGAACTACGTTCAAGGGTCATCGATGACATAGAAGGAGTCACGATCCAAAAGAGGACTACGTCCGAGTAGTCATCGATGACATAGATGGGTTTACGACCCATCAAACATTACTCCAACTTTAACACATAGGTCGAACAATAACCTAAATAACAATATTAGTAACCGAAAAGCTAGTAATTCTACCAAATTACTATTATTTAGCAATTTAAATAACAATCAACTTTAACAAAGCCAAATTACAGTCCACTTTGCAAGATCCAAGGTTGTTTCATTCATTTAATTCTGCAGGTCACAGCGGGTAAATCAAAGAACATTCTGATCGTTCCCAGTACCAGGTTGAGGACATCATTCGGCTCCTCTTTTAATGAAGTTTCAGGTACTTGGCACGACCACGCTACAGAACTCAGATACGCCCCGCGTAAATTAAAGGAACCTCAAGAAGAGGACGATGACCCATTGGACAAAACAGTGAAGAGGACAATGCAATGAAATCGAAGCGGTCAGTACTAAGACAAAATTCGTCAACGAAGACACTTCCGGTCCTATACCTACAAGTATCATCTCAAACATCGAACTTGCAGATGAATAAGTCCAAGAACATCGGGAATTGCGATTTACCATCTCATTTACATCTGTTCCTGGGGCACCGCTTGTCGAAACCTGGGCCCATCGTTTACGCATCCAGGATTTGTCGCTTCTCGCCACCCAGGCACATCGCTGTTAAGTGTCTGGAGTTCTTCGCTTTCGCCGCCTGGACGAAATGCTCTGGGGGCACCCTCTTAATACCACCCATTGCACGTAGCTGCCACGGGGCACCACTCCAACGGAGTCGGTGTTTAAGATAAACTTTCGGTTACAAGACTAAGGGACAAGAAAACGAGGAACAAGGAAAGATGCCGGCACCCTTCGGAAAAGCATGTTATCAGAAAGCTGTCGCGGATTTGGAGTTCACCGCTTCTCGTCGCAAGGATTCATCGTTCGAGCATCCTGATTTTGCCGCTCTCGCCACTCAGGCACATCGCTGTCACGTGTCTGGGGTTCTTCACCTTTCGCCGCCTGGACGAAATGCTTTGGGGGCACCCTCTTAACACCGCCCATTGCACATAGCTGCCACGGGGGCACCACTCCAACGGAGTCGGTGTCTAAGATAGACTTTCGGTGCCAAGATTAGGGAGTAAAGAAGAAGAAGAACGATGAAAGATGCCGGCACCCTTCGGGAAATCCAACCAACGGAAGGCGAATAGTGAACACATGGTCCAGCAACCAGTCAAAGAAGAAAGTACCTGGCTTTAGGACTATTCCATCCTGTGGCTCAATTGAACATAAGCTTCTAATAATGAGCAAAGTAATCTTTCTAATAGCAGCTTGGATGCGCAACCTCTCTGGCTCAATCAAGTGCCAGTTATAAGTCAACAGAATATGATCACTATCAGAACCTGAACAACTACGCTGTTCCAAAAGGGAATCACATGCGGTCACAGCACCCACAACAACAGCATAGATATTGGGATGACAATCAGTATGAAGATGATGGTGGTCCACAGACAATGACTGCACCGTATGACCGCAGTCCCGATTCAGCGTTTAAGAGTTACGCTCAGCGACTTCAACGTCGGATATGTGAATCGGCTGACGGTAACTACAGTTCAAATGCCAGAGCATCCACAATATCGGAGAATCAATTCCCACGAATTACCATCAAGGAAACAATACAATCCCTTCTGATCTTATGGGAAGTTCAGCGAATTCGCTCAATTCAAGGAACATATCAACACAATCACTCAACCAGTGGATCAAATACGCCGCCAGGCAATGTGGCCAGCGTCAATCTCAGCTCCCATAAAAAAATTCGCCCAACGCCGAGCATTGGTTTAGCGGCGTAGATGGGACAAAATCCCAACTGCAACAGCATCAGGCACAGCAACCACCTTGGATTCGAAACGCAGATGATCATATGCAGTTGGTGGCAACTCTATTACTTCTAATATCGGCACAGGCCATATTTAGAAGATGATGAAAACACGACAGTGCACGGCCGACTTTAACCCAACTAGGCGGTCTTTGGACTGAATCAACAGCTCCATTTAGTGCACCTTGATTACAACAACTAAATGGCCACATTTCCAACCAAGGACAAAACAAACAATTCAACATATTGACGATCACATCGCTCAATTATCATTCATGGATCCACGATCCAACATAGGACTACGTCCAAAATATTCATACTACGTACGGATTCACGATCCGACATGGGACTACGTCCAACACATATAATTCTACAAATGGATTCACGATCCAAAGAGAGAACTGCGTCCAAGAAGGTCATCGATGACACAGAGGGATTCACGATCCAAAGGAGGACTACGTCCAAGAAGATCATCGATGACACCAGGGATTTACGATCCAACCAACATTTAACATTAAACACAAGTCACATCGTTGCCGCAGCTGATGCGGCAAATATCGCCTCTCAGGCAACCCCTCCACAACATGTCGGAGACTACAAACAACAAACAACGTCGGCCTTATCAAAAGCTACAACGTTAGCAATCAATGGCCAACTGGACCTTCGGTCTCACACATATACACACACACACACATACACATACACACACACACACACACACACACACTGATAACATCAAGTATTACTGTTCCATAACCAATCATATTTCATAACGAACTCAATTAATAATCAGATATAACAATATAATTATTGCCACCCTACCGTTTTACCGTACCGGTGTATGAGCAATACGAGCATTAAGGGCTCTGAGCAAATACCAACCGCCACTTCCCACGACGCTGACACCAGGTGGTGACGCCAACTAAGGAGGACTACTACTGGGTCCATCGTCTCGGCCCGGGAAGATGTTGCAGTTCCGCAACATACATACCAGCGTATACCAGTTAAAAAGAAACATACTACCCGGAACGCCACCTATTGCTGAATAGACAAAAGCAAAATTGTCTATTCGTGCGACGTTTCCATGTTACTGTTTACAGTGCTTGTTTTACTACTGTACGGTGCTCACAATGTTTTTGACTTGTTTGTATACGGTTTTTGCAGCACCTGTATATGTTGAACGTTAAAGTTAGAATGTTATGTTGTTTACGGTGCCTTCAGCACCTGTGCTTTGATAATGTGGTTTTAATTTCGAGTAATAAAGGTACATGGATCTCGTGAAGACGATCCGCGCGATTAATTTGTTTGTTTTGAGTTTGATTTGTATAGTTTGTTGATGGTTAGTTCGATCATTTATTTGGGCCCAGTGCGGCATTATTTGGAACCCTTGCAACGACGAGAGAATCGCCACCGTTGCTCTTAAAACATTGTCGTCAACTAACGTTTCCGACTTCCCACGTGGTTCATTTTCGAGGCTGAAATCTCCCGACCGGAACTTTCCAAACCAACGTCGTATAGTGCGTTCGTTTACCGCTACATCCTCGATTGCGTCATTAATGTTTTTCATTGCCAATGACGCATTATATTATAGAGGAAGAAGTTGTCGAGTGAACATAAATTTTATATATTGTGACGCATATGACAATCAGTACTAGAATATTCGAGAAAGTCCGAAACAAAGTACTAGAATATTGTAGAAAGTACTGGAAAACTGGAGACTAGGAACAATAGAACATTCAAGGCTATGGAACGGACGGAAACGAAACACCGAATCAGAATGTGAGGAAACGGTATAAATACGTCGCAGACAGATCATGGAAGTAAGTAATAAGCAGAGTAAAGCAGGCAACAGATATTAATTCAAAATTCGACGCACAAGCTGTAGATCTAAATGCAAAATTGGAAGCCCAAACGCAGTGAATGAAATGTAATTTTCAACACTTTAAGGAAGAAATAGATCTAAAAACGAAGCTGAAATTAAGAAAGTCATCGATGAAATAACCCGAATCGAGAAGAGACTTGAGTGTGTTCAGAGAAATAAGACATCCGTAAGCAACCAACATGACTACAAAGATACAAGGATGCAACCGCCAACCTTCGATGGAACGGGACCCTTCTCCGTATTTATACGTCAGTTTGACACTGCGGCCAACTATAATAAGTGGTCGGATGAGCAGAAGTCAACATCACTAATCTTGTCACTCCGCGGGGCGACTGCAGAATTGCTACAAACCATACCAGCAGAGAAGCAAACAGATTTCCAAGCGGTAAGAGATTGCCTTGAAGCTAGGTATGGAGACAACCACATGCAGCAGGTCTACCACATGCAACTGCGGAGCAGAACGCAGAAACCTGGACAAAATCTTCAACAGTTGCAGGCAGAAATTGAGCGATTGGCAAACTTGTCTTATTCAAATATGACTAAAGAATTTCTGAACGAGGTAGCAATGGATGCATTTATAAATGCACTCCAAGATCGGGACTTGCAACAAGCCGTTCGTTTGGCAGGAAAGAAGACGACTAATGAAATACTGGCGTTCGCATTGGCATATGAATCTGCTAAACTGGTTACCAGGAGTATATATAGAGTCCGAGGAATGACCGTCCAGGAATGTTCCTGTCAAAGAATCGGGCATGTACAACGGAGAACCCCGAGACCTGTTATGAAGTGCTGGAGATGCGGCGGAGTCGGCCACATCTCTGTTGGCTGTAGGAAACGTCGACGAATGAATGAAACATCGAGTGAGAATTGTTGTTCATGCGCTAATCATAAGAGGAGACTATCAACGGACCAACCTGTACCTGTCAGAGTACTAAATGCGTCCGAGGAGCCGGTCGCAATAAGAAAAGGATAGTTAACCGCAGAATGTGCAACTGTATCAATGATAAGCTCAATTCAGCAAGGGAAGGTGCATAATAACGCTGATGCTCTAGCAAGAAGACCATGTAAGCCAGATTGTAAACATTGTCATAGAACGGAAGAGAAAAAAGAGGCGTACGACCTGCGAAATGTACAAGTAGAAGTACTAAATGGGTGGACGAGTGATACTATACGCGCAGCTCAACTTCAGGATGAAGATATGTCGCTAATCCTGGAACACAAAGAAAAGAACGAGCGGCCAACTTGGAACAATATTTCCGACAAGAGTGGAACATTTAAGGCATAGTGGGCACAATGGAATTCATTGCTGGTGGAAGATGGAATTCTAAAGCGTAAATGGGAAGCCGCGGACGGAAAATCCCATCGAATGCAGATTCTAGTCCCACCATCAAAAGTGAAAGATGTTCTAACAGAAATGCACGACGGGGCCTTCGGTGGACATTTGGGAGTTAATAAGACACTTTCAAAATTACGATTTCGATTCTACTGGCTTCACATGAGAGATGACGTCGAGTCTTGGTGTAGGAAGTGCACAACTTGCACTGCAACCAAAGGCCCAACAGCAAAACCAAGGAGCGCTATGAAGCAGTACAATGTGGGTGCCCCCTTCGAGCGAATTGCGATTGATATCTCAGGACCATTCCCAAAAACAAACGACAACAACAAATACATGTTGGTTATCATGGATTACTTCAACAAGTGGGTGGAAGTCCTTCCAATTCCAAACCAAGAAGCAACAACCGCCATTGAGCAGCTTATCAATAATTGGATCAGCAGATATGATGTTCCCTGTGAGCTGCATTCCGATCAAGGCCGAAACTTCGAATCCCAGATATTTCAAGGCATCTGTGCGGCACTAGGCGTAAGGAAAACCAGGACCACACTCTTACACCCGCAGTCAGACGGAATGGTCGAAAGGTTCAATCGAACAATAAAAGAGCATTTATCGAAGGTCGTTAGTGATCACCAACGAGGTTGGGACAAATATGTACAAACCTTTCTCATGAGTTATAGATCGGTTAATCACGATACGACAGGCCATTCTCCAGCAAGAATTATATTTGGACGAGAGATACGATTACCAGCCAATCTGCGATTCGGAATACCACCAGACGCCATAGATAAGACCGAAGACTATGTAGCCGAATGGAGAAATCGCCTCGATGAGATTCATCATTTGGTCCGAAAGCAAATCAAGGTATCAAGTGACAGGATGAAAACAAGGTACGACGTTCGAGCCAATGCATCCGGATTTAATGCAGCCGACAACGTGCGGCTTTATAACCCTCATCGGCAAAAAGGAAGGTCTCCGAAGTTGCAGCAACATTGGGAAGGACCGTCCAAGACAAGAATTAACGACGTTGTATATAGGATACAGCGAAGACCGAACGTCAAGATGAAAGTGGTACATCGTGACCGACTGGCGACTTTTGTTAACCCAGAAGACCAGTGAACTTAGTTCGGGACGAACTAATCGAGGCGGAGGGTAGTGTGACGCATATGACAAACAGTACTGGAATATTCGAGAAAGTCTGCAACAAAGTACTAGAATATTCTATAAAGTACTGGAAAACTGGAGACTATGAACAATAGAACATTCAAGGCTATGGATGGACGGAAACGAAACACCGAATCAGAATGTGAGGAAACGGTATAAATACGTCGCACACAGACCATGGAGACAAGTAATAAGTAATAAGTAAGAAGTAAGCAGTAAAAGAAGCAATAAGTACGGAAGCGATAAGTCAAGAAATCGTTAAGTATACGGTAAAAGTAACGGTTGCTAGTAACGGACTAATAAAGTGTTATATTAATTCAAAATCGATTTAACGGCTCTTATTTATTAAAAATAATTAATCCAGCGAACCCTAAGCTCGCAACAATATATACCGAATCACAAATCAAAATCCACGATCATGAAACAAAATAACGGACGGCACACACCAAAGTCCTGACACCATAGAAGTCAAAAAAAGTATAACATGACAATACTCAATTGCCAATGTGTTCCGATAGATGTGTTATGTATGGCACACGATATCACGGTGTACGATACTCACAAAAATTATTACATAACAATGTTCGTTGCCCAGGTGTTCCGAGGTTATGTGTGCCGATACCTCCGGTTTGTATTGGTGTAGTTAATCAATCAAAATTAAAAATACACTATTACTCCTCATTAATAATATTCCCTATTAAATTGTTATTTTTTGTGGTGTTGGCTAATTCCTTTCATGTCTCAATCCCAAAAAGTATGTCTATACTACCCTCCTAATTGTTGTTGTAATAGTGGCGGGCGATAATGTGGTCGCGTCCAGGAGAAAAGCGTTCCAAGAGTGAAGTCAAACGATGGAATCAGCGTCCAAAAGGATGAACTCGAACGGTAGAATTAGCACATAAGAAGATGAAGTCAAACGATGGAATCAAGGCGCAAGAGGATGAAGTGAAACGATGGAATCACTGCCCGACAAGATGAAGTCTTTTTTCCTTGATATTGACTTTTATTAATTAATGTATGTTGATCGGACGAGAACCGATGGTGTTCACTCGATGAAGGTTGAATGCAGACTCCCTCGTTGGGCGTAACTGCCAATTCAAAAAGGGACGCCATGACGTCATCGATGGTACAATCGGCCAGCTGGTGCTAGCTGCTGCTTAACTGGTATACACAGCGAATGTACTAGATTTCTCCAGTACATTCCAGCTCATTTAATTGCCAATCCGCAACACTAATCAAATACATTAATTGGTCTAGTTAATCAATCAAAATTATATTAAATACACTATTACTCCGCATTAATAATATTCCCTACATAAATTGTTATTTTTGTGGTGTTTGCTAATTTCTTTCTAGTCTCTATTCTAAAAAGTATGTCTATACCTGCCTCCTAATCATATATATTATTTGGTGTAGTTAAACAATCAAAATTAAAAATATATTGTAACGAGCTTAGGGTTCGCTGGATTAATTATTTTTAATAAATAAGAGCCGTTAAATCGATTTTGAATTAATCTAACACTTTATTGGTCCGTTAATAACAACCGTTACTTTTTACCGTACACTTAACGATTTCTTGACTTATTGCTTCCGTACTTATCGCGTATTTCACTGCTTACTTCTTACTTTCTACTTATCGCTTGCTTCACTTTCTACTTCTTACTCGTCTCCATGATCTGTGTGCGACGTATTTATACCGTTCCCTAATCTGATTCGGCGTTTCGTTTCCTTCCGTTCCATATCCTTGAATGTTCTACTGTTCCTGGTCTCCAGTTTTCCAGTACTTTATAGAATATTCTAGTACTTTGTTTCGGACTTTCTCGAATATTCTAGTACTGATTGTCATATGCGTCGCAATATTATTATTCGAAATTAAAAAATATAGTATTCCCAACATAAATTGTTATTTGTTGTAGTTTTTGTTAATTCCTTTCAAGTCTCAGTTCCAAAAAGTATATCTAACAGATAAATTAAATTTAAAAAAAAGTCCTAAAAGCATTGTTCAAAACGTCGCATTGTTGAAGGGAGAGTTTTTATTTCCATATTTTATTTACTGCATTTATTCTGTTCGAAGTGTTATACGTTTGTATTGAATACCGTGACATATATTCAGCGACCGTGGTTGTGTACTTGGTATAATTGTCATGTTCTTGAACTGTCAAGTGTTGTTAGCAGTCGATAATTTAAACAAAATTCAATAAATTAGTAAGATACTTAAATTAATCTATCGACGAAATAAAATGTGTACATTTTTCTTTTATAAATTCATTATATCACTATAGCAAATAATTTTCTATGTGTACTTTTCGAACATACTACTTAAGAATGGACTTACTTCATATGTTTCCTACCGCTGACGCATATCATCGTCTATAGACATACTTTGAAAATTTTTTCACGCTCTTGGCATCATTTCAACGCAAACCGTCGCATCACAAAGGACTTACAATTTTTTCTACTCAACCACGTCGGACTGAAACGACTTTGTCTTTTTCTGCTTTCTGTACAGTACAGACGTGTTACCTTTTCTAAGTTCAATAAGTCCATTGACTTAGAAAATTTTCATTGAAATCAACTTCGTGCATCAGTAAAATATCTAAAGGCTGAAAAAAATATGAGTGTTGAGATTGCCGAACCGTGTGGCGACCAAAGCGCAGTAAGTTATTTAATTGAAATTAAATGGATTTTGTGATAAATATTCGTTTTAATTATTGTACATTATATTTGTGGTAATTTCATTGAAATTTGTAACAAAAATCTGAAAATGGCGACAAAGGCGACTTAGTCCCACCATGTCATCGTTTCGTCGTGGTCCCAGTGTTCGACGTTCATTTTGTATTTTTTTTTCATTACTTTTTTTTTTTTTTGTTTTAATGAGGACGAGCCACGCCAGGTTTTTCATTTTTGTTCTGAATTAAATTGTACGAGATTTCTTTGTGTAAGTTTTCGTTTAGAACAACATTTTGAAGAAAACACTATTTGATGTATAGATTTATTTTCGTCTTGATTTACATAATATAACTGTGAAAGGTAAATTTGTTTTAAATAATTCCGAAGGTAAAACAAAAAAACTACATGGAACGGTAAAAGTAGCGGTAGGTTGGGTTTTAATAAATTGGGGAAAGTCCTTTATATCTTTCATTAGTGATTAAGTTTCTGTCTGATTGTTTCATGCGATTACATTTTTTGTAGCCTCCACGTTTTTTTGGTTAGGAAAAATGAATGCTGAACAAAAGTAGTCTGCGACTGCTTTGCGGTTGAAATAGAAAATTGATTAGAAAATAAGTTCATATTTCCGGCATAGCTTGCTCTCCCCACAATAGTAGTGAGTATTCTAATGCTCTCCACTAATGAACTTTGTTCTTCAGCTTAGCTCCATATAATATTACTTTTCATTATAATTTCAGTGCTGCGCAGAATCGGGCACATTTCTTCAATAGATTTTTTTCTTTTGTCTTATTTTGTGGTTTTCAGTGTTGCATATGGTCTCTGAATTTGATAAATTTTGGCTGTGATAAGGGGGCGAAGAAAAGCCTAGGTGAATGTATTTCCACATGGCTGAAATAAAAATTCTCAAACATTTAATACCTTCATATATTAGTAGTTGGTTGTTCATCTCTTTTTTATATATACAGTTATAGCTACCCCTAGATGTTTCTAGAAACTTCCTCATACTTTTGTTCTGAACTATCCACTACCACCATTGCTTTAGAAGCGTGGCATTTAGAAGGGAAGCAATTCGTTGCCTGTTACTAAGTGAATAAAAAGAAGAAACATGGCTGCGTTTTTAGGTTAAATGACAAAAATACGTCTATATATTTCTAGTTTATTCTATTCAGAATGATATGTGTTAGGATGAAAGTCGTTGACCTCGATGCGTTTATGACTCAAAACTGGTTTTAGATCATTGGTTGATCCTGATTTTTATAGTCGGCGTTCAACAAATCGGGCAATAATGTCCAGCACTTGGTTTATTAAACCAGTTATACTATAGATCTATATAGACTCCGAATTAGCTGATACTTCTACACATCAAATGTCAATAAATATTAATATAAATCTTTGTTTTTTCTCCGTTTGTTCAATCCTAAAGTTCATACTTCAAGGGAATCCGTCTTGTGTTTCGGGTTAAAAACCATTGATATTTTCATGTAACGGAGAACTCGCTTCACATTTTGAAGATCGCTTAAAGCCTCTCTGATTCAATCTCAGATCTGCTTCCACTTTTCAATGCCTTAAAAGCTACTACTGCGTAGAAAGGCGAAACCCAATTTAGAAACTATTAATTCATGATATTCGATTCGTAATTGGAACGTACACATATTTGAAGCTGCGAAAAATGTGGGGGAATGTATGGTATTTCTTAATAGGTTCAATAAATACTTCACTTCATCCATCTTCAACACAATGTACAAGGTATATTTGTCCTAAATTTTTATTTCCAAAAATTCGTTCAGGTGTATCTAAAACAGCGCTTCACGTGCTCGACAGGATGTCGAAATGAGCAATGCAACTCATTGGAAACTTAAACCTAAGTTCTTCAATTCCTTCCTTAGTACTCGACGCGACATGCCTTGCCTATCTCGTTTCTATATGTAGTACTATAGCGTTTGGGATAATAGTGAAGAACGTGTGATTCGAACTGACGCTATGACAGTTCGAATCACCAAAAATTGAACCAAAGCGCAACCCATCAGGCTACTGGCCGGGTTTTTAATTCGATTTTTAAACTCAAGTATATTCAACTGATGTGAATTGTCATGTTATCGCTATGGTATACGGCTCTGATGCATTTTCTTATTCGATTTTCGTTCGGTTATTCTTCACTATTTGCTTGTGTATTGTGTGTGTATCTGTTACAGACGCTACAGTACCACTGTTCAACAGAACTTGATGAATTCATTCCGTCTTTCCAAACATTTTCCCGCAGGGCCGATCAATTGGAAAGTGCATATTAGTTTATTTTGAAAGATAACTTCAGATGTACATATAAAGCAATCACTCTTTAGCCAAACTATTCGAATGCGAAAGGTCCGGTCTGGTTGTGTATTTCCTCGTCACTGTACAATCTGGGCATTCAAAACGAGGCGATGTCTCATTTCCTTATCCTCTCCATCTTCTTCCGCTCGCACTATGGTTTGTCATTAGGGGTAGCTGAAATCTCTTTTTGTGTGCGCGTTTGTTAAAAAAAAAAAAAGGAAGGGCGCAGGAGATATTCCAGGAATCAAGTTGGCTTTCAAACTCACCTACTTGTGACCGATCGTTCAGCAACTCAACATTTACAAGTTCGTTCGCCAAGAAAGGTTTTTTCTTATATTTTTATAGATGAGTATGTGTGCGAAAATGGCGCAAGGCTAATAACCTTGCCCGGAAAAACGAATTATTATGGACAATTTAACAAGTCTCCGAAATGGACCGGATACCGGTGGAGAGACTTGCTAAATAAGGCCAATACCGGATCCCGGTTGTAGTGCCGATGATGATGTGTACGAAAACTCTTTCACTCGTTCTATTGTACTGATTCGTGCCGCTCACTCTATTTCATATATTCATCAATGATGCAAATTGAGTTTCTCTTACTGCTTCGACTATGGCCAACCACACTCTTCCGACATTGTCCTAAAGCTCAGGTATAAGCTAAGATCGTTGAGTTCTGATCTCATTTGTTACTGCTCTGCGGACGGCGCCTTCTCCGGCGACGTCTCAGCTCTCTGACTTCCTCTGTGGACTGTATTCCGGCGGTGGCCGACCAAACGATTTATTCGATTAGCGTATCGTACTGCCAGGGCCGGACTCTGCTCTGGACGATGTGCGTTATTGTCTCGCCCAGTACGATTTCTTCTAAATAAAACACCGCTGCCACAATCGCTTATCTAATATTTATTTATTTAAATTCCTTTGTACATTCTGTTAGATCTCTATATAAAGCCAAGTGGTCTCTTTATGACCGTGCGGCGAGGAGTTTGTGGCGTTTCTAACAGATACACAGGCAAATAGTGAAGCACACCGAACGAAAATCGAATAAGAAAATGCATCAGAGCCGTAGACCATAGCGATAACATAACAATTCATATCAGTTGAATATATTTGAGTTTAAAAATCGAATTAAAAACCCGGCCAGTGGCCTGATGTGTTACGCATTGGTTCAATTTTTTGTGATTCTAACTGTCATAGCGTCAGTTCGAATCACACGTTCTTCACTATCATCTCAAACGCTAAAAGTGCCTGTGGCGACTCCTCATGCTATGGCGGTGGCGAGAGGCCGACTTTAGGGAAACAAGGACAAATGTGTTCTTCATCGTGTCTCTGGCTTCTGGTCATCTTGCGATAACCAGAATCACACACATCCGTGAGGATGTTGGGCTCGGTCTCGAGATATCTGAAAAGAAAGGGGGAAGGAGGTATCTAAGGATAGTGTGGATAGGGTTAGTTCAAGTGTTCTCTTACTACTTGGATGGGGGGATGGTGGGAAAGAAATCGTACAAGACCGGTATGTTGTTGTTGGGAAGGGTGCTTTCTTCAGTTTTGTACCGAAGAAGAAATTGTGGTGATCTGATCCGAAGAGATCGAGTCGAGAGAGAGAAGGGTCAAGAACGCAAGACTCCCGTACAAGTGGGTTCTCGCTGTTCTGAATGCTTTCGAGGTAATTATATGCTAATTGTAGCAAGTACTCGTCAATAGGGATAATGGAGGCACCTTCGTATAGGTGAGAGTTTGGGGTAATGGCGACCGTCAGGCCTTCTAGAGTGGTTAGTGCATCTTTTGAGGAGTTTTCTTTCGAAAACTCGAAGTCTTTCCAATTGGGCCGAAGATATGCAGGACCATATGGGAGAGGCGTATGATATTCCAGATCGGATTAGCTGCTTATAGCAGAGAAGCTTAACTTTGGTGTCAACTTTGTTGCTCCACTTCAAAATGTTGTGCAGTTGCTTAGACCGACCGAGGCCCCTTTTGAAAAATGTGGGTCACATGTTTGATGAAATTCATTTTTGGGGTATAGATGACCCCAAGATATTTCATCCTGTCCTGTGGTCTAATCGTAGTACCTCCTATTTGTATTCCGATATTCTCTGAATATCGAGACGTAAGTTGGGAGTGCTTATTACTCAGAATTATAGCTACTGCTTTGGATGGGTTAAGTTGAATTTTCCATCGACTGTAATACTGATACAGTTCGTCCAGATGACGGTTGAGTCGGTTTGTTGCGAGTTTTGGGCTTTTAGATGACGTATACACTAGGACGTCATCCGCATAGCATATCTGGTTTACTCTCCCGTCCACAGGGCGAGGAATATCTGAGGTGTAGATATTAAATAAGATGGGGCCTAGAATGGAGCCCTGTGGTACGCCAACAGCGGCGTTGAAGGTTCGGGAAAGCTTTCCATTCACTCGAACTTGTAAGGTTCTGTTTAGAACGAACTGGTAGATGATACTACACAGCGTTCTACTGAGGCCAGTATTCAGTAATTTGAAAGCGAGGCCTTCGATCCAGGTTGTGTCAAAAGCCTTTACAATGTCCAGCCTCACCGCAATGATAGGTTCCTTATGAAAGAGGCGCACGCGGACGTGTTTTTGAAATATCTTGAGAGACTCCTCATGCTATGCGGTTGTTATCGCCTTATATAGGCCCGCAGCCGTCTTCTCGTTCGCTCGTTTCCTGTGTGCTGTTCTCCTCGGTGGCTTCCTGGAATCGGCACGTCGCTGATCGTTGTTTCTTAGGAACTTGTGTGCTGGCGCCTGCCTTGCCTTTGTCGGGAATTCGTGTCGACGTGGTGCATCGCCAACATCACTAATATATACCAATGCGGATTATTTAACCAATTGGAATCCTTGTCTCCAGAACGCAATACATCTTTCTCTTATTAAAAAGAAACTATCTTCCCTGTTGTCGAACTTACACTCTTATGGAGTGTCGGCGTACGTTCAACAGTTGCGGTTCGCAAGTAATCTGCAGGAAGAAGGAAGAGAAGAGAAACCGTTTGCAAGGACATTGGTCGGTTATTGTTCCAAGACCAACTACAGTCCTCTCTTCGTTGCTTGTTGTGTCATTATTCTTTATTTTTTCGTTCCTCCTTTTGAATTTGTCACTTCTCTTGGTGTGGGAACCGATGATTGCGTTCCGTTGTGTCCCATGGGCAGCGTTCAGCTGATAGGAGTTAGCGAAATCCTTATTCAATGGGCACAAAAGTATCTCTCTGAGTGCTCAATTCAAGTAGCACTTGATGGGTTGCAACACACTGAATATATCTAAAGCATTCAACAAGATTTGGTACATTAAAGTACGAAATTGCGGTCTTATAGGGTTGGCGAATCGTTTGCAGTGGATAAGAACGTACCGTCCTGGGTACAGCTTAATTTAAATACTTCCTGATACCGTTAAAGACTTAAAACGAACGCCAATTTTCCACCGGAGTCCGTTCTATTGTCCAGGTTGTTTCTTGTTTTCTAAAATGACCTGATTTAACTAAATCTATAGATTTATTGAAGCGCGCTTTTGCCAACGATAATTTCTTTTACTTTTTACCGAATGCGTGTTTTTTTGCAACAAAGGATGTGTAATCTTCGCGAGCCCGAGCCTTTGGCTTCCACGATTCGCAGAGTTGTGCAGTATATCACAACACTGTTTTTTATGTATTTTAACACACCTCTTGCATCTCCTACTAATTTCCCCGCGGAATTCACTTTGGGTGTTCCTTCGCGGGGCTGTTAAGCACTTTAGGCTGGTTTTCTATTGCGACTTCTTGTCTTGCTTTTTCGAGTTCGCGCAACTTATTGCGTACTAAACTTACTAGAGTATAGATTTCGGTTCAACACACCTATGACCGCATCATACAGTCGACGAGGTGCGTTGGTCCCAAGGGTTGTTTCTCCATTGAGCGAAGAAGCGGTGTCCCAGTTACCCTCACGGTAGGCTGAGCACCACAGTTCGAAGCAGCTGACCGACCTACTCGTCTGCCCCAAAAGTCATGACCGCTTATCATCCCGAATCCAATGGGACAAGAGAGCGATGGCACCGATCCCCCAAAACCACGTTGATGTCCCATTAAAGGAGCCTCATTGTCCATACAGTGCAACCCTTCCGACACATGATCGAAGGGCGCCAAATCACGTTCAAAACAGATCACAAACTGCTGGGATATGTTTTTCAGAAGACGACGGGAAACGCTTCCCCCCGACAGGAACGGCACATAGACTATCGGACAAGATCAGCACCCGGATCGACTACCTGGGAGCCCAAAATGTAATTGCCGACCCCTTTTCACGAATCGACGCAATTCAAATTCGTGCTGCTATCTACAATCCTAACCTACCACACGCACAATGAGAAGATCGTCAACTTGAGACTCTACTAAAAGCGAAGACAGCACTAGATTTGCGTAAACTCCCTTTCAACGACTCCCAACACGAAATTTTGTGCGATGTTTCGACAGGGGTCCCTCGCCTTGACATCCCAGAGAAACTTCGAAGAAGTATCACAACCTGGCTCATCCCGACAGACGCCCAAACGCCGCAGCCGTTCGACGTAAATTCGTTTCGCCACACATGGTCAAAAACGTAACCAAATGGGCACGCAATTCCCTGCAATGCTTATAACATCAGTCGCTTATACGAATTCGATTTCTAAACTCAAGTACACTCAATGTTGTTATGTTATCACTATGGATGGTATACAGCTCTGATCCTTTACTTATTCGGATTTCTTTCCGTGTTCTTTACTATTGGCTTGTATATTGTGCGTGTTTGCACTTGCGCATCTTCCTCTCGCTTTCCGCATTGTGTACATTGTGAGGTGAACTGTTGTGTCAAAAACGGTTAGGTATTTCCCATACCTACCGTGTTCTGACAAGAACTGCGTAAAGGAGTGGTGCAGTTCCTGTGTGAGCGCTTTATCCAAACTTCTTAGAAGGTCCATGTGCCTTTTAAGCCCGTGTTCCATCTGGTCTGCCATAAAGCAATTTCTTTCAAAATCTTTCTTCTCGCTTTATCGTTGCCATTGCGTCAGGCACTTACCTCTTGGCTCTACTTCTATAGATCCGAAGCATCTCCTCAGCTGGGATATCTATGGGGAATAATCCGTCTATAGGTATTATCATGGTCTTTGCCCAACAGAGCTTGCTGAATGTGTTCCGCCTCATTTTCCGTGGCACCGGTCAATCTGAGAATGCGCATCAATTCACGTTGAAAGTCAACTTCACGCGCACAAACAAACATAGAAAGTCATTCTTTAGCCGAACCACACGAATGTGGAATACTCTACCTGATCATGTGTTTCCTCGTCGTTGTAATGTTGAGGCATTTAAGACCAATGTACATCGATACCCCCTTTCCTTATCCACTTCCTCTCCTTCCGCTCGCATTGGGCTCTGACACTCAAGGGTACTCCAAAATGTTTCCCAGGGTTCGGTACTCTTACCCACTCTCTTCCTCATCTTTATAAATGATCTCTTGTCAATTACTCACAATCCAATTCACTCGTTTGCTGAGGATAGCACGTTGAGTTTCTCATACTCATACGAACACTCTCGTCCAAACTCTTCGAACTCACCAGCAACCTATTCTTGATACATTGAATTCAGACCTCAACAAGATATATCAGTTGGGGATTATCTAACCGAGTAGAATTCAATGCCCTAAAAACTCAGTGCTGCCTCTTGTCATCAAAGGCGAGCCCCAAAGTAAATATACTGTCTATGAATGTCACTTGCATCGACGAAGCCAAGGAATTGTCAATCCTCGGCACTCGAATTAATTCGACTCTTAACTGGAATGACCACATATTTGAAGCTGCGAAAAGTGCAGCCAAATGTATGGGATTCCTTAAGAAATGCAAAAGACACTTCACTCCATCCAACCTGCCCACTATTTACAAGGCGTATATTCGCCCCAAAATGGAGTTCAACTCCCATATTTGGTCAGGCCCATACAATACTGCACTACACGTGCTCGATAGGATGCAAAAACGAGCACTGAAACTTAGTGAGGACACAGCTGTAAGTTGATCAATTCCGTCGTTGGAACATAGGCGCAACGTATTGTGCCTATGTCTTTTCTATAGGTATTACCACGGTCGTTGCTCAACTGAACTTGCTGAATGTGTTCCGCCCCTTCAAACATTTTCCCACGATACCCGTCAATCTGTGAATGCGCATCAGTTCACGTTGAAAGTGGACTTTAGGCGCACAAATAAACATAGAGAGTCATTCTTTAGCCGAACTACACGAATGTGGAATGTTCTGCCTGATCATGTTTCCTGGCCGGTGTGATGTCCAGACATTCAAGACCAATATACATCGACACCTCCTTTCCTTATCTACTTCCTCTCCATCCGCTCGCACTGTGTTCTGACATTTAAGGGTACTTCAAAATCCCCTTTTGTGCGCGCGTTAGTGTAAAAAAAAAAATCCTTCTGCATTCGCCATATCACCAGAAGTGGGAGCATCTGAATATCACCTCTTCGCATCAATGGGGCACGTTCTCGCAGAGCAGCACTTCAGCGATTTCGAGGAAGTTGGAAAATAGCTCGATGAATGGTTTGCCATGAAAGACAAGCAGTTTTTCTGGCATGTTATTCATAAATTATCTGAAAGATGGACGAAATGTTTAGAAGCCGATGGCCAATATTTTGAAAAAAAAAAAATAGTTAGTTTCCCTAGAAAATTACGTATTTTTTTGACCAAAGAAACTGGAAAAAACATATGTATATACCTAGTAAGTAACCATGTCTTGCACAACTGTTTTTTTGGGGTGTTAAGATTGCCCGCAATCAATCGATGGTCAGAATTCAATAGAGCACGTATACGGTCCAAATTTTCATTGGTAGGTGTGTCCTCCATCTAACCTAAACGGTCCGAATGCGCTGCGACCTGTCGGTGCGCCGCTACAAAAATAATGCATTCCTTTCCAGAGAAACCTTGTATATCAAAATAATCTCTAAATTATTTTAAAGGACGAGTTGGGTTTATCTCACTGGCATTCTCATCTTGGTTCGAAATCATAGAACTGTTTGTTAGAAAAACAATATGGTGCTTAAGCCGCTAAAGAGATGCTATTTATGATTGATGGTCTGGAACACATATTGTAGTTACTGCAGATGAAACTTGAATCTTTGCTTATGACTTATTATTATTATTATTATATTATTATATTATTATTTCTTGGCCTGTAGGAACCCGGAAGTTCATGACCTCACAGACTCGGCTTTGCCATCGTTCCCTGTCCTGGGCACTCTCCTTCCACGCTTGAGCATTCGATCCGACCTCCTCAAGGTCAAACCTAACATTGTCCTCCCATCTCCGTCGCGGCCGTCCTGTCGGTCTCTTTCCCGTTGGTCTACCGTCAAGAATTCTATGCACGGTCCTATCGTTGCCCATTCGCGCCGCGTGTCCGGCCCATCTTAATCTTCGCGACTTGATTACTCTCACTATTGTAGGTTTGCGATATAGCTCTTCCAATTCGTGGTTATGGAGTTTCCTCCATTGTCCTGCCTCCTCATCATATTTACCTCCAAAGAGACCCCTCAAAACTTTATTCTCGAATACGCGGAACTTGTTTTCTTCCCGTATTGTGAGAGCCCATGTTTCGGATCCATATAGAACAATCGGTATGATTATGGTTCTATAGACACGGAGCTTTATGTTACGTGATAGCAGTCTGGATTTCAGCAGTTTACTGACTGCGTGCCAACTAGCATTGCCGGAATGCAGTCTTTTGTTAATTTCCTTCGACATTTCGTTACTGGCCGTCAGTATCGTTCCCAGATACTTACTTACTTACCTCTGACGTTTATATGTGTTCTCTGAGGTCCATCTGCTCTCGCCGTAATCATGTATTTTGTTTTGCTTATGACTTATAAAAAACATAATAATACTGGGAATATAAAGATGAACCATTTCGAAGTCAGATAAATGTTTAGGTTTTCTTAATAATATACGAATTAGCGAAGAGAAGATGAATATTCTTTTAGAGAAAAAAAGACTGGACATTCACTTCACAGTCGCATTTCATTTGTGTATTCTCTCTTAAGGGGAGGTTCTCATCTGAGAGCCTCATAAAAAGGGGCGTTCTCTCGAATTTTTTTTTCTCGTAGAAGAAAATAAACAAAAAACTCAAACATTTTGTTACTTTATTTAATATTTTCTAAACTACAAAAAAAAAAACGTTGTTTATTAAAAAATATAGTGACAATAATTGTTGTACCTTACTTAGCCTGCAAAAATGATCAAAAATAATCCAAGAATTTTCGTAAACTATATGAGTGCAGTCATGTCATCCATGAAAGTTGAAATTTAACAAAATGGTGGACATTTGAATTTTTAAATACGGTTTTTCATCATTTTTTCCCTTTTTAAAGTACTGTAAAAAAATTATGCATATAACATCTTGATTGTAGTAGGGGCTCAAATGAGTCAAATCTACTTTAAAATAAAAGAGAAAAAAGGCGATCCGTTAAGCAGTTTTTGAGAAATCTTAGCCAACAGTTTGAAAAACAAGATTTTTCAGGAAACGCGATTAAAGTTTTTATTTACCATTTCGTACCTTCGAAATTTTTCGGAGTTATACCCTACATGCGGCGTCTGGTGGTATTTTTGGTAACTCTGTTTATGGATCGCACCCGTTTGTGGTTCATCTCCCGACGGCGCGAACATCCCTGCATCAGAACTCGTTCCGTTTCAGAGCGGGGAAGCTGTCGAACTCCCTTCCCACGCGAGTGTTCCCGGAGCGTTACAACCTCCAACTGTTCAAAAAGAACTGCAACAGTTATTTGATGGCATCTCGGGGCGCCCACTCGGCGCTATAGGTTCGCCTCTCCCGAGAGAAGTCTAATAAAAAAAATTAAAAAAAATAGTATATGGATGCGCAATTCAAAAATATTGATGTAAGATACGCTCCGCTTGAACTACCGTCTTGATTTCGATTTTCGACTAAAAATGTGTTTCGTTTTTGTTCCATAACTTAAAAAAAAATCATATTCAAACAAACGATTTTGGGAATATATTCTACATATAATTTACTACAAAAAAAATGGAAAAAAAAATCAATTTTTTGGTCGGTCCTGATGAGAACTTCCCCTCGATTGCAAAGTATTTCAACCATTGTGTTGGCTTCTGTTGGCGCCCATTATCTTCAAAATACTCGACTTAAGGATTAGCTTTTCCCTATTCTGAAAACACTGCGTTTATCATATCTTGTATTTGTGACTTATCTTTGCTTTCTGACGTTTGCAGCCAAAGTAAACATTAATGTGAAGTTGGTATCGTTTTAATTGTCCATGGAGTTACTTTTTGGCCAACTTGATATACATTTTGTCAATCAAGGACCGGGAATGGTTAATAACACACAACATATTTATTTTCCATTCAAATTTATTGTAACACCTTCAAAGTATCATCATCATCATCATTGGCACTACAACCGGGAACCGGTCTTGGCCTTATTTAGCAAGTTCTGAGGCTTGTTAAATTTTCCATAATGATTTGTTTTTTTTCCGGGCAAGCTCATTAGTCTTGCGCCAGAGGCTCCCCGACGGGGAATCGAACCCCGGTCTCCCACGTGACAGGCGGGTATACTAACCACTATACTATCGCGGAGCCCTTCAAAGTATACCTCTTCCGAAATAATACACTTATGCCAACGAATCATTAAAATCAATCAATCAAAAAACATTATTGTAACTCATTTTCCGGAATCGACTTCGGTTCTTGCCGCGAATTCACTTTTTGTATCTTCTATCAACTGACAATGGGTGGTAATTTGATTTTTAAAATAAGGAAAAAGGTGTGTCGGAGCCATATCGGGTGAATTCGGTGGTTGTTCGAAGATATTTGTTGAGTTTTTGCCCAGAAATTTGTTCACAATAATAGACTTGTGAGATGATTCCTTATAGTGGTGCGAAATCCATGAGTTTTCTCTCCACAAATTTAGCCGCGTTCGACGAATGTGTTTTCTTCAAAGCTGGATATATAATATAATATTCTTTATTTACCGTCTTTTCTTCTGGCAAGAATTCCGCGATAAACAAAGAACATAGTCGACATGATCTTGACTTTGACGTAGTTTCTTCCGTTTCGGATCAGTTGGAAGGCGCCATTCCAAAGCTTGTTGACTGGCATGAATGTCAAACTCGTATACCCTTTGTCTCATTACCAGTTATAATGAATGGGTTTTATGAATGTGGAGACGGAATTGAGTCGTTCTGCCTTGTTTTCTGAAAATAATTCAGGAAAAATTGCAAAACATACTTGAGAGAAACTGATAAAAATCATCGAGCACTATAAAGAAAATAAATGACAGATCGCGCTCAAACTTCACCTTAGGGTAAAGGGCAGTTGTGTTACCTTTGTGGCGAAAGGCTAATAACCTTGCCGGAAAAACAAATTATTATAAACAATTCAACAAGTCTCGGATAAGTAGCGGATACCGGTGGAGAGACTTGCTAAATAAGGCCAAGACCGGATCCCGGTTGTAGTGCCGATAATGATGATGATGATGTCTCACCTTAGTGACAAAACAATTTTAACAATCCCTTTAAGCGGGCTTTTTAAATTATCAATTCCCGATACTTTTTTGACAGAATGGTTACATTTATAGAAAATTATCCAAATTATCAGATTGGTGTACACTTAGCATATAAGCTTACGTGTCACCTTATATAGCCTTAAATGGCTCCATTGCCGTATGTCAATCCTTGCCTCAATATTTTATGATCCGTTCCGATCCTTTATCCTTAAAATTCAACTCTTACTATAAAGCACCCGAGTATTTGTTCGGTATGAACATTTTTTTCTTTTTGTGTAGATGTTGGTAGATCTCCTTATGTCGTCATAATAGGCAAATATCCGAAGTCGCTTCATTATAATACCGAAGCAAAATATCTCCATTATTATGATGTAATTTCTATATTATATATCTCTTATAGGGAGACGAGATGCAACCTAACGAGGACACCGCAGGTCAGATAAACGGTGTTAGTAATGGTCACAATCACAGCAGTAGCAAGCATAGGTCGTCCAGCAAGGATAGATACAAAAACAAAGACCATCACAAGAGTTCGAAAAGCAGCAGCAGTCGGTAAGTTACTACTGTTGTAATGAATTTAAATACAAAAAAAAAATTAATTGATTTTCACACTTCACATGACAATGTATTATTACAGTGATAAGGAGTCCTCCGATAAAAAACACAGTTCGTCCTCAAGTAGTAAAGATAAGCATCGCGACAAAGAGAGAGAAAGGGATAAAGAAAAACATCGCGACAAAGATCGAAGTTCTAAACATAAGTCATCTTCTTCATCTCATAAATCGTCATCCCGCGATAAAGATAAGGAGAGAGATCGCGAGAAAGATCGCCACAAAGAAAAATACAAGGAAAAAAGCCGTGATGATGATAAGGATCGAGAAAAGGAAAAGAATGCTGACCGAGAGAAAGATAAAAACATTGAAGATCTAGTGCGTAACGGAAATAAAGATAAGGAACACGAACGGTCTGGCGACAAAGATAAGGAACGTCGAAAAGAACATAAATCCAGTTCTCGCGATAAACCCCGTTCCGATAAAGACCGTTCTGATAAGGAACGCTCCGATCGCCACAAAACCTCCTCAAGTTCCAAAAGCAAACATTCCAGTAGTAGCAGCCTCAGCAAACACCGAGAGAAAACAAGTCATTCTAGTAGTAAAGATACTAATAACGAGAGTACACAAAAAATAATTGAGAATGGTGACATCAAAGATGAACCTGACGTCAAACAGGACTTTCCTAAATATGAAAATACAGAATCATGCACGTCATTTGAAAAAAGAGAAAAATATGAAGATAAATCTGAAGAGTATGAAGAGAAAGTGGATTTCAGGACAAAAGCTCGAATCAAAGAAGAATATGAATCCAAAATGGGCATCAAAACAGAAGAAAGTTTTATGGGCTTGGATCTATCCCAAGCCAGTTCATGTGATTACTCTATGTCGCAATTCAAAAGCGACGAACCAGAGTTCGTGATTAAACAAGAAGCATCTGAAAACGAAGAGACACTCAATGATACTCAGCAAGGTGAAACTGAGGAAGATGATGATGATGATGTACCCCTTGCACAGCGCAAATCAGCTCCATCTATTGAGCCTGTAGAAGATGAAGATGATGTGCCCTTGTCTAAACGTAAACTAATTGTAGAAGAAGATAGCGAAGAGGATGTTCCGCTATTAAGTAGAAAACGACAAAAGACGTCAGCGAAGGAGAAGAAAGCAGAGAAAAAGGAGAAGAAAAACAAGCGGCAAATGAGGGAAAAAGATGATGAAGAATATGGAAGAAATGACGGAAAGCCAGTCAAAAAGAAAGTCAAAAAGGTATATTATTCTTCTCATATAAAGATGCTAACACTAATTATTGCTTGCTTTACAGGAGGACACTACAACACCACCCACCAAGAAGCGTGGTAAAGCAGCTGAGCAAGAAGAAGAGGACGTTTGGCGGTGGTAAGTAATTTGCAATTGACACGTTGATTTGATAAATTGTGGTTCAATGACTGTGTTATTGTGGCCGGATTTATTATTTATTCCTGGAAAATTATAATATATCAACCAACCACCCATAGTTCCTTAAAAAAAACAACAATTACCCCTTTTATTTAATGTTGGAAAAACACTACTTTTTCACACATGCAGTGTAATGTATGCCTGAAACGTTCTGAAATTAATTCCATGTTCTGAAATCGGCCATAATTCCATGTTAATACATATTAAAATTGTAGTCAAACTGCCACAATAGCTAATAGTCGAACAATTGAACTACGCACAACTGCTCCAATATTACATCTGTCACCGGGAGGATTTTTGGTATAAAAAATTGAAGTACATAAGTTGTGGAATAGTCTCTTTATTCAATTATAATATAACTTATCTAACTATTCAATGTTCGCCTTATTGACGGGGCTACATTTGTGTGGAGGAGTAACTCCTTCCTTCGAACTCGGTGTCGCATAGAAAACCTGTTGAAATTACACCGCACAAGATTTGGACTATTTGGTGGGTACCACCCCTCATTTTGTGTTTTGTAAACTGCACCGGGACAGGCGAATTTATTACAGATATGAGAAGATATCGATAAAGAGCTAAGGATCTAAATGTAAGTGGGATTTACGTTCAAAATTACTATGTACAATGCTGTGAAAAATTATAGCCTCAAGCGTACATTTTCAGTTTTCTTAGAATGGGTAATAAACTTTTATAACTCGTTTTGTGACAAAATATTGTCAACTGAAACCAACTCAGGGAAAACCCTTTAATGGCTTAATTGCCTTTTTACCAGGAATGGTAATTAATTTTGGGAAAAAACGCAAGTTTCGCCTGTGAAAAAGTTTTTTACTTATTTTATTTATATATGGAATACTTTGTCCGTTGCTCCTCGATAGTATAGTGGTTAGTATACCCGCTTGTCACGCGGGAGACCGGGGTTCGATTCCCCGTCGGGGAGCCTCTGGCGCAAGACTAATGACCTTGCCCGGAAAAAACAAATCATTATGGAAAATTTAACAGGACTTTTTAAATAAGGCCAGGGCCGGTTCCCGGTTGTAGTGCTAATGATGATGATGATGATACTTTGTCCGTGATTTCTTATAATAGTTAATCTTCGTGGTAAACTGGAAATAAAATTCTTTAAAGTTTTGTCAGGTCTATTATTCTATGCTTCAACAATTCTTTCTTTGAGTTGTTCACATTTTGGATTCCTGGCTTTTCCTGATCGTAAACCGCCCTTGCCAGCGGATGGAGACGAATTGGATAAGGAAAGGAAGTGTCGATGTATATTGCTGAATGTCTGGACATCACAACGACCAGGAAGCACATGATCAGGCAGAACATTCCACATTCGTGTGGATCGGCTAAAGAATGACTATGTTTATTTGTGCACCTGAAGTCCATTTCCAATGTGAACTGATGCGCATTCACAGATTGACGGGTATCGCGGGAAAATGTCTGAGGAGGCGGAACACATTCAGTTAGTTCTGTTGGGCAAAGACTGTGATAATACCTACAGGCGGACTATTTTTTACATTCAGCAAGTTCAGTTGAACAGCGAGCGTGGTAATACCTTTAGAAAAGAGACAGGCATGATACGTTGCGCCTGTGTTCTAACGACGGAATTGATCGACTTACGGCTGAGTCCCCAATAAGTTTCACTGCTCACTTTTGCATCCTGTCGAGCACGTGTAGTACAGTTTTGGATGCTACTATTTACTATTTATTGGCCTATAGGAACCCGAAAGTTCTTGGCCTCACCGACTCGACTCCGCCATTGTTTCCTGCCCTGTGCGCTCTCCTTTCCACGTTCGAGCATCCGATCTGATCTCCTCGAGGTCCAACCTAACATTGTCCTCCCATCTCCGTCGCGGCCGTCCTGTCGGTCTCTTTCCCGTTGGTTTACCGTCAAGAATTCTATGCACGGTTCTATCGTTGCCCATTCGCGTCACGTGTCCGGCCCATCTTAATCTTCGCGACTTGATTACTCTCACTATTGTAGGTTTGGGGTATAGGTCTTCCAGTTCGTGGTTGTGAAGTTTCCGCCATTGTCCTGCCTCCTCGTCATATTTGCCGCCAACGATACCCCTTAGGACTTTATTCTCGAATACGCGGAATTCGTTTTCTTCCCGTTTTGTGAGAGCCCATGTTTCGTATCCGTATAGAACAATCGGCATGATTATGGTTCTATAGACACGAAGCAGTTTGGATTTCAGCAGTTTACTGACTGCATGCCAACCAGCGTTGCCGCATGTAGTCTTTTGTTAATCTCCTTCGGCATTTCGTTACTGGCCGTCAGTATTGTTCCCAGGTATTTAAATTCTTTGACATTTTCAAAGATCTTGCCCTGATGCGCCTGACCAAATATGGGAGTTGAACTCCATTTTGGGACGAATGCACGGACGAAACGATGGCGCAAGGCTAATAACCTTGCCCGGAAAAACAAAATATTATGGAAAGTTTAACAAGCCTCAGACTTGTTAAATAAGGCCAAGACCGGATTCCGGTTGTAGTGCCGATGATGATGATGATGGATGGAGTGAAGTATCTTTTGCATCTCTTAAGGAAACTTATACATTTGGCTGTACTTTTCGCAGCTTCAAATATGTGGTCAATTTTTATAATTTGCAGACGTTGTTCGTTCGTGTACTTAACTATAATGAAAATGTTGAGTTTACTGAATAAATTAACAGTGACAGTTCGATGATTAGTGAAAGGGTGCGTCCACAAACTAAGTTCAAAGTTATCAAGCCCCTATTGGAAAACCCGATATATAATCTGGCATTCGTCTTGTAGTATCACTGTTATACTTCTACTGACAATGTGTACTGCTTTCTTTCTTTTCTTTTTGATTTACTGGTTTGCCGATGCGATTTCGTTATCGATACTCTTGCGAAGGAAGGAGTGGAGAGCATGTTGAACATTTTAAATAAAACAGATTCGATGTACGATTTTAGGCGTCCCCCAGAGACAGTTTTTGACGTTTTGGAGATGTCAAAGTACAATGGCACCTGTAATGAACGACGTCTCCCAGACGTCATTGTATGCCAAGGGGTTGTCTTCCCCTATTATAAGTGGCCGCTCAGACACACTAAGCTAAACATATCTTGACTAAACTCATAAACTATTCCATTTTTGGCTTACTCTTACACATTTTCGAAGATTCTTATTCATTTGTAATCCCGAAGTATAAATCTTTAAACTCTAATTTTTTTTATTTGAAGTCTTTACTTATTAGTCCCGCGCAGACACATTTAGCTGAACATGTCTTGACCACTGTCATAAACTATTGCATTTTTGGCTTTCTTACACAATTTAAAAAAATATCACTCATTTGCATTCGCAAAGTATAATGTTTAGCTTATTTACCTGTGGTCTTTACTTATTAGTCTCTCGCGGACATTCTAAGCTAAACGTATCTTGACTAAGGTATTAAACTATTTTCATTTTTGTCTTACTCTTACAGGTTTTAAAAAATTATTAATCACTTGTAATCAAAAGGAAAATTCAAATATTAAAATACTTTATGGCTGTTTTATAATTTAGATCTAAATCTAACTCAAACTTACGTGCTGGGCTATTGTAGGTGTGAAATTTAGACCTAACCCAATTTACTCCTAAACCTAGAAAAACAAAATGTACATAGGTTTGCCACTGTTAGTCATTAGATATTGGCAGAAGGTTTTAGTTCTCATTAAATCACAAGAGCTGCTGTGGCACTGTTTGTTGACGTCCTCTGGTGTTGGTGACATGATCCTGGAGCATCCGATGCGCTCTTTATCGGTGCGTGCGGTTTCCCGACAATCGTTTGTGAAATCCGTCGTTGACTGATATGTATTTCTTCGGCAACCTCATCGCCGGCAATTTAAGGCAAATGTACATCCCTTTTCTAACCTCCCCTTTCACTCACTCAAAACCACAAACATATATAAATACTATGGAAATCCACTCACTGACATGGCTCTTCTGTCCGCATTGCCATTACACGCTCGAATCTTATTAATGTGACAATTTTTTGTAGTTTGCTTTTAATTATTTCACAGTAAAACGTTTATTTAACGTTTAAGGAATTTCATAATAAACCTTTTGAATAACTTTATTAACAAAATCTCATCAGTCAGGGAATTGTGTGCATTTCAAAAGCGAATAAGTATGAAATTGAAGTAAACTTTGCGAACCTGCCCTCAATCGTATGGAATCGACGAACTTGCCCGTAAAATATTTGTCGCTGAACGTGACTCAGTGCAGCTAATTTTGTTTGTTGTCTTGCACGTGTTGTAAAAAATTGGTAACAGTTAGTGATAAACAAATACGTATCAAAGTGAGTCTAATATATATTATAAAGTATATAAGTATCCACAGATAGTTTGATTGTTAGTTTACTTCTTCAGTTCGAATTAGAGAGATTTTATTATTCAATGTGAGGTTAGGGATACATTGTCAGACGTCAAAATCTTTTCTTATAACTTGTGCAATCATTTGAAGTAAAGGTCTTTAAAAGAAATTCTATTTGTGCCTGCAATAAATTAACTTCGCGGTAATTAGAAACGCATTTGTGTTGAGAAAAAAGAAATGACGGCTTTTGTTAAAATTACTGTAGCGCAGTGAAAATTAGTGTCAACGTTTCTTAGCAGAAATAATGAAATAGTCCTAGTTTCTTGGCTATATATATTTTTCGTTTCTCGTCTGCATAACTTTTACGCTGCTTTTATTGTATCATTTTTTTTGTCTTATCGGTGTTGTTTTCTTTTTTTATGATGCATTCAGGCTTTCGGCGATTTGATCGTTTTAGTTATTTATAGTGTACAGGGTCACGGGTGATTTATTGGCAGGTTATGAACGTACCCATTTTATTGCAGGTGCATACATTTTGGAATAATTGATCATAATATACAGCGGGATAGGGGTAACATTTTGGTTAGAATTAGTGGTGTCAGAATTCGTAATTTTGTTATTGTGGGAGGAGAGCTTAGAGCAAGTGCATCGACTGCTTTCAATTTTTGTTTTGTCACCAAATGTTCTTTATTTAAATAAATTATATTTGTAACCTAATGCCGACGATCGTTCGATCGGTGTTCAAAATGTCGGTGCTCGGTTTATCGGTAGTTTTGTTTAGGGATTGCATTGACATGTGCCTCGACGCAAGTGAACCGGTATGTATTCTGCTGTGGATTGAATTAATCAACTTCAATTGAACAACGACAGGGATTATACCAATAGAAAAAAGATACATAGGTAGGACAGTCACGAATAATGGGATTAAGTGATTTGCTCATGGGTTTCCGAGTTACACTGTTTTTCTTTTTGTGTTATCGAACACATGCGATCCTAGTTTTGATGCGCCTAAGGAAAAATGGGATTTGAATTCTAGGTTTGAACGAATGTATGTATTGTAAGCCTTAGCTAGGCCAGAAGAAGAAATGAAATATTTTGTTGCATATATTAAGTCCTAAAAATGTCAGCATACTTTTCGCAGCTTCAAATATTCGTGTCATTTTCCGGGAAAATAAATCTTAAGTTTTTTTTCACGTCTTTCGAGAAAGGCGAACCTATAGCGCTGTGATGCCACCTAATAACTGTTACAGTTATATTTAACAGATTATATTTACATGACAATGATATATAAGTGGAATGTTTTTTTTTTTTTTCTCTCTCTCTACAACTTCCCTTGGGAGAGGCGAACCTAGAGCGTCAAGTCTCGAGATGCCATCAAATAACTGTTGCAGTTCTTTTTTAGCAGTTGCAGGTTCTAACACTCCGGAAACACTCACGCGGAGAGGGAATTCTACAGCTTACCCGCTCTGTAAAGGAACGACTTCTGATGCATAGATGTTCGCGCCGTCGTGAGATGAACCGCAAAGTGGTGCGATATCCGTCGAGCGCATGTAAACCGAATTGCCCAAAACAATACGACGAATCTCCGAAGAACAGTAACCATGATAATATCTGGAAAACATACAGAGGTCTGCTACCCGCCTTCGATGTGATAGCGACTATAGTCCCGACGGCAGCGCTGTGTCCCCGATCAGATGGATCGCTTTTCTGTGTATGCTTAGGAGCAGAGCTCCAAACATGACAGCAATATTCGAGCACGGATCTAATTTGGGATTTATACAGAAGAAAAAGTTGAGCCGGAGTAAAATGAGTTATGGCTGTAAAAAGATAACTCAGTTTTCTAGAGGCGGACCTGGTGACGTTCGACACGTGTTAATGGCATGATGCATTCCCACAGACCGTGACGCTGAGGAATTTCATCCTCTCTCCAGATTCGAGAGCCTGGCCATTCATCATCAGCTATGGAACCGATGATCCACTATTCTTTGTAAATGTTGTATATTGTGTCTTCGTTACATTGAAATCGACGAGATTGGCCTTTCCTTTCCCCACTGCAGGACCCTCTCCAGATCCCGATGCATTGAGTCGATCTGACTACATCTCACCTAGTGCTACGTTGATGCAACAATCGGCCGATCGCTCGAAAAAGAGGAAATAAGTGTACTATCATCCGCAAAACTGAACACCTTGTTATCCGCTGTCTGCAACAAATCATTTATATGAAGCAAAAACAACGTCGGAGCCGAAATAGAACCGTGAGGCACTCCTGAATTAACAGGATACAGATCCGAAGACTTGCCATCTACAACAACCCGGGTCGATCGATTTTCGAGGAAGCTCTTCCTCCAGTGGCAAATCTGCTGGGAAAATCTGTATGAACGAAGTTTGTTTAGCAATGTACCATGCTTTACGCAGTCACATGTCTTGGAGATAACCAATGCGACCGCTCTTGACTCACCATGCCTCAATCGCAGATGTCATAGGGGTCAACCGGTCTCCCGTGAACCGCATGCCACGGAATTCGTATTGACGATCATTCACAAGTCCGTTGCATTCCAAATACTTAATTAACTCGGATTTGATGACCTTTTCCACCATAGACAACATAGACAGTAATTCTATCGGCCGGTAATTTTGTGGGAGCAACTTTTCCCCCTTTAGGATTGGCTGAACTCGAGCGATTTTCCAGCAGGCAGGAAATGTCCTCCGGGTATAAGATAAGCGGAAGAGTCTGGCAAGAACCGACGACAGTTCTTAAGGAGTACTGCCGGTATTCCGTTCGCGCCGGTTGCCCTCTTACAGCCCAGTCCACGTAGAATGCGTTGAATAATACGTTGGCGGAACGTCACATCCCACTTCGAAGACCGTACCGGGGCGATCACAGGTGGCACCAAAAGACTGTTGGGAAAGTCCATATGAACGATGTTTTCTCACCGATGCCCCGTGCACGACGCGGTCAAAAGCCTTATAGATATCCAATGCGACCGCCCTTGACTCACCATGCCGCTCAATCGCAGATGTCCATATATCGGCTATAAGTGTCAAAAGGTCTCCCGTGGACCGCCTGCCACGGAATCCGTATTGACGATCATTCAGAAGTCCGTTGCACTCCAGATACTAAACTAATTCTGTATTGATGACTTTTTCCATTACCTTAGATAAAATAGACAGTAATGCTATCGGACGGTAATTTTGTGGGAGATACTTTTTTCCCGTCTTTCGGATTGGCTGAACTCGAGCGATTTTCCAGCAGGCAGGAAAGGTCCTCCGTGCATAAGATAAGCGGAAGAGTCTGCCAAGAACCGGCGATAGTTTTGGAGCACAGTTCTTAAGGACTATTGCAGGTATCCCTTGGCTCCTCGATAGTATAGTGGTTAGTATACCCGTCTGTCACGCGGGAGACTGGGGTTCGATTCCCCACCGAGGAGCATCTGGCGCAAGACCCCCCCCAAAAAAAAAAAAAAAAAAACAATATTGAAAATTTAACAGTCCTCAGGACTTGCTAAATAAGGCCAAGACCGGTCCCCGGTTGTAGTGCCGATGTTGATGATGATGATTGCTGGTATTCCGTCCGGGTCGGTTGCCTTCCTACAGTCCACTCCACGTAGAATACGTTGAATAGTGCGCGGACGAAATCTCACGTTCCGCATGGAATACCGTACGGGCGCGATCACAGGTGGCGCCAAAAGGCCGGGATCGAGGTTTGAGCTCGCGGAAAATAAATTCGCGACCACATTAGCTTTGACCAATGTTTATGATTTTTGTCTATGATTTCTTCATATTCGCCATTGTAATATTGTAATCTTCTCGGTTTTATCTAAGTGAGACTACTCAAAAAATTATTAAATAAATTTCCACTTTTCTCTAGTTCTCTGTTGGATTATTTTCTCAAAGAGAGGTGTTTACAAATTCATGCTTACATCTAAATACATCCCAGATAAAACTGATAGAGTAGTAGAGTATTACTATAAACTCTCTTTAAGTTTTTAGTCTCCAGTTCAACCTATTTGGTTGCCCATATGAAAAGAGAATTGCATCTAATTTTATACTATGATGTTGTGCCGTAAAAAACTGATTGAACTCGCTGGCAGAGATGCGCTGGTTCGATTGTTGGTCCTGTCATATGCTCAACCCGCTTTGAGCAGTAAATTAAATATTTACACCTGTAAAATAAGGCAAGTTGTTCAACATGAAACAATAGGTGGCGTTTATTATGAGGTTTTCCAAACCGATGCCAAATATTTTATAGTTTAGCTAATAGGAATTGATTAAAATATAAATATTTTAATGAGCTTCCTTATATTTCAGGTGGGAAGAAGAGAAGACCGCTGATGGTGTTAAATGGACCACACTAGAGCACAAGGGTCCAGTGTTTGCCCCACCTTACGAGCCACTCCCAAGTAATGTGAAATTCTATTATGACGGTCAACACATGAAGTTATCTACCGACGCCGAAGAAGCGGCTACATTTTATGCCAAGATGTTGAATCACGATTACGTCACCAAGAAACAGTTTAATGATAATTTCTTTAAGGACTTCCGTAAAATGATGACCACAAAGGAGAGAGAAATTATCAAGGATTTGAAAAAATGCAACTTTAAAGAAATGTTTGATTATTTCACGGCTTTATCGGAACGACGAAAGAATGCTACCAAGGAAGAGAAGGCTGCCAAAAAAGCAGAAAACGAAGCAATGGTCAAAGAATACGGTTTCTGCAAAATCGATGGGCATAAAGAACGGATTGGTAACTTCAAACTTGAACCACCTGGTCTTTTCCGTGGACGTGGTGAACACCCAAAAATGGGTATGATTAAACTTCGTATCCGTGCAGAGGATGTCATGATAAATTGTGGAAAAGACAGCAAAATACCCGTACCTCCACCGGGTCACAAATGGAAAGAAGTGCGTCATGATAACACTGTCACCTGGTTAGCATCATGGGTGGAGAATGTCCAAGGTCAAGTAAAATACATTATGTTAAATTCAGCATCTAAACTAAAGGGCGAAAAAGATCACGTTAAATATGAGACAGCCAGGCGTCTAGATAAGGTTATCGATTCAATTCGTGCAACATATCACGAAGAATGGAAGTCTAAGGAGATGAGAGTACGACAACGTGCTGTAGCGTTGTACTTTATTGATAAATTGGCATTAAGAGCTGGCAACGAGAAAGACGAAGACCAAGCAGATACTGTCGGTTGCTGTTCTTTGCGCGTGGAACATGTTAGTTTGCATAAGGAACATAATGGTAAAGAAAATGTCGTTGTGTTCGATTTTCTTGGTAAAGATTCTATTCGTTATTATAACGAAGTTGAAGTAGAAAAAAGGGTTTTTAAGAATTTACAATTATTCAAAGAGAATAAAAAAGATGGAGATGATTTATTCGATAGATTGAATACCCAAGTCCTAAATGAACATCTAAAAGAACTAATGGAGGGTATGTTAAAAATTACAAACAGTAGAATGGTCGAAATCATCTAACTAACTTTACTTCATTATTTAGGTTTGACTGCAAAAGTGTTCCGTACATATAATGCTTCCGTAACATTACAAAATCAACTTGATTTACTAACAGATCCCGAAGCAACGATCCCTGAAAAGCTTCTTGCATATAATCGGGCCAATCGCGCTGTTGCTATTCTATGTAACCATCAGCGTTCGGTACCAAAAGGTCACGCAAAGAGTATGGAGAATCTTAAAGAAAAAATTCGTTTGAAGCGTGAACAATTGGATGATGCTGAATCAGAATATTCGGTAAGTTTCTAGATAAATCTTCCTATTATAATTTTCCTAATTGCTCGCGCTCTTGAGGTGTGGGATCTACCTAGCGTGAAGCTTACTTTAGATGTTTTCCTAATTTATTATAATGTAACGATAGTCAAATGAAGGTTTGGAATTCTTGGCTGAATTGCAAGCGGAGAACTTATTAGTCATTGTATGTACGGGGAAATCATTATCATCATCGGCACTACAACCGGGATCCGGTCTTGGCCTTATTTAGCAAGTCTCGAGGCTTGTTAAATTTTCCATAATAATTTATTTTTACGGGCAAGGTTATTAGCCTTGCGTCGCATAGGGGAAAATAGAAGACGTAAAAATAGCTGTCGCGACCTTTCCTACCCAATCAGTTTTTGTTTCGGTAGGAAGGTGGAAATCAAAAAAGTACTTCTGGATCGATTCAGACACATGGCGGATTTTTACCGACGATAACCACCCTACCGCCTACATACATTCCCCTAAACCTTTTCTTTAGATATTCCTTCGATAGATGGGATGGATGCCATCTATTGCTATGAGGGCAGTTTGATAAGTCAGTGACTTTTTGAATAAAACATATTTTTTTCTGCAAATAAGCATTTTATTTCTCAACATATTCCTCGTAGCTCGAAACATTTAGTCCACCGTTTCTCCAATTTGTTTATTCCTTCCAAATTATAAGTTTGCTCAATGCCCTCAAAATAGGCGTTAGTTTCCGTGATGACTTCTTCATTCAACCTAAATCTCTTACCACCCAGCTATCTGTTCAGGTTTGGAAACAGGAAATAGTCGCAGGGGTGTAAATTTGGAGAATATGATGGATGGGGAAGCAGTTCGTAGCTCAATTTATGGATTTTTGCCATGGCGACTAAACACGTGTGCACCCATGCATTATCCTGATGGAACAGCAGTTTTTTCTTTGACAAATGTGGTCGTTTCTGCTTCAAATCTGTATCGAATCTGTTCTAAAGCTCTGAGTAATATTCGCCCTATTACCCCTTTCAAGGTAATCGACGTGAATAACACCGCGTGCATCCCAAAAAAACGGTGGCATGAGCTTGTTGGCCGACAGACCGACCTTGGCCTTCTTTGGTGCATGTTCACCCGGAGAAACCCACTGTCTTGATTGTTCCTTGGTCTCTGGTGTGTTGTGTAGATCCATGTCTCGTCCTCGGTACCGAAACTGCGCAAAATTCCGGCTGAATAACGCTAAATACTTCTTTGAAGTGGTCACATGGTTGCGTTTATGGTCGAGTGTGGGCAATCAGCCTCAGGGCTTGCTAAATAAGCCAAGACCGGTCCCCGGTTGTAGTGCCGATGATGATGTGAGCAATCGCGGCACCCATCGCGCGGATGGTTTTTTCATATCCCCATATTTACATAAAATGTGATGTTGAAATGCCTACGGCCTCAGCCACCTCTCATACTTTCATTTTCCTATCGTGTAATATCATTCCATGGATTTGATCGACGATTGCTGGTTCGACGACCTGTTTTGGGCGGCCTGAACGTTCGGCGCCACTTGTGCTGATACGACCACAACGGAGCTAGTAAACGACTTCTTAACCATTGAAATTTATGGTGCAGAGTCCCCATAGTATTTATCAAGCCATTCCTTGCTTTAGGAGATGGTTTTTCACACAAAAAATAATGGTTATTCAGCACACGAAATGCACTTTTCCATTTTCGTTAAAATTCACGAGGTTGTCTGTTTTCAAAGGGTGTCAAACACAATCTAAATGACGCAGCTTGCTCAAACTTTGACAGTTGTGTATTTATAGCTGGCAGCTGATAGGAGCAGTATGTTTAAGTTACCGCGTGGGACATTCAAAAACTCGTTGACTTATCAAACTGCCTTCGTATTATAATAAATAAACCCTACAATTATCCTACTCCTGGTACTCTACATTCGTCTCATTTTCTTGAAGTTTGGTTTTTTGAAGGTTCATTTCTACCGCGTGTGAACTGCCCACACATGTTTGGTTTTTTTTTTGCTTGTCGGAGGTACGAAGGTACGACTCGGTGTGATCAATGTGCCGTGTATGGTATCGGCCGCAAGAATCCTTATTCACCCTACTTCTTGGAGCCTAATATACACGGGAAATAATTATCTATGTGTTTCTCCACACGCTTATTGACCGTTTCAATGGAGAATTATTTGTTGAGTTTCTCCCCGGTTTTCTTTCTGAAGAACGTGGAAGACCACCAAAAAAGTTTGAAGACGCCGAATTGCAAACAATATTTTATCAAGATGACACTTTAAGTCAAAAACAAATGACACAAATGTTAAATGTTGCACAACAAACAATTTCTGACCGTTTAAAAGCTATGTGGAAGATCCAAAAGTGTGGAAACTAGTTGCCACATGAATTGAATAACAGGCAGATAGAAAAGCGAAACACCACATGTGAAACATTGCTTCTACGACACAAAAGGATGTCAGTATTCGGTTCGGAAAAAAGACCATGCTCTGTGTTTGGTGTGACCAGAAGGCGTACCATGAACAAAGCCTGGCGAAATAGGTGATGCGCAACGCTATCGACAACAAACGATAAATTTGAACCATGTATTGACCGAAAAACGACCAGAATGGGCCACAAGACACGGAAAGGTAATTTTGTTGGGTCTCCGAATGGTTTGCCTCCAAAGACGACCGGTTTTAGTGGCGTGGTATCCACAAATTGCCAGAGAAAGGTGCTCGAAATGTGTAGAAAGCAATGGCCAATACGAACAAAATGTTTTTTACTTTAAAAAAAAAACCCCCTCACTTCATACCGGTGCACCTGGTAAGCCCGTTGTCCAGGGTATGGTGCGTGTATGTCCCCACTTCGTGAACGGGACGAGTTGCTTGCAATTTTTCATCGTGACTTTGGGCGCGCCGGAGTCGCTCAATTGTGAAATCATATATTTTTTAATATCGCGTCTCTCCTACACAATACATCAACATGGTGCATTTTAGTCCCGCGCAATGTTGGATGTTATATTTAAACATTTCCAGTAACATTGTCCACCTCGGGAATTTCGGCTTTAGATCCGTGTTGTTCATTGTCGCTTCAGGGGTGCAGTCGATTGTGGTTTTGAATTTAATTGTAAACTCGGAATTTCTTCAATGAACGAATTACTGCGAGCGTCTCCAGTTCATAGCTAAGGTAGCTTCTTTCTGCCGGTGTCTTCCTGCTCATATAATATACTCGATGCATCGATTTGTCCCTGGCGTACCATTGCAGGGGTATTGATCCATAGCCATCTTTAGAGACATCTCAATACACCTTGGTCCTTTACTGCGTCGAAACAGATGTAATGACGGGGTTCCTACTGGTACTGGGGTGTCTCATATAGAAATGCCGTGTATCGTCACGTCAGATCTCTGATATGATTACATATCCCTGTATAAAATTTTAAAAGTATCCCGTTAATCCGAGAAACCTCTGTTATTGTTTACTTGCGGTTGGCCTTAGATAATCTAGGAGCGTTTCTTTTTTTCTGGGTGTAGGCGTGATAGTACCGCTTTCACCTATTAGGTAGCCTATAAATTCAACTCGTAGTAGAAGGCAGCACTTTCCCCAATCAAAGCTTAAGCAATATGCTTGCGCTTTGTCCATAACTACTTTTAAACCCTCAATGGCGTATTGTACGTTCGTGGCTTTACAAATAGGTCGTCCATTTAGACACTAGAATGCTTTCTTCTATAAAACGCTGAATGATCATCATCGGCACTGCAACCGGGATCCGGTCTTGTCCTTATTTAGCAAGTCTTTCCACCGGTCCCGATTTCGAGCCGATGTCATCCAGTTCGGCACTTCCAGGCTCTGGGTGTCCTGGTCTACGCCATCCCCCCATCGCAGACAAAGTCTGTCGCCTTCCATACATCCTGCCACAAAGGTCTTTCCGAGCAGGCTCCTCTTCGCCCATTCGAGCAAGGTGGCCCGCCCACCGGAGTCTACCGAGCTTGATTTTTCTTACAACCATAGCTTCAAGGTAGATCGCGTACAACTCATGGTTGTAGCTTCTCGGGAATTGTCCTCCCTCACATACGGGGCCAACAATCCTTCTTAAGACCTTCCTCTCGAACGCGGCTAAGAGTTCAGAGTGCCTTTTATTGAGCACCCAGGTCTCGGATCCATACGAGTACTGGTAACACCATGGTCCTGTACAGTAGTAGCTTGGATTTTCTGGATAAATTTCGGAATTTAAAGAGCCTTGATAGACCATAGTAGGCTCTGTTGGGTTTGATCAGCTGTTCGCGTATTTCTTCTTCCATACTTGTTATCGGCTGCTACTCTTCACCCAAGGTAGTTAAAGGATTGCACTACTTCAAATTCGTGCTACGCTACCCAGATAGTTTGACCAATGATAGGTCTTCTCTTCGCAGATGTTGCCACCATGTACTTAGTTCATTAATGTACAGTCCCAGTTTTTGTCCCGCCTGCTCGATCCTATACAGCCGAACCGGATCTACTGATGATGTCGATGTCATCTGCGTAGGCAAGTATCTGGCTGGACTTGGTGATCCTAGTCCCTCTAGTTGTGACGCCAGAGTCACTGATTGCTTTCTCCAACGCCAGGTTGAAGGGGAGGCAGGCTAGACCGTCCCCTTGTCGGAGTCCATTATAGATGTATCTTGGTTTGGACAGCAATCCCACTATTTTTATTTGACTAGTTACGTTGGTCATGGTCAACCTACAAAGTCGTATCAATTTGTTTGGAATGCCGAATTTTCTCATGGCATTATATAGTTCTACCCTGGCTATGCTGTCGTAGGCGGCCTTAAAGTCTATAAATAGATGGTATAATGGAATCTTAAATTCCAGACATTTTTCCATCGTCTGCCTAAGGGTGAAAATCTGATCAATCGCTGATTTGCTTGCGATGGAGCCACACTGATATTGACCAATGATGACTTTAGCGTATGGGGTTATACGGTCTTGTAGGATAGAGTAGACTATCTTATAGGCAGCAATGTTATGCACAGTGTGATATCTTCCTTCTTATGTATGGGGCAAATTATACCACGACGCCAATCTCCCGGCATCCCCTCCTGCTCCAATACGTGCACCACGATCTCATGAATTGCGTGATGTGTGCCTCCTTGTTTGATCAGCTCCGCTGGTATCTAATCGGCTCCGGGGGCTTTATTTGATTTGAGCTGTCTTATGGCTTTTAATGTTTCCTCAATGCTTGGTGGCGGCAGCATTTGGTCTTGATCTTGCATTTGGTGGAGCCTCCAATTCTTGTGTAAGCTGACCATTTAGCAATTCATTGAAGTGCACTTCCCATCGCTCCAGAATGCCTTCAGGATCGGTGATCAGATTACCCTCTTTATCCTTGCAGTAAGTGCAGCCTGGTGTGTACCGCGTCATACTGCGGATTATTTGGTAGAACTTCCGCGCCTGGTGCGGACCTCGCTCTCTAATTTTCTTTATTTCACAGACTAGATTTTTTCCCCTTTTTGTCTGTGGACTCTTGTTTTTTTTTTGTTGTTTTAGATCTTCTAAGCTCTGTATTTTTCCTCGCGTACCCGCGTCCTATGAGACTGCTACATTGCCCGGTATGCAGCATTTTTACGTTCAGTCGCTAGTTTGTATTCATCATCAAACCAGTCGCTTCGATCTCTGCGACTACTGTCTAAGATGGAGTTGGCACTACTAATGACAGTATTCTTAAGGCGTGTCCATTTCTCTTCTACGTCCGGCATTCTGGTCCCAGGACTTACTCTCCCTCCGTCGAACTCTTCGAGGGCGAGTCTTAGCGCATAACCAAAGGTGTTATTGGTATTCTCACTGCGTAAGGCAGCCGTGTTGATTCGAACCCGATCCGCGGATGCAATACGTCTCCGTAAGGCAATCTGCGCTCGGAAAACTATACCAACAAGTTGACGTTGGCACCTCGGTACGTTCGTACCGTCATCAGGCCAGAGGAGTGTCGGCGATCTATCAAGACGTGGTCAATATGGTTGCGAGTGGCTCCATCCAGTGATACCCAGGTGGCATTGTGGATATCTTTACGCGGAACCTGATACTGCCAACGACCAAGTTCTTTGATGCTGCCAGTTCGATGACTCGTAGTCCATTGTCATTAGTTTCCTCATGCAAACTATGGGAACCTGCGTAGAGCCCGAAAACCGGCTCCCGACCTATTTTGGCATTCAAAAGGTGCTGAATTCTCAACTGATATATTCCTAGAACACCGCTGGTGAGTTGCAGAATCCGAATGGAGCTTTAGTTGGGATTTATTGATCCCATGACGTGATGAATGCTAGGTACGTTCGCCAACTTTTATTTTTCTATCTGGTACAGAATAAACATTTTCTGATATGCGACCTATTCATTTGAGATGTCTCAGTGGACGTGTTGTGTGCTGTGTGACGCCGTGTTTTTAAGATAATTTCAAACGCTTGGGACTGCCCTCTGGTGACAGCAGGTGATCGTCATTCATAATCAGGCTGCCACAAATATTAACGTTGTCGGGCGATTTCATGTCCACGGTTATCATCTCCGTAGAAAGACAGTTCCTCATATCCCTGAGAGGGGCGATGACATATATTGGCTGCAACGGCAATAAATTGCGCAATCACTTAATTGCTTTCAATGCGGGGAACCAATTATAGGCCATTGCCCGCGTGTGCCAATCGTATCATACGATTAATTGCGACTCTCTGCTGTGTTCGCTACTTCGTCGAACTCAGCATTTCACTGACGTTCAACTACTTCGTAATCGGTGGCCTTTGATAATGTCGCTTGTGCTCGTATTTCGTGTATCACACTTGTAAAAATGTGTACTCGAAAACTGAGACCGTGTAGGATCTTTGTAATACGAAGCCGACTGCAGTGGCCTTGGGAAATGGGTCAAGTGTATAGCTTTGGCATGGATGGGTCATTGTCGCAACGTATGCGATATGAATTAATTGCCCGTGGGGAAGGCTTTACATCCGAATGAATGCGAATTTGTATTGTTTGCATTGTATGCAAAATACGAATTTCAATTGCTGAAAAGGCGAGTATTGCATTATATGCAGAATACTTTGATATAGATGAAATCATAGGAATATATGATGGAATCTTAATTGTTTGAGAGGGGGTGTAAAGCGAGGTATAACACATTGGTTCACTACTTGGCGGGTGCCAAAGTAGCTATCCAGGGGTGTCACATGGAGACTGCATGTCAACTTGGATTGGACAGGCAAAAGGATCGTCCTGGCCTTCGCCCCGGGCTGAAAGCAGAGGCTTTGCCTGTATGTTCGCTCTCACCCGCCCAGCACCAAGCGACTACCACATTTTTTTTTATCATTGTGAAACACTCAGTGACAAGAAATTGGTTTCGAGAGAAATTGTGGAGAATTAGTGAAGATTTATGGAGTTACCTTTAAAATGGCAGCAAATTATAGACTAAAACGATACATATTTAATCTACATCTCTAAGCTTTCGAACCATGGTAATTCAAGTCTTGAAATAGATGTAAAAATAATAGATCTCGTTTTCTCCGAACTAATATTTTTTATGTGTAGTATGTAAACATAAAAAATATTGCTTGCTGCTACTTTACAGGCCTAGGTCCTCCTCTTAGACGAAAAAGCTTTTCCGTCCAGTTTATCGTCATCTAAAACCCGGGGCCTTTTACATGCAAAGCGAAGCGAGGCGGAGAGTTAAAGACGTTTTTCTTCTTTAAAATTTTTAATACAATTTTATTGTTCATGCCTTTTAACATATATCCATTATATTTATTAAGTTACTTTGCAAAAAGGCCCACTGTACTTGCGCGGAGGCCGCGACCGTTTTGCTTTGTCAATTTACTCTCGCTGAGGGTTACTTTACTCTGGCGCTTGTCCACTCGCAACCACTCTTTTATATCTGAATTATTGGCGAGGAAGTGCAGACGATGCGTTTACCTCAGCCGGAAAGTTTGACCCATATTGAGGCTAATTGCCTGGCACAAGTCATTCGCACTTCCCAATGATCATTTTCACTTAATTGCCCTGCTTAAAGTGCAGCGGCATTGGCTTGAGCAATCATTCAATTGATTGCTGCATATACCGAACCAATTAAAGTACATTGGCCCGCGTTCAAATCGTATCATTCGATCGATTTGCGTTTCGTTGCTGTGTCTGTCCTTTCGCAGATCTCAGGATTTGGTCGACGCCTTTGAATGCACCGGCCGTGTCATATAACTTGTATGACACTTGTCTTCGGGCATGAAGCAAAAAACATGCATTCGAGATATGAAACCGTGTAGGTCCACGAGGACGTGCTCCCTTGGTTTTTGAATGTGCAGCAGAATGCATTTAGCGAGTGGCCTTGGGAAGTGGGTCAATTGTTTGATTGCAATGATACACGAAAGCGTTTTAGCTTTGGAAGGTGGGTGTGAATGAATAAATATCGCAACGTATGCGATATGAATATTAATTGGCTGTGGGAAAAGGCGCCAGTTGATTGTTTGTGCATTGCTTTGGGTGCAATATGAATCTTAGTTGTAAGGATGATTGCTAATTGAGGCGGGTTGTGTAGCTAGGTGTAACAAGGGTGTTAATAACCTGTTTTCGGACTTATAAACAAAACCTGTACCTTAACACATCGTTCCAGAGAATTTAAACTAATCACTGTTTTACTTTACAGGATCTGAAAAAAGCCGCAAAGAGGGGATCTGTAAAAGAAAGAATTTTGGCTGATAAAAAACAAAAACAAATCGAAAGATTAAAGGATCAACTTAAAAAATTGGAATTACAAGAGACTGATAGAGATGAAAATAAAACCATCGCATTGGGAACATCTAAATTAAATTATTTGGATCCGCGTATTTCGGTTGCCTGGTAAGTCATTTAGAATTTTTACATTAATATGAAACTTTTATCCTTAATTATGAAAATAACCGTTTTTAGGTGTAAAAAGTATGGAGTCCCTATTGAAAAGATTTTCAATAAAACACAAAGGGAAAAATTCAATTGGGCAATACATATGGCCGATGAAAATTACCGGTTTTAATTTTACACTATAATATTTTAGTATATTTAGCATAAGGATAATATTTAAAAAGTTAAATAGCATACTCTAAGAATTTAGTCTCTAAAAATCGTATTCTTTCCCTTAGACGGACTCCATTTTATGTAATGGTGTCCAACAATCTTGTGCAAGAAATCATCATGCACCAAAAACTGTACTAACATCAATTTTGAAACTGTTATAAATTAATGTGTACTATAAACGCATGTACATGAGCATGCACATGCCTGTAGGTACACTTCAACTATTCTTAATGAAATATCTGTATAGACAATTTATACAAACAATTCTTAAAAGTAATTATTCTAAATTATTATGACCCTTGTTGCATATATTATTTTTCTTTTATTTCAATTTTATTACATGGTAGAAAAATACACGATAGATAAGGTGTAAATCATCTTTCGGAGAGTTTCTTCTTTAAAAAAAAGGTGATTCTCGTGAAAACGAAATATAAATAAGTTACATAAATCAAATCATAAAATTTTTAGAAGTAAGACAAACAAGAGAATAGGAAAATAATTATAGAGATAAAAAAACATAACACAAAAGCAAAAAAAAAATTAGGTGCAAATATAAAATATCAATAAAAGATTATAAAAATATTAACATGGATTCTGTTTCTCAAAGGGAAATATACTCTCCTCTATAACCCTTCATACATGTCATTTCCACAATATTACGTCCATTTTTCGTTTCCTCAGTCATTTTATACTTTTATAATTTTTTTTCTAAACATTTTTCGTTAGTCTGTTCCTCACTGTGCTTTAGATGGAAAAGTAAAATTTTCTGGACCCTCTACTTATATTTGGGCAGTTTGTAAAGAATTGTAGTTTCCATTTAACTTGTAATTTCCGCCATCATGTCAATACATTATTATTTTTGGAAAAATTTATTTTTGTTTTTTCCCTCCTTGTGATGAAAAAATTTGGGCCGGACCTATATTTCGACAGTTTATAAAGAATTCTAGTTCAAATACATATCTATAAATGTTAAATATACCGATCGGAATATGTACCTTTCGCCACTGTTGAGATCAATAATTGTAGACCATCGAGTCGGAGTTGTTATGTTTTTGACCTTCTAATATGATCCAATTGATACATAGCATTCATTTCATACTTTCTGTCTGAATCACTCTGGTGTTTTAATATTAACCAAATCCTGATGTGTAGGATTTGATCTATGGGATTCAATCGTGTCCAAGTTTCGACTAACAAAATATACGATTGTTATACACCTAAAACATTTCATTTACATGTTGAACTTTTTGACTCAATTTTAACAGCACCCGACATTGTAATAGGGTCTACATTTTATGCTACCACTTTTACCGGTTAATAGAAGTGTATATATCAAAGTTTGTTACAGATTTATAGTTTTTTTGGAGGATGTTTCAATTAATTTAGGGTCTGAAAAAAATATGTTTAAATTAAAATTAATGAGTTGTGGTTGAAATAAGAAAAGGATTAAACTGATAATTTATTATGGGGACTTATCAGCGGATCGCAAAAAAAGAAGGAAAACACGAGAATGTTTAGCGGATGTGACTGACTGGCGATGATGATGGGGTCCATAACTCTCATTTGGTGATGTCTTATGGTGTATACAGCATTTTTCCACCAAGATGTAAACAGCATTTGGCAAGTAAAGTTTGAATTAAATGTACTTAACACGCCCCTCTTAAATTTCACCTTAACAAATGTTCCTAGACTAACACATTTCATGTGTCTTTAGTGTGTCATTCCTGTTTTGTAAGTCTGCCGGTATCCTCCTTCAATGGCGATGAAGATGACTTCCTCAGCTGTCATTTGGTGATGTCTTATGGTGTATACAGCATTTTTCCACCAAGATGTAAACAGCATTTGGCAAGTAAAGTTTGAATTAAATATACTTAACACGTTTCTCTTAAATTTCACCTTAACAAATGTTCCTAGACCAACACATTTCATGTGTCTTTAGTGTGGCATTCCCGTTTTGTAAGTCTGTCGGCATCCTCCTTCAATGGCGATGAAGATGAGTTCCACAACTGTCATTTGGTGTTGTCTTATGGTGTATACCGCATTTTTCCACCAAGATGTAAACAGCATATGGCAAGTAAAGTTGAATAAAATGTACTTAACCCGCTCCACTAAAATTTCACCTTAATAAATGTTCCTAGACCAACACATTTCATGTGTCTTTAGTGTGGCATTCCCATTTTGTAAGTCTGTCGGCATCCTTCTTCAATGGAGATGAAGATAAGTTCCACAACTGTCATTTGGTGTTGTCTTATGGTGTATACAGCATTTTTCCACCAAGATGTAAACAGCATTTGGCAAGTAAAGTTGAATAAAATGTACTTAACCCGCTCCACTAAAATTTCACCTTAATAAATGTTCCTAGACCAACACATTTCATGTGTCTTTAGTGTGGCATTCCCATTTTGTAAGTCTGTCGGCATCCTTCTTCAATGGAGATGAAGATAAGTTCCACAACTGTCATTTGGTGTTGTCTTATGGTGTATACAGCATTTTTCCACCAAGATGTAAACAGCATTTGGCAAGTAAAGTTGAATAAAATGTACTTAACCCGCTCCTCTAAAATTTCACCTTAACAAATGTTCCTAGACCAACACATTTCATGTGTCTTTAGTGTGGCATTCCCGTTTTGTAAGTCTGTCGGCATCCTCCTTCAATGGCGATGAAGATAAGTTCCACAACTGTCATTTGGTGTTGTCTTATGGTGTATACAGCATTTTTCCACCAAGATGTAAACAGCATTTGGCAAGTAAAGTTGAATAAAATGTACTTAACCCGCTCCTCTAAAATTTCACCTTAACAAATGTTCCTAGACCAACACATTTCATGTGTCTTTAGTGTGGCATTCACGTTTTGTAAGTCTGTCGGCATCCTCCTTCAATGGCGATGAAGACGAGTTCCACAACTGTCATTTGGTGTTGTCTTATGGTGTATACAGCATTTTTCCATCAAGATGTAAACAGCATTTGGCAAGTAAAGTTTGAATTAAATGTACTTAACACGCCCCTCCTAAATTTCACCTCAACAAATGTTCCTAGACCAACACATTTCATGTGTCTTTATTTATTTATTTATTTATTTTTGTTTTTTTTTTTGGGTAGGAAGGTGGAAATCTTCAAGATATCTCTAGACCGATCCAGAGGCATGCCGGGTTCTTACCGACTAAAACCACATCCCGCCAGGCTCATATTCTCGTTGATCCCAGCGGAAATTTCTTTTAGATATTCCATCGCGGGGCGGGACGGAGTTTACTTGTTACTCCGCTCGTCACGTCGCAACTGGTGCATCATTTCACCCAGAATCCCATTGGTTACGGATCATGTCTGTTTTGAACTCAGCATATATTCTATTACTCCAGCCGGAGTAACTGTCTGTCTCATATGTCTCTTCAAAATCATTCGTGCGGTCTCGAATCTCACGCACTCTGTGAGTAGGTGTTCCGCATGTTCTATTTTGCCTTCGCAATACAAGCAGTATTGGTGATTCGCATGCTTATACTTGTGCAAGTATTGCCGAAAGCATCCATGTCTTTAGTGTGGCATTCCCGTTTTGTAAGTCTGTTAGCATCTTTTCAGTTGGTATATGTGTTAATCTGAGCTCGCCATTCTTTAGTGCTTGTCGAAAAATGAATAATGCGTCGTAATGTTTCGTGCCCGAATGATAAACTGCATTTTCAACAATACATTCCGCTGCACTATTGTGTGCTTCAACCACTATATCCTCCCATTCAGGCAGTTTTATTCCCAACATCAATTTTCGCAGGTACACGGCTTCTCTAGATGCTTCCGACAATGCTACTCAAATCGCCACAGATTCTTTTACGGATGCATCAAGCTATTGCTGCTCTGCTCAACACAAATATGTATTCTGTATACGACAACTCTATCAATCACGTCATTTACATGGTCCGCGTCAGAATAGCCAGATTATTTGCGTTCAGCACGTCGAACGCAACTTCCACTGACAACGGGATGTTCGGAGGGATGACGTCAGGAACAATGTTGTCTCCTGGCGTGCGCGACGTTGTTTGTCTTGGGCTGCAACAAAAGCTAGAACAATGTATGTTGAAAAGATGACCTTGTTTTGGTTGCCCCAAATGTTATTTTCCTTTAACTGAAAACACGGTGGGTCTTCTTTTATATCAAAATTAGAGACTTTATTTCCTTTGATTACTTAGATTTTGTTTGATTATAAATCTGCGAACTGTGTCGCACCAGAGCTAGTGAGCAAGAGAGTTATTTCTAAAGATTGACAGATAGATTTAATTTATTTTGTCTGTCAGCTGATTGCTGACAGTTGTTCGTTTGATTGTTGATGGCTGCATTCAATTGCGAATTCGCTGGTTGCATCCAATGAGATTCCGCAACACAGATATTCCTGATAAATTTGCCCTGTACATAAGCCCTTGATTTGACTTTCTTTGCAGATACCTTGAAATCCGCTTTGCAACTAACCATTGTTTTTCATTATGATTTTGATTAAATTGAGCGGGTCTGTTCACAATTATGTCTGGTCTTGTAGCAACCGCCCAGCCGCCAGGTACATTTCTGATTCAATCAGTTCTCTCTCTCTGGCGCAATGGTAATAAGACTTGCTAAATAAGGCCAAGGCCGGATCCTGGTTGTAGTGCCGATGATGTTGATGATCAGTTCTCTCTATGGACTTTTTCCCAAGTCTGTTCTTATCTTTACCTCGTGTCAGTGTTTATGATTTTAACTCCGCTGGCGTGTTGACTGGATTACAATCATCCATGTTGAATTTTTTCAAGATTTTTCTTCTATAAGATTTTTGACTTAGTTGAATTTCACCGTCTTTCTCTTCCATCTCTCCATCCCAAAACAACTGCTTGTGAGACCTAGATCCTTTGTTTCAAACACATCTTGCAATCCGGCCTTGATTTCTTTCATTCTCCTTACCTTCTTCAATATATGGTATACAGAAATGTTATCTACATGTCCGACCAGCATCGTGAATTTCTCGTTCAGTTACATCAAACTAGAAACCTGTTTCACTTTCAGGTTTTTTAATCAAAGTCCTCTCAACACTTCATCCAGTCTCTTCCTCCATTGCCGGTCAGCTAGACGAAGACCGTACAATGCCTTCTCTAAACGACACACTTTGTCACACTCACTGCTTTTACACAGGATACCTCTGGCTTTTGACCTTAATTCACTGGTCTCGTCATCCTCATTCTGCCTTCTCTAAACGAAACACACTTTGTCATCCTCACTGGTTTTACACAGCATACCTCTGGCTTTTGACCCCACTTCACTGCTCTCGCCATCCTCTTTGCATATTATATTAGCACCTCTTCAATATTTTCTGGTAGTTCCATATATATATCCTTGTTTTGTCCTGTGTTGTAACGCAATATTATTGTAGATTAGCTCATTCAACTAGTTTAATTGTATAGGGTGGGTCATACATTTTTGGACATTTGAAACATGAATAGAAATAAAACTACAAATGTTATTTTGTTGATCAGTTATTTAACGTAATAAACGTTTATTGAAATTTATTTTTTAAATGACATCGTCCCCGCCACTCACGTGCCCCTCCCTCTAACGGTTTTTATGTAATGAAGTGTTGTTGATTTGCAAACATTTATGGCCCAACCTATATATTAAAACATCACACGAAAACGTTGGCGAGGGAGCTGCAGCCGACGCTGAAATTGGATGCGCTTCTGATCTATATCAATATCTAACTCTCCATTCAGGTATCCCGCAGCTATGTCTAATTGATGAACATGCAGCTGTAATCCTGCAGCTAAAGTCATCAAAAATCGTACGGAACTAAGATCAGATTCAGGTGCATATGTCTCCGTAAAGCCAAAGCCTTTTCGTTGTGCGAATCCTCCATCGACAACCCTTGCTTTTCGACGTTCTAGACTTCCATCAGGCTTTAGTTTACTTCTTAAAACCGCCTTGCATGTAGAAACATTCCTATTTTCGGTCGTTCAACGGATTCCACGTACCATTCTTAATCAACCCTCTAATCTATTCAGCCATTGCTTTCAATTATTCTTCTGCTTCATGAGAGTTCATGGCGTCTTCTAATGATACATCGATAAAATCTGTCAAATCAATATCAACAGCAGGTTCATCCACCGCTTTTGTATCCGAATCATCTTCTGCTTCATTTTCGTTTGGTGTTTCTCGCTCTGATGATGCTCGTCCCCGATCGACCACTTGATGTATGTCGGCAAAAGCGTCTGGAATGGATCTGGCTTTATACATTTTTCTCGGCTTTTCTCGACCAGCAGGAACACCCCCGCTCGGTGTGTCACAGCAATTTCTAGTATTTGCTCCCTTGACCCGTTCCCTATCATCCTCCAGATTTTTCATCGGCACTTTAATGCTATGTTCTTCTTGTTATAGTATATGTTAACAATTTCATATAGTTAAATTACATTTTTATTTTTAATATATTTGAATAGTTAGACCGTACGGGTAAAAAGGACTTACTTGTGTTGAGCTTGATTGGTGTCAGCTGCTGGTAGGTTCGGCGACTGGGTGCAGGGGGCGTTGAGGTGCTGCTCCCCTGTTCAGCTGCAGTTGTGTTCGTTTGACTGCTTGCTAATTGATGGGATCCTTGTTAATTGGGTCGTTTGACTGCTTGCTAATTGCTGGGATCCTTTCCTATGGAATTCTTCTCGGAATTATCTAGTCCTTATGTGTGTCCCGCGACACTCACGTCGGTCGGCCCTTGGGCTGGGCCCTTTAGTATGCCGCGAACTTGACGGCGGATCCTTACGTCTGGATCTGGAGGTGCACCGCGAACTGGGGGGTGGTAGCCGATACCTAACTGCAGGGGGCAGCTTTTGGCAGCGATAATTTATTGGAAATTGAAAATTCTCTTGCCTGAGAACCTGGGCGGTTGTAAGTAGATGCACTGGCCAGCTCGTTGATGCGCCACTAAGCTGGCGGCTGTAGGCCCTTAGGCTGGACGGGGGCTGCTGGTCTGAGCAGCGGTAGTTGTAGCTGTCGTTGGGGCAGCTCATTGGTGCCGTGGACGTGGCGGCGGTATGTTGATTATGATAAGGGCTTACCTTTCGGTTCCGGCAGGCTGTGCTGCGAACTGGTCGGTTGGTCCTTCGCAAAATGTTTGCGTTCGAGCAAGCGTCGAACGCAACTTCCGCGAATAATGGAGATTGTTGTGGGCAAAGGAGATGATTTCTGACGTAACCTGGTGGTCTCTCCGCTGGAGTTCACTTTTCTACGGAACTTCCCAATACCACGAGATGAATGTTGGGCCAAAGCAATGGCGTCAGCAACACTGATTCCTGAAACGAATGGTTAATTAAAGTGGAAAATGAGAATACCTTCGATGAATTGCAGCAGAACATCCAGAATGATTCCTTCATCAAACTCTGTTTATTTCTGGTTAATATACGATTACTTTATTTAAATTGATTGAAAGATTATTGAGGATTAAAATTTTGCGATCTGTGTTCGCCAGTCACTTTACGAAGAAGCACAAAAATTACACAAAGTTTGTTTACTTTGTCACATTGACAACCAGAAATATAATAATGTCAGCTAGTTGCTGACTTTGTTGCGTTCACTGCGAATTCGCTGGATGCATCCAGTGAATCCGCAACACTTCGATTATGGAATTCTTCTCTGAATTATATTGTGAACTCAATCGATTGAAGTTTTACGACGAATGTCATTTTTATTTTTATATGGCGTTGACGTTTATTTCTTATCCGGCGCCAACGCCGTTTTATTATTATTTTTCTACCAAGTAGAATTTGCACAAAGTAGTTTATGCAAATTAGCTACTTGGCGATTTATTTTCCTTTTACAGGTAGAGAGGGGAAGCTTACGAAACGGGATTAGTGGATGTTAGGGGGACCTGGACACGAGGTAGGTCCGTTACATTCCTCGTTTTCAAGTATTTCTATTTCCTTGCATTCGTCGACGTGCTCAGTGTTTCAACTTTTAAGAAATGTCCACTCCTGTCTTTTGGAATATTAAACACGGTACTTGTTCGTGCTCGAGAAAACGAAAGCAAAATAAGCCAAACGGTTTTGATACAAAAAAAATGAAATTAAACAGACTAAAAAGGTAATTTAATTCATCACCGCACTTTCATTATTTTTAAAGAAAACCGATCACACTTCTGTCCGTGGTTTTTTAACAGCAACGACTTTTAGCTATCAGCGAATCTTAACAACCGTACTTAAACTTTGCACAACGAAAAAATCCTTCTGCCTTGTTCGGAATTCGAATCTATCTATTTGTGGCACAATTGTAAATTGTGCATAATGTTAAAATCGCCGCGGTCGTCACTTTTATATGATAAACACACCACACAACACTTTTTGATGATCTACAAGGATCGTAAATTAAAAGATATATATATTTTATAAACAATGTCACCTACCTTTGTTTCGGCGTGAAGCTTCCTCGTTGAGGTTTGTTGGATGTCAGAATCCTTTTTGATTTGTTAACCGGAAAAATATCCGCCACCAGGAATCAGCAACTTAGCTTCGCTGATGTAAAATCCGGCACGCTGCTTCGGGGATGTAAAAATCCGGCACACTGCTTCGCTGATGTAAAATCCGGCACGCTGCTTCGGGGATGTAAAAATCCGGCACACTGCTTTGCGTATGTAAAAATCCGGCACACTGCTTCGCGGATGTAAAATCCGGCACACTGCTTCGCGGATGTCAAAATCCGGCACAGTGCTTCGCGAATGTAAAATCCGGCTCGAATGACCAATTTGTACGCCGTGGTAGAGTACAATTTTAGAATTTTGTTGTAGACAAAACCAAAAATAAAAACTCTGTCTCGCCAGTTGAGAACCGCAACTCCAATCGTTGCCGATGGTTCGCCAACTGGGAACAGTAAAAAGTGTGTTCTGCGTCGAATTCTTCTTTGTAGAATGTGTTTCAATTCTGCAATAAGTTGCAGGACTGTATTCTTTTTTAGTCACTTAGCAGGTGCTTGCTCCTATCCAGCAAATTCCATTAAATCCCAAGTCGAAATGAATATCGCCGGTAACGTCAAGCCAATGAACAGAAGGAAAACAAGATTGAAATTAGAATAAATTCATAAAAGGATTTATTTGGAACAATAATCACCTGTATTCACAATTGTTCTTAGATTGACTAACATTCATTTTAATTTATCTTTGACATAAATAGCAGACTCCAGAACTTAAAACCGTATCACGACAGTTTACTGATGATTTAAATTCAACCGTAACTGCATACCTTTCGGTAGCCGCCAGTTACCTTCGTTTTTCAATTTAGAGGCCGTTGCCACCAAAATCTCCTTCGGTATTCAAAATACTGCTTGCTTTCTGGTTCAGCAATTCTAGCAAGAGTTGATAATATCTGGCTGGATTCTCTTCATTCCGCACTTCGAAATGTATTAAGTGTTCTTGACATGTATATCTTCGGGCGCCGTCTTCGCTGCTTCAAATAAATTATTCCGATTTCGTTTGCTGATGTCATAGCATACTTTCGAGCGTGCCGAGTGTGAAATTGATCGCCTCAAATGAATCAAATTGATTGTTCTTGATACAATTTGATGCGACCTTCTATTGTGCTGTTGCGTTTGCAACAACACTCGATAAATAAACTTAAGACTGCTAATTAACTTGTTATGAAAATTCACAATATGTACAAAGGTTCTGTTAAATAACTTAAAACAATTTATCCACTGGTTACAACAGTAGGCAATGCACAAAGGTTCTGATAAATAACTTAAAACAATTTATCCACTGGTTACAACAGTAGGCAATGCACAAAGGTTCTGATAAATAACTTAAAAGAATTTATCCACTGGTTACAACAGTAGGCGATGCGCAAAGGTTCTGATAAATAACTTAAAACGATTAATCCACTGGTTACAAAGTAGGCAATGCACAAAGGTTCTGATTATTCCGTTAATTTAATTTAATCACTTTAGAAGTCAAGGCAAGTAAACGATAACTTTGAATAAACGCAGCACCGGTCACGTTCGAACTCAACGACGGTTAACAGTAGACTCTCTCACTTGTTTAACGCGGAGGCCCGACTCGCCTCCACGGAATCTGAAACGCGATTAAATCTGTTCATCGAAGCAATAGAATACCACATATTCCATCATCGCTTCGATGAACATATTTGGTCATTACATTCCTTCTGAAAGTAAAGGGTTGCAACTTGACACACACACGATGATCCCTTTTGCTGCTCATCGCGTGTGTCGCCCAGCATGCGAACCATGAACATGAAATCAAATAAAGATAAACACATTCGCAGCCGGGGCAGGTCATCCTGAAAAGGGTTGAATGCAGTTACTCGATCAGTGACTACGAGTAGCATGATTGCTGATCGTGTGGATGTTGTTGTTGGCGTCAACAGAGGTCGAACCGTCGTGTGTGTATGTACACTGATGAGTTCTCGATCCCTTTTTGCGGCCAGGTGCGAGTTTCCATTTAAAGAACCCGAACGCCTGGGTTGACCGCCGTATGCCACGATGTATTTGTCGTTCGTGTGTCCGACCGATGTGGGCATGCATAAAAGAACCAAAAGTAAGAAATATCTCCTGTGGCATTGTAGCCGACTTCTTTAGGAGACATTTCGTTGGTAGGAACTAATGGAATGTTGGTTGCTAGATGCGCGACCAATTTGCCCTTCCTATAGAAACGCTTGTGTTGCTGATGGTGTTTTACCTCAGCGCGGTTAAGCATTTCAGCGGTGGCTGGTCGTTATGCGCAGGTAAGTCATGCTTTTCAGGTTTCTATATGCCCTAGGTGGGAGTTTTAAATGGGGCAATGGGAAGATGATAGGTGGCGTTCAAGGGAACCGCCACAGTACTAAATACTCCCCAGTGGTCTAGTTGCGAATCCGCACTAGTCTCTCATCGTGCTTTGTATTTTTTGAATGAATATACTTCGCACCATTGGGTGTTGTATTGGCAACCTAAGCGGCCAACACGCAATTTGATTTCTGCCGACCGAGGAATGTCGTCGGGGAAGCGTTTTATTGTTTTCTCAATGGATGTCTTCTTTCGTGCGCCGCGACGTTTAATGGGTTGCTCTGAAACACTGAGAAAAGTGAGAAGATGAAAGGAAAGAATACCTAGAGTGGAACAGCAATTCCACGCAAACAATCTTCAGTTGGAACAGCAAGTCTCATCATTTCATCCTCATCCAAATGGAATAATAACAACCTTGGTTGGTTTGAACTAATTAACAATTGGTTTATTTGTATGATGAATTTGATTTAACTGGATTAAGGGGGTATTCTGGTCTAGACGCACGATTTTAACGCAATTTTTGAAGTGCTGTAAAAAAAAGGCAATCAATATTTTTACTATTCATTTTTTATAGGATGTTTATTAATATTTCAAGAATACAGTAAAAAAAATTGAAAGTAAAAAATTCATAATTCAAAAAGTTAGCAGCTGGTGAAGTGGGGGATCTCTAAAAGTTGGCACGCGACCATACCCACGATTCAACCTAGCAATCTGAAAAAAAAAGAAAAGATTATTAATTTACAGAAATGCCTCTATCGTTGGAACTACTATTACTACAACCGTGTCTCTTGCTGGTTTTACGAAGAAGAATTTTGTTATTTATGTTGCTTGACAACCAGAATATACGATTATGTCAGCTAGTTGCTGACATTTGTTATTTGGTTGCCATGGGTAGCGTTCAGTTGCGAATTCGCTGGTTGTGTCCAGTGCGAATCCGCAACAGGTGTCTATAAATCTCACGAAATATTTCTTGTTGATTTTTTTTTTGGTTTTTTCGTGAATTCTGTTTTAAAGGAAGAACTGATTAAAAGTGATTGGGGCTTGGTTTTATTTATATTTTGAACTACATAGTGTACAATTTTAAAGTTTTTCTCGGAAATTAAACGAGTTATTATATTATGATGGTCCGTCGTTAGAGTTTAGTATCGATGTGCAGTCTGAAGGTTGTCCTTGGCGGTACCTATACACCCAACACTCTCGTACTTCGTTTGTACCTTTGAAAGGCTGTTTTGTACTGTGTCGTGTTGAGTGGGCCGTATTCCCGAATCAAAGTAGAAAAAACAAAGTGGATTGTGTAGAAATTCAATTGTTTCTTTATTTCTTAAGATGAAGTGACTTATACTACATAATGGAATCATTAAACTCTTTCGGATCTGTTACTTCTTGAATGTTGACTGCGAAAGTACTTATAATTTAGATATACTTAGAATTTCCGTTGTTAGTTGACAGCGGATTGAGTTGACCTTATGCCACTGTAGCGACCCGAAAACCAACTACGTCTTTGGTTTTTTTTTTTGGATGGTTGTTCGCCCGTCTGGGCAGCCAGACCAACTCCAGTAGTTGCCTTGACAGATGTTTGCCCACGGGGAATAGCCAAACCGAAATCCACTCGTTGGTTTGATACACAGCCGGAACCTTTTCCTTGTAAGCAGCAACCTTTTGTTTTCCGTCTGCGCACAGGAGGTTTATCCAGTTGAATCTTCGTAGAGTCTTCCTAGAGGTGGAGATCCTGATAATGGACCACATTTGTTGTTTGTCCTAATCAACCTTTCGAACATTAGCGACCGAAGTTTAAAAAAAGCACCAAAGAATAAAACCAAAAAAAAAAAAAAGATGGCAAGTGTTTTTGTATTATTTAAATTGTATTCACGAGGTTTAAATTCAACTGATTATTTGTGGTTCAACAAAAACTGAAATTAATTTGTTCGTGACGATTGAACATTACAACTAACAAAAAAAAAACTATATCCTAACTGCGCCTTTATATATGTCGCATGCACAATCTCGGAAGGGGTTTATCTTTTCTTCCACCGGAACAGCAGATTTCGTCGACCAAAAGCACCGTGTTACAGCACAGAAAGTTACGGTGGGCAAAATAAGCTGTTCTCTAAAACCAGTGCTTTGTCAATTACCGCTTCTCCAGATATCACCTGATGTGGGGTGTATTGGACTACGAGTACTAGTGCAAATAACTTAGCACAAACGGCAACCTGTGGTCGATCCCTGGAGCATACCCTCAGACGGCAGTAAAGTGGTGAGTTGCGGCTATTCTGATGACTGGTGAATTCATTTTTGAATTTTATAACGAATCGATTCTCTTTTGTTGTAACGTTGAAAAATCGATTTATCCCTGGTTGTTATGCTGTTGCTTGTGCTGCAACAATGGGAAAAAATCTATTTTTAATAAAACGAAGTTTACCACATGTTTATATATGTATTAAGATATAAAATTTTATTTTTTAATAAAAAAAATAAATACCCAATGGCGGCATTAAGGCCGTTATCAAAAAAACGTGTTTTTAAAAAGTTGCTTCGGGACTTGCTAAATATCTGGAAGTTTTGATCCTTCAACAGAAAAAAATTCTTCTTAAACTATATGAAAATGTCTAGAGAATGTCGCATGGAATTATAAAAATTGAATTGCCTTGTGCCGTACTAGGAGCCCCGGCTTTCTGTGTTGGGTTTTCACTATTTCTTCCTGATCGAATCTCAAGTTCGACGGTAGGCCTTCACTTTAAGATTTCAGCTCCACTACCCATCGATCAACTCTGCCAAAGTTCGACGATTGGCTTTCACATTGTCGCAGTTCTACGCCAAAGTTGCAGATCTGTCTAATGTGAAACTGGTCTGTGGGGGTGTTTGTTGCTAGTGTGTCGGCGTACGACACGGATTCACACCAATACCACCACGACTCTATTGGGAACACTAATTGATCCACAGGAGAACACAGAAAAGTCAATCCACCGATGTACACTGGAAAGCGATGGAAATAAAACACTTGCGTATCCTCTTACAGTGGTTCTTTATTAGTTGTAATCGCTATTGCTCACAGGATTCAAATTGGAGAATATCGCTTTAAAATACAAATCACTATTGCTATATGTCTTTACTAAAATGAATACTATTGTTCTACGAATTCCAATTGGCGAATATCGTTTCAAAATGCAAGTCACTTTTACTTGATGTTTTTAATAAACTGACTACTATTATTCTCCGTATTTCAACTGGTGAATATCGTTTTACACTTTGTTCTTTAATCAAAACTTAAAAACTGTGAGAATTTATTTTGACATAATGTTTTTATATTTGAAAGGTAGACTGCACTGTAAAACAACACGATTCGAGCACGACTCGTCTCCGCGGCGTTTAAAATTTAGACTCACTAATTACTCGACTCTGGGGTATTTACGCTTCTCCGCAGCATGGCGGAGAGTGGGAGACGGACCGACCGGCTCGGTCGGGTGATGAAAGGCGACTCCGCGATAAACGGCTCGTGCAGAGTCGAGTCGCTAATGTGGTGAGTTTCCCCGAGAGAGAAAGTGTTCCTCTCGTGATGAAAACGAGGAAAGAAGAGGTCTCACTGGTGAGATACTGTAGTGGTGTGCGTGAAGTCGATCGTTGAGATCAGATTGTTTACTAACGCTTGCAAAGCGAAACGAAACCTAGAGAAGGGATGCAGAACAAAGGAAGAAGCGACCTAAGGCGTCGTCCAGTAATGAGGGTCAGCTGAGTAAATAGCTTTTAAAAGGGATTGAGATAATGGAGATCGTATATAGTATCTCTGCCGACTGGGAGAATCGGATTCTTTTGTTTGCATATGTTTATGCTATTGAATCCAATCCGGTGGCTAAGCGCGACGTTGGTGATTGTTTGAAGATTCAAACAAGGAAGTATTTCCGAGAGAACTGTTTGCAGCTGAATCAATAGTTGCAAGTCTTTGGAAAGTAATTTAGGTGGTTATATATAGATATGTATAGTTGTTTTTGTGTCGAAGGGGATCAAGTGTCGAGCATGAGCGGTCTCAATCGAGGGATAGAACGAAATTGACATTTCCAAATCCTTGGCAACAACCCCCTCAAATTGTTGTTTGAATTGTTGAATATTACTACATGAATTGTCGCATTCTCGAGTGCCACTGGTTGTGTGAAATAGATATGGTCAAAAACGGGTCCTCACAGTAGTGGGGCGCGTTGGTAGTGTAGATGAGGAGTTGTCTCAGTTGTTGTCTTCAGATGGCACTCCATAAACTATGTCAGGTTCTGGGCTTTCAGAGCGTTGGCCCGGTGGTAGTCGGGTCAGTAGCGCCCGCGTCTCCTGCACAAAACCCCGCTTAAGATGTCGGCGTCCAGGATGTGTTCGACCTTCCTGCAGGAATCCAGTCACGTATAGAATTCTCGATAGCTTCAGTGCACTCCGTCTTCAAATCGAACTGGACAGTTTGAAATGTTGGACCTGTGGGTAAATTTTGGTAGAAGCGTCAGCACGGCCCGCAGGTTAAGCAAAACACCACTGATTGTTCACTGAGAATTGTCCACCGACCAATAAGGGATAAGAAATAAAAACTCGCTGGTTTGGCTTAGTTTGGTAAAATGTTCTCTTTATTTGATCTAATTTTTTAATTAATGGGTTCACAGTATTGCCTGTTAGTCCTTTTTATTTTAGTTAATTTCTTGATTAGTGGATTTACAGTATTGCTGGTTAGTCCTTTTTATTTTAGTTAATTTCTTGATTAGTGGTCCTTATTTAGTCCTTTTTATTTTAGTTAATTTCTTAATTAAAGGGTTCACAGTATTGCTTGTTAGTCCTTCAAGTAATCACCACTGATCTCTATTTCTAATTCCACAGATAATTATCGTTCGACTTTTCCTTAATGTTTTTCAATATCACTTTTGGAAAAGTTTCCGAGGAGAGAAAAAGGCGTTCTAAAATCTTCTGATTATCGAGAATCGGAAATTAAGGGAATCACTTATATGCACGTCAGCGAAATGACACGTTATCACACGGACCATACGACTGTACTCGACTTTACATCTGATAAAGCTACACTCGACTTTACTCCACGGTGGATGGAAAAACTGGACTCTCTAGCGTGCGTGTACGCGGAGGGGGATGAATTTTGACTTCATTTTTTACACTAGCACTCGACACTGTTAAAAAAAAAATTTAACTTGCACTAATGTTCGAAATTGTTCGAATGTTCAGAGGTTGCTGTGTTCTTTACACTCGCGGGTCACCAATGTGGGGAATTTACTAGCTGTCAAATGTTCGGCAGGTTGCAGAGTTCTCTTTTTTTTATATATAATTAAAAAAATCACGTTGACTGGGTCACCACTGTGGGGAAGAAGTATTGTGTGCAGGCGTACTACACTGGTTTCACTTCTTTCCCCATCATACTTCACCAATTGTGATAGTTTTATGGGTTTCTTTTATTTATTTTGCGTGGAGTGTCAGTTTCGGGTGCCACTGGGGCACAGGTCGTCCACGCTTGCCCACTGGTTCCGTTCCGTATCTGACTCCAAAGGAATTGAAACGTCTTGTTGGTCGAGAAGGATTTATTAAGGAAAAATAACACTGTTGATCGAGAGGGATTTATTAAAGAAAAATAACACTGTTCTTGTTTTACAGAATATAAAGTACCACTTGGGAAAATAAAAGTGTTCTTATTTTTACAAAAATATAACGTAGCTCTTATGAAAATAAAAGTGTTCTTATTTTACAACAATTAACGTAGCACTTATGAAAATGAACGTGTTCTTATTTTACAACAAATAACGTAGCACTTATAAAAATAAACGTGTTCTTATTTTACAACAAATAACGTAGCACTTATGAAAATAAGTGTTCTTATTTTACACAATACGAAGTACCACTTGGAAAAAAAGAAGTGTTCTTATGTTACAACAATAGCATATACGACACACCACGTTCGTTTCAGCACGGCCGTTACCCAATCCTTTGCAATTTCTCTCCAAGACTGACTTCTTAATTCATGCTAATACTCAAGGGTTACCTCATTTCCAATTCTCCTTTTCTTTCTTTCTCTTTTGCATACACCGCGCTAGAACCCAAAACAAATCGCGACCATTGCTTCGACTACCATATATGGTGCGCTTTTAGCTTTTTGGCCAGGCGAACAAAAAAGGAAGGGGTGAAAACACACACACGAAAATCGCTTCCGCAACTTACGTGTGTATCCCCTAGCATGTAGACTCGGGATCATCTTGATCTACATGGTTGCAGGTTAATACAGGGGTTGAAATGTTTACACGATCGTGACGGCGCAAAACATTATTGATGATCGTGCAAACTTCGCTGGTGTATCTTCCCTAGGAACGATGAATGTTTATACGATCGCAACGGCGCAAAGCATTATTGCTCGTTGTGCAAAAGGTGCAGGCGGCTATTTATGGTTTTGTTTCTCTTATAGGCAAGCATGCTATTACTTGCCTGTAGGTTGGTTTTTTCCACCGAAATGCCTGCCGTGTTTCGGTGATGGAAAAGGGGACAGGCTGCTTGTGTGTGACGGTGCTGGATCGAAGATATTCTTGTCCGCATATCTCGATTGATCCGTTGTTTGAGGATGCGACCGTTTTCTCCACTCGAGAAGGGGGGGGGGGGGGGGGGGGGGGGGGCATGTTGGCGGGAACCAAAATTGGAATATTTCCGTTGGCCGTCGGCGTCGGTTGGAACTTCCCCGGTGGTGCTGCATGTTGGGCAAATTCTATCGGGTATTAATGTTGTGCTACGCACAAACAAGCGATTCTTCTTTACAGGAAATTTTGCTCTTATTCCCAATAGAATTTGATGCTTTTCGACGACCAGGTTTTTGTTGTTTCCGCCCCCATGGTGTGGCACGAAAACCACGCTCCATAGCGTATCAACCGCACGCCCGATAAACTCGGACAATGCACTGTCGCTTGGGTTCATGCCTTTCTTATGGGGTGCTCCTGATGAAAATGTGAGGCGGGGAGTGGCGTTAGGGGAAACCGCCACAGTTCCACCGGACACCAAAAGAAAACTGTTCTCCAGAAAGAAACGAAACTCCACAACACACCGTATGAGACACTGAGTGATCGCTGTGGCCAGGCCAACTACCCGGCAAATGCTGTCTCAACATCCGAGGCAGATGATCTTAGTGGTATCTCTCGCCGTTGATCCCAGAAGTAGGTTGATTCTCCGCAATTCCTTGATCAAGAAAAACACCCTCTCGTCCGTTTTCATATAATCTTAGTTTATTTTACACATATGTATTAGAGAAACTCGCCTTGCTTAGTCACAATATCGTTCCCACAGTTGGTTCTTTATTATTACGGTTGATTTGCATGCTTTTTGTGGGTTTTTATTCTTACAGTTCAATTTATTCTTATCTCTTCATTTTTTTTATAGTTGGTTTCCATTCTCTTACAGTTAAATTTATATCTTCCAGTTAGTTCTCATCTCTACAGTTGGTTCTTTTTCTTACAGTTGACTTTTATTTTTTATAGTTAGTTTTCATTATCACGAACGGAAAAGAAAACAGGAAACTGGCCACTCATTCAGCACAGAACCGGTTAAGTCACAAAAAATAGTAAACAAGACCACGGACCGAGAAAGATAAAATTCATTGCTCTTTCCTTCAGCATGCAATTCGGAAAATTCGCCTTGTTAAAGTCACGCGAGACCTTTTTCTTTTGTAAGTTTCCGCTTACAGAATATAATACAATTACACGGATACGCGACGAATTATAAATTAATAAAAAAAAAACAAACTTCCATTCAAGAAGCACCTCATGCAAAACATCACACACAAGACTCTGCAACTCCAACATCTACTGCCATCTTTTCTACCGCCACAGCGCTCCCCCAAAATCCACACCGTTAGTGTTTCTTTTTCACTCTTTTTTTTTTGTTTTTTACTTCTAACCTCCGCCTTAACGAAGGTCTATGGGGGGTTAAGTCGTGTGCCAGTATGACACCGATTCACTTACCTCCCCAACACTTGTTCCACCGCTGTTCGTAGAAATAAAACGCACTTTTATTGAATATGTTTTTTTCTTTTTTTGGCCTAGATGATTTTGGAGAATGTTATAAAGTTTGTACAGCCTGGACATTCGGTGGTTTAATTATAATAGAAGAGGTTTGTTCCTCTCGTAACCACCCACGGATATCAGTTAATGGTTATTGTATTCCTTCGCGAGAAAATGTTTTAATTTGCAAATTAAATTAATTCACATGAAGGAACGTTTAATTTGATTATCGTGTTAATTCACAGGTCAATGTTTATTTTACAGGAACAGCAACGATAACACTGTGGTACAATTACTGAAGGCGCTCCACAGCGAATGAAGTTGACGACCACTCGACTGGCTCAATGATAATTTCGACTTTAACGTATGGCTTGACCGACCGCGGTCGTGGTTGCAACAGACTCTCCGCCATCGGTAGGATCGTATTGCCGGGCGCACTGGGGTGGAATCATACTGCTATAGTCACCAGCCAATCTGATATTTTCATTCTGGCGACGACCAATGAAAAAGCAGTTCGGATTAACTGGAAGGTTTTCCCGTAGAGATCGTTCAGATCTGGTAGGGTGTCCATGCACTAGAAGTGCGGACAATGATGATGCATCGGCGGTTACATGCAAGAGACACCGATCAACTTGACGAAACTATAAATTGGTTACTTAAGGCAATTGATAGGGAAACATACCAGAGAATTAGTGATGGCGTTCACTTGGAATCGCCGTAAGATAATGGTTTCTCTAGTTTTTAGATGTTCTGGCTGCCCCACAAGGAGATTTTCCGTTAACCGGGAAAAGGTGACCGGCGGCGTTGGGTGGAAACCGCCACAGGCTTACTTAGATATTTCGTCGTCGGACCGCTTCTCGGTCGACGTTGGAGGTTTTCCAGTTGCAGGGGGCGTAGGATGCTTGTCTTCTTTTATCTTGAGTTCGTTTTATAGGCGGTTAACACTCGCGGCGGTTAATAACTTATTTTATCTTGAGTCCGTTTCCCACGCGTCTAACAGCCGCGGCAGTGAATATTCAGTGGGGTCGTCCGTCGGTTATTATTCGATTTATTTATTTTCGCAGTGGATAATTTTGCGGGCATTGGCCCTCGTTTATTATTCGATTTATTTATTTTCGCAGTGGATAATTTTGCGGGAATTGGCCCTCGCTTATTATTCGATTTATTTATTTTCGCAGCGGATTATTTGACGAGATTTAGCGTCTGTCACTAAGGAAAACTTTTTCTCAATTGAAAATGTCATTATTTCGCTTTTGACTTATGTTATTTAAATTACGGCGCCAACGCCTTTAATTTTTATTATTGCCAAGTAGATTTTATGTAAATTTGCATAAAGGAGTTTATGCAAATTTTCTTACTTGGCGTAATTATTGTAATGGTTGGAAGGGTTTTCATGTAATGTACGGGGTTTTAGCTGTTGCCAAATATTAAGTTCGCTTGTAATACTTAGACTTGTATTACTTCTGATATAGTGAAAGATTGATCTATAACCTTACTTCCCTATTATTTTTGCTGTATAAAGCGCAGCTCGCTGTAAAGCTATGGCGTAAGCGCCGCAGTTATGTGAATCAAGAACTTGTGGTTAATGATTAATTTATTTCCGAAAATAATTCCCACCGCTGCCACCAAATGTACTAATGTTACGGCCACAACCACCCATCCCATAATACTTATTCCTTTGGAGCTAGTCTCCACCACTAACGGCGATACACGCCAAAAAACATCCACTTAAAGGATATGACATTTAGCTAAATCAAAGCATTACTCTATACACCTCGTCCCGCATAAATTGATAGCAAGCAAATCAAGCTAAAACGTGCAATTTGCGCTAATCAATTAAATGCCAAGTAAATTGAGCTGAACGCTAAATTTACTCACATAAAAGCTGAAAGATAATCATTGAACCAAGGATTCACCCAACAAAAACTCCTAAAAGGCAAATGTGCGGACCAGATGCCGTCGTCCAGTTTTCGTTCTAACCAAATTAAGTTAGAACAAACGAAAAGGCAATAAAGCAAAATAAACATGCGCCTCGGCACCATTGATCCTCCTTCATGAGTTTCCCACGGGAAAAATTCATTAGGCAAAAGAAAAACAATAGGCGGAATAAACGCGCTATTGATTTTTCTTTGAGTTTAACACAAAAAAAGGGGACCAGGCAAAAAGGAAAGATCCTTTGATCTCGTGAAAGAATCCAGGTTTCACACCTAGGAAAAAGTACAATGGAAAACGAACAACGATAGTGGGATGAGAGTTGTTGTGCGGGCCATTGTTGAAGACGAGGCTGGTTTTGGGATCAAGTCCAAAAAAGGATAATAGAGTTGTGTTTCGGATCAAGTCCAGAACGGACGTAAGTTTGATTTCTTGAGTTGGTTTTTGGAAAATTAAAGAAGTTGTCGGAGTTTGAAAAGGAGTGACTTAACTGCAGTAGATGCTTACGTTACGTTTTGAAAGGGTGATTTAAAATTTATTTAAAAAGGAAACAGTATTAAACGTTGGTGCCTGAACTCTGCTATATAAATAGCGAAAATAAAGTTTATGTAAACAATAATAACATAAATATCTAAATTGTAAGTCCGGACCTGTTTAATTAACCATTGACCAATAAATGTAAAGTGCATGGTGAACCGAAAGACTTGTGTGTGTCAAACAAAACATAAAATTAGATGACTAAATTTAATTAAAGAAAACAAAGATTGTCTTATTTTAAAGGTGTTTCAAGTGTAGGTGGTGTTCGAACGTCCTCACACTAATCCAGCGACGTGCTTCCTCGACGCGACCGAGGGAAGAGCGTGGAATGTATTTTAAACAACTTAAAATTAAAAAAAAACTAAACATTATTTTTTCGAACACAAGACGTCCGCACACGTCTGTGTTTACTTAAATTTATTTATTCTATTTTATATAAATTTCAAACATGACCTTCCTGGTCGGAAGTCTAATTCTTACTCTATTGTTTTGTTCAAAACACTTATTTTCTTTATTTTATTTTTGTTTTTGAAAATTTTTTCTTCTTTCTATTGTTTTGTTCAAAACAATTTTTTTTTCCTTTACACACACCACCAACTGTTTATTTTTCGTTATTCGCTTTTGTTTTTTTTCTTTTTGTTTATTTATTTAAAAAAAATTTGTTTCTTATTTCTTTCACTTTCATCCTTTTGCTTTTTTTTCACACACACCACCAAATGTTTATTTTTTCGTTATTTGCTTTTGTTTTTTTTTTGTTTATTTATTTTAAAAAAATTTTGTTTCTTAATTTTTTTTTCACTTTCACCGGTTTTTTTCCAACACTTTCATTTTCACTTTACTCCCAATCAATCGGTCAATTATTTACAATTCTTATTGTACACTCATATAAATATTGCTTAATATGCTATTCTGTTCTTAATAGTAACTTCACTCATACAAATTTTGTTTACTTAAGCTATTTCATTCCGTACAATCAATTAAGTGTGTAAGGCAAGAACCACGATACGAATTGACCCAATTAATTCATTAATTGCTTACCAATGATAAATTTATAAACGTTTCTTCGTAACTGGAGTTGTTCGTTTGTTTATGAAAACGAAATGAGTTGACCTTGAATTTATGGTCAACAACGAATGCTGGTTATTCGATATTCGGAAATTGTGACACGGGCAATTAATGCATTTGATATTATTGTCTGTGGTCATGTCGTGCGTATGTTGTTACACTACATTATAATTTTAGAGGTAGAGAGGGGAGCTTTGGGGGACTTGTTATAGTAATTTTTAACAATTTAAATAATGTTAACAATCAAAGAGTAAAGGAAAGTGACTTACTTGGTGTGGGACCGTTTCTCTGTCCAGGTTGCGGGTATTCAGCTTGCAGGGGGTGTAGATTCATGATCTCCCTGTTGGCTTTAATTATTCTTGTGTTAAATCCGGTCTGTTGCTCCGAGACGTGCTTTGTTTTCTTTATTATTCCGGGGAATCGTCCAGTCCCTTCCTCCGTTACTTCGGGATTCTCGTTGGTAATACCAATTTTTATTCTCACGTTTCGTTGTACGTTTTGAGTAATTCTCTATCATTGTCTAAAAAATTTTTTCTTTATCGTTGACGTTTTTATTTTTTATTCGGCGCCAACTTTTTTTTTTATTATTTTTTCTGCCAAGTAGAATTTGCATAAAGTAGTTTATGCAAATTAGCTACTTGACGATATTTCCAATTTACCGGTGTAACGTATATTTTTTATAAATATAACGTATATTTTTTACGGGTGGTGTCTTAATTTGGACAAATTATATTCAATTGTGACGTATTGTATTTAATTGCAATGTAAAACATGTAATGTAGATTCTTATGTAATTTCTTACGTGGTATTGTTGTTGAGACCACAAGCCAATTGTAATGTAAGAGGAATTTATTATGCTCCTTTCTTCTGTTAATATAATTTTTAAACCGGACGTCTGTCCACTAAGATCACTATCTCTCGACTCTATATTCTTCGAAGAGAAACGCGTCACACCTGTTCTTTCGTAATTCGCAATTTGAGGAAAGCAAGATCGCGCATTCGCAATATTGGAACTCAACGAAAACAGGGTCGCGTACTCCCTTGCGATTACAATCGGATTGTGAACTTGTGGGGCCTTCGAGTGTTTCATATTGTGGTGTCGTCACGGATACAGGTTCACAACCACTTGCACTCGAAGTATTGGCACGGAATCAAGGCTCTTCACGTTTCAGTAGCTATCGGCCTTATTTCGCGCCAGGGAAAGATAATATTTTATTTACAAACATTACTTAAAGCATAAAAACATTGAATTCAATTCGATAACTAGTCTATGAACATAAAAATATTTGTGATGTATTTAAAATGTAAGGACACTGAATTCATTTAATAAACGGTCTATGAACATAAAAATATTTGTTACGTATTTAAAGCGTAAGGACACTGAATTCATTTGATAAACTGTCTATGAACATAAAAATATTTGTTACGTATTTAAAGTGTAAGGACACTGAATTCATTTGATAAACACAAGCTGACTCGCGCGAGTTAATTAAGACAATTTATTAATTATTTAGGGACTATTTTATTTTTCGTAAATGTTCTTATTTATGATATTGTTCGGCGTGCTGCTTCACTGCTGGGAGATCAATCACATCGGTTCCTCTTCGGTGGCGGTATTTATGCCTCGAATTGTGATAAGGTTGAGTGTGGGGTTCAGCCTATTTGTTGGTGTGTCTGTTGTGGAGAAGTTGGTACTGGGGCCGTGTGTTGATTTATGATAGATTGGATTGGATTGCTGTACTGGGCCAAGTGTTGATTTATGATAGATTGGATTGAATTGCTGTACTGGGCCGTGTGTTGATTTATGATAGATTGGGATTTATTATTATCGGTATGCTTTAGGCTATGTTTTGATAGTGCGAGTTTGTACAATATTTATACAGTATTTATATTACAAAGATTGATAATAGAAATGGTACTAAGGTTAATTACAATAGATATTTTAATAATACAAGGGTTAGTGTATATAGAGATTTGTTTGGGGTTTTAATTATAGTAATAGGTATGCGGACGTGTGATACATTATGTGGGAGGTATTAACTCGCGTGGCACAGATGGTGGTGAAACTTAACCCGACTCCGGTGATGTTTAATTTCCGACTGAACCTAAAATTTAGCTTAAAGTACCGACTCACTGTCACGGACCCTGATCATCCATTCTCTTTCATCGTCCAACGAAACATCGTATCTGTAAAATAAATAAAAAGTATAAATGTTCCGCGTCCCCGTCGAAAGATACGCTTGCTGCTTAGGCAAGCCATAGAACACGCAGGTGTTTACATCATCACACCCTTGCCATTGAGAACTCTGGTTCTATTGGTAGCCAGTCGCTAAACATGATACTCGTTGGGGTTTCATGACCGGCCAACATGCACGCATATAAGTGGAAATCAAACACAGGGAATGATCAACAGGGTTGCTGCTGTGCACTCGTTGTATCAAGGGGGACGTCGGATGTTAGTTCTATCGGCTAACGCGTACAGCATTCCCGACGATCGTATATCCTTAGCCGCCATTCGTTGGTGTTGCCCCTTGTTTGTATTAATTGTGCCGCCTGGCGTGTTTTTCCAAGTCGACTGTCGTTCGATCAAGCAACCGAGATGTTTGGAACAGAAGGAGTATCTTCTTCACGTGTGCGGCGGAATTGGGCAGGAGCTAAACGGCCCCAAATACATTTCAAATTGTATCGGTTGCTTAGTGATGCGACCGTATTTCTTACTTAAGAAGATGATGCGCTTGGTGTATTTATGCTTTTGGGTAATATCGATGGCGTCTTACGATAACGCCGTAAATATATGAATGTGATTTCTCTTTCAGGGAGCTTTCGAAAATGCATTGAATGCATCTTGTGGGGAAAACTCGTATGGGCAGAAATGTTTGCATGGAATGGAAGAATTGGTATGCCTACTTTCCAGGTAAGTAATGGCGCTCAGATTGGGACTGCCACAATACTTGTTGTACGGGGTGCTTTGCCAGCTTGGTGTAAGTTTTCGGATCATAGATGAGGAGGTTGTAGAGTGGTTTATACTTGAGCATCGACAAGGACGCGGATTCAATACAAACACCACGTACAACACGCAGCGAAAAAGAAACAAAAACCGCAACGCATCGATCACCATGAGTAAATAAAAGTCACTGTTTGGTTCTATTGTTCTTTTTATTTCGACGATTCGATCTTATATATTTGACACTTATCAGCTAGTTTTTATTTAGTTTAGTTTTACACGAGTTAACATCTACGGATTTAAATTTATTAACTTATTAAGATTCTTTATTTGTTCCTGGATTAGTACACGATGAGTTATGTATTTGGACACAATATGTTAACACGGAAATGCTTATCTTATTACCGCACAATCTACTTAATACCTTTGGTAGTCACTGAGTTAATTTTGGAAGACACTAACCAACTCCGGTATTTAACTTAAATATATCTACGGCGACAGTCCACGGAATTACGAATGAAATAAATTTGGGCTCCTCAACCGAATGGAACTCCGATACACCACGTTCCGATACGTGTGCCTCGTTCTATAGATAATATCTGACTCCTTATTTGACGCTCACAATAAGAAAAGGGACACCTAAAGGGAAACCGCAAAAGGGGAGGAGCCACACGATTAACTCGAGGTAGTTAATCGTGATTGGACCGGGGAATAGGCATACATTATGCATGTGTGTGTATGCCTCGCATACGATCGTCCGGCGACCGAGGATGGATGCCAGCATCGCAACTGCATCTTCCACGAATGCAAACAATGGATATCTGGGGTGAAAATGACACGAACCGAAGATCTGGTCATCCTATGGGAGGCCATAAATCAACATTTCGGTTGATGGTGTGAATTCCCTTAGGTCCGCCGACGGGTGGCGGCCGCTAATAGGGAATTGTATATTCAAGACGCCCTGTGGTGCAAATGTGTTGTTTAGATATTGCAACGAATATTGGGTGCAGCCGTTGCCAGATGTTGAAAGTAAACACTTGCTGGTTGCATCCAATTCGTTGCTTGTTTGCGGTCCCTGATCGGTGGGGACCGATAATAGGAAACTAGCTATTGCTGGTAATTAGGGAAATGTTTGGTTTGCCTCAGCCGAAACCATGTCGGCGGTGGCAAACCAATGGGACCTAATAGCCGCATGCTAGGAGTGCCATGGGCAAACAAGGAAACGAGTAATCAAAGAACTCTTTGTTGATGTTGTTTCCATAGCATAAGGCTATGGAAACGAGATGCCCTGGGTAAAATGTATGCCTGAGGATGAGATTTCAAATGCCACGGCTATGTGATAATCTTTGCCGTGGACTTAATGTTTTTTTTTTTCAGAAATCAATGCCTGCCCGAGGATAAATTTTCGATGCCACGGCTAAGTGATAAGCTTTGCCGTGGACTTAATGTTTTTTTCAGATATCAATGCCTGCCCGAGGATAAATTTTCAATGCCACGGCTAAGTGATGAGCTTTGCCGTGGACTTAATGTTTTTCAGGGATCGTGATGGAGAAAAAGGGGTTTGGAAGGAAAACCCCCCACAGAATAGGTAAGCTGCCTAACGGATATTCATAACAGTTATCCGATTGGGTAACTGTATTAATTCCAGCGATTTGGCTGGGGGTAAATGCCGTAGCAAGGTTACGCAACCTTGCTGAAATTCGACTAGTGGTGAGTCGGTTCGCCTGGAATAGTGGGGATCGAATGATGTATGGCTCTTCGGGCCCTGAAAAGCCCCACATCACTCCCTCCCCAGTGACGTAGTCACGAAACAGGTAAGGCAGGTTATGGGCGCGCGCTTGAGCGCGAGTACGGGGAGGTTGAGCTGGTGGAGTAGGAGTGGTGTCAGTAGATGGAGGAGATTCTGGAGCGGAAGCTTCCAGAAAACAGGGCTTAAGCCTTTCGACGCTGACCGTGGATCGCTTGCCTCTAATGTCGATCTCGAAGACGCGGTCACTGATGCGGCGGAAGACTTTGAATGGGCCATCATAAGGTGGGTCGAGGGGTTTTTTGACCTTATCCACCCTGACAAAGACGTGCGTGCAGCTGTGCAGTTCAGGGTGGACGAACAGTTTTTTGGAGCCGTGCCTGGTTACAGGGGTTGCCCTAACCTTACGTAGCAGGTCACGGAGATGTCCCAATTCACGAAGCTGGTCACGCGGTGTTTCGCCATTCAGGAAAAGTTCTCCTGGAAGCAGGAGGTTGGTACCGTAGGTAAGCTCTGCTGCCGAAGCACCCAGGTCCTCCTTAATACTTGTCCTCAGGCCGAGGAGGACGGTTGGAAGGGCGTCAAACCATTGTGTGTCATTATGACACATGAGTGAGGCTTTTAGAGATCTATGCCAGCGCTCTATCATCCCATTTGATTGCGGGTGGTAGGCGGTGGTACGACTTCTTTGGCAGCCGAGAAGATTTGTTAGCTGCCTAAAAATTGTCGCCTCAAATTGTGGACCTCAGTCCGAAGTTAAGGTGGTTGGTACACCGAAGCGTGTGACCCAAGTTGAGTAAAAGGCCTTGGCGACTGATTCGGCAGTAACTGCCCGGAGAGGTGTCGCCTCTGGCCATCGCGTGCAGCGATCCATCATAGTGAGGATATAAGAAAATCCCCTTGATGGAGTAAGCGGTCCCACTATGTCTATGTGGACATGGGCGAAGCGTGCCGTGGGAAGCTTGAATTGTGCTGGCTCCAGTACATTATGTCGCGCTACCTTGCAGCGTTGGCACTGGACACAAGCACGGGCCCAACCGGTGAGATCTTTGTTCATCCGGGGCCAAACAAATTTGCGACGGACAGCAGCGGCTGTCGCTCGGCCGCTGGGGTGGGCTGGGTTGTGGTAAACCTGGAACACGCCCTTACGCAGTTTTTCGGGAATGTAAGGTCTAGCGGTTCCAGTTGAAACATCACACCAGATTTCGCCCAAGGGGTCGCGAAGAGTGATTTTCTTAAACTCAAGTGCCGTATCGGCAGTTAGGAGGGACTTGAGCTGTTCGTCCTCCTCTTGAGCTAGGGCAAGGTCAGTGTTATTCAAGGCGGTACGCAAATGAATCGTATCGATTCGAGAAAGGGCGTCCGCCGTGATGTTCTGTTTACCGGAGATATGCTTGATCTCCGTGGTGTATTGCCCAATGAGATCTAACTGACGCTCTTGTCGGGGGGAGGCATTTCCCGACTTCTTCCGGAACGCGTAGACCAATGGCTTGTGGTCTGTTAAGATAGAGAGTGAGCGACCTTCTATCATATGACGGAAGTACTTAACAGCGCTGTAGATCGCGAGCAATTCACGGTCGTAGGCGCTGTAACGTCGCTCAGTGGGACTCAGCTTCCTTGAAAAGAAACCAAGTGGTTCCGGGCGGCCTTCAATGTCCTGTTCAAGGACGGCTCCGATTGCGGTATCCGATGCGTCGCATTGGATAGAAAGTGCCGCTCCCTCGAGAGGGTATCGGAGTAAGGTGGCATTTGCCAATTGTTCTTTGGACAGTTGGAATGCTCTGTCAGAGACTTCTGTCCAATTAATGGGGCGCTTATCATTGCGCTTAGCTCCTTTTAAGATCTCATTTAGGGGAGCTTGAACTTGGGCAGCGTTCTTCAGTGTTGGACGATAGAAGTTAAGCATGCCCAAAAATCGACGAAGCTCACTCACGTTAGTAGGCCGGGGATACTTCATGAGGGCCTCCACACGGTCTGGTAGTGGGCGAATGCCCTGGTTGTCAACAACATAACCCAGATAGGTGATTTGCTCCTTGGCGTATTGACACTTATCTGGGTTGATGACAAGACCGAATTCACGGAGGCGCTCTAGGACCTGACGTAAGTGGCGTTTATGTTCGGCGTGGTCTTTGGAGGCGATGAGAATGTCATCAAGATATGCATGGCAGCAATTAAGACCTCGTAAAGCCGTGTCGATATAACGCTGGAATGTCTATGCGGCATTCCTGAGGCCGAAAGTCATCACTTTGAACTCGAAGAGTCCGAAAGGTGTGATCACTGCGGTCTTGGGGGTGTCTTCTGGTGCCACCGGAATTTGATGGTATGCCCTGGTGAGATCCAGGGTAGTGAAGACATTGCACCCTCGTAACTTGTACGAAAAATCGTAGAGGTGTGCAATAGGGTATCTGTCCGGGACAGTTGCTGCGTTCAACAGCCTGTAATCGCCACATGGGCGCCACTCACCAGAACGTTTCTTCACTAAGTGGAGTGGGCTTGCCCAGGGACTGTCCGACGGTTGGCAGATACCTAGTTCGATCATGTGCTCGAACTCCGCGCGCGCCGCACGTAATTTTTCAGGAGCCAGTCGACGTGGACGCTGGCTCACCGGGGGACCACGTGTTTCTATATGATGGAACACCGTGGCTTTATGTCGGCGCTGGTTAGGTAGAGGAATTGTTGTACTAACAAATTCTTGTACCATAACCTGAAATGGGTCTATGCACTCTGTGGCCCCTGAAGTTGCCGCTGGAGATGCCGTCATGGGCAAGGGGGGTGCGGTTGGAGCCACTAGTCTGTTATGGGTCGAATCGACCAACAGATTATGTGCACCTAATAGGTCGGAACCTATCAGGGGTTCATTTACGTCCGCAATGACGAAACGCCAAGTGATCGGACGACAAAGACCCAATTGAAGTGTCAGCTTTTTACGTCCGTACGTAAGTATCGGCGTATTATTTGCAGCTGACAATTTAAGTGTGGCTGGCACTCGGTTACGCGGAGCAAACGATCGCGGGAGGACTGAAATATCGGCGCCGGTATCGACAGTAAAAGCGATATTCAGTTTAGAATCCCGAATGGTTAGGCGACTTATCGTATGGGTGCCGGCCGATTGCGCGAGGGTGTCGGTCGGCAAAATTAGTTTAAAGAGCGCCTCTGGTTGGTGGAAGGTTGCGTCCAACCACAAGGCGCCTTGCAATTGAATGCGCGATCACCGTATCGTTGGTGATTGGCGCACCAAGGCAGAGTAACGGCATTATCAGGTATATTCTGCCTATTGGTATTGCCGTTACGGGGAGGTCGAGCCGGAGCTCGCTGGGAATTGGCCCGGTGAGGGCCATTTTGGGTGGAATTGGCCCTCTGTGGGGCATTTTGAGGGATATAGGCCCTCTGAGGGGCAGTTTGGAAGGAATTCTGCCGATTGAGAGGACGGCTCGGCATGGCACGATTCTGGGCGCCTCGAGGATTGTTTCTCACCTCCGCGCGAAATTGACTTATCTCGCGGAGGAGTGAGGTTTGGAGCGCCCGAAGGTCAGCAGGAGTTACTTGTGGTGGCGAACTTCTTTGGTTAAATACGTTGGGGCCTGCCTCTGGATTCCCCTAAGGGAAATTGGTTGAGGCGGGCGTTCTATGAGGTAATTGGGTTTGAGGAGGATGGAGAGTTGGGACCAATTGAGGGGCTGTGAAAGGCAGACAAGGGTGCCGTGTAGGCTGGGCGGCGTGTTGAGAAACCGCCGCTACCTGGTACGCAGGAGGCTCAGAATACTGATCTGAGCTTTCCATAATTGCGTCCGCAATTTTGGATAAATAGCCCAAACTCTGGTTGGGTTGGGCTATTAGTGCCGAACGGGCATGTTGGGGAAGACACCTCAAAAAGTGAGGCCTTATAAGGTCGTCCCCAATCCTGGTCCCCACTATAGAGCGTAAATGGGTCAGGAAAAGAGATGGTCGCATCCCAGAAAGGTTGGTTACGGCGGCTAAACATTGTTGCCGCACACTTCCGGGCTCGTCCAAAGCGTCGAGCAGAGCTTCACGCATGTTGCTATACGGGTTGCGGCCGGCCGACCTTATTATGTGGGCAACATGCGGTCGCTGAGTGCGGTCAAGCACTTTCAACAGCTCGACTGCATGAAGTTGTTCGTCGTGCAAGGCTGAGGCCTGGAAGATGCGGTCTGCCACTGCAAACCAAAGGTCTGGGTCCTCCTCATCGAAGGGGGGAAGCCCTATATTTGAAGGACGAGTCCCATTCCCGAGGCTGGAAGCATCGTGGAGTTCTTGGGACTCTGGAGGTCTATGGGCTTGTTGTGAGGTGCCGGCACGAGATGTGGGCATTATAATGCCAGAATCCACCAATTGGCCGGCACTAGGGGTGTTAGAAGAGGTTGGGAGAGCGTTAGAAGGTTGGGGTCGGTTAACGACACTGGGGGCAACGGGTGGTGCCAGAGGAGTAGATTGTGCCGGCAAGTCTTGGTCAGCATTGACTTGCTCAGCAGGGAAATCGACGCTGGAGGCGTCGTGAAATTCAAGGGACTCGGGTTGTTCCTGGGCCTTTCTGGCCATGGTGTTTCGCGTGTTGACCATTATGGATAGTGACGCGAAACGGGAGTCAAAGGCGTAAGAGAACGCGAAGAAAGGTGAAGGGTGGCCAATTAGTCAAAGGAAGTCGCAGGAAGTTGAGAAAACCGTCGAACGTCCCAAAACAATGGTTTTCACTAGTCAAAATAGGTCGAGCGAAGGTCGGAAGTGGAGTCAAGTGGAGCCAAAAGAGTTAAATGGAGTTGTGTAAACCGCTGGAAAGGTTTGCGCGTGTTTAATCAGTGTGACTAGTCGATCCGTGTAATTTGTGTTCACCTATTTTTAATATATTTTGTGTGTCTCCTTTCTAGTATAAATATATTATCTTGTTCTTTAATTAAATTGCTTTGTGATATAAATTAGTTCACAATTAATTTTTAATTGATAAGTGGTTATAGAGATGTACTATGGTTGTTGAAACGATTGGGCACTGCTAAACACCCTGAAGGGGCTTACAGTTTTTATTATGATAACAGAAAACGATCACAATTGTGTATACTTAACATAAAAACGTTTCTCTAAATGTTCTAGTGTGTGTTGCTTTCTTTATATATTACATAGAACGGTGCGACAATCTAATTTAGGGGTACTATTTTCTGTGCAACGAAAATAAACGAAAGAGGGCGAAAAGAAAATTATTATTCACACTAAAATATCTACACGCTTAGTTTAATATCATTTAGCGTTAAATCTTAGCTATAATACTACTTGGCTCGTTCCCTCTTGGAGGAATTATTATTTAAAATGATGTTGGTTTGTCTATTTTAATCTTGTGCTTATTGCTAGAATATTTAATCTCTATGTTTCATACTTTTTCTGTGGTGGTTACAAAACTGTACCTTTGTTTATTTACCTGAGGGAAAATTGAGATTTCATCTGTTAGTAGGCTAAATTATTTTTAAGTCCTAGTTTGGCAATTCGTAAATTTAATCGTTTCACTTTTAACAAAAACCAAATCTTTAACATTTCAAAAGGAGCAAGACATGAAGTTAACGAGACTTTTAATTGCGTTTATTGAAGTTGTCTGTGATAAATAAATGAATTAGTTAAAACTCCGTTCGCTTTGTGTTTACTGTCGTTTTTTGCTAGACTTTGGTTGCAAATACTTGGAAAGAGGTTTGTTTCGATTTATTTATTTCTCCTTAATTTAAATTCGAATTTAATTTCAATAGAAAATTTCCATCGTATTTTTTACTCTTTTTGGATATCGGTAACAGTGTCTTTGGATAGCTAATTAATTACTTAGGCACAGCGTTGATCATAAATTAGAAAATTATAAACATTAGAGCTATGTACCAGTAAAGGAGAAATTGGTGATACTTTAGATATTTACTGTGGTTGTTATCTTAAACGTTAGTCATGGATCTCTTTCAATGGATACAGTTGTTATTAAAATTTATCAGAAGGTAGTAAATGTGTAACCTTTATGTTTGGGGGGCCCGGAAGGGGCTCGCCAAGAGAGAAAAGAAGATATTTCAAATAACTAACCAAGAAAGGAAAATAAATAATATTTAAAAGGAAACTTGCGATTATTCCTGGTTATCTGCAACTGTTGTGGCGTTGGTCATACGGCAGCTACTGGATCGTTGAAGTTGGGGCAGATGTGATGTGGTCAGCTGCGTTGAAGCCCTGGGTCTCCTTTAATTGTCTTTGCGTCACTTTTTCACAACACAACAAAAAAGTTGTCGTGTAGCACCAAAGTCATCGTTTAAAGTTCGAAACACGAAGGTTGCGCGATTTTAATTTGCACTGTAAAGTTTTTGTTTTTCGATCGGAAGGCGCGATTGTTCTAAAGTCGCGGGTCGCCAATGTAGGGTAGTTTATACTTGAGCATCGACAAGGACGCGGATTCAATACAAACACCACGTACAACACGCAGCGAAAAAGAAACAAAAACCGCAACGCATCGATCACCATGAGTAAATAAAAGTCACTGTTTGGTTCTATTGTTCTTTTTGTTTCGACGATTCGATCTTATATATTTGACACTTATCAGCTAGTTTTTATTTAGTTTAGTTTTACACGAGTTAACATCTACGGATTTAAATTTATTAACTTATTAAGATTCTTTATTTGTTCCTGGATTAGTACACGATGAGTTATGTATTTGGACACAATATGTTAACACGGAAATGCTTATCTTATTACCGCACAATCTACTTAATACCTTTGGTAGTCACTGAGTTAATTTTGGAAGACACTAACCAACTCCGGTATTTAACTTAAATATATCTACGGCGACTGTCCACGGAATTACGAATGAAATAAATTTGGGCTCCTCAACCGAATGGAACTCCGATACACCACGTTCCGATACGTGTGCCTCGTTCTATAGATAATATCTGACTCCTTATTTGACGCTCACAATAAGAAAAGGGACACCTAAAGGGAAACCGCAAAAGGGGAGGAGCCACACGATTAACTCGAGGTAGTTAATCGTGATTGGACCGGGGAATAGGCATACATTATGCATGTGTGTGTATGCCTCGCATACGATCGTCCGGCGACCGAGGATGGATGCCAGCATCGCAACTGCATCTTCCACGAATGCAAACAATGGATATCTGGGGTGAAAATGACACGAACCGAAGATCTGGTCATCCTATGGGAGGCCATAAATCAACATTTCGGTTGATGGTGTGAATTCCCTTAGGTCCGCCGACGGGTGGCGGCCGCTAATAGGGAATTGTATATTCAAGACGCCCTGTGGTGCAAATGTGTTGTTTAGATATTGCAACGAATATAGGGTGCAGCCATTGCCAGATGTTGAAAGTAAACACTTGCTGGTTGCATCCAATTCGTTGCTTGTTTGCGGTCCCTGATCGGTGGGGACCGATAATAGGAAACTAGCTATTGCTGGTAATTAGGGAAATGTTTGGTTTGCCTCAGCCGAAACCTTGTCGGCGGTGGCAAACCAATGGGACCTAATAGCCGCATGCTAGGAGTGCCATGGGCAAACAAGGAAACGAGTAATCAAAGAACTCTTTGTTGATGTTGTTTCCATAGCATACGGCTATGGAAACGAGATGCCCTGGGTAAAATGTATGCCTGAGGATGAGATTTCAAATGCCACGGCTATGTGATAATCTTTGCCGTGGACTTAATGTTTTTTTTTCAGAAATCAATGCCTGCCCGAGGATAAATTTTCGATGCCACGGCTAAGTGATAAGCTTTGCCGTGGACTTAATGTTTTTTTCAGATATCAATGCCTGCCCGAGGATAAATTTTCAATGCCACGGCTAAGTGATGAGCTTTGCCGTGGACTTAATGTTTTTCAGGGATCGTGATGGAGAAAAAGGGGTTTGGAAGGAAAACCCCCCACAGAATAGGTAAGCTGCCTAACGGATATTCATAACAGTTATCCGATTGGGTAACTGTATTAATTCCAGCGATTTGGCTGGGGGTAAATGCCGTAGCAAGGTTACGCAACCTTGCTGAAATTCGACTAGTGGTGAGTCGGTTCGCCTGGAATAGTGGGGATCGAATGATGTATGGCTCTTCGGGCCCTGAAAAGCCCCACAAGGTAATCAGTGGCGCTTGAAGGAGCCGCCACAGACTCCACTCCCCAATCTCTACATACCTATTTTTGTCTGGATCTAGTTTTATCTAGATTTAACCTCCCCGCTCAGTGGGACATCGGGGATGGGGGAGGTTACTACGTAACACCGGTAGAGAGGGAAAATTCGTGGCTTATAGTGTGTTGGGGGAGGGCATTGACGTAGGGTCCGTAGCATGTCCCCGTGGACTTGTGGAATGCGTGTAGGTGTTTCAACTACATACTTCTAGCGTCTCACCGTGCTTCTGGGGTCTCCGAAAAGAATGGGCTACCGTTGTTTTCCTTAATAGAGCAAATCCGAGAACTCCACGATAATGTCAAGCACCACGGTACACATTCGAGGAGAAATATATAAAAAATGACGAGCTAGAGAGAAATGTTCCAGTCACGATACAATTGTAAGTTTCGGGAAACCAACACAGGTTTGAGTAAAACAAAAAAAGTTTCTGATTTATTCTTTATTGTTTTTGCTTCTTCACTTTACAACTGAACTTAACAACAGCTTCTTCTCTTTACAACTATGGCTTAACAGCCGAACTTAACACCTTGCTTCTTCTCGTGCTACTTTACAACTGTGGATTAATAACTGAACTTAACAACTTGCTACTTTACAACTGCTTCTATGTCTTTTGCCTTATTCTTCATCTAAGTCTGGACGCATCGCTCGTTACTATAGACCCTTTTCTGGGGTTTGTTTTCGTTATCCATGTGAAACTCAGGGTAATGCAAAGAGGACTTTATATGCATTACTGTTATTTTCACGCTTGTTTGAAAATTGTTTGCAATTTTGTATTCGAGAGTAGGTTTTACAACATTGCACGTGTGTGAAGTGCAACCACTGTCAGCACCAGCGCCTCGCAACTTCGCCGTTTATTTCGAAAATGGGGCAAGTCCATTTTTTTGTTATTGCGAGATATTTAAAGGTTTGCGTTCCAATAAATTTAAAAATATTGGTAAGTATTAATTGATATATTTTTTGTCTTTTGTGGTGCTAGATAATGTAAGTTTATAATCCAATAGTGTTTATAGTGCAAAAGTAAGTTTCATTATAACTAAAAGTTCCAAAAGTAAGTTTCATTATAACTAAATGGACTTGTCTCGCTTTCAAAATTAAGGAATTATTGTTATAGTTTATTTAATTGGGAAATATTTCAGTTGCATCAGTCTTTTTTTAATAATCAAAACAAAATACTATTCAGATTTTTATGAATATTTTTTCATTTAACAAAAAGTAAAACAAAAAGAATATTCTAGTGGAAAATATAACAACAAAAAACAATTCAGATTTATTAAGAATTTCAATGAAATTATACATTTTCAGTTTATGCGTAGGTATAATTAAATTGAGTTTTATTCAGAATTTAACATTTTAAAAATATTCATGACGAACGGGAGATATATATGGTAATAAATCCATCATGTCCTTGTATTTTTCAGATGTAATAGATCTCCTTTTTTCCTACATAAAAGATAATTTTGTATTTCCGAAATGACTTGGTCTTCCTCGTTGTGGTGACAACCGATAATTTTAAATTTGATTATTCGAAATTAATCTCGTTCTATCGAAGTTTTGTAGAACATTTTGTATGGTGCATACTGTTAGGACCATTAAATAACAATTTATAATTTGAAAACGGGGTAGACAAAGGGTTAAGTAAGGGAAGTGACTTACTTGTGTGGACCGTGGAGCGGTCGTTGTTGCTGGTCACTGGGTATGCAGGTTGCAGGGTGGCGTTGAGTTCTTGCCCCCCCAGTTCGGCTTGTTTGACGTTTTATTTAATTGGCGGGTATAGATTCACTCGCGTTATTAGTGGGTGTGCAGTTGTGTATTTCACTCGCGATGGTAATCGAAAATTCTTTTCGCTATGTTAATTACGGACTGTTTTTGTTTTGTATGTTCGCTTTCAACGGTTTTCAAAAACTGTACTCAAAATCTTTTTGCCGTTGACAGTTTTCTATTTTTTTTTATTCGGCGCCAACGCCTGTATTTTAAAGTGTTAATAAAAGATTTTTTTTTGATTTTATAAAATTTTTATTGTTATGTTATTGTTCTGCGTCGAGCTCATTCTCGACGAGAACAGCAAACGTAAAGGCACCAATGTTAGCTGGCGGTCCAAAATCGCATACATGAAATCAACGAAAAAATACAGATGAAACTCAATCAAAACAATTCATCGTACAAAATAAAACACTGAAGTTAACATGTGGATCGTCTTCATGAGATCCTTGTACTTTATTTCTTCACGATCGACTATGACCAGTTGAAAATCAAAAACTGTGTAACTATTGAACAAATAAAAAAACGGTGTCAAAAAGGTACCGAAAGCACCGTTTAAGAATCTTCGTTAGCAAGACGTTAAACATTACTGGCTCTAAAACAGTAACGACCAAAACTGTTCAATAAAAGCAATTTTTCATTATCCTTCATTCAGCATCTCCAACAACGGGGCCCGTTATCATTCCGCTGAATCTTTGGTATTTGAGCAATTGGCAGCGTTCAATGCCAATAGAGTTTTGTGCTGCAACCGTATAGTTGGATGTTTAGATGTATAAGCTTAGGCGCTTAATCTTGAATATATTTTATTCGAAGAGTCTCTTCTTGTTATAGGCCGCAAACGAGTTGGTGATATATTATTATTACCAGCAATCGATACTTGGCTTTGGGACTATTTCATCCTGCGGCACGATTGAACGAAGGCTTCTATTGATCAGCAGATTATTCTTCCTGATAGCAACCTGGATGCGCAACCTCTCTGGCTCAATCAAGTGCCAGTTGTAATTCAACAGGATATGCCGCAAGGTGTTCAACCACAACACCATCAAAAGCTGATAACTATGCTGTTCCAAAAGGGAATCACATGCGGTCACAGCACCCACCACAACAATCGCAGCAGCAGCATAGACATTGTGATAACAATCATCATGAAGATGATTGTGCTGCACAGACACTGTCTGCACCTTATGACTGTAGTCCAGGTTCATCTGATAGGAATCACATGCGACGACGTCAGCGGCGGAAATACAAGTCAGATGATGGAAACCACAGGAGATCCAAAACTACTAGCGAATCAACTTCCACGAACTACCGTGAAGGGAACAATACAATCCCTTCTGATCTTATGGGAAGTTCACCGAATTCGCTCAATTCAAGTAACATATCGACTTCTTCTGGCCCTCAAGGTCAGCAAGATTATTTCTATGGTGGCCATTATCATAATTATCATTTGGAGGAAAATCACTCGATCAGTGGATCAAATACTCCGCCAGGCAATGTGGCCGACGTCAACATTTATGGCCGTGTCGACCCAGCAGAAAAAAAAGAACGAAAAATAGAATTAATTAAATTGTAATGTTTATTACTGTAAATTTTATCGATTGGTTCACCTTAACGTTGTTTTCTTAATTACTTCCTACAATCCAAAAATCGTATCGTCTTATAGTAGTCCCTTGTCATCGGTTCCGTTCGTCAATCGGCTATTCTACCCGTTTTCAGCAGCGGGGCCTTATTACCCAACCGTGTTTCATGTGGAACTGCGAATTATTTTGCTGGCAACGGTCCCTCTTGACGTCACCTTGCTGTTATTCTTCATTGCCCGAGATCACTCTTTAATCTCACAACGGATGACTGGTATGCAAAGCTCAGCTCTAATCGCAACCTTACCAGAGCGAGCCTTCCATTGCATACCCTTGGGTGCGAGCTAAAACATGCTCATTCGCCAGCAAATACATATGGATAACAAGCAACATTACCATAGAAAACCTATACAAATTTCGAAATTATAATCCACAAGCAATTATAAGAAGATGTACCATTATAGAATAAATAATACTAATTATTTTCCATAACTGAACTCCAATTAATCGAATCAATCCTTTTCCAATTAAAGCAAAGATAACTATGGCACAAATTAACAGCTGGTCCAACACAACACCACTGCCACGGGTATGCCTCACGTTGACAACAGGACAGTGGAGGCGCCTACTGCTGCATCATCGCTGCCCCGGCAAGATGTTGCAAATGCAACATGATAAACACTAGTGAAAACTAAAATAATCAACTACATAAATCAAAAAGAGATTTTGATTTATGTATTTGATTATTTTGATTCTTTCCATTTTGTATAAATATTATTTAGGTGTTCTTTCTACTTTGTTTTGTACAATCTTGATTAAGCGTTCCTTTTATTTGGTACTTATTTCCTTCAAAATTCAACCTTTGCATGACAAGAGGTAATCCCGGCACAACAATAACGCAACACAAATGTAAAGTGGAGGGGTAAACACTACACAAGCGTAAGGGGGCAGTTTCCCTTTTTAGTATTAACTGTATTTTGGGGGACGGATTAGTCAGCGAAAAGGGGTCGGCTTTTCTCCCAGATATATCGTTGTAATATATATTTCCTCACTAATGACACGATTGATCTGTGCTCTGATCGCGTTTCATCGACCGGAGGAGCTCGGTGAAGAAACGGGCCGGCGGACAGTGAAGGATCGGAAAAGGGCTATTCTGCGAAAGAATGTGAACTTACAAGGGCAGGATGCTCTATGGTGATCCACGGACGCGTTAATATGACACATAACTACGCGCACTCTCCCGACTATGACTATGCACGGCCTCGACTTGACTTCTTCCGAGTTGAGATTCGACTTCGGCGACGTGCGCGGACTTTGGTGGATGGCGATCGACTTTATCGATACGAATGTGAATAGTACATGTTACTTCGGATACAGAAGCTAACCAAAACTCAATGGTTTAAAACTGAAGGATGGCACGAGCACTATTAATAATAATGGAGTCAACCACAGAACGTTGATTTGACCGGCGGTACGCCCGTGATGAAGAGCTGCCAACGACTGACTCATGAAATTGAAAATCCATTGCGTTGTGGTAGTGGCATCGTAAACTCATTGCCACTTCCTAAGAATTTAGTGGAAGAGTTGCTATGCCTATGCATATGAGTTTAGTTCCAGCGAATCCTTGCCGTATAAGCTAAGTTGGATTCGTTGGTTGTGTATACCAGGAAATTGAAATTGCTTGGGTGCAAGCAAGGAATATCGTTTAGATAGTGGTGTTAACCGAAGTCATTTCGGGGAAATGTATGCCGCTTGGTTGGCTGTTAATGTTCCAATGAGGATTTGGATATACGCTTTGTTAAGGCATATGAACTTCGGGGAAATGTGTTCGGCTTGGTATACTTGTTAATGTTCCGTTGAGGATCTGAATATGCGTTTGTTATGGCATACGAATTTCGGGGAAATGTGGATTGCTTGGTTGCGTTGAGGAAATATGGATAATTGGCCGAAGCAATTTTGGGGAAATGAATGCCGGGATGATTAGAATATATTCGGTTGAATTATATTCTGTTGGAGGTTTGGAAAATGCATTCTATTACAGTTTTGGGAATATATGCTATTGTGGATTTGGTTTTTTGCATGTTTGCAGGTTAGGGTTGTGGGTTGGTTCTCCGTGTGATGTAGAGAACCCCCACAGTTCCATAATAGTAATATACTTCAGTTCGAAAATCTCTTGGAAGTATTGGGGAAATTGTCTTAAAATAGTTGTCAATCCCTCGTGAATATTTAATAAAAGCATTTGGGCAGTGCTCGGCGATGGACTTAAGATCTGTCGTTCCATTCTTAATAAGTTGAACAACTGTTTCAAGATCTGTTCTTCTGTGTCCAGGTCTTGGAGATCCATGTTCCCAGTAATTGCGTTCTTTAGAACAGTATGTTTGATTAGTGATATCGTCCGAACGAGCTGGTTCGATATGAGCTCGTAGTCCAACAATGCGTTTAATGCTTCGTTGTCTGGGGCTGCGGAAATTACGCAGTCCCTCAGTTCCGGTTGCCGATTTAGGCATTTGTCTAATTCCGCACTAGAGTGTCTATCTGGTGAAGGTTCCGGTAGAATGTTTCCACGCAATGCGACCCTTGTAGATGTTGTCGGTGAGTTGTAGGACATGTCTCTCTGCCGATGATAGCATAATTAGCGATTCGTTCCAGTAATCTCTTAATGTTGTCGTATTCATCTTCTGTGTAACTCTCTAATGTAAAGTAGAACCTTCTTAGTGATTTGTTATTATGTATTTGAAGTTTTTTTTTCGTGGATTTTCCCTGCCAAGTAGACTTTGCATAAAGTAGTTTATGCAAATTACCTGGTTGACGATTGTTTCGTAATCGATATTCACTCGAAAAGAAAAGCAAATCTGACTTGTGATTAATTATAATTTATTGATATTATCTTGTTACAAGGAATTTTACACCGAACAGGTAAATTTAATGGTTTTACCACACTTAGTTTAATTATCCAAAAAAAAGATCACCTTCTGGTGGCTTCTATAAACACCGACTGGAACTTTACGTTTTTTTTTACAATTTTTTGTTTTCACTAAAAAACTTTAACAACCGAACAACAAACTTTATATTGATTCAAAACAATCCCCCGCAAGGCAATTGCAATACAGCCTTCACCCGTTGTTTTGTTGAAAAGTCTCGCAACAGCGGGGTCATTGTCCGGGACTTTTATCGATCATTTTTCCGAAAGCTTGTTCGAATGGCAACGGCTACAACTGAAAGTTGTTTTAACGCCATTTTCAGTCGCCTAAGAGCACACTCCATATTGTTCGATTTTGCGAAAGACATGAAAGCTCAAGCTCTCTAGAGTCAGCATTGTATTGCATACCTTTTAGGCGTTGCAATCAACGAGTGTGTCTTTATTTTCAGCAAATCTGGTCTGCCTAATGTTTGCGTATGTTGCTGTACTGCAACAATGATATTTCTAATTTACCGGTAGAGGGGGGAAATTCGTGGATTATAGTGTGTTGGGCGATGGTATGGACGCGAGCTCCGTAGCAATCCCTTGTCTGATCCAGCATATATTTAACCAATTCACGGTTTCTCCATCGGTATTTCGTTTTTCTTTTATAAAATCGCTTTCTCCAGAGGTTGGATAGTAAAAAAATGTTCGCGTTTCATTTTATGTACTAAAAATTTATTATGTTTTCGACAATTTCGTATTACTTTGTAGTGTTATGATATTTTGTCTTGCATAGTGTGATGTATCTATTTGTTTAGTTTAGTTGTGATGTAAATGGTTGTTGTAACATAAAAGGAGTCCGCAGGGCCAGTTGTAATATAACAGTTCGACTTTGCTTTTTCCGAAGTTGTAAGTAGTAATATATTGGTTCTTGCCAGTTGTGGTGTATTGATTCTTGTAGTATCAACAAGTTGTGATGTATTGTTTTTATATGTTCTGCCGGATCACGAACTTGTAATATAATTCTCGTCCATTGAACCAGTTGTGTAGTTATTGTGTGCTTCTTCAGTTGTCATAGATTTCTTTATGCTAAATATCAATGTGACTAGCAGCGCCAGTGTGCCGAAAAGCCCGTGCAGCTAGTGCCAGTGTTGATATTTTATTTTCCTGTTTACTGTCTTTAAACGCCACTTCACCCTCCGTTTAAATGAAACACTCTTTCTTTATTTAGTTAACTTTTATTTAAAGCGTACTTATTAGTGCTATGGTTCTTCAATTAATTAAAGTTATCCTCCAAAACTATATTTCATTAAAATCTTTTAGTTTATGACACTGTTCCTCCCTACAATATACTTATTTTCAAACTTTATTTTATTAAGAGGTTTTAGTTGATTACACTATCGTTCCTTACGCTCTATTTAATGTGAAGACTTTATTCTATTAAGTCGTTTTAGTATATTGCATTGTCGATTTATTCCACTATACTTCTTTTCAAAACTTTATCTTATTAGAACGGTTTAGTAGCTTCTTACAATTTTGACCAACACACTCTATTTGAAATCAAAACCCCGTGACCACCTTGAACAAGGGACTAGCACCAACTCCTCGTCCTTTCTCGACTCGATCCTAAAAAACCTTGCCTTCAACAATGGCCTCGAATCCACTCGATCCCCGTCTCATTGTTTTTGCCCGAACAACAACTCTCATCCCACTATCGTTGTTCGTTTCCCATTGTACTTTTTCCTAGGTGTGAAACCTGGTATCTTTCACCAGATCTAAGGATATCTCCTTTTTTGCCTGGTCCTTTTTTCGGTGTTAAACTGAAAGAAAAATCAATAGCGCGTTTTTATTTCGCCTATTGTTTTTCTTTAGCCGAATGGATTTTTCCGTGGGAAACTCATGGAAGGAGGATCAATCGCGCCGAGGCGAATGTTTATTTTGCTTTATTGCCTTTTCGTTTGTTCCAACTTAATTTGGCTAGAACGAAAACTGGCGCTGGTTGTTTTAATGGTTTTAGGTAACCATTTTTTTGAAGGGGTCATAAAATTGCTGGCGCGCATTTTTATGATTCCCATCGATTTTGGTTCGGACGGCGGCATCTGGCTCGCATTTATTTGCATTTTAGGGTTTTTTTTTGGTGAACCCTTGGTTCAATGATTACATTTTTTCGGCTTTTATGTGAGTAAATTTAGCGTTCAGCTCAATTTACTTGGCATTTAATTGATTAGCGCAAATTGCACGTTTAGTTTGATTTGCTTGCTATCAATTTATGTGGGACCATTGGGTGTATGGGGTAATCTTTTGTTTTAGGCAGTTTCTTTATCGTTTATGTGGATGTTTTTTGGCGTTTATCGCCGCTAGCGGTGGAGACTAGCTCTAAAGAGGTAATTTTTATGGGATGGGTGGTTGTGGCCGTAACACCAGTTGTGATATATTTATATGTTGTAGTTGAGTATAGTGTTACGGATTTTCTGTTGTTGGATTGTATAGTCTTATGCATTCGGTGTGTTGTCACAATAGTGTAACATAATGGTGTAATGTAACCTGTAGTCCAACGTTGGGTGTCTGCAACACTGGCTGCGTCAGGTGTCGTCGCTCGGATGTTGTAGATTACAATTCGTTGGCAATAGGACATTTTGTTGTCTTCAGTTTCTTTGAAATAAGTAGTTTTCCCAGAAGATGCGTCTTCGCACGCGTCGTATTGTCACCAATGTGGTGATTCTGTACCAATGTGGGTATTTTGTTATATTGTCTTTCTATTCTTAAGTGGTAGGGTGCCTTAGGGGCACGCGTTCACCACCATACCCATAAATGAAACTCCGTAGTAGACTCTATTTTTTTATTTATTATTCAATCGCTTAAGACACTACTCTAAAGATTACTATGAACTTAATTACGAATAACTATTTACACCGCTATACAATTTGCTGAATCAGGCCTCTTTTGACCTGATATTTTTGGGTTATGCTTCCTCTTGAAGCACTTACGTCCAGTGTGTGGATCAGGTCTTCTTTGACCTGAAGTTGGTGGCTGGACTTAAAACCTATACCCTCCTTTACACTAGGGTGCAACACCCTTAGTGTGATATTTTGAGTCGATACTCGGGCGCAACGCCACTAAGTATCTTAAAAGAATCCGGAAGAATATTCGGGCGCAACGCCACTAAATATCTTACAGGAGTTCAGAGAAACAAGAAGGACCTGGAAATTAGAAATGAGTATGCACTCGATGTTACTGTCGGATGCATTCTAACTTTATTTTCCAATTATAATCCTATATATACAATTTTTCCTATACTACTACTCTTACATCTAATGAGATACAAATACAAATTAGTGCTTGTAACAGAGTGTGGGTTAGTTTTGGCTATGCACCAAGCACGGGTGCGGATTCTGCTAAAACACCACCGATGTTACGCAGGAAATTGTTCTCTTATGGCTGCTCACACACGAGACACGAAAATAAAACACAGTGGTTATGTACTCGGAAACTTACTTACTGTTCATTAATAAAACGCACGATCACCAATTTCCGTGGAATAAAACGCTGGAGTAGTTTTCCGTTTAGTCTTTATTGTTTAAATGTATACTTGTTTGTTGGTTCACTTAACTACTGATAATCGATTAATTAATAAATATATCGCACTGTATCAGTAAATTATTTTACGTAGATTTAATTTTTAATTCGTTTCGAAGCTGCGAGTCCAAAATAGATTGTGGTGGTCCGATGATAAAAAAAATAAATATTTGAAACAGGTATGAAACCACGCGAAACAAATTAACTACGACGACTTTCTCTCTGCTCTCGTACCACACACCACTGGTGACAAAATCTGACTGACCATTTGGTGCTCACAAAAGAAAAGGGACACCTAAAGGAAACCGCAAAAGGGGAGGAGCCACACGATTAACTCGAGGTAGTTAATCGTGATTGGACCGGGGAATAGGCATACATTAAGCATATGTGTGTATGCCTCGCATACGATCGTCCGGCGACAGACGATGGGTGCCAGCATCGCAACTGCATCTTCCACAAATGCAAACGATAACATCTGGGGTGAAAAAGACACGAACCGAAGATCTGGTCATCCTATGGGAGGCCATAAATCAACATTTCGGTTGACGATGTGAATTTCCTTTGGTCCGCCGACGGGTGGCGGCCGTTATTAGGGAATTGTGTATGCATAGCATTCTGTGGTGCCAATGCGATGTTTAGATATTGCAATGAATATAGGGTGCAGCCATTGCCAGATGTTGAAAGTAAACACTTGCTGGCTGCATCCAATTCGTTGCTTGTTTGCGGTCCCTGATCGGTGGGGACCGATAATAGGAAACCAGCGATTGCTGGTAATTAGGGAAATGTTTGGTTTGCCTCAGCCGAAACCTTGTCGGCGGTGGCAAACCAATGGGACCTAATAGCCGCATGCAAGGAGTGCCATGGGCAAATAAGAAAACGAGTCAACAAGGAACTCTTTGTTGATGTTGTTTCCACAGCATAAGGCTATGGAAACGAGATGCCCTGGGTAGAATGTATGCCTAAGGATGGGATTTCAAATGCCACGGCAATGTGATAATCTTTGCCGTGGACTTAATGTTTTTTTTAGGAATCGATGCCTGCCCGAGGATAAATTTCGATGCCACGGCTAAGTGATAAGCTTTGCCGTGGACTTAATGTTTTTTTTAGAAATCAATGCCTGACCGAGGATAAATTTTCGATGCCACGGCTAAGTGATAAGCTTTGCCGTGGACTTAATGTTTTTCAGGGATCAATGCCTGCTCGGGGATAAATTTTCGGTGCCACGGCTAAGTGATAAGCTTTGCCGTGGACTTAATGTTTATCGGGGATGGTGTTAGAGAAAAAAAGGGGTTTGGAAGGAAAACCCCCCACAGAATGGGTAAGCTGCCTAACGGATATTCATAACAGTTATCCGATTGGGTAACTGTATTAATTCCGGCGATTTGGCTGGGGGTAAATGCCGTAGCAAGGTTACGCAACCTTGCTGAAGTTCGTCTTAGAGGTGAGTCGGTTCGCCTGGAATAGTGGGGATCGAATGATGTATGGCTCTTCGGGCCCTGAAAAGCCCCACATCACTCCCTCCCCAGTGACGTAGTCACGAAACAGGTAAGGCAGGTTAGGAGGTGGTTAGTTGGTTATGGGCGCGCGCTTGAGCGCGAGTACGGGGAGGTTGTGTAGGTGGAATAGGAGTGGTATTCGAAGATGGAGATGATTCTGGAGCGGAAGCTTCCAGAAAACAGGGCTTAAGCCTTTCGACGCTGACCGTGGATCGCTTGCCTCTGATGTCGATCTCGAAGACGCAGTCACTGATGCGGCGGAAGACTTTGAATGGGCCATCATACGGTGGGTCGAGAGGTTTTTTGACCTTATCCACCCTGACAAAGACGTGCGTGCAGCTGTGCAGTTCAGGGTGGACGAAAAGTTTTTTGGAGCCGTGCCTGGTTACAGGGGTTGCCCTAACCTTACGTAGCAGGTCACGGAGATGTCCCAATTCACGAAGCTGGTCACGCGGTGTTTCGCCATTCAGGAAAAGTTCTCCTGGAAGCAGGAGGTTGGTACCGTAGGTAAGCTCTGCTGCCGAAGCACCCAGGTCCTCCTTAATACTTGTCCTCAGGCCGAGGAGGACGGTTGGAAGGGCGTCAAACCATTGTGTGTCATTATGACACATGAGTGAGGCTTTTAGAGATCTGCGCCAGCGCTCTATCATCCCATTTGATTGCGGGTGGTAGGCGGTGGTACGACTTCTTTGGCGGCCGAGAAGATTTGTTAGCTGCCTAAAAATTGTCGCCTCAAATTGTGGACCTCGGTCCGAAGTTATGGTGGTTGGTACACCGAAGCGTGTGACTCAAGTTGAATAAAAGGCCTTGGCGACTGATTCGGCAGTAACTGCCCGGAGAGGTGTCGCCTCTGGCCATCGCGTGCAGCAAGCACGGGCCCAACCGGTGAGATCTTTGTTCATCCGGGGCCAAATGAATTTGCGACGGACAGCAGCGGCTGTTGCTCGGCCGCTGGGGTGGGCTGGGTTGTGGTAAACCTGGAACACGCCCTTACGAAGTTTCTCGGGAATGTAAGGTCTAGCGGTTCCAGTGGAGACATCACACCAGATTTCGCCCAAAGGGTCGCGAAGGGTAATTTTCTTGAGCTCTAGTGCCGTATCGGCAGTTAGGAGGGACTTCAGCTGTTCGTCCTCCTCTTGAGCTAGGGCAAGGTCTGTGTTATTCAAGGCGGTACGCAAATGAATCGTATCGATTCGAGAAAGGGCGTCCGCCGTGACATTCTGTTTACCGGAGATATGCCTTATCTCCGTAGAATATTGCCCAATGAGGTCTAATTGACGCTCTTGTCGGGGGGAGGCATTTCCCGACTTCTTCCGGAACGCATAGACCAATGGTTTATGGTCTGTTAAGATAGAGAGTGAGCGACCTTCTATCATATGACGGAAGTACTTAACAGCGCTGTAGATCGCGAGTAATTCTCGGTCGTAGGCGCTGTAACGTCGCTCGGTGGGACTCAGCTTCCTTGAAAAGAAACCAAGTGGTTCCGGACGGCCTTCAATGTCCTGTTCAAGGACGGCTCCGATTGCGGTATCCGATGCGTCGCATTGGATATAAAGTGCCGCTCCCTCGAGAGGGTATCGGAGTAAGGTGGCATTTGCCAATTGTTCTTTGGACAGTTGGAATGCTCTGTCAGAGACTTCTGTCCAATTAATGGGGCGCTTATCATTGCGCTTAGCTCCTTTTAAGAATTCATTGAGCGGAGCTTGAATCTGGGCAGCATTCTTCAGGGTTGGACGATAGAAGTTAAGCATGCCCAAAAATCGACGAAGCTCACTCACGTTAGTTGGTCGAGGATACTTCATGAGGGCCTCCACACGGTCTGGTAGTGGGCGAATGCCCTGGTTGTCAACGACATAACCCAGATAGGTGATTTGCTCCTTGGCGTATTGACACTTATCTGGGTTGATGACAAGACCGAATTCACGGAGGCGCTCTAGGACCTGACGTAAGTGGCGTTTATGTTCGGCGTGGTCTTTGGAGGCGATGAGAATGTCATCAAGGTATGCATGGCAGCAATTAAGACCTCGTAAAGCCGTGTCGATATACCGCTGGAATGTCTGTGCGGCATTCCTGAGGCCGAAAGTCATCACTTTGAACTCGAAGAGTCCGAAAGGTGTAATGACTGCGGTCTTGGGGATGTCTTCTGGTGCCACCGGAATTTGATGGTATGCCCTGGTGAGATCCAGGGTAGTGAAGACGTTGCACCCTCGTAACTTGTACGAAAAATCGTAGAGGTGTGCAATAGGGTATCTGTCCGGGACAGTTGCTGCGTTCAACAGCCTGTAATCGCCACATGGGCGCCACTCACCAGAACGTTTCTTCACTAAGTGGAGTGGGCTTGCCCAGGGACTGTCCGACGGTTGGCAGATACCTAGTTCGATCATGTGCTCGAACTCCGCGCGCGCCGCACGTAATTTTTCAGGAGCCAGTCGACGTGGACGCTGGCTCACCGGGGGACCACGTGTTTCTATATGATGAAACACCGTGGCTTTGTGTCGGCGTTGGTTAGGTAGAGGAATTGTTGTACTGACAAATTCTTGTACCATAACCTGAAATGGGTCTATGCACTCTGTGGCCCCTGAAGTTGCCGCTGGAGATGCCGTCATGGGCAAGGGGGGTGCGGTTGGAGCCACTAGTCTGTTATGGGTCGAATCGACCAACAGATTATGTGCACCTAATAGGTCGGAACCTATCAGGGGTTCATTTACGTCCGCAATGACGAAACGCCAAGTGATCGGACGACAAAGACCCAATTGAAGTGTCAGCTTTTTACGTCCGTACGTAAGTATCGGCGTATTATTTGCAGCTGACAATTTAAGTGTGGCTGGCACTCGGTTACGCGGAGCAAACGATCGCGGGAGGACTGAAATATCGGCGCCGGTATCGACAGTAAAAGCGATATTCAGTTTAGAATCCCGAATGGTTAGGCGACTTATCGTATGGGTGCCGGCCGATTGCGCGAGGGGGTCGGTCGGCAAAATTAGTTTAAAGAGCGCCTCTGGTTGGTGGAAGGTTGCGTCCAACCACAAGGCGCCTTGCAATTGAATGCGCGATCACCGTATCGTTGGTGATTGGCGCACCAAGGCAGAGTAACGGCATTATCAGGTATATTCTGCCTATTGGTATTGCCGTTACGGGGAGGTCGAGCCGGAGCTCGCTGGGAATTGGCCCGGTGAGGGCCATTTTGAGGGATATAGGCCCTGTGAGGGGCAGTTTGGTAGGAATTCTGCCGATTGAGAGGACGGCTCGGCATGGCACGATTCTGGGCGCTTCGAGGATTGTTCCTCACCTCCGCGCGCAATTGAGTTATCTCGCGGAGGAGTGAGGTTTGGAGCGCCCGAAGGTCAGCAGGGGTTAATTGTGGTGGCGAACTTCTTTGGTTAAATACGTTGGGGCCTGCCTCTGGATTCCCCTGAGGGAAATTGATTGAGGCGGGCTTTCTATATGGTAATTGAGTTTGAGGAGGATGGAGAGTTGGGACCAATTGAGGGGCTGTGAAAGGCGGACGAGGGTGCCGTGTAGGCTGGGCGGCGTGTTGAGAAACCGCCGCTACTTGGTACGCAGGAGGCTCAGAATACTGATCTGAGCTTTCCATGATTGCGTCCGCAATTTTGGATAAATAGCCCAAACTCTGATTGGGTTGGGCTATAAGTGCCGAACGGGCATGTTGGGGAAGACACCTCAAAAAGTGAGGCAGTATAAGGTCGTCCCCAATCCTGGTCCCCGCTATAGAGCGTAAATGGGTCAGGAAAAGAGATGGTCGCATCCCAGAAAGGTTGGTTACGGCGGCTAACGTTGTTGCCGCACACTTCCAGGCTCGTCCAAAGCGTCGAGCAGAGCTTCACGCATGTTGCTATACGGGTTGCGGCCGGCCGACCTTATTATGTGGGCAACGTGCGGTCGCTGAGTGCGGTCAAGCACTTTCAACAGCTCGACTGCACGAAGTTGTTCGTCGTGCAAGGCTGAGGCCTGGAAGATGCGGTCTGCCACTGCAAACCAAAGGTCTGGGTCCTCCTCATCGAAGGGGGGAAGCACTATATTTGAAGGACGAGTCCCATTCCCGAGGCTGGAAGCATCGTGGAATTCTTGGGACTCTGGTTGCCTATGGGCTTGTTTGGAAGTACCGGCACTAGTTGTGGGCATTAAAATGCCGGAATTTACCAAAGGGCCGGTACCAGAGGCGTTAGGAGCAGTCGGGGGTGTGTCTGTGTAAGTAGTCTGGGGTCGGTTCACAACGCTGGGGGCAACCGGTGGTGCCAGGGGAGTAGATTGTGCAGGCAAGTCTTGATCAGCATCGACTTGCTCAGCGGGGAAATCGACGCTGGAGGCGTCGTGGAATTCAAGGGGCTCGGGTTGTTCCTGGGCCTTTTTGGCCGATGTGTTTCGCGTGTTGACCATTATGGGTAGTGACGCGAAACGGGAGTCAAAGGCGTAAGAGGGCGCGAAGAAAGGTGTAGGGGGGCCAATTGGTCAAAAGAAGTCGCAGAGAGTCGAGAGTAGCCAAGTGCAGTGGAATGGAGTTAAACAGCGGTCGATAGGTCGCGAATGAAACGGACAGAACTGTATTGTTATACCGCTCAATCCAACAATAATTAAATTTTATTTTAAATTTTCAAAGCCGAAAAAAAAACTCAATTACGCGGACCTGTGTGTGACTGCAAGTGTGTGGGTGAACGTTTATTTGCGACAAATACTGATTCCAATGTGACTATGTACCCTGAAGGGGTTTACAAATATTTCAAGGCGCTACGATTATTGGGTAACTATTCCCTTGACAAAGAGAACCGGCAGAACAGAAATAATATATCGATGCCGGAATAATTGCGATCGTTTAAACGTTTTTGTCACTTTTTTCCATTAAAGTAATTCCCAAAATTTAATAATATTTTGTAATGTATTGTATATTCGTTTGTTTTTTAACCTAATACCTGTTACGTTTAATACACTTGTTTTATAGTTTAGCTAATATATTTGGTTTTAGGTTAACAGCTTTTAGATTTGTAATGAAAGTGGTTATTATGTCACGCTTTTCTTATACTTCAACTATATAGTTGGATTGGTTTTTTATTTCAATAAATTAATAATAATTGTTTGTATTGTATACTATACAAAATACTAATAAAACAAGGAAAATCAGAACTTTAGAAAAACAAAACGAAAAAGGAAAATATGCAAATTTATGTATTTTGTGTTTAGAATAAAATTTTTAGCAATATGAATTTAGTTTTTTTTTTAAACTAATTGGAACAGAAAGATAGTCGACTAATAATATACTTTCAAAAAAAAAAACTACACAATATAAAAAAGTATTATTCGTATTTCAATCAATAAGAGAACTTATGCACAAATAAGGTATGTATCTAGTTATTCCTGTGTCTGAGGAATGTCTGGCTTTTTGTTTCGTTAATAAAATTTTTAAACACACAATCTTAGGAGATAAATAAACTTGGAATAGCGCATAATCGTTAAAAGACAAACGTAAAAATTAGGAAAAACAACTAAATGATTTTCTGAAAATTTATTAGTATCGGTTATGCCCTGACAATTAAAGATCATTTGCCGTTTGTTGTGATTCACAATACAATTCACTCTCTAAAAAAAAACCATTATAACGTTTAAAATTCTATGTTTGGCGGCTCAGAAGGTGCTCACCACTAGAGAACTGAAACTAAGTATCTTGAAAAGGAAAATTACACAAGGCAAGGAAACTGCTAATTTCTAAACAATACTTGCGGTTAATCCGTAGGGTTGCTGCTGGTGGAACTTATATGCTGTCGATCTTCCGGTGATGTTGATACGTTCAGCAGCGTTGGGGTTGCTGCACTCCTTACGAATTTCTTAGCACTTGTCACTTTCATAGACTGATGTCACTGGTACTGCCTTTTGATTTAATTATTCGAAGTAGTATTAAGGCGCGTGTTGGCGAGTCGCGGTCACCAATGTGGGTAGTTTATACTTGAGCATCAACAAGGAAGCGGATTCAATACAAACACCACGTACAACACGCCGCGAAAAAGAAACAAAGTTCACCAGAGAAACACATTGAGTTTGTTTTAACGTTACTGTTTTTTATTTATATCAGCAAGGTTGATTAATTTTATAATATGTATGATATATTTTATTATTGTTCACACTGTTTTAATATTAATGTTTTTCATTAATTTCGGCAAGGTTGATTAATTTAATAAAATGTATGATATATTTTATTATTGTTCACACTGCTTTAATATTAATGTTTTTCATTCACAACTCCACGACTGCGGCACTATCTGACTACAGCATTCGACTCCGACTCCTGATGTGTGCGACAAGTTTGGTGTATAATATCTGACTGACCATTTGGTGCTCACAAAAGAAAAGGGACACCTAAAGGAAACCGCAAAAGGGGAGGAGCCACACGATTAACTCGAGGTAGTTAATCGTGATTGGACCGGGGAATAGGCATACATTAAGCATATGTGTGTATGCCTCGCATACGATCGTCCGGCGACCGATGATGGGTGCCAGCATCGCAACTGCATCTTCCACAAATGCAAACGATAACATCTGGGGTGAAAAAGACACGAACCGAAGATCTGGTCATCCTATGGGAGGCCATAAATCAACATTTCGGTTGACGATGTGAATTTCCATTGGTCCGCCGACGGGTGGCGGCCGTTATTAGGGAATTGTGTATGCATAGCATTCTGTGGTGCCAATGCGATGTTTAGATATTGCAACGAATATAGGGTGCAGCCATTGCCAGATGTTGAAAGTAAACACTTGCTGGCTGCATCCAATTCGTTGCTTGTTTGCGGTCCCTGATCGGTGGGGACCGATAATAGGAAACCAGCGATTGCTGGTAATTAGGGAAATGTTTGGTTTGCCTCAGCCGAAACCTTGTCGGCGGTGGCAAACCAATGGGACCTAATAGCCGCATGCAAGGAGTGCCATGGGCAAATAAGAAAACGAGTCAACAAGGAACTCTTTGTTGATGTTGTTTCCACAGCATAAGGCTATGGAAACGAGATGCCCTGGGTAGAATGTATGCCTAAGGATGGGATTTCAAATGCCACGGCAATGTGATAATCTTTGCCGTGGACTTAATGTTTTTTTTAGGAATCGATGCCTGCCCGAGGATAAATTTCGATGCCACGGCTAAGTGATAAGCTTTGCCGTGGACTTAATGTTTTTTTTTAGAAATCAATGCCTGCCCGAGGATAAATTTTCGATGCAACGGCTAAGTGATAAGCTTTGCCGTGGACTTAATGTTTTTCAGGGATCAATGCCTGCTCGGGGATAAATTTTCGGTGCCACGGCTAAGTGATAAGCTTTGCCGTGGACTTAATGTTTATCGGGGATGGTGTTAGAGAAAAAAAGGGGTTTGGAAGGAAAACCCCCCACAGAATGGGTAAGCTGCCTAACGGATATTCATAACAGTTATCCGATTGGGTAACTGTATTAATTCCGGCGATTTGGCTGGGGGTAAATGCCGTAGCAAGGTTACGCAACCTTGCTGAAGTTCGTCTTAGAGGTGAGTCGGTTCGCCTGGAATAGTGGGGATCGAATGATGTATGGCTCTTCGGGCCCTGAAAAGCCCCACAAGAGCATTACTATTGCATACATAGAACACAACCAAAGAAAACCTGAACATTATCTGCTGTTTAACAGAGCGTTATACAGAAGGCAATCGGTATTTACAAAACATACAAAGTATAGTAAAAAGACAAGAGGAACTCAGGTTCTGGTACACTAATCGTAATTTTATGATGGTCCTGTGGCGTAGGTGATGTATTATGCCGGACACGGGCAAACGGTTCACTTCACTCCCCAGCACTAACCGATTTGGCGAAAGAAAACACCAACAAGGAACGACGATCCGTACCGAACACCAGAAGACATCCGTTTGCCAAAAGATTAGAACGCACGTTATTCTCTGTCACTTACTGATTGTCCGTTGTAAATGATCTTCCAAGAATCCAAGAGTACAAGAAAATGAAACGCACTGCTTTAATTTATTTCTATTTGTGTCTATTGTTTATAACTTCATTTAAGTTGTTATTTATTTTTGGGTCTACATTAGTTGTTTTTATCGATATGTACCGTTACACATGTTGTATTTGGCACATGCGGGACACGGTTTAATTGGTTTATTAAAACGTTTCATTGGTGGCACTGGGGATTTGTTTGGTGAATTAAGGGTTCGACTCGTAAAACATCGCGTGTGTAAACGTACCGTACCGTGTGCACGGTACGGCAAAGGGAAGAAGACCCGACCGACTCCTTTGATGATTGTAATAAGACTCCTAGATAACCCACCGTACCGGCGCCGGTACGGTGGATGGCAGGCGACCCGACCGCCTTGCTGGTTGAATTACGACTATAGCTTTGCTCCAATTAATGCGTGTAGCATTTTCAGGTGCCTAATGCGATTGCATTGGCGAAATTATATGGGAATGGATATGGTCTTATGGGGGTTTTTAAGGAGAGCGTACCCTGTGGTTTGGCGGAACCGCCACTGTTCCTTTTTGGGTGGTCGGTGATTCACTTCACACCTTCTGCTGTTGGTACTGGGTGCTATTGTAATTTGCCGGTTGCGGGCAAATACTGATCTTGTTGATGGCATATGGTGATGATGACGGCACGAAGATACACGGGGTTTATTGCCCAGTCATAAATCGTGATGGGATGTGGCATTCAAAGAATGTGATGCATGGAAGTACGGCGCCTATTGTTTTATCATGCTCTTGTAACCATGATAATAGCTGAGATATTGTATTGACATGTAATGACTCGGCGGCATCTGGCTCAGCTTGCTATCATACTCATAGGATGGCTGGGCCGTGGTATGAACGAATGTAAAGAATTGACAGGACGGTGACTTGGCGCAAATGGCGCCGTATGTGCTCATAAACACAATTAATGCCGGAGGTCGTCGGCCTTAATCTAAAACAACGCATTATTAAAATTCGATTTAATTTCGTAATGTAAAACTGATTTAATTTTGAAATGTATTACTTATAGTTAGTGTTCCACGGGAGATTACAACTGTTGAAACTGATTTAATTTTGTACGACACTAACGATTTGAGGCTATTCATTTTAAATTACTTCCATAGAAGGAGGACCCTTTAATACAGACCGTTCACTTAACCGTGCTTCGCTCTACTACCGATCTATTCTTTCATCCTTCCCCCATCGGCCACCCATCACTGTATCTGTAAAAAAAGATAAAAACATACATGCTCGAGCGCAATCTTTTGCTGTCGACCTAAAAGGGGACAATTTTCCTTGCATCAGCACAAAGGGCGCGAAACATATTGGATGATTGCCTCGGTTGGTCATGGTGTGTATGTCCGCAAGTATACGGACCGTGAACCGACCAATTCCATAAGGGAAACACCATGAGCAATGATCTGCAGCTGGGCACGTCATCCAGCAAGGGCATGAGCACGTTTACATAGATGTTACACAGCGCACAGCGTTTTTGTCGTTTGGCTGTGCATGTTCGCAGACAGTCAAAACATCTGGAACCAGTAATCACCGTCAAAAAGGGTTGCGGCAGAGCGATATGATGCATACGGGAACCATTGTACATCCATCGTCAGCATCTCGTTGGTGCTGAATTTATTTGGTTTAGTTTTTGCGTCCCGTGGAGGGTATGCTAATGCTGTTCGTACGATCGATCGATGGCTCTGGGAATTTGACTTACCATGCACGTGTGTGGAAAAAAGTCTTTCTTGTGTGCATGGATAAGTTCAAGGATTTATGTCGGTTACGCAATGTTGTAACCGATTTGGATCTTAGGCACATGCTGCGCTGGTGCCCGTGTTTCGCTTGGTCGGGTGATTTGGCGACCGATATGATTTGACAATGTTGGTTTGCGAATGGTGCGACCAAATTGCTTTCGGGGAACATGGTGCGTTTAATATAACCATGCTCTTAGGGAAATTACTATTTGGTGCATGTACTTATTGCTTTAGTGCAACTCGTTAGCCTAGATTCTTTGGAACCATTCTATGTTGCAATTGGGAAAGGTCAGTAGCTGTGTTCCCTGGAACTACCACCCTTGCTTGTTTCAATGCTATTGTATGTCCTAGGGGAAAGTTAGGTGTTGCACCTGAAAAAGGCAAGCGGTGGCGTTATTGAAACCGCCGCAGCTTCACTCCACTGAACATTCAATTTGTTGTATTATACACTGATTAATTAACATATTTACACGGGACGCTTTAATTTTCTATTCTTTAATAAATTTTACAATACAAAAATTCGCGTTTAATGAAACTAAACTTCTCGCATCGTGTTTTCCTCTTATCTTTCTTTTTACTACTTGTTTTCTTGACTGGGCCCAAAAACGCACCAGATGTTTTCGCGAATACTCGTTTCACCAGTTCTAACAGACTCTACTGCTCGCAAGTTCTTTCTCGACTACTTTTTCTTCTCTCTTCATCTCTCCGAAACGAAACGAGCCGTAGCTGTTTCCGCGGAGTCTACATTAACGAACAAACAAAAAGAATCGTGCACTCTCTTTCGACGAATGCCACTCCGAAAATGCAGATCACCGGCTCTCAAACCTTCACTCTATTTTTCAATTCCCTTCAATTTATTGGCTATTTGTATTAAATCTAAAAATATATCTGTGGGACACCGGGTATGAAGGAGTATACTACGTAACAGTAGTAATCCTGGGGAATATACAAGGAATTGGTTTTCCGGATTGCCATTTCTATCACTCCGAAATCACAAACTTTCCTATGTATGGCCTGGGAATGTCGTCTACACATCTTTGGAATATGGAAGGTGCGTTCTTTAGTCCAAATGGCATTCTGTTAAATTCATACTGGCGCCGTTAACTGAAAATGAAGTCTTTTGTTTATCGGATTCTTTTATTCGAATTTGGTGAAAGCCTGCTTCTAAGTCTATGGTCGAAAAGAGTTTCGCTTTTCCTAAATTCTGAATTGTTAAATTTATGTCGGGAAGAGGATATCGATCGAAAATTGTTTCTGAGTTTAGCTTCTGGAAATCAATTACTAATCTTCGTTTGGGTTTTCCAGACTCATCTAGTCCCTTCTTCAGAACTACCCATATAGGCGAGTTGTAAGGGCTTGTTATGTTTTTGTAAATAACAAATCTTTATAAATCGTTTTATATTTTTTTATATACTTTATATTTTAAGATAACTTTTAATAGAACTATAAACTTGACCAGCGCTAGCCATGAACTTCGTCCGAATGCCATAGATTGTTCACGCTAGGTGGCACTTCATGTATCATGACAGGGCTATACGATTTTTGAATTATACCGTTTCTTAAAAGTTCGTTGATTTCGGTTTCTACAAAGTTTTTATCGGAGATAGGATATCGGTACTGACGTGAATAAATTGGTTCCTCACTTTTTGTGTTTATAGTTGCTCCTATAGTGGTGGTAAAAGGCAATACAGGGTTTGATTTTTCTAATTTTTCTATAATATTTACAATTTCGGTCATATTTATCGTTATCGATAGTGTAATTTATGCACTCTGTTTTCTTTACTTTATATTTTAACTAGTTGACCCGGCAAACTTCGTTTTGCCATATACATTATTTCTAGGGATTGTTTAGGTAGAAAAAAATGACTAACTTATTGAAAGTGTATGAGGATTCGGTGTATGAGTGGAAAAGGCATGGAGCACTGTCGATGATAACGGAATATAAAAAAAACAAACCACTAAACATTTATTTTTTAAATTTATTAAATTGTATGTACATATCACTAATTATGACAATATTACTAAAAAACAATATCAGTCTCTTAATGCAACAGAGTGTACAACATTTTTTGTTTTCCCATCTTTAGCTAACACAAACAAACTGGATGGTTTGCCCACTCGAGAGCACGCCACGTATAATTGTCCGTGTGAAAAACATGATGTGCTCAAATCTAAACCACAGACAGACATCGTTTGGCCTTGAGACTTATTGATAGCCATTGCAAATGCCAATCTAATTGGAAATTGAAGGCGTTTAAATTGCATTGGTACATCTGTGGGTATAATAGGGATTCGCGGTAGTAATATATTTCCACCTCGGAATTTGCCATTTAAAATGATGGCTTCAATAACATTTTTCATTAATTTTTTAATAACTAATCGCGTGCCGTTGCACAACTGTGGTGGGTTCAAATAACGAAGCAAAATAACCGGAGATCCAACCTTCAGTTGTAAATTATATGGTGGCATGCCTGGTAAATCCAATGAGTTTAAAAACTCTGTTGGATAATTCACAGCTTCGGTGGTATCGCAACTGTATCAATAGATTTGTATGACACCAAGTCTCCTGGCAATAAATCTTGTATCTTAAGATTCAATTCGTTGACGTCCACATTTTTTGCTGCTAAAATTGCTCTTTCTGCCAGCCACTCATGATTTGTGTATTGTCTGTGAACATCGGGAAATATTTGGACAATGAGAGCATCTTGCGAATCAATGATTGTGCAGAAATCGGTCGGTAATTTTATGCGTCCAGTTTCATCTGTAGTAACTTTTCCATCGCCGATATCTAATAGTTGTTTTGAGAATGTTTCAGCAGATGGATCTTGAAGCATTTGAACGCGCATATTTACTTTCAGTTGTACTTTTTCAACATTACGCCACAGTGGCGATGATTTTAAGCACGCGTTGATCTCATCAGCGTATGTTGAACGTGGTAGGGAAGTGTTTGTCTGAAATCACCTGAAAGGAGTAACAAAGTTCCGCCAAATAGTTTGTCGTTATTTTTTATATCCTTCAATGTCCTGTTCAACGCCTCAAGCGAATGTTTGTGCGCCATAGTACATTCATCCCAGATGATAATTTTACACTGTTTCAGTACTGTGGCCATGGAAGATTATTTTTTTATGTTGCACACTGCGTCTGGGTTATTTTGAATATTTAGTGGCAGCTTAAATACTGAATGAGCTGTTCTACCTCCATCCAATAAAGTTGCCGCAATGCCAGATGATGCAACAGCCAATGCGATGCCATTACTTGATCGTATTTCGGCGAGAATTAACGAAATAAGGAATGTTTTGCCAGTTCCACCTGGTGCATCCAAGAAAAAGAAACCACCTTGTCCTGCCGCAACTGCGAGCATGATACGGTCGTAAATGGCTCTTTGTTCGTCATTCATTAGTGGGACATTGCGAGCAACAATCGCTGCCATTTCTGTAGTATTGTATTGTAGTTCACGATTCAATTCAGTGTTAATTAAATCAGATGCATTTCGATTTGGGGAATGCATACCGAAATGACAGAGAGGTAAGTTGGCAATAATAATGCAAAGATCCTCAATAGCAATCAATTCTTCATTGTACATAGTGTCGCTGAATGCTATCGTTAGATCATTGCATCGTGTACGATGTTGATGCAATATATCATCAGTCATTGAATCTTTGTGATTATCCCATAATGTCTCTGCTCTGGCCGGAAAACATGTAGTCAACACTATAGCGAACAGTATACGAATTTGTCTTGCTGTACAGTTCAATCCTGCTTCAGCAAGCATACATTCCCACTGGTTGTCATCTTCCAGTAAACCGAGTGCAAGGTATGCATCTTTATATGTTGGATACTGTTGCTCATTCACTTTACGTATATCTTGAAATGACAATGGGCCGGTGACATTAACCAACAACAGCCGGAGATAAAAGCACTCAGTCTGCCTTGGATTAACTGTAAATATTCGTCCCAAGGTGTTTGATTTGAATAAACCGGGACATGCATCAATTGGTGTGCCTTGCTTACGGGGCATCCATTTTTTTGTTGGTGCCCATGTGAAATAACGTGGTACTTCTGAATAGGGTAATGTTCGTGCAAAAGCACCAATAGCATCCGCACGATTACACAATTCAAAAAATTCGGTGAGTGTAGTTTTTTGTGGATTTATCGCACGATCAATTGCTGTCTCGCTCGTGAAATATACGCGCTGGCCGTTTTCAAGATGGACGGCTAAATGAATGTGTGGGGGTATTCGACTCTTACGCCGGTACAGGCGCGGATTCAGTAAATCTCCACCGATGTTGCTCCGGGCGCCGCTCGCCAAAATGCCAAATAAAACCCACTGAATGGTTGGTAGTAAAGGGGTTCTTTAATTGATTGCGATTGGGTTTCGTTTATTAGTTGTAACACACCTCGGTTATGATAATGTTTTCCTCCCCTTTTATTTGGTAAACTAACGAACAAACACACGCAACGGGGAAATGATGGTCGAGCTATAGGATGTCAGTGTTTCTTTTTTATTCTGTTAAGCTACGGTGTTTAAACGCAACGGACAAATGTGGAATGCTTAAGACACTCGGTTTCTATTTTCTTTTATTCTGTTAAGCTACGGTGTTTAAACGCAACGGACAAATGTGAAATGCTTAAGACACTCGGTTTCTATTTTTTTTATTCTGTTAAGCTACGGTGTTTAAACGCAACGGACAAATGTGAAATGCTTAAGACACTCGAGCGTAGAATTCGGACCCTTCTCGATTGGTTGTTGAAACTCGACTGGCTCCTGGATGAATATAATTCATTCATTGCGTCGTGGCGGTGCGTCATGGCAGAGTTAGGCTCGCTGCCAATTACGGGGAATTGTGGACGAGTTGCTATGCTCGCATAGGGATTCAGTTCCAACGAATTCTGGCCGTACAGGCTGGGTTGACTTCGTTGGTTGGGTGTACCGGGAATTGGTTTGGCGACGCGAGCGAGTATAGGCATGTATTTTCGGGGGAAATTGGGATGGCTTGGGTGCAAGCAAGGGATATCGTTTAGATAGAAATGTTAACCGAAATAATTTCGGGGAAATGTGCGCGGTTTATTTGGTTGGTAGTGTTCCGTTGAGGATTGGGTATACGCTTTGTTAAGGCATATGAACTTCGGAGAAATGTGTGCGGCTGGGTATGCTTGCTGATGTTCCGTTGAGGATTGGATATGCGTTGGCTATGGCATACGAGTTTCGGGGAATGTGGATTGTTTGGTTGCGTTGAGGAAATATGGATGATTGAGTAACGCAATTTTGGGAAAATGCATGTGGTGGTGATTAGAATATATTCGGTTGAATTATATTCTCTTGGAGGTTTGGGAAATGTTTTATTGCATATTTGGGAATATATGCTATTGCAGGTTTGATTTTTGCATGTTTGCAGGTTAGGGTTGTGGGTTGGTTCTCCGTGTGATGTAGGGAACCCCCACAGTACTCCCCGCCCAGTGACGTAGTCACGAAATAAGGGTAGGGCGAAAGGAGTAGGTTGGTGTGTGGCGGGAGGAATGTTAGGTAGCAAGGGGTCTGGTGGGTTGGGTTTGTCGCTGAAGGCGCGGTGATAGGGATTGGGTCGTCGTTGGGAGTGGACCTGGTTGTAGGTGCCGCGTGTGTTGTCCAGTGGTCTGTTGTGGTCTGTGTTGACCAGCAGGTATGATGGCTGGGTAAGTGGTGGCCTGTCGGTAGCTCTCTCACATTTGCCGTGACGAAATTGCGTGTGTGGGATGGAGGAGCTTGGAGGCCGGAGTTTATTCTTCTGCGCAGTGACGGGGTGCCGTGTGCCGGGTGGAGAAGGTTTGGTTTGAGGGTTGGCATTTTTCGTGCATACGGTGGTATGGGGGGTTGTTTGCCGCTCTTGGTGGGAGTGCGGTTTCCTGGGCGTTGGCGTCGACGTGGAGTCTTGGCCTTGCGGGTTGGTGTTGGGGTAGGGGTTGCTGGGGAATTCCTAGGTTTTGATCTCCTTACCGTTTTTCGGCATTGATCCCACGTGTGGTCCGTATGGCCACATACCGCGCATCCGATTGGGCCGCTAGTCACTCGGATGGTTGATATAGTGGGGTTTTGGGAGGTAAGGGGTTGGTGTGGTCGCGGGTGTGCTTCCCTCGGGGACTGCCTCTGCTGGCGCGGTGATCTATTCTGTGGGAGTGGGATATGGTGTGCACGACATTCTACAATGTCGTGGCCATACTGCCAGCACTCCCGACAGAAAGGCGTGTTTCGCCTTTTTAGGCACTCGTCGTACAGGTGGCCTTTTTTATGGCAGAAGCTGCACGTGATGCGTGCGGTCAGTGAGTACAATCGATGGGCGCCTTGATCCCTCGTGGGTTGATCCACTGGTGTGGTATTGTGAGGAGGCGGAGGCCGATCTGTCTGTTGGGTATGCGCGGTTCGGTGGGGGCTTCTTATCTTCGCGTGAATTTGGTTTAGTTCGCGACGGAGTGAGGCCCGCAACGCGTGGAGATCGGATATGGTGGCGGGCGCAGGGGAGCTGTCTGAGGGAGACTGGTTGGGCCTGCTGTCTTGGGTCCGCTGTGGGAATTGGGTTCCGCGGGGTGGGGTCCTGGGGGCTTCTGAAGGGGCTGCAGGAGAGTGCCGTGTAGGCGGTGCGGCGTGTTGGCTAACCGCCGCGACCTGGTATGGTGGGAGCTCAGACTGTGGGTCTAAGGTTTCCATGATCGCGTCAGCCACCTTTGATAAATAGCCCAAACTTTGGTTAGGTTGGGCCATTAATGCCGAGCGGGCATGTTGGGGTAGATTCCTCAGAAAATGTGGCCTAATTAGGTCATCCGAGATCCTGGTCCCCGCTATGGAGCGTAAATGGGCCAGGAAAAGGGATGGTCTAATACCCGAGAAATTGGTCTCATTCGCCAGTCGTTGCTGTTCGATGCTGATGGGCTCGTCCAAGGCGTTGAGGAGCGTCTCCCGCATGTTGCTGTAGGGGTTGGGGCCTGGTGACCTGATTGCGTGCGCGATATGCGTCCGCTGTGTCCCATCCAGCACCCGCAGCAATTCTATAGCACGATGTTCTTCATCGTGGATGTTGGCGAACCGGAAAAAACGTTCGGCTGTAGCGAACCAAAGCTCTGGATCCTCCTCGTCGAACGGGGGGAGCTTTATATTTTGGGTAAGGGGTGAGAATTCGACGCCGGAAGCGTCCTGAAACGCGGGGGAGTTGGATCGCGGTTGTTCCTGCTGGGTAGTACCGCCTCGTGTGGTGGGCATAGTGGTGCCGAAGTCGGAAAGGGTAGGCGGGATTGAGGAGAGACGGGGTGTGTCTGTGGATGAAGCCGAGAGGCGTGGAGCGGACGCGTGAGTCGATAGGAGCCGCGAGGGGGGGTCGAGCAAGTTTTGGTATTGTCAAACGAGTCGCCGCTGAACGCGAGGAGTCGAAAGGCGTTGAATGGAGTCGAGTGGTGTCGCAAGTGCTGTAAATAAGGTGCTGTGCGTGGATTGTGCCCAGAAGGGGCTTACGGTAGTTTGTAATTTTAATTTTTGGGGGTTAGTATTGTTTACTAATTATATAGTTTTCCTCTGCCTTATAATCAATGGTAGTTGTTTCTTCTTATGAATTTTAATTCAGTTGCTCTTTTTTGGTGATCTTTCGTGTATTAAAATTAAATTAAGTATTTTTGTTCTTTGATATTGCCCTTGTTCTGTTCGCTTGTTTGCCTTGTAGTGTGGGTATTGCCGTGGTTTAAATGTTAATTAAGTTTGTATACATGTTTTTGTAAAAAAAAAGGGAAGGAACTAAGGGGAATTCAGGAGAAAACCGCGAGGTGGTCTCTGGTTGCAGAGGCGAAACTAAAGGGATTGCTATTTGAGATGCGGCTTAGTTGTGTGCGTTAATTTCTTAATTTCTGTTATTTTGTTGGTGCAAAATAAAGCTTATTGGGTTGAGTATTTAAAAATAAAGGTGTGTGTGCGCGGGCTCGACCCGAGTGTGTACCCAGAAGGGGTTTACAATTGTTTATTAATTCTATTGGTAGTGTTGCATTCTTTATGTATATATTTTTTTTTTTTTTAATAAACTTACAATTTTTCTTGGCAGGTTTCGGGGTTGTGCCGTTTGTGTTAAGCTTAGGGAAAATGGAAAGTTTTATCTGTACAGTTTTTCAGTTAATTGTATAAATTTGTTTGTTATAATATATTGCCGATCGGTTTAGTTGAATGCGTTAAACTTAAGTTCTATTTATGTATCAATAAGCATACATTCAGTGTTTCCTTCTCTTCTATATTGGTTTTGTCAAAAATTTTGCTTACATATACAACCTGGAAACGGGCTCAATTTTGTTATACGACACAATAATGGGGTGTTAATTACGGGCGCAAAATTAAGAATAATTATACTGCTTGGTTCAAGGGTGGAAGAGAAATTATTGCGAGTAAATTCTTCGAGTCTGTTGTAGTTTATTTGGTGCGCACTTAATTTAATTGGACACGGTTGCACCACTAAACCAAATAATTAATTGGAGGGCTTACGGAAACTAGGGGTTCCTGTTGAGTTGTTTGCTGATGTTGTTCGGGTCGTTCCTGGTTCGATGAAGCTGAGGTGGCTGCGCTGCGTCGCTGGATTGTTGGTTGGTTTAGAAATCGTTGGGGCTCTGGTTGCCCTTTCAATGTCTTTCCGTTTTTTTTTTTTTTTTTTTAAACTTTAAATTTTAAATTTTTGGGGCTGTCACTAATTTAGTTTTGGTTGGAGGTTGCGTGGTTTTTGTGTTCGGGTCGCTGCACCCGTTTAGTGTCTTTTTATTTTTTATTTGGGGCGCGTATCACCACTTGCACTTGTCACTGTTTAATTGTTGTTCGGAAGGTGTGTGTTTTTTATCGGGGTCACCAGTGTGGGGGATCGGTAGGTGTGTCGCACGGAGACTAGTTCACTCTTGTCCCCATCATCACAGAATGTTCCACTGATACGTAGTTGTCTGAGGCAACTGCCAACTTCACTAAATTGAAACACGCATTTCTTGTCCTGTTAAATTTTATATATATTTATCGTTCTCTTGGATACACATGTAGACTAATTGTAGGAACGCCTTCAAAGGTGCGGGCGTTAAGATATTCACGAGAATAAGATTAATAACATTTAGTAGTTCGGCTTCATTTAGAACACGGTGCGGGCGTTAAAATATTCACAAGAATAAGATTAATAACATTTAGTAGTTCGGCTTCATTTAGAACACTATTTCATAAGTATATTACAAGGGTGTAGTCGGTACACTGTTCGCTCTACTTTGTCGGCTCTTACAAATTGCGATGGGTTTTCCTGCCGTATTATAGCGTTTTTAGGAGGGGTATCTCTAGTACGCGCACCTGGCCCCTTTTCACAAGCATTTCACAGGGTGTTACAATGTGGTCTTTGCATATTCGTTACAAGGGGGGCCGGTATTCGAGTGTTTGGGGGGGGGACGTGCAAGCGATGTTAAGTATTATAATTCACTTATGTCTTATTTGTTAAAGAATGAATGCACTTCGCGTCTACACCATAATTACTCGACTACCTTGAAGACTCACGAAACTCGGCTCTCTATAACCCGGGGGTGTGCGCACGTCAGTTGGTTAAATTCGACTGACTCATGAATGAAAATAATTCATTCATTGCGTCGTGGCGGTGCGTCATAGCAGAGTTAGGCTCGCTGCCAATTACGAGGAATTGTGGACGAGTTGCTATGCTCGCATAGGAATTCAGTTCCAACGAATTCTGGCCGTACAGGCTGGGTTGACTTCGTTGGTTGGGTGTACCGGGAATTGGTTTGGCGACGCGAGCGAGTATGGGCATGCATTTTCGGAGGAAATTGGAATGGCTTGGGTGCAAGCAAGGGATATCGTTTAGATAGAAATGTTAACCGAAATAATTTCGGGGAAATGTGCGCGGTTTATTTGGTTGGTAATGTTCCGTTGAGGATTGGATATACGCTTTGTTAAGGCGTATGAACTTCGGAGAAATGTGTGCGGCTTGGTATGCTTGCTGATGTTCCGTTGAGGATTGGATATGCGTTTGCTATGGCCTACGAATTTCGGGGAAATGTGGATTGTTTGCTTGCGTTGAGGAAATATGGATAATTGAGTAACGCAATTTTGGGAAAATGCATGTGGTGGTGATTAGAATATATTCGGTTGAATTATATTCTCTTGGAGGTTTGGGAAATATTTTATTGCATATTTGGGAATATATGCTATTGCGGATTTGATTTTTGCATGTTTGCAGGTTAGGGTTGTGGGTTGGTTCTCCGTGTGATGTAGAGAACCCCCACAAACTAATCGCGTGCCGTTGCACAACTGTGGTGGGTTCAAATTACGAAGCAAAATAACCGGAGATCCAACCTTCAGTTGTAATTTATATGGTGGCATGCCTGGTAAATCCAATGAGTTTAAAAACTCTGTTGGATAATTCACAGCTTCGGTGGTATCGCAACTGTATCAATAGATTTGTATGACACCAAGTCTCCTGGCAATAAATCTTGTATCTTAAGATTCAATTCGTTGACGTCCACATTTTTTGCTGCTAAAATTGCTCGTTTCTGCCAGCCACTCATGATTTGTGTATTGTCTGTGAACATCGGGAAATATTTGGACAATGAGAGTATCTTGCGAATCAATGATTGTGCAGAAATCGGTCGGTAATTTTATGCGTCCAGTTTCATCTGTAGTAACTTTTCCATCGCCGATATCTAATAGTTGTTTTGAGAATGTTTCAGCAGATGGATCTTGAAGCATTTGAACGCGCATATTTACTTTCAGTTGTACTTTTTCAATATTACGCCACAGTGGCGATGATTTTAAGCACGCGTTGATCTCATCAGCGTATGTTGAACGTGGTAGGGAAGTGTTTGTCTGAAATCACCTGAAAGGAGTAACAAAGTTCCGCCAAATAGTTTGTCGTTATTTTTTATATCTTTCAATGTCCTGTTCAACGCCTCAAGCGAATGTTTGTGCGCCATAGTACATTCATCCCAGATGATAATTTTACACTGTTTCAGTACTGTGGCCATGGAAGATTGTTTTTTTATGTTGTACACTGCGTCTGGATTATTTTGAATATTTAGTGGCAGCTTAAATACTGAATGAGCTGTTCTACCTCCATCCAATAAAGTTGCGGCAATGCCAGATGATGCAACAGGCAATGCGATGCCATTATTTGATCGTATTTCGGCGAGAATTAACGAAATAAGGAATGTTTTGCCAGTTCCACCTGGTGCATCCAAGAAAAAGAAACCACTTTGTCCTGCCGCAACTGCGAGCATGATACGGTCGTAAATGGCTCTTTGTTCGTCATTCATTAGTGGGACATTGCGAGCAACAATCGCTGCCATTTCCGTAGTATTGTATTGTAGTTCACGATTCAATTCAGTGTTAATTAAATGAGATGCATTTCGATTTGGGGAATGCATACCGAAATGACAGAGAGGTAAGTTGGCAATAATAATGCAAAGATCCTCAATAGCAATCAATGCTTCATTGTACATAGTGTCGCTGAATGCTATCGTTAGATCATTGCATCGTGTACGATGTTGATGCAATATATCATCAGTCATTGAATCTTTGTGATTATCCCATAATGTCTCTGCTCTGGCCGGAAAACATGTAGTCAACACTATAGCGAACGAACAGTATACGAATTTGTCTTGCTGTACAGTTCAATCCTGCTTCAGCAAGCATACATTCCCCATTGGTTGTCATCTTCCAGTAAACCGAGTGCAAGGCATGCATCTTTATATGTTGGATACTGTTGCTCATTCACTTTACGTATATCTTGAAATGACAATGAGCCGGTGACATTAACCAACAACAGCCGGAGATAAAAGCACCCAGTCTGCCTTGGATTAACTGTAAATATTCGTCCCAAGGTGTTTGATTTGAATAAACCGGGACATGCATCAATTGGTGTGCCTTGCTTACGGGGCATCCATTTTTTTGTTGGTGCCCATGTGAAATAACGTGGTACTTCTGAATGGAGTAATGTTCGTGCAAAAGCACCAATAGCATCCGCACGATTACACAATTCAAAAAATTCGGTGAGTGTAGTTTTTTGTGGATTTATCGCACGATCAATTGCTGTCTCGCTCGTGAAATATACGCGCTGGCCGTTTTCAAGATGGACGGCTAAATGAATGACTGCTGGATCTCGTTCATGAATTGGGAAACCAAAGATACGCCAAACAGCTTCATTGGAACTGACGTACCGGCCAATTTGGTAAAGCGTTATTTCATCGTTGTTATTCATCGGAGGAACATTCACATTGGTATTTTCAACGCGAAATACAGCCATATCACTGCCTTTATTTACATACTTGCAAATGTATTTGATGCTCTTCACTGAACTGTAGAACTCGACATTAATATGAGCATTGAACGTTTTGCTCAGCAAAGGCGAATATGGGACCACCCAACGGTTACCAATGTCAATGTCTATGTTATTGATCTTTTTAACAAAAGATTGTCCTCCATTATCGGGATTTCTTCGACGATGTATTGGATATCCATCAACATTTGTGATCGTATCGTCAGTGAATTTTTTTGGAAAACTTTTAGTACATTTCCCGTCTGCCATGCAAGGCGATGAACGATTCATATTGCCACATGGGCCATGAATCATATTTGCAGTAACAATATCAAACAGCATTTGATCAGTAGACGGATCTGGAATTTCCCCAGAAATTATACTGTCGATTTCTTCAGGACGTATTTTATCGATTAACCATATCAAAATGTGTGCATGAGGTAATCCGCGTTTTTGCCATTCAACGGAATACATCCAGCAACGTGTGGGACCAAATACATGTAACTTTGTAATGAAATCAATTAGAGACTTCAATTTTTGTCTGAAAACACGTGCTGTAATGTCATGACGGTGTATTGCGCTTTGGCCAGGCAATAGTAAGGATGTGATCTCCGGCCATTTTGGATGACATGTGAAGGTGATGAATAAACACGGCCGTCCATATTCTCGCACGTAAGTCAAGGCGTCTTGTATATATTCTTGCATATGACGTCGACTGCCTATGTACGATGATGGTAGAATGACAGAATTACCAATTTGGGCGGCATCGGCGTTGTTGACAATAGCGTTTCGCAGGTGAATGTACTCTTCCGCACGTAGCTTTTGTTGATTAAATCGCAAGTATCGTAGTCGTTCGCTCTCTATCTTCACATGTCGACCATGAATTGTTGACAAAGCTCACGGCATCGTAGAATAACTTTGTCCTGATCACGTCTGATCATCAACCGATACGCATAATAATCCTTCGAACTAACATTCTTGATTGTTTCAGTTCCTGTTGCGGGATCTCGTTGTTTAATATTTACGCAATACCCGTCTTGGCCTTTCCAGAACATTAGCGGATATTGGAGAGCGTCATATGAGCGGTGTGTATCAGCAATGAACTGTAGATTATTATTTCTTCTACGAATCACGATTTCCCGCGTAGCTGTACGATCGCCGACCATGATTCCAGCAACATCATCAAGAACAGGTGCATTAAATCTACGAATGTGCTCTCCAGCAGGTGTTTTATCAGGATTGATTACAATAGCGTGATTATCACATTGTAATTTGTGCATGTGTGATTTGAATATCTTTAACAATTCATTGTGCTCATTCAATAGAGCATCCAGGTCGCCGATGATACGCCTGGCAAAAAGTGAATTAAGGTGATTATAGCCACAGCGTGTATCCACGCGTGCATCCTCACCACCCATGAAGTAAATTTGTAAAAATTTAGGTGATTCGTTTGGCATTGGCAGCAATGAACTCACTTTGTGATAAATTTGGCCTTTGATTTTGAATGTTGAATTGAATTGTTGACTATTGATAGCGTTATTGTTAACTATTTCTGTTGCTCCGAACGATGTCATTTGGAAACATGAATTAAATGTTCGAATTGACTTTAGGAACAGATTAGAATCTGGATCCATACCGATAAGTAAACCATTTAATGGTTCAGGTGGTGTCTCAATTGCTGGTTAATTGCACCTTTCCTGACGAACAACACATCCCGGCTGGCTCGTTTTTAAACTTAAGAGCATGACAATGAGGACATTCCTTATCCATAGCACCAATTACCACTTTCGAAAGAGCATAATATTCAATATCTGGCTCATACTCGAATGCTAGACGCAGGAATGAATTAGATGTAAATGATCGATGGACCTGTTAGCGTTGTTGATCATTTGCTCTGCGTCTGCTGATTGTAAAACGGCGCGCTTGTCTCTGTTCTAATCTTCTTTCTTCATTTCGTTCAGTTCGCGCATCTGCTGATTCATATCGATGCAATCGCGCCATGTTCACACACAGATTAGTATTATCTTGCTGGATTTGGTCTTCTGTTCTTTGGGCTCTAGCGGTTCGCTTGCGTGCAGCTCCACGTGTTTGACGGCCTAAAGCAGTTCCTCTGCGCCTAGCTGGCATTGTACAAATTAGTTTAACACAATAGTTGTTGTTGACGGGAGCTCGTGATATGTGTTAAGTATTTTTTAGGTTATACTAAAAGTTAAACGTGAGAACTACGCTCAGAAATAATAATTTCACTTACTTTTCAATAAGACAGGAAAAAATTCACTTGAAGATTACACTGAAATGGTAAAATTACATAATGTTATAATATCAGCTGGTGGGGATAACTAATCAATTATCACTTACACAGTTATCGACCGAGGTTGAAAATTAATAAATTATTAATATTTATTAAACAATTGCACTTATGAGCATAAAAAATAGATAAAAACCTTAAGACAGGAAAAAATGCACTTGAAGATTACACTGAAAAGGTAAAATTAGATAATGTTATAATATCAGCTGGTGGGGATAACTAATCAATTATCACTTACACAGTTATCGACCGAGGTTGATACTCGAATGTTGCACACTGCGTCTGGGTTATTTTGAATATTTAGTGGCAGCTTAAATACTGAATGAGCTGTTCTACCTCCATCCAATAACACCCCCGTCCAAAACGGTTATAACAATAGCCTATGCACCAACACCCAGCCGACACACCCACCCCAAACTGATATGATAATGGCCTAAACGCCAGCCCCCAAACTGTTATAACAATAGCCGGAACACCGCCCAAAACGGTTATAATAATAGCCGATGCACTTACACAGTTATCGACCGAGGTTGAAAATTAATAAATTATTAATATTTATTAAACAATTGCACTTATGAGCATAAAAAATAGATAAAAAGCTATTCTCAGACCTACCGAATATATATACTAAACTTCATTAAAATCGGTTGAGCCGTTTTGGAGGAGTTCGAGGACATTTTTATATATATAAGAGATATCATAGTATTTACATTAATTTCGGCTTGCAATTGTTTTAAGCCTTGAATACCTAATATTAGGTCGTAATCATTCAGATAATCCGTTACATAGAATGTTATTAAGTTGTCGAGAAAAGTGATTTCTTTTTTAAATCTAACGTTACTTGAGCCGTGTAATGTTTTTATACCGAAGGGGACTATTTCTATTGACTTACCTATTTTACAACTGCTGGAGATATAATTCTTTGTTGATCCGGTGTCTACTAAGATGCTGTAGGATCTCCCTCTATCCTTGGGGTAGAGAACCAAACACGGGAGACCATCTGTTGTCCTTAAAAAAGCATGCTGTTCATTATATTGTTCGATTTCGTCCAGTTGAGGGGTTGTGGAATCATTATCCGGGGTTTCACGTATTTCGTGGATACGCTGAAATTGCTGCTGGGAGTGATGGTTCCTTGATGATTCAGGGCGGTAAATGTGATTTTGTTTTTGCTGTCTGAAGTTGTCGTTAGAGTTTCTGAAGGGTCGATTATCTCTGATGGAATTTTGACAGTACGTAGGTTGGTTATTTAACTTTGGCGAATGAATCTGTCTATAATTGGTGCAGTGTTCCGCCGAACACTGTTCACAAAAGAGATCACAGAGAGAATACAGCACAAAATAAAACTCTGTTAATTGTTTTCGGAGGCGTTTATTTATATATATCTTTAGTTTACACTCATAGTTTGGCAAGAGTTCACAATATGTGTCACGGTTTTTATTCCTTTGTCTTGTTTTTTACTTTTCTGTTTTACATTTTTGCGCCGAGAAAAATATGGCGAATTAGAATCAACAGTAATGAACGCACACGTTAGGATACAACAGAGATACTCGGGTTAACTCGCGTATTTAAAAATCTAAACTTCTGGTCGATCAGTTCTTTTCTCATTTCTCCGCGTCGCGCCGATCAATCCTCCCCGTTGGGTTCTCTGTGTTAGACCCCTTGGATGCTCGAAATAGACACTCCAGACTGGAACCTCTATGTAGACTATTCGATCTGGAGCCTCAATGCAGACTAACTGTCTGCCCAAAAAGATATCCCGATTCAGATCTCCAATCTGCATCTGCAAAGGAGAAAATTTCCCATTCAATCTGCTAACAGAATTTTCCACAGTATCTGTTAGTAGCATACCATCTTCCTTTTCATCTCACAAGGAGAATTTCCCAATGGACCTGGAAGGAGAATCTTGGACATGATCATTACATCATTATCACCATCCGTGGTGGTGATTGAAATTCGTTTCGACGGCTGTCGATTGTGTGCCGCCTTTATTTGCACAACACATCTGGCGCGCAGGCCAACGGATATCGTGCAATTTGAATGGACGTACGGTCCATGGGTTTTGTTTAACTTCTTTCAGTTAAAACAAGCAATCAATTAGGTCTTTCTAATGGGTGTGAAATACGAAAAGGAACCGTGGGATTGGAGTAGTTCCTTTTGTTGGTTTTACTCTCATAAAGATTCCCGAATTATCTCGTTGAGATATTTATGGTCGCCTAGAATTTGGCAGCGGATAAGCGATATGCCTTATTGTATGAGGTTGCCGCTGTCTTTGTTTGCGCGACGGATTTGGGTGGTCTTTATGGTAGACTACCCGCAAGTGCATCCGTTGGTCGGTTAATTTACCGACGATAGTGATTCCTTGTAACATCGTGTAGATGTTTAGGATTGCCACTGTGCAGTGCTGGAGAGCGGCGCATTTCAGTCTTTGGGATTGTTTTTGGGCATAGGATGAATGAATGTTTTACCTTTGTTTCAGGCATGCTATATTCGAATTGTTGAGCTTGACATTGAAAGCTTTGGGACGTTCAGTTCCTTGCTTTTTAGTGTCGGGCTCAACGTCGGCTAAATATTTCCGCCCCCTAGCAGGACTTAGTGGCACGCGTCTGTGGGCGCGTGAATGCTTTCCGGTAAGTATGTTCCTTGAAGGGTAGGAACCTTACCTGTGGTGAATTGTGCGTTCGTAGAACGCTACAGAATCATCTATATCCATTGGCTCTGCTGATGGTCTGTAAGCTACTTGGATGTTAGGTACGTACTGTGGTGTTAGTGCTAGTGCGCCGGCGTACGGCACTGAATTCACTCCTAACCACCATCGTCACCGAAACAAAGTTCATTCGCAGCAATTGTTCCCAGACGATTAATCACAAAGGCAGCGAGAAAAAATTTAAGCACAGGGGATTGATTGTTACACATGCAGCTTGTTTTATTGTTTTCTGTAGACTACATGAAACATCTTAATGTTGTAAAATTTTTGAGTACGATCACGAACTCACTTAATTGTAGTGGCTTTACACGTTACGACTAAATTGGTAAACTTGACTTAACACAACAGACACTCAACAACGATAGGTTTCAATTACGCGACGCTAGGATGTATGCGTCCCCGTGGAGCCACGGGGAGCAGGAGTAATGCGACCTGTTCGGTCGAATGTTGGAAAACGACTCAACGATATTCAATCGTTGTTAAAAGAAATTCAGCTGGGAAATTGGTTCTCTTAAATTAAAGGTGCATTTCCTGTTCCAAGAGAGACGTAAAGTATCTCTTTTGAGTAACCAAACCGATCTCATAGAGGAGATCTTCACGATACACAAGTGTGTGTGTACGTCGGTTCTTTTCATGGCTCAACGATATGGCGAATAACCTGAAACACAAAGAAAGGGAAAGAATCGTAGAGATGTTTGTTTATGTGAGAAGGTTACTGGGAAACGGGTCCAGAACTATGTAGGACAAAAGAGATTTATGACCTATGTCTATGCTGTGGTGCGGATGCGTAGGTAAATGTATCGCCATTAGGAAGAAGCGGTAATGGTTTTTCCATTTACACAATGGGAAATGTGTCAATGGCATCGTTAGTAAGGGTAGGTATTGAGTTCCTATTTGCATTTGAATATGCTGTAGGATTTAATTGATGCAAGGGACGCGGAATGCGTATTTGCTTTGGTCCCTAGGGTGTAAGTCGCCAGCCAATGTGTATATAGGGAACATTGTTGTACACATGGCGCGGCTGGGAAAAATAGATGGCGCAGTATTTATGATCCCTGTCATGAAGGTTACAATGTATGTAAATCGAATTATTTTGTTTACCGGAATTCATCTAAGGAAATTTGACTGGCAACGTAGATGCCGAAATTGATTGGAAATTCCTGGTAAGCTAATAAAGAAATCTTAAGGAGCAGTGGTATGCGAAGAGAATGCATGAAGGTAAGTTTTCTTTACAGGGACTTAAAGATCATAGATTTGATCTCTTAAATGCGTGCAGCATTTTTAGGTGCCGAATGCGAATGCATTGGCGAGGACTTGAGCGTCTTGGGTGATGATTATGGGGGTTTTTTTAGGAAGGTAAACCGAGGGATTTGGCGGAACCGCCACAGTACCTCGGTGGATCTCTTTGTTCGTTCCTCTGACCAGTTTGAGGACTATGGTGGGTAGGTTGATGATTATAATTATTATGTCGATTATGGGGTTGGTGATGTCGATGAGATTTATTTTCAAACCTATTGAAGTTTCGATTGGTTCCATGGCCGAAGTTTTTTATTACGTTATTGTGGTAGATGGTACTGGCAATGGCGTATGCTGTTTCCAGATCTTTGGCGTGGCTTGAGTAAATTATATTTTGCGTGGTATTGCAGTTTAATCCGTTGGTGTAAGTTCTTACTGCTAGTCGGACTGCTCTAATTCTTGTAGCTTCATTTATATTACCTCCTTCTGATTCATATTTCGTGATTAGCAGGTTGAGTAGCGAATTCACTTTGTCATGGTACTCATCGTATCTCGTCTTCTAACACGAAGGATGGGCGTTGGTCGATGTAGTTGTAGCCTAGCTGGTTTAGTATTGCTTGAAAGTTCATTGTGGTATTTTGAGCTGTGATGACTCTTGCTGCTTGTCCCCTCAGCTTCATTCGAATTATTGACACACATTCGTAGTACTCTGGAGTGCCGAAAAATGGTTGTATATCCTCCATATGTGATATCACTAGTGTCCTCCAAGCTCCATAGTCTTCTTGGTTTCCGTCGAATATGGGCAAATTTTCGAATAACTTCAAGTTTATTCTGTTTGCGGTCGTTATATTATATTTTAAAGGTGTTAGTTCCTTCACCTTATAAGCTTCTAAATTTGTCCATGTGGATTGATTTTTTTCTATTTTTTCGAGCCTTTTATCCCTAGATTGGTTATCGGCGGATAAATTGTTTAGGGCTGCAATTATAGAGTTTAACTGAGCTTGCACGCTCGGTTCTGCAGTCTGATTAGTGGCCATTGTAGGTTCCTCAGGTGCGGTCGGTTCGGGCTGAACTTCTGGTTCTTTTCCGTTGTTAAATAATAGCCTGGCTGTCTGTATTATGCTCGGCTTTTCTTTAGACAGTTTCCTTTCCTTTGGCATTTATTTACTTCGTGCACTGAATTGAAATTTTCCTGAGTCGGATTTATTGTCGTCTCTGGCTTCTAAAAATGTTTTCCTTATTTTCTTCTCTGCCATGCAGTCCTTTTGTTGTTCCTGTTTTATGCAGGCCGGGTTCTACTCCTTTCCACATGAGGATTCCAAATAGGTTGGTCCACAGGATATACTAATGATAGAAATTAATATACTCCTGGCAGCATCGCCGGTTAATGGTACACCTGAGGGTTATAGTAAAAAATATATTTATTAATTTATAAACCTAGTCTAACATTATTTTAATTCTTAATTCTAATGCCTTCTGTTCTTATGAACATTCGTCAGTGCGCTTGCTAGCGTGGAGATTAAGAAGACTCGTTCATGCTGTTGCCGCTGCTCTTATAGATGAAGTTGTGAGTTGTTATCAGGTGTGATTCACGATGTAGGAGATTGGGAATTTTCCATGGCTTGGTATGTTGTGTTGTGTGCAGAGGTTGACGATAAGGTTAGAGATGATCTGGGAATTTTCCATAATTAGATTAGGAAGAAAAGTGATTGAATTTTATCTAAGTCCAATATGCGTGGGGTGTTAACTCGCGCGAGGATCGTGGCTGTTGACTGAAACAAGTCGGAAAATAAGTGCTGTAAAAAAGACAGGAATACCTTAATCCGTTGACGGTGGTAATCCTAATAATCTCCTCCAGAAATGCAAACCCTTTGCCTTTTGATTTAGTACCTTTATTTGCTGATTAATTCGATGTTGATTGATTTACAATAGCAAAAAGATAAGACTATTTACAAGAATGACTAATGATTTAATACAATTTGAATGTCAGCTGTTTGCTGACATTTGTTATTTATGTTGTGAATGGTGTTATGTTATTATGAACAATTTATTAATAATAATATAGGTAATTATTTTAATTTGTTAGAAAAAGGGGACTTTGGCGGGTATGTTCTTTGTCGAAAGGAGTGTTCCGCCGAACACTGTCCGCAAACAATTCGAACCGAAACCAGAAAGAAATTCGTTAAAGCGAAACAACACAATTAAAACGCACAGGTCCTCTACGGATTTAGTCTTCCTTTTATTTAAGCAAACTTAAATAAATGTCTCGACACCATCTTTAATTAATTACTCAGCGAAACACAACCACGAAACGCACATTACTCCTGTCGATTAATTTACCAAAATTCGGATACGGAGCAACAAAAAAAAAACGAGTTATCTCTAGTTACTCAATACCTCCTCAATATGGTACTTGTCCTTCCGTTGACGATGTAACTCTGACTCCTACCTACACTTTTCGACTCAGAAGGAGCTCGCACAAAGAAAATAAATATATGTTTTGAATTTTATTTAAGCAATGAAGCAAAAAAAAAAAAAAAAAAAAAAGAAATATAAAAGAAAGAAAATTGCTTTTAAAAACTTGCGGCTTTCTGCAATCGTTGTTGTCCTGCATCCAGGGCGTCGTGATGAGTCCTTGTCCTGGTGGCTGCGGTTCTGTGGTGCTTCACTTCACTTTCACCGGAACTGTCTTTCTTTGCACATGTAGGGTTATATTTTGTAGTATATTACTTCTTACCTTCTTAGGGAGATTCGGTTATTTCCGCTGTCCAATAGTGAAAGACGGTTTTAATAATTTATTAATTTTATTTTTTTTTTATAATTCACTTGATCCCAACTCATCTAGAATCAAAAAAAAAAAAAAAATTGTGGCGAGAAGGCCGAATTTGGCGAGACAGGACATATGTGTCCTTCATCTTGTCTCTGACATCTGGTCATCTTGCGATAACCAGAATCACCCACATCCGTGAGGATGTTGGGCTCGGTCTCGCGATCTCTGAAAAGAAAAGAGAAAAAGGGGGGGTATCCAAGGATAGTGTGGACAGTGTTAGTCCGGGTGTTCTCTAACTACTTTTATAGAGGGGTGGTGGGAAAGAAATCGTACAAGACCGGTAGGTCTTGGGTGCGGTAGTGAACGCAGATCACGTCTTTGGCGTCTGATAATCTGCGCTTTGGTCGGTGTGTATGTTTGTGTTTGTGCCGTCTTGTACTGTGCGTTCGTGTGTGTGGTTTGTTAATAGTAGACCCTATGGGATGGGTCCAGGAAGCCTCTATTATAGAGGGGAATGTTGTTGGGAAGGGTGCTTTCTTCAGCTTTGTACTGAAGAAGAAATTGTGGAGGTTTGATCTGAAGAGATAGAGAGAGAGAAGGGTCAAGAACGCAGGAGTCCCGTACAAGTAGGTTCTCGCTGTTCTGAATGTTTTCGAGGTACTTATATGCTAATTGAAGCAAGTACTCGTCGATAGGGGTAATGGAGGCGCCTTCGTATAGGTGAGAGTTGGGGTAATGACGACCGTCAGGCCTTCTAGAATGATTGGTGCATCTTCTGAGGAGTTTCCTTTCGAAAACCCGAAGTCTTTCCATTTGGGCCGAAGATATGCAGGACCATATGGGAAAGGCGTACGATATTCCAGATCGGATTAGCTGCTTATAGCAGAGAAGCTTAACTTTGGTGTCAACTTTGTTGCACCACTTGAAGATGTTGTGCAGTTGCTTAGACCGACCGAGGCCCCTTTGGAGAATGCGGGTCACATGTTAACTCATCTCATCTAGAATCCAAAATGCACTCCCCTTTTATACTCTGTGGCAACAGAGATTTGTTAAAAATATTACTTAAAAATTCCAAGAAGCCCAAACAAAATTGTGCGTGCTTCAATTGGAATAGGATTCCCGGAAGTGTACGCGAACTCTATTCGAACTAATTCCCGCAAGGAGAAATCATGAAATGCATTTAGTATTACGCATTTCATAATTTCAAATTATAGGGAATTGAATCAATGCACGACAAATGGACTTTCGTTTAATTTTGTCGCGCATATGATTCAATTGGAATTATGAGTAAGGGTAAGGTATTCGGGAATTGAATCAATGTGCGACAAACTAACTTTTGGTTTAACCTGTCGCTCATATGATTCACGTGGATTGGGATTATAGGTACGTGGGAGAGTGTAGTGATTTAGGATCACTACATTCCTCTCCCCTTTAGAAAAGAAAATTAATCTGGAAGAGGTTAATTTTCTAGAATGAGTGAGAAGCAAGGGGCGGTGGCATTTTGAATTCGTGACAGTTTACATGTTTGTTCCAGTTTAACATTAATTGTATTGATTCCTTATGTAGTTTAACATTATTAATGATAGTTTGTTCTCTTAAAATTATTCATTAAGAATTTCAATTATTATTTATTTTTGTAATTACTTAAAGTTTTCATTATAAAGATACGTTATGTTTCTTATATATACTTAAGGATATAGTACATTAATATTTATTACTATATTTTTTTTTTGTAAGTAATGCTAGATTTATTTGGTAATTAACATAAGGGTATCTTTCTTATCCATTTATTTTTGGATGTAGTTTTAATTAATTTGGTTAATCTTGTTTACAGATTTTATTAAAAATGAAAGTAAATTTTAAAGTAAATAAGTTTCAAATTAAGATACAAAGGATCAAAGTAAATGTTCTCATTTTAATTCGATTTTTTATTAATAATGAAGAGTTATTTTTCTAATATATACTTAAGTCATTAATATTAACTATTTTTTTTGTTGTTGTTGATCATTTAATGCTAGATTAATAAAAGTGTATTTATATTTAAAAACGTCTTACACTAGTAATACATGTTGCCTATGCGTAAATATAGGTATATCTTGTAATAATGTTTAGCATTCTTTATAGCTTCGTTCGCTTTCTTTTTTTGTTTGTTTCTAACTTTTAATGTTTTAGGGTTTGGAAATCGTTAAATCTTAATTAGGATTTACATACTTTTTTTTTTGTTTTTTTTTTTTTAAATAGTTATTTACAATTTAGTATTTATAAATTGTCTTCCTCATTGGGGGTCAATATTTGTTTTGTTTTATTTGTATGTGATTTCTTTTTTGTATTTCAGTCCATATGACATTTATTATTACCACTTTTTTGTCATCTGTCATCTTTGTCAATATTGTGTATCTATTAGTATTTTTAAGGGATTAATTATTGAACTATAATACACCCTGGGGATAGTATATGTCTGGGGTTGATAGTGGAAAGGAATGTGAAACTAGGGTGAAGATCAAAACTAATCAACCTTGGAATATTGTTTTAATCTCCTATTGTTTATCTTTATTGATTTTTGACCAATTTGAATGGTTGTATTATTTGGCTCGCTTGTTCCTGTAATGAGGAATGGGCTCTTCCAAATGGGTGTTTGTTTGCCCTTGCGGTTTTTATACCTTACTAGCACCCTGGTTCCCACTTGAAACGATTGCGACTGTTTCCTTACCGGAGCAGGTGGTTACCTTTAACGAATGGCATTCAGTACACTGCTTTCTATACTTCCTAATGTCGGAGAGCATGGACGGCCACCAGTATCTTTGTCGTATTTTATTATACGATTTGGTGACACTCTCATGTCCACCGGAAGGGGAATTATGATAAACCCTGAGTATCGCCGCGATCTCATCGAGGTTTATTATTTTTTCGGGTGTGTTGGGCTTTTGCCAAAAGTTTTTATTTTGAGAGGAGCTGGGGCACGAGTTTTTTGGGTTAGCTGACGAAGTGTCAGTTATATGATTAATACCTTTGATGTTACTACTTAGTTCCCTGGGATTCCTTTTTAACCTGAAGATTTTGCACTTACCTTGGGCTTGCGTCTGTTTCCCTTTAGCGCATTTATTTCCAGGTGCCTTTTTCTCAACGTGTGAGAACTTTATTGGCACACTAAATACTTTGGGGTTTATTTCCGTGCGAGGAAAAGTGACGCGTTGTTTGGGGCCTTCCACATTGCAATATTTTGACAAAAAGTCATTTCCAAGCAGACCGTCTTCTGGTAGACTTGGCATACTGCTCACTACTTGGAACTTGCATGGGAGTTTAGACCTACCTTTTAATTGGAAGTTGACCTTGCAGCTTCCCAAGGTCCTAATGCTTCCGAACGGTGTCTCTAAGGTGCAAGCCTCTTGCTGATTTATTTTGGCGTCTGATTTTCTAAGACAATTTTTGTTAATCAGGCTTACTTCCGCACCGGTGTCTACTACTAGTGTTGTGTTTTTGTTAACACCTACATCTATTGATAGTTGGACGATGGGTATGCTGGTTAACGGCGAGAGTGGGGTCCTTACATGGTAGGTCTTTTTTGCCACCGAGGGTTTTGACCTTCTTCGTTTTGGGCTCGAAGTGGGGGAATTCTTTGCGGGTTGGCATTGAACTCGCGACTCCCATTTCAGCTTTTGCTGGCAGGTTCCTAGATTGTGACCTTGTTGGCCACAGAAGTCGCAAGTCTGCTTTATGTGCAGAACTCTTTTTATCTCCCTTAATCGCCGGCAATCACGGATATCGTGATTTAATTGCTGGCAGTGTGTGCAAAAGGGAGTATTTTTTCTTTTGACACAATCCTCATAGACATGCCCCCTTTTGTTGCAGTAACTGCAGGTTATCCTGCTGAGAGGGGCATCATGTGTCAATGACATATTGCGAGGGTCTGATTCCATTACCCCTTCGGTTCCCCTGTATGTTTGGTCGGCTGGCGATATTTGCGCCTGAAGTTGCGGAATCCCCTGTGTAATGGGTTGCCTGTATGAAAACTTTTCTATAGTTGGAGTATTGGGCATTAAAGTTTGTCTCAATTCGGTACCTAAAGTTGGGTTATAAGCTTCTGGAGGTGCTACCGGTGTATAAGGCGAAGGAGAGTTAAATGAAACCTGCGAAGAGATTAATGGCAGCTGATGTTGTTGGATTTGTTCCAATTCCAAGGTTTTTTCCATTAAGGAATCTATTGGTACATCGCCCATCAGTAATAAAAATTGTCGATGGTACGGATTTAACAACCCCTTTTTGTAGATGCTTTTTGCAAAGTCATCTAATTGTATCTTTACGGCCTCAGACAATATGGGACCGTATTTTAGTTCCGCGGCTTTCTTACATTCCCTTAACGACTTCTTTAGTCGTAATTGGAATAAGATGATAGCTTCTGCCGGATTTTGCCGAGTAGCTAATAGCTTATTTACCATGTCCTGATAGTTTTCTACTGGTAAATAAACCTTCCTTAGCACATCCTCGGCTTCCTGAAAAGATGCGAACGGAGTGGACGCGAATAAGGCAGAAGCCTCACCCCGTAGCCTAGTAGGGAATATTTGTATAATTGTAAGAAAGCCCCGTGTTCTTCAGTCCTGAGGCAGTTTAAAACCCTCTTGCAGCAATCCAAAAAGGTTTCCAATTCCGCACCTATATGCGGATTTGGTTCCCCGGAGAAGATGGGGATTAGCTGTGCTGACAGCTTCGCAACCTTTGTGTAATCAATGGCCATTGTCTCAAAGATTGCGAGATCCGCTTGGTGCTGAAGAACTGGAATTTTCTGACAAGGAGGAGCCGGGGCCGCGAGTTTTGATCAGAGAGTTTCCTTCGATTATGGTTCCGCTGCAGAGTCTTTGTGGTGAAGGGGGTACAAGGTCGCGGGAAATATTAGCGTTTAGGGTGATTCCCGGTTCTATAGACCGGCAGTGGAACGGGTAAGTGTTTATAGTGACAAAGGGTGCTGTTAAAAAGAGGAAAAATGTTATTAATAATAATATATAGGTGGAGGTTGGTAATGTTTAAGACACTTGTTATCCCGTAAGTGTTTTTGTCCCCTGTGTTAATTTCATTACTATCGTTTTTTTTTTTTATTATTTAGGGGTAGGAATTCTTCCCTAGAACTTAATGGCTACACAATACAGACAAACAGGCAATTTTTTCAAAGGTGATTGGTAATATGGACGGAGATGGAGACGACCGAATCTTGAAAATTGATTTCGTTTTTAATTATTATTTTTGGAACAAATTATAGATTACATTTAAAAAAAATGTCTTCATAAAGTTATTAATAAAAGGAAATAAAATGCTTACTTAGATCTATGCGCTGTGCGTTAACTGCTACTCCTGTCGGTCTGCTGTTGTTGGAACTGCTGCTGAGCTGAAGTGCTAACGCTTGATCGTTAGTAGCTGATGATATCGCATTTCGATCCCATTTCACTTTGACTGCTTCCGCTCGCCGATCTAACGTCTCAGAATTGGACCTTTTTGTTCGGCTCGATAACAGACGTTCGTCATAATCCTAGAGATTGGTGTCCACTCCTTGCTGCTGCTGTTGTTACTGTTGTTGTTGGGGCTGTGGCTGCCCGTGAGCCTTGATGTTTTTTTTTTTTTTTTTTTTTGGTTGTTTGTTTTTTGTTTTTGATACTGGTGTTTAAGCCCCAGGTACGCTTTTAATTATTTTTGTTGTTATTTTTTTTATAGTTCTGTTCCTGGTGTTTAAGCCCCAGGCACGCTTTGAATTATTGATTAGATTATTAATTTTCTTTTGTTGGTTTTTGATTTTAATTACCAAGTCGTACCTCCGAAGCCAGACTCAGCTCCGGACGCAGGGCTGAAGGTGTCTTGTGCCCAGTACGCTTGGAATTGTATTATTGTAGTAATCAAGGATTTTCAAGCACTTACAAGTGTTTAACTTTGGCTTCCTTGATCCTACCGGCTGCGCCAATTATGGAGGGTTATAATTTAGTTAGTTGTTTTTTTCTTATCTTAGAGCTAAAACCTGCCAAATTAAAAGGCGATTTTAATTATATTATTTTATTATTTTATTTGTTGTGGCCGTTCTGGCCTCCGGATCCCAACTCATCTAGAATCCAAAATGCACTCCCCTTTTATACTCTGTGGCAACGGAGATTTGTTAAAAATATTACTTAAAAATTCCAAGAAGCCCAAACAAAATTGTGTGTGCTTCAATTGGAATAGGATTCCCGGAAGTGTACACGAACTCTATTTGAACTAATTCCCGGAAGGAGAAATCATGAAATGCATTTAGTATTACGCATTTCATAATTTCAAATTATAGGGAATTGAATCAATGCACGACAAATGGACTTTCGTTTAATTTTGTCGCGCATATGATTCAATTGGAATTATGAGTAAGGGTAAGGTATTCGGGAATTGAATCAATGTGCGGCAAACTAACTTTTGGTTTAACCTGTCGCTCATATGATTCACGTGGATTGGGATTATAGGTACGTGGGAGAGAGTAGTGATTTAGGATCACTACACACAGATTTAGTGGAATGTTTCGCGCGTGTTCACTGTTTTTTTGATTTTTGCGTGTTCACTATTAAATTGTTTTTCGCGTGTTCTTTTTCATCACGTCGGGGTCACCACTTTGGCGGGTATAGTCTTTATCGAACAGCAGGCAGAGAAGTTAGACTCTTCAGCGAGGGTACACGTCGATGTAGAACTCTCGAGGAGGAGCGATTCGTCATATTGTAAGACAATAGAAACGACTTGTTGAAAAAAAAATGAAGTTAAATTCAAAGGCGATTTCCGTGTTTTGTTGTGTTCGCTCCGCTGGTGTATCTTTCCTCCACGGTAAGCAGTGTTCGGCGGAACACTCCAACATCATTCAGCAGTGACTTTACGAAATAATCCGCCAAAGGACTTACTGTGGATTTGACCGTTGAGCGGTCGTTGGAGAAGCTGTTTGTCAGCAGTTGGTGGTTCTGTTGCTGTTGTCTGCTACTGGTTGCAGGGGGCGTTGATGGCTGCACCCCTGTTCAGCTTCGTTGTGTTGTTCTTATCGGTCACTTTGTCAAACTGAAGTTCAACTGATGGTGCCTCGTGCGTAGTTTAACGTCGAATGACTTATTTTTTTTTTTTCGCCGTTGACGTTTTATTTTATTATTCGACGCCAACGCCGGTTTTTATTATTTTCTCTGCCAAGTAGAATTTGCATAAAGTAGTTTATGCAAATTAACTACTTGGCGAGTTGTTCTCCGTTTAAAGGCAAAGAGGGGAACCTAACGAAAGGGGATTAGTGGATGTTGGGGGGACCTGGACTCAAGGTCGGTTCGTAACAATGGCTGCATCCAGTGCGACTTTGCTGGTTGCATCCAGTGCGGCCGCCGTGTGCTGCTCCGTCTCCAACACTCTTATTACACGTTTGTCATTACATAGATTATCAAACATATATAAGACACACTCGTTGTTTTTTTAGAATTGTATTAAACTAACTTTAAACCTTTTAGACTTCGGAGTATTTAGACAAGCACTATCTTTTCAATTGGGAAGTTTCTTTTATAATCCCTAGACGCCGAACAACATATCTGACTGATGACCGTCTTGGTCAAAAATCCCGAACCAACTTCGACTCTATTGCGATCGTTTGATCGGAGGAAATCTTTTTTCCACGTTAACTAAAAGCAACGTGTAATTTTCGTTTTTTGCTTCCTCGCTAACCTCACATAAAATCATTTGTATCCGGATCTCTATTGTAAACCAGCGGTCTTTTGTTTGATCCTTCGGTAATTTTCCTAGGATCGACAATTTCCATAGGCCATTAAACATTACTTGGGTTTTTTAGTAATTTTTAGGATTGGTATTTACCACATGTGTTTTTGGTAATTAAATTTTAATGGACAACGGTGCCAAAGATATTTTGTACATCTTAATGCTATTGTTGTCCAACAATCCTATTCACATGCATCGCTCTTTGTTCTGTTTAGGAAACGTATCCTTACAATGGATTACAAGAAACGGTGCCGCCATTGAGTTTTGTTCTGAGATGTATTTCTGGACTCTACGGTTATATTCTCTAGCGATGTCGGTAGAGAATTTTTCTTAGCGAATTGGTACATTAATGAATCTGCAGGGGATTCACCATATGTGATCCGAAATTGAATGGGGCTTCGCCCGGTATGAATGTTTGGGTGGTTGGTATTGGTACGTAACAGTCGACAGGAACTCGGCCATTACCGATAGTCAGCAATTGCTTGGAGAAATCTTCAGCATATGGATCGTTCAGCAATGCAACTCTCATGTTTGCTGCCAGCTGAAGTTTCTTCACATAGCGCCACAGATGTGATGATTTTAGGCAAGCGTTTATTTCATCGGCAGCAGTCGATCTTGGAGTCATTCTTCGGATGAACTGTGTAAATACGGCCAAGAGCATCAGTAGAACGCACACCCGGATGACCTGGAACCCCATCGCCCTGCTTCCGACCTTGAAATTTCTTCGATGAAGCTTTCCGAGTGTAATAACGTGGCATCTCCGATTAAAGCAACGTTCGTGCAAACGGATCGCTTTGGCAAATCCGAGAGAAACTGGTCAATGTTTTCGCTGGAGGCGCTTCAGCACGTTGAACAACGTTCGACGCGGTAAAATATACTCGTTGACCATTCTCCAGATGCACCGCCAAATGTACAACAGTGGGATGACGTTCGTGAATATCGCCTCATTGCAGTTCACATATCGACCAACTTGATAGTGCGTAATTTCATCGTTGGTCTTGAAGGTTTTGATGCCTAAAACCGCCATCTCGCTGTGTTATGGTAATTTAATAATTTAATATAGTAATATAAGTAAATAGTATATTGTTAATATACTTAAGGGTAAGATACTTTATTAGAATATTATTTTAGTAAAAGAACTCACTTGCTGAGTCGACCGTGGAGCGGTCGCTGAAGTTGTTTCCTGGTGGCAGGTTGCAGGGGGCGTTGAGCTTTGTGCTCCCTTGTTAAGCTTGCTTTCTTCTTCGCCGGAAGTTGCTCTTCGGGATGCAATTAATTTATTACTATATTCAGTATCACCAACATTGTTATTGGTGTTATTGACTGGCTGTGATTTTTGTTTTGACTTAATCGTGTGCACGGTTCAAACGGCCCAACGATGAGAGACAAGACCCAATCTATATAAATAAAAAGAAAGAAGAAGATAAAAACCAGAAATGAGAACACTAAAACAGCGGAAAATATTTGGGTAAGGTATCTCTCTAAATTTTCTTCCCCACGTTGATTTCGTCCTCTTTCCTGTACATGGAAAACGAAATGGAGAAAAGGAGAAACAATATTTTTATTTATGTTATTTTTTTTTTTTTTTGTTATACGGCTTTTATATTTCCTAGCCGCTAGTTCCGCTAGTCGGCGTAGGGACGTTAGAGCCTCGGGGCTTTTCCACCACTGGATTTGTATCCCCGACGGATTCGATACAAATTCCAGCTGGTGGTAACCGGCTGCGCCAATATTGTTACGTGGTTATATATAACAATTTTATTTAATATAATTTTAAGTAAGAAGAGGGGAGACTTACTTGAATTTGGACCGCTTGTGGTCTATGATTGTTTTTACTGGCTGCGACTGGTTGCAGGGGGCGTTGATTGTTTGCTCCCCTGTTCAGTTCCTTGTCCGTTGTTGATAATTGTTGTTCCGGTGTTACGAGTGTTTAATTGAAGTTGGTGATGAACTGTTCGGTTCAATCGTCTTACGTCGAATTGAATTTTATATTTGTTTTCGGTTGACGTTATTTTTATTATCTGACGCCATCGTCGTTTTTTATTTATTTCTCTGCCAAGTAGAATTTGCATAAAGTAGTTTATGCAAATTAGCTACTTGGCGCGTTATTCTCCTTTTACAGGTAAAGAGGGGAATCGAAGGGGGATTAGCGGATTCTGGGGGGACCTGGACTCAATGTCGGTCCGTAACAGTAGGGACGGATGATGCTTGGCGTCGGAGGTTTAATCTTCGGGCGAGTGATGCCGAAATGAAGGTGCCGCTGGAGCAGGGGTCCAGCAGAGCACGGACTTCAATCTTCTGGTTGGTCTCCGACGCCACGATGACTCTGGCTGTTGGCAGCAACGCGGAATGCTGTGACGGGGTGCTGGTTGTGTGTGCGCAGTTTTTTTTAACTTAAGCATTTTGGAGGTTTCCGTATTTTAATTGTTCCAGCTTGTGCAATCGTTTATTTGTTTGATAAATGCAATCGATCATTCTTTTTGACCGATTTATTAATTACTCAAGAGTTGATGATTTGATTGCAATTATTTCGGCAGGATGATGAGTTGGATGTATTGTTGGTTCGTGGGGTTACTGGAGTTTAGAATTTGGTGGTACTTCTCTGATTAAGTGTATCAATGACCCCTTGTATGTTATCTTTAGGTATCGCATCATTGACACACTTAACGCGTGCGCGGCATCGGCTTCTGTGGGGGCTTCGGCTGGTCGACCATTGGGACCTGGGGTAGGTTGGGCTTTGGGCAGGCGGCACTCTGGTCGGCGGCATGCTCGGTCTTACCCACTGTTCTGGGGCGCGGTTCCTTTTGCTGGAACGTGTCAACCGTTGGCAGCTGCACTGGGGCAGCTCGCTAGGGTGGAGGCAATTGGCGATGTTGGCCATGTTTGGGGAGGCTGAACCAAGCGCGTACTGAGCCTCGAGGAGCTTCGTCTGTTCCTCGAGGTATATTTCTTCGGTTTCGCCGAAACAATCCTCCGCGAAGTACGCGTGTTGTAGATAGTCCGGTGTCGCCGTGGTGAAGATGTCGTTGTGCCGCTTGGAGATGGCTTTCCATTCGGCGCGGAGTGCACATTTGGTTGCCTCGATTATTGTTGGACTTAGTTGTCCCTTGTCCTGTGCGCTGAGGAAGGTGCCAGATATGCGATCCTGTGCCGCGACCTGAGCGGCGATGAGTTCTTCAATCGTGGTCGAAAGTTCGTCTTCCAACTCTTCAACTTCGAGGATGGAAGTTGCCCTTTTTGCAGAGCGATTGGTAGCATTTGTTGACGCTGTTACATGTGGTTCCGACTCGTGTTGGTGATGAACACGTGTATGATCTCTGTCGACCGAGGAATGTCGTCGGGGAACCGTTGTCAACGTTGTCGCCGTCGCCGCCGTCACCACTGTCGTTACCAATGTCGGCTCCGTTAGGCATAGTGTTAAAACATGTATGATCTCTTCCGCGATTATTGTGTACCTTCTTTGGTTTTTGCTGCCAGGTACAGGTACACAACTGGATTGTTGCAATTACGGCGCAGAGAGCACGACTACGCAACACGTATTCGATTGATTGGTCTTCGTTTGCGTTGCTGAGCCATGATCGGTTGTAATTCACTACACACTGCACTTTGTTTCGATAATTGTAGCATTCGTTGCTATTGCAATTATTGTTGTGCCGCGAACTGAGCGGCGATGGGATGATCCAGAGCACTGGAACCGGCTCGAAGGACCAGAAAAATGTTGTATATCTCGACCCTGACGAGGAATGTCGTCAGCCGAGATCTTATAGGATGTTGTTCCGCCGAACGAGGAATGTCGTTCGGGGAATTGCGACGGTGCGCACGTTGCCTGAAACCAAAATGTGTTATAAGAAAGGCACAGCAATACCCGTGGAGGATCTTTCAGAGTGATGTTCCCGCGCTGAATCGATGTGTGATGAAATTACTTGTCCCTTTTAGTGCCCCCCGTGAGGTTGAGTTGTATCGCTTCTCCTTCTTACACAGAATGTATCGATTGGTCGGAATTTGTGTTTATGTTCCAGGTTTATAAGTTCACGAACGAAAAGAATTCAGTGTAAACCAGACAACGCTCGAGTATATAGAAAAAGCTCTTCATTTATTGAACACTAACAATTCTTACAAATTTAAAAATGTACATTGCTCATGTCGAGCACCAAAACACAAGTCCGTAATTATTTTTGCACCAACAACAGTAAACAAGCATGAGATGACAGTTTCTCCACTGTCATCGTGTTGCTGGGATGTGTGGTGAATATGTGTCGGGGAGAGTACTAGACGATGTAATAGATTCTCCCCGAGCATATAATCATGAATCCGAAACAACCCATGAAATATATTTGTAAGAATTTGCAATGATCCAATTCGATGGTGAATGTGTAAAGTCGAAAGCGAAGTCAGTATTATTGATTTAAAATCACAAATTTTTTTAAATGTTAGCATGGCTTATTTATTTTAGAGGCAAAACGCAGAGACGTAACAAAACTTTTCCACCTATAATTGAATCTACATTTGAGCAGATTTTTTATCATAAATCTTATCTTTTAATGAAAATGAACATTTACTCTTTTCAACATAAATTACCTTGAATGTCGGATTAAAGCCGTGTTCGTCGATAATGTCTGCCGCAAATGAAGTTATTTAAAAACACCCATTGTATTTTTGAGTGTTCGCTAGATAGTGTCGTGATTCTAATGTTTCGCTACGAAACATTGAATGCAATGGTTCAGGTGGCGGAGTCAATAATGGCAATTTCACGTTTCCACTAAGCCAGAACAATCCAGGCGTTTCTCCAGCAAACCCCAATGCGCCACAGTGCTCGCAAACAGCGTCCATTGAACCAATGCGAACGGAAGGATGCGAGCTGTAATCAATTATGCACTCGTATAGTAACTGTTGGTAGAAAGAACGAAAAGACGGAACACATCCGATTCCAATGAGTTTTATTACAGAACTGCATATCAAAAGGCTGTTAAAGCTGCTAAAAATACATCGTACGACCAGTGTAAGACATTATACAAAGTATATAAGAACACGTTATTAAAAGGTACTGGGTTGCCGAGGTTATGCAAATTTCAAATATGTATTCTAATTCGGTTTCTAATAGAAACGCTACTTAATTCAAATCAACACTTGATGCATTTCTTGCGCGAGTTAATCGCTCGAAACCACGATTCGATTCTATTTTGTGCAGCAAAACGACTAGCACATTTATTACACAAAATATGAATGAATCACAATTATATCTTACAAACTATTTATACCTATGGCTGAAGGCCTAAATATCTTTCTAAGAATGTCGACCTGCGATAATTGTCGGTGACCTTTTTGAGGTATTTGTTTGCTATCTGTGGTCCGCTGATGGGAAATCCCGACATTGCATGTTTGTATTCGGCAGCCTTCGTTGCTGTAGTAACATCTGCAGGCTGTTGTTATAGTTAACTCTCTCCGTGGTTTAATAAAAAGCGTCCTCGAGTTGTTCTATGATACTGTGACGGTTCTACGAACCACACAAACCACTATAGGTTGAGATGTCGTCGCTCCACCAAAGAACACACTCACCTCTAGCTAAATTACACGTGCCCACAGACACGTGTCCTCAAAAGTCCTCCTTTCCACGTGAAACAAAGGTAACACGCATCTGAAGGGCAACAACCACACGTATCCATGGATACGTGGGTCACAAGTCCGACCAATTGTTCTACGCCTGTACGGCGATCGAAGGACAGACTCACCAACAGAAATTGTGTAACGATCCATTAACTGGATATACACAAACGGTTGGCACAGCTGCACATACACCACATCTCCGGCGATAAGCTAATTGCTGGAAAATCAATCCGTCGACAAAACCTTTTGTCCCTGCCGCAATATACTTCGCCCAAACAAAGGCCAATGCGAGCACCAGCAATAAACCAATGCTGTTCTCATAGGGATATGTAAACAACGATAATTACATTATCCCATGATCGACTACTGTTAAAGATTTTTTAACAATTATTTTATTTGTTTTGTGTCACAAAACTTACCCCGAGTCTTCTTTAATTGACTTGATTATTGTTTCTTAGAACTGGTTTAACTAAAAGTTAATGGGAGAAAATCTCGGCACATAAACAAACGCTTTATTTATAATATTACTTCTTTTAAATCATTTATATTTAAACCACCATTTAACAAACAAGTTATAGTACAATTCTATAACAATTTATTGTACCATTTATATTACAATTGACAATTTACACTACAATTTAGTTCCTTCCTTTCTTTATAAATTTCACTTTTATTTATTAAGGTCCACCGCACGCGAATTATGATTCCACGATTCAGAAAGTATAAACAAATATATTTTTATTCTTCTTAATTCTTACACACTAGATGACAGTGTTCTTAGTACTAGTCTATCGTGCTGAATAATCGGGAATGCTGCTGCTGGTTCTGTATTCTATATTTATTTGACAACTCTTATCTTCTTATCTCGTGGGTGCTGTCCCTGGTAGTGTTCCTATGTTTGGTTGGAATCGTCAACAATGTTTTTCCTTTGTTTGTCTGGGTTTGCATAGTGATGTTACTAATGGGATTATCGGTTGGTGTTCTTGGGAATTTTCCTAGGAGATTATGTTATTGTTCTGATGCGATATTTGGGTATAAAACCATGACTGTTGGTTATGACTAAGATGATTATTTACTATGATAGTTAACAATGTTGGTTATGACTTTGGCGGTATAATGTATTGCCACTTTGGTGATGCGATTAATTGTCTATGAGAATCCCGATGAAGTACGCCACACGGTGAATACGATGCGCCGGAGCGAATGCCGTCACAAATAAAACACGGAAATCGCCTTCTACTTTAACTTTAGTTTTATTTTATTTTGCACAAATCGTTTTAATAGCTTACAGTGGACTAATCCTCGATGGTACGAATGTCACACAAGTATTGATTTAAGTCACTTAGTCCTCTCATTTAATCGTTAAACATAATATAATATGTGTCTTAGGGACATACTAGCGATGGTACACACGTTCTAACGCTCTACGTTTTTACACCGGTGAATTTCACGTAACGCGATTCAATTCCTCCTCGAAAGTTCCCTCCTATTCGACTGTCTGTCCTCTCCGCTTGAAAGTTCAATATCGACTGAAATTTTCCTATCCCAAAAATACCCCGATACAGATTGTATCTTTATCTGTGCAGAAAACTTTTTTCCTTAGATCTGCTAACAGAATTTCCGAATCTCTGTTGGCAGCATGTTATTTATTCCCAAGGGTAATTTGGATGCCTGAAAGGGATCAACACATACATCATCATCACCCTCGGTGGTGGTGATAGCATCTCATCTCACGGTTTTCTGTTTGCGCGGCACATCTGGCGCGCAGAACGGAGATGACTGCTAGGACGTATAGTCCCTGGGTTTATTTGCCTTTGTAAACACACCGAAATCCATTAGATCCTTCTGAGGGTGTGAAATTCTACAAAGGAATCGTGGGACTGGAGTATTTCCTTTGTTGGCTTTATTCTCGTAAATATTCCAAATTATCTTGTTGAGATAATTACGGTTGCCTACAATTTGGCAGCGGATAGGCGATATGCTTTATTGGATGAATTTGCCGTTTCTTTTGTTTGCCGATGGATTTGATGGTCTTTGTGGCAGACCTGTGGGGAGGAAGTATTGTGCCACTACACGGGCACTCCGTTCACTTCCTCCTCCGTCCTTCATTCACTGGTATTGTCACTAAGGTTCCGCGGCAAAGAAAGTCAAACGCACTGATTTAAGCTATTGATTAGATCGTCACTTTATTTCCTTTAATGGTTTGGCGTAGAACAAACTACTTTCAAAATAAGCACAATTAGTGACTGCGCTGATGAAGACATCACACTTTATCAGGCTACACATCAAACTTATTACCGAAACAACATTTGCTCATAATTGGGAGCTATTTAACTCTACGCGATTTTACATATCACCTCCAACAGACAGGACGGAGGATATTGGCGTTTTACCATTTTGCACGCACACGACTCACGGGGGTGCGAACTCCGACGCACCCCTCGATGGTAAAAGGGTGGCCCATCGTATTTACGCGTACCGAGCGCAAAGGTAGCGTAGTGGAGACCCGACCGACTTGGTCTGGTGATGGAATGAGACTCAGCGATCGTCATCTCATGCAGAGATGATTTCGCTAAGGAAAAAAATGAAGAGAGAGAAAAACTTTTCTCTTATGGGGTGTAACTAGTGGCGCAGTGGTATATGTGCGCCATCGAACAGATTCAATGTTGTTGCATGTGTTCGAAAACAGGCAGGCGGCAAGGACAATAGGGAAAAATGACCACATGCGCCGCTGGTAATGCGGGTCATTGTTTACACGATGCCTCGTCGCTATTTTCGACGTTAGGAGAAAAAGGTGCTAAAAGCAAATTGGATGTTTATGGCATCTCTGGCTGCAATAGAAACCGGGTTCATATTTGCATTAGGAAATGCTGGAGAATTTGGTTTCAGCGTCTATTGCGCTAATTATATGCAGCTGCTTGGGTTGTTTGTTGGTAAGACACACAAAAAAGGTTGCCAGGCAATGTGTATGAAAAGGTATATGGCGCGGCTGGGAAAATAGACGGCGCGATATTTATGGTATTTGTCTGGTACCGAATTGGTTCAGAATACCAAATAAGCAAACAAAGAAAAGGTAAGTTTTCTTTATAGGGATTTTATGATTACAGATGGTGATCTATATAATGCATGAAGCATTTACAGGTACTAATACCGTTGCATTAGCGAACTTAAGGACGTTGGGTAGTAATTATGGGGGTTTTTAGGTAAGCGGACCGTAGGGTTTGGCGAAAACGCTACAATAGCATCTCATCTCACGGTTTTCTGTTTGCGCGGCACATCTGGCGCGCAGAACGGAGATGACTGTTAGGACGTATAGTCCCTGGGTTTATTTGCCTTTGTAAACACACCGAAATCCATTAGATCCTTCTGAGGGTGTGAAATTCTACAAAGGAATCGTGGGACTGGAGTATTTCCTTTGTTGGCTTTATTCTCGTAAATATTCCAAATTATCTTGTTGAGATAAGTACGGTTGCCTACAATTTGGCAGCGGATAGGCGATATGCTTTATTGGATGAATTTGCCGTTTCTTTTGTTTGCCGATGGATTTGATGGTCTTTGTGGCAGACCACCCGCACGTGCGTCCGTTGGTCGGCTAATTTACCGACGATAGCGATCCGTTGTAACGTCGTGTAGATGTTCAGGATTTCAGATTGTGCAGTGCTGGAATGCGGCGCATTTCAATCTTTGGGAATAAGATGAATGGATGATTTTACCTTTGTTTCAGGTATGCTACAATCGACTTGTTGAGCTTTATATTGAAAGCTTTGGGACGTTCAGTTCCTTGCTTCTTTTTATATCGGGTTCGCATTTTGCAGCTTCCTATGACCCTTGTTACAGGTATGATTAGGAGGTTTGGGACACGTGACTGTGGTGTTGTAGTATCATCTGCAGGCTGTTGTTATAGTTAGCTCGCGTCGAAGATTATTTCGTTGTTGATCTATGCGACAAGCTCGACGATTTCTCATTGCCAAGCAAGCCGTGTCTCTTTAGTCTGTGGGGTGGGTTCTGCTTGTGCACCTGCACGGCTGCGGATTCAGCAAGAACACCCACTAACTATCACTGGAAACTGTTCGAAAAGAAATGAAAAAGCACTGATGGTAATCACCGGAAATGTTCTCCAAGAGAATCGGAACTGCACTCCAGAAGGAAAAGAAAACCCAGTAAGTTAGTTCTAATGTTAATGTTCCTTTATTTGTTCTTGGGTATTATTTACACTTGGTGAATCTTATATTTTGAAACAATGTGTTGATACAGGAAAACTTATTTTTGTACCGCACAATCTACCAGATAACTTTGGTAATTACTAACTTATTTTATGATGAAAATATCCAACTCCGGTATTTTTAATTAACACGACTATCTTTGTGGCGAATTATCCAACACAACTAACTCGATAACTTTACTAATCAGTAACTTATTTTATGGTGACAGACCACTGACTCGCGGGTGGTGTAAATTTGGCTTTTCAACCCGAAGGGAACTTGTGGGGGTAGAAGTATAATGCCAACGTATGACACGTATTCACTTTTTCCCCGACGATGTTGCTCGGTCGAATATCCACAAAAATCCAGGAAGAACAGGAATAATGAAAACACACTGGTATAGTTGTTTATATGTTCCTTTTTTTTATTTGTTGATATAAGAGTTTCTTTTAATTTTGTTAAGAAAACTATCACTAGATTTACATTTGTATTTACGCACGAAGGGTTTGTTAATATAAGGATTCCTTTTAATTCTGTTAATATAAAATTTGTATTTACACACGAAGGTTTTGCTAATATAAGTGTTCCTTTTATTTAACGTTAAGGTTTACGATCACTAGATTTACATTTGTATTTACACACGAAGGTTTTGTTAATATAAGTATTCCTTCTATTTAACGTTGATTTATTATCACTAGATTTACATTTGTATTTACACACGAACGGTTTGTTAATATAAGTGTTTCTTCTATATAACGTTAAGATTTATTATCCCTTGATTTACATGGAATATATTGTCTGCCCGCGACGGCGATTGAATTATAACTGGGTATAATCAACGAGAACTCCTGATGATCCTCGAGCGGCATGACCTCTTGTGGCAGTGGCTGAGATGCGACTGCATTAAATATAACGAATTTAATTGTGCCCAGACGGCAGTGTGTCTGATCACAATGGAGATGGGATAGTGACTGACTCAACTCAGGGGTGAAATTCATATTTCATTCCACACACAGGACAACCAAAAGAGACCACGCCTCTGCTCTCTCAACCTCACGTCCGTCGAAGTGTGGATAACTTTTGCTAACAGGGTAATTGGCGGACATGGAAAATGAGAGAACAGAAACATGATGTGCTGTGATCTCGGGGTAGCTTTGGTTGTGTGTGTTGGTATCAGATGCAGCTACTGACACGACCTACTGACACAGTGGTACGGCTATGGTGTAGTCAGAGCGCATTGAACCGTGGAAAGACAGAAAGGCGAAGGAGAGGAAAACCTAGCTGATGTTATTCACCTGCAAAAAGAGATCATTGATCCCAAGCGAATGGATGATCTGAGGGAAAGTCTATGGGGCTTTTTCTTTGATAGCGGTCTTGGTAGGGTGCCGGGCCGACACAGGTTCACCAAGAAGGCCCAATCTCGCTATTGTCAGGCCAAGCCGGTCCACCACTGTCTTACTGGTTCGGAAAACAATCGTCTCGGATTCGATATCTTTATTGTTGTTTTTAATTAAAATGTATTGTATTAATAACTTACAATATTTATGTTTTGTATTAAAATGTATTGTATTTATAATTTACAATATTTATGCTTTATATTAACTTACAATATTTATGTTTTGTATTAAAATGTATTGTATTTATAACTTACACTATTTATGCTTTATATTAACTTACAATATTTATGTTTTGTATTAAAATGTATTGTATTAATAACTTGCAATATTTATGTTTTATATTAAAATGTATTGTATTTATAAGTTACAATATTTATGTTTGGTATTAAAATGTATTGTATTTATAACTTACACTATTTATGCTTTATATTAACTTACAATATTTATGTTTTGTATTAAAATGTATTGTATTAATAACTTGCAATATTTATGTTTTATATTAAAATGTATTGTATTTATAACTTACAATATTTATGTTTTGTATTAAAATGTATTGTATTTATAACTTACAATATTTATGCTTTATATTAACTTACAATATTTATGTTTTGTATTAAAATGTATTGTATTAATAACTTGCAATATTTATGTTTTATATTAAAATGTATTGTATTTATAAGTTACAATATTTATGTTTGGTATTAAAATGTATTGTATTTATAACTTACACTATTTATGCTTTATATTAACTTACAATATTTATGTTTTGTATTAAAATGTATTGTATTAATAACTTGCAATATTTATGTTTTATATTAAAATGTATTGTATTTATAAGTTACAATATTTATGTTTGGTATTAAAATGTATTGTATTTATAACTTACACTATTTATGCTTTATATTAACTTACAATATTTATGTTTTGTATTAAAATGTATCGTATTAATAACTTGCAATATTTATGTTTTATAATAAAATGTATTGTATTTATAACTTACAATATTTATGTTTGGTATTAAAATGTATTGTATTTATAACTTACACTAATTATGCTTTATATTAACTTACAATATTTATGTTTTGTATTAAAATGTATTGTATTTACAACTTACACTATTTATGTTTTATATTCAAATGTATTGTATTCAAAGACTCACGGTATTAATGTTTATTATTAAATGTATGGTATTCAAAAATTCACAGTCTTTAATGTTTATTATTAAATGTATTGCATTGAAAAACTCACAGTATTTAATGTTTATTATTAAACGTATCGTATTCCAAAATTCACAGTATTTAATGTTGATTATTAAATGTATTGTATTCAAAGACTCACAGTATTTAATGTTTATTATTAAACGTAGCGTATTCAAAAACTCACAAAATTTAATGTTTATTATTAAACGTATCGTATTCAAAGACTCACTGTATTTAATGTTTATTTTTAAACGTATCGTATTCAAATCAAACTGCGCGATATTAATGGTATTCAACGATCAATACGAGACTTTCAATTGTATTAACAGATCGAAACTGCGTTCTTCGACCGTAACTAGCATACCACTTTTTTTAAGGTTGAATAGTGCCACGCACCAGCACATCAACTGCTATTTGCCCGACGGCCAGTTCACGCGGAAATTGTGGGGAGGAAGTATGGTGCCTAGCACGGACACTCCGCTCATCTTCCTCCGCCATTATAATGTACCGCCGTAAACTGTCCACCAACTTGAGCAAAACTGCACGACAAACCGTCCACCAGATAGAAATAGAAAAAAACAATTTAATGGTTTATTGCTGGTGATCACCATTTTTTATTTTAATGCTTTTTATTTTTTTTTTTTTTATTTTAAAGTTTTTAATTTAAAGGTAGATTAGTAAAATTAATTGGAAAGTACACCATTTGCAAGGAGCAACTTGCGGGGGACATTCTTATTCGTAAACATAAACGGAAATTAAGAAACACTCCACTGACACTGTTTATGGTTATTCTTCTATTACACCAATTTACTTTAAATGAGACATACACGTTTAGATTTGCTTAATATTTAATGTACCCGTTTGGATACTTGGGTATATCCACGACACTGATAATTGGTTTTTACGTTGACGGCATTATTAAACTTAAAACTGATTGACGATTCGCTGATCGGTAGAACACGCACAAACGGTATCGTGGTGTACACACCGTACCGGGCGCACGGTACGGTGAATGGAGAACGCGACTGACTCCTTTGGTGGTCGGATTTGGACTCCGTGAGGATAGAACTCTGACTTGAATTCTATCTTCAATTAAGGGTGAGATATGGAGGGGAAAGAGAAAATGTTCTCTTAAGGGTGTGGCCATTAAGAAAAAGCGATCTTTTTGGTGCAGTGGTATATGTGCGCGATCGAACAGATTCAATGTCGTTGCACGTGTTCGAAAACAGTGGAACGACGAGAAAGGCAGTCGGCGAGAACAAAAGAAAAGGCGACCAAATGTTTCTCTCTTTAATGAGGGTCATGTTTATGCAACGTCGCTATGACGGACGTTGGAAAAAAGGTGTTAATGGGATACGATACTCTATACCATGAAAATTGTATATCGTATCTTGGGTTAATTGCCGATACGCATCCCTTGCTTGCATTTAGGTATGCCAAGCAATTAGTGGTGGCGACGAAAGAAATGCATCATTGTTTGTCTATTGAATCGCTAGTGTTGCAGCTGTAAAAACAAGCTGACGACATAGTATTTTAACTCAGACAAAGGGTGTCGAATGTTTGCTATTTATGATGCATATACACATTAAGGATCAATTTTAGGAATTTCAGATAATGCTTGAAAGCATTACATGTCCTTGAAAAAGGAAATGTTTTCTGTGGCAAATGCAAATGCATTGGCGGGAAACAATGGGAGTTATGGAATTCCTAAAAAGGTCAAGAAGAATTCTTACAGAAAATTGTATGCAAAGGGATGCAATGAAAAGGTAAGTTTTCTTTATAGGGATTTTAGGGTTATAATAATTGGGTCTGTTTGATGCGTGCATTTAAGATGCTAATGCGAATTGCATTAGCGAAAGCTGGTGCAGACCCGGGTTGTGGTTATGGGGGTTTTTTCAGGAAGGCGAGCCGTGGGATCTGGCGGAACCGCCACAAAATCATCTCTTGTGTCTCACACAACCAAAGACGATCGCTCCGTTGCCCTGTGCCGTGTAAGTCGTCGCCGGGGCGACACATGGTGTTGCCAGTGGTGTTGGTCTCCGTATCGTACCCCTGCCTGTGTGCACTTTGCTGGGCGCTATGTGTGTGGCTTTTTTTCATAGATACTTAATATCAGAGGTCGCCCGTATTGCCCATACGAGCGACTTGATGTGTCTTTACACGGGGATGCGTTATATCTCTCGTGTTTGTATTATTTGGGAGATGTGTCCTTTTAAGGGCATGCGTTGTAGCTCTCGTGTTTACGCGCCTGCTTGGTAATTCTTGAAATTTGTCGCAGGGTTGTGCAACCGAATGATATGTTCGTTGGCGATTCTGCTGTGTCAGATCGCTGCCTGTTGTTTTTACTAGATCGATGTGCAGGTGTTTCGCGCTTGCTTATGGTATGGAGTTTCATACGTTTGCAACTACGTTACCGCTTGAAATCGATGTCTAGTTTTTGAATTGTGGTGTCACCTGCATTATTATATGTGGGTGAGTTTTCCTCTTTTAATAGGTTTACAATTACCTGCCCGGGAAAACTGTGCCGGACGACCGTTGCCATGTTTCATTGCACGTACCCGTTTGTTTGTATCAGGCCTCTTTTGACCTGGTTTTTATGGGTTATGAAGAACCTAAGTCCAATGTTTGATTCAGACCTCCTTTGATCTGAAGTTTGTTGCTGGACCTAAAACCTATAGCCCTACTTTACACTAGGGTGCAACACCCTTAGTGTGATATTTTGAGACGATGTTCGGACGCAACGCCACTAAATATCTAAAAAGGATTCTGAGTTTTCAGGCGCAACGCCACTAAATATCTCAAAGTAAAACCTGAAAAGTAGAATGAGAACACGCCGGGGTTACTGTCGGATGTATTCTAATTTTATTTCTCAATCCTTAAACTATATATACAAATTTTCTTATACCACTATTCTTACATCTAACTGAGATACAATTTACATTAGTGCTCGCAACAGAGCATTACTTTCGCATACATGGAAATAAAACAAGAAAACCTGAATATTATCTGCTCTTTAACAGAGCATTATGCAGAAGGCGATTGATATTACAAAACCATACAAATTGTGGCAACAAAGATAAGAGGAACTCAGGTCCGTGTACAAACATTGGAATTTTACGATGGTTCCTTTTTGGGTGGTCGGTGATTCACTTCACACCTTCTGCTGTTTGATGCTGGTGGCTATTGTGATTTGCCGGTTGCGGGCAAATACAGCTCTGACGGATGGATTATGTTGATGATGACGGCATGCAAATATACTCGGGTTTATGGCCGAGTCATAAATCGTGATGAGATCTGGCATTCAAACGTGTGGTGCATGGAAGTACGGCGGCTATTGTTTTATCATGCTCGTGTAAACATGATAATGGTATGGCCGTGGCATTGAATTGGATGGACGGCGACTCCACGCAAATGGCGCCGTATGTTCTCATAAACACCGTTGATGCTATTTTTGCGCAGGTTAGGTGTGCGCCCCTTAGGTTACACCTGAGCATTCTTCCCTGTCTTTAGGTAACTTACTTTTTTGGTGGTGATGCTGAGGTGTAGGATCACTCGGTGGGGCTCGGCGCGAACGCCACAAGTCAATAGGACGCCGCTGATGTTTGGGAAATAATCAGCGTGAGAACCAGACTCTAAGAGGCTGAAATAACCCCAGCGATTTTGTTATGATGCAACAGCGTCGTTCGTTTAGACTTGTTGTTGCTAACCGACATTATGAGATTTCTCATGGTTAGCAAGAATGGAGTTGCCGTATGGCAAGAATGTAGCTAAACTCAATTATGCGTTATCTGCATGGGATAATGAGTTTAGCTATACGTCCGTTTAACATGTTTTACAGGGGAATAACATATGAGGGAAATGGATATGTATGACGCGCTGAAAGCGGTCGAAATTAAGTGGAAATTGTGGTTGAGATTGTGGGTTGGTTCTCATGTAGAATAGAGAAACCCCCACAAACTCCGTCACGCAACGTCCTGGTACGTGGTTCTACCGGTAAAATCTGACTCCTCGCGATCAATCTAAATGTTGTTTCGTGCGAATATCTCTATTCGAGATTGCACACATACAGAGAAAGGGCCTGTGCATGGAAAGGGCAGCATTTCGCATCCCGACTGAAGTCGAATAAGGGAAAAGCAACAGCAAAAACTGACTGACTGATATTTGAATTCGACTCAGGTCAGCTGTGCAAATAGATGGTCGCTCGGATAGCGACCGAAAAAGGTTGTCATGTTTAAAATAGCTATCGTTGATGCAGGGTTAGATTTATCAGTGTTATGTCAACAGAACGGTACTTCAAGGTCATGCGCTAAGATACGCGTTTGTTTATCTTAGCTAATGGTATATGGGTTGTTAAGGAAACTATACCGTGGGAACTGATCATTGGCATGATTGTTTGAATAACAATCATGATCGTGTCCGATCCCATGGGTGTTTATCGCTTATACCAGCGGTAAGAGCCAGGGTGGAGATTTGCTTAATTTAGGAAACGCTATGTGAGGCATGATCGTTGGTATGATTGTTTAAATAACAATCATATCGTGTCCAACTCGATGATCGGTTATCGGCATAGGCGATCGATCATCGAAAATCTGGCTTGCAGATGTGCAAGCAGGCTACTAGCCCGACGTGTTTTTTGGACCATCGGATTGTTGGAACAAGAAGACACAGGAGGATTGGTGTAGGTTTGATTGATTATGATTGCTGACAAGCTGAGTGATAGGGAATATGGTGGTTCGTATATTATGATCTGGATAGTCTAATGAGGTGTATGCATACTAGGGTTTGCTTTCAGGTGGAAGATGATGCAGAGTAGCTTACGCTGGTCATTTGCAGGTAACAAAATGGCTTGTTGGGTGTGGAAAGGCGGGTTAATTTAAAGGGAATGGGTGGTTCTTTGTGAATGTGTGGGTAAGTTATGTTGTTATGTCAACAAGGACACTGTTTCACATACTCTCCACGATGTTGTTTCGCAAGAACAAACGAAATAGTTCACAAAACTCCGATGTCCAGAAAAGAGAAAACTACACAACACTATCGGGAGCACTGAGAAGGCGCCGTAAAGTCAATCCACCGATATTACATTCACCACCAAGCGAAATGAATAAAACACACTGAATTAATTTAATGTTTCTTTAATTGTTCCTTGGTTATTTTTACAGCAATTGTGTTGTTTTTGGTGAGGTGTACTATATGTTCTATTTTTACGCACAAACCATTCATTAAATTATAACACCTTACTAACACACTAGTCACGTACGTGGAATTTAACAGAAATTAACCGGATGTTCAAACAGCTACTATTGACCGCAAATCGCTCTCGTCGCGGAAAAATTGTGGAGCTAGACCGGAGAATTAATGCACCGATAATTAGGACGTGCAAACGAGATTGAGGTTGCAATCTGACTCCTCGAGAATTGTGAACACCGTAAAGGTTATTATCGGACTCCTCGTAGAAATCGTCCTCAACTTCCCTTGTAATATCAGATACCTCTGGCGTACCAGGGAAATTCCAATACACATCTGGTCAATTAGAGGGACGGAAATGTAGGCTGGCAGAAAATGCAGTCATAAATCATGAGAATGGTTTTTCCATGATGGTGATAAATATCGGCAAAAAACCCAAGGCTGCCTGAGAGCATGAATCTTTTTGACTACATTGTTTATGTAGGAAATTGCCGCCTGGACGAAAACGTTTTGTTTTGTCTACATCGGATAGACAGAAGTGTTTCGTGTAGCATAAGGGAACACTGCTGGCGGCGGCAATTAGGTCTTCAGTGATGTAACATAGAAGATCGCTCGCCATAGCAACTAGAAAAAAAAGGTTTATTGGTCTTTGGGATTATCCCACTCATTAAGTCCTAATGCAGGGCTATTAGAAATCTGGCTTGCAGATGTGCAAGCCAGCAAATAGCCCGGCATGTATTTCTGGACGCTAAATGGGCATGGCGGCAGTGTTTGTGTACACTTTGATTCTGCCAAGAATGTATCATTTCGTCGGTCGGGTTTAGAGGAAAAGCTCCTCGGTTATGATGGGATATTTATGACGGTTATCCAAGAGGATAACCGAATTGTTTTCAGCCATTTTAGGACAGTGGTGAATACTATGGCAAGGTTGTGTGATCTTGCCAGTGATTCGACTTATGGGTAGATATGGGGTTTAAAGGATTTTTATGGGGTTAAAAATGATGCGAGGTTCTTCGGGTCCTGAAGAGCCCCACAAATGTTTTAAAGAACCGCCACAAGTCTTGTGTTTGAAAAGCACGAACTCCGACTATTGTCGCAATATGGCATACAATTAAAATATAAAATAGGATTTTTATTTTTGTACTCAAAAACTCAACCGACATACGCATTTTCTTTTTTCCAACTCACTTTCTCGCCAATTCCTGAGCTTATTTATCGATTTAATTTACCCCCACTTTATCGTCCATCGATTCGTTGTATTTAGGGTTGGTATTCGCAAAATTCAACACTAAGTAAAAAAATCGTTGAGCTAACGGTGAAGATAGTGGTAAATTGCAGGATTAGGGGAAGTGTTGGTAATTTTGTGTGAAATACGATGCTTTGGGTGTTCATTCAGAACATTTTATAATTCCAATTGGAGTAGAAATTTGAATACCTGCGACAATTCGTTATTATTCATATGTTTCCTTTTCGCAGGCGTGTGCATTTATTTGGGATTTCATTCCCATGAGAGTGCTGTTATGACGTTTGTTCATGATAATTTGTTATTATTCATATGGTGGTGTGTGCACTTGTGGGTTATAGTATAACTGACTCGAAATTTAGATAATGCATGATCTGAGAGTTAATATTTTCTTCAATGAAACGAAAATATATTTTACCTCCAGCGTTCTGCTGGGTAGCAGGTCACGCCTCTTTTATTCAATTTCGTCAAGTATAATAAAAGTTCTCCTAAGAGAACTACCACAAACTGTGAATGTCAATGAGCTCGCAGGCTCGTTTTATATTACTGGCTGGCTTATGTGTGTAAATATAGATCCATGGGACTGCTGCGATAAGCATATGGTGATGTGAATTTTCGTTGGGCTGCCTTCTTACTTTTTTTTTTTAACTGTATTTATTAACCGTAATTTTAATTTGTACATTTAAGTGATATAGTGACTTAAAATTAATTTTGTAACAACTGTTTACATGTAATTATTATAATAATACATACATCTTCCAAACAATGTTTCAAGAGTTACAGGATAGATGTGTGTTTATACATTTAGTAATGTTTCGTCTTCCTGGAAAAGGTGTTGGAATATATTTCTACAATTGAATAATAATCCAACAATTTCGCAATTTGATTTATTCCTTTTAGCTATTCATTATACTATTTGATTTATTCTCTTTTTTTCTTACAATTTGATTTTTTCTTTTTTTTTCTTACAATTTGATTTTTTTTTTTCGCAAACACAAACGCACGCTTTGACGGCTTAATCAACAAGACCGGAAATCTCGTGTCGTTCCTTTCAACATCCTTTTTTGTTCCGCTTCCTCAATACAGGACGGTTGTTATTTTGAGAAAATGGATTTAGGGAGAAAACGGAGTTAGGAGACTATGGCTGTGTGCAGTATGATAGTGATTTTGTAATTATTATTATTATTTACTGGCCTGTAGGAACCCGGAAGTTCATGACCTCTCACCGGCTCTGCTCCGCCATTGTTCCTTGTCCTGTGATTTTGTAATAGGGGTTTTAATTTATTTTATTTATTTATCTATTGTATGTGGGAATATTCTATTGTTTTTGTATGTGATGTGTTGATATTGGTAAAGGATATTCATGTCCAGACACGAGATTTCAATTATTATAGGGGGGTTGTTTATTAGTTATAGAGGTATAAGGCCTCCTTTGACCTTCCCCTTTGGAATATTATTACTCCTATCTGACAAAAGGGCGTCAGGGCACATAAACCCGTGACGTGATTGGTTTTAGTTTTCGTCAGGGCACATAAACCTGTGACGTAATTGTTTTATTTTTGATCAGGGCATATAAACCCGTGACCTAATTTATTATTATTTATTTAAATACGCCTAAGCTCTTCAACTTGTGCGTGATTCAATCGTTGGTGATCCAACAGCCGATCGAGCAATCCTTCAATTTTTGTTTGCAATCTGCAAAAAAAAGCGGTGAACCTCACATGAAAATACGAGATGTTTACGTCTTAACAGATGAGTGTAGAATCACATTTATTCTCAAAAATATTTTCCTTATATACAAAATTCTAAAACAACGAAACTTGTTGGATTTAATTTCTTCAACAATTAATATATACATATAATTATTATACACCAAACTTACCCCCTGCTCAGTCTTGAATGTTGTTTAGTCCTCGAGTCGCAGGTCCTTATTCAGTTTTATCCACTTATGCTCACGTAACAGACGCACTATTTTAGTGACCCGAATGCAAGTCTCTGAATTCTTTTTATAGTTTTATCCACTTATGCACACGTAGCAGACGCGCTATTTTAGTGACCCGAATGCAAGTCTCTTAATTCCTTTTCGCAATTAAATCACAAAACGAACTTATACGAACTTATTTCCTTTTAAAAAATGGTAATTCCTTTTATTTTACTTTTTTACTTTTCATTTCTTTTCGACACATTGTAATTATTTTTATTTTATTTCTTATTTCTTTTCTATCCAAACAACCGGCGCGCACACGACTGCCTCCACTCACGGTTAATTTCACAAGAAGGACTATCTCCTGGCTTCACTGCACATATCCTTTTTTGTTCCGCTTCCACGAGTTATTTCTAGGAAGCGGCACAATTGGCTATTGGCTAATAGGGGGCGACTGTGGATAATACAAAGAAGATGACTATTGCAATGTGAATGGGGTTTTAAATGGGTTTTACGTTTATTTAAATTAGATTCTATTGTAAAGGGAATAGGCAATTCGTACTTTGTAGGGAAGGGAAGGATATGGGAAGGATGAAGGATATGTGCATAAAGACACGAGATGTTAATAATTCAAAGGGGGAGTGATAATTAATTGACTTTAATTATATAACAAACTTACTATCTAACAAATACAATAGGAAAAAAACGGGATTACTTCCTCTGTACCTATAATAAATTATCCAACTCGTATGGCGACGAGCATTATCCCATCAAACGGATATACATTCTCTATCCACGTCAAAGTGACGGGTCGCAACAATCTCTTAATTACTATGCTCTTTTGTTCATTTCATGTGTCCATACAATCGATGCTCCCGCGGTTGTATCTGGGAAAAACCCTTATTGGAAATTCTCCTTGCCTGTGTCATAAACAATGTGCGCATCGAGGTCGTTTCGGAAAATGGTAATTATCTGCTGAGATAATTGCCGTCAAAATGTGAACCGTCATAAAATAATGGCATTGTATGAAGGAATACTTGTAATATTGAATGCAGATAATTTGTATTTGCGTAAGGATGTGCGATATTTTGAGATGCCATATGAAACGAACTTAGCCTAAGGGAATTGATAACAATGCGTAAGTTATAATACTTTAAGGTAAATTCTTAAATTAACACGTGGCTACAGTGTTTTATTTTAATGATAATGCTTAACTTAACAGGGGTGTTATATCGAAGTTTGAATCTCCGATATAAACATTTAAATATTTGGTTATCTGAAAATCTATTGGGTTAACTGGGTTATGTTTATTATGGTTATGGTTATTGTAATGAAATATCTGAGCGTAACCCCAGAGATTATCATTTATTAATTGTTTATCAAAATGTAACACCTGAGCGTAACCCCAGATGCTATCATTAATATTTTGTTATCGGAAGTGTCACAGGTTTTAAAACGTTTGTTTTTGCTTTCTTCTCATGTGGTGTTAGCCGGAACTTACTTGGTAATAATATTCATTGTGGTGTTAGCAGGTATTTACTTGGTAATAATATTCAGCGCGGCTTAACTATGCCAGGCTTTCTTGGTCTCCTCGGCGCGGTTTCTCCTTGGCGACAGGCTCCTCTCAGTTGTGAATGTGCGGTTGAAAATTTAAAATAAAAACACTTTACTTCACTTGACTGGATATTTCATTAGTCGGGAATGTCGATCACTAAAGTTTGTTATACTTGTTTACTTTTAACTACACTGTCCTATAGTAATCTACTGGCAAGACCCGCTCTACTTACGGATGGCCGCAGTCTTCTTGCTTTCAATTACTGAGTGTCTTACAACTCACTTGCAGCCACTTTATATACCAATTGGCTATCAATTATTTCCGCCTATGATGCATCTTTGCCCAAACGAATAACCTATTCAACGGTCATTCGCCTGTCATTCTTCATTTGTTTGATTGTGCTGCAAAAACTGCAGCGATATAGGTTTTACCAATTTCTTAATTGGTTTACCTGCGAAAATTGCAACCGCATCAACTCATTCGTTTAAACGATGTACGAAAGCATTGACCGATCTAATATCAGTCCATTACCCCGTACGATGAGTTCCGTCTTTTGATTCCTATTTCGCATATGTTGGCAGTCCGCTGCCATTGAGCCGATCTTCAAAGAAAACCGACTTATGTTTACACTTGTAAACATATCTTATTGGAATATGAGGCCGCGCCGACGGCGAACAGGTGTCCGTCTGTTTTTTGTCAACGCCGCGGAATCTACGGTGAAACGATTTAATTCTGCGATATGACGCATTTTGAAGGCTTTACTTTTGAATGAATTTAATGTTGCATTGATTGCAGAATATGATTTTGATATGAGGCATTGAATGCAGAATTGGAAGTTATGTTTGGGATATTGCTTTGTAAGCAGAGTGCGGATTTGAATGGATAGTCGGATTTTAATGAGAGGAAATCTTATTGATATTAGATGGAGGGTGAATGATGCATCACTCAGGTGATGAAAAGATATAGAGGTCGGTAATGAAATGTAACAGGGGTGATAATTAAGTGAACTTAATTATATAACAAAGGTCAGAAAACCAGTAAGCCTTCTTACTTTGTACTTTGGTTTATTTATATGCGATATGCATTTTTGTGGGACTGCTGCGATAGGTATGTGATACTGCTTATCTGGGTGTAGTCTTTGTACTTTGATCTATTTTACATGTCGTGGGTTGCGCCGCAGATTGGTGTTAAAAATATATTAACAATTTTTTTAAGGGTTTGTATTTTTACACAAAACTTTTACCCCCTTTGTTAATTTTTTAGTGTTATGGTGTATTCCTGGCTGGTAACAATCCTGTGTGGGTCACAAAGCGGCTCTCTCTTCCCTTCACACATTATCCATTTTCATCACGAAAAGTTCCTTTTCAGGATTTAAACTAGGTTCATTCAGTCAGAATGCAAAACACATTTGAGTCTTCAATATTTAACAATATTTAAAAGTATTTATTTATGGTTTACAAGTATTTAACTGTATTTATAAGTATTTAAAGGTATTCACAAGTAACTTCCACACAGTTACTCGATATGCAATTTTTTTGTATTACAATAGAACGAACTTCGCACGCACACACGACTCGATTCGAAAATTTGTTAATTTAATTTTTTTCTTCTTAGGAGCGACGACCACACGCTTTCACTAACTGATAAAAATCTTCCACGAAATAGCGGTGGCGCTTAATCATCTCTTGATTGGCCAGGCGGATTATTTCGTTGTTTTGGTTTCGGATATCCTCCTATTCGAGTTGGAGGTTATTCTGGCGCATTTCCACAGCAACCAGCGTTGGCGGACCTCTCATTTCTAAATTGGAAAATGCCCCCGAGATTCGTTCCTTGACGGCGAACTGGGCGCTGATTAATTGTTCCGCCATAATCTGGTCTTTATTCCAACGATCCTGGCCATTGTTCGGTGCTTCCCCTGGACGAGGAGCGTTATCTTGGCAGTCAGGATGTAGTTCTGCTCTAGTGATGCTTTGGCGCTCACGTTCCGCCTTTGCCGTTTTCGATTTGGCGTTACTCGATGACGCCGGCATTTTGTTAAATTTCACTGCACCTTTGTCACAACACTATTTTCACAAGCACAATCCTGATTGGTCTTGGCGTCTGGACTTGAATGTCCCGCGACCGTCTTCTATGCTGCGAGCTGGACCAAAAATGTGTCCAACAAGCGTGGAACACACCCTTCCACACACAAAAAGTTCTTAATTTTGTGTGGGGATAATGGCGGCAGGAACACGATGGTGTCTCCTGACGTTGGATGATGTTGAGATATGTGTCCAACAAGCGTGGAACACACCTTTCACACACAGCAAGCTGGTAATTTGGCGTGGACTGGCGTCAGGAACAATGCACAGCACTCGATACGTGTCACGATGATAATTGCCTGACTGAAACAATTGCTAATTTAAATTATGGTAAAAGGGAAAAGAGTACCTCATCAATTCCAGCAATATTCCTCCAAGTGAAATACCAATTCAGTTTTCGCTTTACTGTGTTTAAGTTTTGATTTTATTGATTAAGATTAAGACAATTTATGTGGATTCTAATTCTGCGACGTATATTGCCCAGCAGTTAACGAGAAAAAGGTAAACAAAACATAAAAATGTTTGTAAAGTGACAGAATTCATAAATGTCAGCTGATTGCTGACATTGATTCGGTAATGCCACTTATCTGATTCAATTCAGGTGGTGCCACATCTAGTTATTGCGAATTCGCCGTTATTTCGAATGCGAATCCGCAACACTCATCATTAACTTCAAAGACTTTTCATATTTATAAAATGCTCTATTAATAATGAAATCGTCTTCGGATAAATTTCTAGTTAACGAGTCTATGCTAGATTGCAGAAATCGAAATGGATCTAAAAACCTAATCTCGAATGAATTATGTTCGTCTAAATGTATCCGTTTGGAAAGCGATATATAATTTTCCTTATTTAACGGAATTACACTTATTTCCCCCTTAATAGAACTCAATTCTTTTACAAATAGATGCAAATCATACCCCGACAAATAATGAAAAAAGACTGGGAAAAAGGTCGGAACGCGAAAATCTAAATTACATTGAGAATGGGCTGGTCCTCTATAGACACCAGTGAAATGGCAATGGTCTCTTACTCTTACATCTAATTCACTAAATCTAGCCTTACAAACAGTACAAATTGGCGATGTGGTTTGATTGAGACTGCTTCTGTTGATCCGTTAAAGGAAACATTGGCTTTGGTCGACCAATGACTTCCTTGTGAAGATGCTTTAAATATTTAAATAAGATATTTATAAACTCTGTTGGCGAGTTTTCTCCTGCAAAAAAATGTTTTATTCGTTTTTTTGATTATTTCTTGTTAAAATTTTTTTATTTACCAACAAACGTGCGGTGTGTGCTCAAATCATCATCAAAGGAGCATTTGATGTGATATGAAAAGGCGCACGGTATATGTTCCTGCACATCAGTTGTTGAAGAAGTTGCTGGATCCGGTGTGCAATGATTAACGGGGCTCAGAATAGACTCAAAGTCCGCATACACCACAAATGGAACAATTAATTTTCTATTATGCTTAGTAAATTTCAGTATTTTATTACTTTCATCTGGCATTATTGTTATTATTTTTTTACATTCGCTCATGGGTTTGTAGAGCAGATTCTGAGGCGAATCGTAACAAGCTGCCGTTACATAGATGCATTCGTTCTTTTTTTTCGTTATCTGGCTTTTCAATAAACGCGAGATGTTCTTGATGTAGACATAGTGCGTTTTATTCTCATCGCGACTTTTACAATAAAGCAGTTTAATATGCTTTGCCTTTTCCTCACGAGTATGATAATAGGGTCCAATTATCTTATATTGCCCTTTATCGTTAATCTCATAACCAAAAACATTTATGCTAATGGTTGGATTATTGGTTTCGAAGATGCTCGAGTCTTTGACTGCCAGAGGAAATTGCATATTCTTGAAACAAAGTATTTGTTCGTTGTTACACTATTGTTTCGCTTGCAATGTTGGCAATATTATACTGCGATGGTCTTTCTGTATGAACTGTATCATTAGTAAAAGCCAATATAATGGCCCATTTAAAGCAGTAATCATCGTTGTTTTTCACATTGATGCAGGCATGTTTGCTCGATATTTGTTTAGGCAAATTAAAATGTGAAGAAGCTCGAAGTGGGTCGTATTTGTTGATGTTAATTTCGATGCTCTGAAATGATAACAACGCCCATCCGCTATCTTTTCTTGGAACTCTTCCAATTTTGCCTTGATATTGCTAATTGCCGTGCTCAAATGTTTCCTTATGTCTTCCTCGTTCTCAATCGTGTACATTTTAGTTTGCATGCTTTTTATATCTAATTGCATTACCTCATCGCATTCTTTTGAATATTTTGCAAACTTCGCAAAAAGCTCCATACTAAATTTAAATGCTTTCAAAATTTCCAATTGATTTTGTAGTAACCGCACATTTTTTGGGAAATATGGAAACTATGATAAGGAATAATGACCAACAACTTACTATATAGAAATCATTATTTGCTCATGGCACCGCATGGGAAAAATAAGATAAGAACAATATGGACTCACAAAAAAACACTTAGAAATCAAGAATTTAATATAGCATCCAAGGTCATGGGATTGGACAAGCAGCCACATGTTTTTTGATAACAGCACATTTTTTATGTTCAATATGGACTTGAATAATCATTTGTACTTAGAAAATTGTTCTATGGAAAAATACCAAGAATTGGACAAGCAGCCACATGTTTTTTGATAACAGCACATTTTTTATGTTCAATATGGACTTGAATAATCATTTGTACTTAGAAAATTGTTCTATGGAAAAATACCAAGATTTGATATAGCATCCAAGGGCATGGGATCGACCAAGCACCCACATGTTTTGATAACAACCCATTTTTTTAATACAATATGGACTTGAATAATCATTTGTACTTAGAAAATTTTGTTCTATGGAAAAATACCAAGAATAACAAAAGCCCCGAAAGTGTAGAAGTCAAAAGCATGAACCACTAGAGAGATTTACTGGCAACAGTATCATAAGATCACACAATCTGATTTTGACTATACATTGATGCCACAAGAGAGAAATACGGACATGTGTGTTATGTCGTGGAACGATATTTCCGAAGTTGTGGGGTGCTAATTTTAACAACGGTGGGAAAATGACACCAGGGAATTAAGAACATCCGGTTGGACGCTTGTACTGACTAGAATAAATTATAGTGGTGACTTACCGATACTTCTAAGCAGAAGAGTAGATCTGTAGTCCATAGGTCGCTGGTTCAATCCAGCTCGAAGGACCAGAAGCGTCTGGATAAACTGTTGGCTGTGTGGCACAGAATCTGCTTTAGAAAGCGCGTACGCGCATGTAATCAAGAAAAAAAAAGAACAACTGAACGATGTTATTTTGCATTTCCGAAGGGCTTCCGTCGAATGATTGCTGTTGCTATATTTTATAATTACGGCGAGATTATATCAGGCATATCTGCCACCCAGTATCCGTTAATTGGGACACATAAAAAGTTCAGCCATATCTGTGTTACACACAGAATCTTAATAGCCTTCCAAAGCTAGTGAATAACCCCAAACATTCATCTATTATCCAATCAATTAATCAATCAATCAAGTTAACTCTAACCTTTATCCTGAAAAAGACAGTATTTAATATTAATACCGAATGAATTCTCTCAGTTTAGCATCACATAATTTCTTGCTACAATCCATGAAATTTTTTCGGTATAGCATGTGAAACCGTATCATATGTCTACACATTGCTAAACGCATTCCATACCCCACACTTAAAAATGCAATCTTGCATTCTCCCACATTTCTCCTATTCCAAACGAATAACCCTGGAAAGCATTCATTTCCATACCCACACCTGAATTTCAAGTCTGCAATTCCCACAGTCTCATCACCTAGATGAAAAAATGAACCCAGCACCTCATCATCGCACGGGTAATTCTACCTGCACCGCGTTCTCTATGCACAAATCAGATTCCACGTCACCGGGAATCGAAATGTTCTCATGGCCTTCAAGTAGGGAATTTGCAGAGTTGCAAATTTGCGATTCTCATCTTCGTTGGCTTGGCCTTCGACTGCGACTGACGTCAGGTGGCTGTCTGGAAGACAGTGTGAATTTTTTTAAACACAGAGTCTTGTTCTTTGTTTTGTTTTTTTTTATCCACTATTTTTCTTTATGGTCATTAAAGTAATATTTTACGTTACAATTGTTACTATCTACCTTAACTGTCTTACTGAGTTCACATTCTCCTTGTCTACGTTACAGACACTTAACTATTTAAGACATGTGTCATTTCACAGCTCTCTTCTATTTTTCAATTTCGGTCTTGTTCTTACTTTCAGTTTACACTTTAGTTACAATTCACCCCTGTTTTCTTTCACTGAGTTCCAACGTTACTTAATATACGTAACTTTAGGCTATCTTTCATCCTCTGATTGCACTAACTCCGTAAACTCCACTTTTCACTCTTCGATTACCTGAAGAAGGCAGGTGCGTTTGCCGGGCACGATTCGATTTAAGCGAAACGAATAGTTAATTGATACGATCGAAACTTCCTTCAAATGACAACAAGCGATGCACAGTGTTGCAATAAACGAACGAATGTTCCAATTTTAATACAAAAACGAATTGAATAAAATCTTCAAACAGGAATAGTGAATGACAACGAACGAACAACTAACTTACATATTTACATGACAACGAACAACAATCAAAACGACAACGAAAATTCACTAATTAGCATATTTACATTTAAATGACAGAAAAACAAATAACAATGCTGGCAGTAACGAAAACAGAAAGTGCTGCCAAGCATGCAGGTAATATTATACAAACTATAAGGAATTATATAACAAAACAATTACAACGAATTTACTACTAAATTACAACAATTAAACTTATAATACATGAATTAGCTTATTTAGGATAATGAATTAAGAATCAAGCATGCTGCGACAATTACCGTAAGCTGAACCAATTTATATCCGCATTCCCTCGGTCCGTTTACTGTATCAATCACTCACCGCCAGACTGCCTCCTATCTTCTTTCTACATCTTTTGGTTACCTCGGGGTCAACACCTCCCGATGACGATAATGCGATTTCGATTTGCAATGACCTAATTTCTGATTTTCAATTCCAATTTGCAATTGCGTTGAGATGCGACGTCAGCCGATATACCTTCATCGGTTTGCGTCACAGCTCAACGTCCGCAACTGCAAATTGACCTAATTTATTTTTTGTGCAATTACTTATTTTTCCTTGGTTTATCGATTGCGATTGAATGTGCAATTAATTGTTTTTTGTGGTTTACCGATTGCGATTAAATGTGCAATCAACTGCATTATCGCGCTCGGGGTTGTCCGGGTTCAGAATCGGATAGCGTCTTTCGGTATAAGTGCATCAATGGCCTCATGTACAGCATCTTTATCTATGTCGTCACTGATGCACTTGTTATAAATCTTCTTTTGTTATTTATTATTATTTTTTGATGAAGATTTATATTGTGTCCGACGGCCGTGCTTCCTCGTCTCGACCGAGGGAAGAGCGTGGACCCATTTCATTTATAATTATTAAAAACACCCATATTCTTTGTTTATCCATTTATTGGTTTATTTCAAGTCAGAAACAAATAATATTTATGGGATTCGATAGAATGTTATTATGTGAAAAGAAAATATTTAAATGAGTCGTTACAAAAGAAAAACCGGTTGAGTTCGTTCGAGAGGGAATAAGTTAAACTTAAATTTTCAAAGTGTGTACGCGTTGGTCGTTATATCTCGACTCACGATCCAAACTTGACTATCTGCTTTGGCGGATATTACTCGACTGCCTGCTTTGACGGATATTACTCGACTATCTGCTTGGACGGATATTACTCGACTATCTGCTTTGACGGATATTACTCGACTATCTGCTCTGACGGATATTACTCGACTGTCTGCTTTGATGGATATTACTCGACTATCTGCTTTGACGGATATTACTCGTATGCCTGTGTAAAAAATGCTAATTCTCTCCTTTTCATTTTCTTTCGTTCAGTTTCTTCGATGAACGAAGTCGAACCTGGGAAAGGAAGGGTCATCTTTCTCGCCAGGTACCCGAAAGCCGGCAACCCATGAGTGTCCTTTGGCCAATCACAATCGAGCTCGCTTCTGGTTTTTGGCTTGTGATCCCGGAATTTATTCTTCTTAGCAGCTGCTGGTTGCTCGATTTGATTTCAGAATCCTCCCCTTGAGTATTTGCTATATTCGCCTGGTGACGATTCTGGGATCGTTATATTAGACAACCGCTATAGCAGCTGTTAATTAGATAATGTGACAATTTTTGGAAATCGTTTAGATTAATTGGGTGATGATGGGATATGTATATTGTATGGGAAAATGGGATGGTGGATGGGATAGGTATATTGTGAGATGGGATATTGGATGTGTAATGTAACGGGAACTGGGATGATGGGTCATGTATATTGAGGTTGTGGGAGGGTAGTAGGGCATCGGGAGCACACAACACAACAAAAAATTGAACCATGTTATTTTGCATTTCCGAAGGACTTCCGGCGAATGTATGCTGTTGCTATATTTCATAATTACGGCGAGGTTACATCAGCCATATCTGCCTCACAGGATCCGTTAATTGGGACACATGAAAAGTTCATCAAAAACCCGAGTGCAAATCGATGAGCTTTCAAAAAGGAGACACTTCCGGTGGATGTTTGCTGTCCCTCTGATCTTCAGCTGGAGTTAATTAATATTGCTTCTATTTCAAGAAAAAAATATATTTTATTTAAATTGAAACTTAAACGTAAGATTACATTATTTGGATATTTATTCTATGGTGTGGATAAACTGCTGGCTGTGTGGCACAGAATCTGGTTTAGAAAGCGCGTACGCACATGTAATCCAAGAAAAACAACTGAACGATGTTATTTTGCATTTCCGAAGGACTTCCGGCGAATGTTTGCTGTTGCTATATTTTATAATTACGGTGAGGTTATATAAGCCATATCTGCCACCCAGTATCCGTTAATTGGGACACATGAAAGGTTCATCAAAAATCCGAGTGCAAATCGATGAGCTTTCAAAACGGAGACACTTCCGATGGATGTTTGCTTGTCCCTCTGATCTTGCTCGCTGGAGGTAATTAATGTTGCTTCTATTTCAAGAAAAATATATATTTTATTTAAATTTAAACTTAAACGTAAGATTACATTATTGGGATATTTATTCTATGGTGTGGATAAACTGCTGGCTGTGTGGCACAGAATCTGGTTTAGAAAGCGTGTACGCACATGTAATCCAAGAAAAACAACTGAACGATGTTATTTTGCATTTCCGAAGGACTTCCGGCGAATGTATGCTGTTGCTATATTTCATAATTACGGCGAGGTTACATCAGCCATATCTGCCTCACAGGATCCGTTAATTGGGACACATGAAAAGTTCATCAAAAACCCGAGTGCAAATCGATGAGCTTTCAAAAAGGAGACACTTCCGGTGGATGTTTGCTGTCCCTCTGATCTTCAGCTGGAGTTAATTAATATTGCTTCTATTTCAAGAAAAAAATATATTTTATTTAAATTGAAACTTAAACGTAAGATTACATTATTGGGATATTTATTCTATGGTTCTGTTGCGAACTCCGGTGAAATTCTATCTGCCCACTGTAGGTGGTGAAGTTGTTTTTATATTCCTCTGCTGCAGTGGGGATGAAGTTACCTTCTGGCTATGCGCTTTGTTGTGCAAGTAATGATTATTCTTATCTTGTGAGTGATCAGGTGATTCATCTTTAGGGTATCAGTGAATGATAGGCATTTGAATGATTCATCTTTAGGATATCGGTAAATGATTAGTGTTTGGCTAAACTCATATTCCTAGTCTTTGCATTCCTATAAGGGTATGAGTAAATGGGGCCCTAACTCTGGCAATAGGAGATCGTCACAGTTTGGTCGAGGATTTTCAATCGAGTGAGAAACTCAATGTGCTATCATCTGCAAATGTAGAAATGAAATATCGACAAACGGAGGACATTTATATAAGTGAGGAATAGAATGGGGGACATTTCGGAGTACTAGGGAACACCAGCACTGATTTTGAGAAAACAACAATACTAGAACCATAAAATGTTATAAAACCACGTAAAATGGAATAAGAAAGTATACCAGATTAAGGACTGCCATTTTTAAAGTAGACTTAGTTTTTATCTATTAAAATGTATTCTTTGTACTGTATAAAGAACGTGACTGATCGCACGCCGACAGAGTGTGAGTGTCCAACCGCTTAGAGCCGTACAAGTTGGAAGGAATGATGAGACGACCTGCAACTGCGGTGACACTTGGCAAGAGTAGAGTCCAACAAAAGTTAGAAGGATGACTCTCTCCGCAACGGGTAGTAGTCCGGTGACAACACCACTGTCAGCTTGTTTCGGTTGGCGTGGGAGGGTTCGTTCTGTAGTGAGCTATGACTACGAGGGCTCCTGGCGAATAGCATGGGAGTCGGATGGACTCTCGTATGAATGGTATATAGTTGGTTAGAAGTCACGGTTGGTAATAATTCGTTCGTAGAGTGACAGGTCACGTTGACGAGTCTCCTAGGCTGGCGAGGTTGGAAGACGGTAAGTTGGATGACGATCTGATGTTTGAATAGATACTGGAAGCTGAGGGCGTCAGAATGCTGAACAGGATAACTGAAGCGTGCGCGGAACCTTATTTGTCGGGGCCGCAGTTCTTCCAGTCTCTCTTATTATAAGCGGGCTTATAAGTTTAGGACCATTGATTGAATTAACGTATATATTTCGTCTTTTTGTTTCTTGACTGGTGCCGTTCGAAGCTTTACGTCGAATGAATATTTATTATTATTTGCCGTTGACGTTTATTTTTTATCCGGCGCCAACGCCGTTTTATTATTATTTTCTCTACCAAGTAGAATTTGCACAAAGTAGTTTATGCAAATTAGCTACTTGGCGAGCTGTTTTCCTTTCACATGTAGAGAGGGGAAACTTACGAAAGGGGATTAGTGGATTTTTTTTTTTTTTTTTTTTGATGCGTCAGCGGATGTGGAATCTTCATAGATACTAGCAGCCCGTGCTACTAGCATGCACGATTCGTGTACCTGGAACGATGGTTCCAAGTCGCACGCCTGCGTACTAAACCACACCCTCGCTCCCGTCAACCACTCTCCCCGCTGGACTGCCGTTAAGTATTACTTCGCGGGGCTGGTTAGCGTTATGCTTTTTTAAGCTGCTCTCTCGATGTCGGCTATTTGTGCTTGCCTTACTTTCTTGATTCTTCTAAGCTCGAGTTGCACTTTGGTCACATATGCGCTTATCTCCACCCAGTTATCCTCGGAGCATAGCATCTGCTCTATGAGATCTTGCGGGCCTGGGAGATTGGATCTTCCTTCGTTGAAGCGTCTACAGTGGAACACCACATGCTCCGTATGTTCCTCTTGGTTTGGACACGCTGAGCACAACGGTGAGCTGTTGTGTCCAAAACGGTGCAGATATTTGCGATATCCACCACGGCCGGTCAGGAACTGGGTAAGATGGTAGTTGCAGGCACCGTGGTCTCTCTTCATCCAGGTGGCGATAGATGGGATTAATTTGTACGTCCATCTGCTTTTCGTAGTGTTGTCCCACCGAGTTTGCCATATTTTTAATGAGGTTGCTTGCTCTTCCTCCTTGATCTCCTTGACTGCTGTTGGTTCCAGTTGCCTTGACGTCCTCCTGTTGTAGATTCTTAACATCTCGTCCGCAAGGATAACAATTGGAACCATTTCGGCTACGACAAAAGCAGCTTCGTCCGAGATGGTTCGGAAACCGCTGATTGTGCTTAAGGCACAGAGGCTATAGGCTGACGTCAGCTTTCTCCTCGCTTCCTTCGTCGTCAGTATACTGGCCCAAACAGGGGCGGCGTATAGTAGGACCGAGGTCACTACTCTAGACATCAAGATTCTTCGTGGATATCCAGGTCCTCCGATGTTTGGTAGTATAAGAATACTTGACATGCTCTTTGAATTGTAGCCTGTTGTCGATCATAACTCCTAGATATTTTATTGTGTCTTTCAATCTAATAATTTGATCTCCGACCCTTATATTCATATATTCCACCTTTTTTCGGCTAGTTATTAAAACCTCCTCTGTTTTGTGGTCTGCTAGCTCGAGACCAGCGGATACCAGCCATTCTTTGACTTTCACCACTGCCTCGTTAGTAGCTGCCTCTATCTCATGAATATATTTTGCCACTGTCACAAGGGCAATGTCGTTCGCAAAACCTATCAACTGGACCTGTTGTGGCAACACCAATCGCAAAACGCCATCGTACATGATGTTCCATAAGATGGGTCCCAGAACTGATCCTTGTGGAACTCCCGCTGAGACGTTGTGGTATTTTACACCATCGTCTGTTGCATACCTCAGCTTCCTGTTAGTGAGGTAGCTGGAAATTATTCTCTGGAGGTAGTGTGGAGTGCCCATTCTGTGAAGCGCTCTATTTATGACTGTCCATTTTGCCGAGTTAAAGGCATTCTTTATGTCCAGTGTTACAACTGCACAGTATTCCTTTGTGCCCCAGCGCCGTCTCTCTCCACTTATTACTCCTGTCGCAATGTGAACTACTCTATAGCATCGACGGTGGAGCGTGATTTTCTAAACCCGTATTGTTGGTTCGATAAGGCTGCTTTTTCTTCTGCTACGGTTAGCAGTCTTTCGTATATCACTCTTTCCAATATCTTTCCCATAGTGTCTAGAAGGCATATTGGGCGATATGATGAGGGTTCTCCAGGTGGTTTTTTGCTTTTTGGTAGGAGCACCAAGTGTTGCAGTTTCTAAGTTTCTGGAAAGACACCTTCCTCTAGACACGTTTGCATGGTGGTTATAAACATGTCCGGCCGACTTTCAGCTGCCGCTTTCACCGCCTTGTTTGGAATTCCGTCAGGACCCGGCGCTTTGCCGTTCTGTATCCTCCTGCATGCTGACTGTAGCTCGTCTGCCGTTATTCTCGGGATATCCTCCACCACTGTCTCGCTTATTAAGTCGTAATGTGGGGATGTGCCTTGTGGGAATAGTTGGTTTACTATTGACCTCAGCATTTTTGGACATGATATGACCTTGAACCCTTCAGCTTACTCATTACCATCTTGTATTCCGTACCCCATGGATTTATATCGGCTCCTTCGCATAGGCTTACTCATTACCATCTTGTATGCCGTACCCCATGGATTTATATCGGCTCCTTCGCATAGGCTTTTGAAGGACCTCGTTTTGCTGTCCTTGATCGCCTTTTGTAGATTGCGCCGTGCTGACCGGAACTCATCCAAGTGCTCTTGGAAGTTGGCAGTCCTCCTAGACCGCTGCACTTTGCGTCGGGCTTGTAGTGTTATGCGTTATTTAACAATTTATATTTTTTAAGAATATATATTGATTATTTATTAATAGTGTAAATTAAAATAGGAAGGGGACTTACGGTGATTAAACTTGGGCGACCGTTGGGCGGTCGCTGTGTTGTTGTTGATTGTCCGCTGACTAGTTGCAGGGGGCGTTGAGAGGTTGCTCCCCTGTTAAGGTTCTTGTTAATTCTTATTCTTCCTGTAGGCCTTCTATTGTTAATGGGTTATCGTTAATGTAACTTTAGAGTTGCTTTCTCGTCAAGCAATTATTGTGTTTTCAGACTGTCGGCTGTGTCACTCGAAGATTTACGTCGAATTGAATTATTTTTTTTTTTTTTTTGTCGTTGACGTTACTTTTATTATTTGACGCCAACGTCGGTTTTTATTAATTTCTCTGCCAAGTAGAATTTGCATAAAGTAGTTTATCCAAATTAACTACTTAGCGAGTTGTTCTCCCTTTATAGGTAAAGAGGGGAATCGAAGGGGGATTAGTGGATTCTGGGGGGGGACCTGGACTCAAGGTCGGTCCGTAACAGTAGACAACGAGTCCTGAGTGCCTTTATTTCCTCATTCCGCCAATAACAAGGTGTAATAAATTCTCCGTTAGATCGCCTGGGCATAGCTGCATCGCACGCTGTCGTGACAGCATGGATGAGTTGGTGTGACTGGGCTTCGGCTGTTTCAGCATTGGTTACATCGTTGTTACTCAATATTAATTCAAAGGAGTCTTTGTCAAAAAATGTGTCGTTCCATTTAGGCCCACCTACTTGGAGACTCCTTCTACGTTTGTTTTGTTGTATATTGACTATAATGGCCTGATGGTCGCTGTGCGTGTATTCCTCGCTGACCCGCCATTTTAACTTACGTAGGAGGGAGTTGCTCGCAAAAGTGATGTCGATGACCGATCCCCTTCCTCCATTACGGTATGTATTTACCCGCCCGTTGTTTGCAATGCCGATGTCCAGAGATGCAAAGGTTTCCAACAGCATACGGCCTCTAGTGTTTATTGATCGGCTGCCCCATTCCACTGCCCATGCGTTGAAGTCGCCGGCTATAATCACTTTAGGCCTTCCTTGGGCATCTGTCACCAAATTGTCCAACATGGCCTGGTATTGGCTAAGGGACCAACTCGGCCTGGCATAACAGCATTAATTTTTGCCCTGACAAAGCCCTGGGCTTGTTTGTAGACGTCTTGAAACGCATGTCTTCCACCTAACCATATAGCTGCGGTATTTGTTTTGCCGCTCACCCATATGTTGTTGCTGAGAGCCTTGTACGGTTCGCTGATGAGAATGACGTCAGCTTTCTCCTCTCTAGCTGTTTGTTTCAGGATGTCCTGAGCTGCCTCACAGTGATTGAGATTAATTTGGATAATCTTCATATTTGTTTCCCTGTGATTGCTCTCTTAAATACAATGCATTTACTGCTGCCAGCTTGTTTTTTTTTTTGGTTTCGGTAGGAAGGTGGAAATCTTCAAAAGATACCTCTTGACCGATCCAGTGGCATGCCGGGTTTTTACCGACTAAAACCACCTCCCGCCAGGCTCATATTCCCATTGATCCCCGCGGAACTTTCTTTTAGACATTCCATCGCGGGGCGGGACGGAGTTTACCTGTTACTCGGCTCGTCGCGTCGCAACTGCTGCATCATATCACATAGATGCCAGCTATATGCTTCGCCTCGTCTGGGTGGTCCTTTTTACAGAACATGCATAGGGGATCTGTGGAGTTGTTTTAACTAGTGCACCTACACGGGCGCAGTTTCAGTAAAACACCCACCGAGGGGAAGACAAATCACCAACACACAAGAGAAGGTAAGAAGGAAAAATGTCAAAATAACAAAACGCTGGTAAAGTTGCACTGTATACTGTTTCCTATTTTATTTTACGTATTTTCCTTAACTATTTTTTTACAAAAATCTCTCCAAATTGTGGTGGGCTTTTATTATTTAAAAACCCGAATGTCATAATATTCTTATCACTATGTACAAGAAAGTTTAAACAATTACGAATTTACCACTAGCACTGCGACACCTTTTACAATGAATTCTTCTGTTTATTTGATGCTCTCAAGTAAGTTCTTAACACGACAGAGTTTGCTTAATTTATCAGCAGCACAGGAAACACACTTATTTGTAACTTTAGTATATACATGAAGTTGTTTATCGAATAATTAACACGCACTATTCGTGGTACAATGCACAGAGGATTCACGGGGGAATAATGGTTAAACTAGGAAGCAAAATCGTTTTGTTTCGCGCGGAGACGGTATTCGACCCGTGTGTGTAGTTCGGCGGTTAAGATCTGACTCACTATTTAATGCCCACAAAAGAAAAGGGACACCCAAAGAAAACCGCAAAAGGGGAGGAGCTGCACGATTAACTCGAGGTAGTTAATCGTGATTGGACCGGGGAATAGGCATACATTATGCATGTGTGTGTATGCCTCGCATACGATCGTCCGGTGACCGAGGATGGATGCCAGCATCGCAACTGCATCTTCCACGAATGCAAACAATGAATGGCCTGCGGCTGTGTACACAATTGATTGTGCTATACATGCCGGCAACAAGGAACATCTGGGGTGAAAACAACACGAGCCGAAGATCTGGTCATCCTAGGAGAGGCCATAAATCAACATTTAGGTTGATGGTGTGAATTTCCTTAGGTCCGCCGACGGTTGGCGGCCGTTAATAGGGAATTGTATCTTCATAACAATCTGTGGTGCAAATGCAATGTTTAGATATTGCAACGAATATAGGGTGCAGCCATTGCCAGATGTTAAAAGTAAACACTTGCTGGCTGCATCCAATTCGTTGCTTGTTTGCGGTCCCTGATCGGTGGGGACCGATAATAGGAAACCAGCTATTGCTGGTAATTAGGGAAATGTTTGGTTTGCATCAGCCGAAACCTTGTCGGCGGTGGCAAACCAATGGGACCTGATAGCCGCATGCTAGGGGTGCCATGGACAAACAAAAACAACGAGTAATCAATGAACTCCTTGTTGATTTTGTTTCCATGGCATAAGGCTATGGAAACGAGATGCCCTGGGTGCAATGCATGCCCGAGGATGAGATTTCCAATGCCACGGCTGTGATAATCTTTGCCGTGGACTTAATGTTTTCAGATATTAATGCCTGCCCGAGGATGAATTTTCGATGCCACGGCTAAGTGATAAGCTTTGCCGTGGACTTAATGTTTTCAGGGATGGTGATGGAGAAAAAGGGGTTTGGAAGGAAAACCCCCACAGAAAAGGTAAGCTGCCTAACAGATATTCATGACAGTTATCCGATCGGGTAACTGTATTAATTCCAGCGATTTGGCTGGCGGTAAATGCCGTAGCAAGGTTACGCAACCTTGCTGAAGGTTCGACTTTGAGGTAAGTCGCTTCGCCTGGAATAGTGGGGATCGAGTGATGTATGGCTCTTCGGGCCCTGAAAAGCCCCACAGATCCCCCCTACAATCTCTTGCTATGTGACCCTCAGTTCCACATCTGCATAGCTTGGACCGGTCTTCATCGCACTTGCATTGTTTGGCAATGTGTCCGAACTCAAGGCATTTGTAGCACTTTCTCAGCACCGTCTGTTCCCTAATGCGACAGATAACCTGTAGGTATTTATTCTGGGCGTCGACATGGACGCAGGTTTAGAACAATACCCCACTCTCTATTGGCCACAATAAATTGATCCTCCAGTAAAACCGAAAAGCAAACACTGATGTATTCAAGAATGAAGAAACACTGGTTATTTAATTGAATTTAATAGTTACACTTTATTGGTTATATTTCTTAAGTCTAACACTGCTATATCGATTAGTCTTTGAATTGTTCAGAGATTTAATTCAGGCTTTAAAACGTAATAATATTTGCCTGCGCGTGTGGCGACGGGTTACAACAGCGACGCATTAGTTTACGAGTTGCATAAACATTACGCTTCGACTAACACACTTTATCGGAGAAAAAAAAAACGTTACATAAGGCGACACTTAACATTTAAGGTTCTCGACCAACCTCCTCGGGTGTAATAGTCTGTCTCCGTTTAAAATTAACCATAAAACGCACAGCGCGACAGCGTATGTGTACGCGACGGAGGTTGCAATCTGACTCGAAGATAATACCCATATCTGCCTGAATTAAATTAAACAGTTACTAGACAAATAAACTCTTCTTCACTGTTGAGCGTTAAAGTATTCAACACTGCGACCATAATAATAAGAACACGAAACAATAAATCGTAAAAAGATTCCTTTTAATTTAATTCACAATAAAATGATTTAAAACACGTTGACAGGTAAACGATACATCAAAAAGACTATATCATTTTTAGAACGATTAGAGTTACATCTTTTAAGTAAAACTGTGTAGCACCAACTGTATGATCTACCAACGTTAAGAAAACAACAGGTGCTGCAAGCACCGTATACAAAACAAAATCTTAACGTCAACGCTAAAAACAAACTGTGAGAGAACAGTACAGTGGTAAAAAATATCAAACTTCGTTGTTCTCTTTTATGTTATTTTACTGATAACGGGCTCGTTATCAGTCCGATGAATCTGCTAGTTGTTATTGGCAGCGTTCAGTGCCAATGGTGTTTTTTTCCGTAATAGTATAATGTATAATGGTATAATACAAGTTAAACACGAACTATTGATTTTTAGTTTTTAAAAAAACACAACTTTATTTAAACACAATCTCTAAGCAACTAACTACAGACTAAGTTACAATTTTATATTTATACTAGCCGCTATGCGACGTTGTCCCGGATGCTGGGTCATAAAATATTGTGATGAAGTCATAGTGCAACATTGTTGTCATCACAGGTGCTGCGTGATGATGAAGCATTGCTAGTGCGACAATGTCCATTGTGATGATCTGGTTCTATGGTGATACGCACGGATGCATGCGCAGATCAGTTTATTGGTTACGCGTGAACGCGTGCACAGATGTCATTATGGAGCAAGTACGTGCTTATGGGTGGTAATATGTGCGCAGATGTTTCTATGGAGCAAGTGCGTCCCTATGGGTGGTCATACGCATGAATGCGTATGCAAATTGATTTCTGTTTAATGTGGATGCCTGTGTGGATTACAATGTATTTAATACAATGTATTTAATGATTGGCCGTGTGTTAACTCTTCCCCTCTTAAATTTTGCGTCCTCGCAAAAGGTTATTGGAAGGGTAGGTTAAAGATGCTGGTTTGATTTTTGGGTGGCTCTGGTGGGTGTTCTTCTTGCTTTGGGGTAGGCATTGTCCACAAAGGGATGGATTCTGGGATGATGTTTATTTCGGTTCTTCTCTGAGCTCTTAGCTTTAAGAGGAATAGTACAACGAGTATTAAAAAAACTATGGTCAAAAGGGAGTAGTTGACAATTTGATATATTTCTTTTTCTGTTTTTATTAACTCGATTTGTTTAGTGTTGTTAATATGTAGATCTTTCATAAGCTCTAATGAAAGTATCTCTTCCAATTCGGGTCCATCAGAAGACATGTGCAATAAAGGTGGTGAGGCTTGAACATTGGCTATTTCTTCGGCTGCATATTTTTGGTTATCAACCGTAACTGTGGTATTTCTGAATTTGATGAGGTATGTTCCCTGTAATATCTTCATTGTTCCATTTATCTCGATTTGATTGTTGAAGTTGTTAAGGAGGATGATTCCGGGGGCTATTTCCTCTACTTGTGGGATGTGGTGACTGTTTGTTCTGTTGCACGTCGCATTTTGGCTTCTTAGTAAATTAGATATACAATTATCATTACTTATATCTACTATATTGTTTCTTTTACATAGTGATAATTCGTTCATTGTCCGGCATTTATTCATTATACCGTATATTAAATTTCCTTTCCTTATAATATTTTTGTACTTAATGCTATTTACAATATTGTCCCTTTTAATGGGTTTTATAATGAATTTCTCAAAAATTGTTTCCTCTGTTTTCGGAATATTTACAATATATACTAATTTATCTGAGTTTAATGCTATTTTAACATCAATAAATTTTAAAGCCTCTTCAAAATTACTGTACGGGACATGAGTTTTCTTTACCTCACTCATTATTAGGCTTATTTCTGCTTTAGAAAGTATTTGCGAACTTACAATATTGGACTTGGCCAATTCGATCGCGTAGATTACATTTATTACTTCTTCTTTAAGCAGTTTCATCTTATACTGTAAGCTTAACATTAATTATAATTTAAATGATTTATCTGCTTTAACAATTTTCAGTATTTCGTTTGTGACATTTGTAATATAATTTATCCTTTCATTATAAGCTTTATTAATAAATACTTGATTATTATTGTTCTCAATTATTCGGTTCATTTTGTTCTCTAACATTATGAAATCGTTATGATCCGGGTTACCGGCGATCCATTTCCAGGCTGATCCAATGAAATCTAGTGATCTTTTTGCCTTATGGACCTTAACATTATCAATTAAATCTTGAATCTGCATTAACTCATATTTTAAAAGAGGGAATAAAGAAAAACTGGAGAGGTTGTATCTATTTAGTCCGGATAAAGTTTCGTATACGAAAGTTTCGTATTTCTCTATATTAAATATATGGAAGAATTTTAAGTTACCATTTTGAATTCTGGCTGTGCCAGCGCTTAGAGTTATTATTTGGGAGTTTGAGTAATCGAGTATCTGGACTTCCGCACATACGGCGATGTAGGCGGTGCAAAGCAACCTGTAGGGAGAAAATCAGAGTTTCAGTTTCTGATATTACTTTTGTGAATTGTTTTTCCTGATTCTGTAATAACGACTGAGGGTTTATTTTCCTGAACGATTTCTTTAATATACCTAACTGTTAGTTTAGAACCGAGTCGCTTATTATGTTTGACGTATATTATTTGACCAATTTCATAGTCCTTTTCCTTTTGTCTAGCTTTATTGTGATATTCAAGGTCCTTGAGTTGTTTGGCTCGAAGTTGCTCTATTGTATCAAGTCTAGCTTGTTCGAATTGATCTGGATTGGTTGAGACATTTCTTCCGTAAAATACTTCAATAGGTTTCCTATTTATAGTGGAATGAATGCTGGAGTTATATTCGTACACTGAACGTTCTACCAATTCTTCAAAGGAACGGTGTGTACCATCTGTTTTCAAACAACGCATAATTTCTGAAAGAGTAGAGTGGAATCTTTCCACCTGGCCGTTCACTTCGCTCTTGTATGAAGGTGTTTTAAAGATCTGTATCTTCAATTGGTCTTCCATCATAAAGAGGATAGAAGCTGAGTTGAGTGATTTTTCATTATCTACCACGACAAATTTTGGAACTCCGAAAAAGAATAGGATTTCTCTAAGGGGTTTTCTTATATCTTCAATCGCTCTTGATTTTAAGGGTCTAGCTTGAGCAAATTTGGAGAATTTGTCTAGAGCCGTTAGTATTAAATTTCTTTCTGTTGAGTAGATGTCTATGTGCAAAATATGACCGGGGTATTGTGGGATTGGAGTGGATTTTATGTAAGGATTATTTGGATGTCTATCATATTTATTTTCTTTACATACAGAACATTGTTTTAGTATCTGTTTGATTTTGGAACTCATTTTCGGGAAGTAGTATTTTTCTAAGATTTGATTTTTATTCTCGTTGCAGTTGCGGTGAGCTCTTTTGTGAGTTTCAATAATAATATTTTCTTGATCAGATTCGTTTTTCACGTCTTCGACTTGCACTTGGGTGAACCTTATTCTGTAATTAGTAAAGTATAAAGGATATATTTGCTGAATTAAACCTATAACTTCTTCTCTAGTGATTATTCCGTTTAGGACATTCGGATTTAAGAATCTTTTGAAAATTCCAATCAAATTTTCCTTCGTATAAGATGGTTCTGTGATGATGTGCCTAATGAATTTGGGAAACGGTTTTTGAAATTCATGGTGTGACCTTTCACCAATTTTTAGTATGACTTGATTACGAAATACATTTATTGGCGTTTCTACTGAAGGAATGAGATTATGTGATGAACTGTTATCGCTATGCCGCGTACTAGTCATTGAATTTATTGCGCTATTATGCGGGGGCCTTGACAAAGCGTCCGCTACTACGTTTGTTTTTCCAGGCTTGTAGAGGATTTCGTGGTTATACTCTTCGAGGATGGCTTTCCATCTTTTCATTTTCACGTTATTGTTTTTATTACTCAGCGCATAGGTGAGTGGCTGGTGATCCGTGAATATTTTTACTTTGCGAGATCCGTATAGGAAATTGCGAAGGGAATTCAATGCCCAAATTATTGCGAGCATTTCCTTCTCATTGGCTGCATAGGCTTCTGTTTTGCTAAGTGTTCTTGATATAAATATTATAGGTCTTTCATTCTGCTCTAACACTGCTCCAATAGCGTAATTTGCAGCATCGGTTGTTAGATGGAATTCTTTATTAAAATCAGGATAGGCAAGAAGTAAGTCGTCAGAAACTAGGGAATTCTTAATTTTTTTGAATGCTTCGATAGCTTCATCGTTTAGATGCACGGTCTTCTTGCTTGAAAGATTTTTCGAGATTCGTCCACCTTCCCCCCTTAAGAGGGCTGTAAGTGGTTTTGCCATACTGGCGTATCCTTGAATAAATCGGCGATAGTATCCTGAAAGTCCGAGGAAGGATCGAAGGTCTTTCAATGTTTTGGGGCATGGGAAATTCAGTATTGCCTCAACTTTCTTTGGGTTTGTTCTGATACCATCAGAGGAAATTATGAAACCTAGGAATTCTACACTATTCTCAAGAAAAGCACACTTATCTAGCTGAACTCTCATGTTTGCCTTCTCTAAGGTTTGAAATACCGTTTTAAGGTTTTCGAAATGAGTATCCTCATCCTTACTGAAGATCACTATATCGTCTATATATACGTAACATATTTTGCCAATATGCTGCCGCAATATATCAACGAGTGTCCTTTGGAATATGGACGGTGCATTTTTTAAACCGAAAGGTAGGTAAGTGAATTCGTATTTTCCGTTATTCACTGAAAAGGCTGTCTTCTCAATGTCCGATTCCTTGAGCGGAATTTGATGAAAACCACTCTTGAGGTCTATAACTGAGAACCATTTGCTTTTGCCTAATTGGGATAAAACTTCGCCAATCTCTGGTATGGGATACCTGTCAGAGACTGTAATGGAATTCAGTTTGCGATAGTCGATGACCATTCTGTATTTTTTTTCACCAGATGAATCAGATTTTTTCGGCACTATCCATACGGGAGAATTGTATGGAGACCTGGATGGTCTTATGATACCGTCGTTTAAGAGTTGCTTGACTTGCTTCTCTACTTCGTCTTCTAAGGCCATTGGATAAGGGTAGAATTTGGAGTACACTGAAGTGTCCGAAGTCGTGCGAATTTCGCCTTTCACAACCGTGGTGAATGTTAATTTCTCGTCAGGTTCTGTAAATAGATTTGGGAAATTCTGGACCAAATTGTTAATTTTATTTTTTTGATGGTCATTCATGCGGTTAGTCTGTACGACTATTCCATTTACTGCCGTGTAGGCACGTTGTTTTATGCGAATCTTTACTTTGTCTTGTATGATCTTGTATGACCATGTAATTTTCCTTTGTGTGAATTACTGCTGATAATTCCTTTAAACTATCTTTTCCTAAATTAGCATGGAAGGATTTAAGAGAAGGGAGCAAGAAGAATTTAATATTTGTTTCTTTAAGGCCAAATAAATTAGCTATTGTATGGTGACTAACCTTGATGTTTCCACCTATAGAATTTGCAAAGAAGGTTTGATCATTTGGTATGGGTTTTGGAACAATGTCTGCTTGGATATAATTTTTATTGGAACCAGTGTCAATTAGTACTTTCAATATTTGCCCGCTTTTCGCTCGACACTCGAAGTATGGGAGTGAAGAGCAGCTTAATCTAAAAAATGAACATCAGATAGGTCAACAATTTCTTGTTCTTCACCTTTGTGATGTTCTTGTTCCTCTACGTATTCCGTTAAGGATTGCTCGTATTCGTTATTCTGAGAATCTCGAATCTGCTCGTAGTTGGATAGATTATTTTTATTATTTACTTGCGGTTCTATGTGAAAGTTCCTTTGATACTTGAATGGTCTTGCTGTTCCTTGTGGTTCCATCGGAGGTCCTTTTCCAAGAATCCTGTTGGGACCTGGTCTATTCATATAGTTCATTGCTCTTGATTGGATGGATTGATCAATATCCATAGGTTCTGGTCTTGGTTGAGGTTTTGGTGCAGTTGGTCGCGGCGGAACGGGGGTATTATACTGTCCGTAATTCCGATGATAATTTGGATTAAATGACGGTTGCCTGTAAACGTTTCTATTCATATGATGGTTAAGATTAGGAGGTTGGGGTAGGTATGCTAATTGAGGATAAAAAGTAGGTTTGCTTCCCTGTGGATGATTATTGTATTGGTTTGGTATATTTTTTCGAAGTGGAAGTGGAGGAGCAACGTGATTATAAGGTCCACGAGATGGGCCATTGTGAGAGATAGCATATTGCGTTCGATAATTTTGGTTTTCTAACTTAAGACAAAGATGCAAAGCCTGTGGTAAATCGGTAGGTTCCCTAATACCGAGAAGTCTTGGCAGATCGCCTCTCAAACCTCTGACGAATGTATCTAGAGCCTTATCCCTATACGTTTGAGTCAGTATTGACAACGACTCGTTACCGATTTCCATACAACCTATTGTATTTAATATCAACGACAGATGCGAATAAACCGAATGATAAAATTCTTGAACTGTAAGATTTCCTTGAATAAGGGACGTCATTTGGTATTCAAGTGTTGACAGATCGCGTTTGTCCGCATAATGCATTGTCAGGCATCGAGAGATGCATTTCCAGTCCAATGGGGTATTATACGATTCTAATACCACATCAGCTTGGCCAATGATTTTGTTGCGAATAACGCTCAAAATACCAAAGTATTTTTGCGTTCCCTTTATGTCGTCGTAGAGTTGCAATATTCTATCGACGCTCTTCTTCCAGGAGTTGAACTCTCCAGGTTGACCGGTGAAATCCTTCAGAGATCGTACCACGTCAGGTATCTTGTCCAGTTCACTTAAATTAGCTCGAAATTCCGGATTGATGGTCTGGTCCGTGCCATTGAAACGGTCGGCTTGAGGATCCACTATGGATTGGACCCATTGACGTCCTTGGTCTTGCAGGACACGTTGAACAGTTCTCGTTATGAGAGTTTCCAACTCTTCACTTGTTACTGCTCTTTGTTGCTGGGCAGCAACAGATTCAGACGCGTTCAAAACGACTGGTCTTATTAAATTTGGATTAGGCATACTGATCTTCAATTTAATGCACTCTCAAGATATATAAAAAACTCAACAACGATTTCACTTAGAAGATAAAATTTCAACCGAGAACATACAACACAAACGTTTCCTTCCTTTTTTCTTTGTCACTTCACTTATCTATTACTAACAAATTATTTGGTTTCACTTTCCTTTATGAATCGATCTTTAAAAAATAGAGCACTTTTTCTATTTTAATTCAATTTTTAATTTTTAAACTTATCATAATAAACTACTTTTTTATTTAATTTCAGCTTTTCATTCTTCCCACTCTTAATCTTTTAAACTTATTATAATAAAATATTTCGTTTTATTCAAATTTAACTTTTAATTTTTCCATTCTTAATTATAAAATATTTTGTTTTATTTAATTTTTTCCACTTTTAATAATAATTTTTCCAAACTTGTAATAATATATTTTGTTTTATTTAATTGTAACTTTTAATTTTTAAAAAAATTGCTCATAATTCTGAAAATATCTCGTTTTATTTAATTTTAATCTTTCTTTAATTTTGCACTCTTATTATTAGGTTTCTAACATTTTGATTTCAACTTAACTTTTTTAATTTTACAATTTAAAATATATTTTTTTTAAAAAAAATGACTTACAATAATTGAGTTAGCTGCATCTTTGAGGTGGCTGTCAGACTGGCTGACTCCTTTTTGCATCGATGATTGGTCGGCTACTTGGGGGCCTCAGTTTCCTCAGGATTCGATTTGTAAAGTTTATTGCTCACTGATTCGCTTTTAACACTTTTTTTTTTTTTTTAAAACCCGCACTCGTAAGACTTTAGCAAATTCTTAACGCGGGTCCCTGCTCGGGCGCCAGTTAAACACGAACTATTGATTTTTAGTTTTTAAAAAAACACAACTTTATTTAAACACAATCTCTAAGCAACTAACTACAGACTAAAAAAAAAAAAAAAAAAAAAAATTGTGGCGAGAAGGCCGAATTTAGCGAGACAGGACATATGTGTCCTTCATCTTGTCTCTGACTTCTGGTCATCTTGCGATAACCAGAATCACCCACATCCGTGAGGATGTTGGGCTCGGTCTCGCGATCTCTGAAAAGAAAAGAGAAAAAGGGGGGGGGGGGGGGGGGGGGGGTATCCAAGGATAGTGTGGACAGTGTTAGTCCGAGTGTTCTCTAACTACTTTTATAGAGGGATGGTGGGAAAGAAATCGTACAAGACCGGTAGGTCTTGGGTGCGGTAGTGAACGCAGATCACGTCTTTGGCGTCTGATAATCTGCGCTTTGGTCACTAACTACAGACTAAGTTACAATTTTATATTTATACTAGCTGCTATGCGACGTTGTCCCGGATGCTGGGTCATAAAATATTGTGATGAAGTCATAGTGCAACATTGTTGTCATCACAGATGCTGCGTGATGATGAAGCATTACTAGTGCGACAATGTCTATTGTGATGATCTGGTTCTATGGTGATACGCACGGATGCATGCGCAGATCAGTTTATTGGTTACGCGTGAACGCGTGCACAGATGTCTTTATGGAGCAAGTACGTGCTTATGGGTGGTAATATGTGCGCAGATGTTTCTATGGAGCAAGTGCGTCCCTATGGGTGGTCATACGCATGAATGCGTATGCAAATTGATTTCTGTTTAATGTGGATGCCTGTGTGGATTACAATGTATTTAATACAATGTATTTAATGATTAGCCGTGTGTTAACTTACATGTTGCGGAACTGCAACACTGCCAGATTCATCGGTGTGGATTACATTGGTGTGGGAGGATTCTATATGCATCCTTGTTGGACAAGTACGTTGACCTTCAGTCGGCATATCGGCAACGACGAAGGTGCACCTAAATAAACATGGGATATGGGATGGCGAAAAATCGCCGAAGGGAGAAATAGGTTTCTGTGTCTTAAATAAACAGAAACGCTATTTCGAGGGCCATAAATCTTTGATGACCTGCGCCTGAGAAAGGAATAGGTTTTTGCTTTAAGATACACAAAAACGCTATTTCAAGGGTCACGATGATATGCACATCGTGTTTCTTAGGCGTTCATGCTAATGCCATTGTAGGCTATAGATTTTTCGTGGCGATAATCAAACCGATGGTTTGCTCGCCTATGACCTAGGCTATGGTAGCTTTTGTTTGTTTTACAGGTCGGAGCATCGTTAGCATGATTTGGGGTATGATTGTCTAACGTCAATCATATTAGTGTCCAAATCCCATGAGCGGTAGATAACCGATAAGGGAAATTGGTCGCAAGTGTTGCGAACCTTGGAATTGGGGCAATATTCACTCATGAACCGTAGCAAGAATACCGGCTACAGCTATGTCAACAATTACGCTGGCCAGCGTGTATTTATCTTTTATAATTGCTGACAAGCTAAGCCGATCGTCTGGCACGGTCCATGTATGAATGAAATAATTTGTTTGATGTGCATGGTTGAAGTGGTTTTGCTTTCCGCTGAAAGAGAATGAAGGGTAGCTTACGCTGCCCAAAATTGCAGGTAGGTATGGTGGGTTTGGAAGGTGGTTAATTTAAGAGGATGGGCGGGTCTTTGGGAATGTGTGGATGTTTTATTAGCGCGTCAGCACGAACGCAGATTCAACAAAAACACCACCGCGGTTTCACTAGGAGAATTCAACCGGAGACACAGAAAAGTTAATCCAACAAAGAAAAACACAGGAACGATTAGGTTGGTAAGTTGTTCTTTTTATTCTAGTTCACAAGTGACAATATGGTATTCGATTTTATAACACTGAGTCCTTTAAGTTATCACCACACTAATTACTAATGATTGTTAATGATTTTATTTTTACTTTTGCCCGGCTTTAATATTAATAGAACTTCACACGATATTCAATCACTGAAAAACTCGATTTGGAAGGAATTTGATTGATTTTCAAACGCGATTAAAACGACTCTCTCTACGATACTACGCAAAAACCTCCCGGGTGCCTAGTTGGGCGACTCTCATCTGACCGACTTTCATTCGCTGCAGACAGAAAGACATCGCAAAGAAAAACCGTAAAGGGGAGGAGCTGCACGATCAACTCGAGGCAGTCAATCGTGATTGGACCGGGGAATATGGCATACATTTCGCATGTATGTGTATGCATCGCATACGATCGTCCGGTGATCGAGGATGGATGCGAGCGTCGCAACTGCATCTCCTGCGTATACAAACAATGCATGGCCTGCGGCTGTGTACACAATTGATTGTGTAATACTTGCCGGCAACCGAACCATCTGGGGTAAAAGCAACACAAACCGAAGATCTGGTCACCCTAGGAGAGGCCATAAATCAACATTTGGGTTGATGGACGTGAAATTTCCCAGGTCCGCCGACGGTTGGCGGCCGTTAATAGGGAATTGGTATACCATAAACAGTCTGTGGTGCGAATGCTATGTTTTGGTATTGCAACGAATATAGGGTGCAGCCATTGCCAGATGTTAAAAGTAAACACTTGATGGCCGCATCCAATTCGTTGCTTGTTTGCGGTCCCTGATCGGTGGAGACCGATAATAGGAAACCAGCTATTGCTGGTAATTAGTGAATGTTTGCTTTGCATCAGCCGAAACCTTGTCGGCGGTGGCAAACTGATGAGACCTGGTAGCCGCATGCTAGGGGTGCCATGGACAAACAAAAAAAAACGAGTAATCAAGGAACTCCGTGTTGATTTTGTTTCCATGGCATAAGGCAATGGGAACGAGATGCACTGGGTGCAATGCATGCCCGAGGGTGAAATTTTCGATGCCACAGCTAGATGATAATCTTTGCCGTGGACTTAATGTTTTCAGGTATGGTGGTGGAGAAAAAGGGGTTTGGAGAAAACCCCCAAAGAAAGGTAAGCTGCCTAAAAGGTATTCATGTCAGTTATCCTTTGGGGTAACTGAATTAATTCCAGCAATCTGGCTGGCGGTTAATGCCGTAGCAAGGTTACGTAACCTTGCTGAAGGTTCGACTTCGAGGTAAGTCGCATCGCTTGGAATAGTGGGGATCGAGCGATGTATGGCTCTTCGGGCCCTGAAAAGCCCCACAGAGGAATTGTCGTATTGACGAATTCCTGCACCATGGCTTGGATAGGGTCTGTGCACGGTGTGGCCCTGGGTATTACTGGTGGAGATGCCGACATGGGCAAGGAAGGTGCGGTGTGGGCTACTAGCCTGTTGTTTGTCGAATCGACCAACAGATTGTGTTTTCCTAATAAGTCGGAACCTATTAGGGGTTCGTTAACATCAGCAATCACAAACTGGTGTGTGATTGGATGTCTGAGACCCAGATGGAGTGTCAGCTTTTTCCTTCCGTACGTGCGTATCGGAGAATTGTTTACTGCTGACAACTGTAAGGCGGTAGACACGTTTCACTATCTTTTTTGTTGAAATTTCTTGAACTCTTTAATTTATTTGAATTTATTTCATTTTTTAACACTTTTTATTTTTAATTTTTTTTTTAGATCTTTTGTTGTTGAGTTCTTGATGAAGGTTGCGTGATTTTTTTGTCGCGTCACCAATGTAGGGGGTGAGAAGTATTGCACCAAGCACGGGCACACGATTCACTTCTTCCCCACTAGCAAAGATTCCACCGAAGGAAATGGAAAACACTTTTTGTTTATTTAACTCAAAGAAGAGTTTTGTTGTTTATTTTAATGTTTTTTTGAATTGTCTTGAGTTTTATTTTGTTAGTTTTTTATTGAAGGTATACACGGCGCGACCTTTCACTCGAATGATTGAGATGTGACTGGTGCGGCAGCGTGACTGCGCGCGATGGTGATTGAATAGCGACTGCTTGAATTTAGGGTGGAAATCGTGATTTCTGCTTTTACACATCGATCCGCCAATGGTAATCATGCTCTCTTGTGCGTTCCACAACTCACCACACTCATCGAGGTAGAAACGTACTTGTGTATTCGTTCGACGTCGATGGGCGTAGCCAGGATGGAGAAATCAAAAGGGAAAGCACAATAACCCAGGGTTGATCTGGCTTAGTATGTGTGCATCAGTGCCGCGTATGCGACTGGTCTACTGACCTAGTGATGATCTCTTAGGTCATCGCACTATAGCAAGACAGAAATACGCGAGAGATGAAAACTTAGCTGATATAATTCACCTGCAAAAAGAGATCATTGATCCCAAGCGAACGTGTGATCTGGGAAAAGTCAATAGGACGCTGCGTCGGCTGGGGATATAATACCATGGGAAAAATTCTGTGGAATGTTGGTAAATACCCAAGCCAATGGACGATGATGCAACCGCGTCGCTTGGTTTGACTTGGTTGTTGCTAACCAATACGAATGGAATTTCCGGTGGAAATCCCATGGTTAGCGCAATAGTGTTGCCGTATGTCGTTGATTGTAGCCAAACTCAATTATGCATTATCTGCATAGAATAAGGAGTTTAGCTATGCGTCCTTGGGGAAATTATGTATTGCAGGTGAAATAGCCGACGGTAGGAATTGGGATTGGGTTGACGCGCTGTTAGCGGGCGAAATTAGGGAGGAATGTTGGTTGGAATTGTGGGTTGTTTCTCATCTAGAATAAAGAAACCCCCACAAGTTAATAAAACACTCTATAAATCTTAAAAATAGGTTTTATATGATTAAAAGATGTGGTTCATTAGTGGATCTTTCTTTTCAAGAGTGCAGAGGAGAAGAGCGATGTGTTTTCTCTGGGCGGCTGCTTTTATATGTTAAACATGGTGATAAGAATGTGTACTGATCCACTGCCGTGCTTCCTCGACACGACCGAGGGAAGAGCGTGGATTTTAATAAAAACGCGGATAAACAATATTTAAATTTTAACTCAAAAAACATATTTTATTTAACTAATAACATAAACAACGATATTAAATTTAAAGTACACAACAGAACGTCCGCACACGTCTAGTTTTTATTCTTCCTCTCTCTCTAAGCAACACATACTTCTTCTTTTATATTCCAAATATTACGATTCAACGCCGTGCTTCCTCGACGCGACCGAGGGAAGAGCGTGAACGTTTATTAAAATTAATTAGAAGACAAAACTTTTATACTAGAACAAATAGAAATTTTATTGAATCTCACAAAACATTTTTTAAATTTTGATTAACAAACGATAACCACCAGACGTCCGCACACGTCTGTGGTTTTAATTCTTTTTTTTTATATGCTTCCTTCTCGGAAGTCTAATTCTAACTCCAAGCAACACATGCTTCCTCTTTTAAATTCCAAAATCAACTCTTATGAAAGTACAAAAGTTTCCAAAAAAAACTCATCGAACAAAGTAAAAACACAAGGGAGTTAAAAAGTGGATCGTCTTCATTAGATCCTTGTTTCTTTATTTCCTCGACTATTACTTTACGATAGACTGTGTCACTATGTTAAAACAGTAACGAACAGAAAATCACAAGCACCATATAAGTTAAAGTTAAACTAATATCCTTGAATTTTTAAAAACGAACTTTATTTTATGATTGGCACTAGGCAACTAACTTACAGACTAAGTTACAATTTTGTTTTTATATGATTTGCCATGCGTCGTTGTCCCGGATGCTGTGTCATAACATTGGTGTGCTGGAGATAATTAGCTGGGAGATGATGGGTGCAACATTGTTGCTGTCGTGGAGGCTGCGAAGATCGGATGCGTCACAAAGGCTAGTGTGTGACAATGTCCAGCGTGAGTGGTGATACGCACGAACGGGTCTGCGGATATGTTTACGACTAATGATATGCATGACTGCGTGCATAAGTTGGTCTATGAGGCACCTACTAGTTTTATGTAGATTTTATAGGGCAAGTGGTACTCTATGTGGTGCGAGTGCGCATGCCGATGGTGATACGCACGAGTGCATGTGTGAATGGATTTATGACATATTTGCCATATTAAAACAGGCCGTGAGTTGTGTGTTAACTTATACACCACTGCGCCGCAACAGCCACTTCGATCTCTTCTTCATTGAAAGTAGGTTAGGAGTTGAAATGCAAAAAAGATGTTTCGGATTTACTTCTATGGGGGTATAAGATGGTGTATGCCAACGTATGGCACGTATTCCTTATATCTCCCAACGATGTTGTGCGGTTGCGAGAATAGTCCACCCAGGACAACTGGAACATTAAATAACACTCTGATGTTTGTTTGTTTGATAATAATTTCCTTTTTATTTGATTTTGTCGAACACTCTCATATTGTGTCTTTCAATTTGTTTGCCGGAAACCCCCACACTTCTCTATAGTTGTTTCGTGGCCTAGAAGCCCACTTCGCTACTGGATTAACTCTGATTATAATCAAAAAAATGTGGCGAGAAGGCCGAATTTGGCGAGACAGGACATATGTGTCCTTCATCTTGTCTCTGACTTCTGGTCATCTTGCGATAACCAGAATCACCCACATCCGTGAGGATATTGGGCTCGGGCTCGCGGCATCTGAAAAGAGAAGAAAAAAGGGGGGGTATCCAAGGATAGTGTGGACAGTGTTAGTCCAAGTGTTCTCTAACTACTTTTATAGCGGGATGGTGGGACTCTGATTATAATCCGTTGCAAGCACTCTTTATATACCCAAGTTATGGGTGTAGAAACGCAAACGATGCATCTTCAACTAGCACGACCCAGATTGAGTCATTATGATGCTTCATTACCATCGCCACCTTCTTGACCCACTTGAAGTCTTGGTTCAAGCAATTTGTAACGTTTAATTTCTATCGCTACTTCATTGGCCCACTTAAAGTGTGGTGGTCACATCGAATAATGTTTCGTTATTACTCGGGTGTGTTACCTTTATATATGGTACCAACAAAAACATTAATTTAACATAGAAAAGTGCTCACGGTTGTTTACAGGATGGATATAATTAGATAAGGATTAACACTTCTTAGCCGGGGGTTTCCTCTTCTTCTTAAATCGATGATCCTCCCTCGCTGGTTTTCCCCCCGTAGGAGCACTCTAGACACAGCGGAAGCCACTGACCCACGGAGTTTAACATTGAGCTTCCTGGTATCCTTCTTTTATTTAAAAACCTTTCAATTGTTAATGCTGTTGAGTTTGCGACAAATACTAATGTTGTTTTTCGACTTCTTTTATTTAAACACTTTTCAGTTCCGTTCACTCGCATCGATTTTTTAACTCGTATTTCTGACCTCTTCACCGTTTAATCTCGACTTGCTCACCTCGACTACACTTTTTTCTTGACTCTAACTGTCAAAACCAACTGTGTCATGCCACCGGCCCATTGTCTTCTTCATCAGCGTAATCTCAACGAGAAAAATTGGGTCATACCACGTAACCGTTATCGTATGACCCAATCAACGACGATAATCGATCTCGAGTTTATCGGAGATATCATCGCCGGAGCAATAACTGGGCGTTTGTATGTGCCAGTTCTATCTTTAAGTTTGAGCGGCAGAGAACGGCCAGCAACGAATGGATTCCAAGGACCAAAGTTCTTCGATAATTGTGTGCCGTGGAACGAAAGGCTGAGATGATTTACCAACACTCCGTGCCAAATGTTGGGTGTGGTCCGTTGTCTGTAACCAACGGATTTGAATTATTTGTAACAATAAATGATTACCTGGGTTATGGATGCACGGAGGATAAGTTGTGCAGATGTGGATCAATGTCTTTTGTAACGGTGTCTGATGAACACGGCCGCCAGGTGTCCGTTGCAAAGGATGCGAGTTCGGAAATTGTTTTCATTCCAGTAGTTCACACACACACGAGCAAGCGTCGTTGGTTAAATGGATTAACACGAAGTAACTATAAGCCTTAGTCTTTACGAATGTTTCAGCATTGGTGGCAAATGTCCTATTTCTCCAAATGAATGAAGCAGAGAACCAATTCAACACTGCGATGGCACAATATCAAATAACACAAACCGCACTATATTGTGTGTTACTAATCTTTATTGTTATTAACATGTTTATTTCAGATACACAAGATTTATGCGGATTAAGTCGGAAGAAACCCAGAGGAAAAGTATGAACATTTTCTGCAATGACAGATCGACAATTAATGTATTCTTTGTTGTGTCAGCTGTTTGCTGACAGTTGTGATTATTTTTGTTGTTGATGGCATTCAGTTGAATCCATTGGTTGCGTTCATTTGCAATCCGCAACAATCAGCAATATGTCGATCGGACAAGTTTTTATTATTAGTGTACGCAATATCGTGTTCATGACAAGCTTCATCCTATTGATTAATTCCACGATCTCCTCTAGCAAGACGTTCATTTAATTTAGTTCCAAGTCCACAGAAATTATATGATGGAAGATGTAACTCAATCGGTAGATTATTAATTAAGGAATTCACTAATCCGTACCCTTGGAATAAATGTTTTCGACTGACTGGATACACTCGGTAGTCTATCATTTTGTTATGTTATTATTAACAGTTTGATATATTTATTTTTATATATTTAATATATTTCACTATATTTAATTGTAAGTAAAAAGGGACTTACTTGGATAGACCGTTGAGCGCTCGCTGGAGAAGCTGCTTGTCAGCTGCTGGTGGTTCTGCTGCTATTGTGTGCTGCGACTGGGTGCAGGGGGCGTTGAGTGGCTGCTCCCCTGTTCAGCTTCGGTTTGTTGATTGAATCGATTCTTTACTTTTCAAAACTATTCATTAAAAGTCGTAGGCGTTTTCGTCTGTTTACCTGTTCTCCACGCTAGTTTTACGGCGAATGAATTATTTTTGTTTTTTGCCGTTGACGTTTTATTTTATTATTCGACGCCAACACCGGTTATTATTATTTTCTCTGCCGAGTAGAATTTGCATAAAGTAGTTTTTTGCGAATTAACTACTTGGCGAGTTGTTCTCCTTTTAGAGGTAAAGAGGGGAAACTAACGAAAGGGGATTAGTGGATGTCGGGGGGACTTGGACTCAAGGTCGGTCCGTAACAATGCCCATGTTTTTTTTTGTGTCGTCCATTGCCCGCAACTGCATGGATTTCCTGCTGACTGGTGGAAATGCCTGTGTGGGACGATTGCAATGCATTTCTGCTATTGGGTATGGATTGCAATTCTGCTGTGAGGTATAGATTTCTTTTGCATGCATTTTCTGCTGACTGTTGTCGGTTGCAATGTATTTCTGCTGTTGTTTCATGGTCAGCATGCTTTTTGTTTTTTTATTATCTGCATGCATAACAATATATACATACATATATATATATATATATATATATATATATATATATATATATATATATATATATATTGTTATGCCTGCTAAGAGGTACACGTAATATCAGGATGTTCACAGGGTCCCTCGTCAGGCCAGTACTTGGGTCGGGTCCTCGACCACTGGCGTTTCCTTCGGAGATTAGCAGGTTATCCAACGATGTCCCGTACTCGAATCCTTGTATGGATTCCAATATCATGTTCGACCAGTATGTTCACTTTTAACTAGTATCTAGTCAGAGCAGCAATTCCGGAAACACAGCAACCAACAAAAGATAGATCTCCGACTGAGTAATTTTATATATTTTAACTGTTTTTATTATTTCAAAATTATTCCTTAAATCGCTACTTTACAAAACTTGCTTCAAATATTTTTTCAATTACTCTACAAAACTTGCTTCAAATACTTTCAAATTATTTTTAATTTTTCAAAACACGTACACTTCAACTTCTATGATCGGACTGATTACTCCTCTTCGATCATACTTTAATGTATTCAATGTATCCAGTGCTGTACTTCTCCTGACCTCTTTTTTTTGTCGTCTATTGCCCGCAACTGCATGGATTTCTTGCTGACTGGTGAAAATGTCTGTGTGGGACGAATGCAATGCATTTCTGCTCTTGGGTATAGATTGCAATTCTGCTGTGGGGTATAGATTTCTTTTGCATGGAGGATTTTGCTGACTGTCGACGGTTGCAATGCATTTCTGTGCATTTCTGCAGTTATGGATTTCTTTTCTGCTGTGGGGTATAGGTTTCTCTTGCATGGACTGTTGAGGGTTGCAATGCATTTTGTTTTTCTCTCACACAGTCACTTCACAAGGAAACGAACGGAGTTATTTTTCAAATTAAATATCTTTCTTAGACTTTTTATTTTTTCACAAACATTACAAGAAAGAATTCATGTTAACATATAATTAAATGAACAAACGCTTAAAGAAAGACAACAAAAGAAACTAAACTTATTCGCTTCATGCGAATTTTTTATGTGCTCCTTCGAGGAGTTCTGATCTGAGACTCTTAACCTGTAGATCCACTCTCTCTCTGTATTCCTTGTTCTTCGTCAACCTTCAAACACAATCTTCGTTATTACCGCGTCTTTGACGAGTGGCAACCCAACGATGCAGGTGTGTGCCACTGCTAACATTCGAGTGTAAGTTCACAATGGGATGTGTATCTAAGTATATTATTGTATTATATTATATGTATACACAATTGTATGTACTATATTATATGTATACTCCAAAGTTTAACCGTAGGGTTTATTATGCAACATCATCAAAGCTTTGCTTTAACTTTATTATTTTAGTTTCACTAACTATCGATGTTCAACAATGTTCTGTTTGAATTAAATTTATTCTTTTACTTTAACTGACTATCAAAATCTAGCTTTTACTTTATTCTTGTAGTTAAACTCGAGATATACGACCTCTCCACACGACGACATACCAAATCACACTATATGACTGACTATCAAAAACTAAGTCAAGCAACAGGTAGTTTTTAGATCATCCATTCTCGATCGTACGCTCTCATCTTCTTGCCACGCCCATTACGGTGAGTAAGCTCTTTCGAATTTACCCGACGGTCAATGAACTAGGAGAATGAGAAAACGCAACGACGAACATGACGATTACAGGGTTCCCTGGCTTTCGCTTGCAACGAAAGCGAAACCAATTAGGTGACGGCATGACCCCGTTTCATGTTTGGTTTGCTCTCAGCGTGCAGATCCAAAATGCACTCCGAGAGGGGAAGCGGCGTCGGTTGAAAAGTATTCTTTTCATACTTTTCACTAGACTGAGGTTTTTGATCCCCAGCGAATGGCCGTGTCTAGCGAGGATGTGGGGGTAAAAGTAAGATGCCAACGTATGGTACAGGATTCACTTAAAATCCCCAACGATGTTGCTGTGCGAAAATGATCCTCAGGTAGTCCACGAGCAAATAAAAATTAAAATGCACTGTTTTATTTGTTGTTTTTTTTATTCTAGGATCACTCTATATTTTCAATGCACAATTGCTTCACAGCCAAATAATAAAACTTCTCCTAAACTTAGAAACTTATGGCAATAGAGACGAAATAACGAAATAATTGATTATTCGATAGTGACTGACTAAATTAGGGTGGAAATCGTAATTTCTGCTTTTTACACATTGATCTGCCAATGGTAATCATGCTCTCCTGTGTGTTCCCCAACTCACCACACTCATCCAGGTCGAAACGTACTTGTGTATTCATTCGACGTCGATGGGCGTAGCCAGAATGGAGAAATCAAAAGGGAGAGCACAATTACCCGGGGTCGATCTGGCTAGGTGTGTGTGCGTCAGTGCCGTGTATGCAACTGGTCTACTGACCTAGTGATGATCTCTTGGGTCATCGCACTATAGCAAGACAGAAATACGAGAGAGAGGAAAACCTAGCTAAGGTTATTCACCAGCAAAAAGAGATCATTGATCCCAAGCGAATGGGTGATCTGGGGAAAGTCGATAGGACGCCGCATCGACTGGGGATATAATACCATTCTGTGGAATGCTCGATAAATACCCAAACCTATGGGCTATGACACAACCGCGTCGCTTGGTTTGACTTGGTTGTTGCTAACCAATACGAATGGAATTTCCGGTGGGAATCCCATGGTTAGCGCAATAGTGTTGCCGTATGTCGTTGATTGTAGCTAAACTCAATTATGCATTATCTGCATAGAATAATGAGTTTAGCTATGCGTCCCTTTGACATGTTTTACAGGTAAATAACTTATCAAGGAAATGGGTAGGTATTGTGGTTGGAATTGTGGGCAGTTTCTCCTATAGGATAGAGAAACCCCTACAAGGTCAACGGCAGCTGCTGATGCTTGAGATATTATCGGCGTGTGGGTACAGATAGACAAAAGGGACGCAATAACTCAAGCTGTTTCTTTATGTAGCAATGGCGTGGCTTACCCAAGTTTTGCCGTTGCTAGCCGGGCATGACATTCTTGATTTCCCATAGGAAATCTCATGGGATAAATCCAAGAATGTTGTCTTTTCATGCCAACATATAATGCGAATCAATTTAATAATTCGCGGGGGTGTTTTTAATTTGGTATTCTAATGCGAATCATTTTAATGATCTTTTACACAACTTTATTTATTCCACATTTAAGTTAATTATATAACAGATAGCGTGTAGTTTGGGTAATGACTGTGTGGGGGTTGAATTATGTACCAGACATGGGCACTAGATCCACTCAACGCCCCAACACTTACCGTTTGTTTCACTGTAAAATGTCTAGAAAATAAATCAACTTCGAGCAAGCAAAAAATGAAAAGGCACGCAAGTACTTAGTTGATTAAATGTTCTTTATTTAAAATAGTCTTAACGCTAATTAGATCACTAATTATTTGATTTTATTAAGGGGTGCCTTGGATGCACCATTTCACAAATAATTCACTTGATGTTAAAATTCGACGCGTAAGGGGACTCTTGTGGACTCGCGCAGCGATTTCTTATTTGAAAAACGGTGTGTATGCAGTAGCATATCAAAACCCGAATCCTCGAACGCGTGTATACTCGGCTGGTGATGAAATCTGACTCGTTGTGAGCTGGCCGACGCTGAACCAACCTCGGTAAATGGGATGGGTTTCCACTCATGCCATCGGCGGGGAGAGCAATTTTTCCTTCGCCCCAGCGACCAATGAGAAACCGGTTAGCATCCCATTGGAAGGTTCCCATAGACATCGTCCAGATAAGTTGAATGTCTTTACCTCGTAAAGAAAGACAAACGCAACATGCGTTGGGCGAAGGAAAGGAAAAAAAACATGCAGCTGGTCAAATATGATGATCGGTGTACGGGCTGGGTGTATTGCCACCGTACGATAGAGGATAAAATTTTTGGTTGACGTTAAGTCAACAGAAACTTTGCCCACAAGGGCTAGGGACAAGAATGAATGAGAGCATGGTTGTTTTAGAAGAAAGTAACGAGGGACACGATCATGGGTACGATTGTTTAAATACAACCATGATCGTGTCCAATTCCATGCTCGGTTGGTGGCCGGTCATCGGAAATTTTGTTGCAGCTGCTGAAAACCTAATGGACATAAGGACATTGTTTGTTTACTCATTGGCCAGTGCGTATATCATCAATTCGATTGTACGCAAATTGCCAACGTCTCATCGGTCGATGTGTCGGGTGTGTGTTTACATTAAACAACACTTGAACTCCCTGTAGGCAGCCAGCAATATGATGTGCTGTAGATTGTCGTTTGAACGATCGACCGATGGTTCAGCAGATAAGGCAAGGGTGAACATGTCATGCACGTGTATGGGAAAATGCTTCTTAGCAATGCGCATTGACATGTTCGGGGGTTAATGTCGGTTACATGATGCGGTTGTGGTGTAAGTTTAGTCGCGGAGCTGGCAAGGGCGCAGGATTCACTAAACTTCCACAGCTCTATTGTGCGCACTGCATAGATCCTCCAGCAAACACTTCGACGTAATCCGAAAGTAAGGAAACACACTTGTCATTTAGTTGTCTTTATTTTGAACTTTATTTGAACCAATGATAACTCGACCTTCACAAGGAAAACTTTATTAATCGTACCTCTACAAGCACTCTTAAGGTCGTCTATAATAATAGCACATCCGCGGGAAAACGATGTACTCTTGAACTTTACAGGAACATATATAATAATTGCACATGCCCAGGAAAAACAATGGTGACTTGTACTTTACAAGAATAGTTACTTAAACTTTATATATATCACGAGAACTCGCGAGAGACAACTATCTGGCGCGTCAACTAAAACTCCACTCAAAGGAACGAAATCAGACTCCGACTCCTGATGCGTGCGAAAACTTTGGTGTATAATATCTGACTGGTTTCTATTCGCAACCATCAGATCGGCATGGCAGCGAATTGCTTCAAAAAGGGAGGAGCGAAACGCTCAACCAGGGGCAGTCAATCGTGATTGGGTAAGATGACATGGGGTGGATTTTCCATGTATGGGTATAAGCAACGAACGAGCATAAGAGGATGCGGGTGTTGTTGTTGTAACCCATCGTAATGATCATTAGAGGAAGAAATAGGCCTTTTATGTAAACAGAAACGCAATTTCCATGATCAAACGATGGGATACGCATTGTTCGAGTTCGCCAACGTTCCATGGGGTCGGCGGCTGTGTACACAATTGATTAGTGTAATGCTTGCCGGCGATAGACCTTTCTGGTGTGAAAAACGCACCGAAGATTTGCTCGCCTATGGAGAGGTCGTAAATCAACATTTAGTTGGTGGACATGTTCGTCTCTAGGTCCGCGAACGGTTGGTAGCCGTTAATAGGAAATTTGGATGTACTGTAGACAATCCGGAAGATATGGGTGCGACGTTTGGTTTTGCAAACGAATATAGGATGCGACCGTTGCCAGTTGTTTAAAGTAAACACTTGACGGCCACATCCAATTCATTGCTTGTTTGCGGCCCATGATCGGTGGTACCCGATAATGGAAAATTAGCTGCTGCTGGACATGCGGGGAATGTTTGCTTTGCGTCGGCCGAAACCTTGTCGACGGTGGCAAACTGGTGAGGCTGGGTGGGCGCACGATTAGATTGACATGGGCAAATAAAACAAGCACATTGGGATACTCTGTGTTGATTTAGTTTTCATGGCATGACATGGGTAAGCATAAGATTATAGGGACGTGATGCACTGGGTGCAATGCATGCCTGGAGGCGAACGTTTTTGTTGCCACGGCCAGGTGGTAATCTTTGCCGTGGGCTTAATGTTTTCAGGTGAGGGATGCTCTTATGCAGGTAAGACGACTATAGGTATTTGCAGATATTTGCAGTGGGATATGGGGCAAGAGCGATGCGCGGTTCTTCGGGCCCTGAAAACCCCCACAGAATCACACAAACCACTATAGGTTGAGATGTCGTCGCTCCACCAAGGAACACACCCACCTATAGCTAAATTACACGTGCCCACAGACACGTGTCCTCAAAAGTCCTGTGCGGGTGGTAGGTAGGCGCCAGCACGGACGCGGTTTCACTATACCCCCAACACGTCACTGGGCAAATATGGTGTTAACGTTCACTAACGAGGAAGGAGAAAAGGAATAAAACGTACTGGCTTGTAGTTCCTATACTTTATTCTTGACACTGTTCCGTTTATTTTGCTTACAATATTGTTCTTGATGAATTTACAAATTTAATCACGAGCACCTCGACAATAGTATACAGTACGTTCGTTTGATTGTTAGTGCTCCCACTGCGTTGACAAGGTTTTTAGTTTCTGTAATTTACTTGCGCGATTGACAACCCGAACTGTCTTTCGTTTACGTTGAATCGAATGCAATACGTTGGGCGTCCGGTCCCAACTAGGCATAACTACGTGGCACAGCACGCGCAGTTGGATTTCACTCGGTTAGGCAACAATCGGCGCGGCCCCGGTGGCGTGTATGGAGACCTCGGGAACCGACTTTGTTTCGGAAACGTGTGGTATCGTCTGGGAATCGATTATCGGGCTAGTGTGCGCGGCTCGACGGATGGATAGCGACTGGTTATGAATGAAAATAATTCATTCATTGCGTCGTGGCGGTGCGTCATAGTAAAATTAGGCTCGCTGCGAATTACGAGGAATTGTGGACGAGTTGCTATGCTCGCATAAGAACTCGGTTCCACCGAATTCTGGCCGTACAGGCTGGGTTGACTTCGTTGGTTGGGTGTACCGGGAAATTGGCTTTGGCGACGCGGGCGAGTATGGGCATGCATTTTCGGAGGAAATTGGAATGGCTTGGGTGCAAGCAAAGGATATCGTTTAGATAGAAATGTTAACCGAAATAATTTCGGGGAAATGTGCGCGGTTTAGTTGGTTGGTAATGTTCCGTTGAGGATTTGGATGTACGCTTTGTTAAGGCATATGAACTTCGGGGAAATGTGTGCGGCTTGGTATACTTGCTAATGTTCCGTTGAGGATTTGAATATGCGTTTGCTATGGCATACGAATTTCGGGGAAATGTGGATTGCTTGGTTGCGTTGAGGAAATATAGATAATTGACTGACGCAGTTTTGGGGAATTGCATGTGGTGGTGATTAGAATATATTCGGTTGAATAATATTCTCTTGGAGGTTTGGAAAATATTTTATTGCAGATTTGGGAATGTATGCTATTGGGTAATGTTCCGTTGAGGATTTGATTTTTGCAGGTTAGGGTTGTGGGTTGGTTCTCCGTGTGATGTAGAGAACCCCCACAGTTTTGGGGAAATGCATGTGGTGGTGATTAGAATATATTCGGTTGAATTATATTCTCTTGGAGGTTTTGAAAATATTTTATTGCAGATTTGGGAATATATGCTATTGGGTAATGTTCCGTTGAGGAATTGATTTTGGCAGGTTAGGGTTGTGGGTTGGTTCTCCGTGTGATGTAAAGAACCCCCACAGTCCTCCTTTCCACGTGAAACAAAGGTAACATGCATCTGGGAGGCAACAACCACACGTATCCATGGATACGTGGGTCACAAGTCCGACCAATTGTTCTACGCCTGTACGGCGATCGAAGGACAGACTCACCAACAGAAATTGTGTAACGATCCATTAACTGGATATACACAAACGGTTGGCACAGCTGCACAAACACCACGTCTCCGGCGATAAGCTAATTGCTGGAAAACCAATCCGTCGACAAAACCTTTTGTCCCTGCCGCAATATACTTCGCCCAAACAAAGGCCAACGCGAGCACCAGCAATAAACCAATGTTGTTCTCATAGGGATATGTAAACAACGATAATTACAGTATCCCATGATCGACTACTGTTAAAGATTTTTTAACAATTATTTTATTTGTTTTGTGTCACAAAACTTACCCCGAGTCTTCTTTAATTGACTTGATTGTTGTTTCTTAGAACTGGTTTAACTAAAAGTTAATGGGAGAAAATCTCGGCACATAAACAAACACTTTATTTATAATATTACTTCTTTTAAATCATTTATATTTAAACCACCATTTAACAAACAAGTTATAGTACAATTCTATAACAATTTATTGTACCATTTATATTACAATTGACAATTTACACTACAATTTAGTTCCTTCCTTTCTTTATAAATTTCACTTTTATTTATTAAGGTCCACCGCACGCGAATTATGATTCCACGATTCAGAAAGTATAAACAGATATATTTTTATTCTTCTTAATTCTTACACACTAGATGACAATGTTCTTAGTACTAGTCTATCGTGCTGAATAATCGGGAATGTTGCTGCTGGTTCTGTATTCTATATTTATTTGACAACTCTTATCTTCTTAGCTCGTGGGTGCTGTCCCTGGTAGTGTTCCTGTGTGGTTTTCTCTATTCTATATGAGAAACAACCCACAATTCCTACCTAATTTCGACCGCCGACCCCATTTCCCCCTACTTACCTGTTCACCTGCAAAGCATGTTTTCACCAAGGACACATAGCTAAACTCATTGTACCACGCAGACAATGCATAAATGAGGTTAGCTTACCTTTTTTTGCCGTACGGCAACTCGTGTCCATGTCAATTAGCGACAACCAAATCCAGCCGGACGAAGTTGTCGCATCATTGCAGATCCGCTTGGGAAATTTATCAAAACATTCGATTGAATCACGTGATAATATTTCCCTAGCGTTACTTCGGCTTTTCTCCAGACACTTCATTCGCTGGGGATCAATGTTCTCTTTTTGCAGGTGAATATCATCAGCTCAATTCCCCTCTCTTTCTCAGTTCTGTCTTCGTATGGATCAATGTACACTGAACTCACCATACTACCGAAGCAGGTCAACGGGTTCCGCTCAGAACTACATTGATTCATGCACATACAACCAAATCCACCCCAAGATAATCGTACATCGTGTTCCTGTTCTCTCATTGTGCCGCTCTCTTCGATCATCAGTTTACCGACGTAACCTACCACACATCGAAGAACGTGGCAATGAGAGAGCAGAAGTATGTTCTCTTTTGGTTGTATCCAATTTCTTCCCTTTTGAAAGCAGTCGATTAACGTGATTGAGCTAGAGAGGTTGTGTCGCTAACCACCGCCGCATGTGCATGCTTATGCACACGCTCGTCCGCGGACACTCAATGTTATGTTAAATAAATCGGTTCAATTTGTACGTTGTATGGTCGAAAGTGACGATTAATAATTATAAGAAATATTATCTGAGTTATATGTTGTGTGACGGCATCGGAATGTCCCCGCGAGTGAATATTTTCAATAAATTAAAACGCTTGCTGGAAGTACTATCTGTTATCTTTTTTATTGATTACTTTGGTGTCTTAACTCACTTATTCGAATTAGACTTCAATCGTTTATTTATCTATCCACTCGAAGGAGATGTCGTCCAATATGCGCATCGGATTCGATACAATCAGGAAGTGGACGTGCGTCCCATAAATGTTTACAATTACACATTCTTCAATAAAGGTGAACATAAATCGATGCCGCATTTTGAGAGACGAATGGCTATACGACAAACCTGGGGTTTCGAGCAACTTTTATCTGACGTTAGTATTCGAACAATACCTTCCTACGGATCGATGGGAGATATAAGGACTACGTGCCATACGCTGGCACATCGCCACTTATACCCCCACATTCCTATGTTTGGTTGGAATCGTCAACAATGTTTTCCTTTGTTTGGATGGGTTTGCATAGTGATGTTACTAATCGGATTATCGGTTGGTGTTCTTGGGAATTTTCCTAGGAGATTATGTTATTGTTCTGATGCGATATTTGGATATAAAACCATGACTGTTGGTTATGACTAATATGATTATTTACTATGATAGTTAACAATGTTGGTTATGACTTTGATGTATTGCCACTTTGGTGATGCGATTAATTGTCTATGAGAATCCCGATGAAGTACGCCACACGGTGAATACGATGCGCCGGAGCGAACGTCACAAATAAAACACGGAAATCGCCTGCTACTTTAACTTAACTTTTATTTTATTTTGCACAAATCGTTTTAATAGCTTACAGTGGACGAATCCTCGATGGTACGAATGTCACACCAGTATTGATTTAAGTCACTTAGTCCTCTCATTTAATCGTTAGACATAATATAATACTAGCGATGGCACACACGTTCTAACGCTCTACGTTTTTACACCGGTGAATTTCACGTAACGCGATTCTATTCCTCCTCGAAAATTCCCTCCTATTCGACTGTCTGTCCTCTCCGGTCGAAAGTTCAATATCGACTGAAATTTTCCTATCCCAAAAATACCCCGATACAGATTGTATCTTTATCTGTGCAGACAACTTTTCTCCTTAGATCTGCTAACAGAATTCCCGAATCTCTGTTAGCAGCATGTTATTTATTCCCAGGGGTAATTTTGATGCCTTGTGGGGGTAAGAAGTATGATGCCGATCATGGGCACAGATTCACATTCTTCCGCACGTATAACTGCTGCGCCGATGGGAAAACAAAAACACTGAAACACCAACTGGCATTGGTAGTAGTTAATTTTATTTTGGTTTAAATTTTATAGTTTTTTTATTATTCACTATTATTATTATTTTTTCAATTGTTTACAATGTGGTTAACATTTACACTTTCAAAATGGTACACGTATGGTGACTCATTCATTTGTATTTGGCGCACGAGAAACGATGTCCAATTTTACACTTTAATTTGTTCCTTTTATCATACAATGATTTCACATGCACCAATAATTAATAAAATTTAACCGTTATCTTGGAGATAAGTATGACCGACTTTTTAGTGGAAAATGCAAAACTCTACGCGTAAGAAGTTATTTAAAATTGAGACAATTCCCGATCAGACTAAAACGGTGTGTCTATACTCTCTTGTAGTTGATTAGCGACTCGTTGCAGGCGACAGCGTGACTATGTACTATGATGGTTCAATAGCGACTGATCTGAATTAGGGTAGAAATCGTGATTTCTGCTTTTTCAACATTGATCTGCCAATGGTAATCATGCTCTCTTGTGTGTTCCCCAACTCACCACACTCACCGAGGTCGAAACGTACTTGTGTATTCGTTCGACGTCGATGGGCGTAGCCAGAATGGAGAAATCAAAAGGGAAAGCACAATAACCCAGGGTTGATCTGGCTTAGTGTGTGTGCGTCAGTGCCGTGTATGCAACTGGTCTACTGACCTAGTGATGATCTCTTGGGTCATCGCACTATAGCAAGACAGAAATACGAGAGAGAGGAAAACCTAGCTAAGGTTATTCACCAGCAAAAAGAGATCTGGGTGATCTGGGAAAAGTCAATAGGACGCCGCATCGGCTGGGGATATAATACCATTCTGTGGAATGTTCGATAAATACCCAAGCCTATGGACGATAACGCAACCGCGTCGCTTGGTTTGACTTGGTTGTTGCTAACCAATACGAATGGAATTTCCGGTGGAAATCCCATGGTTAGCGCAATAGTGTTGCCGTATGTCGTTGATTGTAGCTAAACTCAATTATGCATTATCTGCATAGAATAATGAGTTTAGCCATGCGTCCCTTTGACATGTTTTACAGGTAAATAACTTATCAAGGAAATGGGTAGGTATTGTGGTTGGAATTGTGGGCTGTTTCTCCTATAGGATAGAGAAACCCCTACAATATTACCGCGGTTTATCTCTTAAAGAGATTTCGATTTAAAAACTCGGTAAGCTCCCCTAGTCGGAGTTCGTGGTTAGGAAAAAGGGCCAATGATATTACAGGTCACGGGGAGTCGAGACAGGTCGAGTGTGAAGTCGTTAACGAGGACGGGCAGGGTTGTTGAATTGCCCGTTTTAACTTTAAAATTATTAAATCTCGATTTGAATAACTAGAGTTCGAAAAAGAAAAGAAAACAACGGTTTAAGGTGTGTTGACGTGTGTGTGTTTAAAAGTGTTGTCGAAAGGAATCGTGAGAAGTCGAATTGAGCTGCGTGTCGGTGCCCAGAAGGGGCTTACAAATGATTTTATTTTATATTGCCAATGGTGGCCTCAACTAATTTAATTTATCTTTATTGCGTTGCTATTGTATTAATATATATGCTTCGATGAATTAGTGGTATAATTGAGGTATATTCGTAAAGTTAATATTCGGGTAATGTACCAAAACAGGAAAAATAAAAACCGAAATATGGAAGAGAACACTAAGAGAAGGAAAATAAGAAAATATATGTAATTCTTAATTCTAATTTTCTTTCTATATTTTACTACGAGTTCTCTTATAAAATTTCGAAATGAAGCAAAGTTTGTTGTTATTGTTAGCAGTGTCGTTTGAATCGCAGTATGGACTAGAAAATCTTTTGAAAACTATAAATTTTGGAAGTATTTAAAAGCTTTAAGGAGTTTTAACGTTTGTCAATGCTATTTTTTAAAACAAACAAAAAAAAGAAAAGGGATTACATTCATTTAGTGCTGAATTTTCGGACTGCTTTGTTTCGCTTTTCCTTTTGTGTGGAAGAGAAATTTATTTCGAGGAAAAGTAAATTGATAAAATGTACAAAATTGGTTTGGGATGTAAACTAGAGGTTCATATTTGCTAAACTTATCGGAATATTGTTGTTGTGCACTGGTTTTGGTTCGATATATATATATATATATATATATATATATATATATATATATATATATATATATATATATATATGGTTTGAATTTATTCGCTTATTCACCTATAAATTTATGTATTGAATGCTACTATGTTAAGATTTGTTACAAATGCTGAATTTTATTTATAGTTATTGCAAAATCAATTACTTGTATTTCCTTTCCAGGGATCTCAAAAATGAATTTAAAACTTATTACATGAATTAAATATGATAAAGCAAGTGATCGTTTCTGGTATGTGGGAAAAAAAATCGATTGAATATATATTTTAAATTGAATCACAATTGAAGTAATTTGAGATATTGACTGGCTAAACGAACACACTTCACTTAAAGTTACCAAAATAAAAAAAAACTAGTGTTCGTACCTGGGGTGTTGATTAGAGGTGTTGTTGTTGAGGTGATTGTGGGAATGCTAGAGATGTTTCTATCCAGTGGCGTTGACAAACCCTGGATCTTTGGGGACTCGGGTAGCGCAGCGAACTGATGGGGTGGGGTTCTTCTTGCCCTTTAGCGAGTTCTTCTCAAAACGCAAAACACAATTGATTTGTGTAACGCTTGCCGGCGGCAGACCCTTCTGGTGTGAAAAACACACCGAAGATCTATGGGGTATTAGTCTTGTGCCAAAACACGGGCACTCGTTTCACTAACTTCCCAACACTGCAAAGTCAAATCACCAACACACCACGAATAAAGATGTTTATCCTTCTCCACAATTATGACACAAATTAAAGACGCTGGAGGGTTTATGTTTATTAGTTATTTATTTAAAATTACCAAGGGTAATGTTCATCACAACTCTCTATGACTTCTCCTTATTGATAATTACCGAAGGTAATGTACATATCAACACTCAACACACGGTACACAGTTCTCAAATGCCACTGGTGACGTAAGTCTTCTTATTAATAATTACCGAAGGTAATGTACATATCAACACTCAACACACGGTACACAGTTCTCAAAGGCCACTCGTGACGTAAGTCTTCTTATTAATAATTACCGAAGGTAATGTACATATCAACACTCTACGATGCAACCCGAACACAGCTTTCAAAAGTGACTCGTAACGTAGTTTTTATTATTACAACACTTCAATTAGATACTTTAATTCCAAACGTACAAGAACTCTGAAATACTTCAAGAGCGCGACCGCACTCCGACATGTGTATCCGCCTGGGGATGAAATCTGACTGGCATTTACTGCCCACGAAAGTAAAGGGACACCCAAAGAAAACCGCAAAAGGGGAGGAGCTGCACGATTAACTCGAGGTAGTTAATCGTGATTGGACCGGGGAATGGCATACATTATGCATGTGTGTGTATGCCTCGCATACGATCGTCCGGTGACCGAGGATGGATGCCAGCATCGCAACTGCATCTTCCACGAATGCAAACAATGCATGGCCTGCGGCTGTGTACACAATTGATTGTGCTATACTTGCCGGCAACAAGGAACATCTGGGGTGAAAACAACACGAGCCGAAGATCTGGTCATCCTAGGAGAGGCCATAAATCAACATTTAGGTTGATGGGTGTGAATTTCCTTAGGTCCGCCGACGGTTGGCGGCCGTTAATTGGGAATTGTATATTCCATAACTTTCTGTGGTGCAAATGCAATGTTTAGATATTGCAACGAATATAGGGTGCAGCCATTGCCAGATGTTAAAAGTAAACACTTGCTGGCTGCATCCAATACGTTGCTTGTTTGCGGTCCCTGATCGGTGGAGACCGATAATAGGAAACCAGCTATTGCTGGTAATTAGGGAAATGTTTGGTTTGCATCAGCCGAAACCTTGTCGGCGGTGGCAAACCGATGGGACCTAATAGCCGCATGCTAGGGGTGCCATGGACAAACAAAAACAACGAGTAATCAATGAACTCCTTGTTGATTCTGCTTCCATGGCATAAGGCTATGGAAACGAAATGCCCTGGGTACAATGCATACCCGAGGATAAGATTTCCAATGCCACGGCTATGTGATAATCTTTGCCGTGGACTTAATGTTTTCAGATAGTGATGGAGAAAAGGGGGTTTGGAAGGAAAACCCCCACAGAAAAGTTAAGCTGCCTACAGATATTCATGACAGTTATCCGATTGGGTAACTGTATTAATTCCAGCGATTTGGCTGGCGGTAAATGCCGTAGCAAGGTTACGCAACCTTGCTGAAGTTCGACTTAGAGGTAAGTCGCTTCGCCTGGAATAGTGGGGATCGAATGATGTATGGCTCTTCGGGCCCTGAAAAGCCCCACAGATCTGCTCGCACTAGGAGAAGCCATAAATCAACATTTAGTTGATGGACATGCTGGTTTCTAGGTCCGCGGACGGTTGGCGGCCGTCAATAGAAAATCTCGATGAAGGTAAACAATCCGGAAGACATGGATGCAACGTTTGGTTTTGCAAACGAATATAGGATGCGACCATTGCCAGTTGTTAAAAGTAAACACTTGACGGCCACATCCAATTCGTTGCTTGTTTGCGGTCCATGATCGGTGGAAACCGATAATGGAAAATTAGCTGCTGCTGAACATGCGGGTAATGTTTGCTTTGCGTCGGCTGAAACCTTGTCGACGGTGGCAAACTGGTGAGACTGGGTAGCCGCACGATTAGGGGTGACATGGGCAAACAAAACAAGCACATTGGGATACTCTGTGTTGATTTAGTTTTCATAGCATGACGTGGGTAAGCATAAGATTATAGGGACGCGATGCACTGGGCGCAATGCATGCCCGAGGGCGAAAGTTTTTGATGCCACGGCCAGGTGATAATCTTTGCCGTGGACGTAATGTTTTCAGGTGAAAGATACTCTTATGCAGGTGAGATGATTAAAGGTATTTGCAGTGGAATATGAGGCAAGAGCGATGCGCGGTTCTTCGGGCCCTGAAAAACCCCCACAATTCTACCGGGGGTCCAGAATTCTGTTTGGACCTGGGCCTGTTCATGTAGTTCATTGCTCTTGATTGGATAGACTGATCAACATCCATAGGTTCGGGTCTTGGTTGAGGTTTTGGTGCAGTTGGTCGCGGCGGAATTGTTAAAGGTTTTTCTTATAACAATTGATATAGGTTTTTATTTCATACAAAACTTACCCCTGCTCAGTCTTGAATGTTGAGACGTGGGTTTTCCAAATGTTAAACTCTGTTTTTTCTTTTCTTTTATTTATTGCCAGGTATTGTTTTTATTGTGTGTGTCAATTTAAATTTAACAATTGTTTATTCACTTTTTGTATTTAATTTCTTTGTAACTTATATGTATTAAACTGTATTAACTTCTTTGAATTGTTAATGATAATTTACTGCACAATTAAATATTTTCTTTGGCAAACGGTATGCAAATTTGTGTCGAATGCATGAAACATATATTTATTAAACTTTTCAACTTCTTCAGTTGGCGATTAATTTTCAACTTTTACTAACTTCTTTGTTAGTGGCCACCGCACGCACACACGACTCGATTAATCCTGATTTTTTCGATTTTATTTTATTATTTTCCGGTTATCACGAACCACACGCGTACACGAATTTATTCAGAAGAAGGAACTCAATCTCGTGTCTTTGGACACATATCCTTTTTCGTTCCGCTTCCACGAAAGTTATTTCTAGGAAGCGGAATTGGCTAATAAAAGGAAGATGACTATTGCAATGTGAGTGGGGCTTTAAATGGGGGTTTACTTTTATTTAAATTATCTACTATTGTATTAGGGGATATTCTATTGTAAAGGGAAATTAGGGATTTGGAGGGACGGGAAGGATATGTATGTGAAGACACGAGATGTTAATAATTCAAATGGGGAGTGATAATTAATTAATTATTATTAAACTTTAATTATATAACAGAATGGGGGTGTTATATTTTTCATAATTCCGATGATAATTAGAATTAAATGACGGTTGCCTGTAAACGTTCATATGGTGGTTTAGATTGGGTGGTTGGGGAAGGTATGCTAGTTAATAATAAAAAGAAGGTTTGCTTCCCTGTGAATGATTATTATATTGATTTGGTATATTTTTTCGAAGTGGTAGTGGAGGAGCAACTTGATTATAGGATCTACGGGATGGACCATTGTGAGAGATAGCATATTCTGTTCGATAATATTGGTTTTCTAGCTTAAGGCAAAGATGCAATGCCTGTGGTAAATCGGTAGGTTCCCTTATACCGAGAAGTCTTGGCAGATCGCCTCTCAAACCCCTAACGAATGTTGTCCCTATACGTTTGAGTCAGTATTGGCAATGACTCATTACCGATTTCCATACAACCTATTTTGTTTAATATCAAAGACATATGAGAATAAACCGAATGATAAAATTCCTGAACTCTGTAAGGTTTCCTTGAATAAGTGACGTCATTTGGTATTCGAGTGTTGACAGATCGCGCTTGTCCGCATAATGCATTGTCAGGCATCGAGAGATGCATTTCCAGTCCAATGGGGTATTATAGGATTCTAATATCACATCAGCCTGGCCAATGATTTTGTTGCGTATAACCCTCAAAAAACCAAAATATTTTGGCGTTCCCTTTATATCGGCGTAGAGTTGTAATATTCTATCGACGCTCTTCTTCCAGGAGTTGAACTCTCCAGGTTGGCCGGTGAAATCCTTTAGAGATCGTACCACGTCAGGTATCTTGTCCAGTTCACTCAAATTAGTTCGAAATTCCGGGTTGATGGTTTGGTCTTATGCCATTGAAACGGTCGGCTTGAGGATCCACTATGGATTGGACCCATTGACGTCCTTGGTCTTGCAGGACACGGTGAACGGTTCTTGTTATAAGGGCTTCCAAATCTTCACTTGTTACTGCTCGTTGTTGCTGGGCAGCATTCGATTCGGGTGCGTTCAAAGCGGCTGGTCTTATTAAATTTGCATTAGGCACGCTGGTATTTGAGTCAATGCACTTTCAATGAACATGTAAATAAAAAAACTCAACGGCGATTTCACTCAGACAAGAGAAAATTTTAGACGAGAAACGTATATAAAGAATATGGAACAAATTATTTAGTGTCACATTTCACTTACCCTATTACTAATTACTTAAAATAGCTTTAATTTCCGATATTATTTTCTTTATTTGTTTAATTAAAATTAAGATATTGTTGCACTTAGTTTACTTTTTTAACTTTTGTTTTTATTACAATATTCCTATTTTTAACTTAAAATATGTTTACCTTTAATTTTAATTTTTAATTTTCGAACTTATTAGTTTGGAACACTTTTTGTATTTTTTCCCTATAACTTTTAATTTTTCGATAAAGTAATTTTGGTTTTGATTCACTTTTAAACTTTAATAAAATATTTTTTATTTAACTTTTTAATTTTTCAATAAAATACTTAATTTTAATTTTTGATTTTTCACTCTTAATTTCTAGTGTTATTTTAACAAAATATTTAATTTCAATTTTTTAATTTTTCACTCTTAATTATAAAATACTTAATTTTAATTTTTGATTTTGCACTCTTAATTTCTAGACTTATTTTAATAAAATATTTAATTTCAATTTTTTAATTTTGTAAGCTACAAAAATATTTAATTTTTAATTTTTCCACTCTTAATTTCTAATCTTATTTTAACAAAATATTTAATTTCAATTTCTTAATTTTTCACTTAATTATAAAATATTTAATTTTAATTTTTCATATTAATTTAACTTTTTTTTTTTTTAAATGACTTACATTAGTGAAATTAGCAGCATCATAAGGTGGCTGTCAGTCTGGCTGACTCCGTTTTATCCAACGATGATTGGTCGGCTACTCGGGGGCCCCGTTTCCTCAGGATATCGTTTTTTTTTTCGCCTTTGCTCACCGATTGTCTATTTAACTTATTTATGTTTTTTTTTTTTTTTTAAACCCGCACTCACAAGACGGACACTTGAACGATCTTGTCTTCGCGGGTCCCTGCTCGGGCGCCAGTTAAAAACAAACTAGAGTTTTTAGATTTTTAAAAAATCAACTTTATTAGGGAACTATCACTAAGTAACTACCTTACAGACTATCTTACAATATTATATTTATACTGCCATGCGACGGATGCTGGGTGCAACATTGTTGCTGTCGTAGAAGCTGTGATGATGAGATGTGTCACGGAGGCTAGTGTGACAATCTCCAGTGTGATGGGCCTGTGGTTCCATAATCATACGCACGAACGAGTGCGCAGATTAGTTTATGGGTGGTGATACGCATGAATGCGTACGAAAATGGGTTAATGGGGCAAGTGCTAGCTTGTGCTTTATGTGGTGTACGTGTGCCAATGATGATACGCATGAATGCGTGCGCAGATTGGTTTATGGGGCAAGTGCTAGCTTGTGCTTTATGTGGTGTACGTGTGCCAATGATGATACGCATGAATGCGTACGTAGATTGGTTTATGTGGCAAGTGCTAATTTGTGCTTTATGTGGTGTACGTGTGCCAATGAATGCGTGGGCAAATTGGTTTATGGGGCAAGTGCTAGCTTGTGTTTTATGTGGAGTGCGTGTGCCAAATGATGATACGCACGAATGCCCGTACGGATTTGTTTATGATATGTGTCATTGTGTTTATTCATGAGCCGTGTGTTAACTTATACAACGGTTTTCAGTTGATACGTTCAACTTACTTAACGTATATATCATCGAATGAAATTACAATATTTTCCCACTTAAGGTCGAAAAGAGGTAAATTTAAATGGAGGTGCGTTTACCGGGAACGAGCGACGACGAAATATTTGTAAATGTACAAAAAATGTTTATCACGAACGAAACTTTATTTCAATACGAAATTACAAACATATTATCACTAACGAAAATTGTTGTTGCCATAAACGAAACGAAAAACTGGCTTAAAACGTACGAAAAACGAATCTTGGAACAACGAACGAATAACAAGACATTTCATACACGAAACGAAAAACCATGTTGAGTCCCGGTGCGTTCACCGGGAACGAGTGACGACGAAATAAAATGTATTGACCGAAAATGTTTATGGCCATGAAGAAACTTTATTTTTTCTTGTATGCACACGACTTTGTTGAAACTAACATACGAAATTACAAAACAATTATTTTTTCGAATGAAAAACTAGACTTATGTTGACGAAACGAACGAAAAAACTATAATAACTTAATTTCACAACACAGAAAACTGGTTCACAACGAACGAATAACAAGACAAATTTGTTCGATAACGAAAATAAATAAATAAAGTGTTTTATATAATTTACTTAACATATTTTTTTTGAGTTCACTCTTTCAAACACACCACAATCAAGATTACAATTTACAACAATGAGTCCAAATTACAAGAGCTAATTTTAAATTTAAATAAAGGTTGTTCCTGTTATGATTTCTTTAACGTTGTTAATTATGTAACAAGGTAAATATTAGAATAATGGAACGTACTTTCAGTTGTTTGGATGGATGGTTGTTCGCTGGTGGTGATGGAGGCTGCCCCAGTTTAGTGATTGATTTATCGGCTATCCGGTTATCTTTCTTATGTGGTTTCCTTGGTTCTTCTTGTTTGTGGTCATTCGAGCCAGGTCTCAGTTTCCTGTTTCCCTGCAGCGGCCCTATATATCCAATTTGGATAAGGTGCACTATGTCATATATTATTCACTGCACCAAAATGTTAGGTTCTGTAGTGGTTTAGTTTCAGAGAGCGTGTCTCCTTGTCCTGCAAAGGATGAGGGATCTTGTGGGGGTTGATGTATGTTGCCTATATATGGCATACGATTCACTGTACACCCCCGACACTTGTTACTCCGAAGGAAGAAATGAAAAATGTCTTTTTATTTATTTAAAGTGTTTTTTTTTTATTATTTTTTTATTTACAGCTCCTCATTTTTTTCTTATCTTATTCATGTGTTTTATTTCTCTTGGTAACTCGACGCGACGCGACCTTTCGTGGTGATGATTGAATAGCGACTGACTCTATTTAGGGTGGAAATCGTAATTTCTGCTTTTTACACATTGATCTGCCAATGGTAATCATGCTCTCCTGTGTGTTCCCCAACTCACCACACTCATCCAGGTCGAAACGTACTTGTGTATTCGTTCGACATCGATGGGCGTAGCCAGAATGGAGAAATCAAAAGGGAAAGCACAATAACCCAGGATGGATCTGGCTAGGTGTGTGTGCGTCTATGCCGTGTATACGGCTGGTCTACTGACCTAGTGACTATCACTTAGGTCAACGCACTATAGCAAGACAGAAATACGAGAGAGAGGGCAAACATAGCTAAGGTTATTCACCAGCAAAAAGAGATCATTGGTCCCAAGCGAATGGGTGATCTGGGAAAAATCAATAGGACGCCGCATCGGCTGGGGATATAATTCCATTCTGTGGAATGTTCAATAATACCCAAGCCTATGGACTATGACGTAACCGCGTCGCTTGGTTTGGCTTGGTTGTTGCTAACCAATACGAATGGAATTTCCGGTGGAAATCCCATGGTTAGCGCAATAGTGTTGCCGTATGTTGTGGATTGTAGCTAAACTCAATTATGCATTATCTGCATAGAAAAATGAGTTTAGCTATGCGTCCCTTTGACATGTCCTGCTGGTAAATACCTATCAAGGGAAATAGGTAGGTATTGGTTGGAATTGTGGGCTGTTTCTCCTATAGGATAGAGAAACCCCTACAGTACTCCCCCGCCAGTGACATAGTCACGAAATCATGGTAGGTCGGAAGGAGTAGTTTGATGGTTGTCGGAAGGAAGTTAGATTGGAGGTGGATTGGGAGGATTTTTTGATTGCCCGAGGAGACGTGCTCGGCTTCGGGTGAGTGGAGGTTGAGGTGGTTGGCGAATGTTGGCAGAGTCGGTTGTTGACTGAGGATCTGGAGCTGACGCCTCGAAGAAACAAGGTTTGAGTCTCTCAACACTGACCGTGGATCGTTTTCCTCGAATATCAATCTCGAAGACACGATCGCTGATGCGGTTGGAGACTCTGAAGGGACCGTCATACGGAGGGTCCAAAGGTTTTTTAACCTTATCCACCCTGACAAAGACGTGCGTGGAGCTGTGCAGTTCAGGGTGAACGAAAAGTTTTTTAGAACCATGTCTGGTCACGGGCGATGCTCTAACCTTACGAAGAAGGTCGCGGAGGTGGCCCACATCCTGCAACTGGTTGTGTGGCGTATCACCATCCACGAACAGTTCGCCTGGTAGTAGGAGGTTGGTGCCATAGGTGAGTTCCGCAGCGGAAGCACCTAGGTCCTCCTTAAAACTAGTCCTCAGACCGAGGAGTACGGTAGGTAGAGCGTCAAACCATTTAGTGTCGTTATGACACATGAGGGAAGCCTTGAGAGACCGATGCCAGCGTTCGATCATTCCGTTGGATTCGGGGTGATAGGCGGTCGTGCGACTTCGTTGGCAGCCGAGGAGATCCGTCAGCTGCCCGAAGATCGTTGCCTCGAATTGCGGCCCTCGATCTGTAGTAATGGTGGCAGGTACGCCGAAACGTGTGACCCAGGTCGAATAGAAGGCTTTGGCGACTGATTCAGCAGTTACTGCTCTGAGAGGAATCGCCTCTGGCCGTCGCGTGTAGCGATCCATCATAGTGAGGATGTACGAAAATCCTCTTGATGGAGTAAGCGGTCCCACTATGTCAATATGGACATGGGCGAAGCGTGCCGTGGGTAGCTTAAATTGTGCCGGTTCTAATACATTATGCCGCGCTACTTTGCAGCGCTGGCATTGGAGGCAAGCGCGGGCCCAGGTGGTGAGGTCTTTGCTCATTCGAGGCCAAATGAATTTCTTACGGGCGGCAGCAGCAGTCGCGCGGTCGCTGGGGTGGGATGGGTCATGGTAGATCTGGAACACGCCCCTACGAAGCTTTTCGGGAATGTAGGGCCTGGCGGTTCCAGTTGAAACATCGCCCCAGATTTCGCCCAAAGGATCGCGGAGGGTGATTTTGCGTAGCTCGAGTGCTGTATCAGCAGTTAGAAGAGATTCGACCTGGCTGTCCTCCTATTGGGCCAGGGCTAGGTCGACGTTGTTCAGAGTGGCGCGCAAGTGAATCGTATCGATTCGAGAAAAGGCGTCCGCCGAGATGTTTTGTGGACCAGAGATATGTTTAATCTCGGTAGTGTATTGGCCGATGAGGTCGAGTTGAGGTTCTTGTCGGGGGGAAGCATTTCCCGACTTTTTCCGGAACGCAAAGACTAGAGGTTTGTGGTCTGTATACACGGAGAGCGGGCGACCCTCTACCATATGACGGAAATATTTAATGGCGCTATAGATCGCCAGTAATTTCCGGTCATAGGCGCTGTATCGCCGCTCTGTGGGACTCAGTTTCCTGGAAAAGAAACCGAGCGGTTCCGGTTGGCCTTCGAAATCTTGTTGTAGGACTGCTCCGATTGCGGAATCCGATGCGTCGCATTGGATAGACAAAACCGCTCCCTCTAAGGGATATGGGAGTAGTGTGGCGTTAGCCAGTTGCTCCTTGGACAGTTGGAACGCACGGTCCGAAGCTTCTGTCCATGGAATTGGGCGCTTGTCGTTGCGCTTCGCTCCTTTTAGAAATTCAATCAGAGGAGCCTGGGTTTGGGCGGCGTCTTTAAGGGTGGGTCTGTAAAAATTGAGCATTCCGAGGAAACGTCGGAGCTCGCTTATGTTGGTTGGGCGTGGATATTGGATGAGGGCCTCCACACGGTCTGGAAGTGAGCGAATGCCCTGATCGTCAACAATGTAGCCCAGATATGTGATTTGCTCTTTGGCATATTGACACTTATCTGGGTTGTTGACTAGACCGAATTCGCGGAGGCGCTCGAGGACCTGTCGTAAATGGCGCTTGTGTTCAACGTGGTCTCGTGAGGCGATGAGAATGTCATCGAGATAAGCATGACAGCAATTGAGACCACGTCAAGCCGAGTCGATGTATCTCTGGAATGTCTGCGCGGCATTCCTGAGACCGAAAGTCATTACTTTGAACTCGAAGAGTCCGAAAGGAGTAATGACTGCCGTTTTTGGGATGTCTTCAGGTGCCACCGGGATTTGGTGGTAAGCCCTGGTGAGATCCAGGGTGGTGAAGACTTTGCACCCTCGTAATTTATATGAATAATCATATAGGTGTGCAATGGGGTATCTGTCGGGGACTGTTGCTGCATTCAGCAGTCTGTAATCCCCGCATGGGCGCCACTCCCCGGAACGTTTCTTAACTAAATGGAGTGGGCTTGTCCAAGGACTGTCTGATGGTTGACAGATACCTTGTGCTATCATTTCCTCGAACTCGGCGCGTGCCGCGCGTAGTTTTTCTGAAGCCAGGCGACGTGCGCGTTGGCTTACTGGAGGGCCCCGTGTCTCGATGTGATGAAACACATTCGCCTTATGTCGTCGCTGGTTAGGTAGAGGAATTGTCGTATTGACAAATTCCTGTACCATAGCTTGGATAGGGTCTGTACACGGGGTGGCCCTGGGTATTACCGCTGGAGATGCCGACAAGGGCAAGGAAGGTGCGGTGTGGGCTACTAGCCTGTTGTGTGTCGAATCGACCAACAGGTCTTGTTTTCCTAATAGGTCGGAACCTATTAGGGGTTCGTTAACATCAGCAATCACAAACAGGTGTGTGATTGGATGTCGGAGACCCAGATGGAGTGTCAGCTTTTTCCTTCCGTACGTGCGTATCGGAGAATTATTTGCGGCTGACAACTGTAAGGCGGTGGGCACGCGGTTGCGTGGGGCGAACGATCGCGGAAGGACCGAAATATCAGCGCCGGTATCGACGGTAAAATTGATATTCAGTCTCGAGTCCCTGATCGTAAGGCGTCTCATGGATGCGGTGCCGGCCAAGCGCGTGTGACGGCATTGTTGGGCGGATTTTGCCTATTGGCAGGTTCGTCACGAGAAGTCCGTGGAGGTGGGCGACGAAAAGAAGTCCGCTGGGATGTATTTTGTGGAGGTTGCCGCCGGTTCATTGGGGGGTTCTGCACGCTTCGTTGTGTGTTTTGGAACCTCGCACAAACTTGATCCAATTCGCGGCGGAATGAGGCCTGAAGCGCGAGTAGGTCAGCCGTAGTGACCTGAGTAGCAGGGTTGTCTGGCTGGGAATCGCCGATAATACGGTCGAGGGTTTGTTGGGTTGAATCCGGATTAAGGCCAGTGTGCCTTCTAGAGGATGAGGAGGGTAGCTGAGTCGAAGCTACCAGAGCGGTTCGAGGTGCAGTTTGAGACGACTGAGGGTGCCGTGTAGGCAGTGCGGCGTGTTGACTAACCGCCGCGACTTGATATGGTGGTAGCTCAGACTGTGGGTCCAAGGTTTCCATAATCGAATCAGCCACCTTTGATAAATAGCCCAAGCTTTGATTAGGTTGGGCCAATAATGCCGAGCGGGCATGTTGAGGTAAACTCCTCAGAAAATGTGGCCTAATTAGATCATCCGAGATCCTGGTCCCCGCTATCGAGCGTAAATGAGTCAGGAAAAGGGATGGTCTAATACCTGAAAAATTGGTCTCGCTCGCCAATCGCTGTAGTCTGATGCTGGTGGGTTGGTCCAAAGCGTTAAGGAGACTCTCCCGCATATTGCTGTAGGGATCAGGGCCCGGTGATCTGATCGCCTGCGCAACATGCATTCGCTGTGTCCCATCCAGCCCCCGCAGCAATTCTACAGCACGATGTTCTTCATCGTGGATGTTAGCGAACCGGAAAAAACGGTCGGCTATGGCGAACCAAAGCTCTGGATCCTCCTCGTCGAACGGAGGGAGCTTTACGCATTGTGTGTGGGATGGCAATTCGTCGCTGGAAGCGTCATGGAAAGCGGGGGATTGAGGTCGCGCTTGCGCCTGCTGGGATGTACCGGCTCGCGTGGTGGGCATTGTAGTGCCGAAGTGTAAAGAGAAGCCGGGAATTAGGAGGATTGGAAGAGACTAGATGTGTCAGTGGAAGTAGAAAGAGGTCGCAAGAGGACGCGTCGAGTCGAATAATGTCGTGGATATAGCCGTGTTGCGTGCAGATTGTACCCAGAAGGGGCTTACAATAGTTAATAACTTTAATTAATAAGTTGTGTATATAATGAATTCCTAATATAGATTTGTTAAAATTAAGTTTGTTGATTACGAATTGTAACTTTTTTTTTTAATTTGATTAATTTTAAAATTTCGATTTGGTTTTGCGAATAGCTTGTTATCCTTATGTTAAATACTATATTAATGAAATTATAAATTCGATTAACAATTGAAAATATTTATAATAATTTATCACACTAGTTCTTCTTTTGATTTAGAAAATAGAACGGAATTAGAAATTGTAGTGCTGAATAATCACATCCAGTTTAGATATAAGTACATTGGACATGTATAAAATTGGCGGATCTTCTATGAATATGTGTAACCTCTATGGTTTCGTATTAGATTCTCTCCACTTATTTGATGACAAAACAAAACTTTATTGAATAGTTTTTAATTTCAAAATTCTGATATAACTATTTCAAATTATTCTTAAATTAGGGTTTGGTAATTCGAAATTAAAACGAGTTTTCTTTTAAATAATCTGTAAAATTTTCTGTTTGGTGGCTCAGAAGAAGCTCACCGTAAAAGAGAATGACCACTTTTGAACAATAATACCAAAAAAAAAAAAAACCTGGTTATCCTGTGGTGCTGTTACTTGAGGCTTTAAAGTTGGTCAAAGGTGGGCGGTATCGTTTGGCGTCGCCGTGGTGTTACTGATGGGATGAGATGTCCTCTGATGTTATAGCTGGTGGTAGAGTTGTGGTGGGGCTCTACTTGCCCTTTCAGCGTCTTTAGATTTTTTGTTTTGGTTTTTTTTTTTGAAAATTTTTAAATTGTCTTTGAATTCTGTTGAATTATTTTTTTTGTTTAATTTATCAGGTTTACTTTATTTTTGAAATTTTTAGGTCACTGTCTTTTTGTTTTGGTTGAATGTTTTTGAATTTTTGTTGGAAAAAATGTTTCCTTTCTGGCACCTTTCACTGTCTTTTTGTTGAAATTTCTTGAACTTTTTAATTTATTTGTTTTTTTAACACTTTTTATTTTTTATGAATTATTTTTATTTTATATTTGAACTGTTTTCGATTTGTTTAATTTCTAATGTCTTTTTTAAATTAATCAGGGTTTTTTTTTTTTATTGAAAAATTTTATGTTTTGACACTTTATATTGAAATTTTTTGGTGAAGAAAATTTTGTAAAATTTACTTAATTTTTTACTGTCTTTTTTAAATTATTTCCCACTTTAGCACTGTCTATTTTTGTTGATGATTCTTTTGTTAAACTATGTTGAATGTTGAAGGTTGCGTATCCTTTGTCGCGTCACCAATGTGGGACTATGAATGATGTATGTTGCCAACGTATGGCATATGATTCACTGTACACCCCCGACACTTGTTACTCCGAAGGAAGAAATGAAGAATGTCCTTTTATTTATTTAAAGTGTTTTTTTTTATTATTTTTTTATTTACAGCTCCTCATTTTTTTCTTATCTTATTCATGTGTTTTATTTCTCTTGGTAACTCGACGCGACGCGACCTTTCGTGGTGATGATTGAATAGCGACTGACTCTATTTAGGGTGGAAATCGTAATTTCTGCTTTTTACACATTGATCTGCCAATGGTAATCATGCTCTCCTGTGTGTTCCCCAACTCACCACACTCATCCAGGTCGAAACGTACTTGTGTATTCGTTCGACGTCGATGGGCGTAGCCAGAATGGAGAAATCAAAAGGGAAAGCACAATAACCCAGGATGGATCTGGCTAGGTGTGTGTGCGTCTATGCCGTGTATACGGCTGGTCTACTGACCTAGTGACTATCACTTAGGTCAACGCACTATAGCAAGACAGAAATACGAGAGAGAGGGCAAACATAGCTAAGGTTATTCACCAGCAAAAAGAGATCATTGGTCCCAAGCGAATGGGTGATCTGGGAAAAATCAATAGGACACCGCATCGGCTGGGGATATAATTCCATTCTGTGGAATGTTCAATAATACCCAAGCCTATGGACTATGACGTAACCGCGTCGCTTGGTTTGGCTTGGTTGTTGCTAACCAATACGAATGGAATTTCCGGTGGAAATCCCATGGTTAGCGCAATAGTGTTGCCGTATGTTGTTGATTGTAGCTAAACTCAATTATGCATTATCTGCATAGAAAAATGAGTTTAGCTATGCGTCCCTTTGACATGTCCTGCTGGTAAATACCTATCAAGGGAAATAGGTAGGTATTGGTTGGAATTGTGGGCTGTTTCTCCTATAGGATAGAGAAACCCCTACAATCTCTTATAGACCGCTCCTGAAAAAACGCACTACAAAGGGGTCGTCGCCGTGCTTCCTCAAACCTTGAGGGAAGAGCAACGTCCTTAGTTTGGTCCTGCCGCGTTTGCGTCTTTCACGGTCCTCGTCTCCGCAGGTTTCCATGGGGGCAGGTGATACCCAGAATCTGTAAGGATGGTTTTTTCTTGTGGCGGTACCACAGCTTTACTCACCAGTTGTCGGTTAATTGAAAGTCTCGCTTTTCTTCGGTAAAAAGTGTTTTATTTTCAATTAAATTCTTTGCATCAATTTGTATAAAGTTGAGTTTTTCTCCTGGGGTACTTCCTCCAGGGACTATGAATGATGTTATACTGCGGTATGTATTCCAATTCGTAACAATTCGACACAGATTTGCATTTTCTCATTCAATAAACAACACCAAGTTTTAAAATCAGAGAGTTGTTGTTTTTCAAATCGACTTGTGTGGTAAAATTCGCGAAGCTTAAAACTATAATATTTTTTCACAAATTAAATTTATAATATTTATTCACAAAGGGCTAAAGTATCAAAATAATTATGTATCATGACAACGGTTTTCTGATCCGCAGCTGACAAAACTTGATGGGGATAGAATTGTATAAGGCAATTCTATTGGTATTATTTTGGTATTATTGCGGATTCTCCATTGGTATAACTGTAAATCCGCAACATATATAAGTTAAATAATAAATACTACTTTTATATATAAAAAAAAAATAAAATTAGGCAGCTTGCCTGTTCTTTTATTGAGTCTTTTCTCCTCCTGTAAACTGAAGTCTAAAATGCGTTTATTTATATTGAAGCATACCAATATAAACAGAGTGGATAACTTTATACGATTTAATTGTTGGTGCATGTTATCCAAACAATATGTATCTTTGTTTGTTAACTTTTGCGGAGTGCACTCTTTATTTTTAATACTCGCATTAACTTTTTACAATAGTTTTTTACCACGAACACGACGTTAGATTCAAATCGATGACAATTGGTCGATGAAGATGCACTGTCAGCTGGTTGCTGACAGGTGTGTCATGTGAGTTATGGTTTCTAAGATGTTCACTGAAAACTAGAGTTTTGACGCGTAGGGAATGACGACCCAATTTTCCTTTAGCACCAAACAAAAACTTTTTGATAGTAAAACTCGACTTTTTGTTTCTTTTGATTGACATCTGCTTATACTTCTCAAGTTTATACTGTGATATTATGATGTACCACTGTGTATTCTAATTGTATCTGATTTAAAATTGTTCTATTTATTTAAGTGCTGTATTTGATGTAAACTGCTTGTTCAGCGTCGAGATAGGCTCCTCGACGTGACAGCGAAATGTTGTTGGCGTTGTTGCCCAGCAAGTCTTGTGGCGTTATAGCCCAGTAATAGCACATGGTTAAAACAAAACTTGTTAACATTAATTTAACTTTATTTTATATTTTTATTAGGACAATCAACCAAAACAGGTGCTGAAAGCACCGTCCAAAACTCTTAATCTTTTAACGTTAAGAACTGTGTAAGAACAGTGCCGAAAAAACTTCAATTACTTTTTTAACAGAACGTCAGAACAGTAAAACGGAACACCAAAAACTGTCTTAGAAAAAACAGTAAACAAGCACTGTGTGTAAACAGTAATCTAAAAAACGTCACATGAATAGACAATTTGGTTTTGTCTATTCCGCAATAGGTGGCGTTCCATATGGTAAGTTTTTCCAACTGGTATACGCTGGTATGTATGTTGCGGAACTGCAACATCTTCCCGGGCCGCGACGATGGAGCCAGTAGGCCTCCTTAGTTGGCGTCACCACCTGGTGTCAGCGCCGTGGGAAGTAGCGGTTGGTATGGTGGTTGAGCTCAGAGACCTTAATGCTCGTATTGCTCATACACCGGCATAACGGTAGGTCGCTGGTTCAGATCCGGCTCGAAGGACCATAATGTTCAGCGTCGAGATAGGCTCCTCGACGTGACAGCGAAATGTTGTTGGCGTTGTTGCCCAGCAAGTCTTGTGGCGTTATAGCCCAGTAATAGCACATGGTTAAAACAAAACTTGTTAACATTAATTTAACTTTATTTTATATTTTTTTATTGGGACAATCAACCAAAACAGGTGCTGAAAGCACCGTCCAAAACTCTTAATCTTTTAACGTTAAGAACTGTGTAAGAACAGTGCCGAAAAAACTTCAATTACTTTTTTAACAGAACGTCAGAACAGTAAAACGGAACACCAAAAACTGTCTTAGAAAAAACAGTAAACAAGCACTGTGTGTAAACAGTAATCTACAAAACGTCACATGAATAGACAATTTGGTTTTGTCTATTCCGCAATAGGTGGCGTTCCATATGGTAAGTTTTTCCAACTGGTATACGCTGGTATGTATGTTGCGGAACTGCAACACTGCTGTACCATGTAAATTGCGCCAATTGCTGTATTTGAAGTACAACTGTTACAATATGCAAAGTACAGGCTAATTGTAACGGCGTTGTGCCGTGCCAGTTGTAGCAACTATGTATTTGATGTAAAATGTTGTATTATGTAAATTGCGCCAATTGTATTTTAATGTAAAATGTTGTATTATGTAAATTGCGCCAATTGTATTTAAATGTAAATTGTTGTATTATGTACATTGCGCCGATTGCTGTATTTGAAGTACCAGCTAATTGTAACGGTGTTGTGCCGTGCCAGTTGTAGCAACTATGTTGTAACAAAACAATATAGATGGGCGTATATCACGCTTACCCGTAACTTCTGGATTCTTTAGCTCCAATATTCTTCTCCGTAACCTTTAGGTTCCGCAGCACTGTTGCACCGGATTGCAACAATGTGGCATTCTTGTCGTCCTCAATTTAGGGGTTCTGGGGTATCCGCCCACAAAACGGTCACCCTTCAATGTCCCGGTTGGATTCTCCGACAACGGGGCGTCCTCCACACCACAACAATCAACGCAAAAAGAACACAACAACTTCCGACCAGCGAATTCTATTAGCTCAGTAATTTAACAATTTTTCACATTTACTGTTTATCAAATAAAAAAAAAAAAAAAACGCGCCTTTCCTCTTTAGCTGCACACAGCACAACACTTCTTTCTTACTGACTGAAGTGTCTTAATGACTTAATTTCTGATTTTCAATTTTAATTTGCAATTGCGTTGAATTGCGGCGTCAGCCGATATGTCTTCATCGATTTGCGCCACAGTTCAACATCCGCAATTGCGAACTGACCTAGTTAATTTTCCGTGCGATTACTTATTTTACCGAGGTTTATCGATTGTGCCGAAATGTGCATTTAATTACTTTTTTTTTCTTGGTTTATTGGTCATGCCGAAATGTACAATTAATTGCATTATCTTTCTCGGGGGTTATCCGGGTTCAGAAACGGATGGCGTTTTTTGGTTTGAGTGCATCAATGACCTCATGTACCTCATCTTTATGATGTCACTGACACACTTAACATGTGTGTTTGTTGGGGAGTGGACTAGACGATAAACGTACTAGATTCTCCTAGCTGCATGTAATTGCGAATCCCCGCAACAATATGTATTATGAGAGGTTGCGTCGCAATGGCTTTATTCCACTAGAAGCATCTCTCAGTCTTGACATGAAGGGCCTCATACAAAATGAACCCACTATACCGTTGAATCCACTATACGTGCGTCGGTCGGGCACAGATAAACGAATATGTTATAATCGAGAGGTTGCGCACACAGATGAAGACCGCCTACAGTTCAGTAGGGCAATAGCACACAAAGACACGAATAAGCAACAACAGAGATTTTGGTGGGTGAGTGACAATTAAAAAACCTGTTTCCATATAACTGAAAAAAAGTAGTAATAATAATAATAATAATGTTATATCTTTGCACACCACACACACTTGTCACACCTTTAAAATAAAACACTTTGTTTATTTCTTTAGTTAACTCAATTTTAATGTTATTATTTTAGTACTCATGTGAACAAAGACACTCTTTAGTTTATTCTTTATTAAAACGCTCTTTAACAACTTAACAAAATATCCGTTATAATTTCACTAAAACACTCTTCAGCGACTCAACAAATTATCCGTTTTACTTTCACACACTCCACGCAAGTTATGGCTTCTGCGAGTTTTTTCTCTACACTAGAGTTTAGCGGTTCCACTAAACGCCACTTCCTACTTGCCCAATTGCCCCAAGCTTCCAGTCCTGAAGCGCCTAAAACCCCATGGTATCCCGCTAATGCGATTGCATTAGCATCCGCAAAAGCTTCAAGCATCAATGTCATCTAATGCATAACCTTGATGGTTCCTGTAAAGGAATTCTTACTTCCATGCATCAATTCGCATTCAAAATTACTGAAAGGAATTCCTTGCATTTTACAGGCATCCTGAATTCAATACAACAGAATATCAAAAAACTGTCAAAACAGTTAACAATTCAATGGTTAAATGAGAAATCATTTTTTCCTTCTCTTTTTATTCAGCAATTGGTGGCATTCAGTGCCAGCAGAAATTTATGTTGTCAGCTCATAGTTATATTTCTTTCGAAATATAAGCTCAGGCGTTTATACATGAAAGAATCTCTGGCAAATTGATCGTTATTGTGCCGAGCAGTGAATCTCAGATCAATTTGTCGTTTCGAATCACTGCTGGCATTTCCGGATGACATTTAGGATTCTTGATGTTTTGTTGTTGTACTGCAACATCACTAATCTCAAACCTCTTTGCAGACAAAGTTAAATGATTTCCATTAAAAGAAACACAATGCGCGCTTGTATGTAGTTTTAATTCGTTTTAAGAGGTTTTGTGAGAATGTACGTGCTCTTGTACTAAATATTTTTCGTATTTAAGTCTGTGTTGTATATGTCGGCCCTGACGAGGAATGTCGTCAGCCGAGATCCTATGGTGTTGTTCCGCCGAACGAGGAATGTCGTTCGGGGAATTGCGCCGGTGAGCACGTAGAAAAACAGTAAGTGACAGTAATTATTTTAGCACCAACAACAGTAAACAATGCATGAGATGACAGTTTCTCCACTGTCATCGTGTTGCTGGGATGTGTGGTGAGTATGTGTCGGGGAGAGTACTAGACGATGTAATAGATTCTCCCCGAGCATATAATCATGAATCCGAAACATTCCACCCGCCTTCGCCAAGCAGTGGCGAACCATCTGGCTCCATGGGATGGAGGCCCAGAGGCGCGGGTGTGCGGTCTGCTGGTGGTGGTTGGTCTTGGTCGTTGAGTCTGTTGTCCAGTTTGTTGTGCCGCGAACTGAGCTGCGATAAGACGATCCAGAGCACTGGATCCGGCTCGAAGGACCAGAAAAATGTTGTATATCTCGACCCCGACGAGGAATGTTGTCAGCCGAGATCCTATGGTGTTGTTCCACCGAACGAGGAATATCGTTCGGGGAATTGCGCCGGTGAGCACGTTGCCAAAAGAGGATTGACGCAATGGCGTCCTACCCAACGATGCCTGAAAATAAATTTGTATTCAAATGAAGGGCACAGCAATACCTTTTTGTAACGCCTGCTGAAATTCTTGTCCCTCCGTAAAAGTTCGTGTTTGCGTTTGTGTTCCTTATGGTTTGTCCCAATGTTAAAATGTTTACACCAGACAACGCTCGAATATAAACTTCATTTATTGAACACTAGAAAATTCAATTCCTTTGTTTTACATCGATCAATCGATCCCCAGAAAAACAGTAAGTGACAGTAATTATTTTAGCACCAACAACAGTAAACAATGCATGAGATGACAGTTTCTCCACTGTCATCGTGTTGCTGGGATGTGTGGTGAGTATGTGTCGGGGAGAGTACTAGACGATGTAATAGATTCTCCCCGAGCATATAATCATGAATCCGAAACGGTCTGAATTTTGCGAATGGATTTATTATAGTTTCAATGGGGTATTTGAAGTTTATGTTTCATGTAATAAAAGTGTACTTTAATAAAAAACAATTGGGTAGATGAATTAAATTCCGACTGAAGGAATGTAAAAAACTTGCATATTAGTATTTTAAAATAAGCTGCTTGAAAAATAAAGCGAAAACTGCATGTGTATGCGGAACAAAATTGGGTATTCTTTAGACGCTGTAAATTATTATTAGATGTGGATTGTGTTATAAGTTTGCCTTAAGGGACTTCATGGAAGAGATTATGGTTTTATTTATAACAAGAAACTAGATTGTTTCACTCATTAAAATAGTGTGTTTAGCGGCTCAGGAGGGGCTCGCCTTACAACAAATAACCATTTTTACAAACAAAACAAAAAAACAAAACAATAAAATAATAAAAAAGATGAAAAAAAAAAACCTGGAGTCCAGCAGTGTTTGCGTAGCTGCTGCTTGAAGATAACGCTGCGGTGCCTATCGTTGGCGTTGCGCTTACCCATTCTGCTTACTGAAGTGGTGGGGTTCTTCGTACCCTTATAATGTTCATTAATTTTTACACCAAAATCACAGGCACTGTTTTTGTTCATTCGCTTGTTAAAAATGTTCAAAAAGGTGGCGTATTCTCACCAGTGTCACCAATGTGGGTAAAGAGGTATAATACACAACAACACTAAATGGCGTACTAAATTGTTCCGCATGGTAAGAAGAAGAAAACCAAACGCACTGACAAATCCGGCGGCAATAAAACACACGGTTATCTTGTGGGGGTTCTTTAAAGCATTCACAAAGAACCACACATTCCCTTTAAATCAACCCGCCTTTCCACACCCAACGAAGCCATTTTGCTTACCTGTAATCGAGCAGCGTTAAGCTACCCTTTCAATATCACCTAAAAAATAAGCCCACGGCAATATCCTCATCTTGCCATGGTATCATACGAACGCATATCAACCAAACCACTTCGGTTCATTTTACATGCATCAGTTAGGAACATGATCAGTTCCTCTGGGCGGCAACATGCCAATCAAACATACACCGATCCTCCTGTGTCTGCTTGTTCCAACAATCCGTTGGTCCAAAAAGACACGTCGGGCAACTCGCCTGCTTGGCACATCTGCAAGCCAGATTTCCGATGATCAATCGCCTATGCCGATAACCGATCACCGAGTTGGACACGATCATGATTGTTATTCAAACAATCATGCCAATGATCAGGTCCCACGGTATAGTTCCCTTAAACAACTCTCGTACCATTAACAAAGGTTAACAAACGCGTATCTCAGCGTTTGAACCCCGAAATAGCGTTTCTGTTGACATAATACTCAGAAACTATTTCAACATCAACGATCGCTATTTTAAACATGACAACCTTTTTCGGTCGCTATGCGAGCGACCATCTATTTGCTCAGCTGACCTGAGTTTGTGGGCCGGCGCCGGTACGGTGGAGGGCAGACGACCCGACCGCCTCGATGATTGAATTACGACTCAAAAATATTCAGTCGTTTTGGGGGGAAGCTCGTTGGAAGTATGCATGTATATGTGTACATGGGTTCTTTCATGGACACACCATGCCAACGAATCTGAAACACCAAAAAGGGGCATAATGCGCATCCATGAGAAATGAATTCGGCTAAGCAAACAAGCCGAATCTCATTGGATGCTAATTAGGTTGTGTTTGTTAATACTGCTGCTGATGAGAAGCAGATCCCGAAATATGAAAAGACAAAGGAAACGATTGGGTCTTTGACTGAGATGTGCATTGCTGCTAAATAAATAGGCGGTAATGCAATGTGGAAATGTGCCAATGGGTTTCAGCTAGATTACCGGGGAATGGTGTTTATGGCATCACTGGTAAGGGTAAGTATTGAATTCCTATTTGCATTTGCTTATGCTATGGGATTTAATTGGTGCCAAGAGATGTGTGTATTTGTTTTAGTCCCTTGGGTGTAGGTCGCCAGCCAATGTGTTTGTCTGGTGATTTATGATGCACATGATGAAGCTGGGATAAACCAACTCAAGGTTAAGGTTTCCTGATTATGCGGTTGTTGTACAATTTTGTCCTGGTGCCCACCGTGCTTATGGTTCCCCAGGAAGAGTGGGCTACCGTTTTTGTTTTTATTCAAACTTCAATTTTAATTTCTAATTCGTTTATTTTTATTTAAGACATACATACTCGTCCGCGGTCGCACAACATCAAATCGAAACTGACCCAATTGCCAGCCGCCATTCCATTGTTTTTGTTTTACTTTTGGAAATTTGGAAAATGGATAACAAAAAGGAAATGAAAGGAAAGCAGGTCATAAATGCACTTCGCCAGGAAACAATAGATAAAGGATCTTGCGGATGCGCATTTATTGTCCTAGATGTTGATGCGCGATAAAATGAACATGTGGTTCGTTTTATGGCGCAATTTGTTTGTATTTCAATTTGAAAGATGTGAATACATATTCACTTTTCTGGGACCAAATTTGTGCAAACAAATTCTTAGAGGATCATAAAATTGCAGACGCGCATTTTATGATTCTCAATAATATCTGCTCGGAAATGGGACTGTAGGTAACAAAGTCGTTGTGCCAGCGTACGACACGGGTTTTAACTTCGTCCCACGAACTGTTCACCGGACACGCACTGAGCAACAATTTTGAAAGAAATAAAATACACTTTGTGGTCTTTGTTCGTTAATGTTCTTTATTTCGGCGGTCAATTCACAATTCTTAATCAGAACTTACAGAAGGTAATGTTGAGAGAATGATTAATCTGTTCATTTTCCTGACACAGGACCAGATCACAATATGTTCACGAATTCGGAATTACCGAAGGTAATATAGATGATATCCCTAATTGTTAATTCCTTAGGGATTGATTCCACAATAGTCGCTACTTTGAAATTACCGTAGTTAATGTGATTAATTGTTTATTCCTTTGACACCGATTACACTATCGTCACTGATGGAAATTAGCGAAGGTAATATTAACAATGTTATTAGTGGTTTATTCCTTTGATACGGATTACGTTATAGTCACTAACTAGAATTTACCGCAGGTAATACTGACAACGACAAGGAAAGAAACTATGCGACCGCACTCCGTTGTGTACTCCACGGGGAAAGAAATCTGACGAAACTATTGACACGCAGCAAGCGATAAAAATTATAGTTAAAAGGGCGCGACTGTCCTCTATAAAGATTGACTTCTGACTCCTCCGCAAACGTATAGTTGGAAGTATAATAACTGACTCCTTGATGTCTCTTTACAGACATCCAACCAAACCGAACCTAATGGATTCCCCGCCGAAGGGTAGTCAATGGTGAAGGTCATAAGGAAGGAAAACAGGAAAAACGCATGTCGCAGGTCAAATCTGCTGCTACATGTATGGGCAAGATATACTGCCGCCATCCGCAAGGGATAGATTCCTTGATTGACGTGAGTCAATAAAACTCTTGCCGAAGGCAGGAATCTATTTTGGGATAATGAACCAAACATTGAGTATGACCGTTGCTAGTTCGTTTAAAGTAAACATATTTCGGTCATGTACAATTCAATGCATATGTGCATGTTGTTTTAGGGTATGTTAATCCCGTTGGTGGTACCGTCAGGCGAAAGTATTTGCTTGGGTGTTTACTTTGTGTAAACGAAAGCAACTTCGATAGCCAGCGTGAGAATCGTGGCTACTCGTTGCTTAGGTATATATTCCTGGTCATGACCGATGCTGGTGATCGTTCCTAGATACGGCGACAGATCGTAAAATCGGTCATGCTGATAAGCAAACAAATATGCGCGCCTGAAAGGCCAATGCTTAATTTGATCTTTTCTTCTTTTGGAAAGATATATCATGGGACATGCCGTTGGAAATCTGGCTTGCAGATGTGCAAGCCAGCAAGCAGCCCGAAATGTCTTCTTGGACAATGGATGGGTACAAAGATAACGCACGGAAAGGTTAGCGTGTGTTGGTGGACATGTGCCATCCATTGTTCGGTCAATTCATAGCGGATGCACCGAGGTAGCTCGGTTGATGCAATGGTCATGGCAAGATGATAATCTTGTCATGAATTTTAAGTTTTCAGATATGACCGCTCGAAGGGGGCTTGGAACAGCCCATAATACGGTAAGCTTTATTTGATGAATATGGTGGGGCTCGAGCGATGCGTGGCTTTTCGGGCCCTGAAAAGCTCCACATGTTTACTCAAAACAACACCGATCGATAGTAGGTGGTCAGTTATGACTACTCTGGAAATTGTCGATCGAAGGGTCGACCGATGACAAGGGTGAACATGTCAAGCAGCATGTGAGGAAATGCTTTCTTTTTCTCAAAGTTTTCAGACGTCTTGGCTTTATTTTCTCGGCAACTTTTTAATTCAATTACTGCCAAGTAGTTTATGTAAATTTACTACTTGGCGTATATTTATTAGAGAGAGAGGGGAATTGTGCGTAAGAGTGTGGGTGTGTGACCTTTAACATATTTCGAAGCCCCTTATGCTTTCCATGGCTCGCTATACTTGCTTTCTTCATTATCTGTACTTCCTGTTGTCACCATCAAAAGTAGGTAGAGCGTCGAAAACTTTTAAGTCGATATGATCAGCGGTGGTATAACTTAACTTCTTCTTCACCTTGCGAGCTAAAAAAAGACTAAATTGCGGGTCTATGAACGCATCCTATGTTTAATAGGACCAACAAAAATTAAATAAAAGGCATTGTTTCGCGTCAAAAACCAGCAAAACAAACTCGAATGGGGACCACAAAGAGTAATAATTTGTCCCGGCGTGGAAATTAATGTTATTCCGCGGAGCGCACATCTCTTGAGTTACCGGATCACCAATTTTGTTTCGGCACAAATCAAAACACAACTCACTTTTACTATGCTATCGATCTTTTATTAACGAAGAATTGCTAAACTTTGTGTTGAGGCCGGGCATGAGCGACGACAAAGGTTTTGAATGAAAAACGAAAGATTGGAAATAATTCGCAATTCACGAAATGTTTATTCACAAAAGTACTTTCATTGAATATATTTACTCAATCCGACGAGAATCAACGTAAAAATTAAATTTAATGAAAACGACACGAAACGATATAATATAGATACAATTGGATTGTTGTAAACTCAAAAACCATATGTTCAAAACCGGAACTAATTGACAACGAAAAACAATCAAACGACAACAAAAAATCACTCAAACGACAACGAACAATCACTTTTTTAATTGTTCGAAATATTGAACATTGTTTCAAAGGGCCGATTTAAATTAAAAGGGCACTGATTCCTTTTATTAAAACCAATCGGGCTCGAAGGACCACTTTGCTTAATTTTAATATTACTTTTGACACCGACGAAAGAGAGCTCTGCCTGTGAACGGCGACGAACTTTCTTGTACACTCACTGCTAACGACTTGTTTTTCTCTACCTTTGTCTTGTACGAAACACCAGTTTCTTGTCCTTGAAACGTCGAGTGGTTTTACTCGTACCCTCATGACTTTTATAGGAATCCTCTTCTTGGCTGTGGACACGAATATATCTTCGATGCGCATCCCGGTTGAGCCCCCAGTTTATAAATAAGATTATTTTTTATATAAAACATATTTATTCATTCCTTATGTTATTCGAGTCTACATCTAGTATTCTTACAACTAATTGGGTTAAAACAGCTGATCCGTAGTTTTTTCACTCCTCATGAAACCTCGGTTTTCCTTGTTGGCATCTGGGTGGTTATTAGTTGTTAGTCTGGGATGCAGTGGAAATAATTAATTGGTAATTATGTAACAGGTCCAAGGAAGAGTTGTCCTTACTTTTTATTTGATGTTTTTCGTTTAATTTCACTCATTGACATTCCTTTCATACGAGTATATTACCTTTCAGTATTAAGGGGTAATATCATCTTGTGTTGCAGCACCTTTTGTTCTGTCTTGGGGAATCGATTCATCCTTTATTGTTGTTTGTTGTTGCTTTGTGCAACAAATGAATTAAAAGTTTCCTTTTTGACTACATTGTGGGGACGTGTAAAAGGCTGTCCCCAGAACTAACTGGTATACACCAACGACCCAAACGCAATTTTATGCTTAAAAGTAACATTGGACACGAAATTTTTTTTTTTTTTGCTTGCTTGCTGTTCCCGAACCAACTATTGGAGTTGGCTTTTGCCGTCACCAGAGCGTGAAATATTGGTATATAAAAATTCTCCCTAGTTAAAACGACAATCGTTATTGTTTCCAGTTTCACCACTGTAATAGCATTAATTGTTTAATGTATATTATGTTAAAATAAAAATTCTCTTTAGTTAAAACGACAATCGTTTTTGGCGCTAGACAATTTATACTTCCTCCCCACACGTCTACCGATTGATGCAGCAGGGTGTTGTGCCGTGCTGTGACTTTATAGCTCGTCTCACATTTAAAGCGGTAGTGAAGATTAAAGTGTTCGGAATTAAATTAACTGCAAGCGAGCTTTTCTTTTAATAATTAAATAAATTGACATCCAACCGTGTGATCTTTAAGTAAAATCAATAAAAGAACATTCCATTCAATAGACCCAAACTGTGTTTTACTTCCTTCCTCCTGTTGAATGACTTGTGTTGTGGAGATTTATTTGTTTGTTTTTCTGGTGAACCAATGTCTTTTGGAGAGCAATTTTCGACAGAACAGTTTGTGGAAATTGTAGTGACAGACGATGGGGATGGAAGTGAACCGAGTGTCCGTGTTGGCACAATACTTCCTCCCCACACGTCTACCGATTGATGCAGCAGAGTGTTGTGCCGTCCGTTAAACCCTCGGCAGTTACCTCCGGATCGTTCTCCTCGATACATTTGTGGGGTTTATGGTTACTGGGGTGTAGGTAGCGGAACGCCAACCTAGTCCGGCTGCTGTCAGAAAATGTCTTCACCGCACAAGAAAAACGCTCAGCTACTCTGGTAACACAACAAAAGGGTTTATGGTTATATGTTCACTCCGTCTCCGGGATCGGTCTCGGTAGGGTGTCCGTCCGACACTGATTCACCGATATGTACCAAAAACTCCGTACCCGCTCGCCCAAGCTTGTTCGCTTGTGTTCCGCAGTCCGGTGCCACCCACGGTGCACCTTCGTCGTCCTGTTTCACTCGACAAATCAACTTAACTAGACGATTTTAATCCAAACATAGGTTATTGATAGTATTGAGTTTATTCGTAATTCCCTTCGAATAATTAATTTTATTCGTAATTCACATAGAATAATGCTTTGTATTTTTAATCTTAAGTTTATTCGTAATTAACATAGAATAATACTTTGTATTTTAATCTTGGGTTTATTCGTAATTCACATAGAATAATGCTTGGTATTTTTAATCTTAATTTTATCCATATTTTTCAGGGAATTATTATTAGTATTTCTAATCTTACCTTTACTTGTAATTCTATTTCGCACAGGGCAATAATGTGTAATTCTAATCTTAATTTTATTTAATTGTATTTCACAATGAATAATAATTTGATTTCAATGACTTGAGTGCACGTTGTATTTAACAACCAATTTAATTGAAAACTATAAACGTGGTATGTGACAAACTGTTTAAATACCTTGTGTGCACGTTGTATAAAACAACTGAGTTAATCGAAAACTGCAAACGTGGTATGTGACAAACTGTTTAAATAACTTGTGTGCACGTTGTATAACACAACTGATTTAATCGAAAACTGCAAGCGTGGTATGTGACAAACTGTTTAAATAACTTGTGTGCACGTTGTATAAAACGACTGATTTAATCGAAAACTATAAACGTGGTATGTGACAAACTGGTCGCGAACTCCTCCAACCGCGTGAGGAGTCCCTTGATGACTTCTCGTCTCCGTGTCATTGTCGGAACAGTCATATCGCTGGTCGCCATTGCAAATATTAGTTTGTTCCTTCTGCTTGTGGATCGAAGTGCCACTAGCTACTTAATTCCGATTCTTTTGGTTCGGCTGTAGCTTACTACGCAACTGAGTGCGCTGCTGCTCGTTTAATATTCGTTGCCGAGTGCCTTTGTAAGCAATTTGTATTTGTTGATAGCTTTGATCGGCTGGACGACCGTCTGTCTTACTGCTTTGCGTTGCGGTTGAAACGCTTAGGTCGCACGTTGCACTGCAGGAGAGGTTGTCCAGTCGGCAGCTGCTGTGTTTATGTTGTTTACCTCAGATCGTGAATCCCGACTCGAAGGACCAATTTGTAAACACTGAATGTGTTTGTGTTCTTTGCCGTTGGTTGAAAACAATGACAAATCCGTATGTGTTTGAAAACCGAAAGGAATTACCTCAATTTGTTGAAATCTCAAACCAGCTATTCCGGTTAGAGAGGGTGGTGATTTCTTGAACTCCCTGGGTCCTTGATGATAACAATCAGGGTTTAGATGCTTTGTTGTCTAACGGTAAATTATAGTTTCCAGGGAATTGAAGGACTATCGCGGCGAACACATTTTTTTCTATCTTATTTACTTCCGTGCGAGTACTATCGCGGCGAACACCTTTTTCTTATCTGAAAAACTTCTCTCAACGTTTTTCTCATTTTTATTTTATTTTTCGCCGCCAACTTTTTTTTTTCTTATTACCAAGTAGATGTTTTGTTTGTTTGTTTTCACCTTCTTATGATTTTTATTGTCACTTATCTAGATAGAGAAAGGCTGTGGGTGTGGGACCTTAAGAACCCTTATTCATTATTGTACTATATTTCCTTGAATACTTTTAACCAATGGTACAAGAAATGGTTGCTCACACTAAATAACGATTTCTTAGGGTGTCAAATATATTGTTATGCCTGCTGAGAGGTACACGTTGAATAGAGATGCACATAAAGTCCTGTAGGTAAATCACTTAGTTATGTGCCGGCATTGGCACGGGTTGACTAGGAAACCGGCATTTCACATTGCCGACACGACTTTCTTGTTTTTCGCCGCTTTTTCAGAGCCTGCGATAAACAAATGTGGCAACAACCAGTGACCTTTTTGTCTTCCTGTACTATCCAGGGGCGGACATGCTGTCTGGGTCGTCGGCACGAGCGGTCGAGCGATGGGGACCAGCCCTTTGTCTCACAATATTGTGACGGAGAGTTTGAGTTGTGTTAGGGGGTGTTTTTTGCCATACAGTTTTATCTTTCGCGACAAACGTACGTCCAGTTGAATCTAGAAAAAAGAATAAAAATAATAAGAACGCGTTGTGCATGAAAAATTAATAAATAAAACGAAAAGAATTATTTTTATCTGCAGTTGAAACTGCGTCGACATCTCCGTTCGTATCATTGTCATCTTCGCTTTCAGAATCGTCAATGGCTGCTTCAGTTGTATCATTTTCGTCCGCGCAATATTCTTCGTTATCAGATACCTCGTTTTCATTTCGCTCGTCAGGAATCCAATCATCGTCATCACTATCAGAAAGGTTTATGCTCTCGTCGTCAGATTCACCACACACGCTTTTCAAGTAGGCATCTCGTTGTGCATTACATAATCTAAAAACAAAAATACAACAACAAAATTATTTAATATTATTAAATACATTAACAATATTAATTTTAATATTATTACCTGTTGAATTGGGCACGTGTCAACAAAGTCGTCATTTTGAAGATGCTCAGATGCACAAAGGACGCTGACTGAACCACGCTTTCTCTAATGCCGGATTCGAATGGTTTCACCATAGACTCGCAAGTTATAAATAGAAAGTTGACCGTACAAGTTATTCGTCAACCGAATACTCGAGATCCCTCTAGCAGGTATAATTGAATTTGTTACACACCTGCCGATCCTGAACTTGCTCTGCGCCGATTTCAATAGGCCTTTTGTAGCCGCAGATAGTCAAAATTCTTAATATTTATAAAAAATAATTATATAAAATACATAAAATATTCACAATATATTTGTTTCTGATAAACAAATTAAAATATATTGCAAAATATTTGTTTTAACATTGTTAAAACAATGTTTCTATATGTGGGTACCCGGGTACCCGGTCATTGACTACTGTCGGTAAAGTTGGTCATTGACTTAAGGGTTAAATAAATAAATTTGATAAGCTGATGCGTGAAGCATTTACAGGAAATTATGAAAGTTGGGTGGCAGTTATGGGGGTTTTTCGGGTAAGTGACAGTGGGGTTTGGCGGAACCGCCACAAAGCCATGATGATAGTGGTAAAGCCATTGAGCTTGCCTTCTTAGTGATGGTGATAGTTGATTAAACTTGTGTGGTGGCTTTAAGATGAAATGATGATGGTGCCCATTGTGCAGCACAGCTATTTCCTTTGGAATAAACTTGTTATTTGGTCCTTTGAATCCTTGAACGTCTCAAATAAAATACATTTTATCTTGTCCGTGCGTGTATGTGTTTCCTCAGTGAAAGCTAACATGCAAGTAACGATTACATTTCTCGAAAAACTATTTGATTCAAGGGATTATAGTTTATAATGCGATCGTGTAACATCAAACAGTATGCAGACGTATTAGCAGGGATTATTTTTGTTGTTTTAATTTCATTGCGAATATCAACTGGACTGTTTTTTATTATTTTACTTTGTTGTCTGGAATCTATTACGAAAATTGTCGCTTGGGATTTGAATGCATCTTGTAATGCGGCCGCCGTGCTTCCTCGGAACTCGAGGGAAGAGTGTAGCATGCGTAGTCGTTTTTGAATGAAAATGCTAAACTTTCGATTATTTGTGTTATTATTTTACTATATTTTTATTAAATTACTTTAGCTGCCTGCTTATAGCGGTGCTATGTACAAGGATAAAATGAATACACTCGCGACACCGAGGTGATCGTTACGAAATTTGGAAAAGGAACCGGGAGTAAAAATGAAAGTAAAAGTAAGGGTGACGGCGAAAGTAAAAGTAACCTGAAAACATGTTCATTCTTCCTTTTTATACCTGAGCCCGAAACAAATGAAGGTTGGTTTGGCCACTCATATTCGAGTTTTTCCCTTGCTTATGTTTTGTTTTTCTTCTTTTGTCGTTCTGTTCTATTTCGTTTTTTGTCTTTCACTTTGAACTTTTGCTGCCAGGTAGGCTTCACGCCCTAGAGTTGGGTGTTCCGTCCTGGTCTTTCTTGGGACTAATTTTTCACTTTGTACCTTTTGATCCGAATTTTTTTATTCTTTTGTTTTTTGTTGTTGTTTTTTGTGTCTTTAACTTTTTGATTACTGTTTTTTTTCACATTTTTTCTCTCCTTTTGATGTCTTTATTCCTGTCTTTCACTTTTTGATTTGTGTTTTGCTGCCTTTCACTTTTGATTTGTGTTTTGCTCTCTTTTACTTTTGATTTGTGTTTTGCTGTCTTTTACTTTTGATTAATTTCCTTTAGTCGTTTACTTTTGATTTTTGTTTTGCTGTCTTTCACTTTTGATTAAATTCCTTTAGTCTTTCACTTTTGATTTTTTTTTCTCACCTGTTTGTATTTAGGCATTTTATGTTTGATCCAAGTCCTCAATAGTAGGGGATGTAAAATTCATCACACCGCTGCCACCAAAATGTAATGCTCCGACGCCGTGCTTTCTCATGGATTGAGAGAAGAGTGTGGAGTGTTGAGGATAAAAAAATCGTTGATTTAGTTTTATTTCTATAGTTTACTTTATTTATTTTTCACTAAACAAGCTGCTCTAGTCACCGAGGCAACTGCTCGGTGCGACGTGCAAAAGTACAATAATATGTAATGGTCAGGAATGATCGATGTGATCTTGACAAAGGTATGATTGACTCTGCTTGAATGATCGTGAGCGATCTTTAATAAAAGCGAAAAAGAGCAAAAAAGGGGTAAGAGTAAAAGGTGACCTGAAAACATGTTCGTCCTCTCTCTTTGTTTTGTACTTGTATAATACAAAACTATCAACCACCCAATGTTTGCTCGGTGGTGTGGGAGAAGGAACTTCAGGAACAAAGTGTAGCGACACTGGTCCACGTTTGCTGCAACATTATCTATAAAAATGTTTAAGTGAAAGGATTACCTTTGGTCGCTAATCCCAAACTTTAGCCGTCAAAGAATTGGGACACTGGTGTTTCCAATTTATAAAAGAAAAAATGGACTTTACTTCTTTTGATTATTCAGATTGATTAAGATTAAAACTGTATCCATCAAATGCTAACGAACGAAGAAAAAGTAAACTTAAAAGCTGATTGTCAAGTGACAACCAACAGAATTCATAAATGTCAGCTGATGTTTCGATATTTCGATATATTTTTGTTGCCGATATTTCGTTCAAAGTCGTATACACTAATTGCGGCTTACAACTAATTCTTTACCACAAACACAATATGTTTTAATTAATACCTTATTCCAGTGTTAGTATTATTGCTTCACATCTATTAACTTTAGTCTATTAGTGTTTAATCCACTTTTGTCTTAATACTAAAATTGATTTAATAATTTGTTCCAGTTGCACATCTTTTTTCACTTATTCGTCTTTAACATATTATTCTTAACTTCACTCTTAGCTCAATTCCGGTTTCGCTCTAACAGTTCGTATTAGTTTTTTTTTTTTTGTTTTATTAGTCGTAAGTTCATTTTTAATTCAATTACAATGTCGCCTAAACAATCCGTTTTAATTTTCGACTTATTAGTCTTAAGTCCACTTTTAACTCAATTACTCTCAACCTTCCAACGTTTCGTTTTTAATCCTCTTTAGGATCTTTCTCCCCCGACCCAAACACCGACTCTCTGTCTTTACCTCCAAAAATCAACTGCCCAATTCAATCCCTATCATCATCCAAAACCCCTACCCAAATCATTACCTCTTTCGCAATACCTTCCGGGGTTAACGATTTCGATTCACATCAGCAATTTTGGTTTTGTCCCAATTACCGATCATCGGCTTTAGTTCATAAACGCCTCATATTGATGAGCTGGTCAATACTTTTTCATCGATTCGGACTCGAGTTGAACTTTTGCGTTCATGAATTGACCCAGTTAATTGCACTTATGCCGATTGTGCTGGAACATGCAGTTTGGATGTTTCCGTATTTTAATTGTTCCAGCTTGTGCAATCGTTAATTGGTTTGATAAATGCAATTAACCGTTTTTCTTTGACCGATTTGTTAATTGAGTTTTGATTGCAATTATTTCGAAATATTGACTTAATTGCACTACTGTTCTGTGGGGTCATCTGAGTTTAGAATTTGGTGGCGCTTTTTGTTTGAGTGTGTCAATGATCTCCTGAATGTTATCTTCAGGTATGACATCATCGACACACTTAACACCCCCACCGTCAGAATCTGAATTCTCCTGAATTCTTAAACTTTTTGCTACTTGCTTCAACTTTAGTTGCATGTACTCTTCCCAATATCATTCATTTCCTGTTACCTACACATATCGTTATAGTATTTGACTTCATTCATTTTGTATCCTCCTTTTTCCTTAAAATTTATTTGTTCGTACATTCAATTATGTAATTATTTTTCAGAAAGTTGCTTTTGTTATATACATTTTCTTCTTCTTTTGGTACTTAGTTTAAACTTACATATTCTTTTCGGATTGCCATTTCAACATTCTTGGCTTTAACTCTTTTAATATTCTTCTATCTTTCTAACATTAATATTTCCAACATTTCATCTGTTTATTTTAGTAATGAATTCTGATTTATAATAAACATTAAATATGACAGTGGTATGTTGTTGTATTTGAGCTAACATGATGTGGTTATAATTTTTCAAGTACTAAGTATCGGATTTTAATTTCTTTTGTGAATGAAGTCTTTAATTTCCTCCAATTATTATGAATTTGATAGCGTTTTGGGTCTACTTAAATAGATTAAAATAGTATTACTTGTGATCTTTCAAGGTATATATATATCATCTGTGTGGAACTAAAATTTCTATATATCTTATGAGTCTGTCCTCTTCATAAAAATTCATTGATAGATTTCTTTTGCTACAACCAACGATGTCTTTTTCTTCCTACTCTTCGCTTTAAGCTATCGACTTGTTGTTTCGTTTACCGTTTGTTTTCGTTGAACGTTTTAATTTTTCGAATGATACAGATCGTTATAGTTTCATATAGCCATCTGTATCTTTGTTTCAGTCCAAAGCTTCCTACTCTCAAGTCCTGTTATTATTCCTAATAAGGTCGAGTGTGAATGCTCTATGTTTGTTCTGGTTTGCTTTGGTAAACTGCAACCTACTGTCGTGAACATCACCTATAATTTTCAGCGGTCCTTTAATATTATTGGTTGTGTGAACGTTGTCTAATGGAACTAACCTACGATACGGTTCGTCTCCATGTTTCAGTCTCTTGTAGTTCTGTACATGTCTTACGCCCCTGTTTTCTGTGCAATTGGTGGGTTTCTTGTCGTACTTCCTTTCTCTACATTTGCTACAATTGTTAGTCATGAGGTAAATGTGTTTACGCAGCTTGGGAAAGTATATTTTCTTTTTCAGACTATGGTAACTCTCGCTAATTCCCTTGTGTCTTGACCCTTTGTCATGATACCGATATAGTTGATTACACAACTCTTTCTCTGTCTTAACCTCTTGGGCTCTTCTGGAGCACCGTATGAATTTTATCTTTTTGTTAGACAAGAATAACGATATCAAAATTGACTGTACCTTATGGTAGTCTGTAACTCGAACTTCTGAATAAATTCCGATGCGGCCTCTTCTAACGTACCGTTTCAGTGTCTTTTCTATCTTACTTCTGCTTTCTAATGGATTTACTTCTATTATTACTCTTTTATGGACAACCTGGACTTCTTGCGTCGGGCTGTAGGTCAGTACGATTTGAGTCTTATATTTATTCGCTATCTCGTCTTTTATCCCCATGTGGTCCAATTTGTGCCTACCTGTAGGATGACGAGTTGCCCTATCGTAGAACGCTACCCTAGATTTGCTTTTGTTATCTTTGCCTTTTCTTTTCGAACGCTGTAATCTATTCGGGAAATCTGCTACCTTATTCTCTTTCCCTTGCAAGTACTCATGATTCAACTGGATATCTCGCACTTCACTTATTTCGAGCATATTGACTTCTTCATCAATAGACTTTGTCCCGAATGGAAGGCTCACTCCATTAGTCATGTAAATTTTCTGACTCCTCACGCAGATCTTTTCGACATTTTTCTCTATCCAATCCATACCTAGAATAAAATTGTATGGTTTTTTCATCTTTAGTGCTACCCACCTTATCCTTGCGTTATCTGGTTATTTAAATTCTACCGGGCAGACTGACGCTACTGTCTTATTTCGCTTGTCTACTTCTCCCTGAATTGTCTCTATCGCTGTCGTGTTGGTATCTATTACGTTGTATCTAAGTCTCGGGGTATTGCTTTCATTCAGGATACTTATCGTGGATCCTGTGTCTAAGAGTGCTAGGTATTTTTCTTCTTCGATGGTTAGTGTCAGTACGATTCTATTTTCTGAGGTTCGTTTGCGAGAAAATCTATTTGCTCCATTTCTTGGTTCTCGCCTACTTATCATGTCCACTGACATGTGGTCTGAGCTTTCCCTATGGTGTGCACTATTACCTATATGTGGATGTCTTTGCACAGATCTTTCATTTCCCTGCCTAACATTACTTGGCCCTGTCCTCCAATTAAGGTTATCGCCTGAGTTTTGCCTTAATCCGTGGTTTGTCCTGAAGTTAGTATGATTGCCTCCTTGTCTTCCAACATTACCTTCGCCCTGCCTATTCTCGAATCTGTTTCTGTGGTCTATACGGTCTGGTTTGTGACTCCTATTAAAATGTCGGTTGTTCGTCGTGGTTGGCCTATGTTCTATATTACTCGTATTATTTAAATTAGTCTCATCCATTCCAACAAAAGAGTCTATCACATTTCTTACCTCTGTCAGATTAGTCTTGTTCATTATATTATATGCTAAGCTGCCCGAAACTAGACTTTTAACTTTCTGGACTAGCATTCCACTGAATATATCTATCATTGCATTACCGTCTGTACAAAATACAGAATACTCTGCAATGTCATCTACAAGATATTTCAATTTGTTGCTGAGGTCGAGGATCGAGTTTGCCCTTAATAACATAATGTCCCTCGTCAGGGCCATTTGGTCTCTCTTTGGTCTGTAGTGCAGCTTCAATTTTTGCTGGCACTCTTCCCAATTTTGAGGAGGGTTTACTCTTAAAAGGTTCTTTGCTGAGCCCAGTATTTTTTGATCGTAGATCATACTGAAAGCTCTCGCCTTTTCCTCTTCCTGTCCAGCTCTGTATTCGGCTAGTTTCCTCGATACGGCATCTATGAATGATGGCAATGTTCCTTTCGTCCCATCGAATTCTCGAATGTGACGAATTTCCTTTTCCAGCCTCTGACTCGTGCTCTGCTGCTGGCTCTGGACCATCAGCTGAGCCAGTGCTGCTATACATTGCTCCATTTGTTGTTGAGCCATTCCTCGTCTTTCGTCTATTAGTCTGTTTCGCGCTTCTCTTCGATCAATTTTGTCGGTCAGATATATTTGTACCGATACTTACCTTTCCGAGGGATACGACGGTAGCTTTTTCTACTTTACGTACCGAAATTACCGCTTTTTGGATGAAATCGACTACAGATTGCTACACCGACCTTTGGTTCGTTAGTCACTTATAACGCCTACTCAAATGTTAAATTGTAGATAACTATTTTTTCGAAACCGCGACCAACGTTGCATGGATTTTTCCTGTATCAAAACAGAACGACCATCTGTAAGAAAACAGAATTCCGATATTGCGACTGTCTTCCCTTGGGAGGCTAGATGCTTATCTCCTTTTTCCGTTGCGTTCTTATAATGAATACGCTGCTGCAAAATTATCACCAAGTACTTTTGAAAAAAAAATTCCTTCTTCCCTTTCACTACTCTACTCAGCTTCGGATCGAGTTAAATACTTCTTCTTTTTCCTTTGCAGTACCGATCCTAATAAAATTGTTAATTCATCCGCCGTTCCAATGATCCCTACGACTTATTATTCTTACTTAGTAGTACGTTCTTTCACTAATTATTTGTCTGTTCGGGATAATCTGATAATTAAGTTTTATTCCAATATTATTAAATATATTTTTCTTCACTTTCTCAAATTTTCTCCTTTTTCATTTCTATTAATACTAGCTGATATTCTTTAATTGCAAGTGGTGGTTATTAGTGTAACAATTACTATTTTTGACATGTCTATCATATTTGTTACCCGAAAAAAAAAACTTAACAACCATGTTAATAGCTTATAATACTAATAATACACAACTCGTTTTACATATATTTCTATTGAATAACCGTAACAGACTTACTATGTTTTTGTTGTGTTGTTTCGGCTGCTGCTGTTGATGTTGAATGCTGGCTTCTCTGCTGGCTTTTCTGCTGGCTCTCCAATGCTGCTTTTCTTTCACTTTACCGTTGATAACGGTGTCTATTATCATCACTAATATTGTTCAATAGTAAGTCAGTTTGTGTCTTCGATATGATATTTATTTTGTTTCACTTTTCTCTCTGGTTTTCAGTTTTATAGTTTCTTCACTTTGTGGATTTAGAGTTTTGCACTTAGTTTTGTTGCTTTGTGTTCTTTCGTAGTGTTTCGTATTCTTTCGTAGTGGTTTCTATGTGGATCACTAAAGTTTACTCTTGATGCACTGCGTTTCCACTATATAATTACCGAATATGTCCGATCACTTTCCTCTAGTTCAACGGAATAGAGGAACGCCGACTGCGCCAGTTATGGTTTTTGGTTTTCGTAGAAAATTAATTAGATTCTCGACGCCAAGAGAATAACAAACAATCCTTTCTTTCCACACATTAACAGTTATTATAAAAAAAAAACAAAACTCAGACTCACTTTTAATTCTTTATTCAATCTTTATTGTTTCTATTCTTACTATTTCGTTCAAAGTCGTATACACTAATTGCGGCTTACAACTAATTCTTTACCACAAACACAATATGTTTTAATTAATACCTTATTCCAGTGTTAGTATTATTGCTTCACATCTATTAACTTTAGTCTATTAGTGTTTAATCCACTTTTGTCTTAATACTAAAATTGATTTAATAATTTGTTCCAGTTGCACATCTTTTTTCACTTATTCGTCTTTAACATATTATTCTTAACTTCACTCTTAGCTCAATTCCGGTTTCGCTCTAACAGTTCGTTTTAGTTTTTTTGTTTTTTTTTTTTGTTTTATTAGTCGTAAGTTCATTTTTAATTCAATTACAATGTCGCCTAAACAATCCGTTTTAATTTTCGACTTATTAGTCTTAAGTCCACTTTTAACTCAATTACTCTCAACCTTCCAACGTTTCGTTTTTAATCCTCTTTAGGATCTTTCTCCCCCGACCCAAACACCGACTCTCTGTCTTTACCTCCAAAAATCAACTGCCCAATTCAATCCCTATCATCATCCAAAACCCCTACCCAAATCATTACCTCTTTCGCAATACCTTCCGGGGTTAACGATTTCGATTCACATCAGCAATTTGGGTTTTAATTGTCCCGATTACCGATCATCGGCTTTAGTTCATAAACGCCTTATATTGATGAGCTGGTCAATACTTTTTCATCGATTCGGACTCGAGTTGAACTTTTGCGTTCATGAATTGACCCAGTTAATTGCACTTATGCCGATTGTGCTGGAACATGCAGTTTGGATGTTTCCGTATTTTAATTGTTCCAGCTTGTGCAATCGTTAATTGGTTTGATAAATGCAATTAACCGTTTTTCTTTGACCGATTTGTTAATTGAGTTTTGATTGCAATTATTTCGAAATATTGACTTAATTGCACTACTGTTCTGTGGGGTCATCTGAGTTTAGAATTTGGTGGCGCTTTTTGTTTGAGTGTGTCAATGATCTCCTGAATGTTATCTTCAGGTATGACATCATCGACACACTTAACACGCGTAAAAGAGTTTAGCTTCCCTTCTTTGCCATACGGCAACTCTTGTTCTTGTCGATTAGTGACAACCAAATACAGCCGGACGAAGTTGTCGCATCATTGCAGAACCGCTGGGGAAAATTATCAAAACATTCGATTGAATCACACTATAATATTTCCCTAGCGTTACTTCGGCTTTTCTCCAGACACTTCATTCGCTGGGGATCAATGCTCTCTTTTTGCAGGTGAATATCATCAGCTTAATTGTCCTCTCTTTCACAGTTCTGTCTTCGTACAGATCAATGTACTCTGAACTCACCATATTACCGAATTAGGTCAATGGGTTCCGCTCAGAACTACATTGATGTATGCACATACAACCAAATCTACCCCAAGTAATCATACATCGAGTTTCTGTTCTCTCATTCTCCCGCTCTCTTGGATCATGTAACCTACCACACATTGAAGAACGTGGCAATGAGAGAGCAGAAGTATGTTCTATTTTGGTTGTCAAGTGCGAAAAATTAAAAATCCAATTTCATCCCTAATTGGGATCAGTCTTTACTCACCTATCAGTGTGGATGGTTACACCGCCACGAAAAGTTTGTTCCACCACCGCCGTGTCCGCACGCGAGTGCGTCCGTGTGTTTCAATTATATTTTTGTTAATCTGTAAACGCTTCTAGTAAGAAATTTTTATTCATTAAATTATGACAGTCCTCAGGTAAATTCGTTCTCGTGCGAATAAATGTTAAAAAGAGTGTAATTTTTCGCGAATAATACTAAATTCAATAAAACAAATATATTTAACAGTGTATTAATTCGTTTAGTGGCAAGATAAAGTCGTCTAACTTGAAATCAGTGAGCGGACAATACGCATTTGTCAGTGGTGCACTCGTCAAGTGCAGAGTATTTGCAAAAAAGTCAAATTGGTACATACACACATGTGTGTAGCTGTGTGTAGACATTTTCCTTTAACAAAGCCAAATACTAATTTGAATATTATCTTAAAATAACTAATGGAACAAATCGTTAAGCAACATCGATGGGGCAGAAGTGAACCGCGCGCCCGTATCTGGCGCAAAACTTCTAGCACCCCCACATGTTCACAACTCTCCCTTGTGGTTCGAAAGAAGATAAAACACACCGAGAGCCTCTTTATCGAAGGCACACACACTTCACAACACTCTTTTGTTAAGATCCACAAGGATCGCTGAAATAAATTATAAAAGGAATTAAGAAAAAAAAATGCCACCCACCTTGTTTTAAAGCGTTGTTCCTTCGTTGTTCCAACAATATTCGCCAGCAATCCGCCAACACTTATTAGATAAGCAAATATCCAACAGGTCAGCCAGCAATCCGCCAACAGTTATTAGTCAACAAACTATCCAACAGCTCACCCAGCAAGCCGTCAAGACTTGTTAGGCAACCAAATATCCAACAGCTCAGCCCAGAAGTATCCGGCTCGAAGGACCAATTTTTGTTTCGTTCGAAACTAGCCAAAAAGAAAAAAAAACGAATGCTAACAGTAATTCAATTTAATTATTTTATGGAACGATTATCACCTTTTTACAATCTTAAACGGGTGGCGGTTTGTTAAGGGTCTTTTAACAATTAAAGGAATGATTTTAATTCACCAAACTTACCCCGGATTATTCTGTCTTGGAGGGTGATTGCGTCGTGGGCGTTTCGCCAAATGAACACTCTGTTTGTCCGAGTTAACTAGCTTTGGTTTATCAACACTATTTCAATTAGTTGCTATTTCTTTAATAAACCATTGATATTTTTACAATTTATTTCACAATTGATATTCAGTTACAATCTATTTATTCATTTTTAGTTACAATTCACTTATTCATTCCACAATTGATATTCAGTTACAATTTATTTCTTTATTTCACAATTGTTATTTTTACAATTTATTTCTTTATCTAACAATTGGTATTCAGTTACAATGTACTTATTCATTTTTAGTTACAATTCACTTATTTATTCCACAATTGATATTCAATTACAATCTATTTTCGAATTCAATTAATTGTCCGGAAACCGAACCGTACACGCACACGACTTAATTGAACCAGAAAATCTCATTTAAATATCTCGTTGTCCGGAGCGACCGACAACACTCTTTCAACGCACGTTTAACAAGAAGGAAATCTCGTGTCGTTGTTTTTCATATCCTTTTTTGATCCGCTTCCACGATTGTTATTTTTAGGAAGCGGAATTGGCTAATAGGGGGCTGAGCTATGGTGATAGGTAATAGAGAGAATATGGCTACGTACAATAGGATTGTGGTTTTTAAATAGGGGTTTTACTTTATTTAAATTATTTAACTATTGTATTTGGGAATATTCTATTGTAATGGGAAATTGGTGATTTGGAGGGAAGGGAAGGATATGCATGTGAAGACACGAGATGTTAATTATTCGTAGCGGGGTGATAATTAAATGAACTTAATTATATAACAGGTTAAAACAATTCTACTGGCAGTAATATAGCTTGTGGCGTTAAAAAGATAGAGCGCCAATTGTGGCATAAGAGGACAGAATATATAAAGTTGTGACATAAAAAATCCGCAGCGCCAGTTGTAATATAATAAATGTCATATAAATAATTCGATGCCAGTTGATACATAAGAAGTGGTTTGTTGTTATGTTATATATGGATATAATCCGCAGCGCCAATTTATTGGATATGAGAAATTGTTTGTTAAATATGAATATTATGCGGCGGAATTTCCGCAGTGCCACTCTGTTGTATGAGTCGTTGTATATGTAGATGTTTCCATTTATGTAACATGTACCATGTGAATAATTGTATACCATAAAGAATGGTCGTTGTGCCAGTTTGTTATATATATATGTTGCTAAATTTATGCACGCCAATTGCTTTGTATTTGTTATATAGCAGTCGTGGCCATTGGATATATAACAGCTGAAATTGTTGCATGAGTATGGTACTTTGCCTTGTATAGCTGTGTCTAAGGTGAATCCCCAACTCGGTTATCGGGCTTCCAAGTGCCATAGCAGCAACAAACCAAACGGAGAACAACGATGCCACGCCGAACCAGTTAACGCTCCTCCGCTGTAGCAAAAATTATTTCTACAGTCTGTGGGGAAGATGTATGTACCAGCGTGGGTACTTTGTTCACTTCCTCCTCCATCATATATATGTTCCACCGAATAAAAAAGTCAATCACAAAGAAATGAACGAAACGCCGCCACGTTCGTCCACAACCGGGAAGGATGAAAAGTACGATCACCAGGGAAAAGGAGATAAAACACACGGAAGCTGCGGCACAGAACATGAAACACTCCGGATAAAGTTTAGTAAAACTGGTTTTTATTGTTTTAATTTTATTTTGTTGAACTTAGTTACACTGTTTTTGAGCGGCAACGCGATTTAAAGATTTTGTTGTTTTAAAATTAACTGAGGCACAAACTCGCCAAAAACATTAGAAACCGACAAGTTCGACACAACTCCTGCGACTCGACCGTAAATATCTACGCTCCTCCGCCGTGGTACGGAAGGCGGGAGCTCGTGCGTGCGACCAGCGTGGTCAGCAGATGAAATTCGACTCGCCGAGGAGAGAATTCTGACATGAATTCCATCCTAGGTTAGGGTTAATGAAAGGGGAGAGAGAGAAAAACTTTTCTCTTAAGGGTGCGGCCGCTGTAGTTAATGCACTCTTTCAGTGCAATGGTGTGTGTGCATGGTTCTTTAATGGGTGAGAATGGACCACCGCCACAAGTCTTTTACTGGGCTTACCCGTCATTTCCGACAAAGCTCCACCGCTGGGTTCTAGGGCCATGAGATCTCCTCCGGCTCAACGCAAACAGGCAAACGCAAAGACACCTCAGACATCGTTTTCCAACAGCAATTATATTTTATTTAGATTTGGACCCTGCACTTGGGTTCTCCACAGACTTTCTTTACCCCATCATGAGTTCGATAGACACAAAACACTGAGCGAAGCTTCACAACAGGGTAAAGAAAACACCCATATTGCTGATCGGCTGCTCCTGGTCCGGCGATGTTGGTAATATAGCTGTGGTGCTTAGTTGATGATGTTGGACGCTGATTAAAATTAGTTGGGGTTGCACTGAACCCAGTGATGGTAGCTACAGCTGTGTTGGGGTACGGGGTACCCTTCTATAGTCTTGTTCTGAATTTTATTAGCACTCTGTCACTGTTTTTGCACCACCTGGCCTCTATTGCTTATTGAATTTACATTGAAACGTTGCTCACAAAACACTCGGTGTTGATGGAAAATCCGTCTGACTCCGGGTCAGAAGTCGAAAGGTTGCGCGAACCTTCAACTGGGTCACCAGTGTGGGATTTTCACTTGGTTATATGCCGGCCTTGGCAAGGTTCACCAAGTGTCCTAACTTACCAGACATAAAGAATCCCGTAAAACCGCTTCCACTCGCTGCTCGACAGTGGGAAGAAAAACACACTGGTGTATTTTTGATGATGTTTTTTTTTTTTTTAATTTTTCGTTGTTTACGTACATCAGTATTAACTGGTTTACAAAAGTTTCCTTACGGCTGTATTAACACAACTTCTCTTAGAACATTAGGAAAACGATTAACACAACTTCTCAATAACCGCTATTACAAATTATTATTACAAATGTCTATAGTTCCGTCCATTCACTTTCTTACTTTCAAAGGACACAATTATTACTCCTACCGCACTGAATAGTAAAACTCGACTTTGGGGCGCACTCCAGGAGGCTCGACTCCTTTACCACTATTTTATCGACTTTATTCGTATTAATGTCTTTCCTTCACTTTTCACTGTCACCTTTTTATGTCACGGCTGTGGGGTTATGTTTCCATACAATGTCACTGTTTCTACCAGGTCTATTAGGAGGCTGCGTATCTCTACCTCGCTTAAAAGGTTACCAATTGTAGGATAGCACTGCCACGAATGCGTATGTGGAAAAACAATGTTCAACAGGTACAAATGTTCAGAAGGTGCGTTCTCAACTCGCGTCGGAGTGTCACCAATGTGGGGTAAGATGCAGGTGTGCCAGCGTATGGCACCAGTTATCCATCCACCATTATGAGTTTGTGGGGAGGAAGTAGTGCACCGGCGTACGGCGCTGATTATCTTCCTCCTCCATCATCAATATACATTCCGCTGAAACAAAACCAAGAGAAGAGCAACAACAGGAGAAATAAACTGCCAAGACAACGCGGTAAAATTAAACACACTATTTCTTTTTGTTCATCCTTATTCAGTTCACGGTAGCACTGCGCGAAAGTTACAATGAAGTCAATAAAAACACAATCTTAGAAATCTGCTGAAAATATAATATCCGACGTGGCGGTTGCAACACGGCACCGTACGTGGGAAATGCTAGATATGTCTATTAGGCACATGATTTTTAATTAATATATCGTTGTTTTTTTTGATACAGAATTATTAGACACACGACTCGCGGAGACAATAACTCAACTGATTACAATCGATTATCGCTTCCCTGTGCGCACCAGGGTAGCGATAGGAGCCACAACCTGCTCAGGTCGAAAGATGGAAAAGGACTCAGCGATCGTCATCTCATGCAGAGATGATTTCGAAGGAAAGAAAGGAAGAGAGAGAAAAACTCTTCTCTTAGGGGTGTGAATATATCCTTGCCAAGGATATGTTTTTTCTCCCACAAGTGTAACGTAGAGTCTCTCTTGTGGAAACAAGAAAACCAGATCTCGTAATAAAGGTCATGGTGGTATGTGTGGGATCGTTCAGATAGATGCGATTCACACGTGCAGTGGAACGACGAAACAGGCAGACGGCAAAGACAATAGGGCAAAATGACCAAATGCGCCATTGGTAATGCGGGTCATTGTTTACACGATGCCTCGTCGCTATTTTCGACGTTAGGAGAAAAAGGTGCTAAAAGCAAATTGGATGTTTATGGCATCTCTGGCTGCAGTAGAAACCGGGTTCATATTTGCATTAGGAAATGCTGGAGAATTTGGTTTCGGCGTCTATTGCGCTAATTATATGCAGCTGCTTGGATTGTTTATTGATAAGACAAACAAAAAAGGTTGCCAGGCAATGTGTATGAAAAGATACATGACGCTGCTGGGGAAATAGACGGCGCAATGTTTATGGTCCCTATCATGACGGTTACAATGAATGCAATCCGAATTATTTTGTTTACAGGAATTTGTCTAAGGAAATTTGACTGGCGACGTAGATGCCGAAATTGATTGGAAATTCCTGGTATGTTAATAAAGAAATCTTAAGGAGCAATGGTATGCAAGAGAATGCATGGAGGTAAGTTTTCTTTACAGGGACTTAAAGATCATAGATTTGATCTCTGAAATGCGTGCAGCATTTACAGGTACTAATACTGTTGCATTAGCAAACCTAAGGGAGTTGGGTAGTACTTATGGGGGTTTTTCAGGTAAGTAGGCCCTAGGGATTGGCGGAACCGCCACCACCCCCCCCCCCCCCCCCGCTTGGATTCCATTGGACCGTTCCCATGGATATCGTCCAAGAAAATTGGAAAGATCCACCCTGGAAGGCAAGCGCATGACGTAGCATGACGAAGGTAAGACGAAAGGGAAGAAAGAAACACAGAAAAAACGCATGTCGCAGGTCAAATCAGTTGCTCCAGGTATGGGCAGGATATACTGCCGCCATCCGCTAGGGATAGATTCCTTGATTGACGTGAGTCAATAAAACTCTTGCCGAAGGCAGGAATTGATTTTGGGATAATGTATAAACAATCCCACAGGCAAACGCCAATATACGCATCCGTTTGGGTTAGCGAACTAAACATGGGATGTGACCGTTGCTAGTTTGCTTAAAGTAAACACATTTCGGTCATGTTCAATTCGGGGTCCGCGAACGGTTGGCAGCCGTTAATGGGAAATTTGTCTTGCATGGGAGCATGTTGATTTTAGATAACATGCTATGGAAGGTGTTGCCGTCAAGGCGAAAACATTTCCTTGGTGTTTACTTGTGTAAACAAAAGCCGTTTCGATAGCCAGCGTGAGAATCGTGGCTACTCGTTGCTTGGGTACATATCCTTGGTCATGACCGATGCTGGTGATCGTCCCCAGATGCGGCAACGGATCATATAATTGGTCATGCTGGTATGCGAACAAATATGCATACATGAAGGCCAATGGTTACTTTGATCTTTTTTTTCTTTGGTGAAAAATAGATCGTAGGGCATGCCGTTGGAAATCTGGCTTCAGATGTGCAAGCCAGCAAGCAGCACGAAATGGATTCTTGGACAATGGATGGGTAAAAAGATAACGCACGGAAAGGTTGGCGTATGTTGGTGGACATGTGCCCTCCATTGTGTGGTCGAGGAAGCTCGGTTGATGCTGGTTTGATGTCATGGCAAGATGATAATCTTGTCATGAATTTATGTTTCCAGGTATGACCACTCGAAGGGGGCTTGGAACAGCCCATAAAAGGGTAAGCTACCGTGGGGATAACCGAATTGTTTTCAGCAAATGGGTTGGCAATTAATGCCATGGCAAGATTGTGTAATCTTGCCGGAAATTCAACGAGCGATGCGTGGCTCTTCGGGCCCTGAAAAACCCCACAAGGCTATCATGTAACAAGCTGTGAAAATCGTTTGTAATCATTTGTTCCCAATGGTTGCAGAATCGGGGTTTTGCTGCCAAATAGGTGTGCCTATCATGGGACCGAAGAGAGATTAGGCGGCTGGCAACGGTTCTAATTGAAACACCACTTCACTGCTTTCTCCGCTGCCTGAGAGCACACTCCAGATTACCTCTAGTGGACGATTATAGTGCAAAGCTCAGGTCCGACCGCACCCTGACAGAACCAGCTTTCTGTTGCATACCCCCGGGCGCCGCAAAACAAATGCACCTTCAACAGGTTTGGTATGTATAAAGTTGTTGATTGTGTTGTTGTGTTGCAACAATCAGCTATGTTATCTTAACACAGTAAACTTATCACTGGTGCGAATGACATTCTCCTGAAATAAGGATAATCTATGTTTATCATGGTTGGAATTATGACTAATGTAGGGTGCAAGGAAAAAATAATCTCAAACGATCTATATGGGCGTACCCCATAGATCACAATTTTTAATCTGGAACCAAAAACGAAAATGTTTTTTAAAATATAGTTCAATTACGGATTATATAAATTTTTCTTATATTTTCTCGTCTATTTTTTAATGTGATCTAGCCAAGTAGTTTATTTAAATTTGCATACAGTAGTTGGCGCGATTATATAAGGCTAGAGAAGAAGAGAGGGGGGCTGTGGGTGAGGGTTCGGGTGTAGAACCTTTGGCGGTATATGTCTTTATACGTTGACGCAGTGTTCCGCCTGAACACTGTCCACACACAAATAAGCAACCTGTGCGACGGGCGAATGCACACAAAAACACAAAACACAGAGGAATAGTTTCTTACTATTTTATTTTTATTGAATCACACTGATGTTATACATGGTCTTAACAATATTTTATACAAACGCAGGTAGCCACCGAACGAAACACACGTTAACTCGACTTTCTCGAATAATTTCATTCACGGTCCGATTCGATTATCTTTATTAGGATCTCTTCGTTAGAGATCCTCGCAGTGCGATCAGCTTCGTTGGCACTCCATCGTTCGACCTTCTCCCGCGACTCTTCGATATAGGCTTTAACTTCTCGCTGTTCGATAAAAGACTAATCTCTAATTCGACTCTGTATCCGCATCCTCCATCGTAAGGGAAATTTTCCCAGTGCATCTCTGCATCGAATTTCCCATCCTGTCCGCTAACAGAATTTCCCAAAGTATCTGTTAGCTACATTACCCATTGTCTCTGTAAAAAGGAGAAATCTTCCTGGTGATCATTATCATCATCATTACCATTAATTGCTGATGGTCGGTATCTCGTCCCTTTGTGTGTTGATCGGATGCCGCCGCTTATTCTCCGAGCATCCCGTAGTTTATTTGCTCTGCACATCTGGCATTCGGCAAAGGATCGCCTGCATTTCGGATGTGTACGCGGCCTATAGGATGTAAGGCTTTGTTTGCCTTTCCCATCATAAACCTCTATCCGGGATAGTGTTATGAGTTTATGGCTCTATGGCTGCTAATCAGTGGCGCAACGAATCGCTTGTTTGCACAAGTGTGCCTGGTTTAGATGCTAATTGGATTTAGCTACCAGCGTATGCATCCGTTGTTCGGTCTATTTAACGAAAATGGTATTTCTTTGGAAACATCGCGTTGATGTTTAGGACGGGAGATTGATGACCTGTATGCGATGCTTGCTGCATTTGATGCATTGCTTAGATGCGATGCTTTAGCTGCCCTTTTGAATTGGGGTACAATACCATGGATGGATGCGTTGAACTCGATCTTGGAAGCTTTTGAACGTTAAGTTCCTTGGTTTTTGCTATCGGGTTCAACGTTGTTGCAATTTCATATAGCCTTTATTACAGGTATGGTAATGACTATTGGGCACGTCTGCTGCAAAAGGTGAGGAGTGTTCCTTGGCGGAAAGGATAACTCACCTGTAAGGAGTTGTATGGTTCGTAGAACCGCTACAGACCCGTAACAAGTAGCCCATAGATCACAATTTTTAATCTGGAACAAAAACACAAAATGTTTCTTAAAATATAGTTCAATTACGGATTATATAAATTTCGGTGGTTGTCGTTGAAACAAGTATGATGAAGAGATACAGATATTTCCGATTTTACTTTACCTACCACTTCGGGCTCTAGCCCCATACATACGAAGTAATATTGCTTATCAGCTTCTGTCACAGTATGGACTCTGCTCCAAACCAGAATTTAATTTCTTGTGGCTAAAACTTCACATTTGTAAGCATAATATACATTACTGCTTTCTTTACAGAAGCCTGAACTTCGATAGAAACGCATCCTTTAATGAATTTGATGCTCTAATTGATTCTATTTATAGGATATTGATCGTATATCGGTACACTGAAATCGTTATTGTGGGTGTTTTTAATGTGCAGACCTTTTAGCGGCTTCTCCACTCCGGGCACACAACACTTTTTACTGGCAGGCGGCGTCTTGATTATGTTGCGAGCACGGATCGCCTTATTCAATTAGTGGACTGTGTTATTATTTTTTATCGTTTATTTTGTTGTTTATTCTATTTATACTGATATAACAATATTCTGTTAAGATCTCTTTTCTGTCGATATTTATTTATTATTTCTGCACTGAACTGAAAACTGAACTGAACTGGTTGCGCTCAAAAAAAAAAAAAAAAATTGTGGCGAGAAGGCCGAATTTAGCGAGACAAGGACACATGTGTCCTTCATCTTGTCTCTGACTTCTGGTCATCTTGCGATAACCAAATCAATCACATCCGTGAGGATGTTGGGCTCGGTCTCGCGATCTCTGAAAAGAAAAGAGATAAGGGGGGGTATCCAAGGATAGTGTGGACAGTGTTAGTCCGGGTGTTCTCTAACTACTTTTATAGAGGGATGGTGGGAAAGAAATCGTACAAGACCGGTAGGTCTTGGGTGCGGTAGTGAACGCAGATCACGTCTTTGGCGTCTGATAATCTGCGCTTTGGTCGGTGTGTATGTTTGTGTCTTTGCTGTCTTGTACTGTGCGTTCGTGTGTGTGGTTTTGTTAATAGTAGACCCTATGGGATGGGTCCAGGGCTGGTTGCGCTCTCCAACGGCCGCTGCTTTTATCCTCTTTTTTGTCCCCGTTCTCTTGTTTGCGTATTGTCACGAGAATCAAAGAGGGAATGGTATAAATTGCCGATCTACGGTGTGCCAGTCAGCAGTCGTATGCTTCTCCATCCTTGGCTTCGTATGTTACGCCGCCAACAACACTTGAAGTTCAGTATGTACAGCTCTTTGCTGTTTCAAATAGTTTAAGGGGTATGCCACTGTAGAGACCCGAAAACCGACCACTTCTGTGGTATTTTTTTTTTTTTTTTTTGGATGGGAAAAAATTTGTTATTAATAAAACGAAGTTTACCACATGTTTATACACGTATTAAGGTATAAATTAAAAAAAATGGAAAATGCCGGCACACGGCCGTTGTCAAAAAAAAAACCTATTTCTAAAATGTTGCTTGGACGAATATCTTGAAGGCACTCCGGCCTCATAATACATGAAGGTCAGTATGTCCGGCTGTTAATTTCATGTGCCGTCTTGCCAAATGGACCGTGTTAGTTTGGTGTAGTGTACATGTGGTGAATCTCCATTTTTATCCAAATGTCTTTTAGTTAGGTGTCACCAGGACACGGGTTCACTAAACTTTGACGGTCCACAGTCAATGATCACTGGCGCAACTGGACAACTAGTGGTTGATCCTCCTACGTCAACCCTCCGAACAAACAACGGCAATCCTATTACTTCGGTAGTTTTTTTTTTTTTTTTTTTTTTCTTTGTATATATCCTCGATGAGTAAACCAAAATTCACTGACTCCAAATAAAAGGTCGACTTAGTTCCTTAGTGATACAAATTAGTGTTTATTCCAGATCAAGATATTCATGACTTATGTCACTAGTGGTTCATATTCGATATACTATTAAATATAGACTGATGAGTACAACTTAGTGCCTATCGAAAGTATTTAAATTCTTGATTAAAGTGTACTTGTGGGGGTTAAAGTAGGATGCCGACGTACGGCAAGTACTCACTTTCTTCCCCAACTGCACTCATCGATTGTTGCGTCGTAAATTGTTCAAGGGGAAAGATGGAATAAATGAAAATGCACTGGTGTGGTTTCGTCGTTTAAATTTTTCTTTATTGTATTGTTTTTTTCTTTTACACTTAACTCAGAACTTATGATTATTAATATTACTAGATTGATTTTTTAATAAATATTATCCAAGAATGAACACGTCTTTCCCGATACCGTGACCGCAGTCATAAAAATTTAAACTGGACTTATTATTAAATTGATTAGAGACTCACTTGACGTTGCGACTGTTTGAGGACTGAATATCGAGTGGCGCGAAATAAAATTTTCTCCACGATCGGCGGTATGACCAACTGAGGTAAAGTATGGCTAGAGACTGTCGGAATTAGGGTGGAAATCGTAATTTCTGCTTTTTACACATTGATCTGCCAATGGTAATCGTGCTCTCTTGTGTGGGAAAGCACAATAACCCAGCGTTGATCTGGCTAGGTGTGTGCGCGTCAATGCCGTGTATGTGGCTGGTCTACTGACCTAGTGATAATCTCTTAGGTCAACGCACTATAGCAAGACAGAAATACGAGAGAGAGGAAAACCTAGCTAAGGTTATTCACCAGCAAAAAGAGATCATTGATCCCAAGCGAATGGGTGATCTGGGAAAAGTCAATAGGACGCCGCATCGGCTGGGGATATAATACCATTCTGTGGAATGTTCGATAAATACCCAAGCCTATGGACTATGACGCAACCGCGTCGCTTGGTTTGACTTGGTTGCTGCTAACCAATACGGATGGAATTTCCGGTGGAAATCCCATGGTTAGCGCAATAGTGTTGCCGTATGTCGTTGATTGTAGCTAAACTCAATTATGCATTATCTGCATAGAGTAATTAGTTTAGCTATGCGTCCCTTTGACATGTTTTACAGGTAAATAACTTATCAAGGAAATGGGTAGGTATTGTGGTTGGAATTGTGGGCTGTTTCTCCTATAGGATAGAGAAACCCCTACATACTTATTCACTAAGAATTCATTGATCACTTGTTAGAAGAATCATAAAAATGTAAATTATTCCGTTCAAATTTATAGACACTTATTAGATATGATTGATATATGTACAGTGTTTATGGATGATAATTCAATCCTTGCTTACGATGTACTTATTCACTACAATTCATTGAACACTTGTTAGAAGAATTATAAAATGTAAATTATTCCGTTCAAATGTATAGACACTTATTAGATGTGATTGTGTACAGTGTTTATGGACGATGATTCGATCTTTGCTTACGATGTACTTATTCACTACAATTCATTGAACACTTGTTAGAATAATTATAAAATGTAAATTATTCCGTTCAAATTTATAGACACTTATTAGATAGGATACTATATATTCCTGCCGGGCTCGTTCGACACTTATTTCAGACTGATTCCCGACTCCAGATTTCGTCCAACCAGATCCATGGCCCCACACCACGCTTTTCTTTGCACATGCAAAAAAAACAAAAAAGAAAACGAGATACATGGCACTCAAACGTGTCTGTGCACTCTGTGGCCCTTGAAGTTGCCGCTGGAGATGCCGACATGGGCAAGGGGGGTGCGGTTGGAGCCACTAGTCTGTTATGGGTCGTATCGACCAACAGATTATGTGCGCCTAATAGGTCGGAACCTATCAGGGGTTCATTCACGTCCGCAATGACGAAACGCCAAGTGATCGGACGTCGAAGACCCAGTTGTAGTGTCAGCTTTTTACGTCCGTACGTAAGTATCGGCGTATTATTCGCAGCTGACAATTTAAGTGCGGCGGGCACGCGGTTGTGCGGAGCAAACGATCGCGGGAGGACTGAAATATCGGGGCCGGTGTCGACAGTAAAAGCGATATTCAGTTTGGTGTCCCGGATGGTTAGGCGACTTATGGTATGGGTGCCGGCCGATTGCGCGAGGGGGTCGGTCGGCAAAATTAGTTTAAAGGGCGCCTTTGGGTGGTGGCTGGTTGTGTCCAACCACAAGGCGCCTTGCAATTAAATGCGCGATCACCATATCGTTGGTGATTGGCGCACCAAGGGAGCCTAACGGCATTGTCAGATACATCAGGTCTATTGGTATTGCCGTTACGGGGAGGTCGAGGAGGTGCTCGCTGAGAATTGGCCCGGTGAGGGCCATTTTGAGAAGAATTGGCCCTCTGAGGGGCAGTTTGAGAGATATTGGCCCTCTGAGGGGAGGTTTGGAAGGAATTTTGCCGATTAAGACGGCGGCTCAGCATGGCTCGATTCTGGGCGCTCGAGGATTGTTTCTCACCTTCGCGCGAAACTGACTTATCTCGCGGGGGAGTGAGGATTGGAGCGCCCGAAGGTCAGCAGGAGTTAATTGAGGTGGCGAACTTTGGGCCTTGCCTCTGGATTCCTCTGTGGGAAATTGGTTGAGGTGGGCCTATAGTGTTGTTTTGGATGCACCGAGCACGGGCGCTGGTTACCACACTCCCACTGTTTCGCACTGCAACAATTCTCCGACGAAGGATGAAACAAATAAAGGAACTCCGGTATGTTTTGGTTCATATAAAGTTTTTTTATTTCGGATAACTGCGATTCACTTACTTTATATATTTCTTTTTAAGGTTCACATAAAGTTTTTTTTATTTCGACATTTATTACATCAATACTCCACCGAACATTTATTACATCAATACTCCACCGAACATTTATTATTTTTGGAGAATAAAAAAAAGGAAGCAAAGAAAGAAAAAGCACAGCTCGTCACTTAAACGCCGGTTCGCACTCTCCGAAATATGAAATCTGACTCGGTATTTACTGCCCACAAAAGAAAAGGGACACCCAAAGAAAACCGCAAAAGGGGATGAGCTGCACGATTAACTCGAGGTAGTTAATCGTGATTGGACCGGGGAATAGGCATACATTATGCATGTGTGTGTATGCCTCGCATACGATCGTCCGGTGACCGAGGATGGATGCCAGCATCGCAACTGCATCTTCCACGAATGCAAACAATGAATGACCTGCGGCTGTGTACACAATTGATTGTGCTATACATGTCGGCAACAAGGAACGTCTGGGGTGAAAACAACACGAACCGAAGATCTGGTCATCCTATGGGAGGCCATAAATCAACATTTGGGTTGATGGTGTGAATTTCCTTTGGTCCGCCGACGGGTGGCGGCCGTTAATAGGGAATTGTATATTCATAACACTCTGTGGTGCAAATGCGATGTTTAGATATTGCAACGAATATAGGGTGCAGCCATTGCCAGATGTTAAAAGTAAACACTTGCTGGCTGCATCCAATTCGTTGCTTGTTTGCGGTCCCTGATCGGTGGGGACCGATAATAGGAAACCAGCGATTGCTGGTAATTAGGGAAATGTTTGGTTTGCATCAGCCGAAACCTCGTCGGCGGTGGCAAACCAATGGGACCTAATAGCCGCATGCTAGGGGTGCCATGGGCAAACAAGACAACGAGTAATCAATGAACTCTTTGTTGATGTTGTTTCCATAGCATAAGGCTATGGAAACGAGATGCCCTGGGTGCAATGCATGCCTGAGGATGAGAGTTCAAATGCCACGGCTATGTGATAATCTTTGCCGTGGACTTAATGTTTTTCAGATATCAATGCCTGCCCGAGGATGAATTTTCGATGCCACGGCTAAGTGATAAGCTTTGCCGTGGACTTAATGTTTTCAGATAGTAATGCCTGAGGATGAAATTGGTGATGGAGAAAAAGGGGTTTGGAAGGAAAACCCCCACAGAATAGGTAAGCTGCTTAACGGATATTCATAACAGTTATCCGATTGGGTAACTGTATTAATTCCAGCGATTTGGCTGGCGGTAAATGCCGTAGCAAGGTTACGCAACCTTGCTGAACTTCGACTTAGAGGTGAGTCGGTTCGCCTGGAATAGTGGGGATCGAATGATGTATGGCTCTTCGGGCCCTGAAAAGCCCCGCAGGCCTTCTGTGAGGTAATGGGTTTGAGGAGGGTACTGGTCTGGAGCCAATTGAGGGGCTGTTAAAGGCAAACGAGAGTGCCGTGTAGGCTGGGCGGCGTGTTGAGAAACCGCCGCTACCTGGTACGCAGGAGGCTTAGAATACTGATCTGAGCTTTCCATAATTGCGTCCGCAATTTTGGATAAATAGCCCAAACTCTGGTTGGGTTGAGTTATAAGTGCCGAACGGGCATGTTGGGGGAGACATCTCAAAAAGTGAGGCCTTATAAGGTCGTCCCCGATCCTGGACCCCGCTATAGAGCGTAAATGGGTCAGGAAAAGAGACGGTCTCATTCCAGAAAGGTTGGTTACGGCAGCTAAGCGTTGTTGCCGCAAACTTCCAGGTTCGTCCAAAGCGTCGAGCAGAGCTTCACCCATGTTGCCATACGCGTTGCGGTCGGCCGACCTAATGATGTGGGCAACATGCGGTCAGCACTTTCAACAGCTCGACTGCACGAAGTTGTTCGTCGTGCAAATCAGAGGCCAGGAAGATGCGGTCCGCTACTGCAAACCAAAGGTCTGAGTCCTCCTCATCAAAGGGGGGAAGCCCTATATTAGTTGGATGAGTCCTATTCCCGAGGCTGGGAGCATCGTGGAATTTCTGGGACTCTAATAGTCTATGGGCTTGTTGCGAGGTGCCGGGACGAGTTGTGGGCATTATAATACCAGAATCCACCAATTGGCCGGCACTAGGATCGCTAGAGGAGGTCGGGAGTGCATTAGAAGAAGCAGGTTGGGGTCGGTTAACGACACCGGAGGCAACAGGTGGGGCCAGGGGGGCAGACTGTACAGGCAATTCTTGGTCAGCATCGACTTGCTCAGAGCGGAAATCGACGCTGGAGGCGTCGTGGAATTCAAGGGGCTCGGGTTGTTCCTCAGCCTTTCTGGCCGTGGTGTTTCGCGTATTGACCATTATGGGTAGTGACGCGAAACGGGAATTAGAGGCGTAAGAGGACGCGAAGAAAGGTAAGGGAGGCCAATGGGTCAAAAGAAGTCGCAGGGAGTTGAGCGAATCACAAGAGGTTATCGCAAGTTCTGTGAAGTTATTCGGAAGTTGGGAAGAAGTTGCCCAAGGGTAGTGTGAGTTCAACAAGTCGAGAAAAGTCGTGGAGGCTACTGCCTAGGTTTAATCTCAATTGGGTTTAATTGACGAGAATAGGTAATTTGGGAAGTTCGGTTGAGGAGAGTCAAGTTGAAAGAGTCGTCGAGAAGAGTCGGAGGAGTTGTATATGCGATTACCGGGAGTTGCGAGTAAATTAATACCCTGAAGGGGTTTACAAATGTTGGTGGCTAAAGTTCGTTTATAATATTGAATATTAAGCAAATAATGTGTTTATTTCTATGACGTTTGTCGATATAAATTTATGTTTTTGCACGGCTTTCTTTCGCTCATTTTTATTTTAGTAAATTTACAATATGGTTGATCCTAATCCCAAAAGGAATATAGGGAAGTGAATTGATTGTTTCAATTATATTAGGGTTACAAATACTTTAAAAAGGTTTGTGTTTCGACTCCATAAAATTATTCGGTAGCTAGCACACTAAATGGTTTTTGTTTTTAATTTTTATTATAGAAGGGTATAGTACTGCCTTTTGGGTGCAATAAATATGAGCGATGACGATATAGGAAATATATTTTATTCTCATGCGTTACGGTTCGGGTAGATTTCTTGTTTTTTTATTTGATTTCTAAATGTTTCCGGATTCAAGCAAAATTAAATGTGGTTTCGTTAATTTATATCTACAGTGTGTGCGGTGGAAACATTGGTTCTTAAAAGGCTGTTAAAATTGTTGGATTAAGTACGCATATATATGGTGATTTCCGTGTAACTGGCTTATTTAGTTTCTCGTGACTAATTTTAAATTCGGATTCCCTCGAAAGGCAAAACTAAGATAAGACAAAAATATACATATATATATAACACAAGAGTGATGAAAGTATTATTAATTACTTTATAAGTTGTCATAGGGAAGTTCTTAAAAAAAAGATTTGGCGGGTTTTGTCGATTCGGTCGTAAGTGTTCCGCCGAACACTGTCCGCACACGAGGAAGAACACACTGAGCGGAAACGGCACAAATTAAAAAAACTCAGAAGGTTTTGGTGTATAAATCTACTTTTATTGTACTCGCTCTTGTTTATGCTTAGGTTATTTGCTTACACGCAGATATTACAAGTTCACTATTTACATTTGAATAAAGTTAGTGTCCTAGATATTCCAAGTTTACTGTTTGACAAAGTTAGTGCACGTACGACCGTCTTGATCACCACGGAACCACTATACGAAAGGTTACGGTTTGAGCACACGACGATTTTCCTAATCGACACTACTAGTTTGTTTCTAAGACGCGAACTCACACGACTCACAACTCGCGCTACTCGGATTTATTCTGTTTCTCGACTATAGTAACACCTTCACGATGGCGTTCCTCCTCGTTCTATGCTTGTCGTCCCGTTGACGATTGAAATCTGACTGACTCGCTATTCTCCTCAAAAAATGCCCTGATACAGATCGTATCTGTATCTGTATCGAAAAATTTTCTTATTCCCCCTGCTAACAGAATTTCCGAATTTCTGTTAGCAGCATGTTATCGCATCCCCGGGGATATTTCATAGTTTCCTGAGAAAAGGAAAGTCATCTTGCATACATTATTCGTTGGTGATAGCATTTCCTTTTCCACGGCCTTCTGTTTGCACAGAACATCTGGCGCGCAAGACGGAGATGATTTTTCGGGCGTACAGCCCGTGGTTGCTTGCCTTTTGCAAACACAACCGAAATCCATTAGATCCCTCTAATGGGTGTGAAATTTTTACAAAGGAATCGTGGGACCGGAGTATTTCCTTTGTTGGCGTTGGACTTGTAAATCTTCCGAATTATCTTGTTGCGATAACTACGGTTGTTTACACTTTTGGTAGCGGGTAGGCGATATGCTTTCTTGCGTTTAGCTGCCAGTGTATGCATCCGTTGTTATCTATCTACCAAAAATGGTAATTCCTGGTAAACATCGTGCAGATGTTTAAGATGGGAGATCTGTATGCGATGCTTTTGCTGTTGGATTTTCGGGATCTTGCACGGAATTAGACGTGCTAATTGCCTTTAGCTACCCGAGTATGCCTCCCTGGTTCGGTTACTTTACCGAAGATATAATTCCTTGGAAACATCGTGCAGATGTTTTGGATGGAAGATTTATGGCCTGTAATCTGGAATTGTTTTTGCGTACTATGAATGGGTGCGTTGACTCGACACTGAAAGTTTTTGAACGTTAAGTTCCTTGTTTTTTTGATGTCGGGTTCAACATTGTTTCAGCTTCCTATGCCCTTGTTACAGGTCTGATTAAGAGCTTTGGGGACACGTGTCTGTGGGCACGTGTAATGGATAAGGTAAGTAAGTTCCTTGAAGGTTCGGAACCTTACCTGGGCGGAATTGTGCGTTCGTAGGACGCTACAAAGGTATTTGCTTTTTTACTCATATAATTGCGAAATAACAATTGAAAATAAGGATTTTGTTTATTTACGAAGATAGATGTATGTATTTTGTTGCTAAACGATACCAGTACCAAAAGGTTCAAAATGTATTTGTTTATATATGTGAATATGTGGATCTTACTGTCTAGGAACACATTGCTGTCAGTTAATTTTAATATTTTTCATTTGATTTTATTTCTTTAAACGTATCCATTTAATTACTTCTTTTAATGTCTACACAATAGTTTTACTGAATTAAATGTTTTCTTATAATTGTTTTAGAATATAATTACAAAATGGCAATTGAGAATAAGGAAATTGTTTAAATTTAGCCGATTTAGCTGTGAAAAGTTAAACACTGAGCGTACCTGTTGTATTGTTGGTGAGGTGTGCTGCTGGCGTAAATAGCTGCGGCCAGGTGGGCGTCGCAGTGGTGCTTCTGTTAGAGTTGTGGTTACCCTTTCTGCTTACTGGTTAGTTGGGGCGGTTCTTGCCCTTTTAGTCCTTTTTACTAACGTAGCACAGGTCACTTTCACTGGGTGCTAGTTAGCGCTGCAACCGATGGGGTGGGGCTCTTCTTGCCCTTAAAATGTTTTAATTTTTGCACTTGGTGTAAGGTTGTATGTCCATTCACTAAGAGTCACCAATGTGGGTGGTATTTGCTATCCGTAAACACGACCGCGGGTCCAGCCAAATACCCCACTACACTAAAGGGCGCACAAAATTGTTCCGCGAAGAAAACGAAGTGGAATTGTAGCCGAAACTAAATTATTGTTCAGTAATAACGAACGGTCACCAGAAGCCAGTGAAATAAAACGCTGGAGTTGCTGTTTGTTACTTTATTAACACTTATTTATTATTTTGGTTTAACAAGTTCGTTAAATGGTGGTGACTATAATTGTGTAGCACAACGTTATAATGTTTACAACATGAATGTTATTATATACTCAAACGAACAACTGACAACCGACGGGAACAAAAACTCAACTCCGGTAAACGCAAAACAGGACTCTAGATTCGTAAGGCCTGTACACACTTCGAATGATGAAATCTGACTGACTATTGGATGTATCTTTACAGACATCCAACAAAAACGAACCTAAGGGATTCGCCGCCAATGGTAAAGGTCATAAAACAAGGAAAAAAGGAAAAAAAGGAAAACTCGTGTTGCAGGTCAAATCTGCTGCGACATGTACGGGCAAGATAAACTGCCGCCATCCGCAAGGGATAGATTCTTTGATTGACGTGAGTCAATAAAACCCTTGTCGAAGGCAGGAATCTATTTTGGGATAATGAATCCAGCATTGGGTATGGCCGTTGCTAGATCGTTTAAAATAAACATATTTGGGTCATGTATGATTCGATGCATGTTGTTTTAGGGATATGTTAATCCCGTTGTGGGTACTGTCAGGCGAAAGTATCCGCTTGGGTGTTTACTTTGTGTAAACTAAAACAGCTTCGATAGCCAGCGTGAGAATCGTGGCTACTCCTTGCTTATCTAAATATTGGTGGTCATGACCGATGCTGGTGATCGTTCCAAGAAACGGCAAAGGATCATAAAATCGGTCATGCTGATATCCAAGCAAATATGCGCGCCTGAAAGGCCAATGTTTAATTTGATCTTCTCTACTTTAGGAAAGATAGATCATAGAACATGCCGTTGAAAATCTGGCTTGCAGATGTGCAAGCAACCCGAAATGACTGCTAGGACAATGGATGGGTACAAAGATAACACACGGAAAAATTAGCGTGTGTTGGTGGATATGTGCCATCCATTGTTTGGTCGCGGAAGCTCGTTTGATGCTGAATTGATGTCATGGCAAGATGATAATCTTGCCATGAATTGTGCTTTCAGAAATGACTGTGGAGAAGAGGCTGTAGGTGTTAATTACTATGGCATTGACAGGAATGCATGATCTATAAAAAAAAAACACCCACGTAGTTCATGGAAGAAGGCACTTGTAGACCGGAACAAGATTAGGCTGGTGAAACCTGGCTTCAGCTCTCGATTCCTGCGGCCGGTACACTTCAAACTCGAAACTCCGAATAACACAAAGAAAACACGATGACTCGATAGTTGAATGTTTATTTATTGTTTCTGAGCTTTTAACATTATATTATTTTTGACGCGGATTTACATATGAAAGGTATGAGCTTTATAGTTTGTCCAATAACATGAAACACACTTTTGATTAGACAGAACTGGTGAGGACGACACTCTCCAAAGTTGCACTTATCTATAAACTATTACACGGACTGAGATTAAGTAAAAGAGAAATAAAATCGCGATTAAAAATCTCCAACGGCTCGGAACTCCAATTCCAAATGTTCGCGACCACTTTGGTGTATCAAATCTGACTGACTTTCATTCGCTGCAGACAGAAAGACATCGCTAAGAAAAACCGTAAAAGGGGAGGAGCTACACGATCAACTCGCGGCAGTCAATCGTGATTGGACCGGGGAATATGGCATACATTTCGCATGTATGTGTATGCATCGCATACGATCGTCCGGTGATCGAGGATGGATGCGAGCGCCGCAACTGCATCTCCTGCGTATACAAACAATGCATGGGCCTGCGGCTGTGTACACAATTGATTGTGTAATACTTGCCGGCAACCGAACCATCTGGGGTAAAAGCAAAACAAACCGAAGATCTGGTCACCCTAGGAGAGGCCATAAATCAACATTTGGGTTGATGGACGTGCAATTTCCCAGGTCCGCCGGCGGTTGGCGGCCGTTAATAGGGAATTGGTATACCATAAACAATCTGTGGTGTGAATGCTATGTTTTGGTATTGCAACGAATATAGGGTGCAGCCATTGCCAGATGTTAAAAGTAAACACTTGATGGCTGCATCCAATTCGTTGCTTGTTTGCGGTCCCTGATCGGTGGAGACCGATAATAGGAAACCAGCTATTGCTGGTAATTGGTGAATGTTTGCTTTGCATCAGCCGAAACCTTATCGACGGTGGCAAACTGATGAGACCTGGTGGCCGCATGCTAGGGGTGCCATGGACAAACAAAAAAAAACGAGTAATCTAGGAACTCCGTGTTGATTTTGTTTCCATGGCATAAGGTAATGGGAACGCGATGCGCACTGGGTGCAATGCATGCCGAGGGAGAAATTTTCGATGCCACGGCTAGGTGATAATCCTTGCCGTGGACTTAATGTTTTCAGGTATGGTAGTGGAGAAAAGGGGTTTGGAGAAAACCCCCAAAGAAAGGTAAGCTGCCTAAAAGGTATTTATGTCAGTTATCCTTTGGGGTAACTGAATTAATTCCAGCAATCTGGCTGGCGGTTAATGCCGTAGCAAGGTTACGTAGCCTTGCTGAAGGTTCGACTTCGAGGTAAGTCGCATCGCTTGGAATAGTGGGGATCGAGCGATGTATGGCTCTTCGGGCCCTGAAAAGCCCCACAAGGCTTGGAACAGCCCCCAAAAAAGGTAAGCTGCCTAATATGTATTTATGTCGGTTATCCGTAGGGATAACTGAATTGATTCCAGCTAATTGGGTGGCGGTTAATGCCCTAGCAAGATTGTACAATCTTGCCGAAATTTCAACTTTAAGGTAAGTTGTATTGCTGGTAATGGTGTGGATCAAGCGATGCGTGGGTCTTCGGGCCCTGAAAAGCCCCACACTCCGTTATGGATTTGAATATGCGTTTCGTTACCACATATGAATTTCGGGGAAATTAGGCTGTTAGCGGTCAGGGTTGGTTCTCCATGCGGTATAGAGAACCCCCACATATCCTTTTTTTTGCTTCTCCTTTGCACCGGAAGTACACACAGGAAACTGATGGGAAACTATTGTTCTGTTCAGCGCACAATATTTTGTAGTAGTTGTTACTACTGGCCTCACTCCCAGGTAGCGTGTCTCCTTGCCCTGAAAAGATGAGGGATCTCTTTAAGACGGCTCCTGACGGGACCCGTTGCGGTTGCCGCCGTGTTTCCTCAAACTTTGGGGGAAGAGCAGCTACCGATCGTTCTTGGGACGTCGCTTTGAAATTGCGTCCCTGTTCCGTGGAACCAGGTGCCTTCTGGTGATGCCCGTAATCGATTGGACGCTGTAAGGGTAAAATTAGTGGGCTTGACACCACTCTACTCACCGGCTCCTTTTCTATGGACTGAAATCGTCTTTGAAGCAACGGTCCATTTTGAGTTAGTCTTAGTTCTCATGGGGATATTTATTTTTAGACAGAAATGGACTGCTTTTGGAAGCCAAATCAGTCCTAACGTCTTGATGGATGAATCTTCCTTGTCGCAGAAATTTAGTTGTACTTCCTGATCACTGGGCGGTATGGCACTCTATAATTTGGGGTGATTGGCGCACCACTTCCGTAATGTGAACCCGCCTTTGTTCAACACTGATACCAGCTGGGCTTGCATGTCTACTGCTGTTACTAGGCTATCCGAGCCGGTCATGACATCATCGACATAGAAGTTGTGGTCTATGATATGCGTATGCAGATGTGCCCGCCTCCTGTTCTCCGAGGCGTTGCAGACATTTGATTGCCAGGTACGGAGCTGCCGTTGTTCAACATGTCACCGTATTTAATTGGCAACACTTCATGGGCTGGGACGGATCATTTCTCCACCAAATGAGCTGGTATTGTCTATCCTCTTCTCTTACCCGAATTTGCCTGTACATTTTCTCGCTGTCTGCAGTGAAAACGAATCGAGGTAGTCGGAATCCCAGGAGTACTGCCCAGAGATCTTCCTGTAGCGTTGGACCCGGATCTCGTTCAGTGATCCCCCCGAAGTGGTTTTTGCTGATGCATCGAAGACTACTCGAAGTTTTATGGTACTGCTATCTGGTTTTAACACATGGTGGTGGGGAAGGAAATAATGCGATGAAGGTAGAGCGTTTGGGCTTATTTGTTTCATATGTTCTAGACTCTCATAGTCGTCCATGAACTTGATGTAAATTTCTTGTAGATCAGGAATTCTCGCTAAACGCCGTTCTTGTGATAGAAACCGACGTAAAGCTATGTCCTCTGACTCTCCCAATGATTTTGGGTCTACAGAGAAAGGCAGGCTTACCACAAATCGTCCTGCGTGATCTCTTCTGTAGTTTTGTTCAAATATGGTTTTGCAGCGTCTTTCCTTCACTGTGGGCTGGTTCTCACGCATGTCCATTCCGTCTTCTATTTCCCAAAACTTCTTTATGGTGTTCTGGATGCCTTCTTCTTCTATAGTGTACATCCCGCATGAAAGAGTTGAAGTTGCTGGTTGTAGTGTTTTCCCTGCTATTACCTATCCGAACGTGGTGTTTTGTAACGTTGGTAGGTTTGGTCCTAACTTGATCTGCCCAATGGAGAGGAGCTGGAAGAAATGCTCTGCTCCTAATAACACGTCTATGTGTTCTGGCTGGTTAAACTTTGGATCTGCCAGCCTTATGTTTTTTGGTATTTTCCATGATGAGACGTCAATCTCCTGGCTGGGTTGGGGAGAACTTATCTTGCTCAGAACGGACGCTTCTAGGTGGGTCGAGAATTCGTTTATTGTAGAGGTAAGTAGTACATTTACCCTCCGTTGAGTCACTTGCATGCTGTGTCTAATGCCTTGAATTCGCATATTTGTTCGACCTGGCCTCAGTGCTATTCTTCTTACCACTCTCGCTTATTAGGTTGACCTGAGTTCCAGAGTCCAAAAGAGCATTGCACTCGATCTGTCTTCCGTTGTTGCCTGACAACTTTACTCTAGCTGTGCCGAGTGTCTTTACTGGACGTGTTTAAGTTCTCGTCAATAACACTGATGAGCCCTTTGATATCGTTTCAGCTGGAGTCATGCCCTCCGAACATTGCTTTACCAGATATTCTTTCTCGTTCTTCATCTGGTTATTATGCAGAAGGGTGTTGTGTTTTAAACCACATTCCTTGCATCCTCGTAATTGACACCTGGAGCTAAAGTGTCCCGTTTTCAAACAATTTTTGCATAGCTTATTTCGCAGTATTAAGCTGTTGCGATTGCTGACGTCCATGTCTAAAAACCGTTGACACTGGTAGAGCGAGTGTATGAGGCCACATGGTATGCAATTTGAGCCTTATTGACTTGTGGGGGGTACAGATGACGTTAGTGCTGAGCGGGTTTTTATCTCCTCTAATTTGCTTGATCTGTTCCCAATGGCTTCTAGGGTTTGGAACCGTGCTTCCAAGAATCTCCGAAATTCTTCCACTACTGGTACCTCCTTTGGGTTGACCAGACTTTGCTCGTATAATACATGCGTTGAGTGGTCTAGTTTTTTTATCAGGATGCACATCAAGAGTGCATCCCAATCTGCCGTGTTGACACCCAGATTTTTTAAACCGAGAAGGCATTCGAGAGTGGTGTCATGCAATGCCTTAACGTAGCTGCCTGTAGCTGAGTTGTTTGGTTGCGCTGGTTGGTCGATCAGTTTGTTTACAAAAGCTCCGACCAATAACCTCTTGTTTTCGTATCGTTCTTGTAGCATATTCCATGCTGCGTCATATTGGTCGTCGGACGTCGAGAAATGTCTTATCAATCTCTTGGGTTCTCCAGTCAGGTTTGTCTTAAGGTACCACATTTTTTGGCATTTGCTTAGTGCCTGAGTGTGTACCATTTGGGTAAATAGGTCGGCGAACTGTCGCCACTTTGCATAGTCACTATTAAATTTGGGGATTGTAATTTTGGGCAGCTGAACTGTCGGCACTGGCGCTAGTTGTGCCTGTGGCTTATTCTCCATTCCCTTGGTGTGCAAATCTAGCATTGTCTGTTGTACAATTGCTTCCAGATCGATATGTTTGCTTGCCTCATATCCGTTCACCGAAGGGTCATCGCTTAGTTCTCCAATGGTTTGGTGAATTTCTTCTAGTTGAGCCCAGTAGCTGCGAATGGTTTCAGCGTTGAGTTGATAGAACGCGGTGGGTTGAGTAATCTTACTCATGGTACTCCATCTGTCGATCGCTCGAGTAAGTGACTGCCCAATAATTTTGTGCCGGCGAATCAACTTCGTTATTTCAGCCTGATTCGTTGCACCTTCTGAGGTGATACTATGGGTATCTTCGCGTGGTGTGTCAACATCGGGTGCCACAGGGGCACAGGTTAAGCACGTTTGTTGGATAACGTCGGGGTCACCAAATGTCTAAGTTTATAGAGGAACAAGGCCTCTTTTGACCTTCCTCTGTTTATTATTAAATCTACTACGATCTGACTTCGTCAGGGCACATAAACCCGTGACGTGATTTTTGTTATTTGCGCCTAGGCTCCTTTACCTATGCGTCAATATTAGTTGGTGATCCAACAGTTAACCGAGACTTCAACGTAGTTCCCGAAAAAATAGATGATTCCAAACAAATTGCGTTGATGCTCACCTCTTGACGAGTGAAAATAGAATCACATTTATTTTCGAGCATATTTTGTCTTATATACAAAAATCTAAAAGAACTTACTACCTAACAATTTCTTGTACAGTTGGAAAACAAGATTCCTTCCACTGTACCTATAATAAAAATATACAACTCGTCAAAAGATATACATTTTTGGCGGATTATTTCGTAAGGTCCCTGCTGGATGATGTCGTAGTGTTCCGCCGAACACTGCTTACCGTGGAGGAAAAATACACCAGCGGAGCGAACACAGTCATAAATGATACACGGAGAAGTGGATTTCGAATCCTTATTTATTGTTTCTATTTTTGTTTCGTAAGCACTATAAGGTTCTAACATTAATTTTGCTTAGGTGATATTCGACCTTACATTACACACGCGCGATTTACACCGTGCACACTCGACCGTCACAACTTCTCGACCTCTAACAATCGCGATTTAATTAGGCATACCCTTTCTTTCTCGGATTACGACGCGCGGATCGACCTCCTCGTAGGGGTTCTCGAACTTCTGCTCGAAGTAGACTATCTCGTCTCGTTGACGATCAGAATTAGACTGCCTGTCTGCCCACACAGATATCCAGATTCCAAACCGGTATCCGTATCTGTACGGAAAAATTTTTCTATTCGATCTGCTAACAGAATTCCGGAAATCTCTGTTAGCAGCATGCTATTTCATCCCAGGGGTAATTTCCTATTTTCCTGAAAGGAGAAAGTCATTCCTTGCATACATCATTATCATTGGTGATAGAATTTCATTTCCACGGCCTTCTGTTTGCACAGAACATCTGGCGCTCAGACCAGAGATATTCGGCGATTGTTTTGACGTGCAGTCCGTGGGTCTTATTTGAACTTGGTACCCGGAATCGAAATCCATTAGATCTTTATAATGGTGCGAAATTCTAGCGTGGCCGTGGGACCGGAGTATTGCCTTTGTTGGCTTAACTCCTCATAAATTATCGGATATCTCGTTGAGATATATTCGATTGCGATAGGTCGTGGCTGCCTTCTGTTGTTCAACGGATTTGGGTGGTCCTTGCGTTAGATTACCCGCACGTGCATCCGTTGATCGGCTCATTCTTTGATGATAGCAATTCTTTTGTATCGAATTTCGGAATTGCCGGTTCGATGAGATGTTCCTGGGCGCAGGCAGCATGTATGGCATTTTGGGAATTGTTTTTTTTTAGGAATAGAACGCATGGATGTTTATACCTTTGTTTCAGGCATGCTGAATTATAATTGTTGAGCTTGACCTAAAAAGCTTTGGGGACGTTCAGTTCCCTGCTTTTTGGTGTCGGTCTCAACGTTGGCTGCGAGTTGCAGGCCCTATGGTGGGACTTTGGGGCACACGTCTGTGGGCGCGTGCAACGCTCTCAGGTAAGTAAGTTCTTTGAAGGTAGGAACCTTACCTGCGCAGAATTGTGCGTTCGTAGAACGCTACACATTTTCTTGCCACGTCAAGTGATGGGACGAACATTTTCTTAATTACCTATGTTCTTTGTTCATTTCATGTATCAATACAAATCGATACCGCCGCGGCTGCATCTGAGAAAACCCCTAATGGAATATTCCTTTGCCTGCGTCATAAAAATGTGTGCATCGAGGTCGTTTCATGGGACGGGAATTATCTGCTAAGATATTTGCCGTAGAAAAGGGAACCGTCATAAAAAAAAAATGGTATTTTGTGAAAAGGTACTTGAAAACTCAAAAAGATAATTTGTAATCGCGTAGTGATGTGCGATGTTTGTAATGACACATGAAATGAACTTATCCTATGATTTAGAAAAAAAATGATACAAATACTTAAATTAACACATGTCTTCTTTAATCTCGGATGATTTATTGAATTTTTTACTAAACAATCAACACACTATACTTGAGGAACATTACAAAGAGATCTTAAAATGTATTGCATTTCTAAGAAAATTTGAAAACGTACCTTCCGTCGAGACTATTCACGGATGCCATTACACCAATTGCCCTTGATCTTCCAATACATGTAAAGCGGGCGCCGATACTTGCTCGTGTCATAGAATTGAAAGGGCAGTGAACAGAATAAATACTTTATTAGTATTTTATAAGAAAAAACAAGTACGCCTTTATTAGTACGCATTTGTGGTTCGATTTGAAAACATGTCCAATATAAATACTGCGGAGATTCTTAATAAGATTTTTAAATTTTTAAAAGCGAATCAACACATTCTACTTGCTGAACACTACAATGAAATACTAGATTACATTTCATTTTTAAGGAACTTATCCTGCAACACGTGCCATTTTCAGGAAAATCTTTGCAAAAATAAACCAGACACTTGCGCTTGCTTTATGAATGAAGATAAAATGATTAGAATTAAGAAAGTATGAATATGAAAGTATGAAAGATTAATAAAATAAAAAAAAATAAAAAATGTGCAGTTGTATCTGTGGGAAAATAGAGAAAATAAATTATAAAAGAAAACTAGCTTTGCTTTTTTATTCATTATTTTGTACGATGAGTAAACGAAATGTTGTTGAGGAATTGCATAAACCTGCACGAAGACATTTTATCAGACGTCGAGTTATAATTAAGGGGTTTGATGACACATGGCAAGCGGATTTGGTAGAAATGATACCTTATAGCAGTGATACTCAACGTTTTTTGACTCCGGGCCACATACATATATTTGTAAAGCTTCGCGGGCCGCAAGTGATACCTTGGCAAATCAAAACCCGTGTCGGGGGGTTGTCGTGTAATAGTATATATCACTTCTATCAGCATACGGTTCATTAAATATTAAAATAGTGATAAAAGTAAAACTCAAAAGTAACATGTATCGTTTATTACAAAATTAGTGTGATATTTGATATTGTGATAAATTTTCAACAAATTTAGACAAATCAGGCTTATAATTGCTGCATGCTACCCTCAATGCGTCACCAAGGTGAGAATCAGTAAGTCGATTCCTGTATACGTTTTTTGCATATTTCATTTTGGAATATGATGATTCACAAAGATATGTTGATGCAAACAATGTGAGGAGCAGGAAGGCACAATTTTTTACAGTCTTGTATTTTTCTGGAACTAATTTCTAAAAATGGATGTACTCCTGTCCTTCTCTTTTTTCTTCAAAAATAGCTTTCAGATTAGTATCGTTCTTAAATTCAATAAATTCGTCAAAAAGCTCTGCATAATTATATCCCAATGCAGCTAAATTTGTTATAGTGGCTATTTCTAGGTGCCAGGGATTTTCTATGAGTAACAAACAATTCTTGATACAACGTAAGTCCTGAAATCTGCTCTTAGATTCCTTAGCCAAGGCAGCTAAATAATTTAAAAATATCGTATAGTTTTCTTCAGAAACATGTATACCTTCTTGATTAGCTTTTATTATAGTTGGAAAGTTATGGAATACCTGGTTCTCTATTTCTTCGTGGTAGATGTTTAGTTTCTCTTAAAAAGCAAATACTTTATTCGCCATCTGCGTAATGATTTTATTTTCGCCTTGTAAGCCACGATTGAGTTCATTAAGTTTTTCTGCGATATCACACAGAAAAGCCAAAAGACACCACCATCCATCATTGTCAAGTTCGATGTAAATTTTATTATTTTGCTGTAAAAACAAAATAATTTCATGCCTCAAAGAATAAAACCGTTCCAGAACTTTTGCTCGGCTTAGCCACCTCACCGAGGTATGTAAAAGGACGTCACTATAGTTACTGTTCAATTCTTCCAAACGACTTTTAAATTTCCTGTGGTTCAGTTCTTGTGCTCTAATATAATTAACTATACTTATTACAGTCTTCATTGCGGCGTCTATTTCGGCAATGGATATACGTGCTGCTAAGTTCTCTTGGTGAATGATACAGTGGAAAGATAAGAGATTTGTTAAATTATATTTCTTTTTCAATAAAGTAATAAATCCTTTTTCAGATCCGATCATTGAAGGACATCCATCTGTGCATACACAAACCAATTTTTTAATATCAATATCATTGTTTTCCAAAAATGTACTGATAGTATTGAGATAGTCCGTCCCTCTGGTTTGATTTTTCATAGGAAGAAATTTCAAAAAATCTTCATGAACTGAAAATTCATTTTGTCCGGTACAATATCTAACAAAAACGGAACATTGTGATGTTGCTGAAATATCGGTGCTAGAATCAAAAGCCAAACTAAAATATTTGCATTTCTTCATATCTTCTATGATGCGATTAAATATGTGTTTAGCAATATCGTCAATGCGTCTAGCAAAGGTAGAATCAGAGAGCTGCATACTTTTGATCTGAGATATTATTTGACATTTATTGCTAAATTTATCAAATAATATGTTGGAAGCACTGAGGAAACATTCTTTCACAACCTCTGCGTCAGTAAATGGTTTCATATGTTTACCAAGTATGTAACAAATTTCATACGACGCTCTTGTCACCGCTGCGTCATGTGATACCGCCATTGATATGATATTTTGTTGATGTTGTAAAGACTTCTTGAAGAATGTTAACTTTTCACGTCTTATTAAGGAGCCACGAGGAAAAGTTACATTAAATGTTTTGTGCTTTGTGGTATAATGACGAAGAATATTATATTTTTTTAAAATAACACTCACGACAGATCAAACATGTGGTCGAACCATGTTTATTTGCAACAACGAAATATTCTTCTTCCCAATTGTCTTGGAACACTCTCTTTTCGTCAGATATTTTTCGTTTACATTTCGAAGACACTCCCGCCATTATGGGTAATTAAATTATAACAATACAATATTATATAAGACAGCAAAAAATGCTATTGTATCCGTGTTCCGCGTAATGTTTACTTGAAATAAAGCCACAACACTGGAGCTGTCAAACATTTATGTGTTGCCACAAGAAAAATTATTTGCGCGCATACTTGTCTGTCAAATGTTTGTTTTTTGGGAATAAATCTAGCGTGTGCAATAGCAACACTCTATACCAGATCTGATATTGACACGACAACGGTGGGTGGTTTGGTATATTTATGCGACAAGGACAATCCTCTTCGGGTGTCACTATCTGCACGTCAAAGTCAAAATTAATCTCAAGATATACGAAATATAGAATGCCAGATTTTGTAAACCATGAATGTCTTTAGGGCCGCACAAAAAAGCTCGGCGGGCCGCAGGTTGAGTATGGCTACCTTATAGCAGGGAAAACAATGGACATAACTTTTTACTAACCGTAATTGATACTTTTTCAAAGTATGCGTGGGCAATTCCTTTGAAGAATAAAACTGCATCATCCATTACAGAAGCTATGAAATCAATTTTCAGTAGTTCCTGTCGAACACCAAAAAATCTACAAACTGACGATGGCAAGGAGTTTTGCAATAAAATCTTCCAGGTTCTAATGAGAACACATAAAATTCATCATTATTCGACGTATAGTACATTGAAAGCTTCAATAGTTGAACGTTTCAATAGGACTCTTAAGGGGACATTCCGGTTTGTCGGGTCAGAAAATAGATTATTTATATGATTTTTTTAAGAGAACGTATTAAAGATATAACAACTTTTTTTTTTTAAACATTTTATTCATCTTTCGAGTACGTTTGTAAATTTTGTCGAGTCACTCCGGAACCCCCCCCCCCCCCCCCCCCCCCCCCGCGCGTGTTCAAAATCACTTTTATCTTTTGTCTAATTTATCTCCAAACTTTGAATGCGTTTTTCTCTTTTTTGAGTGTGGTGTAAGCGATAATATGAAAACGGTGCATGCGATTCTTATGAAAGTTCGCACACATACTTTTAACAAGCACACGCAAATTGTGAGTGAATTACTTTTTTCTTTGTTTATTTATTTTTTTAGTTATAACTAAAAAATAAACCAAAAAAGGGCCGAAAAATCAATTTTTTTCAATAGTCCGCCATTTTGTTGTTTTTTATCATTTGGCGTAGGATATCTTGTACGCTTGCCTAATAATAAAGAAGGGCTATTGAATTGGACTAACCACAAAAGAAGACCATTTGTTAATGAATTGATTAAATGTAAAATTATTAATGAAAAGGGTGGATACATTGACTTGATTAATATTGAATAAATAAAACGCAGTTATTTAAAAAGTAATATTCGTATTATTTATATGCTCTCTTAAGATATAACCATATGATATGTTTGTTTCGCTATCCTCATATCGAATAATTCGTAATTTGATTTGTAATCTGTATCATATTTTGTTATGTACTCGATTTCTCCATTGCTCAGAATCCTTACCGATTCATATTCACGATATTCAAAACATTTAATTAACAACGATCTTCTCTCAAAATTACTATCATAAGAACATCGAATTTTTAGTTCCTTGTTGCCATCAAACTCGAATTTGAAATCTCTATAAAAGATGTGTTGACTCTGGATATATCCAGCAATATTTATTTCCTTTCGTATTAAATCTTGCCTGAACGCCTCTATTGCCTCCTCCACGTTCACATATTTAAAAGTGTCAACATCTTCAGTAATATCCTTGCCATTAGTTATATTAGACAATGAAGTAGTGGCGGTGGTGGTGGTGATGATTGTGCTGGCGGTAGTAGCACTAATTGTTGTTGTTGTTGTATTTAAATCTGAATAATTCTGATGTTTTAAAAGTACAAATGATAAATCAATTTGTATGCGATCATTATCTGGTAAAATAATGTCAAATTCAAGATTTGATGAACTGCTGCTGCTGTCGTTTAATTGATCCCTTGCTGTTGGTGCTGTTATATTTTTATTTATTTGTTGGGTTATTATTATTATACCTTATTATCCTTGCCAGAATTGGTTGATTAATCTTTTGTCCATCTATTAAAACACATATTTTTCTTTACTGTACTTTATTTTGTTTTGATCTTAATTATTTTTTTTTACACTATTTCCATTTGTTCTTCTTATAATCCTTGTTACACGATTTCCAATTGGTCTTCTTATAATCTTCGTTACACTATTTTCAATTGGTCTTCTTATAATCCTTATTACACTATATCCAATTCGTCTTCTTATAATCTCTGTTACACGATTTTCAATTGGTCTTCTTATAATCTTTGTTACACTATTTCCAATTGTTCTTCTGATTTTAATAACACTAATTTTAAACGTTATTATTATTCGGTTTGTCACTAGTCAACACTATTGTTACACGTTATTTTATTAGTCTTGTTACTAGCCAATCGTCTTTACAATACTGCTCTCACCGTCTCAACCAAACATCCGAACAACCACACTTAAGAAGTCCGTTCTCCATCAAAATCAAAACCCAACTCAATTGTCCTTTTTGGACTCGATCCCAAAACCAGCCTCGTCTTCAACAATGGCCCGAACAGCCACTCTCATTCCACTTTCGTTGTTCGTTTTTTTTTTTTGTACTGTTTTCTCGAGGTGTGAAACCTGGTTTCTTTCACCAACTCAAAGGATCTCTCCTTTTTTGCCTGGTCCCCTTTTTTTTTGTGTTAAACTTAAAGAAAAATCAATAGCGCGTTTATTTCGCCTATTGTATTTCTTTTGCCTAATGGATTTTTCCGTGGGAAACTCATGAAGGAGGATCAATCGTGCCGAGGCGAATGTTTATTTTGTTTTATTGCCTTTTCGTTTGTTCTAACTTAATTTGGTAAGAACGAAAACTGGCGCTGATTGTTCTAATGGTTTTAGATAACCATTTTTCTGAAAGGATCATAAAATTGCGGGCGCGCATTTTCATGATTCCCATCGATTTTGGTTCGGACGACGGAATCTGGTCCGCACATTTGCCTTTTAGGGGTTTTTGTTGGGTGAATCCTTGGTTCAATGATTATCTTTCGGCTATTATATGAGTAAATTTAGCGTTCAGCTCAATTTACTTGCCATTTAATTTATTAGCGCAAATTGCACGTTTTAGCTCGATTTGCTTGCTATCAATTTATGCGGGACCAGTGGGTGTATGGGGTAATGCTTTGTTTTAGGTTGTTTCCCTATCCTTTATGGGGATGCTTCTTGGCGTGTATTGCCGCTAGCGGTGGAGACTGACTCCAAATAGGTAAGGTTTATGGGCTGGCTGGTTGTGGCCGTAACAGTGCAGCAAAAGTTACTGCAACAAATTAGCAAAATGATATGTACTGGTAACATTTTTTTGAAATTATTGCTTAGCTTAAAGTGAATGTTCTTGAAAGACTAAAATGCAATTAGTATTCGCCTTCGTATTTATTTACGTAATCTTCTTCACTCATATTATCTCCATTTACATTTCGCTTCTTTCGAATTTTCATGTACTCCAACCTTACTTTCATTTTTCTTTCGGCAGCTGTTTTCTTTCTCCTTTGTTCTTTTTCATCGTTTATTTCATCATCAATCATTAACATTGGTGCAAATTCCCAATCATTTTCATCGGAGAATGGACAATCTGAAAGAAAGCAATCTACTCTCGACCGTTTTCTACAATTACTGTCAGCCTGCCACTAGCGTTATATTACCTCCAATTGCTTCTATTTTTATGTGCTGACCTTTCTCAGTACCTCCGATTTGCAAATCTTGAATTTTGTTTGATGATTCACCATTTAAAATTTTTGCTAATAGTGTTCGGTTACCATCTTCTGGTGTCACATACATTTCTAATACATATCCAATTATTGTGACATCTCCAAACGATAATTCTCGCCGTGCTTGCGTACAAGTACAAAACTTGTGACCATCTTTTAAAGTTTCACACCAAAACATGACTATAAATACAACTCTTCCGTAATAAAGTATGGAATAATCTCCCCAACGGTTTCACATTCAACCTGAACCGAACTTTATGCTCCTTAAAATGCTTTTTAAAACGTATTGAATCTCTTCCTACTTCACTTACTTCAAACTCAATTTCTTTATCTCCGCTCTCGTAGAACATTAATCATTATGTGTTACCCCCATTCATTCAAGTAACTTCTTATATATATATATATATATATATATATATATATATATATATATATATATATATATATATATATATATATATATATATATTTTTTTTTTTTTTTTTTTTTTTTTTTTTTTTTTTTTTTTTTTTTTTTTTTTTTTTTTTTTTTGGTTTCGGTAGGAAGGTGGAAATCTTCAAAAGATACCTCTAGACCGATCCAGGGGCATGCCGGATTTTTACCGACTAAAACCGCCTCCCGCCAGGCTCATATTCCCGTTGATCCCCGCGGAACTTTCTTTTAGATATTCCATCGCGGAGCGGGACGGAGTTTACCTGTTACTCCGCTCGTCACGTCGCAACTGCTGCTTCATTTCACAGAGAATACCATTTGTTACGGACCATGCCTGTTTTGAACTAAGCATGTAATCTATTACTCCAGCCGGAGTAACTGTCCGTCTCGTGTGCCTCTCCAAAATCGTTCGTGCGGTCTCGAATCTCACGCACTCTGTGAGTACGTGTTCCGCATTCTCTACTTTGCCTTCGCAATACAAGCAGTATGGGTGATTCACATACTTATACTTGTGCAAGTATTGCCGAAAGCATCCATGTCCTGATATTAGCTGAATCAAGTAGTAATTCAGCTCGCCATGTTTTCTTTTCACCCATGTTTCTATATCGGGTATCATGGTGTGGGTCCATCTTCCCTTGGTGGAAGAATCCCACCTTCGTTGCCATTCTCTTAGGCTTGAGAGCTCTAATTGTGTCCGCATTCTCCAACGATTCTCTTGGGAGACCTTATGCCATGCAGCGTTTTCTTTAGCTGCAATGTCAAGTGGTGTCCTTCCGGCCAAAACATTTATGGCATCTTCGGATACCGTTCGAAATGCACAACATACTCTTAGTGATGCCAGTCGATGCGCTGAGTTCACTCCCCTCATGTATGACTTATACTGCGCGGCTCCTGCCCGTATGTGAGCTGCATACATTATAGTGGAGGTGTTGACACTGGTTATGAATTTCCTTATGTGGGGCCGGGGTCCTCCAGTCTCGCCAAAACTTTGCATACTCTTGCCGTTTTTTCACTCCTTTTCCTCAGGTGTTCCTTGAAGCTCAACCTGTTGTCGAGTATAACACCAAGATATTTAATATAGGGACTGGATCTGATTATTTGTCCTTCTATTTCCAAATCAAGGAGTTCAACTTTCTTGCGGCTGCTTATTAAAACTGCCTCCGTCTTATGTCCAGCTAGTTTCAGTCCTGCCATATCTAGCCAGCATTTAATGATCTGGATTGCTTGGGAGCAAATATTCTCCAGGTCATCTAGATGTTTAGCGACGGCTACTATTGCCAAATCATCTGCGCACCCAATGATTCTAACCCTTTCTGGTACATTGACTCTGAGCACACCATCATACATGATATTCCATAACAGCGGAACTAATACAGATCCCTGAGGTACACCCGCTGTTATTTTATATTCCCGTGGTCCCTCATCTGCGTCATAGAGCAGTCTTCTATCCGATAGATAGTTTGCTAATATTCGCACCAAGTAGGGTGAGACTTGTAGATCGCACAACGCTTCTAGAATCCGATTCCAATTCACCGAGTTAAAAGCATTTTTTACATCAAGCGTCACCACCGCGCAATTTTTTGTACCTCCTAGTCATCGTGCTCCAGCTATTGCATTGCGAGCGATGTCACACACCACAGATATTGCCTTTCCGGTTGATCTACCTTTCCGGAACCCATACTGCGATTCAGAGAGCCCCGATGTTCCCTCAGTGAATTCTTCCAGGCGAGTGGCAATTACTCGCTCAAGCAGTTTTCCTGTTGTGTCCAGCATGCACAACGGGCGATAAGACGACGGCTCTTCTGGATTCTTGACACCTTTTGGTATAAGCACAAGCCGCTGTTTTTTCCATCGTTGAGGAAATTGTCCTGTTTGAAAGCAGGTGGTGAAGAGACTGCTAAAGACTTCTGGCTTTTTTGTTAGAGCAGTCTTCACTACAGCGTTAGGGATACCATCCAGTCCCGGGGTCTTGTTTTGTTTTATCACCCCTGCAGCCAAGAGTACCTCTTCGGTGGTCACGGGAGGTATCTCTCATTCAGTGATACTCCACTGCTCTTGTACTCTCAATACCTCATCGCACTGCGGGAAGAGGACAGCAATGATTCTGCTGTAGTCTTTTCATGACTATCCTGTAAGCGCTGCCCCATGGGTTGTTATTTAATTCATCCCTTAGGGAGGAGAACGCGTCATATTTGCTTTTGCGGATCACATATATATATATGTATATATATATATATATATATATATATATATATATATATATATATATGTATGATCGTAAAACAAAAAGTGTCACACAATTAACCTACCCCCAACTTTTTTAAATATTATTTTATTAACAATTATTTATTATAGGGTATCCACCAAACTTACCCCTAACTGTTCTTCAGTTGATGTCCGCGGTTAGCTGCTCGCTGGATGTCTTCAAGAACACAACACATTTAGTAGTTTTATTTTTCTCACTGTTAGGATTTATTTTACTTAAACTTTCGTATTTTTTATTTACATTTTTCTTTAACACAAATTTTATTGAAAAGAATTATTAAAGATTCTTTTCAATAAAATTTGCACTTCCGCACGGGCACACGACTGCTTAACTCCCAAAAAACAATCTTTTAATTCACACGATTTTCCCGCAAAACTAATTTGCATATTTTATTTCATGCACAACGACTTTTAAATTATTGAACTATTGTTTTTGGGGATATACTATTGTAATGGGAAAAAGGTGATTTGGAGGGAAGGGACGGATATGCACGTGAAGACACGAGATGTTAATTATTCAAAGGGGGAGTGATAATTAATTGAACTTTAATTATATAACAACTGCCCAAAATTGTATGTACTTTTAATTACATGCACGTAGCTAACTTTTACAATATGTCTGGAGTTGCAAACGATTTGTTTAGGTCTTCGTGTTACAAAAGTTACATTACCGTCCTGACATTCTGTCAAAAAAGTACCAGGATTTGATTATTTAAAAAGCCCACTTAAAGGGATTGTCGAAATTCTTTTTGTCGCTAAGTTGGCCCAACTACTCTCTATCCTGACGTGAAGTTCGAGTGCCATCTATTATGTATGCTAGGATACAACAGACCTTGACAAAAATGTACCAAAAAAAAAAAACCGTCGCGACTGGAATCTTTGCAGTCAATGCCGTTTTCAATAATTTTTTCCGCGCCCTCGTAGAGTCTAAAAAAAACTATTATTAATGAAAACTCACAATCACGGCTCACACAAAAAATATTTTACTACAACTGAAGATGACCACTACTGATAACAACACAGCAACTCAAACGTCGACGACGACGGCGATGATGAATCACTTCCATCCAAACCCACGAACAACTACTAATAACAACACCGCTCACTACAACCGAAGATGAGCACAACTGATAACAGCACAACAACCCAAACGACCATGAATAACTTTGATCCAAGCCGTCGCGCCCAATCAACAGAGGAACCTGGAATAATCATAGCGAACATTTTTCTTTTTAAACCCGAAAGAATAATATGGCAATAAACAGTACCGTAAGTGAATAACTTGACGTTCCTTAATCTTTTATATTTGGAGTACGAGAGCTTTCTTAAGGGTATGTCTTCACGCACCAATGACTTCGGAACAAAACTAACCGGACTACCGGTATCCAAGAGAGAGTAGGAATTTTTATAATTTGTGCGATGTATCTCGATGCCGCACGAGGAATGTCGTTGGGGAATAGCGAACGATGGAGCACGTTGGGGATGAATTGATCAACGTTGCCTGAAACCAAATATGTTATAACTTTAAGGAACAGCATCTTTCAGCTTGAAGTTCCCGCGCTGAATCGATGTTTGATGACATTGCTTGTACCTCCGTATGTTGATGATCACGAGGTTGAGTACTACACTTATTGTTGCTGAAACGAAAAGACTGAAACGAACAAACGGCGCTTATTCCAGCGACGCATCAGTCTCGCTTTTGTAACACTTTTATTGTATCACTTTTAATATATATTTGATTGAGATATAATTGATATTTTAAGGGACTTACGTGGTTATCCTTTCTTGGGGAGTTAACTGTTGTCCTGGTGGCTGCTGGATGAGAGGTAACTGTTGTCCTTCACAGATTGATATCCCCCGACAATAGGAAAATAGTTTTTACGAAAGCACTTACACCACCGAAAGGAAAAGAACACTTATTGTTTTTATTTAATATATATATATATATATATATATATATATATATATATATATATATATATATATATATATATATATATATATTTTTTTTTTTTTTTTTTTTTTTTTTTTTTTCTATACACTTTTCTAAATGCGATTTAACTTATTTTATTTTAGTTTAACATTTACTACACGCAACTCTCCACAACGACAACGATTCACTGACTGACTACCACTTTATCAAAAAATCTCAACTCATAAAAACTCACCCTTTGATCCAATGAACAGGTACTTTTCTTCTTTGATCACCCATTCTCGATCGCACCCTCGCTCTCATCTTCCCATTGCCACGCCCATTGAGGTCAGTAAACTCTTGCGAATTTACCCGACGGTCAATGAACTAGGATAATGAGAAAACACAACGACGAGCATGACGATTATAGGGTTGTTTGGCTTTCGCTTGCAACGAAAGCGAAACCAAGTAGGACAGCATGACCCCGTTTCATGTTTTCTTTGCTCTCAGTGTGCAGCTTAAAAATGCACATCGAGAGGGGAAGCCGCATCGGTTGAAAAGTATTCTTTTCATACTTTTCACCAGACGCTGATGTTTTTGATCCGCAGCCGGTGGCCGTGTCAAGCGAGGTCAACGACCGCGGCTGATGCTTGGGATATTATCGGCGTGTGGGTAAAGATAGGTCAAAGGAATGCGACAACTCAAACTGTTGCTTTATGTAACAACAGTGTGGCTTACCCAAGCTTTGCCGTTGCTAATCGGGCATGACATTCTTGACCTCCCATAGGAAATCTCATGGGATATATCCAAGAATGTTGTCCCTTTATACCAGCACATAATGTGAATCATTTTAATGATTCGCGGGGGTGGTTTTAATTTTGATTCTACTGCGAATCACTTTAATGATTCTCGAGGGTGGTTTTAATTTTGAATATTAATGCGAATCAATTTAATGATTCGCGGGAGTGTTTTTAAATTTGGACTTTAATGCGAATCAATTTAATGATTCGCGGGGGTGTTTTTATTCTGTAACACTTTTAAGTGGACTGTATTTTCCGGCACTGGCCGGCCAACGATGCTTTCTCAATTCCAAGGATTGTACCTCCAGAGCCGGACTCTTCTCTGGATGAAACGGGCGTTTGAGTCTTGCCCAGTACAAATCTCTAATTGACAGAAACTATCAGGTAAATTCAAAACGTGACCCAATTATACGCTTATATTCCTATTTATTTCTTATTCCTGATTATTAGTTATATTTTACAATAATAAATCTTTATCTCTTTATGACGCTAGTCTTGATCAAGACTGATTGGGCAGGAGTTTCTTCGACGACTCCTGGTGTTTCGCCTTTTTTTTTTTTTTTTTTTTTTTTTTTAATATACTGCATTTATTTGACCAAAAATTAATAGTTACAATAAGTAATACAGATAACTTATAATAGATTGGTTACATAATAAGTGTTTACATGTTATTTGTTAACATTTTTCAAACAATTCTTTTTAGATGTGCTTAAGATTTAATGTGATTTATATATATTGTTAATTTTGTTTTTCCTGGAAAAGGTCAGAAGAAAAACCAGGAACTCTGTTTATTTTAACTTAGTCTGTGGGTAGGTTTCACTCGATACGCCAGCACGGGCGAGGGTTGAGTAAAGCACCACAGTTGTTCGATTTGAAAAGTAATGGAAATAAAACACCAGCCTGTTCAGTTAGTAAGATGTCCTCTTTATTTGAATTCACTTGTGGCAAGCTATAATTCGTTATTTTTAAACGCAGTGTCATTTAATGTTGATTAACTGAATATATTAAAGTTAATAAGGGGAAGCTTAGTTTAGTTCTTAACACGTATATTTTTAGGCAAGCACTTCGCTATAATTCGTTATTTCGAAATACAGTGTCATTTAATGTTGATTATTACAGTTAACAAGGGGAAGCTTAATTTGGTTCTTAACACGTACATTTTTAGGCAAGCACTTCCATCGGAGATATAAAATGTGGCGACCTAATAACCTACTATCGCGACAAGGTTTGTTGAAATTCACTAGCACAAGGTAACATACATTTGGGTTGATATCAAGTTATATTCGATAACGCGTCCGTAAATTGTGGCGACTAAAACTCGACTCCCCGAGCGCTCTTCTCGGTAGCTATCATCTGACTCCAATTTGAACGACTCTTTTCAGACAGCCGACGAAAACAACAAAAAAAACTAAAAGATCCGCCGCCAATGGCGAAGGTTCAGACAAAAGAAAAAGAGCAAAACTCATGTAGCAGATCGAATCGGCTGCTACATGTTTGGGCAAGATAAACTGCCGCCATACGCAAGGGATAGATTCTTGACTGACGTGAGTCAATAAAACCCTTGCCGAAGGCAGAAATCTATCTTGGAAAAATGTATCGGACATTGGGCATGGCAGCTGTTAGATCATCTAGCATAAACAAATTTCGGTCGTATGACTCGATGCATGTTATGTAAGGGATGTGTTAATGCCCTTGAAAGGCACTGTCAGGCGAAAGTATCCGCTTGAATGTTTACTTTGTGTAAACTAAAATTGGTGGCCATGACCGATGCTGGTGATAGTTCCAAGAAACGGCAACGGATCATAAAATCGGTCATGCTTTGATCCAAGCAAAATATGCGCGCCTGAAAGGCCAATGTTTGATTTGATCTTCTTTACTTAAGGAAAGATAGATCGTAGACATGCCGTTGGAAATCTGGCTTGCAGCTGTGCAAGCAACCCGAAATAATGCTAGGTCAATGAATGGGTACGAAAATAACACACGGAAAAATCAGCGTGTGTTGGTGGATATGTGCCATCCATTGTTCGGTCGCGGAAGCTCGGTTGATGAATTGATGTCATGGCAAGATGATAATCTTGCCGTGAATTATGCTTTTAGGAATGACCGTGGGGAAGAGGTTTGGAAAAGCACCCAAAAACAGGTAAGCTGCCTAATATATATTTATGTCGGTTATCCTTGGGGATAACCGAACTAATTCCAGCGACTTGGTTGGCGGTTAATGCCGTAGCAAGGTTGCGTAACCTTGCTGAAGATTCGACTTCAAGGTAAGTCGCATCGCTGGGAATGGTGGGGATCGAGCGATGCATGGCTCTTCGGGCCCTGAAAAGCCCCACAAGTCTACTAAAAATTACTTAACATAACTTAATCTAACTAAATCTAATCCTATTTACAATTTACAATATTTGATATTGCAATGATAGTGACAATTTGGAATTGACTTAAAAATAATATTTACAATTTTTAGTTATGGATGTGCGATTTCTCGTTGGGATTGAGGATAGTAAGGGATATGGTCAGGTGTGTTCTTGAAGGAGGGGGTTGCCACTCGATTCTGTGTTAAAAGTAAGAATCTTGAAGAATGGTTGGATGTTGCTATATTTGAAATGATTGGGTGCCAGTTCGGTGTTGTGGTACACGACCTCGTTTAAATCGTTAACCAGTCTGCCTGAGGTGAAGAGAGTCCTGATTTGGAGACAATTACGGTAGTGCGCTCCCGTATTGGAGGAGGGTGATGGTAGGTCTGTTATTATCAGGTTGGGATTGTTAGGAAGGTTTTCTGTGAAATTTATCGACAGTTCTAGAATCCGTATATCCAGTCGTTCGATGCCTGCGGTGTTGTAAAGGTCGTTGTTACAATGGTATCTATATGAGTTGGTTTTGCGGTGTAAGCCAGTGATAAACCGGAAACATGTTCGTTCAAACACTCGTAATTTCTCCATTTGGGAGGGTGAGATGTGGTACCATAATGGGCAGGCGTATGTAAGAGTAGGTCTGATTATCTGTTTGTAGATGAGCTGTTTGACCGTAAGAGACAGGCCTTTAGGTTTCCATAACAGGTTAAGCTGTATTGAGGCTTTTTGAAGGGAATTTTTGATGTGGGTTGAGAATGACCAGTTGTTGGAAAGGGTTACTCCCAAATATTTTAGGATTTTGGAAGGTTTTATGAAGGTGTTATTAAGATTTAGTTTGATTTTGTTGTGGCAACGTTTAGTGTTGTTTGAGCAGTGAGCGTTTTTGCCCTTAAACACTGTTAGCTGGGTTTTGGTTGGGTTGAGGCGAATTTTCCATTTGTTAAAGTATGCTGAGATGAGCGGGAGGAAGTTGTTAACGCGGTTTCTCGCCGCTTTGACAAATCTACTGCTAGAGTAGATTAAAGTATCGTCAGCATAATTTAGCATTACAACACTAAGTGGAGGTTGGGGAATATCGGATGTGTATAGAAGATATAAAAGTGGTCCAAGAATGGATCCTTGGCGAACTCCTGCGGTTATGTTATGAGTTTGTGAGAGGGAAGAATTTATTCTGACCATGAATTTCCTCCCAGAAAGATAAGGTGCTAAAAGCTTTGTGATGTTGGAATTCAAACCAAATAAGCAGTGCAGCTTATAAAGAAGTCCTGAGATCCAGACACAATCAAATGCTTTGGAGATATCGAGAGATATGCATACGGTAGGGCATTGGTTTTCTATACCAGTTGTAACATCGTGTGTAAATTTTAGTAGGGCATGGCAAGTAGAGTGTCGCTCACGAAAGCCAAATTGAGAATTAGGGATGAGAGCGTTATCACTGGCAAACGAGAGAAGGTTTTGGTAGATCTTACATTCCAATATTTTGCTTAGGGTGTTCAATAAAGATATCGGACGATAGTTGGAGGTGTTATTGGAACTGCCGGACTTTTTAACGGGAATTACTACCGCAATTTTCCAGTTCTCTGTGAAATGTGAAGCATTTATGATATGGTTAAGAAGGACTAGAATGGGAAGTAGATTTGGCGGGTGAAGTCTTTTAAATAGAAAGTGTGGTATTCCATCTATACCGGTAGATTTTTTGTTGGGTCGTGATTTTATGAACTTGATTAATTCATTTGTGGTTAGAAATGTGGTGGTGTCTGAAGGATGTGATGCCTTGTTTGTGTCGTTAAATTCTCCGATGAAAGGAGTATAAGAAGCGGGTAATCTGTGTGAAATATATTCGTTGACAGTATTTCGAAAATTAGTGACTGAGAGGGAATCATTTTGTTGATGGATTTTTGAGAAGTGATCAGCCAGGCAATTGGCTATGTCCGTGTCGGATTGGATAAGATTATTGTTGAATGGGTTGATGGGGTGATCGATTCGCGGTTTAAACTTCCGACCAGTTAGTCGGTTGATGTTTTTGAAGAGATCACGATTGGGTTTAATATTGTTAAGTGTAGAGGTATAAGTCTGATCCGCGAACTTTTTTAAATGTTCATTTATCAGGAGTTGGATCTGACTTTTAATAAAGGGGCAGAATCTTATATGAAGTTTTCGGCGGAGTTGTTTTTTGAGACCCAGCAATTGAGTTAGGATGTTGGGTAATGGTTTTCCTAAATGATTATGAGGGATGGTGGTGGGTGTATTGCTGGTGAGGGAATCCTTGAGGGTCTGCTCAATTGTTAGGGCTGCTCGATCGATATCAGCAGGGATTAGGTTAGAAGATTCGGGGGTTTGCAAGTTAGAAAATCTTTCGGCGCCGTCTCTATTGACCTTTTTCCAGTTAGTCTTGGAGAAGTTCGGGACAGGACTGTGTGAGTAGAGCAGTTCGAAGGAGGGAACTTTGATCGAGGTGTGAACGGAACCATGGTGAGAGGGAAAGAGGAAGGATACAGTGGGTGCCCGTTGAGTAGACATCATCCGACTTGAGAAAGAAGTCAATTGTTGACCGCGTCGAGTTGGTGACACGAGTTGGCTGCAGTGGACTGTCGATATACGTATATGGGTGAGATGACTGGTGTTTCGCCGCTGCGCTCGCCTTTTATTTCCTGCGGCTGTCTCCTCGTTCGCTTGGTCTCTTCTCAATCACTCGTTTCCTCCCGAGTGATTTTCTGCAATCGGCGTACAGCTGACCGTTGCGCCTTTCCCTTTTGAGTGGTTTGTGCGCCGACGTCGAGTGCTTGTGCGCTGCTGCTCAGTGCTTGTGCGCCGGGAACTTGCATCGCCAACACTTATTTTCTGTTAAAATAAAGGAAACGCTCACCGGTTGTACGGCACTCAAAGGTGTTATTATTTCTTCATCACTATCGTTGGCCTTAAGGGCATTGTTGTCTGGTTGCATGGCCCCAACTCGCATATTGTTGTTGTCATAATCAGCACCGCCCTTTTGAGGTACTGGTACCCAAGGTCCTTCGGTTGTAGACCCGCTTGGAAGTTGAAATTGATGTGGTAGGGCGTATGACGTAATTGGGTTTCTCACAGTTTGGGGACGTCTAACGGAGTGGGCCCGAGTAGTGTCGGCCGACCTACTATAATTTTCCCCAGCTATCCGAAACGCCTCGTTCATAAGTTGATGATGCCTGTTGAACGACTCCTGTGCGTTTGGCAGTAATTCCCCATAAGTCTGTTTTTGATTGATTATTTTGTTGAAATTAGTTGGTGGTATGTCCTCTGGACGCCAAAAATGGTTTAGTGTATTCACAGGGTGGTCCTGTTCAATTACAGATTATATAAATTTCGGTGGTTTTTGTTGAAGCAGGTATGATGGAGAGATGCAGATATTTCCGATTTTACTTTACCCGGTTGTAACTTAGTGCCTCTGTTCTTTTCACTTCGGGCTCTAGCCCCCTACATACGAAGTAATATTGCTTCTCCGCTTCTGTCACAGTATGGACTCTGCTCCAAACCATAATTGAATTTCTTGTGGCTAAAACTTCACATTTGTAAGCATATTATACATTACTGCTTTCTTTACAGAAGCCTAAACTTGGATAGAAACGCATCCTTCAATGAATTTGATGCTCTAATTGATTCTATTTATAGGATATTGATCGTATATCGGTACACTGAAATCGTTATTGTGGGTGTTTTCAATGTGCACACGTTTTAGTCGCTAATAGCCTTTGAAGGCACCGGCCGTGTCATATAACTTGTAGACACTTGTTTTCGGGCATGAAGCAAAAAGCATGCGTTCGAAATATGAAACCGTGTACGTCCGCGAGCAAGTGCTCGCTTGGTTTTTGAATGTGCAGCAGAATGCATTTAGCGAGTGGCCTTGGGAAGTGGGTTAATTGTTTGATTGCAAGCGCTTTGCTTTGGAAGGTGGGTATGAATGAATAATTCTCGCAACGTATGCGATATGAATATGAATTGCCTGTGGGAAAAGGCGACAGTTAATTGTTTGTGAATTGTATTGTGTGCCGTATGAGTCTTAGTTGTGAGGATGTTTGAGAGGAGTTGTGTAGCGAGGTATAACAACGAGCATTTACGAATGATTAACTTATTCAAACTCTTTGACGATCATTTACCAACGATTAACTTATTCGAACACTTTTTTGACGATCATTAACGAACGATTTATTTATTCAAAACTGTTTGACGATCCACTTAAATTCTTGCTTTACGATGACTGACGACTCAAAAACTGTTCTCTAAAAACACGCCATCATCTCCCGTTACCTACTTGGTTCCCTGGTACCGTTGTCTCGGCTTAGAAATTCGGCCACGATCAACTCGGAAAGCGTTCGAATCCGTCGTCGCCGAATAGAGCTGGGTTTATACAGCTGCTAAGTTTATCGGTTATAATTTTTTATACCAAGTATAATATATTTTATGTATGTTTAAAAGTGTTTAAGTGAATGTGTTTAATTTATTCTGTAAATACTTTTATTTATTATATTCAGTCTACAATTGTTTAAGGTTTATGTATGTCTGTTTATTTTCATACATGCCGGGACAAGAGCGGCGGTGGGAAGTTAATGTGTACATATTGTTGTCTACAAAAAGTTGATATTGCGAAGATATAGGGCAAACTGAAAACATCCTTGTTTAAAACTGCTTGACATGATTTCTCAGCCCTGAAACGTCTTAAACAAAAAATTCCAAATTCTTATTAAAATATGAGTTACTCGCCATGTCTGGTAGTAAAATCGAAATTGAATGTACTATATTTGTTTGAATACACTATACTGTTCAATTAAATAGTTTTTTAATTGAATAGAGTTTTCCAATAATTATATGTACTAGTTTTATTTGAATAACTGTTTAATTGAATAGTTTTTTCATGTTTATTTGAATAGATTTTTTAATAATTACATGCAACTATTTTTGTTTGAATACTTTACACTGTTTAATTGAATAGTTTTTTTACAGTTAGATAATTAATTTGCGAACTGAGCTGTACGAAGTGTGATAAACGCAAATGACTGACGAGTCCTTTTCCGTATAGTTTCAGATATTTCGTGCTTTTTATATTAGGAGGATATTATAATCTTGTGGCGGTGCCGCCAAACCCCACGGTGCACTTACCTAAAAACCCCCATAACCTTATCCCGCCAGCATAAGTTTTCGGTAATGCAATCGCATTAAGCACTGAAAGTATATAATCGTAAAGCTTCTGCAAAAGAATTCTTACCTTTTCAAGCATTCCTTCGCTTACAAATCCCCTGTAAAAGTTCTTACTTTCCTTGTCATAAATTCCCTGAAAAGAAAATTCATCGGTTCGTATATCATACGACCGCATATCAGAGAATCTTACCATAGAGTTGGCTAATCCCAGCCTCAATATGTGTACAAAAATCCATTTACATCGTTTCCGCAACCTACTGTATAAAGTATCGCACCACTTAGCACCTTTATACCAACGTCCATCATAGCGACGTTGCATAGGGTAAACATGATCCTCATTACAGAGCGGACCATTCGGTCGCCTCTTCCTTTGTTCGGCTTGCTTCGTTGTTTCATTGCCTTCGAGCACGTGCAAATAGCATCGATCAGTACGGCCGCACACGCATACCATTGCACTGAATGTGTGCATTTCCTTGGCGGCCACACCCTTAAGAGAAAAGTTTTTCTCTTTCTTCTTTTTTTCTCACCACTAACCTAGGATGAAATTCATGTCAGAGTTCCATCCTCGGGGAGTCAAATCCCATCCGCTGACCACCACGGCCATGCGACTTCCGCTCTTCGTCACTGCGGAGACGCGGACGCGAGAATATGTCGAGTCGAGTATCTTACTACCTTAAAAGTAATTCTTTCTAGTGCGTCAGTACCGCCGTCGTGTAATTAGTAGCTACCCTTTCTTTTGTCCAACCACCACAGTCATAGCTAATTAAGTGCAAAAAGTTAAATAAGAACCTTTCACATTGACTAAACAGCCATGTCTAATTAAGTGCAAAAAGTTAAATAAAGAACCTATCAGTAAAAACAATAAAATACTTTACACCAAATCGGTGCGTTTTATTCCGGAGACTACCATCAGTGCGTTTTGCTTCGTTCTTTGGTGACAATTTTCTGCGGACAGTTTACGGCGGCGCAATGGGCGACAGTAAGTGGATGTTGGAGGAGGAAGAGAACGGAGTACCCATGCAGGTACAAACTTCCTCCCCACAATCTCCTTTTTACATATGAATCTTATAAGACAAGCGAAAACCTCGGTTTAGATGATAGATTAATTTTCATTTCACTGAATGTCCGAATAGAGATCCAAAATGAGCCGGTTGTACGCCTCTTTGAGTTTCCACATTGAGCAGCACAAAAACAATTAATTTATACTTGGAACTACCATTTTAATAATTATCACCACTTCTCTAACTCTGACACTACTTTAATTAATTTTGAATCTTGTCAACAACGTTGCAGATACGCTCTAGTCGTAGATTTGGCCTTCGTTATTTTATTGTCTCGAAATCTAGATGCGCTGCTCTTTTACACTCACGAACCAAAGTGATTCCTAATTTCGATAAGCACAAACAAAATTCCGTATGCGCTTTAATCGGAATGAAATTCTAAGGAAGGAATGGGAATTTGTTTAAACGAATTTTGTTCACTCAAGTTAATTTTATCAATCGCATAAACGACAAAAAAATATTGGGCCGGAGTCCAGTATTAATATCTTCACGTCTTAACGCTACTTTTCTTATTCCATCTATGAACCTCGTTCCGGGTTTTACATTCGGTATCTTAATTTGGTACCCAAGAGATTCGTATCATATATGGTAGTATGCGGTACTAATGTATAGGTGCGCAGGCGTACTGCACCGGTTCTACTTCTAACCCCATCCTCTGTCACTTTTGAACACTAAAACTCAACTTCCTTCTTTTCTTTTGTCTTAATTACTCCTAATATAGTTTACAAGGTAAGCCCTGTAGTCTAATTTGATTCAAGAACGTAAGCACTTTAGTTCGATTTGGTTAAATCTAATTTAAGTAAGTCGATTAGTGTGATTTCAAAACGGACACTGTATTTACTTTTGGTTACATAACTTCAGCACTTTATTTAAATTTAGTTAAATCCAATTTAAGTAGTTCGCTTAGTGTGTTTTCAAAACAGACACTGTATTTACATTTGGTTACCCAACGTCAGCACTTTATTTAAATTTAACGTGGAGGCCCCGACTTGCCTCCACGGAAACCTGAATGCGATTAAACTAAGTTCATCAAAGCGATAGAATACCACATATTCAATCATCGCTTCGATGACCATATAAGGTAAGATATCCCTTTTGCGTTTTGCTCAACACAAAAGGGGTTGAAATACACACACGATGATTGCTTTTGCTGCTCATCGTGTGTGTCCGCAAGTATGCAGACATAGCATACATCCCATTTAAAGTTCGCAGCAGGTGCGAGTATCTCAACGAAAAAAGGGGTTAAAATGTTTACACGATCAACGACTGCGTAAAGCATTATTGCTGATCGTGTACATTTCGCTGGTATATCCTCGCAGTCGAATTCTAATGGTAAATTTCCATTTGCGAATTCGACTGCTTGGGCGGTCGGCCGGGTGCCCTCATGTGTTGGTCGGTCGGGTGACCGATCGATGTGGGCATGCTGTGCCAAGGAAAGATACATATTTCCTGCAGGTGTGGAATATCGTATAGATATTGAACGGGCAATATTGGTTGCTTGGTTGTTAAACCAAATTGCTTTAAGGATATAGGATTTGTTTCCGCTGGAATTTCATGTCAGCGAGAATTAATGTTTCACCAGTTTCTCTAATGTTACAGGTACGGCATACGTACACTTTTTAAGTGTTACAGGTAACCATTTCTTGGTTACTAGCCGTCTGGTAAGTAGTGGCGTTTAATGGAACTGCCACAATACTTGCTTTTTTTTATGCCTTTAGCATGCCCTAGATGGGGTTTTTACCTGAATGATGGGAAGATGGATGGTGGCGTTCAGGAGAACCGCCACAGTCGTTTTCATAAGAGTCCAAATTCCTGTGTTATCAAGGTATGGTAATTTCCATAAGGGTCCGGATTCTTCTGTTATCAAAGTCATGCACTGAATGTATGATATCTGTATGGTGTTCCTGTGGTGGTCGTTAACTCGCACAAAGTCTATCCGTTCATGGAATAAAAAAATATTTTTCTTAGGAGCTACTCAGACCGTTCCGTGTACTTTATTATTCTCTAGATATAAAAGGCAACATTTCTTTGGCTTACTGGCTGTTTATACTATTCTGTTATCATTATTCCATTGTTTCGTTGGGGTGATGCGTATTTCTTATCACCAACACTTGTCGATTCATCATTAGTAGATGTGTCAACCTCTTTTGTTCCATCAGGATAATGCAGGATGCTTATCGACAATATTCGATGATTCATAATTGGTAAATGCCTTAGCTCACGCTAAATGAACGCTTGGTTCGATTTATCGTGAGTTTTGTTTAATTTGGCATTTTGGGAACTGAATCAATGTACGACAATTGAACATTTTGGTTCAATTTGTCCAACACTGGATTCAATGATAATTTGGCGATTTTGATTAGGATTATGGATAGAGGTATTGTGGATGGTGGTATATTATATTATAATAGGGAATTAAAGTACTGATTTAGGATCACTACAAATGTAATTATGACAAAACCGCCCTTTTGTTTTGTTGAATCCCGGTGCGTTTACCGGGCACGAGCGACGACGAAATAAAAAGCAATGCACGAAAATGTTTATGGCAACGAAGAAACTTTATTTTTTCTCGTATGCACACGACTTTGTTGAAAAATAACAATACGACATTACAAACAAATATTTTCACGAACGAAAACTATTCTTGCCATACACGAAACGAAAAACTAATATATGGCTTAAACAAACGAAAAACAACACTAACGTTGACAAAACGAACCAAAAACTAACTCTGTTCACTAAACGATTAACAAAAGAGGCACGGATTCTTTTCAATTAAACCGATCCGGCTCGAAGGACCATGTTGAATCCCGGTGCTTTTACCGGGATGCCATGCACGTTTGTTTGTTTGTTTATGGCAACGAAGAAAACAATATGTGAACTTAGTTTTGATAGATTAAAGTTCGTATTTCGAATACCACACCACAAAATATGTGAATTTAATTTTAATAGATTAGGCTTCGTATTTCGACGGCCTATATATTGTTCTAGAAATTATTTGAACTTGTTTCTCTCACTCGGTAATACACTATATGATCTTGGTTTTGATAAATAAAGGTTCATACTTCGAATGCGAAATATGAGAATTTAATTTTAATAGACCGGGGTTTGTTTATAATTTGATCTTTATTTTTACGTTACTTTATTTTAGATAACGTATTTGTATTTAAAAACAGGGATAATGTACAGTTACAATTACAGGAATACAAACCAAAGCACGTGTGTGTGCACCAACAGGCAGAACTAAAGGAAAGAAAATAATCGTATTGAGTCAAAATGACATATTATAGCTGACAGCAGATGTCAAACTTTAGCTGGTGTTATAAACTTTTACACCACCCACTTTGCACACCACACACACTTTAAACAAAACACTTCTAGTTTTTTATTAACACTTCTAGTTTTTATTTCCAAATTATTGTTTCTTTTTATTCCCATCTATGGGCACAACTTGAACTTATTAATATTGTTCCGGACACTATTTCAAATTATCTCTATTTGTCGGCTCAACTTCAATTTATTAATTTTGTTCCGGACACTATTTCAAAATAACTCCACGTGTTATATCGCAGTTTGACCTCCGATATAAACACTTAAATAATTAGTTATCAGAATTTTGCTTGGTGTTATCAGTATTTGATTATTATTTCAATGTAATATCTGAGCGTCACCCCAGACATTAATATTTGTTGATTAGTTATTAAAATGTAACATCTGAGCGTAACCCCAGATGTTATCATTTATTATTGAATTATGAAATGTTTACCCGTTTCGGCGGCAAAACGTACCATCACCCGACATTATAGTGCGCTTTCGCACTTGCTATTTGAGATCCAACCCCCAGCACTGGGGTTTGCCTCTGCAGTCTGCGCTGGGACTGCGCCTGCAGCATTAGGCCTGACCTTAAAGACTTTTTCGTCAGGCTCTATTTGGTATCCCTGCGACGAAGGTCCTTTACAAGGACGAAGATTCCGGAGGGAAACCAGAGTCTGGCCAGCTGGGATCAGGGTCTCCAAGTTGCCGGAAGGCTTAACCTTTCCGTAATTGTTTTTTTTTTTTTTTTTTTTTTTTAATAAAAAATGTCTATAACTATGTGTTACCAACGTCCGCTGTTCGGGGCTTATCCGGATGACCACGTGGGTAGCACGACAGGGGTGCCCTCTCGGACATCTCTTTGACGCTGCCTTGTTTTCATCTGCAGGCCGTCTACTAAACCTCACTATCACCGATATCAAAATCAATCTCGGAACCCCGCGGTGAAAAAGCAACCTCGTCGCCGACAGCACCAACCAACAGAAAGGGTGTGAAAAACAAAAAGGAACACAATTGCCACAACAAACAAACAAACACTCCCAGAGGGGGACAAACAACAACGACACCGCTCAAGAAGGGGGAGAGAGAGAGAGAAAAGGAAAAGAACTCGGAAATGAAAACAAAACAAAATTTTCAACGCGACGATGTAGCAACAACACCAAAATTTACACAACACGAATACACGCGCAGCCGAAAAGGAAAGAAAAGCAGAATCCCGGTTCCAAACAAAAATTTCGTTGGACAAACCAAAGTTAACAATCAATATTACACCATTCATATGAGCAAGAAAAGCAAAAAAGAGAGAAAAAAAATTTTCCATTACAATGAATGAATGAAATGAAAATCAATGAAAACAATCGATAACTAAATTAACCGCACTAACTTAAAGCTAAAATCAAAACATTGCTACTGAGATACAAGATTCGCACTTAACACTAACAATAGCAGTAGTGACTAGTATATAAAAATAAAGAAAAAGAAGAAAAAAAAAATATTTATCTAAAAACAATTTATCTAAATTTCTCCGTTGCCCGCCACTCTGCAATTCATCCAAAACACGATGGAACACCGGTATTCAGTACTTGGAGCAGCTGAACAATCTCGATCGCCTCGGCGAACAGTAAAATCAAATAACCAAACCTGCCGTGGTCCCTCCGGAAGGTTTGTCCGCAGCGCCAGTTTGTGACAGTTCTTGCCTTTGCCACAGAAAATTAATTGTAATTTAACTTTACCTGTAATCTTGGTGAATTAGATCAGCAGCTAGTCAAATCATAGACCTCGGTCCATTGTCGATAATGTCATAAAGACGTGTCGGGGTCGTTGCGTTGGAGGAGTCGGGAGAATACGACAAGTCAAGTGTTAACTTTGTACGGAGACTTTCTTTTGTATTGCGACCACAAACATTGTGAGTTAATTAAATAATTTAAATTCAATAGTAACCCACATCAAGTGTTAACTTTGTACGGAGACTTTTTTTTAGGTATTAGACCATAGTGAATGTTAAGTTGCCGACGTATAAGGCAAAATTTTAAAGGAACAATAAAAAGTAACAAAAGCATTAAAAAGAACAGTGCGTTTCATTTATTTTCTACTTTCCTTGGCGAACTTGGTTTTCTTTCGCGACGTTTGTGGGTGTGTTACTGGACCCAAGCCCGTGAAGGCGTATTAGTAAACACCACAGGTCTGATCGGTAACCCTGACTTCTTCTATTTCCGCACTCCCAATAGTCGCCGCCTTTAGAGCAATAGTTGTAGTTCTGCTGATCATTTCCTTTAGCTGGCTTGAGATGAGCTGAATTTCCAATAAGTCTTTTAATGTTGTTAAACCGGTGAGGTCGCTGGAAGTTCGCGTACCCTTGTAAATGATGCCTTCCAGACAGTGGACATACCTAAAATATAAAGTTGTATAATATATTTTTGTTATTTATTCATACTTACCTCCCGGCCAATGACAGAGTACGTAACTCTTGGTTTCAAACTGGCCTTAATGCTGTTGAAGACATCTTCCGTGTAGTTATGGACTGTGAAACACACCCTACGTATTGGATTATTGTTTTGCATATGAAAAGTATTTCATTTTTTTTTTTTTTTAAAACTGTATTTATTAACCATAATTAAAATTTGTACATTTAAGTAATACAGTGACTTAAAATTAAATTCGTGACAATTGCTTACATGTAATTATTATTATAATACATTTTCCAAACAATGTTTTAAGAGTTACAGGCTAGATGTGTGTTTATACATTTAGTAGGGTTTTGTCTTCCTGGAAAAGGTCAGAAAACCAGAAATTTCTTATTTTTACTTTACTTAATCTAAACTTAACCCTAAATATAAATATAAATATAACTTAACCTAACTTAGTCTGATTATTATAAAATGAGCTATAAACAAAACAAAGTTTTATAATTAATGGGATTTAAAGTATTTCATAAAATCGTTCATTTATATATGAACGAACGAAGTGCAGGCGATAGTATTACCCTGCACTTCGTAACGCGTAACGGAAGTCGTGCTGATAAGCGTAGATTGCCACATATTGACCAGGGCGCCGAAGGCGCAGCGACAGCGTCTCGCACAGAGCCGCGGCAGCGGCGACACATAGCATCGACGTTCATGTAGTATAAATACCGGAAGTGTGTGCGATAAGATTAGTTGTGTGGTAGCTGTGAACGGATATGGTTCGTCGTTATCGGGGGTGACGTCGTTTTCGTCGTGGGAAGCAAGCAATTGAATCAATTATTTCCGCCTATGATGCATCTTCCCATAGACGAGTAACCCATTCAACGGTCATTCGCCTGTCATTTTCCATTTGTTTAATTGCGCTGCAAAAACTGCAGCGATATAGGATTTACCAATTCCTTAATTGGTTTACCTGCGATAATTGCAACCGTATCAACTCATTCGTTTAAGCGATGTGCGAAAGCATTGACCGATCTAATTTCAGTCCATTACGCCGTACGATGAGTTCCGTAATTTGATTCCTATTTCGCATATGTTGGCAATCCGCTGCCGTTGAGTCGATCTTTAATGAAAACCGACTTATGTTTACACTTGTAAACATATGTTGTTGAAATATGAGGCCGCGTCGACGGCGAACAGGTGCCCGCCTGCTTTTGTCAACGCAGCGGAATCTACGGTGAAACGATTTAATGGGTAATTATCATTTCTGCTGCGAAATGACTCATTTTGAAGGCTTTGCTTCTGAATGAATTGAGTGTTGCATTGCTTGCAGAATATGATTTTGATATGAAGCATTGAATGCAGAATTGGAAGTTAGGTTTGTGATATTGCTTTGTAAGCAGAATGCGGATTTGAATGGATAGTTGGATTTTATTGAGAGTAAATCTTATTGATATTAGATGGATGGTGAATGATGCATCACTCGGGTAAGAAAAAAGGAGGTTGGTATTGTAATGTAACACACGCACCACTTTAACTTACTGTTCACTGTCGAGCTCATCCTCGACGAGACAGCAAAATTGATTGGCGTAGGAAACCCAGCAAAAATACATAAATTTCCGTGGTCGTTATTCACTCGACCAGAAACACAAAAAAACAAATAAAAGTTTTTTATCTTAACTCAAAACACCGTATTTTATATAACACTTTGATACAATATGACTTTTAACCGAACAGAATAAAACGACGAATTTGGAGTTGCGGTTCCAGCTGGCGAAACATCCGGCTCGAATGACCAAATGTTTCGCCAGCTGGAACCGCAAATCCAATCGTTGAAGATGGTTCGCCAACTGGGAACAGGCAGTATTGTTCTGCGTCGAGCTCCTCCTCGACGAGAACAGCAAAATGATGAATTGCCGCATTGGGCACACATCGCACACACAAAAAAAAAACAACGCGTTGATTAAATGAAAACAATGAATATTAAATTACATTAAAAATTACACTTTATTTTGTGTCACCGATCCGAAACTTGACTGTAGGACAGTTCCGATTGACATTTGAGGCTGTTGGGATTTGAATGGTTTAGGTTTTGTTGCTTGTGCAGCAACACTTACTCATTTTGTTTCGAACACAATTTCAAAATTAACACTACGCACCACTTCCAGACCAACTCGGTCAAAATTCTCTAAACAACTCCTTCGCCGGCTCGGCGAATCGTCTAGAACCACCTCTCGAACGAAGGCCTTTTTTATATTTCTTCCATCCTGCAGATCGCAGGATATGTCGTTTTTTTTCTGCTAGGCCCTTTTTGCCAGTCGCTATTTCCTTTCTTTATGTTTCCCGGCTTGGGATCAAAAAAGGAAATCAACAGAGGATCGTGCTAGTGCACATTTATGATCCTCTCTGTTGTTAGGTGCTAAAACGAACGTGCAATTCGATTTATGCCGCAAGTTATTTGCTCTAGGCGAATGGACAAGGATGTCTTTTGTGGGAAATCGTAAAGGAACACAAAGAAAAAATCAACAGAGGATCGTGCTAATGCACATTTATGATCCTCTATGTTGTTGAGCGCTTAGACGAACCACTCATCGCTTTAACCGAACCAACCGAAAAATACCTGCCCCTATTTTAAGCAGCTTACCTGAATATGAGCCACGCCCTCCTTCGAACGGTCATTCCTGAAACATAAATTCATGACAAGATTACCATGTTGCCATGACATGAAACCAATATCATCAACTGAACCACCTCGGTAATAATATTATGTAATATTCCCTATTACTCTCGACATCATGGCCTTAGCCTCCATGTACGCATATTGATTTACATAGCAGCATGGCCGATTATACGATCCGTTGCCGTATTGAGGAACGATCACCAGCATCGGTCATGTCTAAGGATACGTTGTCCAAAAAACGAGCAGCCACGATTCTCACGCTGGCTATCGAATCGAAATGCTTTTGTTTACTCAATGTAAACAGAAGAAACTATCTTCGCCTGCACGGCAACATTCTCTTGTTTTAATGAACGCTTAAATAAATATACACCCAAGCATTGTAGCCTCGATCATTGCAGCGAATTTCGGTTACATATTATCAACAGAAAAGGAAACCCTATTCCCTATGGTTTATGATGGCATAGTCAGCCAGTTTCGGTATTCGATCTTTTATTTGATCAGCCGGCGTATCTGAACTTCCTTTTGTGCACCCTTCGCGACTGTATTGTTATGGCGTTCGAGGAATACATTTTCAACTTGATCTGTACCGTCGCCATAGAAACCAGCCACCAAATCTCAAGTCGATTATCCATTGGCGGACGCCAATGAAAGGATCGAGGTAGCTCCTCCCAGATCGGCGGAAATTCACCACTACCGCAGCTGGTTGATGTTGGCGACGAACACATTAAGGAGTCATATTTTATCCGCCCAATTAGACATACGTGGGGAGGTCGTTGCGTGTCGGAGTTCGGTCGCGCGAGACGTAACATTTAAAACAGTTTAACCTTTTAACTATTAAACATTTCGCAGTGCAAAATACATTTAAAACAGTTTAACTCTTTAACTTGTAAACCGTTCACAGTGCAAAATACACAAGATTTGTTAATATCATATAAAACATTCACTGTGCAATATTACACAACTTCTGTAGATCAACTCCATCCTGAAAAACAAACTCAATAAAGAAACATTGTAGCCAATTTATCGCGTTTTTATTCGTTGCGTCCTCTCTTGGTGTTTGGTGATTTGACTTTTCATTTTACTGAATCCGCGCCGGTGCGCAAGTGAAATAACCCCCACCGATCACTAAAGTTTCTTTTGATTCACTGCGTTTCCACTATATATACGTCTATCGAGTCCGTTCGATCACTTTCTTCTAGTTCTACAGAGTAGAGGAACGCCGACTACGCCAGTTATGGTTTTGGGGTTTATTAATCCGCACTAGGATTTTCACCGCAAAGAAAGAAAAAACAAATTTCCCCCACTTCTCTTTTCATTTACTTTCTTTATTAAACTCCTTTCTGTTTTTCTTTGTTCTTTACACTCTATTTCATACAGTACGATATCACTTAATCTATAGTTACATTGAGTTCGTCTCAGAAGTTACAATCTGTGTTACTCGGCACTTTTATACAAAATTTATTACGATTACTTACATTGACTGTTTGTTCGTCTTTTTATTGTCTTTACATTTATTTCTATTAGTTAATGTTTTTGATTAATTTATTTTGTTTTTTCTTCTTTTTGTTGTTATTACATGTACTTCTGTTACTTATCAGTTCTTCTGCAGTACTTCCTATCGTTGCGGCGTTTATCACTATTCTTCCCTACTTCTATCACGACTTTTCAACTGAGTTCACTTTTTCACATCCACTTCCCTGTTCACTTAATCTTGACCACAATCTTCCTTGATCTCTAACCACTCTCCCGAACTCAATTGCACTTTCTCACTTCTTATTCCAACCGCTTCCAAAAACAACCTTTTCGTTTGCTATCTTAATTATTTCGATCTCTAATGACTTTGCCGAACTCCAGTGCACTTCTACACTCCTATTTCCAACCGCTTCCACAAACAACCTTTTCGTCTGCTATCTTAATTATTTCTCCTGGCTATTTTTCTTTTACCCCTGTTTGTTACCTTGGGGTCAACACCTCCCGATTACGATAATGCAATTTCATTTCGCAATGACCTAATTTCCGCATTTTAACTTCAATTCGCAATTGCTTTGTACTGTGGCGTCAGCCAATATTTCTTCATCGATTTGCGTCACAGTTCAACATCCGCAATTTCGAACTTGTGGGTGGTGTTTTACGCGCTTTAGTGTTTCTTTGTGCAAGCAGGTGCACTGGTTCACTACAATTCCCCACTCAACTGTCACAACTTCATCAGGTAAGGGATCAAAACACTCCACTGTTCTTCAATGTTACTCATTTATTAGGGTTCCAAACAAGAAAACAAATGTTTACAAAATCCCAACTGCTAACAACATTACATAAAGGCACTTGGCTCGTATTATAATATAAATAAAGATTTAAATGTTAAGTAAATTAGTAGGCACTCGGCACAGTATTTAAATGTACTTAAAAATTCAAAGATTCAAATGTTACGTAAATTGATCTGACTTCACCGCTCGCAAATTTTCGACTGTAGCTTCAACAAATTCTCGTGCCACCACCCCTAACTTCAGTCATCGAAGCGACAGAACGCAAAAATCCCATCCATCGCCTCGATGACCATATATAGTGCGATCCTCCTCAGCATCGGCATACCGGTCGTGAAACATAAATGATGCTTTCCTCTGCCACTCATGGTCTGTGTGTACGTCCACCGTAAGCAGACCATGGATCATCAAATCCACAACACCATTAGCAACGATCTGCTGCTGGCACCAGCATCCCAACGACGGGTTGAAATGCTGACACCACACAAAAGCACACACGACGAGTGTGTCGTCGCACCGATGATGGTGGCCTACCCAGGACACTCGTGTGCATGATACAATGTTGCAACATTGATTCCGACATTCGGGCGAGAGATAAGGGAGCAGGCTTCGTCGCTTGGATGATTGGCTGTGCAATGGTTGCATGCTACGCTCCTTGCGCAGGTGCGCAGCATTGCAAGCATATGCGGATAGCGCCGAATGTGCTCCCCGGATGTATGCCACGTCTGTAATTTCTTACTAGAAATTCGATAACGCAACACACAACCGGTGACTTGTCTCTAGAGAATTGGTATCTGATGTTGATATAATTAATGCCAGCCAGAATCATCGCTTTTAGGTATTGCTCCTATGACAGGTACAACTATCACCCGCAGTAATTGTGACGTTCAATGGAACTGTCACAATACCTGTTTTCTTTATACCCTAGACGGGGTTTTTATCCAGGTAAATGGCAAGGTGCATGGTGGCGTTCGAGAGAACCGCCAAAAACTGACCCAATTAATTTTGTGCAATTACTTTTTTTGCGATTAATTAATCGTGCCGAAATATGCAATTAATTGCTTTTTGTTAACGGCTCTGAAATACACAATTAATTGCTTTTGTATTATTTGCTGATCGTTTTGGAATATGCAATTAATTGCATTATCGTCCCGGGGGTCATCCGAGTTTAGAATCGGGTGGCGTTCTTTTGTTTGAGTGTATCAATGACCTCATGTAAGCCATCTTTGTCTATGATGTCACTGACACACTTAACACGTGCGATTCGTTTTATGGCGCAAATTGTTTGTTCTAGGCGATTGGGCAAGGATGTTCCTTGTGGGAAATGGTTTGAGTAAACAAACCTTTGAAGGATCATAAAATTGCAGACGTGCAATTTATGATTCTCAACAACTTTACTTGATAGTTGGTCATCTGGTCCACAGATTTGGATCCAGGGGATTCTGCGTGTTGAACATATGGTTCGTTCTTTCACGTCTTGGATTCAAATTAGATTCAATATGGATAACGTGTAATTCAATTTGTTTGATATTGAATTGATATCGCGATATTTACTGTATGCGCGATTAATGATGGAGCTTAGCTCCAAGGAGGTAGGTATTCAGGGGTGGAGGGTTTTGTGCATAACACTGGTATGGTGCTTTCGCCTGATGCCAATCAACCGGGCTTTTACCTTATCTTTTTTTTATCGCCGTTGCTCTCCTGAGAAACCATCAATAATACTTCGTAACACTACGTTTATACAATTTTACGTTTTGTTATAATTGAGGATTGTTAGCGAGCGAATGGCCACCAATGATTCGACGTAGCTCCGGCGAACAGTGGGTGCTGTTTAGATTTATATGACCGCACTCCGCGTCAGATCGTTTGTTGTCCGCAGCTGGTTACCTGAACTGAGAATGCTTGTTGTGGGAGTTCTCTGGAAATGTAAGTGTCGTTATGAATACAAACAATTAAATATACAAATAACCCGTTATCAGAGGGTTGTTGTCAGTTTGCATAAAAAGAAGACCAGTCCGTAACCGCTGCTGTTGAGGTTCGCTACAGATACACGGCCACGCGGCTGATGAAATTTTTCACTATTGGTAATTGTGCACCTGGACGCTCGATCCAGCACCACTTATGTGTCCACGTAACCAAAGACGAATCGCATGGATGGATGAAGTCACGGCACACTAAAAAGAAACGTAACAAGACCGACGCAACCGCAAGTAACCTGAACCGCAACACGAGCTGGGTTACGCACTTAATTGGTGTTTGTATCAGGCCTCTTTTGACCTGATGTATATAGCCTATTAAGGCACCTAACTTTGAAAGCCCTACTGTACACTAGGGTGCAACACCCTTAGTGTGATAATTTTTGGTCGATGTTCGGGCGCAACGCCACTAAACATCTAAAAAAAGTGTGTTTTGAAAATTCGGGCGCAACGCCACTGAATATTTCAAAGTAGAAACCTGAAAGAGAGAAATGAGAACCACTCGATGTTACTGTCGGATGTATTCTAATTTTATTTTTTTTTTTTTTTTTTTAAACTGTATTTATTAACCATAATTAAAATTTGTACATTTAAGTAATACAGTGACTTAAAATTAAATTCGTGACAATTGCTTACATGTAATTATTATTATAATACATTTTCCAAACAATGTTTTAAGAGTTACAGGCTAGATGTGTGTTTGTACATTTAGTAGGGTTTTGTCTTCCTGGAAAAGGTCAGAAAACCAGGAATTTCTTATTTTTACTTTACTTAATCTAAACTTAACCCTAAATATAAATATAAATATAACTTAACCTAACTTAGTCTGATTATTATAAAATGAGCTATAAACAAAACAAAGTTTTATAATTAATGGGATTTATGAATTAAAGGATGTGGAATGAGGTCAGTTATGGGTTTGAGGAAGAGTATTTCTTTCCGGTTGTTCGTTGGAAAAACGTAGGATGTTGGAAAATGGTTGGACGTTAGAGTATTTGAACTGGTTAGGGGTAACTTCGGTGTTGTGGTATATGATCTCGTTTGAATCATTTACCAGTCTGCCTGAGGCGAAGATAGCTCTGGTGTGGAGACAGTTGGGGTAGTTAGTTCTGATATCTAGAGGGTTCTCTAAGAGCGAGGTTATTATGGGATTGGGATTATTTTGTAGGTTTTCGATAAATTTGATGGACAGTTCGAGGAATCGTCTATCGAGGCGCTCAATACCAGCGGTATTGTAGAGTTCGACGTTACTATAGTACTTATAGGAGTTAGGACGACGATGTAACCCAGAGACATACCTAAAGCATTTTCTTTCGAATACTCGTAATTTCTCCATTTGGGAGGGAGTGATATGGTACCACAATGGACACGCGTACGTGAGTGTGGGCCTGATAATCTGTTTGTAAATGAGCAGTTTGACTTTGTGAGAGAGACTATTAGGTTTCCACATTACTCTTCTACAGAGATTAAGCTGAATTGTGGCTTTTTGAAGGGAATTTTTAATGTGGGAGGAAAAAGACCAGTTATTAGAAAAAGTGATTCCCAGATATTTTAGGGTTTTGGAGGGTTTTATTAGAGTGTTGTTTAGGTTAAGTTTAATTTTGTTGTGGCAGCGTCTAGTGTTGTTTGTACAGTGCTCGTGTTTGCCCTTGAACACTATGAGCTGCGTTTTATTTGGGTTAAGGTGAATTTTCCACTTATTGAAGTATGATGATAGGTTAGGGAGAAAGTTGTTAATGCGATTTCTTGCAGCCTTAACAAATTTGCTGCTAGAGTAAATTAATGTATCATCAGCATAATTCAGCATCACAACATTAGGAGATACGGGTTGAGGAATATCCGCGGTATATAACAGATATAAAATTGGCCCTAAAATAGAGCCTTGGGGAACACCCGCGGTTATGTTGTGGGTTTCTGAGACGGAAGAATTTATTCTCACAACGAATTTTCTGTCAGAAAGATAAGAGGCTAAGAGCTTTGTTGTGTGAGAGTTTAGATTAAATATGGAGTGCAGTTTGTACAGAAGCCCTGAGATCCAGACGCAATCAAACGCCTTAGAAATATCGAGAGATATACACACAGTAGGGCTTTGGTTTTGGAGACCAGTTGTAACATCGTGTGTAAGTTTTAGTAGAGCATGACATGTGGATTGTCGCTTACGAAATCCGAACTGACAGTTAGGGATGAGGGCATTCTCATTGGCAAATGAGAGAAGATTTTGGTAGATCTTGCGTTCCAGTATCTTACTTAATGTACTTAATAGGGATATTGGACGATAATTGAAAGGGCTATTACTACTACCGGGCTTCTTAATAGGAATTACTACCGCAGTTTTCCAGTTCTCTGGGAAGTGCGATGCATTAATTATTTGATTAAGAAGAATGAGGATGGGAAGTAGATTCTGTGGGCGTAGCCTTTTAAATAGAAGGCGTGGGATTCCATCTAATCCAGTTGACTTTTTGTTATTTCCTGATCTTACGATCTCGGATAATTCGTCTGCAGTTAGAAAATTTGTAGTGTCTAAGGGGTGTGAAGCTATGTTCGTGTTGCTAAATTCACCGATGAAAGGAGTAAAAGATGTGAATAATCTGTTTGAGATGTATTCGTTTACTGTGTTCTCGAAGCCGGGAGTTGATAGAGAATTATTTTGCTCATGAATCTTTGCAAAGTGTTCTGCGAGGCAATTTGCTATGTCCGTATCGGACTGGGCAATATTATTGCTGATTGGGTTGATGAGATGATCAATTCGGGGTTTATATTTACGACCAGTTAATTGGTTGATGTTTTTGAAAAGATCCCGATTTGGTTTGATATTTTTAAGTGTGGAGATGTAGTTTTCATCTGCGAACTTTTTCAACTGCTCATTTATCAGAGTGGATAGGAGTTGGATTTGGCTTTTAATAAAGTGGCAGTATCTTGTATGGAGTTTACGGCGGAGCTGCTTTTTAAGGCGCAATAATTTGGTTAGGATGCTGGGCAAAGGCTTTCCTAAATAGTTATGAGGAATGGTTGTCGGGGTGTTGTTGTTGAGAGCCTCCTTAAGAATTTGCTCTATTCTTAAAGATGCGTGATCGATTTCAATAGGGAGTAAGTTAGATGCTTCAGGGATATACAAGTCAGAGAAACTGATCGCTATGTCCCTATTGACTTTTCTCCAATTTGTTTTGGTGAAGTTTGGGACAGGGTTTGACGAGTAGAGTGGGTCGAAAGAGGGGATTTGGATCGTGGTATGAACGGAACCATGATCAGAAGGAAATATAAAGGAGACTGTAGGTGGACCCGCTGACTGAACATCATCGGACTTGAGGAAGAAGTCGATTGTTGACTTGGCTGTGCTAGTGACACGGGTTGGCTGTAATGGGGGGTCAATGTATGTATATGGATAAGATGGGAGGAGGGCTAGCAACTGACGACCATATTTGTTGCATTTATTATCATTGAATGCTGTATGACGAGCATTCCAGTCTCCCCCGATTATAAATGGAGCGGGAACGGACTGTTGGATTATCTGAGAAATGTCAGCATCTGGGAAATCTGGTTGTCGTGAAGGGTGAATATAAATGGATGCTAAGACGAGCACTTTATTGTTCTCACAAAAAAGTTTAACTGCCGTGTATTCAATGCTGAATATATTAGTGAATCTAATTTCACTGAATTGAAATTTTTTGTGTATTAAGATGCCGGTACCTCCGTGGGATCCATTAGTTCTGGGGTTAGAAACAAAAGTATAATTGGGAATGGAAACTCGGGAATTTGGTTTGAGCCAGGTCTCTGAAAGGAAGAGGATATCTGGGGAAAATTTTTCAACAAACAACCGGAGGTGTTGCTTACGTATATTAGAGTAAATGGATTCTGTGTTGAGGGAGATAATGGTTAGTTTAAAGAGAGCTGGAAAGAATATGGGAAGTTATTAGTGAAAGAATCTGACCTTTTTTTTCTGTTTCTGACATATGCCTCAGCGAAGGAAGCATGGCCTGTAGGCTTTTGATGTAACCCATGATGTCCAGATTGAAATTTTTAGTATTATCGTTAGAGGGAGTGGTGGTGTTGATGCTTCCTTTTGCTGCATCCGCGTAAGATATTCCGGGTCGGGTTAACTTTACTTCTTGCAATACTGTTGGTTTCGTTGTAGTTGGTTTAACTGTTGACATTGCTAATTTCCGTCTTTGCAGAACTTTTAGCTTCTGAGGACATTGAGAGAAATTTGCTGGATGTGGCCCTCCACAGTTACAACATTTTACTGTAATCTTCTTTGTGGTAATGGATCCATCGGCGTTGGCGGTTTGGACTGTCTCTGGTTCCAGGCCTTGTGGATTTACTTTGCATTCATCTAGCTCGTGTTCCTCTGCGCATCTGCCGCAACGTCTTTGCTGGTGGCATGAGACCGCCAAGTGTCCTGAGTCTTGGCATCGCTTGCAATGTAGAATTTCTTGTTTGTGTGGCTCCTCGATTGCGATTTTTTGGGTAAACAAATATTTAATTTGTTTAAATTGGTTGATATCCTGATTTGGTGGGATTTGTATGATCCGGAGGCTTTTTATGTTGTTTGTCCTCATGTATGGTGTTTGGAAGTAGTCCAGCTTATTAATTTTTATTTGTGGACATATCCTAGCAATTTCCAGTCCTAATTCTTCATTGGTCCATTCTGGATCGATGTGCCTTATAATAAAGGTAGTTGGTTTGCTATTTGGATGTTGGAATGTGAAGAACTGATATTGTTCCTCTAACAGTTTTTTAACTGCCCTTTCATGATCGTCTAGTGATCTGACTGTTATTGAAGTCCTAGATCCTTTTATATTTGTGCTGAAATTCCGGTGACCCAGAGCATTTTGCAGGGTTTGAATTATAGCTTTGGTGCTGGTCAGGTTTTTGACGTAGATTGGCGGGGGTCTTTCATTTCTCGCGGTTGATTTCGTTTTTGTTTCTGCTCTGGCTTGGGTGGGTATTTGATTTGATGAGGCCTTCATTTGTTTGTAAACTTTGGTGGGTGGTTCGCCTTGGCTTTGACTCGAATTAGGGCGTTGACGGGACGTTTCTTCCATATGGACGTCATCAGTGTTATTGAAGGAACCTTGTTTATGGATTTGTTCCTGGAGTTGTTTCACTTTAACCGTTAATTGGTTAATGGTTTCCAACGCTTCTTCGAACTTTTGTTTGTAATTTGCGGGGCTGCTTGTTCTGTCCATGTTTGTTTTTTTTACTGGAGCGTTTCGTAAGATGTCCAGAGCCTTCCTTTTTCTATCGGTTATGTACTCCAGTGCATTGCCTGGGTCATCGCCTATCATCGGAGTTGTGTAGTAACTTCTTTCTTGTTGTTATAAAAAAATTTTTTTTTTTTTGTTATTCTTTTTAATTATAATTATATATTTTTTTTTGTTTTTATATTGCACTAGACAATTTAATAGTGCACTGCACACACGTGTAAACACGTTTCCTTACACGTCCGCACTGCACGAGATATGTCACGATAATGAATTTTATTTTTCACTTACAAGCCTATATATACAAAAATCTATACACTAATATTGTTATACTTAACGGATACAAAATTTCTTGCTCGCCATAGAGCATTACTAATACATACATTGAAACAAGAAACAAGTAATAAAGGTAGCATCTCAAATTGAATAATATCTGCCCGTAACAGAGCGTTATCCATACATTAAAACTTAATTACCAAACATTACAAGGTACTGAGGTATCATCTACAAATTGAACGAGACAATAGGCATTGAGATACGAAAGATACCGAATTCAAAAGGAACGCATATTCCTGTACAAAAAACCTAAATGCTACATGATGGTGTATCGCAGTGCAAGCGGATCAACGCCGTGGGTTTATGACGGTCAATGGAATTGGCGACGGATGCAATTATATCAGCTCTGGTAATGAGTGTATATGTGGATAGTGGATTGGAATTTCCGGTTGCAGCAAAAGATCTTGTTATGTTGAGTCTGGTAGTGATGGCGGCATGGTGCTAAAATCTATGTTATTGTCCAGTCATAAACTATGGCTGGGACGACATTCAAATGATTGGAAATGGCGGAAAATGGCTCAGCATGCTCTTATAATCGTAAGTATGGCTGGGCCGTGGCATTGAGATGCATGGATGAGACGAACGACGGCACCGCACAAATGGCGCCGCATGATCTCATAAACATACTCCCCCCGTTGAATAACAATTCAACCCTGAAGCATGACTGGTGGGCCGAAGATCCTGATCGTTGACCATTCGGTCAACGTTTGTAAGGGGAATCCTCGTGATTGGGTGATTCATCCGTTGTAGATGCTGGGCGAGAGAAGTCGCTGGTGTTGTCGCATTCGATTGGCAGTGGTGCTAGGCGGTGAATGGGTCTCCTTACCACTCCGGAAGATGTTCGCACGTCCACTACTCGAATTAGGCCGTCATCCCCTGGGTGTGTGCCAAGTACTCGGCCGAGCTTCCAACGCAAGGGTGGGGTATTATCTTCCTGGATGATGGTTTGCAACTCCTCGTATGTGAGGGATGCTGCATGCAGTGATGATCGCATCAAGTGTTTTGCTGATTTGACCGCCGCCTCCCACAGTCCTCCAAAATGCGGGGCTCGGGCCGGTATCAGATGAAATTGTGTTCCCCTAGTGCTGAGAGATGAGGTCACTTTGTTGATAGCTCCTTCTGACGCTAACAACTCTCCGACCTCTCTCAGTTGATTACGCGCTCCTACAAAATTAGTAGCGTTGTCACAATATAGGTGAGAGCAGTTTCCACGTCTAGATGAAAAGCGCTTGAGAGCGCCGATGAACCCTTCTGCTGAAAGGTCCGTTACCAACTCCAGATGGACCGCCTTTGTCGCAAAGCAGCAGAACAGAGCTATGTAGCTCTTTTGGGGTCGCTTACCCCTGATGTGAAAGTGGGTCTGGAACGGTCCACAAAAATCGACTCCTGCGTTTGAGAATGGACGAGCGGGTTGTACTCGAGTGACGGGTAGGTTCCCCATGATCTGTGTCAATAATTTTGGCCGGGTTTTTGCGCAAAATACACAGTGCTGGACGATGGTGCGTGTGAGGTTCTTTCCCTTGGTTGGCCAATAATTTTGCCGCGTCGCTGCGAGTAAGCCTTGTGGGCCGATATGCCTATGTTCCACGTGCAATTCTCGTATGATGATTGTTGTGATGGCGTGCGTATGCGGTAGAATAATGGGGTGCTTGGAATCATAGGATATGTTAGATGATCCAAGTCGCCCGCCTACTCTCAGCAATCCGTCAGAGTCGAGGAATGGGTTCATGGCACTGAGGGGACTCGATCGAGCTGGCTCGCCGTGCTGGTGGATGTGTTTCATTTCCCCTTCCAATTCCTTCCTCTGTATTGCGCGCAGGATCTTAACCCGAGCGTTGGCAAGTTCCGTTGGTTGTAAAGACCCGAAGACACGGCTTCGTCGGTGGGTCGGGGTTCCAAAACGCAACATGTATGCCACTATACGTTGAAGTCGCTGGAACGAGTTCCTATGGTTGATGCGGTCGATCGTCTGATCCTCTGCTTCAATTGACAAAGCGACTGTGGCCGTACGTTTGCGCTCCACGTCGCAGTCCTTCTTCCTGATATATGCGGGTGGCCAATGTTTCTCGTCCCCATGTAGGAAGAATGGGCCGTGGAACCAGATAGCACATGCACTTAGTTTATCCGGATCCACCCCCCTTGATAGCGGATCGGCTGGGTTGTCCTTTGATCTTACATGCCGCCATTGTGCAGGTACACTATGTTGGTGTATGGTAGCTATCCGATTGGCTACGAATGTTTGGAACTCAGCCGCTGTTGAATGGATCCATGCTAACACGATCTCTGAGTCTGTCCACATATAGGTCGGAATGTTGTCTTGTCGCAGGTGCCGTTGCACCTTTCCACACAGGGTGGCCGCCAACTCTGCCGCACAGAGTTCCAGGCGAGGAATGGTCACTCGCTTAGGTGGAGGTGGGGCCAACCTCGTTTTTGAGCATAATAGATGAACGTGAATTAGTCCATCCGATCCCGTTGATCGTAAGTATACGGCAGCTCCGTACGCCTTCTCGCTAGCGTCTGCAAACACATGTAATTGAGGATCCTTGGTAATTGCCCCGCCGCACACATGTCGTCGAACCTTTAGACTCTCGATCGTCTTAAGATTCTCGCGGAATTGAACCCAGCTGGTTTGAAATTCCATTGGGAGTGCTGCATCCCAATCTTGTTGTAATCCCCACAACTCTTGGAGGAATCTCTTGGCGATGACTGTTACTGGCGCTATCAGTCCTAGTGGGTCGAATATTCGAGCAATGTCGGAGGCTACGGTGCGTTTTGATGAACGTATTCTGGGTGGCAGGTTAACTCGGACTCCAAATTCGTCTACTTTTGGGAGCCATATTAACCCTAATGTTTTGATGGTGGTATCTTCATTATTGCTAAAGTCCAGTTCGACTTCCTGGTCTGTGGTTGGAATATGTTCCAGGAGTTTTGGATGATTCGCACACCACTTTCACAATTTAAAACCTCCTTGGCTCAATAGCGCCGTCAATTCCCTTTGCATCGCACCTGTTGTGATCAGGCTGTTGGAGCCAGTCATGACGTCGTCCACGTAGAAATTGTTTTTGATAGCTTCTGCTGCATGTGGGAACTGTGGTGAGGCCTCCTCACCTAACTGACGTAGGCACTTGATGGCCAGGTACGGTGCTGAAGTCGTGCCATAAGTTACCGTATTGAGCTGGTAACATTTCAATGGTTGCTCGCGATTAGCTCGCCACCAAATCAGTTGATATTGCTTATCAGCGGGCCTGATGCTGATCTGCCGATACATCTTCTCGATGTCTGCTGTGAACACGTATCGTGGGAGTCTAAATCGGAGCAGCACGGCAAACAAGTCCTCCTGTAAAGCTGGTCCGGGATGCAAAATGTCGTTCAACGACGTATTAGTGGTTGTCTTTGCCGATGCATCAAATACCACTCGTAATCGTGTAGTGGTGCTGTCTGGCTTCAACACGTGATGATGGGGAATGTAATAATGCGGCGACGGAATCTTCATCGCATCTACTGGTTCCATATGTCCCAACTCGAGGTATTCCTTCATAAAGGTCCTATATTGGTCGTAGATCTCAGAGTTCCTTTCCAAACGTCGTTCTAGGGACAGGAACCGATTGCGTGCTAGTTCCTTGGAATCTCCTAGCGTTTGTGGGTCGCTGGCAAATGGTAGCCCAACAGTAAAGCGGCCCACGGAATCTCTGATGCGATGCTGGCGAAATAATGTCTCACATTGTTGTTCTTTAAGTGAGAGTCGTCGTTCCTGACCGTCCGCCGGATTATCCAGTTCCCAAAATTGTTGGATGGCCCTTTTGATGCCTTCCTCGTCGTCGGTAGTACACACCCCACAAGTTGCTGCTGCCACTGGATGTTGATGGGTTGGTCCGGCGACAATCCAACCGAGGCGGGTATTCTGGAGCACCGGAAGTGTTGGTCCTAGTTTAATTTGACCAACGGATAACAATGAGAAGAAGTGCTCGGCTCCCAGCAAGACATCGATCCTGCCTGGGTGTTGGAAGTTCGGATCTGCTAGCTGCACATTCCTTGGGAGTTTCCAAGCCGAAATGTCGATTTCCTGACTTGGCTGTGGCGAACTGATTGTGCTGATGACATACGCTTCGAGTCGAGTGGAGAACTTCGTTGTGGTGGCAGTGAGCTCCATATTCACGCGTCGCTGGGATCTTTGGGGTACGTCCCCGATGCCGTGTATCGTCAAATTCGTCGATTTTGTGACTAATGCTAGTCTCTTGATGACTCGTTCACTGATGAGGTTGACTTGTGACCCTGAGTCCAAAATGGCGCGGCATTCGATTGTTCGGCCATTGCTGCTTGACAGCTTTACCCGAGCTGTACCGAGGAGTGTTAGTTTCTTGACGGATGAGCTCACTGTCGATGCTCCCAAAGACACCGATTGTGTTTGGTCCTTGAGCTGAGGTTGGGGACTCGACTCCGAGGTCGGAGCTCGATGTGTATTGTTTGGAGGATGCAGCAACGTGTTGTGCTTTTGATTGCACTCCTTGCATCTAGTTTTTACACATCTGTCTGCAAAATGTCCCTTCTGGAGACAATTACGACATAACCTTGCATTGCGCACGATGTCCATCTTCTTTTCCGTTGCCAGTTGTTGGAATTGCTGACATTGATAGAGGGCATGTGCCTTTCCACAGGCAGCACACTGTTGTTCCTTCTTGAATGTGGCCTGGGATACTGAAGACGTCAAAGTTGTTCGGGATTTGTGGTCATCCTTCTTATGATCCTTGGACCCGATTGCTTCCAGAGATTGGAAACGCACTTCCAGAAATGCCAACAGCTCCTTGATGGATGGGATCTCTTTCGGTTTTGCCAGGCCTTGCTCGAACAGGGAATGGGTGTTGCGGTCCAATTTTTGCAACAATATGTTCCCTAAGAGAGCATCCCAACTGCTGGTGTCGACGTTGAGGTTCTTCAAACCTAGAAGACATTCCTGCGTAGTGTCATGCAGGGCCTTTATGTGCGCGCAATTCGACCCAGTCGTTGACTGTGATGGCTGGGACAAGAGTTTATTAATAAGTGAACCAACCAGTAGTCGATGGTTCTCAAAGCGATTCTGCAGCATCTGCCATGCCGCATCATACTGGTCGTTTGATGTGGTAAAATGTCGGACCAATCTTTCGGCTTCTCCGGTCAGATTGGTTTTCAAATACCACATCTTTTGGCAATTACTTAATGGCTGCTTGTGCACCATTTCTCCGAACAGATCGGCAAACTGTCTCCACGTTGAATAATCCCCATCAAATTTTGGGATGGTGATCTTCGGCAATTGGCTGCTTGGTACCGAGGGGATCTGTCTCTGTTGTTGTTGGCTCGTCTCCTGTTGGGAGCTGCGCAAACTGACCAATGAGAACTCGACTTGTTCTTCTAGCTCTTGATGGGTGAGGCTATCGTATCCTATCGTCTCAGGATCGTCGACCAGCTCTCCAATCCGTAGATGTAATTCTTCTAGATCTGCCCAGAGCCTTGTGATGGTCGAGAATTGGAGTTCCTGATGGAAGCTCATTTGTGCTGTTCCTCTCATTGTTCGGGCTCTGTCAAGCGTCCGAATGAGCGTCTCCTTCTTCAGCTTGTATCGTCGGATACTTCTAATGGCCTCCTGGGCAGTGCTGTCGTCCTCCCTATCCTGGCCGTCTGTTTGTAGGCTGCACACCGAGTCATTTGCACCTTCGGACTGCCGTTTTATTGGCGCCGTCGCCATCAATTGTTGGTACATCGATTGTACCTGTTCGAATGTATTAAGGCGGATATAGTCGTGATCCTCCTTAATACCCTCGATAATCTCTAAATGATTATCGTTGAATTGCGTCCATGCCGTCCTGGCTTTATTCATTAACGCGTCGGTCCATTTCTTGCCACTGGCTGCCTGGAGCTTGGTCAGCTCGCGTTGTAAGGCCTTTTGCCTGGCTAGGACCTTGGTTATTTCACGGGCGTCCATGCTCCGTTCCACTACCTTCTTTTCTGCTGAAAAGACGTGGTACTGTTAAGTGGGTATGTTCGCAAACACGTCCACAGATGTCTTCTACCTCGTTGGTAGTTTGTTGTGGCGAATGTGGATCGCTTACGGACGCGCTGTTCTTCAATGGGTGTGCTTCGCAAACACTCCCACGGATGTCGTCTACTGGCGGTAGTTGACTAGGCTGTCGATAGCCTAGGATGCGTATTTCGTGAATAGTCTTCACTGATATTGCTCCTTACCTCCGGTGAAGGGGCAGCAACCAATGTGAAACTATCACGTCCACGGATGTCCTCTACCTTGATGGTAGTTTGCCTTGGCGAATGTTGATCGCCCAAGGATATGCGTTCTGTGACTAGTCTTAACTGATATTGCTCCTTACCTCCGGTGAGGGGGCAGCAACCAATGTGAAACTATCACGTCGGGGTCACCAAATGTTTGTATCAGGCCTCTTTTGACCTGATGTATATAGCCTATTAAGGCACCTAACTTTGAAAGCCCTACTGTACACTAGGGTGCAACACCCTTAGTGTGATAATTTTTGGTCGATGTTCGGGCGCAACGCCACTAAACATCTAAAAAAAGTGTGTTTTGAAAATTCGGGCGCAACGCCACTGAATATTTCAAAGTAGAAACCTGAAAGAGAGAAATGAGAACCACTCGATGTTACTGTCGGATGTATTCTAATTTTATTTTTCACTTACAAGCCTATATATACAAAAATCTATACACTAATATTGTTATACTTAACGGATACAAAATTTCTTGCTCGCCATAGAGCATTACTAATACATACATTGAAACAAGAAACAAGTAATAAAGGTAGCATCGCAAATTGAATAATATCTGCCCGTAACAGAGCGTTATCCATACATTAAAACTTAATTACCAAACATTACAAGGTACTGAGGTATCATCTACAAATTGAACGAGACAATAGGCATTGAGATACGAAAGATACCGAATTCAAAAGGAACGCATATTCCTGTACAAAAAACCTAAATGCTACATGATGGTGTATCGCAGTGCAAGCGGATCAACGCCGTGGGTTTATGACGGTCAATGGAATTGGCGACGGATGCAATTATATCAGCTCTGGTAATGAGTGTATATGTGGATAGTGGATTGGAATTTCCGGTTGCAGCAAAAGATCTTGTTATGTTGAGTCTGGTAGTGATGGCGGCATGGTGCTAAAATCTATGTTATTGTCCAGTCATAAACTATGGCTGGGACGACATTCAAATGATTGGAAATGGCGGAAAATGGCTCAGCATGCTCTTATAATCGTAAGTATGGCTGGGCCGTGGCATTGAGATGCATGGATGAGACGAACGACGGCACCGCACAAATGGCGCCGCATGATCTCATAAACAATTGGTTTAACAGAGTCGTTTATTATTTGGTCTAAATTACCTTCGACACTGAATTGAAACTAAACGTGGGAATGCTTCCCATAAGAAAATACATAAAAATACATCTCGATGCAAAGGATTATGATAACATTAAACTACAGGAACTCCAAACACACGTGAATAAAGACGAAAAGTAAGTCAAATTACAAATTAAATCAATGCAATTGCCACCTACCTTGGTTTCGGCGATAGTTCTCTCGTTGAGGGTTGTAGACGTAATCCAATGTTCCTGATCTCGTTCCTCGTTGAGGATGTTGGCAGATGTACATAATCCGGCACACTGCACGGCGGATGTGAAGAATCCGACACACTTCGAGATCCGGCTCAAAGGACCAAATGTTCTGCGTCGAGCTCTCCTTTTATAATTATATATACAATCTAATAATATGGTAATTATATACAGTTAATATAATTTTAATAAGGATGGGTTTGTGGGGAGGAGAAGTATGTTGCGCCGGCGTACGGCGCTGATTCCCTTCTTCCCCATCATACACCGATAGTTCCGCCGAATACAATACTGAGCAACGCCGCAAAAGGTTTTTGGCGGATTTAGTCTTTGTCGAAAGGAGTGTTCCGCCGAACACGGTCCGCAAACAATTTGAATCGAAACCAGAAAGAAACTCGCTAGAGCGAAACAACACAATTAAAACACACAGACCCTTTACGGATTTAATCTTTTTTTTATTTCATAAAACTTAAATAAATGTTTAGACACTATTTTAATTAAACACGCAGCGAAACACATGCACGAAACACACGTTACTCCTGTCGATTAAATTAAAAGCAATTCGGATACGGAACAAAAAAACGAGTTATCTTTAGTTTCTCAATACCTCCTCGACATAATAACACAAGCATCTAGATACCGGTCGTATCTGTCTCTTCCCCAGAGGCAATTTCCCATTCTGCCCACTAACAGAATCGTCTCTTGTGTGTCTTGGAGGTGAATAGGGAGGCGGCTAAGTGCATCTGCGTTTGAGTTGTATTTTCCGGCCTTGTAAATAATTTGGTATTCATATTCTTCTAGCAATATTCTCCAACGAGCCAATCTTGATGTCGGGTCCTTCAGATTTATGAGCCACTGTAGTGGTTTATGGTCTGTACATATTGTGAACCTTCGTCCGTAGATGTAGGGGCGAAATTGTTTGACGGCGTAGATGATTGCCAGTAGTTCCTTTTCTGTCGTGCTGTACCTGGATTCGGCGTCGTTAAGGGTACGGCTAGCATAACAAATAGCTTTGTCCTGGCCAATTTCTCCCTGCGATAAGACCGCGCCTTTTCCAACGTCGCTAGCGTCCGTAGTTACTATAAAGTCTTGATTGAAGTCAGGGTAAGCTAATAATTCTTTTGTCAGAGTAAACCTATCTATAAGTTTATTTTTTAACGTATGGAAGGCTTCATCACAGAAGGGGTCCCATTTAAATGCTTCGGTTTCCTTTAGTAACTTCGTTAGTGGCTTTGCTATGGTTGAGAAATTGTCTATGAATCGCCGGTAGTATCCTATGAATCCGAGGAATGATTTTACTCCCTTGACATTCTTGGGTGTGGGATATGTTTTAGCAGCTTTAATCTTATCGGGGTCTGGTTTAAGACCGTGTTCGGAAATTACATGACCCAGATACATTAGCTCCTTCTGGTTTTTGCTGCATACAATTTTTTTCCCTTTTTTTTTCTTCTTATTTTGGTTTGGTTATTTCTCTTGTGTTTTTTTTTCTTCTCTCTTTTTGTTTTCTTGATTTTTTTTTCTTTCAATCTTCTCTTCAGGTTTGTTGCATATATTTATGTTTTTCTCTTGGGTTTTATTTCATATCAGTTGTTTACTTGGGTTGACGTCAATTTAATTTGTCTCCTTTTACATTTTAATTGATTTCTTTTAGTTTCTCGTATTTTTATATCAGTTGAATTTGACTTATTGATTTTCTTCTTTGACTTTCAAAATTTTTAATTCGTTTATTGGTTCTACTTTTTCTATGGTTTTTTAGTGAATCCTCAGATGTTAATCCTTTTAGCGAGTCCTCAGATATTAATCCATTTAGGTTTTATTTTATTTTTTTCTTATTTTGTTTTTATTTCTTCATGGGATCCTTTGGTTGGATCATCCCACCGCTGCCACCAGTGTTGTATGTCCGCCGCCGTGCTTCCTCGGTTGAGGGAAGAGCGTGGTACCTTTTATTTTTATTCCATTTATTAAAACTCCTTCTTTTACTCTTCTTTTCGAATTGAATAATTTAACTTTATTCTTTTCTTTATTCACTATTCGTTATTTCGATTCTTCTCTATTTCTTCTATTCCTTTTCTCTCTGTATCTTTTTCAGAACTGTATATTCTTTTCTCTAATAACTTCTCTGTCTTATTTCTCAAAACTAACTTCCGAACTCAACTCGTTCGGAACTGAAATTTTTCTATTTCTAATTTTCTCTGCGACTTTTCACATTGATAAATTTGGACGAAAATCCAAGTTACTATGTTTTGAATGAATAAAAAGTTGCAGGTTTCTAAATGTGCATGTTATTAAATGATATAGAATATTGTGAATGTTTATGAATGGAATGTATTAAGTGAGAATGTATTATATGTTAAAGGAAGTTTTTAAGGATGTGTAAGGAGATTCAGTGTTAAATTTAATAAAGGGTAGTATTCTGGAATACAACATTCTTTTTATTTTATTGCTCCCTTTGTATAAAAAATTTGAGTCAAAGAAACATGTATGTTGAGGAAAAATCGTTTGTTTATTATTTTGACCCGGGCATCCCCTTTTGATTTCAAAAACACTAAAATGAATTTACTTTATTTTAGGGAGTTGATCACTATGACAAGATCGACATTAAAAATTTCACTTTAATCGGCTTCACAAAAGTTACGTTAATTTCACAAAAGTTACATTAATTTTACTATGAAGAGCTCTCTTAGTCTCTTTGAATTTTTCACTGTATATTAATAAAAAATGAAATTTTTTACCTTAAATAAACTGGATACTGTTGTCCATGTACTGCTGACGTAGCTGGCAATGTCCACTTCACAAAGCTATACCAGCTTTTTCCTGTCGGTGTCACCGCTGCTGTCGTCGCTGCTGGATGTGGTCGTCTCCGCTTGTCACTTTTATTATTTTTGTTGGTTTTTTACTCTGCTGGTGTCTAAGCCCCAGGCGACGCTTTTAGAAATTTTTAAATTTTAAGTCACTTTGTCGGTGTTTAGCCCCGGGCACGCTGTTTTTATCAAAATATGTTTTGAATTTATTATTATTTTCCACTGTCACGCTTTTTGTTACTTTGTTGCCAGTGGTTCTCTGTAACCTTATGTGCTCTATGCTTTTAATGGTAGGGGATATTGGGAATCAGTCCGATTCACTGCTGCCACCAGAAATTTGTTTGTTCTGATCCTTCTTCTGTGGTAGATTGTTTGAAAATCCACGACCGCTGGAGCCAAAATTGTTCTATCCCACTGCTGCCACCAAAATTTTGTTCTGCTGTTGTGGAGGTTGTTCCTCAGGAAGCGCGTTTTCTTGTCCTGAAAAGGACGTTTGATCTCTTTATCGATTGCTCCTGAAACAACACACTTCAGGTACTGTGTTTCCATGATTATGTCTTCGTTTCGTTTGACTCTGTTAGCTGTGTTCTTAAGGGGTAATTCTATTGTCTGTTGTTCATTGTTAATGTGGGATGTTATATTTTGGAATCTTTTCATCATCTGGGAATTTAATGAGTGTTGATTTGCTATATTGTTATTAAAACTTTGTAAGTTAGTATATATTTTCTCTATTTGTCTGTTAATCCTTTGGGCATCTCTAGCGTCCATGTTGCGTGTGATGAATTTGATAGCGGATCCTAGTCCGTCGATTAAACCTCGTTTTTGTCTTTGAAAAGGGTACAATGTCCGGAGTTTCTTGTCAAGTTCGTTTAGTTTAAGTCTGGTTATTTGTACAGAGTTAGTAATGGTTGCATATTGCTGGAAAGCGTTGAGTGACGTGTTTATGTTGTTAACATTGTCATTGTAGTCTTCTAATCTTATAATATGGATTAGGTTGTGGTAGTTTGTTATTATTCTAGCTGGGCCTAATCTTAGTGGTAAAATACCCGTGTTTTGTGGTATATTATGAATTTCGATTAGCTGGGCGGTGATTAGCGTGAGTCTGTTCGGAAAAAAGGAAGGAGAAAGATGTGCGTTTTTGGGTGAGCCTGTGTTTCGCGTGAGAGATGAGTTGGTTTGGAGCCCTTTGGATAGTCTCTGTCATATTCCATGACTCACTATCTTGTTCGCATTCATATTCCATGAATGTGCTTGTATATGAAAAAAAAAAGTTTACAATTATGTAAAATTATATATATGTATATTTTTTTTGTATTATTTTAATTTCGTAAATATGTAAATGCCTCTCATATTTGTTTATTTTTATTGATTAAGGGGAAACTGAATGGCCACATGATCATATACCATGATTTGCTACCGTAATTATCCTCTTGTTCAATGTTATTGAAAAGTTACGAGTGTCAGGTCACGAAATACGAAAAAAAACCACGTACAATTCTATGTTATTATTCTTTATTTCAAACTGTTTTTCTTTTGTAAAAATGTTAATCAATTTAATGTTTTTATTCTCTATTTCAAATTGTTCTTTGAAAAATGTTAATTAATATCAAAGCTGCTAACGACCGGGCACTATCACGTTCAAAATCCAACTCAACTGCATCTCCCATCCTACCTGCACATTACACCTCGGTATTAGAATGCAAAAGTGCTTCCCACGCATTTGAACAAAGGATTGATAATTCAGTAGACGCTGAGTCTACAATTTGTCACCTCTGTAAGTTCCACACCGAGTTCTTGGTTCTAAGGTTACGATTCACTTTTCCGCTTTGTTGCTGATGTTGCATCGGAGTGAAGGAACTGTGGGAAAATAACCTTGATGGGTGGATTTGCTGTTCAAGCAGATTCAGTGGGTGGAACTTAGCTGTATTAGGTATTAAGGGGTGACGGGGTGCCCGGTGGCAACCGTAACTCGCGCGCGATGACGCTTGACGTTACTCGTCATTCGTTAGACACTCCGTGTAGATTACGGCACGATTCTTTTGGTGTTATTGCTCGACTCTGGACTCTGACTGTACGATTCGGTGGCTAAAATCTGACTCCACGAGCTGGCCGACGTTGACCCAGCCTCTGGTGATTGCGATGAGTTTCCACGCATGTCATCGCAGGGGAAAACAATCTTTCCAGATAGGGTGAATGTCTTTTCCTCAGCCAGAAAGACAAACGAAATATGCGTTGGGCGAAGGAAAGGAAAAAAAAACATGCAGGTGGTCACATATGATGATCGGTGTACGGCTGGGTGTATTCCCATCGTACGATAGGGGATCGATTTGGGTTGGCGATAAGTCAACAGAACTTTGCTGCGACGGCAAAGGCTACTAGATTTGGTTGCATGTTTATTTTAGGCATTGGATAAGGCACAGGAATGCTGGCATTATTGAAATAAACGATAGCGAAGATCTCCAAGGAAGGAATAGGTTTCTGTGTATTAAATAAATAGAAACGCTATTTCGACGGTCATACGATACGATGCACATTATTTGTGATTTAGCCTATGCTACATGGGAACGTCGGCTGTTTACATAATCGCCCGGACTTATGCCATTGCAGGCAATAGATTTTTCGTGGCGATAAGCAAACCGATGTTAGGTCGCCTATGGCCAAGGCGATGGTGGCTTTTGTTTGAGCTAATTAAATGGAACATGGGTATGATGGTGAGGAATTTGACTTGCAGATGTGCAAGCGTACGTCTCATCCAGGGGAAACATGGACAGCGCTTGGTAAGTAAATTAAACACAGCGAGGTACTGTGTGTTTGTTTGTTTTACAGGCCGGAGCATCATTAAGCATGATCATGGGTATGATTGTTTAACGTCAATCATATTCGTGCCCGAATCCCATGATCGGTAGATAACCGATAAAGGAAATTAGTCGCAATTGTAGCGAACCTTGGGATTGGAGCAATATTCTCTCATGAACCGTAGCAAGAATATCGGCTACAGCTGTGTCAAGAATTACGCTGGCCAGCGAGTGTTTATCTTTTATAATTGCTGAGCCGGTTGGGTTGGTAGGGTTCATGTAATATGAAATAATTTGTTTGATGTGCATGCTTGCTGGGGTTTTACTTTCAGGTGAAAGCGAATGAAAGGTAGCTTACGCTTCTCGATTGCAGGTAAGCAGGAGGAAGGTTGTGGGGGTTTCAGGTAGGCGCCAGCACGGACGCGGTTTCACGGTACCCCCAGCACGTCACTGCGTAAATAACACTGACAACGTTCACCAACGGGGGAGATAGGAAAGAAATAAAACACACTGGCTTGTGGTTCCTATACTTTATTCTTGACACTGTTTCTTTTATTTTGCTTACAATATTGTTCTCGATGAAATTACAAATTCGATCACGAGCACTTCGACAATAGTATACGGTACGCTCGTTTGATTGTTAGTGCTCCCACTGCGTTGACAAAGTTTTTAGTTTCTGTAATTTACTCGCGCGGTTGACTGAACTCGAACTGTCTTTCGTTTACGCTGAACCGAATGCAATCCGTTGGGCGTCCGGTCCCAACTTGGCATAACTACGTGGCACGGCATGCGCAGTTGGATTCACTCGGTTAGGCAACAATCGACCCGAATGGCGAAAATTTCAATTATGATAGGCGCGACCCCGGTGGCGTGTATGGAGAACTCGGGAACGGACTTTGTTTCGGAAACGTGTGTATCGCGGCTCGACGGATGGATAGCGACTACCTGGTGTGCGCGCGTTGGTAGGTGAATGACGACTATATATGTCTGCCCCTGGTGGTGGTTGGATTGCGACTGACCTACGAGTGAAAATAATTCATTCACTGCGTCGTGGCGGTGCGTCATAGCAAAATTAGGCTCGCTGCCAATTACAAGGAATTTTGGAAGAGTTGCTATGCCTGCATAGGAGTTTAGTTCCAGCGAATCCTTGCCGTATACGCTAAGTTGGATTCGTTGGTTGTGTGTACCGGGAAATTGAAATTGATTGGGTGCAAGCAAGGAATATCGTTTAGATAGAATATTAACCGAAGTCATTTCGGGGAAATGTATGCGGCTTGGTATAGTTGTTAATGTTCCGTTGTGGATTTGAATATGCGTTTTGTTATGGCATATGAATTTCGGGGAAATTAAGATTGCTTGGTCACAAAGAGGAAATGAGAATTCGGTAAAGGATTGACCGAAGCAATTTTGGGAAAATGAATGCGCGGATGGTTAGAATATATTCTGTTGAATTATATTCTGTTGAAGGTTTTGGAATGTAGTTATTGCGGAGTTAGGAATGTATAGAGTTGCGGATTGTTTTTGCATGTTTGCAGGTTAGGGTTGTGGGTTGGTTCTCCGTGTGATGTAGAGAACCCCCACAAGGTAATTTGGTAGGAAATGGATGGTTCTTGGAGAAGACTTTAAAGAACCGCCACAGTGGTGCATTGGACGGTGCACACAAAATTAAGGGGGTATTCTGGTCTAGACGCACGAATTTAACGCAATTTTTGAAGTACTGTAAAAAGAAGCAATCAATATTTTTACTATTAATTTTTTGTAGGATGTTTATTAATATTTCAAGAATACAGTAAAAAAAATTGAAAGTAAAAAATTCAAAATTCAAAAAGTTAGCAGCTGATGAAGTGGGGGATATCAAAAAGTTGGCACGCGACCATACCCACGGTTCAAACCTCCTAGCAATCTGAAAAAAAAGATTATTTATTTACAGAAATGCCTCTATCGTTGGAACTAAAAAAAAGTGAAAAAAACATTTTTTTAACAAAATGGCGACTGCTTGAAAAAGAAATGTATTTTTGTACCACTTTCTTTTAGTTTTTCGAATTTTTTAAAAATAGTTAACATTGAAATTTGGGGATGAGGATAGTTCATGCAATAGAAAATCCTATAAAGAAGAATTAAAATAGAGGCAACGTACTCTAGGTTTTTTTCTTTTTGTTTTTCCTAAACACGAATCTTTGCTGCTTTCATCCTTGCCTATTGAAAGTTTTAATAGTCAAATCGTTTTCTTCTTTTTTCGTCACGGTTTTTTTTTTTTTTGTTGTCTAAATGCGTTGCAGGGTTTTTCCTTTTTGTTTTTCTTAAATGCGTATCTTTGTTGCTTCTTTAATTTTAGTTTCTTCCTGTTTTAAATTCGTCTTTATTTTTTACTCGATTTTTAATTTCTTTTTTCAATACCGATTTAATTCTTGCCCTTTTGGGTTCGAATTTTATGGCGAATTAAGGAGAGGTTCTCTTCTAGGGACCCAAAAGACGGAAACAAATATTAATGTCAAATTTTGTACACATATTTATTAAGTATTTAGGTATACATACATTTTTTTTATTGGTGAAAAATATTAACGATTGTCAATTTAATAGATGTGCGCAGTGTGACGATTCGAAAAAAAGGTACCCAAACGGTCTCCATCCAGTTTGGTTTTAAGGGGATACATTCGCTTTTAAAATTGAAAAAAGCACTTAACTATTTTTAAACTATGCTATTTATTGAAAAACTTTTTTTTAGTAAAAAAAATTAAAAATTGTCAATTTAATAGATTGCGCAGTGTGACGATTCGAAAAAAAGGTACCCAATCGGTCTCCATACAGTTTGGTTTTAAGGGGACATTCACTTTTAAAATTGAAAAAAGCACTTAACTATTTTTAAACTGTGCTATTATTGAAAAACTTTTTTTAGTGAAAACTATTATAAAATTATCAATTTAATATATGGCGCAGTGTGACGATTCGAAAAAAAGGTACCCAATCGGTCTCCATCCAGTTTGGTTTTAAGGGGACATTCACTTTTAAAATTGAAAAAAGAACTTAACTTTTTTTAAACTATGCTATTTATTGAAAATTTTTTTTTTAGTGAAACATATTAAAAATTGTCAATTTAATAGATTGCGCAGTGTGACGATTCGAAAAAAAGGTACCCAATCGGTCTTCATCCAGTTTGGTTTTAAGGGGACATTCGCTTTTAAAATTGAAAAAAGAACTTAATTTTTTTTTAAACTATGCTATTTATTGAAAAACTTTTTTTTAGTGAAAAATATTAAAAATTGTCAATTTAATAGATTGCGCAGTGTGACGATTCGAAAAAAGGTACCCAATCGGTTATGTATAACCTTATGGTACTCACGTGGCTGTGGGGAGGAAGTTACCTGCTGCTCTTCTGTTGATTTGGTTGCGACTGTTGTGGTGGCGATCTATCACTCTTCGTGGCTTTTATCTTAGATTTGTTGCGAGATTCCGATAAGACTAAGCTCTACTGTACTTACACTTCAAATACACGCATGGCTTTGCAATTGGTGATACGTTACTCAAGTTCGAGTTCTTTCCCTTTTGTTTTTTCTAAGAAACGGATGACTTTGAACCGAATTAGCAGAGTGGTACCAATGAAAAATGCACAACTTATTTGGCCTTTTTTTATTTTTTGTTTCATTTATAATATTTGCTAATTTTACACTTAATACACTAATTAGCATGTTCGTTAAATTTAATATACGCTCGTAGTTTATTATATTTATCTAATTTTACACTTTTTCTTTATTATTGTATTTCTAGATTGTTTATTATTTTGTTTTAGTTTCCTTTACTTTGTTCTATTTCCATTTACACTAGATGTTTTTTAATCAGTTTGTTTTAATTTCTTTATTATTTCCTTTTTTTCTACAATTTTCACATACGACAAGATGTCACACCATGATAGCTTTTTAAAATACAAGAAAACTCTGCGTTGCACGACGTGTGCTTGTTATTACGGCCCCAGATGCTTGCGCCACGGACGCTTTTCAATACCACACTCAAGACGAACAACGAACAACCACTGTCTAACATCACGAAACTATCACGACTCCCAACTTACTCCTGACCCGCTCCTACCCGACCAACAGGTACTTTTTCCACGATCACCCATTCTCAATCGCACACTCATCCTCATTCTCCCATTTCCCCGCCCATTAAGGTGAATAAACTCTTGCGAATTTACCCAACAGTCAATGAACTTAGGGAGAATGGGAAAACTGCAACGGAGAGCATGACGATTTTAGGGTTGATTTGGTTTCGCTTGCAACGAAAGCAAAACCAAGAGGGTGACCGCATGACCCCGTTTCTAATTTGAATTGGTTTTAGATTGCAGAACCAAACGTGCACTCCGAGAAGGGGAAATGGGGTGGGGTGAAAAGTATATTTCTCATACCAAATTATTGCACAGTACCATTAACTCTAAATGCGTTAAGTTCAGACCACCTTCCGATCAGCCTCACAGTGAATCATACAGTAGCTGTAAATCGTAACAGCTTATATCACAACTATTCCGCCGCCAACTGGAACTGTTATAAATCATATATAAACACGAACTTGGTTCTAGGTGATACCAGCCTAAATTCTATAATCTGCAGCGAACACATTGATATCCTATGTAACAATTTTGTTTCTGTTATCAATAGAGCGGCCGATCTTGCGATACCTAAATGTTCCACTGTTCCAGTTGATAAGGTGTTGTGGTCCTTTTCTCAGGGAGCGCGTCTCCTTGTCCTGAAAAGGATGAGGGATCTGTGGGGGTACGAGGTCGTGGCACCGGCATGGGTGCGAGTTCTACCTCGTCCCCACAACTTCCTCTAAATGTTCCACCGATTGTTACGCCGAACAAAAAAACAAAACTCCACCACTTTTCCTTCACAACAAGGAGGAAAGTTGTGGAGTGTTTTAACTGTGCTCCTGCACGGGAGCGGATTCGATAAACACCCACTGAATAACACTGGATAACAAGAAGGCAAAAAAAATGTCAAAAATACTAAAACGGGCGGGATTGACTGTTGTTAATATTTTCTTCCTTTATTTATCTTTAATTTTTTACGTTGACAAAGCTGACTTAATTGCACTGAGGCGCCTAGTACATTTGAGTTCACTTAATTCAAACTACAAATTCACACGAGTGATTCACAATAACTTTAGAAATTGTCGAGAGCACTTCGACTTTTTGGTTTGAATGTTTCTTCACTGATATTGAACGTCCGCAGTATGTCCACATAGTCTTTAGTTCGCGATAGCACGTTCACACCGATTATCCATGGGTCCGGTGACAGCCCGATCGCACAATAAGCTATTCGCGAATTCTCTAGTACGAAATACAAATTGAAACTTGAAGTTTTTTTTACGCATCCGCACTCTACAACCCGGGGGTAAAGGAGAACTCGACTCTTGACACGCGTGTATTCCCGACAGCGGATGAAATCTGACTCAGATGATGATGCAACTCACATCCATCTGTTCGATGGCCACGAATTGCATCGATAGGGGAGGGTTATATATGTGGGCGTATAGGAAAAGTACAATGCCCTGCGATGAGGACGATGATCGGTGGACACCTGATCAAACAGAAGTACATCGTTGGTGATGAATCGCAGAGATCGAAATAGATTTTTGTTTCAAAGTAAACAAAAACGCTATTTCACAGATCAATGGGGTATATGATGACGATGATGTATATGATGTGCCTATGATACAAAGGGGGTCGTCGTGGTATTTGTCTAAGATTCCTTGGAAACACCGATGTAGGCAATATCCAATCTAGTCATATGGCTCCGGTGCACAAGGAGGCAAATTATTTTGTTGACATAAGTCAACAGGAACCTCGTCGACGACGGCAAAGGGTCAGGCTGGATGGCTATATGTTTAGAATAATATGCGGGTAAGTAAAACGCACACAGTGGGATACTGTATGTTTAATTTAGGTTTTCAGGCGGGTCATCATATGCATGGCACGGGTAAGGTTACCTAAATAATGATCTTTTCCATGCCCAAATTCCAGGATCGGTTGATAACCGATGAAAGGGAATTGTCGCAAGTGTTGCGGACCTAAGGGTATAGGCGCGATATTCACGTACGAACCGTAGCAAGAATACCGGCTACAGCCATGTCAACAATTACGCTGGCCAGCGTGTATTTATCTTTTATAATTGCTGACTAGCTGAGCCGATTGTCTGGCACGGTGCATGTATGAATGAAATAATTTGTTTGGAGTGCATGGTTGATAAGATTTAACTTTCAGGAGAAAGAGAATGAAGGGTAGCCTACGCTGTCCCAAAATTGCAGGTAGGTATAGTGGGTTGGAAAGTGGTTAATTTAAGAGGATGGGCGGTTCTTTGGGAATGTATTAAAGAACCGCCACAAAGTAAAACACGGACGCACGTTGTTCGTTAACAATGTACGTTCATTAACATGTACGTTGATCATCGTATTGTGTTGACATCCAGAACAAATGATGCAGCGAGAAAGATCTGAATTAAAATTAATTTATGAAATCACACGTTTCTGGTTGATGCGCACTGTTTTATTCTTCTGAAATCGTTTGGTTCAAATAAAAACTAATCGACAAAACACCGCTCGACTTAATGTATGGCGAATAAAATCCACTACACCAATGACTCCGGGTATCTGCGCCTCCGCCGCGGGCGGAGAGCGGAAGTCAACAACGACCACGGCGGCCGGCGGATGGAAATCGAGTCAGCGATAATCGTCTCGTGCGGCGATGATTCGCTTCTTGGGGTGAGTTTATGGTGTCGCGGTATATATCCTCTCCGATAAGGATATCGTTTTTACCTACCACCAGACAAACGTAAAGTCTCTCTTGGTGGTATGTGTTCAGATCTGTATGGTTTACACGTGCTTGAGGGCGATGGGTAAACGAAGCAGACAGGCGATAAAGACGAAAGGGAGAAATGACCAAATGCGCCGTTGGTAATGCGGGTCATTGTTTACGCGATGCGTCGTCGCTATTATCGACGTTGGGAGAAAAAAGGTGCTAAAAGCAAATTGGATGTTTATGGCATCTCTGGCTGCAGTAGAAACCGGGTTCATGTTTGCATTAGGAAATGCTGGAGAATTCGGTTTCAGCGTCTATTGCGCTAATCATATACAGCTGCTTGGGTTGTTTATTGATGAGAAAAAAGGTCGCCAGACAATGTGTATGAAAAGGCATTTGTTGTACACATGACGCGACTGGGAAAATAGACGGCGCAATATTTATGGTCCCTGTCATGACGGTTACATTGAATGCAATCCGAATCATTTTGTTTACAGGAATTTGTCTGGTACCGAATTGGTTTAGAATACCAGATAAGCAAAGAAAGAATTCTTACGGAAAATTGTATGCGAAGAGATGCATGAAAGGGTAAGTTTTCTTTACAGGGATTTTAAGATTATAGATTTGATCTATATAATGCGTGAAGCATTTACAGGTACTAATGCTGTTGCATTAGCTAACTTAAGGGAGTTGGGTAGTAGTTATGGGGGTTTTTTCAGGTAAGTGGGGTTTAGCGGAACCGCCGTTCCTGAGGGGACCCGTTGCGGTCGCCACCGTGCTTCCGGTGCTTCCGGGAAGAGTGACAACCGATTGTTAAATACTTCCTGGGAATCGGGTAGGCCAAATAAAAAATGCTTTTTATTTTATTATACTATTATTTTATTTTATTTGACTTAATTTATTGGCGTCCTACCACTTCGGGCGCCAACCGAGACTGATCCTCGAATACAAAGTTCATCACCCTTATAAATGAAACCAAATCGAGATTTTGTATCTCGAAGAGATCGAATTCCAAGCAAAACCTCGATTTAGATACTTTGGCTAGAGTTGTGTGTTTGTTTTTGGAGATAAGAATCCGGTTAGGCGAATTCTCGGACACATGAGCGTGAGTATGGAAATTGAACATCTGGTTCAATTTACCATATTTGCTTTTGTTTGAGGATCTGGGGAAATTGATGTATATGGATTATGTTGCAGTTCCGCAACAATTCTAATTATACCATTACGGCAAAACATGCTGGCATTGAACGCCACCAATTGCTGAATAGACGAGCAATAATTGTCTATTCATTAACCGTTTGCATCGTTACTGTTTTGACACAGTTTTTATTTATGTTGTACTGTTTTTCTGACCGCATATATTTTAACGTTGAATTAATTGAAAGTGTGCGGTGCCTTCAGCACCTGTTTTTATGTCTGAACCGTTTTATGTGAAATAAAAGTAAAATTAGTGCGTGTTAAAATGTTAATTGTTTCATTTTTTTGCTTTTGCTGGCTATAACGCCAAAATCATTTGCTTTCCTGGTCAAAAATTAACGACCAAGGAACAACATTATTTGCTGGGCGACCTACGCCACACACATTTTGCTGTTCTCATCGAGGATGATCGATGCAGAACAAACGTGTGTTTCATGTCTGTCCAGTGCGGCTGGAGGTTTTTAATGTGTCCAGGGCGACACATTTTTGGACATTTTGCTGTCACGTCGAGGAATCCTTCTCGACGCTGAACATTGATGTATATTGGAGATTTGCTTGGCAACATCGCCACAAACAAATTTGCTGTCACGTCGAGGAAACTATCTCGACGCTGAACATTTTGTGTCGGCGGCCCGGGAAGATGTTGCAGTTCCACAACATGTATAATTTCAATTATACCATTACAGCAAACGCTATTAGCATGGAACGCTACCAATTGATTGAACACCAAGATTCAGCGGACTGATAATGGTCCTCGCTGTTGAATGTTGAATGGAGAAGAGTGAACCTGTGACAGTTCACGAACAGTTTCATCGTTGCTGTTTAAGACTTTTTGTAGTTGTCGTACCTGAGACAGTTATATATTTTTTAACGCTGGTGTTCGGTGTGGTTTACGGTGCCTTCAGCACCAGTTTAAAAACGTGTGACTTCAGCACCAGTTTAAAAACGTGTGACTTCTTAATGTAAAATAAAGTTTATTTTTGTATGTTCAAACATCGTTTTTAATTTCGTGTGATTTTTCATTCAACGTGTTGTTTAACGTACGATGTGTGCCCAATGCGGCAAAACATCATTTTTGCTGTTCTCGTCGAGGAGGAGCTCGACGCAGAAAACACCCTTTGCTGTTTCCCAGTTGGCGAACCATCGGCAACAACGGAGTTGCAGTTCCCAGCTGGCGAAACAGATTATAAACGAATATTTGATTCGTTTTCCAGGAATTTTGCTCGATTGGGATAACCTATTTTTGGATTAGTTGGATGATTATGGGGAGTTGAGTGCAAGGGCGATAAACGAACATTTGATTTGTTTATCGCGAATTTTCAATGTATATGATGGTTTTTTGAATTTTAGTTAAGGATTATGGAATTTGGATGTATGTGTGGGGGAAGGAGATGGTAGGGCTTTTCAGAGCACTACAAAGGCACCGCTTCCTGAAAATATCTTACATCTGATTAGGCTACGAAACTCTGAAAGAAGAAAATGGCTTCGTTATAGAATCGATTGCTTTCTAGTTAATGTTAAAGTCTTAAATAATATCAATAAAAACGAAATCTCAGCATATAGGAACAAGTGTTGGAATAAACACCTTTCCTCTCTTGACAAAGCAAGCAAACTGTTCTGGAAAATATCAAAAATTATGAAAAAGAGAGGGTCAAGTATTCCTGCGTTTAAAGTTCACGACAAGTTGTTTATTTCTTCAGTGGAGAAATCGAACCTACTTGCTAACACGTTTAGTAAGAACCACCCCATATCTATGCATCTAAGCGACGCGTATACTGGGGCTGAAGTTGCTAACACTATCCATGTACTTTCTCAATCACTAGCTGAAAGTACTTGCAACTAATATTAGCAAACTTCAAGAAATGATAAAAAAATCGAAATCAAAAAGGGCTGCTGGTCTTGATAATATGAACAACAAATTAATTAAAGCACTTCCACCTGCTGCAAGTAACTATTTAACGTTCATTTTCAATGCTTGTCTTAAGAATTTTCCGGACTGTTGGAAAACAGCAAAAGTAATACCTATCCCGAAACCCGGCAAACCGAAGAACAGCCCCGAAAGATACAGACCTATTAGCGAATATATCACGACTCCCTAACTCATTCCTGACCCGCTCCTACCAACCAACAGGTACTTTTTTCACGATTACCCATTCTTGATCGCACACTTATCCTCATTCTCCCATTTCCCCTCCCATTAAGATAAATAGACCCTTGCGAATTTACCCAACAGCCGGTGAACTTAGGGAGAATGGGAAAACTGCAGCGGAGAGCATGACGATTTCAGGGTTGTTTTGGTTTCGCTTGCAACGAAAGCAAAACCAAGAGGGTGACCCCATGACCCCGTTTCATATTTGAATTGTTTTTAGATTGCAGAATCAAAAATGCACTCCGAGAAGGGCAAATGGGATGGGTTAAAAAGTATATTTCTCATACCTTTCACCTGACTTTGAGTTTTTGTTCCCCAGCGAATAGCCGTGTCTAGCAAGATCAAAGGACGCCGCTGGGGCTTAGGATAATATCGGTGTGGGGATTGGCGATAACCCAAGCCGTTTCTATATGTAGCAACAGCATCGCTTACCCACGCTTTGTGGTTGCTAACCAGGCATGAGATTGTGGCGGGGATTGTAATGCGCCAGCAAGGGCGCTGAGTTCACTAAACCTTCCGCCGTCTAAAATCACTCGGTCAATCGTACACCAACAAGAAATAAAATAAACACTTAGGAAACTGCAGCACAGGAACGAGAATATTAAACGATTGTTTGTGAAAAAAGTTCTTTTATTTAAATCCTCGTTTTTACATAATGCAGTGGTAGAACAAATTAAACGTTAAGCGTACACTCGAACTTTGAATTTGGTGATAACTGTTTTTTTATTATCCAAACGGTTTTATGTTTAGTTAAATATTACGTTAGATTCTATATTACATCACTACCGCGAAAATGTAACGTACAATTAGAGAAACAACAAGAATAAATGTTTGTTCCACTCTTATAGGTGCACTTAGTGGTGGTAAAAACACGACTTCGGTATGGTGCACATCGTACCGTGCACGGTACGGTGGAGGGTGACACGACTGACTCGGTCGGCGGTTTGAATACGACTCCTCGAGGATAGAACTCTGACTTGAATGCCATCCTCAATTAAAGGTGAGATATGGAGGAGAAAGAGAAAATTTTCTCTTAAGGGTGTGGCCACTAAGAAAATGCACGCTTTCAGTGCAATGGTATGCGTGAGTGAAGATCACATTATCGTGTTTATCGATGCATTCCAGCAAGGATAAACAAAACCTACAGCTAGGGAAACAGAACAAAGGAGAAGCGACCTAATGCATCGGTCTGTGATTAGGGTCAGCTAAATAAATAAGCTGGAACTCATTACATGGGAATTGCATTTAGGATACCACAAACGATGTTTATGGTATCGCCAGAAAACCTTTGAAGGACAGCGTTCTTTTGTTTGCACATTGCGTGCTAAGGAAATTCGTTTCAGCGTTGTTGCTGAAACGAAAAGAAACCGAAACCAACAAACGGCGCTTCTCTAGCACTGCCTCAGTCTCTCTTCGAGTGGACTGTATTTTTCCCCGGCACTGGCCGGCCAACGATGCTTTTCCCCTAAATTTGAGAGATTGTACCTCCAGAGCCGGACTCTTCTCTGGATGAAACGGGCGTTTTAGTCTTGCCCAGTACAAGTCGAAAAGTGAAAACGACCGAACGAAAGAAGACAAACCAACCGACCAAGGAAAATCTCAACGAAGCGAAAAAACAGGTTGCAATAATATCTAGGGAATACTTTGCTTATTCCCTATAGTTTATTGCTGAATATTTTTAGATGGGAATATTTACAATAAAAAATCTTTGTCTCTTTACGACGCTAGTCTTGAACAAGACTGATTGGGCAGGAGTTCCTTCGACGACTCCCACCGCTTCAGTTTTTTTTTTTTTTTATAAAACGCTGTCTTTATTGACCATTATAAATTTAGTTACATAAGTTTACAGCTAACTTAACTAAGTTGTGACAATTTTACTTACAATGTTTAGAACATTTTTTCAAGTAATAATTAATTTGAGGTCTTACGTCTAAAGAGATCTATTCCAGATACAATTTATTAGTAGGACTCCTGGAAAGGTCATGAAAACCAGGATGGATTATCTATGTTTACAATAAATATTCTTAAAACTACCTATCTCTACTTAAATCTAGCTTATATCTAAGGTAGTTAAATAAACTCACATTTAGCAATGTAGAACAATTTAGCCTCGTCTTAAGCTTAAGTTGAGATTTCATACTTTACATACCCCAAGGAGGGAAGGGAGCGGCAGAGGGAGGTCTCTCCACCGACTGCTCGTTAAAGGAAAGAACCCGAGAAAAGGGTTGAATGTTTGAGTATTTGAAGTGGTTAAGATCGGTTACCCTGTTATGGTAGATGATTTCGTTCGCATCATTTACTAATCTTTTTGCGTAGAAGAGAGCTTTTAAATGGAGTGCATGAAGATAGGGATTTGATGCATTGTGGCTGGGGAGGCTAAGGGAATTGATGAGAGGGTTTGGATTGGCTGACAGGTTTTCAATGAATCTTATCGACAATTCCAGGAACCTTCTATCCAATTTCTCCAGGCCGACGGAGTGGTATAGCGTAAGGCTTCTGATATATTTGTGGGAGTCGCGCTGTCGACGTAGCCCTGTGATTAGTCTGAAACACTTCCTTTCGAAGATACGAAGTTTTTCCATTTGAGAGGGAGAGATATGGAACCAGATGGGACAAGCGTAAGTAAGTGTGGGCCTGATGATTTGTTTATAAAGTAGAAGTTTGACTTGTTGAGAGAGACCATCTGCCTTCCACATTACTTTCCGACAAAGGTTCAGCTGTATCCCCGCTTTGCGGATGACATTGTTTATGTGAGTCGTGAAAGAGAGATTATTTTCGAAAGTAATGCCCAAGTATTTTAGTGATTTAGATGGTTTTATGAGGGTGTTGCAGAGGTTCAGTTGGATTTTTGAATGGTTACGTACCGTGTTATTGGTACAGTGAACGTTTCTACCTTTAAATACAATCAGCTGAGTTTTGTTGGGGTTTAAGCGGATCTTCCATTTAAGGAAGTAGGAGGAAAGAATTTGGAGGAATTCATTTACGCGGTTTCTGGCAGATAATACGAGCCTGCTGCTGGAGTAGACAAGGGTATCGTCTGCGTAGTTGAGGATTCGAGTATTCGGTGAGAGGGGTTGAGGAATATCAGATGTGTATAGTAAGTATAAGAGGGAACCCAGAATGGATCCTTGGGGGACGCCTGCTGTTATTGAGTACGTCTGGGAAAGGGTGGAATTTATCTTGACCATGAATTTCCTATTTGATAGGTACGAGTAGAGAAACTTGGAAGTGTGATTGTTGAGACGATACGTGGAATGTAATTTGTACAGAAGACCCGCAGTCCACACGCAGTCGAAAGCCTTGGATATGTCAAGGGAGATACACACAGTGGGGCACTGGTCGTTAAGAGCCATAGTGATGTCGTGAGTAAACTTGAGGAGAGCGTGACATGTTGAGTGTTGTGCACGAAAACCGAATTGGAAATCAGGGAGTAATGAGTTAGTTTCCGCGAAGGAGAGTAGGTAATGGTGAATTTTTAATTCAAGTAATTTGCTTAAATTATTAAGTAGTGAGATGGGTCGAAAATTGGCCGCCATCAGGGATGCGCCTGATTTTTTAATGGGGATGACTATGGCAGTTTTCCAAGACTCCGGTATGTAACCAGCATTTATTATGTGTTTTAGCAGGGTCATGATGTATAGTCGATTTGAAGGGTTGAGGTTTTTGAAAAGCACATGTGGAATTTTGTCCAAGCCGGTTGAGTTTTTATTGCTACGAGAAGATATCATTTGGTTAAATTCCTGTGGTTGTAAAAAGAAGTTTGTATCGGTGGGTTGAGATGCTCTATTGTCATTATTAAATTCAGTTATGAATGGAGTGAATGAGGAGATTAGTTCATGGAATGTATAACGGTTGACCACTTCCTCAAACTCGGAGTTGCCTAGGCTATCATTTTGCCTATGCACTTGGGAGAAGTTTTCCGCTAAATAGTTTGCTATTTCAGAATCAGAGTACAGAATATTATTTCTGGGACCAATTAGTCTGTCTATTGAGGTGTGTATTTTTCGTCCTGTAAGGCAATTGATGTTTTTGTAAAGATTACGGTCGGGTCTGATACTATTTAAAGTGGAGATGTAGTTCTGCTCTACGAAAGCATTTAACTGCTGGTTAATGAGGGTAGACAATAATTGAACCTGTACTTTCAGGAGGGGACAAAATCTTCGAAATAGTTTTCGGCGGAGCTTTTTTTTTAATGAGATGAGTTTGAGGGTGAGATATGGAAGTGGTTTACCTACGAAGGAGTGTGGCATCCTTGAAGGGGTATTAGAATACAGGGCTTGCTGTAAGATCCCTTCCATCTTACAAGCTGCTTCTTCAATTTCGTTAGGATCCAAGTTATTCGTATCTGTGATGGGAAGCGTTTGAAACATATCGCCAACGGATTTGTTGACCTTTCTCCAGTTAGTTCTGGAGAAATTATGGACTGGGTTGAGAGATTGAAGCGGATTTAAGGGGCCAAGGTCAATTACCGAGTGGATGGAGGCATGGTCAGAGGGGAAGAAGTGCGACACAGTAGGGGGAGATACAGAGCGTAGGATCGCAGATTTTAAGAAGAAGTCTATAGTTGATTGAGTAGAGCTGGAGCAATGAGTAGGTTCCGTAGGGGAGTCGATATAGACGTAGGGGTGGAGAGGTAGGAAAGCAAGCAATTGTTTGCCAAATTTATTGCAAGCGGTGTCGTTGAAGGCGGTATGACGGGCATTCCAGTCGCCTCCGATGATGAATGAGTGGGGGTGGGATTGACGGAATATTTCATCGAAGTCTGAAGATGGGAAGTTAGGGTACCTCTTGGGTTGTAAATAGATGGCTACTAGAACCAAGACTTTATTGTTGTCACAAAGCAGTTTGACAGCAGTGTATTGGACACAGGAGATGTTTCTAAATTTGATTTCACTGAATTGGAATCTTTTATGAATAAGGATACCGGTACCTCCTTTTGCACCGTCAATTCGAGGAGTTGAAACAAGTTGGTAATTTGGAATAGAAATGCGAGAGTTGGGTTTGAGCCAGGTTTCACAAAGAAGGAGGACGTCTGGAGAAAACTCCTTCACTAGCAGTCGGAGGTGATGCCTCCGTATGTTTGACGAAATGGAATCTACATTGAGGGCAACTACACTTAACTTAGACATTTTGGGATAATATATGTGAGGTTATAAGAGAAAGTATCTGACCTTTTTTTTCGAAGTTACTTAATCCATTTAGCGTCGGTAAGAAAGCTTGCAACTCTCGGATGTATCCCATGATGTCGAGTCCTAGGTTTGTTCCTGGTTGTGATGAGGGTGCGTTGTTTCCTCTGGTAATTTCAGCATAGGATTTCGATTTCGTTGTTGTAGTAACTGCTGCTGTTGGTTGCTTAAGTTGGCCAGTGTTGTTTTTGGTTGGAGGCACTCTCTGCTTCAGTAAGCGGAGCTTGTGCGGGCATTTTGTGAAGTTTGCAGGATGCGGTCCACCACAATTGCAGCATTCAACTGACAATTCCTTTACAGAAATGGAGCCATCCGGATTTTCCGTGTGTATACGTTCTGGTTCCTCACCCGGTGGCTTGACTTTGCATTGGTTCGGTCCATGCTCCTGCGCACATTTTACGCATCGTCGTGGTAGATGACACGAAGATGAAAGATGACCTGACTGCTGACAGCGCTTGCAGTGGAGAAGCTCCTGCTTGTGAGGTACCTCTATGCCAATTTTATGAGTGAAGAGGTATTTAATTTTTTTCAGGTTATTAATGTCTTCGTCTGGTGCCAGTTGGATGATCCGTAGGTTGAAAATGTTGTTGGATCTCATGTGAGGGGTTTGATAATAGTCGACTTTGGACGTTTTCAGGTTGGGACTTAATCTTGTTACGTGTGTTTAACAATTTATATTATTTAATAATATATTTTTAAGTAATATTGAATGGGACTTACTTTGGAGTTAGTTTTCGTGCGACCATTGAGCGGTCGCAGTGTTGTTATGTTGCGCTGAGGTCCGCTGGCTCGTTGCAGGGGGCGTTGGGCGTCGTTGCTCCCCTGATCAGCTTGTCCGTAGCGGTATGATATGTCCTCGACGAATAGTGTTTAGATTTTTTCAAATCAAATATGTCACTTTCTATTTTATACACAACGAGGATTTTATTGGTTTGATTATTTATTCCGACTCGTTGTGTTCGAAAATTAACGTCGAATTGTCATATATCCGAATTTATTTTCAATGTATTATCTTTATTTTATTATTTTTTTTTCTCCGCCAAGTAGAATTTGCATAAAGTAGTTTATGCAAATTAGCTACTTGGCGCGTTATTTCCTTTTACAGGTAAGGAGGGGAATCAAAGGGGATTAGTGGATTCTGGGGGGGGCCTGGACTCAATTTTGGTCCGTAACAATCTGGACAATTCCGCGCTTAGTTCTTCGTTAGTCCAAGCAGGGTCGATGTGGCGAATTATGAATGTTTTCGGCTTGAGATCTGACCTTAGGAAGGTGAAGAAGTCCAGCTTATTCAGAATAAGCACTTTTTCGGCAAGAGCGTGGTCTTTGAGAGAAGATAGTGATACGGAAACGTTGTCACCCCTAGATCTGGTGGTAATCCGGTGCCCCAAAGCGTTCTCCAGAAGCTGGATAACTTTTTTGATATTGTTGACCTTTTTTATGTTGATTGGCGGGGGCCTCTCGTTCTTCGGAGCTCCTCCTTTGAAAGTGCCTTCATTCGTATGAGCTTTCGGTTCATGTGTTGTTTTGAAACTTGATATTGTTGGTGTTGCCTTGGCAGCTGGTGCTGGTAGCTGAGCAGGTTGATCTTCCATGTCAGACTCATCTGATAAATCAGGAAGGTTTAAGTTGTTTTCCAGTTCGGCGATCTTTCTGGTTAGGTCGTTGATGATCTTCTCCTGGGCCTTGATGTGATCCAGGGCCTGCTGCAGTCTTTGATCAGGTGAAATTGACGCCATATTTTCGGGGATAGGGCTCAAGTAAATTGGGACGGTCGAATTTCTTTTAGGGGGGTTGCGAAGAAAGTCGATAGCCTTTCTTTTTCGCTTTATTAAATAGTCTTGGGCTGGTGCATTACTGCACAGCATATACGGCACTTTGAATTATATTTCGATTAACACTTTGAATTTACTTTGAATTTTCACTTTGAATTACACTTTCACAACTGTGCTCAGATACAGATGATAGGCCACCGCTTCAGCGCCGCGCTCGCCTTTTATTGCCAGCAGCTGTCTCCTCGTTCGCTTGGTTTCGATAAATCACTCGTTTCCTGTTGAGTGATTTATCGCGACTGGTATACAGCTGTCTGCCATGCTCCTCCTTCTTGAGTGCTTGTGCGCCGACGTCGAGTGCTTGTGCGCTGGTGCCCAGTGGTTGTGTGTCGATGCTGAGTGTTTGTGTGCCGGTGTCGAGTGCTTGTGCGCCGGGAAGTATGCATCGCCAACAAGCGTATATTGCGCTAATTATATGCAACTGCTTGGGTTGTTTATTGATGAAAAAAAAAGGTCGCCAGCCAATGTGTATGAAAGGGATTTGTTGTAGACATGAATAAAGCTGGGAATAAGCGACGCAAGGGTAATATTTCCTGGTGTACGGTTGTATTATATATGAACCGATGAATTTTCTTTCAGGTTAATTTATGATAAGGAAAGTAAGAACTCTTACGGGGGATTTGTAAGCGAAGGAATGCTTGAAAAGGTATGAATTCTTTTGCAGAAGCTTTACGATTATAGCTTTGCTCCAATTGCGTGTAACATTTTCAGGTGCCTAACGCGATAGCATTGGCAAAAACTTATGCGTCTAGGGATGAGGTAATGGGGTTTTTTAGGTAATTCTACCGTGGGGTTTGGCGGTTCCGCCACAAGATTTTTCATTTCCGATAGGAAATCTCATGTGGGGGATCAAATAATGGTGGCTTTTCAGGCCAACATATAAATGCGAATCAATTTAATGATTCGGAGAGTGGTTTAATTATGTAGCAATCTCAAGACTGGCAAGTCTGAAACAAAAAAAAAATATTTTCTTAAAGGAGAAATTTTCAGATATATATACATTTTATTTAGCGCGACAGTGGAATTTAAAATGTGGAATTTAAAATGTTTATTTCATCGCAACGTTCTCTAGCAGAATATCATATTTTATCAGACTTAACTAAAATATTTACACACCAAATAAACTTTGACAGTGAAATATTAGAAGAGGTGTAGTTTGATAGAACCTACTTTGATTCTTCAGATAAATACGCCAAGCACATAAACTTGTCGAAATAGGATGGGGATGCGCAGGCACGTAAACCAATACGCCAATATATACTTGGGGGTTTTTGCTACTAGTGCGCCAACACGGACGCGGATTCAGTAGAAACACCGCGGATAGTTCAATGAAACAATCGTCCACCAAGAGAAAACAAAACGAATAGAAATGAAACACCGGGAATGTTGTTCAAATCTTTATTAAAACGCAAATGTTATTCTATGCTAAAAGTGAAACTGCGTGTTATGCACCGTAGGTAGTGCTTATTGCTAAAAATGTTATACAGGTCACTTAATTTCTCGTTCTGTCTATTTAATTTGATGTACTAAGCAAAGTTCTTGTTACAACACATATTATACAGGCCACTTAATTACTCCCACAACTCTGTTTTGACACGCAATGACCCCGATACATGTGCGCGATTCGGTGGCTAAAATCGGACTCTCGTGACTGCTGCACGGAACATGCAGCGACTCCTCACTGGGGTGGATTTCCACTTGTGTGGTGGAAAGAAAAAATGGAATCTTCCTTTCGTCCGGCGACCAATGAGAAATCGGTTGAGATCTCGCTGGAAGGGTTCCGGTGGTCGATCGTGCAGATCGTAACATTTATGTGTACTGTCATATACCACCGCCGTGCTTCCTCGCCACGACCGAGGGAAGAGCGTGGAATGTATTTAGAATCAAATTTAACTTTTATAATAAAAAAACTTTTAATTTATATTTATCTCGAGACGTCCGCACACGTCTGTGTTTGTTTTATTTTTTCTTTTTAATTTCTTTTCTTTCAATAAAATATTACACGAGGCGACCTTCCTGGTTGGAAGTCTGATTAGTTCTCTTTTTCTCAATCAAAAAATTACAAAACATTCTTCCTTTTCTTATTTACGATTTCGTATGAACGAAATCAATCAGTTACCCCGAGTTACCTACATGGGGGTGATTCATCATTCTTGTTAACTGAAACTATTGCAGCTGTTTAGGAATTTCGGATAACGGGGATTGAGATCAATGTTATTATGTAAGGGATATTTGAAATTTTGTATGTGTATGTTATGTTATGATATGCAGTTTGGGAATTAGGGATGATGAAATGTATTTCTAATGTATGAAGTATTGTATTTCTAATGTAATGGAAATATGGAAATAGAATTGATATGCAAATGTATGAACTATGGAAATTGAATTGATATGCAAATGTATGAACTAATGACATTGAATTGATGAGAAATTTATTTGAGGTAAAAAAGATATTAAAGGATATTATTTACTAATATAAAGTGTATAAATGTATATTTATGGGATTGTGTGGTGAAATTGATATGTTAGGATTGAGGTTAGGATTTTGGGAAGACAGTAGGGCTGCGGAGCACTACAGTACCCTGGAAAGACGGATAGACGAAATTGTTTCATAGTGGTGGAACAAAGGCAAGAATCCATCCAGAGTGTCGGGGCAGTGGAGGCATAGCTAAGTCTACATAGGAATTTTGTTTCAGAGAATATCTGCCGGGTGGGCCGGATCAGATTCTTCTGTTTGCTGTGTATACAGGAGAAATCGGTTTCCGGTGTCAAGCGTAAGAATGGCTATGATTTGTCGATTAGACAACATAACATGGGTCGTATGTATTCCGATGATGTTTATCGGTTAGACGACTAATCGTGGAATTAGGCTTGCAGCTGTGCAAGCAAGCTGCTTGCTACCGCTTTGTCGTTGGTCATACGTACACTGGGAAATTACTGTGTACATTAGAGACAGGAATTGCCAGTAAGGGGAATCAATGAGATTCCAAATGGTTTAAGTGCGAAATGAGCCGAAATGGTTTTCGGGAAAACTGAATGCGGCTTGGTTGCGAGTGGGAGAGATGGTTTAAAATGTATTCTATTGCAGGATTTGAAATGTATTCTATTGCAGGTTTAGAATGGGGAGTTGGGTTACAATTGTGGGGGGCTCTCCAGGTAAGCTTTAAAGAACCCCCACATACTAATGATAACAACCACCGTCCATTGTGCTTATGTTATATTATTTTAACAAATAAAATTATTGGGTACTCACTTTGTAAAACGTCCCTATAAGTGAATTATAAGGTGAAACATTTCTTCTAATTAGAACGAAGGAGTTAATATCGCTAATACAGACTAAATTTTGTTTTTATAATGCAATTTATTTTTTCACATTACACTCACAATGTTTCAATCATAGTTTTTGATCCTCATCAGGTCTAAACAAATGTATTATAATGTTAAAAACTTAATAGTTACAATAAGACACACATTAATTAAATTAACTTGTGGGTTATTATGCTAGAGGCGTCAACACGGACGCAGGTTGAGCACAACACCACACAACACTACTGATACCTGCTGCCAAAATTGTCACTGATCCGTGGACGCCTGGATGAGTTCTTGATGATAAAGTGTGGTCCAGTCCGGTGATGTTGGGTCGTCTGTCTGTATGTTAAAGCTGCGTTGGGGCTCTACTTTCCCATTTAAATGCTTTTTTATTTAAAATGTTTTTATTGGACCAGATTGTTTTTTGAAAGAAAAAAAACGATAGCGCCGGTCACTGTCTTTAATCGTTTCAACTGCTTTTGAGATTGCGCAGGGTGTTCCTTGTTCCTTGTTTAAAACACTCAATTTCGCGGCTATGATCACAAATGTTCAAAAGGTTACGTTGAGGGGCGTGTCCGCTTGTCGCGGTCACCAATGTGGGTTATTATGCTAGAGGCGTCAGCACGGACGCAGGTTGAGCACAACACCACACAACACTATTGATACCTGCTGCCAAAATTGTCACTGATCCTACGGTTACCGTTCTCCACACTCGAGTTCCAAGACACTGTACACTGCGGAATGATTACCAATTACAACGCGGATGTTGTTCCGTCGAATGTTCTTTTATTATCATTTATTGTTCCGTTGAATACATTAATCAGCACTGACACGATCACTACAGTCTAATACAATGCTGTTTTTTTATTGTTCACATTTTCTTTCTGTGTGTTTTACAAATGTTAGTCGCGACTAAAAGCACATCTAGCTATTCCAAGAAAGTCAAAGCACTTCGTACAGTTGAACTATCCTACTCGCGACACTGTTCATTACATTACAAAACGTTCGATTCGCCGGGCTATCGCCAGAAACCGGAAATGACAATCAAAGGATTTTTAGGACTTATTATATCGCACACTCTCACTGAGGATTAACGAACAGCAAGCGAACTCCACGGAAGATGAGTTTTGACGTTAAAAAGGCGCGACCGTCCTCTATGGAGATTGACATCTGACTCAAATGTAATTTACATCCATCAGTTCGATGTGTTGTGTTTAGTAGGGGTTAGTTTCAGGACGCGAGTCTCCCGATCCTTAAAAGGACAAGGCGATCTCTTAAAACAGACCGCTCTTGAAATCGTATCCTACAAGGGGTCGTTACCGTGCTTCCTCATATACCTGAGGGAAGAGCAACGTCCTTTTGGTTTGGCCTCAGTCTTGATGTCCTCCTTGGTCTTCCGTGGGGGCCAGGTGATGCTTCGGTATCAGTTGTTGTTCTCTTTGTGGAGATACCACAGCTGTACTTACCAGTTGTCAGCTCAATGAAAAACTATTAAAAAGTCTCGCTTTTCTTCTTTTGGTAAATACCAGTGTTTATTTTTAAATGGTTCTCCTGGGTACCTCCTTCAGGGACAAATGAATGGTATTAGACTGCGGCGCTACTAGTCCTATCGGGACCATTAATTATGTTTAAGTGCGGCCACTCCTGGAGTACTTCCTCCAGGGACAATGAATGGTATTATACTGCGGCGCTACTAGTCCTATCGGGACCATTAATTATGTTTAACTGCGGCCCGGAGATCACTTGACTATTCCTTTATAAAGGAAAAGGAATCGAAAATTGTATCCCAAAGATACACATTTTCGTGCAACAATCTCGATCTTTTGGATATTTCGAGCGAGATGTTGTATTTACACAAGATAAGAAATCAATTTCTTGAATTCTTATGAAACTATCGCGCAGATGTGTGAATGTATCGGCTTTTGAGTTTTTTGTTTGTTTAACTCAATGGAATTTTTGGGATAGAGATATGATGGTTGTGTTTACAACCATGTTAATTGCGTATTGCATTCCTAGGGAGTCATGAGTCGAATTCCAGTGTGAGTGTTTACACTGGCATTGAATTCGACTCTTGGCAGCTAGGCGCGAATTGCGCCGGTGCTTTGAAGATTGCATAAAAGCCGCCGTGAGTACTGGTGCACATGAAAATCTGTTGCGCACGTGTGGGACTGTAAATGCAGGCAGACAGAGGTTCTGCTGATTGTTTTCATAATCCATTTCGGTTATCTAGTATGGCAACCGAAATGTTTTCTTTTTAGAACAATGCTGAGATGCATTGATGTATGCGGTACTGGCGTACCGAATTTCTTCTTAGGGAAAATTGATATACCTCGTTAATTGCGTGAATGTCCTTGATGGGCAGATGGTTGATGTTTAGATGCGATTTGCATAATCGAAAGGTAATGCAATCGGTGGGAAAATGCTTGGGGAAGTTATTGCGCTTGCATACGCAAAAATGATGAAATTAGTGGAGCTTTAGGAAGGAAGATTTGGAGGTAGGCTGAAAAGGTAGCAGTGGTGTTAGTAGAAACGCCACAGAACCACTAAGTGAGCGCAGGTATATACAGGTCGTGGAATTTTACTGTGTCTGTTTGTAGATTCAAAGTGTGTGAGTTGGCTTTGATGTGAGACATTTCAGACATAAGACGTTCAGATAACAGCGCCTCCTTATCTTTGATTTTGATCTTCTCCCAATCTATGACATGTGAAGGGTGTGTGGGGGACGAGATCGCGACGCCGCACGGGCGAGAGTTCTATCTCGTCTCCACAATTCTAATTGTCTGCCGTAGACCGAAAGAAAAACAGCAAAATGTCACCGAGGGGAAAAGAGGCGCACCGAGAGGGAAACAAAGCGAAACTCCGCGACATCAACACAGGAAAGAATAACACACTGATTCAGTTTATTATTAATTTATTGGTTATAACACTGTGATTTGGTTTGGATGTATCCAAGTGAAATTTATATTAAATTGATTTTTTTAAAACTTTTATAAAGCATTAACTGGCAAAACACTTTCCTCGACACGACTTCGCTATTGCGACACTTCTCCGCAGAAGGCGTTAAGCGGGAGTAAACCGACCGTCGCGAACGGTGGTTGTAATAGGACTAAAAATACAAACAAAAGGCAGGGATGATACTTAGCTTGCGTCCCTGGCTGTTGAGGTGACTGTTGTTGTTGTTCCGGTGAAGTCGTGTCGCCTGGTGTTGTTGGCTGTATTGGGGTGATGTTTTTGCCCATTGATTGCTTTTGTTCCTGGTGAATGTGTTTATTTTGTGTCACCAAAGAGTCACTAACACTCATCACTGTCACTGTTTTTTCGGTAATTGCCGCCAGAATTGCTCACCGTATGCAACTCGGTGTTGATGAAAAAACATGTCACCGTTTGCGTTTGACTCCGGATGGGAAGTTGAAAGATTGCGCGAATTTACCCTAAGGGTCACCAATGTGGGGGTACGTAGTCGTGGCGCCGGCATGGACGCGAGTTCTATTACCAACCCACCACTTTCACTGTCACAAACGAACGATCACCAGGAAACCAAAGTAAATAAAAAACACCCAGGAACAGCAGCCGGAAAATTAAACACACGGCTTATTAAGTAATCACTCTTTATTGTTTTCTGTTGGTTGTAATACGTGCACTATGATTATATATATGCACGATACCGCTTATTGCTTTATATTTAGAAAAAGAACCCGATTTTGACTCTGGGGTGCGCTCCGATCGCTATGATAGACGTTAGGAAAAGGAAAAAGGTGCTAAAATGGGATGCGATACTTTATACAATGGAAATTGTATATCGTATCCTGGGTCGGCGGCCGAAACGGGTCCCTTGCATGACTTTGTATGTGTCGGGTCGTTCGTTTTGTGGCGACGAACAAAATTGAAGATTGTTTGTTATTGATGGTGAATCGCCGGTCGGCTTGCTGCAGCTGTAAAAACAAGCCGTCCGACGTTGCACTTCAATTGATAACAATGGGTGCCGAATGTTGTGTATTTATGGTGCATATGCACATTGAGGAACTATTTTTAGAAATTTCAGATAATGTTTGGTTTCAGGAAGCCTGTCTCCTAGTCCTTAAAAGGACAAAGTAATCTCTTAAAATAGACCGCTCCTGAAAACTTGTCCTTACAAAAGGGGTCGTTGCCGTGCTTCCTCTGACCCAGAGGGAAGAACAACGTCCTTGATTTCCCAGGTCTCCTGTGGGGGCAGGTGATTCTCCGAATCAGTTGAAAAAGGCTCGTTATTCTCTCGGTATAATATAAGTTTTATTAAAACCGTTCTCCTGGTTCGTTTTCCAATTACAGTAGTTCTGGTCTTATCTTCAATTACAATGGTTCTGGTCTTATTTGTAGTTACAATAGTTCTGGTCTTCAACTTCAATTACAATGGTTCTGGTCTTATTTGTAGTTACAATAGTTCTGGTCTTCAACTTCAATTACAATGGTTCTGGTCTTATTTGTAGGCCCTTCCTCCAGGGACACTGTTCGATACAATACTGCTGCCCGGAGATCACTTTACTATTCCTTTATAAAGGAAAGCACATCGAAAATTGTATCCCAAAGATACACATTTTCGTGCAACGATCTCGATTTTTGGATATTTCGAGCGAGATGTTGTATTTGCATAAGATAAGAATTCAATTTCTTGAATTCTTACGAAAATATTGCTCAGATGTGGGAATGTATCTGCTTTTGGTTTTTTGTTTGTTTTCCTGAATGAAAAATTTTCAGATAGAGATAATGATCACTGAATTTTGAATTTTCATGATGCCGTGGAGCAAATGTAGAACAATAAACGAATATTAGATTCGTTTATTGCGAATTTTGGATCATGTTTGGGTTATTGTGGGTTTTGATAGGATTATACGTTTTAGCGTATTATTGCTGGGATTTGGATTAGGAATGGGGGAAAAAGTTGGTAGGGCTTTTTGGAGCACTACAACATGTCCTTAGAAAAGGAAATGTTTTCTGGGGCAAATGCAAATGCATTGGCAGGAAAGAATGGGAGTTATGGAATTCCTAAAAAGGTCATGAAGAATTCTTACAGAAAATTGTATGCGAAGAGATGCATGAAGGTAAGTTTTCTTAACAGGGAATTTAAGATCATGGGTTTGATCTCTTAAATGCGTGCAGCGTTTTTGTGTGCCGAATGCGATTGCATTGGCGAAATTATATGGGAAGATGGGTGTTATGGGGGTTTTTAAGGAAAGCGTAGCGTTGTTGTGTTTCTTGTAGGGGTTTTTATTTTCAGGAAGCGTGTCTCCTGGTCCTTAAAAGGACAAGGCAATCTCTTAAAATTGACCGCTCCTAAAAACTTGTCCTACAAAAGGGGTCATTGCCGTGCTTCCTCTGAATTCAAAGGGAAGAGCAACGTCCTTTGATTCGGCCTTCGTCCTGATGTTTTCACTTGGTCTTCCGTGGGGGCCAGGTGATATTTAGATATCCGTAGAAATGAAAAGTCGTCTAGTTTCCTTTTTGAATAATGTTTTTATTGTATTATTAAGGACTTTCCTGGGGTACTTCCTCCAGGGACTGTGAATTTAGACTGCGGCCCGGAGATCACTATACTATTCCTTTATAAAGGATAACGAATCGAAAATTGTATCCCAAAGATACATTTCGTGCGATGCTCAATGTTTGTTTTAGATAAGATTCAGTTTTCTGAATCTTCATCAATCTATTTGCATATGAGGATTTGAAATGGTATTTGAGTATTGTTTGCTTGTGGCAAATTCGAACATCTGGTGTGATTTGCCATGGATTTGGTTTGTTTAATTTTCTAGGGAAATTACCAGATTAAAATGTATTTCTGGATTTTGAATTGAGATTATGCCGTGGGGCAAATGCAAAGCTATAAACGAATATTTGATTCGTTTCTTGCGAATTTTGATTTTAGTTTAGGTTTTTTTGATTAAATTATGCCGTGGGGGCAAATGCAAAGCGATAAACGAATATTTTGATTCGTTTATTGCGAAGTTAGGATCATGTTTGGGTTATTGTGGGTTTTGATGGGTCTATACGTTTTAGCGTATTATTGTCGGGATTTTGGATTAGGAATGGGGGAAAAAGGTGGTAGGGCTTTTTGGAGCACTACACCGTGGGGTTTGGCGGAACCGCCACAGGTGGTCCAGTCGATGTTTTGTTATAACATTGTGGTATTTGGGATGCCAGTTAATATTATTTCGATGTTCTTTTATGCGAGTACTCAGTTTTCTCCAGGACAAGTCAAACAATCTACCTGATAAACAACATCGGTGTTATTATGTTGCTGTAATTTGTCTTTTCCCCGTGTTAAAATGTGGTCCAATTTGTTGTTAATGGAGTTAACAACACGGATATTGTAGTTCTTTAGTTTTGTGTTCAACTGTTGAATAAAACGATTAACATAAGGAATCATATGAGTGGCATCAGGTTCCACTTGTTGTATTCCAGAATACTACCCTTTATTAAATTTAACACTGATTCTCCTTACACATCCTTAAAAACTTCCCTTAACATATATTACATTCTCACTTAATACATACCATTCATAAACATTCACAATATTGCCAGTTACAGCACATTTAATAACCTGCACCTTTTTATTCATTCAAAACATAGTAACTTTGATTTTCGTCCAAATTTTATTCATGTTAAAAGTCACAGAGACCTTGTTAAAAGTTGTTTTATTCATGTTATAATTTCCAACCAATTAGAACACAATGTTCTATAAGAAGAGGAAAAATTGTATTGTAAAGACACTTTTGAGTTCAGTTCAGTTTCAGTTTGGCAGTAGAGTTTGAATTTGAGAGTTGAAGAAGTTTGAGTTTAGATTGAGTTTAGTTTGAATTGTGATATTAAAGTAACAACCTACAGATTGTGGCGACTAACTTTTATTTCAAAAATAAACATAATAAAAAAATCTATAAACGATAATATAATCAAATGTTTAAAATGGCTGGTAATATGAATTCATCGTAAAACCCTGAACCTCAGGCGTAAATAAAATATCCTTTACCAGAAGTAGACTTATAGTTCATCACATTCTGTTTCGGTCTGCCGACGAGACACTTAACGTTATTCATTTGGAAGTGTGTCTGCATCAAAGGAGACAACTAATTGTTTTCGGAGAGTACTTAAATAAGTACTTAGCAAAAGGAACAGCGAGAGTGGATAAGACCAAAGAACAAAAAGGAAAAATTAAAGGTCCCCGCTCTTCCCTCATCAGAGGAAGCACGGCGGGACCTCAACACACTCTTGTTTGCCTCGGACTATTATCATTACTATTCAAAACTGCTATTCTTTTCCTGATGTGTTTCTGTGAAGGATATTAGTAACCAATTTCAAATTTTCACCATGAAACTATTCATTAGACAACCTGATCGCCTTATCAGTCAAACAAGATACCATCGCAATTTTCTGGTGTGTCGGGTGGAACGAATGGTAATGTAATACCCGGCCTGAGAAAGTCGGTTTTTCGTACCAATTGCAAATCAAACGGTCATCCAAACTTCTAATGACCTGTACATCGAGAAAACCAATTCTATTGTTAGTTTCAATCTCATGTGTAAGCTGGAGATTGGGATTATATGAGTTAAACACACTTAAGGTGTGTTCAATTTTATTGGTCGGTAAAATCAAAAACGAATCGTCGACATACCTATAAATAGTGAGTAACCTCAAAATCAAGTTTCTCAAAACAAGAAACTTCCAAATCTCTTAGGGTTAAGTCACAAAAAATGGGGGAAGATGGAGAGCCCATAGGTGTACCAAATTTTTGTTTATAAAATGAATTATTAAGCGTGAAAAAGGTTGAACCTATTAGAAGACGGAGACCGATCTGAAATTCACTGCATGGAATCTTACATTTGTCCTTGATAAAATCCCATCTGTTTTTTATACTTTGTATAATACAATCCTCAGGGACGTTCGTGAAAAGAGAAGTTACATCAAACGAAACCATACTATGTTCTTTAGGAATTTGAAAATTTTTGATTTTATCAATAAATTCCATACTGTTATTGATATTAAAGGGAGATGCTGGCACATTCTCGGATATCAATTTCGCTAAAAACTCTGAGAAGAAATAGTAAGGTGTGTCCACATTGGAAACAATCATACCTAAGGGATATCCAACTTTATGGATTTTCGGTAACGCGTAACATCGAGGTAGATTCGAGTCAATAGTAAGCAAATGATTATAAAGTTTCTTACCGCGTTTCCCTTCAGGGTCAAGAGTATCATCAATAAACCCATCATTCCACCAACGTTTGACCAAGGTTTTAAGTTTGTCGATCATTTGACTTAAGGGATTTTTGTTTAACAATTCATATGTTTTGTTGTCTGATAACATGACATTTACTTTTTGGATGTAATCTGTTCTTTCAAACGCTACTGTTGCGTTGCCCTTATCAGCCAATGTGAACATGATGTTGTGCCGCTTCGCGAACTTTTTCGTTTCTATAATGTGTTGGTGTAACAATTTTTTGTCTTTTTCAATGTGAGTTTGTTTTCTGTTTTTCTCCAAAATACAATGTTCAACAATGGTCCTGCGGATCGAATCACGAGACGAAACTGGAAGCCGATATAAAATGTTCTCTGTGTTTTTTATCACATCAACCTTGTCCGATAATGTCGTTTGATTTTTCCAAGTTGAATTTTGGACCAAGTGCAACTACTTTTTTCACATGCGATGGAATTTCTACATTTGTAAGATTAAATAGCCATTTTTCTTCAAATTTAATTTTTCCACTATCATTTGCATTTGATCGAATTTTGCGTAATTTAGAGTCAAGCTTACAAAAGATATGATCATTCAAAGACCTTAATTTGACATTTTGGCTATCGAAAAAGTCATTGTAAATATAACACGGCAAGAGTGACTTTATAATTTCTTCATGTTTTTTTACCTGTGTTGACAAGTACTTGATGTGGATGTTAACATCTTGAATCGAACAATTCAGAAGTGCGTGATGGAATCTTTGAAGACAATTCACAAAGCGGCTGTTAGATGTTCTACTGCAACATTGAAGATCTCTGGTTGAGTTGGTGATAAAATCAGGCATAAGATCCTCGGTGCGACAAGTAAGAAGAAATGTCCGACGTCTAATAGATGTTGTGAGACCTCGGGAATCATTGATCCATTCCTTCAGCGATCGAACCGCTGATGGTCCATGTTTGTGTCTTATGTATTCAAAAAAGGTTGATTGTCGTGTGGAAGTCATCATAAGTGGAAGACTAAAGCTCGTTCAACGTAATTAAGGCAATTTTTGGTTATGCCCCACAATTTTGTGTATTGTAAAGGATTTGTAATATCGTCTGTTGTTCTTCTAATTATTCCTTCTTTTAGTAACTACTGAATTTCTTGGTTTACGAATACATTGTCTGCGATAGGCTATGGATATTGTTTTGTCCATGTCGGTTGCTCACTTTTCGTTCTAATAATTGTTGCTTCTATAGTAGTTGTGAAAGGTAGACGTTAATTAATTAAATGATTATCTGTATAGCTCCTCTTAATATAACTTATTGCCTACTACGTAGTTAATTCGAGATTCTTCTTCTTTCCCTACTAACTTGAATGTCATTCTCCGGATCTATCTTCCTACCTAACTTTGTTATACTGTGGGGTAGGCTCGTTTATGTGCAAACTCGTGCACGCGTTCACTAAGCCACCCTAGCTTTCTGATCTTGGATCGCTGGCGAGGAGATTGGGACACTCTGGCTGGTCACCGCTCGAACCAAGTATATATACACAAGCAAAATAGTATCGTAGTCACGATAAAAAAGGTAGGGCAAGGTATCGCTCTGCTGGCGATGTGCAAGAAAAACGGAAAGAAAACGAAAAAGTTATGAATTTAGATGTACTATGTACAATAAATTGGGGTGAGCCATGGACCCGATTACGCCGCGGTGATGCCGACGTGGGCAAAAGATGTGCGGTATGGTTCATGGTGGTATTTGGGGTTGGTTATGGGCCGACGAGTGGTATATTTCCAATTAGTCGGATCCCATGTGGCTCGTTGACATTGGTTTTCCCAAAGTGTCAGGAGTTAGAGATAAAGATACGCTGGCATTGGTACTCCAAGGTGCTAGAAGGTGAGGTAATAGAGATCACTGGCATTGGTAGGTACTCCAAGGTGCCGGAATGTAGAGTGAAAGATCGCTGGCCTTAGTACTCCAAAGTGCCAGGATGAGAGATGAGGCCGGCGTCTTACTGTTGTATGCTAGGTCCAGTAGCTGGTGGTGAGTAATGAGCCGTCCGGAAGAGTGGTGAAACGTGTGAAGTCGGATGTCGCTGAATGAAAGTGGGGACGCAAGTCGAAAGTAGTCAAATGGGATCGAGTGGTGCCAAAAACTTCGCTGGGATTGGTGCTCCAATGTGCCAGGCAGTGCAGTGCTAGAGACCACTGGCATTGGTACTCCAAGGTGCCAGGTTGTGAGGTTATAGTCTCGCTGACATTGGCTCTCCCAAAGTGCCAGGAGGTAGGATATAAAAGATCACTGGCATTGGTACAATGTGATTAATTCGATTCACAACAAAAGGATACAATTAGTTTAGTTCACACCAAAGAAAAGGATAATTACTTTAGTTCACAACAAAAGGATACAATGATTTTAGTTCACAACAAAAGAATACAATGGTTTTAGTTCACAACAAAAGAAGGATAATTACTTTAGTTCACAACAAAAGGATACAATGGTTTTAGTTCACAACAAAAGAATACAATGATTTTAGTTCACAACAAAAGAAGGATAATTACTTTAGTTCACAACAAAAGGATACAATGGTTTTAGTTCACAACAAAAGAATACAATGATTTAAGTTCACAACAAAAGAAGGATAATTACTTTAGTTCACAACAAAAGGATACAATGGTTTTAGTTCACAACAAGAGAATACAATGATTTAGTTCACGTCAAAAATATAATCGATTGCGACGACTTTACTTATTTACAGTACTATATACAAGGTAACTATTTGCGTCGACCGTGACTATTGCGTCGACCGCGATTATTTCATTATTTACAATTTTATATACAAGGTAACTATTTGCGTCGACCGTGATTATTTCAAAATGTAACCTAATGCGTCGACCGCTGTTATTTCAATATTTACAATATTATACACAAGGTAACTATTTGCGTCGACCGTGATTATTTCAAAATGTAACTTAATGCGTCGACCGCTGTTATTTCAATAGGATATAAACCGGCGCTTTGTATCAAACTACGTAATGCGAACAACCACCACTGGTGAGACAATTCAGACTCGTATGTAAGAATTAAACGATCCCTTGGGACGGCCCAAGAAGGATGTAAATTAACGTGAGGGCGCGACCTGCCCTCACGGAATCCGAAGCAAGATTAAATAATTTCATCGAAGCGATAGGATACCAAAATCCCATCATCGCCTCGATGACCATATTCGGTAATTTACCCTTTTGCGTTTTGTTCAACACAAAAGGGGTTGAAACACACACACGATGATCGCTCTGCTGTTCATCGCGTGTATCCGCAAATATGCAGACACAGCATACATCCCATTTAAAGTTCGCAGCAGGTGCGAGTATCTCAACGGCAAAAAGGGGGTGAAATGTTTACACGTAAACGACTGCGTAAAGCATTATTGCTGATCGTGTACATTTCGCTGGTATATCCTCGCAGTCGAATTCTGATGGTAAATTTCCATTTGCGAATTCGACTGCCAGGGCGCCAGCCGGATGCCCTCATGTATCGGTCGGTCGGGTGATCGCTCGAGGTGGGCATGCTGTGCTAAGGCAAGATACACTTTTCCTGCTGGTGTGCAGCTGGCGCGCAAAAGAATATCGTGTAGATATTGCACGGGCAATATTGGTTGCTTGGTTGTTAAACCAAATTGCTTTGAACATATTGCATTTGTTGCCGCTGGAATTTCATATCAGCGAGAATTAATGTTTCACCGGTTTCTCTAATGTTACAGGTACGGCATGGAAGGTAAGTACACGCTTTTATTGTATTTTGGGAAACTGTTACCTTTTGTACCTGTAAGGTAAGTCGTGGCGTTCAATGGAACTGCCACGGTACTTGTTTTTCTTTTTGGTTGTATGCCCTAGATGGGGGTTTTTACTTAGGTTTATTGGAAGATGGTTAGTGGCGTTCGAAGGAACCGCCACAAGAGTGTGGTGTTGTTTTGCTTAGTGCACCTACACGGGCGCGGTTTCTGTAAAACACCCACAGAGGGGAAGACAAATCACCAACACACAAGATAAATAGTTCAATAAAACACACCGGTTCTTGTTGCTTATTGTTGTTGTTATTGTTGTTTTTATTGTAACTTAATTAGAATAATCCAATCGATAAAAAAGGAAATACCACAACGTAGCTCTACTTAATTTCAATGTATTAAATCGTTGACACAGATGCGGTCCTTAAATTTTATTTACACATTTGTCTTTAGTTTGCTTTTTCTGTCAGCTCTGGTGATTGTCACTGCTTAATTGTCACTTAAAAGATACTTTTTATTCCTCGCTATATATATAACTATTGAATAAGTTTGTATTACACAGGTTAACTTTTCTTTAATTTTAGTTATTTTACAATTCGCATTGCTGGCGCGAAGCCTTTTTAGTACAAACAACTGAACGAGATTAGTGTCAATCTGTGTCTCTGACATACACTTAGAAGGAACAAAACGCAACCGCTCCGCGATCCTGCGTAATTAACACTTGGAATTAACTTGGATAAAAAACGCAACCACTCTGCGACACTGTCTAATGAAAACTTGAATTCCTCGAACGCGTGTGTACCCAACTGGGGATGAAATCTCACTCCTCAAACTGAAGGGAACTCCGACACGCAACGTATCCGATACGTGGGTATGGTTCTACGGGTAAGATCTGACTCCACATTTACTGCCGACGAAAGAAAAGGGACACCCAAAGAAAACCGCAAAAGGGGAGGAGCTGCACGATTAACTCGAGGTAGTTAATCGTGATTGGACCGGGGAATAGGCATACATTATGCATGTGTGTGTATGCCTCGCATACGATCGTCCGGTGACAGAGGATGGATGCCAGCATCGCAACTGCATCTTCCACGAATGCAAACAATGAATGGCCTGCGGCTGTGTACACAATTGATTGTGCTATACATGCCGGCAACAAGGAACATCTGGGGTGAAAACACACGAGCCGAAGATCAGGTCATCCTAGGAGAGGCCATAAATCAACATTTAGGTTGATGGTGTGAATTTCCTTAGGTCCGCCGACGGTTGGCGCCCGTTAATAGGGAATTGTATCTTCATAACAATCTGTGGTGCAAATGCAATGTTTAGATATTGCAACGAATATAGGGTGCAGCCATTGCCAGATGTTAAAAGTAAACACTTGCTGGCTGCATCCAATTCGTTGCTTGTTTGCGGTCCCTGATCGGTGGGGACCGATAATGGGAAACCAGATATTGCTGGTAATTAGGGAAATGTTTGGTTTGCGTCAGCCGAAACCTTGTCGGCGGTGGCAAACCAATGGGACCTAATAGCCGCATGCTAGGGGTGCCATGGACAAAAAAAAAAAAAAAACAACGAGTAATCAATGAACTCCTTGTTGATTTTGTTTCCATGGCATAAGGCTATGGAAACGAAATGCCCTGGGTGGGTGCAATGCATGCCCGAGGATAAGATTTCCAATGCCACGGCTATGTGATAATCTTTGCCGTGGACTTAATGTTTTTCAGATATCAATGCCTGCCCGAGGATGAATTTTCGATGCCACGGCTAAGTGATAAGCTTTGCCGTGGACTTAATGTTTTCATGGATGGTGATGGAGAAAAAGGGGTTTGGAAGGAAAACCCCCACAGAAAAGGTAAGCTGCCTAACATATATTCATGACAGTTATCCGATTGGGTAACTGTATTAATTCCAGCGATTTGGCTGGCGGTAAATGCCGTAGCAAGGTTACGCAACCTTGCTGAAGTTCGACTTAGAGGTAAGTCGCTTCGCCTGGAATAGTGGGGATCGAATGATGTATGGCTCTTCGGGCCCTGAAAAGCCCCACAAGAGTACTAGACGATGTACTAGATTCTCCCCGAGCATATAATTGTAAATCTGCAACACCTATTAATATTGTTCCGGTTTCTGTTGTGATTAATACTATTTCTATTAAGATTTTCGTTGATTTTGTCATAGTTATCGTTTCTTATATTAGGATTGCTACTATATTGTGTGTTCTGGGTGGTGTGGTGTTGATGTCTGTTTTGAAGTATGCGTATCCCGATTCGTGAAGCTGTTCGGGTTTCTGCAGTATATAAGAGAACGCATGGGTTCTGGAAGTTTATTTCGGAAAACAATTAATGCAGAATTTTTGTTCTGGTTTAGACAACCTTCGATGGCTTTGTTATATCGAAGTTTTCAACTCCAATATTAACATTTAATTAATCGGTTATCAAGTTTGTGTTGAATTTAGTTCAGTTTGGAATTACTTACTCGCCGGGTCTTGTCCTCCTCGTGGTATGGCAATTAAGGTCTTATCCACCTCTTGGGTTTTCCCTCTTAATTGATACGAGACTTTATCGTTTTGGTACTTTAAACTTTATTGTTTCTCAACTTTATTGTTGAAACACATTGGGAATGTCCATCCCTTTAACACTTTGGCGTTTCTTAAACAAATGGCCGCAGGCTTTTACTTTACACTGCTGTGGTAATTTTTAATAGTGTCTTTATCTGATATCTTTCCTCGTGTTGTTGATAAAAACACACCTCTCACCAGCTATTAGTTTATTTATCTTATTACACTTAATTTAGTTATATACCCTTATTGCTATTTACATTATACTATTATTAAATTAACACACAAGTTTAAGTTTCTAAGCAAAACTGCAAATCGGTACAATTCGTTTGTATATTAAATTAACGCACAAATTTAAGTTTCTAAACAAGACTCCGAATCAGTATAATTCGTTTTGTATATTAAATTAACGCACAAGTTTAAGTTTCTAAACAAGACTCCAAATCAGTATAATTCGTTTTGTATATTAATGTTAACGCACAAGTTTAAGTTTCTAAACAAGGTTCCAAATCAGTACAATTCGTTTGTATATTAAATTAACGCACAAATTTAAGTTTCTAAACAAGACTCCAAATCAGTATAATTCGTTTTGTATATTAATGTTAACGCACAAGTTTAAGTTTCTAAACAAGGTTCCAAATCAGTACAATTCGTTTGTATATTAAATTAACGCACAAATTTAAGTTTCTAAACAAGACTCCAAATCAGTATAATTCGTTTTGTATATTAATGTTAACGCAGAAGTTTAAGTTTCTAAACAAGGTTCCAAATCAGTACAATTCGTTTGTATATTAAATTAACGCACAAATTTAAGTTTCTAAACAAGACTCCAAATCAGTATAATTCGTTTTGTATATTAATGTTAACGCACAAGTTTAAGTTTCTAAACAAGGTTCCAAATCAGTACAATTCGTTTTGTATATTAAATTAACGCACAAATTTAAGTTTCTAAACAAGACTCCAAATCAGTATAATTCGTTTTGTATATTAATGTTAACGCACAAATTTAAGTTTCTAAACAAGACTCCAAATCAGTATAATTCGTTTTGTATATTAATGTTAACGCACAAGTTTAAGTTTCTAAACAAGGTTCCAAATCAGTACAATTCGTTTGTATATTAAATTAACGCACAAATTTAATTTTCTAAACAAGACTCCAAATCAGTATAATTCGTTTTGTATATTAATGTTAACGCACAAGTTTAAGTTTCTAAACAAGACTCCAAATCAGTATAATTCGTTTTGTATATTAATGTTAAATGCTCCTGCCGGGCTCGACCAAAAACTATTTCAGACTGGTTACCTGACTCAACTTTTTGTCCAACTAAATCCATGGCCCTACACCACGGACACCAGAAATACACACCATCGTTCATCCGTACATGAAAAAAAAGAAGACAAGATACATGGCACTCAACTGCCTCGTCTGCAATTTTCAGCAGATCACCATGCCCGAGGGTGTCTACTTTACTTCTTATTTCGCACCTATCGCTGAAAAGGGTTGCAGCCTGGCCATACGAAGTAAGTGGATGATGTAAGTTAAAGTTAAACAAAGGTTTTTGACTTTTTAAAAAGAACAATCTTTATTCGTGGCTTATCGCCAGGCAACTAACTTACAGACTAAGTTACAATTTTTGTATTTATATCATTTGCCATGCGACGTTGTCCCGGATGCTGGGTCATAAAATATTGTGATGAAGTCATAGTGCAACATTGTTGTCATCACAGATGCTGCGTGATGATGAAGCATTGCTAGTGCGACAATGTCCATTGTGATGATCTGGTTCTATGGTGATACGCACGGATGCATGCGCAGATCAGTTTATTGGTTACGCGTGAACGCGTGCACAGATGTCTTTATGGAGCAAGTACGTGCTTATGGGTGGTAATATGTGCGCAGATGTTTCTATGGAGCAAGTGCGTCCCTATGGGTGGTCATACGCATGAATGCGTAAGTTAATTGATTTCTGTTTAAGTTAATTGATTTCTGTTTAATGTGGATGCCTGTGTAGATTACAATGTATTTAATACAATGTATTTAATGATTAGCCGTGTGTTAACTCTTCCCCTCTTAAATTTTGCGTCCTCGCAAAAGGTTATTGGAAGGGTAGGTTAAAGATGCTGGTTTGGTTTTTGGGTGGCTCTGGTGGGTGTTCTTCTTGCTTTGGGGTAGGCATTGTCCTCAAAGGGATGGATTCTGGGATGATGTTTATTTCGGTTCTTCTCTGAGCTCTTAGCTTTAAGAGGAATAGTGCAGTAAGTATTAAAAAAACTATGGTCAGAAGGGAGTAGTTGACAATTTGATATATTTCTTTTTCTGTTTTTATTAACTGGATTTGTTTAGTGTTGTTAATATGTAGATCTTTCATAAGCTCTAATGAAAGTATCTCTTCCAATTCGGGTCCATCAGAAGACATGTGCAATAAAGGTGGTGAGGCTTGAACATTGGCTATTTCTTCGGCTACATATTTCTGGTTATTAACTGTAACTGTGGTATTTCTGAATTTGATGAGGTATGTTCCCTGTAATATCTTCATTGTTCCATTTATCTCGATTTGATTATTGAAGTTGTTAAGGAGGATGATTCCGGGGGCTATTTCCTCTACTTGTGGGATGTGGTGACTGTTTGTTCTGTTGCACGTCGCATTCTGGCTTCTTAGTAAATTAGATATACAATTATCATTACTTATATCTACTATATTGTTTCTTTTACATAGTGATAATTCGTTCATTGTCCGGCATTTATTCATTATACCGTATATTAAATTTCCTTTCCTTATAATATTTTTGTACTTAATGCTATTTACAATATTGTTTCTTCTTTAAGCAATTTTGTCTTATACTGTAAGCTTAACATTAGTTCTAATTTAAATGATTGGTCTGCTTTTACAATTTTTAATATTTCATTCGTAACATTCGTAATAATTATTTTGTAGTTTGCTTATAAAATTTCATGTTCGTATAAAGTTTTCTTTTGTGTTTTGTTCTTATAATTTTGGTGTCAGTTTACTTTTAACAATTTTGTTTTGTTTCTATGTAACATTGCAATAATTATTTTGTATAACATTTTCTTTGTGAATTCATAATTTTATTTTATTATCTGTATATCTATATTTTTCTGTAACTTAACTTATTAATAATTTCTTTTGTTTTTCTTTGTGGATTTTTTTCTTCAATATATATATTTGGAATAGTTAACAATTCTTTTGTGATTGACTTTGTATGTCTTATTAACGGTAGCGATTCTTCTCGTTTTTGTATATATGTGCTTCGTGTAACTAACAATTGAAAGGGTTTTATTTTACCATTTGCAATGTAATAATAACTATTTTTTTTTTTATTTTATTAATTTTTGTATAGCTATCCTTATTAACAAATCTTTATAATTTTACCATTTGTATGTAATTAACAATTATTTATTAATAATTCTTTTTGCTTTCTTCATAATTTGTATGTATATATGTAATCATAATTCTTTTTGTTTTTACTGTTTTTAAATTTTTATAGTGACATGTAATAAAGTAAGTTATTTGTTTTAATCTGTGCATCTAATTGTTATTTTCATTATTTATTTCCGTACCTGGTCATATTGTGAAATTTCGAGGTCCTTGAGTTGTTTGGCTGAGTAATAAGTGAGAATCGGTCCTAGCTAATCTTGGAATATGGTTTCAACCTACCATTGCGGACTATTATTAATTTTCGGCCAACTTCGATGGCTGTTTTGTCTGGCCGTGTTACTGCTGTAACGAGAAATGGGCCTTTCCACATGGGTGTTTTGCCCTTGGGGTTTTTGGGTTTCGTCAACATATTGTTTCTCTTATGGAACGTTTGAGTGTTTGTAATTTGTTCGGTTGTTGTGGATTTTTGTAAGAGTAATTTCTTGTGGGTTTTGTTCTGAGATGAACTAGGGTATGGGCTTATTGAATTCGAACATGTCTTATATGTCCTTTTTGGGTTTCTCAATGTAAAGGTGTTGCCTTTAGCTTGGGGTTGCAATACCGTTTTAAGGTTTTCGAAATGGGTATCCTCTTTTACAACCGTGGATAGATTTGGGAATTTTTGGACCAAATTATTAATATTATTTTCTTGTTGTGCATTCATGTGATTAGTCTGTGCGACTATTTCATTTACTGCCGTGTAGGCACGTTGTTTAATACGAATCCTTACTTTGTCTTTTATAACCATATACTTTTCTTTCGTGTGAATTACTGCTGATAATTCCTTTAAACTGTCATTTCCTAAAATAGCATGGAAGGATTTAAGAGAAGGGAGCAAGAAGAATTTAATATTTGTTTCTTTAAGGCCAAATAAATTAGCTATTGTATGGTGACTAACCTTGATGTTTCCACCTATAGAATTTGCAAAGAAGGTTTGATCATTTGGTATGGGTTTTGGAACAATGTCTGCTTGGATATAATTTTTATTGGAACCAGTGTCAATTAGTACTTTCAATATTTGCCCGCTTTTCGCTCGACACTCGAAGTATGGGAGTGAAGAGCAGCTTAATCTAAAAAATGAACATCAGATAGGTCAACAATTTCTTGTTCTTCACCTTTGTGATGTTCTTGTTCCTCTACGTATTCCGTTAAGGATTGCTCGTATTCGTTATTCTGAGAATCTCGAATCTGCTCGTAATTGGATAGATTATTTTCATTATTTACTTGCGGTTCTATGTGAAAGTTCCTTTGATACTTGAATGGTCTTGCTGTTCCTTGTGGTTCCATCGGAGGTCCTTTTCCAAGAATCCTGTTGGGACCTGGTCTATTCATATAGTTCATTGCTCTTGATTGGATGGATTGATCAACATCCATAGGTTCTGGTCTTGGTTGAGGTTTTGGTGCAGTTGGTCGCGGCGGAACGGGGGTATTATACTGTCCGTAATTCCTATGATAATTAGGATTAAATGACGGTTGTCTGTAAACGTTTCTATTCATATGATGGTTAAGATTAGGAGGTTGAGGTAGGTATGCTAATTGAGGATAAAAAGTAGGTTTGCTTCCCTGTGGATGATTATTGTATTGGTTTGATATATTTTTTCGAAGTGGAAGTGGAGGAGCAACGTGATTATAAGGTCCACGAGATGGGCCATTGTGAGAGATAGCATATTGCGTTCGATAATTTTGGTTTTCTAACTTAAGACAAAGATGCAAAGCCTGTGGTAAATCGGTAGGTTCCCTAATACCGAGAAGTCTTGGCAGATCGCCTCTCAAACCTCTGACGAATGTATCTAGAGCCTTATCCCTATACGTTTGAATCAGTATTGACAACGACTCGTTACCGATTTCCATGCAACCTATTTTATTTAATATCAACGACAGATGCGAATAAACCGAATGATAAAATTCTTGAACTGTAAGATTTCCTTGAATAAGGGACGTCATTTGGTATTCAAGTGTTGACAGATCGCGTTTGTCTGCATAATGCATTGTCAGGCATCGAGAGATGCATTTCCAGTCCAATGGGGTATTATACGATTCTAATACCACATCAGCTTGGCCAATGATTTTGTTGCGAATAACGCTCAAAATATCAAAGTATTTTGGCGTTCCCTTTATGTCGTCGTAGAGTTGCAATATTCTATCGACGCTCTTCTTCCAGGAGTTGAACTCTCCAGGTTGACCGGTGAAATCCTTCAGAGATCGTACCACGTCAGGTATCTTGTCCAGTTCACTTAAATTAGCTCGAAATTCCGGATTGATGGTCTGGTCAGTGCCATTGAAACGGTCGGCTTGTGGATCCACTATGGATTGGACCCATTGACGTCCTTGGTCTTGCAGGACACGTTGAACAGTTCTCGTTATGAGAGTTTCCAACTCTTCACTTGTTACTGCTCTTTGTTGCTGGGCAGCAACAGATTCAGACGCGTTCAAAACGGCTGGTCTTATTAAGTTTGGATTAGGCATAACTATGTATTTGGGTCAATGCACTTTCAAGATATTTATAAATAAAAAGAAATATTCGACGGCGATTTCACTCAGACGAGGAACAGGAAAAAATTTCGGAAGAGAAAGGAATATGTAACAAACATTTTTTGTGTCACTTTTCACTTATCTTATTACTAACAAATTATTTGGTTTTTGTGTCACTTTTCACTTATCTTATTGAAATTAATTGATTAAAAATATTCCAATTTTCTTAAGTTACTAATTTTCAAATTTATACTTTTATTTCCAATAGATTACTTTTTATTTAATTTTAACTTTAATTTTTCACTTTTAATGTTTAATTTTAATTTCTCAAAAACTCTTCGATTTTCTTAATTTCTAACAAAATATTTAATTTCAATTTCTTAATTATAGAATATTTAATTTTGATTTTCCAAAAAGTATTTAATTTTTAATTTTTCCACTCTTAGTTTCACTTTCTTAATTATTTAATTTTGATTTTTTTTTTTTTTAAATATTTAATTTTTAATTTTCTCAATCTTAGTTTCTATTAAATTACAATTTCTAATTTATTTAAGTTTAATGTTTTTCGAAAAATATTTATTAAATTTCACTTTCTTAATTACAACATATTTAATTTTAATTTTTCCAAAAAAAAATATTTATTTTAAATTTTTTAGTTTTTCACTCTTAACAAAATATTCGATTTTTTATTCTTCAATTACAATTTTTTAAACAAAATATTCAATTTCAATTTTTTGTTTCTCAATAAAATATTATTATTTAATTTAGTTTTTTTTCTATATTAAAAAAATGACTTACAGTAGTGAAGTTAGCTGCATCCTAAGGCGGCTGTCAATCTGGCTGACTCCTTTTTGTCGGTCCAACGATGATCGGCTACTAAGGGGCCTCGTTTCCTCAGGATATCTCGTTTTTATTCTGTTTATTTTTCACTTTTAGTCCATCCGTTTAACTTATTTATTTTATTTTTATTATTTTTTTTTTTTAAAAACCCGCACTCAATACCGATTACACTGAACGATATATTTTTTTGGAGCGGGTCCCTGGACGGGCGCCAGTTAAAGTTAAACAAAGGTTTTTGACTTTTTAAAAAGAACAATCTTTATTCGTGGCTTATCGCCAGGCAACTAACGTACAGACTAAGTTACAATTTTTATATTTATATCATTTGCCATGCGACGTTGTCCCGGATGCTGGGTCATAAAATATTGTGATGAAGTCATAGTGCAACATTGTTGTCATCACAGATGCTGCGTGATGATGAAGCATTGCTAGTGCGACAATGTCCATTGTGATGATCTGGTTCTATGGTGATACGCACGGATGCATGCGCAGATCAGTTTATTGGTTACGCGTGAACGCGTGCACAGATGTCTTTATGGAGCAAGTACGTGCTTATGGGTGGTAATATGTGCGCAGATGTTTCTATGGAGCAAGTGCGTCCCTATGGGTGGTCATACGCATGAATGCGTAAGTTAATTGATTTCTGTTTAAGTTAATTGATTTCTGTTTAATGTGGATGTATATCCATGCGATCGTCGACCGCACACAGCATCACCGCCGATCGCATATCGTTTGTAGGATAACTTGGTGCAGGTGGTGTTGCTTTGGTCTGCTTCAATGAGTAGTCAAGCTTTGTTCCTACATTGTATGTAGATTAATCCTGCTACCGAGATACTCGTTGTACCTATGGTAAGCCGACGCAGCTTTCCCGTGTGCTATGGCATCGAACCGAAGATAGGCGTGTGCGATGTATCTCGCTTTGATCGGTCGGTTACAAATGCGACCGTTTCTTCCACACGAGCAGATGGCATATGTTAGTGGGAACCCAACGGTTGGGGTTGTTATATTTGTTTTATATACAATTTGATAATATATTTGTAATAATAATATATTTGATATTTATTAATATATTTATGGGTAAGTTTAAATGGACTTACTTGTATATTTACCGTTGAGCGGTCGCTGCAGCTGTTGTTTGTCTGCGACAAGTTGCAGGGGGCGTTGAACGTCGTGCTCCCCTGTTCAGCTGGCTTCAATATTTGGTTTTGACTATTTTCCGTTATCTATCTTTCTATTCTTTGTAGATTCAATCGTCGTTCCGTTGTTTTGACTATTTTCCGTTATCTATCTTTCTATTTTGGATGTTTACGGCGAATTGTCATTTTTTAATTTATTTCCGGTGACGTCTTTTTTTATTATTTATTTTTTTTTATTAATTTCTCCGCCAAGTAGAATTTGCATAAAGTAGTTTATGCAAATTAGCTACTTGGCGCGTTATTCTCCTTTTACAGGTAAAGAGGGGAATCAAAGGGGGATTAGTGGATTCTGGGGGGACCTGGACTCAATGTCGGTCCGTAACAATACCTTCCCCCCTTAAATAGTGATAGCTTCATTCTTAGAAGAGGAATGAAGCTTGGCTACTAAAGTATCAAACTGTAGCATTGATCCCTACTCCGTCTGTGGTGTATTTTCTTCCCTTGTTTGTCGTGGTTTCTTCTGCTTTTGGCTTCCTGCTTGTTTCGATGTGGATGGTCGTTCCTGCTGGTTTGAGGTATTCACCGGTGACTTCCTTTGGTTCTGTGACGTTATTTGTGTAGGTTCAGGATTCTCCGCCTTCCTCTGTGTATTAAGTGTCCGACAATCCTGGGCATCGTGCCCATATCGATTACACTGTGTACACTTTGGTGTGTTTCGGCGTCGAAGGCATTCGTCGTATACATGCCCTTTTCTATTGCAGAAGCTGCAAGTCATGCGTGCTACCCATGGATTTGGTGTAGGCTTGTCGCTACCTTGACTAGAGAAGTCACTAAGATAATCACCTCCGCCTCTTTGAAGGCGTCGTGGTGCCTCGGTCTTCTTTGGCCTAGACCCGGTTGGTCTTCTAGAAATGTGTGGTGGTGTATCCGACCTAAACGGGTTTTTCCCTGTTTGTGAGCGTGTAACGGAGTGAGATTGTTCTTGGAATCTAGTGTTAGAGTTCCGATTCTCTACTACCCGAGACGCATCGTGTCTAGGCTTATTCTGCCTTTGTCTCGATTCCTGGGGTTTTGGTCGAGTATCCCCGTAGGTCCTATCTAAAGCCCTATTTCTTTCCACTGGGGGATCTTGTTCCTCCTCCCAATAGTAGAATGGATTATTCTTAAGCATTGGTTGCCTATTTGATGAGGTGGTAGCATGGTATTCGTCGTTCCTTTCAGGTGAAGGTGACTGGTCATGATACCTCGTTAGTATTTCATAACATCCACTTTCGCTCCTCATCTCATTCTCGGTTTTCTCTAACTCGAGAATCCTAATAATAATCTCATCTAAACGGTCTTTTTCTGATTTCACTATCAGATGTCTCAGTTGGTCGTTTCTGATCCCTACCATCAGAACCGATTTAGCTAATCTTTCGTTCTGGAATATGAACCCTATGCTATTCGTAGTCCCATACTTACGTGTTGCCGCTTCGTTGCAGTCCTTTACTGCTTGCGTTATGCGATGGGTAAATTCGGCGACATCCTCTTCGCGGGATTGTCGTATACGAGAGAGTTTCGAATGTAACTCTTCGTATGACACGTGTGGTAAGATTGTTTTTCGGAGTCGCTGTTCAAACTCCTTGAACGTCGTTGGAAGTTGTTCTTTGAATATGCGGCGAGCTTTCCCAGTTAGCCTCATGGGTAACCACCGCAGGAAAATTTTTTCTTCCTTCTCCGATAAACAGTCCAGTGTCCTGTCGCAGCTTTCGAGAAAACTATGTAGTTCCCTCGCTGCGTTAGGTCCTTTCTGGCCACTATATACCTCCACGTTTGCTTGAACTAGGTCCAGAATTTTCTCCGCACCTAACGTAGCGGCGACGGGTTCTACCGTTATTATATCCGCGGATAGATTCCTAGTGTGGCTTCTCGTCTGCATCTACGGTAATGCTTTACGCGTAATTAATTTTTTGCGTACGGAGAGGCTACCCGGATTATTCTAACCGTAGCGAACGAAAACACGATAGTGGAACAATAATCCAACGATGAGGGATTAATTCTATTTTACTAAACAATTAAACGTCCCAACGATGAGGGGTAAGAATCTATTTGGACGATCCAACGATGAGAGCCCAGACCCAATCTATATAAATAGAAAGAAAGAAGAAGATAAAACCTGAAAAGAGAACACTAAAACAGTGGAAAATATTTGGGTATGTTATCTCTACTTTTCTTCCCAACGTTGATTTCGTCCTCTTTCCTGTAATTGGAAAACGAAATGGAGAAAAGGAGAAACAATATTTTTATTCATTTTATTTTTTATGTTATAACGGCTTGTTTTTCTTTTAACCTAGCCGCTAGTTTCGCTAGTCGGCGTAGGGACGTTAGAGCCTCGGGGCTCTTCCACCACTGGATTTATATCCCCGACGGCTTCGATATAAATTCCAGCTGGTGGTTACCGGCTGCGCCAATTTGTTATATTTGTTTTATATACAATTTGATAATATATTTGTAATAATAATATATTATATTTATTAATATATTTATGGGTAAGTTTAAATGGACTTACTTGTATATTTACCGTTGAGCGGTCGCTGCAGCTGTTGTTTGTCTGCGACAAGTTGCAGGGGGGGTTGAACGTCGTGCTCCCCTGTTCAGCTGGCTTCAATATTTGGTTTTGACTATTTTCCGTTATCTATCTTTCTATTTTGGAAGTTTCCGGCGAATTGTCATTTTTTAATTTATTTCCGTTGACGTCTTTTTTTATTATTTATTTTTTTTATTAATTTCTCCGCCAAGTAGAATTTGCATAAAGTAGTTTATGCAAATTAGCTACTTGGCGCGTTATTCTCCTTTTACAGGTAAAGGGGGGAATCGAAGGGGGATTAGTGGATTCTGGGGGGACCTGGACTCAATGTCGGTCCGTAACAGGGTGCTTTCGTTGTTTTTTGGCGCCGAGTGACATTCCTTGGTGTGCGTTGCAAGCTGTGAGATCTCTATCGAGAATTAATGTTATGCAACGCACAGACAAGCGATTCATCGTTGTAGGAAGATCTTTATTCTTGCTCGAAAGGAAATACGACGTAATGCCAAAAGCCTGATTTCTGCATGCTTTGTTGCCATGGCGATGGCGTGAAATTTATGCTGCTAGGTGCCCCTTTCGCGTGTTTAATGAATTCAGACAATGCCCGTTACGCAGGTTATTGTCTCTTTTTGGGGTATTACCCAACAATAGGTGCGACGGGGCAGTGGCGCTACATGAAACCGCCATACTGCCCTATAGAAATTTAATCGCAAGAAGACCCGCTCTACTTATGGGGTGCTGCAGTCTTCTTGCTTTCAATTTCTGAGCGAGTTGCAACTCATTCGCAACCACTTTATATATCAATTGGAATCAATTATTTCCGCCTATGATGCACCTTCCCATAGACGAATAACCCATTCAACGGTCATTCGCCTGTCATATTCCATTTGTTTAATTGCGCTGCAAAAACTGCAACGATATAGGATTTACCAATTTCTTAATTGGTTTACCTGCGAAAATTGCAACCGCATCATCTCATTCGTTTAAGCGATGTGCGAAAACATTGACCGATCTAATTTCAGCCCATTACCGCGTACGATGAGTTCCGTAATTTGATTCCTATTTTGCATATGTTGGCAATCCGCTGCCGTTGAGTCGATCTTTAATGAAAACCGACTTATGTTTACCCTTGTAAACATATGTTGTTGAAATATGAGGCCGCGACGACGGCGAACAGGTGCCCGCCTGCTTTTGTCAACGCAGCGGAATCTACGGTGAAACGATTTAATGGGTAATTATCGTTTATGCTGCGATATGACTCATTTTGAAGGCTTTGCTTCTGAATGAATTGAGTGTTGCATTGCTTGCAGAATATGATTTTGATATGAAGCATTGAATGCAGAATTGGAAGTTAGGTTTGGGATATTGCTTTGTAAGCAGAATGCGGATTTGAATGGATAGTTGGATTTTATTGAGAGGAAATCTTATTGATATTAGATGGATGGTGAATGATGCATCATTCGGGTAAGAAAAAAGGAGGTCGGTATTGAAATGTAACAGCTTCTTCATTACCACTCATCATCTGTTTGTGCTTGACGTTAAGTCTCCTCAAAATCGATTTGATATTGCTATAAAATTCTAGTGCGTTAGTTTTGAATTGTATAGAACGCAGTTCATCGAATAATTCCTCTGGTGTTTGCCGATCACCAAAGTTATTGAGTAAAATTTGTTTTATGTCCACCCAACTGGTGATATGACAAATTATTTCTATGATCTCTCGAGCTCTTCCTTTCAACTTGGACTTTAGTAGGTCTGAGAAGATGTTTTGTGCTAGGGAATCGTATTTTTCCATAAGGGGACGTATTTTATCGACTAAGTCGAAGAAGTTTTGTAAGTCTTGAAAGTCAACGTGAAATTCTGGTAACTTCGAGAGGTACTTAATGGGGTCAATATTTAAAGACAACATTTTTGGGCAAGGTAAATTTTCTTCTGAAAAGAAGTTGTTCACGATCTCCGTCAACTGTCTGTTCTGGTTCTGGAAGATTTCTAATTATTCTTCCAAAGACATAGAAAAATTTGTAGTGAGAATTTGGCTTTTATTATAAGGGGAACAAATCAAGCAAATGGAAACCTCAAATAGATTGAGGCTGAAAATGATATTAAAAAGGTATGACTTAGAATTATGGTTTATTTATACTTATTACTGAAAAAGTGCAAATTTCCTATATCTTATTAGTACATGTGTGTAAAAAGAAGACAAAATTTGTTGAGAAAAAAAAACTTAAGAGTAATTATTTTAAAAGAAAAGGGGGAGGCAAAAACGAACAGAATGGTTCAAATTATAGTTATTTCAATATCTTAAATAAAAGTAAGAAAAATAACATAAACCTTCGGTGTTGTTTGACTGGTTCACGCTGGTTTCCGTAGGATTTTGTTCCTCTTTCAGATCCGCTATGCACTGCACTTGTTTTCAGTTGATTGGTTTAAGATTTTAGATTTGTTAATTTGACTTTTCCTTAATTTGCCGTATACAACGGATTGATCTTTAGGCGCGAAACAACTTTTTAAATTAAACTGGCTTTTATGTTTAGTTTCCTTTAAACACTTTCGAGTTTGAGAGAGAACTTTATGTATATTTATGTTCTATTTGACATGTGGGGGTGAGGAAGTATATGCGCCAAGACACGGGCGCCGGGTTCACTTGCCTCCCACTTTTCTATTATTCGCACCGACGAGGGGGAAGAAGGAATAAAACACGTTCAGTAATTGGTAACACAGTAGGGTAGCATTTATTACGGTGCCCCTATGGGGTCGCTTTCGCTGGCTTAATACACTACGCTGGTTATTTTGTTAATTGAATGTTCTTTAATTTCTTTATGTTTAGGGTCGCTTTCTTTCCAAGTACCGTCCGCCAAATAAACTAACAATACATTTACAAATTGGCAATAAGCACTTAGTATGGGTTCAGACGTTCTTAAATTTTTATGTTTAAGATCACTTTCTCTCAACTGCGTTCATCCAAATTAACTAACAATCCATTTATAAATTTGCAATAAGCACTTAGTATGAGTGTGCAATATTATTTTTGCACACAATTAAAAAACAAATACAGAAGGGGGCACACGGTTTTGCGGCTCCCTGGCTGCGCTTCTCTTGTTGGTTATGTGGCGATGGATGTGCTATTTGATATTGCTTTGGGAGTTGGGGTTTTCCTACCGGGGTTTTCTCCATGGCGGCCGCTATTGTTGATGGGACCTTTCCTTTTACTGTTTATCCTTTTTTTATCATAAGTTCTTTTCAATTTAATGTTTAATGTTTCTTTTCACTATGCCGGTTTCTTCGATTAAAATGCGTCCCGTTCTTGAAATAAATGAAGTTATACTGAAACCAAATCCTCGATCCATGAGGCGGGTCAAAATTCACTGGATTTGCGTCTCCATTAATTTGCGATTGCATAAACCGAAACGAGATTTTTAATTGTTTAATCTCTTTGTTTTATCGATTTTACAAATGATTGTGGTGTGACGTATTTTTGCCACAGAAAATTTAGATATTTACAATGAACGGGTTACCTGTTTTCCTCCTTTCTCCGGTGACCAGCGGTGGATGTATGTGCAGCAGCCCTTTATTCTATTCAATCTGGATAGTCTTCTGTTCTTCCTCCTTTCTCCGGTGACCAGCGGTGAATGTATGTGCAGCAGCCCTTTATTCTGCTCAATCTGGTTAGCCCTTAGTCTAGAAATCTCTTGGATTTAAAATCTATAGCAAATCAAATTGTCCGAAGCACTTTTCAACAACTTTTTATTTATGTTTTTACCTGTTGCTTTACAATTTCTGTTTTTATTTTTAAAGTTTACTTTTTAATTGTTAAACGTTAGGACCGGGGCTTTTGTCTTTTCTTTTCGGCTGCTCGGAAAATCAACTCTTAACTGAACAACTGTCATCAACGGAACGCAAAACCGCATTCCACAAAACAAAAAACCGAAAAAACCAAAACAAACGGAATTCAAAATTCCTTTTGCTGTCTCTCCCTCTCACTCATCGACATCCACCTCCAACCGAATTCGAAACTTGTACACGATCCACACTCGAACTGGGGTGTGTCCGCACACTTACATGTGGATCGTGCACTTACTCCACCACCTTACCATCACACTATATTAAAATTAAATTATATTAAAACAAATAAATGATGGGGGCGGTGGGTTGCCGAACGTCACGTAACAGTGGTATTTCGAACGGAAATCAATATTAAATCAAACACTGGTCAATACACCACAACAAACTATCCACGACGACTTTTAAAAATAATGAGCCGCTCCCTTTACGATTTCAAATTAACACCATGAGGCTAAAATTTCAAAGAGAGAGCTACTTTCAAATACCAACTCAAACCAACTTCTCGTCGTTACAATATAGAAAGAATTATTTTGTTTTGCCAAGTAGGAGTTTGTTATGTTATTATTAACAATTATTTATATTTAATATTATCTATTTACTATAGTTCACTATATGGTGTTGTAAGTTAAAAGGGACTTACTTGGATAAACCGCTGAGCGGTCGTTGGAGAAGCTGCTTGTCAGCTGCTGGCGGTTCTGTTGCTGCTGCGACTGGGTGCAGGGGGCGTTGAGGGCTTCTCCCTTGTTCAGCTTCGTTGTGTTCTCTGTTTTGAGTTTATACGTCCGTATTCGATTGTTGGTTTTATATCAACTCTTCCACAATTATTAGTAGTAGGTGTAATTTACCGCCAATTCAAATTATAACGACGCTTAGCCGCGTCTAGTCAATCGCACAGTACTTTGTTAGTGATCGTTTAACGTTGAATGGCTTATTTTTTATTTTCGCCGTTGACGTTTTATTTTATTATTCGACGCCAACGCCGGTTTTTATTATTTTCTCTGATAGATAGTTTATTTCAATATTATTATATAACTAAAAACAAGAATGATTTATTCTTCGGTGTGGGTACTATGGCCGTCACTTCGAGAGTCTTGTGGGGATTAGGAGTATTGTGCCAAACACAGACACTCGGTTCACTCCTATCCCCATCCGACTGTTAACAGTTCCGCCGACAAGTAACAAAAGAAAACTATTCACCAAGAAAAAGGAAATGAAACACACTGGTTTGGTGTACAATATTTTATTGTTTTTACTGATAGGTTTATGCCTATTGTAAGTCGCGTTTACAGTCAGTTTAAAACACAGCACATTTCGTTAACAATTTAAAGGGGGTTGCGGTTATTGTTTATCTGAACTATTTGATGAAAACTAAACCATTTAAATTTACTGGTACAGACACATTCACATTCATTCAACGATATTCAATCGTTGTCCGTGATAACCGGATCTCATAGAGGAGATCTTCACAATGCACAAGTGTGTGTGTACGTCGGTTCCTTTCACCGATCAAAGCCATGATAACAAATCTGAAACAAAGTAAGGGCATAAAGAGATTCATAGGATACGATTTCGGTAAAGTAAATACAACCGAAATCGTCGGATGCCAATGGGATCTATTGCAGCTGGATAAATAGCCTGTTGCTATTATGCTGGTGATGCCAAAACAATTTAGGTATGCGATGGGTGGTCGTGTACCGTATCTTGCTGAACGAAAAGGGATCGAATTTGTATGCATGTTTACATGCGAAGGAATTCAGTTTATAGCACTAGACGCTAGATGTGTGTATTTGCTTTTGTTGGCACATGGTGCGAATAGGGAAATAGTCTCAACGTGGATGGAGTTAATTTAAATAATGTTAATGTACTGAACGAGTCACTTTAATCGAAAATTTCTAATAAATTTTCTGTCAGATGGTTCTAATTACATGCAGCTGGTGTTGGACTATTTATTGCTGGCTAAAGTGGTCGCCAGCGGATGTGTGCATAGATAGTTTTTATGTACACATATTGAGGCTGGGATTAGCCAACTCAAGGGTAAGATTCCCTGATATGCGGTCGTATGCGGGTGCATTCTTCAGTCCGAAAGGCATTCTAACGTACTCGTAGTGACCCATGGGAGTAGAGAAAGCTGTCTTTTTTCTATCAACCTCTTTCACTAAAATTTGGTGGAAGCCTTTTGCGAGATCTAAGGTTGTAAAATACTGTGATCGTCCTAGTTTTTCGAGTATTGTTTCGATGTTGGGAATTGGAAATTTGTCATCGATCGTTACTTCATTTAGCTTCCTATAGTCTATAACTATTCGAAACTTTCTGATTCCAGAGCTGTCAATCTTTTTGGGCACGATCCAGAGTGGACTGTTATAGGGAGAGTTACTTCCCTTTATTATTCCCTGTTGCAACATGTCTGTTATTTGTTTATTAATTTCCTCTGCATGGATTTGAGGATATCTATAGATTTTGGAAAATGTTGGCCTGTCTGTTGAAGTGACAATTTCGTGTTCAACTTCATTTGTATGGGTTAGTTGCTGTCCTTCTTTATAAAATAAATCACGATTTCTGTTTACGAGGTTTTTTAATTTGTCTAATTCTTCAGAATTCAGATCGTTTCTAAAAAGGGCCTCTTCTGAATCGTGTGATTCTTGAAGGTCATTTATTTCTTCGTACGAAAATGGGGGTGAATTAAAAAATTTTATTTTTTGTTCGTTTACTTTTAAATAGTCGTCTTGTAAATTTACAATTGCTTGTAGTGGTTTAAGCAAGTTTTGTCCTATAATTCCGTCAAAGTCTTTGTTCCTGAATTCGATAAGTTTCCAACTCATAAATGCGTTTTCATTAAATTCTTTTGGTAGACTTGTAATAATTTCATTATCGCTAAAAGTTTGTCCGGAGAGGGTATTGAAAAAGAGTTTATTTTGTAGAGGGATTCTCCTGTAGGATTGCAGTTTTGTTTTGTCTAGTAATGTTGTGGAGGATCCCGTGTCTATTAGACAGCGGACTTTTTCGGTACCAATGCTGAGTTCGACTATCGGTAGATCTTGCCTCGAGGAACTAAGTGAAAATTTACCTCTTCGACATGGTCTATGCTCATAGCGTCAGGAGACCTATTTCTCCTTTGAGCAGAATTGTTGAAATTTCCTTGGTTTCTATATTGACCTGAATTGTTGTTCCTGAATTGTCCCGATGTTTGTCGTCTCATAAAGTCATTCTGATAATTTGGCCTGGTGTTACCTGGTCTATTATTGAAGTTATTATCGTTAAAATTTGGCCTAGTGTTAACTGGTCTATTATTGAAAGGATTGTCGTTAAAATTTGGCCTAGTGTTAACTGGTCTATTATTGAAAGGATTGTCGTTAAAATTTGGCCTAGTGTTAACTGGTCTATTATTGAAAGGATTGTCGTTAAAATTCTGTCTATCGGAGTTTCTAACTTGATCTCGATTATGAATATTGTATCTTCGGTTCTCGCTACACAGATTCGTTTTTTGTTGGTATCTTGTTAATAACCCTGATTCCTCTAGTGTGTAAAATGCTTCCCTAAGATTTTCTATTTGCCTACTCAAGATTATGCTAGCTAAATTAGCATCTAAACCGTTAATAAATGTTTTTAGAATCATTTTTTCGTTACTATTGTGACAGAATTCTACGGGTTTTTTTTCGTCAAACTCAAATTTACAATTAAGTCTATCTAAAATATTTCTTAATTTATTATAATACTGACTTAGGTTGTTATTTTTCTGCTCCAGTGCCTGATGATATAGGGAGTAATAGCTCTCCCTTACCCCGTAGTTCCGGATCAGTTCTTTCTTGATTTGTTCCCACGTTGGATTTTGTCCCAATGTCCTGATTGTCTGCAACGCTGGTCCTTGAATCCTATTGATGACGTGTCGTTGGAGGAAGTATCTTTCCAGTGGTCCGCCCACGTAGCAAGGAAGGAATATTTCCACTTCGCGTATAAATGAGGATAGGGAGTAGTCTTCTGTGTTACCCCAGAACTCCTTTATTTTGGACGATTCCTTTAATATTTCGTCCATCGATAAGCCGGTTTGGTTCTCATTTGGCATTTTGTTCTTCTTCTTTTCTTTTTTTTTGTATTATTTAGAAAACGATGTATATTTGTATAAGTTTAATTTTCCGTAATTACTATATATTATATCGAAAATTGTGTTCACTTTTTATTTGTATCATTAATTCTTGTATTATCGCGTTAAATTTCTTTTTTTTATCTTAAAATTGCTAGCTTTTTAAAGTTAACTTTTTAATATAAGTTTAGGATTGTTTTTCTTTTCTTTCCGTTGATTTGTACTTTAATGCACTTGTTGTCTTTTGTTGACGCACTTGCAACTATCACTTTAGTGTCTCTTGTTAGTTCACTTGTAACTATTAAATCACTTCAGTGTTGTTCAATTCCAATGTCTTTAGACTTTAGAACTACCGACTGCGCCAATTACGTAGAGCCTTTAGCTCGCAGCCTTTTTAAAAATCAAAAATTTCGTTTTATTTCTTAAACACTTTTAATACTTAATAGTTTCTTTTAAGTTAACAAATCCGATTCACTTAACAAGAGCTTTTTACTTTATAATGTTATTTCTTTTTATAGACTTTTGGGTTTTTTCGGTTTAACAACGAACTCTCTATTTCAGCGATTAAAAACGAACTGCTTCTAAGTCTGAAATCTAAAACTGAGAAATGCCGTTATCCATACTGACCTTGATACGGTGGGAGAACATTGCACCTCACGGCGTGTCAAGCTCAGTGCCTGGGAAAGGTGCATTTCACAGTTTCGCAAGACTACGTTGCAGTTTGCTTTCTGGCCGGAAATTGCTTCTTAAAATTACGTCGGGGATCGTTGTGTTGGCGGTCGCTGACTCCGACATAACTCGCGCGATGTTCAATAAAAAAAAACGACTCTGGATGCAGCGTTTGGTGGAGGGAAAACGACTTATTAAGCGGCGTAGCGTGTGTACGCTGATGTGGTTGGATAGTGACTGGTCTCTATTAGGGTTGAAAATTCATATTTCATTACACAGGACAACCAAAAGAGACCACGCCTCTGCTCTCTCAACCTCACGCCCGTCAAAGTGTGAGTAACTTTTGTTAATAGGGTAATTGACGGACATGAAGAATGAGAGAACAGAAAACATGATATGCTGTGATCTCGTGGTAGCCTTGGTTGTGTGTGTTGGTATCAGATGCAGCTACTGACACGACCTACTGACCCAGTGGTACGGCTATGGTGTAGTTAGAGCGCATTGAACCGTGGAAAGAAATACGAATGAGAGGGAAACTTAGCCGATATTACTTCCCTGCAAAGAGAGATCATTGATCCCAAGCGAATGGGTGATCCGATAGGACGCCGCTGATGTTTGGGAAATAATTCGCATGAGAACCAGACTCTAAGACGCTGAAATAACCCCAGCTATTTTGCTATGATGCAACAGCGTCGTTCTTTTAGACTTGTTGTTGCTAACCGACATTATGAGATTTCCGATGGGAAACTCATGGTTAGCAAGAATGGAGTTGCCATGTGACCAGAATGTAGCTAAACTCAATTATGCATTATCTGCAAAGGATAATGAGTTTAGCTATACGTCCGTTTGAAATGTTTTACAGGGGAATTACATATAAAGGAAATTGGTAAGTATGACGCGCTGAAAGCGGTCGAAATTAGGTGGAAATGTTGATTGGAATTGTGGGTTGTTTCTCATGTAGAATAGAGAAACCCCCCACAACGTCACTTCCTGTCTTTGAAGAGATATAAACACACTACTGCCGTAGTCTGTTGATAGCAAATTAATCACACTGTTAACGATTGAAACACAAGGGGCACCACATTGCATTGGAATAGTTCGCCGCTTTAGAATCTTATCACTGAGTGGCACTGGGTGGTCTTTCACAAGCAGCCGTCGTTATACTAACGCAACGTAAGTGATTTTAGTTAATTTAATTAACGAAGTTTACATACCTGTTAATCCTGGGTTTGAACCTTATCCAGATAATGGGGATGTACTACAAGGTAACCGAATAACCAATTGTCTTTGTTGATCACAGCACAGCACGATGAATACTTAGATTTTCTTCGAATGTGACTGACTTCCAGAAATTGTCGTCAGATCGTATAGGGAGTTCTTCAGTAACTAATGAAGCAACCACTTTTTGCTCTTACTAAAGTTCATGAAAACACACACTGCACACATATAATAATTAAAATGTCCAAGAGCACCACTAGTGGCAAGCGCACAGAGCAGTAAATCCAATAAAATATTCCAACAAAGAATCAAGATCATCCACCTAAGGTGTGAGATCAGCAACTGAACCCAATCGCAGGCATATGAGTGTTGCTGGTCGGTCGCTCCTTCTGTTTAGTTAATGTCGTTGTTGAACTTACCCTGTATGTTACCCCTGTTACAAATAAATAATGTTACAGGTAATCAAGATAATAGCCAAAAGGGGTACTCAGTTTTTGCAGGTGGGTTCGGGTGGGCGATGACTCCGGGATCCGATGTGTGGTTCGGCTATCGTGGTTCTAAGTAAACATGCAATTTGAAGCATTTAGATAATAATTGCCTTCAACAGCTTTTTGGCCTTTAGACTGTGGGGGCTGGTAGGTAGTGGTTCCAGGCACGGGCACAGATTCACCTAACACCCACTGATAGTTCTCCAAAAATTGTTCACAACGAACTCCACAAGGTCCGCCGAAAGAGAAAAATAAAACTCACTGGTTTGTCTAGTTGTTCAAGTCTTCTTTTATTTATCTGTCTTAATTGTAGAACACTATATTTACTTAAACTCAACCCTCGGTTTTGTTCGTCTGTCTTTATTTTTCTTTCACAATATTTATTTAAACTAAACCTTCCGCTTTGTTCGTCGGTCTTTACTTCTTTTGCACAACATTTATATAAACTAAACCTTCCGTATAATTCGTCTGTCTTTATTTGTTTTGCACACATTTTATTCGAACCGAACACCTCACTCGCGGCAGGTTCTTTATTTGGCCATACAGCGTAAGCAGAACCCTGTGTGTGATGGAGTGACGAAACCAGTGCTTCGGATTTTTATATTCAAAATATGCGTTTTGACGCAACTGAACTTTGAACGTAGTACCCTCGACATATGATTCACGGGCTTTATTAACTCGTGCGTTACAATAAATACCCGTTCAATTTGACCGATCGAATGCGCGATACTACGTGGGTTGACCTGCGGCTTGACTCGGTGAAGGATGGAACTTGACTCCTTGTGCCATTGCACCAATCATACCGCCAGTAACGGCTGGGGTGGATTTCCACCGATATGGTGAGAAACAATTTTCATCTTTGATTTACCCGGCGGCCAATGAGAACGCGATTTGAGTCTCACTGGAAGAATTCCCATAGATATCATATAGATAGATTGAATGCCCATACCTTGGAAGGGAGGACAAATGAGAAATGCGTTGGTTGAGAAGAAGAGAAATCGTTGATCGTGCAACAGAGGCTGAAGGCATTGCTATCGTAAACAATAGGGGATATTGCCGGAGGCCGACATAGATTTTTCTGTTGGTGTTATGTCAACAGTAATTCGTTTACGATGGCGAGCGCTAGAACGGGTACTTGTTTGGTTTAGCAAACGAAACATAGGAAGTCACCGTTGCTATGATTGTTTGGATAAACAAATTATGGTCATGTCCAATACGATGTTCGTTTATCGCTTAGGCAACCGATCATGGATAATTAGGCTGTAGCTGTGCAAGCAGCAACTTGCCAAGGCATGGGCAATAAGACCAACGGTTGGTTAGGAATATGTATACACAGGGAAATTACTGTGCATTTGATGAACATGGTTGCTGGCAAGAGGAACCGGGTAGATTCCCAAAAGGTTCAGGGTGATCATGGGTGCCGACGAGAGGAACCAATTAGATTCATAAATGACTCGTGATGGTCATGGGTGTCGGCGAGAGGAACCGAACTGCTTTGGGAGGAAAGCAAAGTTGCTTGATATTGTGGCAAGATGATGATCTTGCCGTGGGTTATTTTTCAGGCGAAAAGGGGTTTGAACGTCGATAAAAGGTAAGAAATGGGAAGTTGGATTAAGGGAAATGGGTGGTTCTTTGGAAATGCTTAAAGAACCCCCACAGAACGACTTCAGGTTATTGTCATTTAATTAATCGCACGTCTGCGATCGGTTTTTTCTTGTAATTCGTCCACGCCAATGATCCGTTCACAAGAAGAAACAATAAAATATTTCTCCTGGCAGGATCGCCAGTTAATATTTCTTGTTTACTTGATAGCAAAAATAGGTATATTTTTTCCAGAGACCTATGGTCCCTTAATGGATTAACATATTCTTAACTTATCATTGCTGATACCGATTCTATGAATGAATTGCTTAGGTTTTACATGCATATTTATACTTAAGTCTAAGTGCAGCTTATCATAATATTCGCATGGTTCGTCGTCATGCGGCTAATCATGATATTCCCATGGTTGGTGGTTGTGCGGGTTGTTTTAATATTCCCATGGTGTTATCTTCAAGTGTAGATATTTCCTAATCTTGCGGTTTGGTGACTGCGTGAATCGTTAATTCGCGCGAATTAATAACTGCAATCACGTATTATTTTATTATTCTTTTCTTACACTAGCGAACATTTATGGCTTAACTTCTAATCGTGGGTGACATATCCCGCGTGGTCTCAGCATAGGCTTCGTCTTTTATAGATTCTGTCTTGTTCTTATCGTCAGGGAGCAAATGTTTGTAGTCTGCTGATTGAGGATGTGATTCCTGTTATCATTTGGGAATAAATGTTTGTACCCTGCTAATTGGGGATGGGGTTTCTATTATCATTTGGTTTATAGTCTGCTGATAGCATGTGTGCTGAGAACTGTGAGATTTTGTAGGTTATGATGTTTGTTGTGAGCTTGCAAATGCCGCATGGTAGTGTAGTGTTGTCAGGTGCAGGTGGGGATTATTCATTTTTATTTTATGACATTGGTGGTAGGGTGCAGTAACTTGCGCACAAAAGAGGATATAGGAGTACCCTTTGATTGACGCCGCACACAAATTCACCACATAAACCACTATATGAGATTGGGTTTGCGTCAATTTCAGAAGCAGTCCAGTCAGGTTTGCCACAACGTTCCATCTTAATAGTAAAGGACCACTATGAACAGTGTGTCACGGTAGAGGTTAATAGGAAACTAAAAGAAAATAAAAAGATGGGTAGAAAGAGTAAAAAAGAAACAAAACACGGCAGAGCGAACAAGGAAAAGAAAAAAGAACGAATGTTTTCTTGTAACCAGTCTATTGTTGTCGGATAATCTTCTAAGGCCTTTGTTTTTAAGTACCCGCTCACGCAATAATCAAATAGCTTCTTAACCTCCGAGAGCTATTTATTTCTGCGATGACTTAAGTTTTCGCTTTACTATGAAAAACAAACAAATTATAACCGACATACATTTATACTATAACAAGAAGCAGGGCATTCTATTAAATAAGTCAAATTCATTCAAAGTCTACAATATTAATCGCAGATGAAAAATATTTTCAGAATTTTCTAGTCATTCAATTTTTTTTTTTTTTTTTTTTTTTTTTTTTTTTTATTTTAAATTTATATTCTAACAATCCTAAAGACTATTATATTTCATGTATTGAAAAATGAGGAGGAACAAAAGGGACATTGAATAATCTGTCCTTCACATTGGAATTGGGTTCCTCGTTGTTTTGCGACTACCAGAAAAACATCGATATTAACAATTCACCAGACTTTATCTAAATTTCATGCTTTTTGTTAAATGCAAATATCATAAAAAATAAGAAAAAGAAAGTAAGGTGAATGAAGAGGTGTCGAAATCAAGACAAGGACCCAGGCGACTACGTAGGGTTTCCCACATCCCCGTGTAAATCATAAATCCACTAATGTACTTGGGATAACAAAAAAGAAAGGTCTACCAACTGTTGATAGGTTGCTACATTGTTAGTATACAGAGGTTACCTAGCAGGCAAATCCGATCGGTTAGTCTGAAAGAAATTGTACAGGGTCGTTAAGTTAATAAAAAATAAACACAGATATAACCTACTTTTGTTGTTCTCCAGGTGGTACAAGGAAGTTATCTAATTACAATAGTTATAATGATATTAGGTATCTTTGTTAGAGTAAATAATGGTGCGCTTTGCCCACGAAACGAATAAATAATTATCGTGCTTATACCATCCCTACTCTTTGAATTACGTTATTTGTTATAGTCACTTCAATCACCCTTTTGTATACTTATACCACCCTCACTCCTTGAATTACGTTGTTTATTATAGTCATTACAATCAGGGCAGATAATAAAAAATTGGTGAAACCATAACTGATTAATGAAAGCCAAAACAAAACAACCATTAGTGCTACCTGCACGTCTGTCGATAAGTTTTTCTTTAATGAATTACCATAACATCATGGTTTTCTTTCCTAGAAAAATTGAGAAGCCTTATTTATTTGTGTGCATACCTTAAATTTAGATGATAAAACATTTGTATGTAAATTACAGAATACCTTTTTAAAATATACCATATATATAACATATTAATGAACCAATATATAAATTCGCCTGGATACAGATATTTCATTAAGGATGGTTGACATTTATTTACTACTTAGCTTTAAGTGCTACGTAGATATTAAAAAACATATTGTATTATAAGTTTAGAAATCATTTTTGAAACAGAAAAAAGTTGTAATCACTGTAATTATAATCACCAATAAAATTGTAATGAATAACTATAATTATAATCACCAATGTGAATGGTTTTTTTTTTCACTTAAATCAAACATAATCTTATTCAAATTTGTGCAATTAACAATGCGATCGATGTGACGCTGTTTATCGTCCATATAGTTAGTAGTTACTAAAATGAAATAATTAAACTGGAAAAAAGAAATACATTGTGGCAAAATATTAGTAATGAAAATAAACATAACAAAACACAAACAATTTTCTAATTATGAGCTGGTTTTTCAGCAATTTAGTAAAATTTTAAAAGCAAAATTATCAATAATCAATTATCAATTTTACCAGCAATGTAATATTATCTTGCTATTTTAAGTCTGAATTAAATATTTATCTGATGTATAAATATCGATTAATCTGTAAAAAAAAAAATAAGCAAATAAACAATTTACTTTTCAAAATGAACGTCGATCACCTTGTTTTATATTTCTTACTATTTGGACGTCTTTTCATTAGCTTTCCCGTGGCTGCGGAATCACAACCTTAAGAATTTTCTACGAGTAAGTATTCAACGATATAATTTACGTTACTTTATTGCTATTGGTGGTTTGAAACCTTCGGAGTTTTCCTTTATTGAAAAATTAATAAGTTATAAAATAAATAAATTTAATAATTAATCTATTCGATCTATTCTATTTATTGGCCTGTAGGAACTCGAAAGTTCATGACCTCACCGACTCGACTCCGCCCTTGTTCTCTGTCCCGTGCGCTCTCCTTCCACATTCGACCATCCGATCCGATCTCCTCGAGGTCCAATCTAACATTGTCCTCCCATCTCCGTCGCGGCCGTTCTGTCGGTCTCCTTCCCGTTAGTTTACCGTCAAGAATATCTATATCACACGGAGAACCAACCAATAAACCTAACCTGCAAACATGCAAAAACAAATCCACAATAGCATACATCTCCCAATCTGCAATAAAAAACATTTTCCAAACTCCCAACAGAATATATTCTAATCATCCCCGCATTCATTTTCTCAAAATTGCTTCGGTCAATCCTTTACTGAATTGTCATTCCCTCCGTGCGACCAAGCAATCACAATTTCCCCGAAATTGATATGCCTTAATAAAACATATATTCCAACCTACAACAAACATTACCCATCTCCCTCAATTACATCACCCCACATATAATTTTTCCCAGAATTGCTTCGGTCAATTCTCCACTTAATTCATATTCCCTCTTTGTGTCCAAGCAATCTTAATTTCCACGAAATTCATATGCCGTAACAAAACGCATATTCAAATCCACAACGGAACATTAACAACTATACCAAGCCGCATACATTTCCCCGAAATGACTTCGGTTAATATTCTATCTAAACGATATTCCTTGCTTGCACCCAAGCAATTTCAATTTCCCGGTACACACAACCAACGAATCCAACTTAGCGTATACGGCAAGGATTCGCTGGAACTAAATTCCTATGCAGGCATAGCAACTCTTCCACCAATTCTTAGTAAGTGGCAGCGAGCTCACTTTAGCTATAACCCCACTGCCACAACGCGATGAATTTTTGATTTCATTAGTCAGTCTTTGTCCAACCGCCACCGAGCGCACATCGTCCCTGCAATTCCCCCCTCTTATCAACCACCGCTGCGTGTACACAAGTTTTGGAGTTTGAGTCGCGAATTAATTTTGAGTCGTGAATTAATTTTTGAATCTAAAATTCGTATCAACATATTAGACGATTCCGAAAGGGCCGGAAGGGTACAGTACTTCAAGGAATAATGTGCGTTTAACAAGTATTTAACAAAAGAATCGCGGGTGCTTGCATTAAAATCATAAACTTAAATTGGAATCCTAAGTTACAAACAAATTAATAAACGGGGTGGAAATAAAAGAAAGCCGTTAACCAGAAAACTGCCGCAGTGTGTTTTGATTTATGCGATTCTTCGTTGGTGAACAATTTTCTGCGGAACGTCTTTGGGGAATCAGTGTCATACGCTGGCACATCTACCTAGCACCCCACAGTCCAACCTAACATTGTCCGCCCATCTCCGTCGCGGCCGCCCTGTCGGTCTCTTTCCCGTTGGTTTACCATCGAGAATTCTATGCACGGTCCTCTCGTTGCCTATTTGCGCCACGTGTCCGGCCCATCTTAATCTTCGCGACTTGATTACTCTCACTATTGTAGGTTTGCGGTATAGCTCTTCCAATTCGTGATTGTGGAGTTTCCTTCATTGTCCTGACTCCTCGTCATATTTGCCGCCAAAGATACCCGTTAGGACTTTATTCTCGAATACGTGAAATTTGTTTTCTCCCCGTTTTGTGAGAGCCCATGTTTCGCAGCCGTATAGAACAATCGGCATGATTATGGTTCTATAGACGCGGAGCTTTATATTTCGTGATAGCAGTTTGGATTTCAGCAGTTTACTGACTGTATGCCAACTAGCGTTGCCGGAGTGTAGTTTTTTGTTAATTTCCTTCGACATTTCGTTACGGGCCGTCAGTATTGTTCCCAGGTATTTAAATTCTTTTCCATTTCTTGGAATATCTTGCCCCTGATGTTTATGTGTGTTATCTGAGGTCCACCTGCTCTCGCCGTAATCATGTATTTCGTTTATTTCTAGGCCCACCTCTTCTGCCGCTTGCATGGTGATTTCACTGTTTTTACTAACATTTTCTAGATTATCGCCCAGAACGGCGATTCCATCGGCATATGCAAGCACTTGTGTGACCCCGTTCAGGAATGGTCCGGCCATGTTGTCGTTTTGTACCTTTCTGATGACATACTCGAAGAGATCCGATCTTGTAGGATAGAGGAGAGTATCTTATAGGCTGCACCCTGTGATATCTCCCTTCTTACGTATGGGGCAAATTATTCCACGGCGCCAATCTTCCAGCATCTCCTCTTGCTTCCACACGTACACCACGATCTCATTAATTACGTGATATAACGCTGTCCCTCCTTGTTTGATCAGCTCAACTTGTCTTCATTTATTTCTAGGTCCACCTCTTCTGCCGCTTGCATGATGATTTCACAGTTTTTACTTACAGTTTCTACATTATCGCCCAGAACGGCGATGTCATCCGCATACGCGAGCACTTGTGTGACCCCGTTCAGGGATGATCCGGCCATGTTGTCGTCTGGTATCTTTCTGATGACATACTCGAGCACAAGGTTAAAAAGGCATGGTGAGAGGTCATCCCCCTGTTTTAGTCCGTCCCGGATTTCAAATAGTCCTGAGAGACGGTTTTCTATTCTAACTCGCCCTTTGTTTTCGTTCATGCAGATTTGAATGAGGACGGCATATTTTTTCGGGATTCCCAACACAACTACAATATGGTAGAGTCTTTGCCTTGCGACTGAGTCGTAGGCTTTTTTGAGGTCAACGAACAGTTGGTGAACCGTCTCTCCGTATTCCCACTTCTTTTCCAGTAGTTGCCTTATTGTGAACATTTGGTCGCTCGTTGACCAATTATTCAACGATATAATTTACGTTACTTTATTGCAATTGGTGCTTTGAAACCTTCGGAGTTTTACTTTATTGAAAAATTAAGAAGTTATAAAATAAATAAATTTAATAATTTGAAATATAGATAAATAGATATTAATCAGTGAAGTGATCAAAATGTATGGTTTTTTTCTTTGTACATTAACCAATTATGTTTCCTTTGTACATTAACCAATATTGTTTGTTTTTACCTCATTAATGGTGGCAAAATTTCAGCCTTAGGATTAAAACAAATGTCTCGAGGGACAGGACCGGTGAACATGTTGTTTTTTTTTTTTATTTTATTTGGTTGTATCACGTGACATGTCCGATTTTCGCTCAGTCGGAAATAAGAAGTTCTCGACTGAACATCTATGCCGGAAAGTTAATACTTACTTCTTTGGAGTCAGACTCTGCCGTTAATCGCGATACACGCAGAACCACCCACTGAAGGATGAAGCGCTCTGCACGCCCTATCAATTTATAAAATCCAATACGTGATAAGTGAAACAAATGTTAATTTGGTTCGCCTACGCGCAAAATTCCCTGGATCCAATGTCCCACTCCCAAACAAATATTGTTGAGAATCATAAAATGCGCGTCTCAAATTTGATTGTCCTCTATAAATTTGCTGTATAAATTCCGAAACCAATTTGAAAACAAACAAATTGCGACATAAAACGAACCACATGTTCATTTATGGCCCACCAACATCTAGGATCAAAAGTGCGCATCCGCAAGATCCTTTGTTTATTGTTCCTTTTTTGTCCTCCCTCTTGTGATCCGAATCGGGGAAAGATAAAGAGAAATGAATGGCGGGTGGCTAAGGCATAATTTATACAAAGAATGTATCCTTCCCTCTGCACGATCGAAGGAGGGAGTTTTCTTTCGATCGAACGAACAGAAAAAAAGGTGAATTTGCTGTGATTCACTGCCCCAGACGGTTATGAGAGAGGATGCCGAGCGTTCAACGATTAAACATTGATTAAATTAGGGGAATAATTGTCTCAACTAAGTTAAAACACCTCATCGTTCCGGCGGGTGTCTGTTTGTTATTTTGATATCACCGCTGTTTGTGCAAACTCAAAATACGAAACATAAAGGTGTGCTTGTTGAAAATAATTCCTATCTGAAGTATGTTGTATAAATGGCGTAAATAATTTTATAGAAATATTAATTAAATAAATATATAAATTGTAAGGTCGGTTTTGTTCAATTCTATCTTTCACCGACAACATCGGTCCACGATTTGTGGAGGTACAGAGAATAAAAACTATTTCATGAAACATATTGAAAATCTTCTCGATTCATTCCAACTGCTAGGGGTGATCAATTGAAAGGACCTACATACACGTAGTTAAGGAAACAACAAAGAAGTAAGTAAAAAAAATATTAGTATGTACCACATGAAATGTCCGATTTTCGCTCAGTCAGTCGGAAATAAGAAGTTCCCGAGTGAACATTTGTGGCAGAACGTTAAATTTTCTTTTTTTTATAAAGTAAAGTGGTGCGTGTGCTTCACGTGTGAGCATTTTAGGGTTCGTTACAAGTACAGTTTTTTTTTTCTAGGAATTGTTTACCATACTGTCGGCACTTTAAATTCGAACTCTCATAATACATCATTGGCAATGAAAAACAATGACGCATTTGAGGATGTAGCGGTAAACGAACGCACCATACGACGTTGGTTTGGAAACTTCCGTTCGGGAGATTTCAGTCTCGAAAATAAACCATGTGGGAAGCCGGAAACGTAAGTTGACGACGATGTTTTAAGAGCAAGGGTGGATGCGGAACCCAACGAAATCGGTGGGTGAGATTGTACAAAGCATGGGAGTGTAACCCCAATGACAATAAGTCGAAACCTTTCTCTCATAGAAAAGGTAAAAAACTCAATAAGTGAACTGAACGAGTCCCAAAAACTGCGCATCGCTTAGATAAGATAAACCAAACAACCATTTTTACACCGGATAGTCACCTGTGATGGAAAGTAAATTCTGTATGATAACCTCAAAAGACATGGACAGCAGTTGGATGGAGATGAAAAACCAAAACACACCCCCAAGCCCGATCTTCACCCAAAAAATTTTGTGGTGACAATTTGGTGGACATCGAAAGGACCAATCCACTTTTCATTTCTTCAACCAGGAGAAACGATAAACGCTATCAAATATTGTGAGGAAATCGACATATTGCATACCAAATTGGCTGAAAAGCAACCTGCGTTGGTCAATAAGCACGGCAACTCGCGATCCTTTTGAAGACAATGCTAGACTCCATACCTCACAAGTAACGCGAAACTGTTGCAGTTGGGATTTGAAATTCGTCCGCATCCACCGTACTCTCCTGACATCTCCCCAATGGACTACCATCTTTTCCGCAATCTGGATTCATTTTGCCGGCAGAAGGTCTTCCGGAACCGAGCAGAGGTCATAAAAGCCTTTGAAGATTTCATTGCCTCAAAAAGTCAGCATCTTGACCTTGTATCACGTTGGAAGAATGTTATAGATGCCAACGGATCCTATTCTGATTGAAATTATTAGGAAAAAAATAATATTGGCTTATAAATTTTACTCTAAAATCGGACATTTCATGTTGTACAAACGCAATATATTGGTATTTAATGCCTGGAGATTTCATTGCAGTGGAAACGCATTATTAGACAGAGAGTTCGATATTTGTGTGGTTCGGCTGTAGAACGATTGACCCTGTTTATATCATTCGATATATTGGGTATCGTTGAAAAATGTCTTTGTAATATCGGGTCCGCTGACGAAACATAATGTTGTTGAAGCTGGTGAAAGAAGATATTATATTTATCAAATGTTTAAATATATCATATATTATGCATGAATCGCTACAAAACAAGTACAGTATTTAAGCGATCGTTAAATTACCTTTATAAATAGTTAATTTTCATTATCATTATAGCAGCGTTTTGTAGCATGAATGGACTTGGTCAGGTATGAGCACAGCTACCAACTGTAAGGAATCATGGGACTTCTTTTTGTCCATTCAGCTGTCATTTAGTGGTTATTAAATTGACTTATAAGCAATTTCGGCCGTGAAGCAAGCGTTGTAGTAAATATACCATAATGGCGGGTACACTAATTGTTTTGTACGATTAGTTTATCCCACGTATTTTTATTTTATATTCAAAACAGCGACAAGAAAATATCGACACAAGATAATTATACAAATATTAAGGGTACATTCTCATCAGTTGGGTCAAATTTTGGTCACAATTTTTTTTTGCGGAATTCGATAGCTATAACTGTCTAGAAATTCGTAACGGTTAAAAAGTTATGAGCCTCCGAGCCGACTGAGTCAAAACAGGTAGCTACTACACTTAAAACTTTAAACGCGTTTTCTGGAAAACAACGTTTTTCGAGCTGGCGACTGTGATAACTCAGTCAATTTTCAACGAATCTTAATGTTTTTTTTTTTAAATAATTATGCCGATACGTTGTAAATTAATTTTTTTATAAACAAAAAAAAGAACGAAAACATTCATTAAAAGGCCACATAAATTTCAAAACGTCGCCATTTTGTTATTTTTGAATAGATTTCATTTACGCTCATACGAGTACTAACCAGTAAACTTTTTCGACTTTTTGTTTCAGATAAATCTTATGACCTTTAGGACAGTCGCCATCGAGATCCTTCATTTCGCAGCGGTCTACGGCGCAACGTGCCCCTGCCTCGGGGTTATCATGAAATGAATTTAAAATTTTTTAAAAGCTACTTAAAAGTACAATAAATATACCTGAAAAATCACGAGTGTCTAGATTTATTACTTTCGTCAAAAAAAAACATGAAAATTCGGCCTCACTGATGAGAATGTACCCTTAATTTTATTTGATATAATAAAGAGGCGATAGATCGAGCGTACGAGTCTATGTGCGAGATTACGAGCGAGAAACGTGAGCGAGCGAGGGTTAAAAAAAAAAAAAAAAAAATTTATATATATATATATATATATATATATATATATATATATATATATATATATATATATATATATATGTATATATATATATATATTTTCATCTTGTCTCTGGCTTCTGGTCATCTTGCGATAACCTGAATCACCCACATCCGTGAGGATGTTGGGCTAGGTCTCGAGATATCTGAAAAAGAAAAAAAAAAAGGGGGGGGGTATCCAAGGATAGTGTAGACAGGGTTAGTTCGGATGTTCTCTAACTACTTGGATGGAGGGATGGTGGGAAAGAAATCATACAAGACCGGTAGGTCTTGAGTGCGGTAGTAAACGCAGATCACGTCTTTGGCGTCTGATAATCTGCGCTTTGGTCGGTGTGTGTGTGTGTGTGTGTGTGCTTGTGCTGTCTTGTACTGTGAGTGCGTGTTTGTAGTGTGTCAGCAGTAGACCCTATGGGCTGGGTCCAGGAATCCTCTATTATAGAGGAGAATGTTGTTGGGAAGGGTGCTCTCTTCAGTTTTGTACTGAAGAAGAAATTGTGGTTGTCTGATCCGAAAAAATTGAGAGAGAGAAGGGTCAAGAACGCGAGGGACTAGGCTGGAGAATTCCTTTTATATCTGCAACTTAACGAAGAGTCCTTTGATGAACGGAAGTAGGCGGGGCCATCATGGCCACGTGGCTGTATAATAGAAATTGCAGAACGATAACTGGACGAACTGGACGATGATGTGACGTACGACTTATGACAGTTAGGTTGTTAATGCAAGTTCGATGGTCGTCGTCTTTCGATTGATGTTGGCAGTCAATGTTGGTTATGCTATTTTATTAAGCGAGATGCGACACTAATCGATAACAATAATTTAAATCTAGACCTTAAGTTACTCAAGTAGCGTTCGAATGAAAATAGAACAGCCGCGGAGTATCGTATGTACATGTTTAGAATTGTTAGTTTAAGAAACCACGAATAAGAATATGACATTTATGTGAGAATACATTACTAGTTCCCAGGCTGATGTGCTCTCATACACTTCTGTCTCATTTCCATGCTATAGGGTTAGTAATAAGCCCGTTATTTGAGTATGAGTTATTTGAGTATGAGTTATTTCAGTATGAGTTATTTCAGTATGAGTTATTTCAGTATTATCATTTTGCCGCCAGAAGGTCTACCGAGACCGTGCAGAGGTCATAAAAGCCTTTGAAGATTTCATTTCCTCAAAAAGTCAGCACTTCTACGAAAAGGGAATATTTGATTTTATCACGCTGGAAGAATATCACATGCCAACGGATCCTATTTTTTTTTTTTGAATACAAATTTGCCAAAAAATAATATTGACTTTTTAAATGTTTACTATAAAATCTGACAGGCTCCTCGATAGTATAGTGGTAAGTATACCCGCCTGTCACCCGGGAGACCGGGGTTCGATTCCCCGTCGGGGAGCCTCTGGCGCAAGACTAATGACCTTGCCCGGAAAAAACAAATCATTATGGAAAATTTAACAAGTCTCAGGACTTGCTAAATAAGGCCAAGACCGGTTCCCGGTTGTAGTCCCGTTGATGATGATGATAAAATCTGACATTTCATGTTTGCACCACATAGCACCCAATACTTCTTTTTACTTCTTTCGGCAAGAGCGAATCTACTGCACTTAATCAATGCCCTGATATGTATTTCTTTTTCAACAAACGCGCCTATAGCGTTTGAAATAATACTGAAGAAGATCGTGTGATTCGAACTGACGCTATGACAGCTCGAATCACGAACAAATTTTTTACCTAAGCGTTACACGCCAGGCTACTGACCGTGTTTAGAATTTGATTTCCAAACTCGACCATATTCCACTGATATGAATTATTTTTATTTTATCGCTTGGTATACGGTTCTGATGTATTTTTGTTATTCGATTTTTCGTTCGATGTTCTTCACTATTTTTGCTTGTGCTCACAAATAGGGTTTTGGAGTACCCTTAAATGTCAAAGCACGGTGCGAGCGGAACAAGTTCATGATACGTTGCGCCTATGTTTTAACGACGGAATTGAGCGACTTACCCAAAAGAGTGAGTATTAGGCATTGCATGTAACAAAGGAATGGATGAGATTCTTCATGAATGCCCAGAATTGTTTACTACGTGTGGGGGAGTGAAGTGTTTTTGTGTCACTCACTGGTCGTGCAAAAACTTGGCGCTTTGAATATTCGCATTACAGTCATTTCTAGCTTTCCTGAATCTTTTCCGGTTTTCCTAAGTATTGTTTGATATATACAACCGGAAGCTCAACTTTTTAGCCTTACTGGCTGCTCTGCACCCGTAATCGAACCACATATTTCTCTTACTCTTTGTCCTGTGTAGAATAAAGGTTCTCATACCAAGTAGCATCATGTCGGTCAATGTGTCCGCTATAGAGCCAACATCGTTATTGAGGAAAAATAACGACCAATTTAACCTCCCAAAAAAGTCGTTCACACCTTCCCAGCTGGCTTTCTCATAGAACCATACTGTTCTTTTAGGAATTTTCTCGTTGGTGTTGCTCTTGGCTAGAGCAAATTTAGTTGACACGATACAGTGGTCTGAAGTGTGCAAGGGCGACGAAACTTCAATTGTGTATTTATTTGTTTCTGATATTAGTTGAGTCATCATCATCATTGGCACTACAACCGAGAACCGGTCTTGGCCTTATTTAGCAAGTCCTGAGGCTTGTTAAATTTTCCATAATGATTTGTTTTTTCCGGGCAAGGTCATGAATCTTGCGCCAGATGCTCCCCGCCGGGGAAACGAACCCCGGTCTCCCGCGTGACAGGCGAGTATACTAACCACTATACTATCAAGGAGCCTTGCTTACCTCATCGAAATATTCCGTTAAACTGGTCCTTTCTTGGTTTATATCTCGAAGGTTGTCCTGTAGTACGTTTGGTCCACATGTACATAATCAAGACGATTAATGATGGCGTAGAAATTGAACGGAGTATTGTGTGACGCCAACGTGTGTGCCGCGCAAAGTATTTGTTTGATTCCTGAAACCCCCTTATGCTGTCCATTGCATTCCAGGCCATCTTTCGCCAAACTCTATAGATGACCTGTTGTCCATCAAATATAGGCAGGGCCTTAAAGATTTCTGTGTCTATTTAGCCGGCACTCTGCAATGATAAACTGGCTGCTAATAATTCCTTTGTGACGACTTCCATTTTTTTATTACACTCTCCCCGAGGTGCCACCATATAACTGTTGCAGTTCTTTTTGAACAGCTACAGGTTGTAACGCTCCGGGAACACTCGCGCAGGAAGGGAATTCCACAGCTTCCGCGCTCTGTACCGGAACGAGTTCTGATGCAGGGATGTTCGCGCCATTGGGAGATGAACCGTGAACTGGTGTGATCCATCGGATTGCCTCGTAGACCGCATATAAACCGAATTCAAGGAACAATGCCACGAATCTCCGAAGAAAAGTACCCGTAAAAATATCTGTAAAACAGATAGATGTCGCACCTTTGATGTGATAGCGTCTGAAGTCCTGAAATCAGCGCTGAGTCCCCGATCAAGCGGATCGCTCTTCTCTGTATGCTCTTAACTAGGTCGAGGGTATGCTTAGGAGTAGAGCTCCAAACATGAGACCAATATTCGAGCGCGGGTCAAATTTGAGATCTATACAGAAGAAGAAGTTGAGCCGGAGTAAAACATTTTTTTTGGCTTTAAAAAGGTAACTCAGTTATCCAGGGGCTGGCCTCGCAATGTTCGACACGTGCTTATGCCACGATACATTCCGACTGACCGTGATGCCGAGTAACTTCAAGCTTTGCCCAGATTCGAGGGCCCGGTCATTCATTATCAGCTGTGGAACCGATGATCCACTTTTCTTTGTGAATGTTGTATACTTGATCTTCGTTGGATTGAAGTCGACGAGATTGGCTTTTCCCCACCGGATCGACCGATTTTCGAGGAATCTCTTCGTCCAGTCGCAAACCTGTTGGTAAAGTCCATATGAACAAACTTTGCTCAGTAATGCCCCATGCCACACGCGGTCAAAAGTCTTGGAAATATCCAATGCGACCGCCCTTGACTCACCATGCCCCCCAATCGCAGATGTCCATATATCGGTTATAAGAGTCAAAAGGTCTCCCATGGACCACCTGCCACGGAATCTGTATTGACGATCATTCAAAAGTCCATTGAACTCCAAATACTTAATTAACTCGGCACTGATGACCTTTTCCATTACCTTAGATAACATAAACAGTAATGCTATCGAACGGTAATCTTGTGGGAGACACTTTTTTCCCCTCTTTGGGATTTGCTGAACTCGAGCGATTTTCCAGCAGGCAGGAAAGGTCCTCCGTGCATAAGATAAGCGGAAGAGTCTGCCAAGAACCGGCGATAGTTCTGGAGCACAGTTCTTAAGTACTATTGCTAGTATTCCGTTCGGGCCGGTTGCCTTCCTACAATCCAGCTCACGTAGAATGCGTTCAATAGTGCGCGGACGAAATCTCACATCCCGCATCGAAGACCGTACCGGCGTGATCACAGGTGGCTCAGAAAACTGGCATCGAGGTTTGAATTTGCGGAAAATAAATTCGCGAATACAGTGGTTTCATCTTTTGAATTTGTGACTAACGTCCCGCTGCCCGTCACCAACGGAGGAAAAGAGGAGGAAGCGAAGTTACTGCTGACGAACCAGTTGGGCACTGAAGGAGTTTATAGCTCACTCTGTTGTTGTGAGCTTTCTTCGCGGTATCAATCGCCTGGTTGCACCCGTTTCTGATTCTAACAAAATTCGTTTTGTTAACATCGATAGGATTGGAGCGCCTTTGTTTAAAAGCTTTTTTTTTGCCGCTGTAATCTGCTCACATTTTTTATCAAACCAACGTTTATCAGATGACTTTTGTTTGATGGAATGCGGAATGTAAATCTCCATCCCGAGAAGAACAACCTCCGTGACCGACTCCGCGCATACGTTAACATCGGAGTCTCCAAAGCACACCTCCGAACACGGAAAGGATGCGAAGAAATATCGAAAATCTTCCCAATTAGTAGCCCGATACCTCCATACACGGCGAAGCTGCGTAGGTCGGTTATTCGTTTGAAATGCAAGTGGCTGCGCGACCAACACCAACTAGCGATCTGAGTTTCCAAGTGACGCAGCAATTTCCATGGTATAAATACTCGGTGCGGATGTCAAAAACAGATCCAGGGTGTTCGCATAATCACCTCGAAGATCCGACACTCGCGTCGGTTCCTCCATGAGTTGAGTCAAGTTGTGGCTAACAGTGAACATCTCTGCCAGCCTCCCAGCCTGATCGGTTCTGTTGAAGTGCTCCAACCAGCCGGAGTTGTGTACATTAAAACCGCCAAGGACGATAATTTCAGAAGCCAGGTGGTTGATCTGTATCCAGTCGATGGTACGTGAAAGATGTTCGAAAAATGTCGCTATTCGATCGTCATTCGGGGAGCGGTAATGACAACAAAGAAATTTAACAGAACTTCTCGGCTGGACCCTCAACCATATGATGTCCATGTTACCGAATTCCAACGCCTCCATCCTCTGGTAAGCCAGTTCGGACCACGTGAAGAGGCAGACTCCGCCCTTGAAACGGAATCTCGAATGTAAGTCGTATCCTGGGCAACGAAGACATGTCGAATCAGTTGAAAATCGACCTGGGTCTCAGTTAAGGCAAGGATATCAGATTTTGCTGTTTGCAAATATTGGTGGATGGCGTTTACATTCGTATTAGTGAAACCCACGCCCCTGATGTTACAAAATGCCGTTACCAGTCGAGCGTCTACAGAGCCTCGAGAGCAAGCCCGATTATGCGATGACGAATTTTTTAAAGTTCGATTATATATCATAATATTTGCATAATGTTCCCCCTGACATGGGAATCTAGTTTGACCCCGGAATTCTTTATCTCGGAAGGTACCATCATGACTTATCTCCGTGTCAGTTCGGGCCATCAGCCATACATCCGAAACATAGTCGAAAATTTCTCTCGACGATATCGCGGAATGTAAAGCGTGATGGGGTGGTATCTCACCTTGGGACCAACTACAACCTAAACCAGCCCTTTCTTGAACCGTCCATCAGCCAAGCTCCGAAAGATGGCCAAGGATTTCTCCCGACCATTTCACGGAGCCTATAGCCTAATGGAGTGGTGTTTCACCGATCGACAGGGCGTTGGGACACCACCCACCACTCGGACTTTAGTTGCCTCTTGCGACAAGGCGACCTAGCTGTCAGAATATTCTAACGCCCTACTGTAGTTACCAGTCCTTCCAGTTCCTGGTTTTTTTTTATCCAATATTTGTTGGTTATTTATTATATTAAATGGGCTATTTGTGCCTGCAAGTCTGCCACTATAAGCGTAACCATTTCTGTGTGTTGTTTGGGTTTTTCCTCGCTATCACTTTCTTGATCATAGGTATGTCTACTTCGTACGTTGTCTAGTGGCAGGATCGCCAGTTAATTTTTGAGTACAAAAGAAATGGTTGTCTGGGCGCAAGGCGCTCGGACATTATATTCGTGACAACGTATCCTAAATATGTAACATTGAATATACAAGTTACGATGGTTGCCTTTTATATTTCGGGATTAGAGAACAAAAACAAATATTGATCATCGAAAAATCACTTTATTGTTTTTCAAAATATTCCCCATGAAGATATATACACTTTTGCATGCGTTTGAACCAATTGTCGAACCACTTTTGCCACTCTGATTGAGGTATTTCCAACACATGCATTCTGAATGCAGCAACCGCTTCTTCAGGTGTCGAAAAACGTTGACCTCTCAGTTTGTTTTTTACGTACGGGAATAAAAAGCAGTCATTCGGTGCCAAGTCAGGACTATACGGCAGATGACCCATCTAATCGATGTTTTGGGTGCTCAAAAATGCAGTTGTCGCAGCCGATGTGTGAGAGCTCGCATTGTCGTGGTGAAGAGTGATCCGTCTTCGGCGGTTGGTTTTCCTGATTTCTTGGAAGACAACTGGCAAACAAATGGTTGTGTACCACTCAGAATTGACCCTTCTGCGTTGTTCTAGTGGTACGGTTGCGACATGTCCAGTTTTTCCGAAAAAACAGGCGACCATTTGCTTGGAAGTGCTTCGTGCGTGAACAACTTTTGTTGGATTTGGCTCATCTTGAAACACCCAGACAGTCGATTGCTGTTTACTTTCGGGCTCATACGCGTAAATCCACGATTCATCACCTGTCACGATGTCATAGACGTGTTTCGAAGCACCGCGACCGTATTTTTTGAGCATTTCTTTCGACCAATTGACACGAGCCTTTTTTTGGGCGATTGACAAATTGTGTGGGATCCAACGCGAACAAATTTTTTTGACAGTCAAATGTTTATGCAATATTGAATGTATGCTGGTCCCACTAACGCCTAAGGTTGTCTCAATCTCACGATAGGTCACATGACGATCTTCCAATATCAGTTCGCGCACAGCATCAATGGTTTTCGGAACAACAACTGATTTTGGACGACCTTCACGAAATTCATCTTGGAGTGAACTACGACCACGATTGAATTCACCATACCATCGATAAACACTGGTCCTTGATGGAGCTTCATCGCCAAAAATTGAATTAAGTTCATCCATGCACTGTTGCTGAGTTAATCCACGCCGAAAGTTGTAAAAAATAATCGCACGAAAATGTTGACGATTTAATTCCATTTTTGGGCCGAGATGAATCTTTTAAGTTACTGTAAACAACACAAATAGCGCTCGTATGTCAAAACGTTCTGAGTGCATATAACCTCAAAAATGTCCAACTTTACGACAGAGCTGTCAATTGCCGGATTGCAACACTAGGGTTGCCAAATCCCGAAACATAAGAGGCAACCCTCGTATTAAATCAAAATTAAAGTGTTTTTTTCCGATGCCTCCGAGTGTAGGCATTCATTTTGGTTTGCTTAACGAAATTTTACAAGTAGTGCAAACTACTGTGTATTCGTCAGGACACAGTTGTCGATTTTCTTTTGTGTGCCAGTCCGAAATTACGTTTATCTGTTGCACTGTGATCGGTTTTAAATCGCGTCCAAACCAAAGTCTATCACAAACAGAGCAAGCATACCCAAAGTCATTGTCAAGAAACATCAATTTAAATCTTGATATCGATTTGTTCCATTTCATGTTCCATAACTCTTGCGCCGATATAACTGGTTGTATTGTAAAATACACGGGTTCTGCTGCTGAAGGCTGTTGTAGGTTTACAACTTGTAGTTCTTGAACGTTGTTTGAACTTGCCGCTGCGAAACCACTATGAACAGACAATTTTCTCTTAGCTATATCCGATTTATTTAATGCTGCAAGGCGCTGCTTGTATTCGTGTTGTCTCTGTGTATTTTTTGTCTTTACACTTTCAACATGTACAGCTGTTCTCGACAGTGCAAGGCGCTGTCTGTATTCCCGTTGTCTCTCTGCATTTGACTTAGGAGCAATTAAGAGAGTCGCGCTCTCGCTCACTGCGGTTCGTGCGTTATCGGTTATCGTTATCGTAACGCTACAAACTTTTTTCCGAATGCCTCCCAAGGTATACCGATTTATAAGACGTTGTCACGTCAAAAAGTGCTTAGACTAGATTTACATGCTATTTATACTACGTTCTTATCAACCAAAGAGAGACTTATCATTATACTAAATCATTATCTTATCATGAATCACTAGATGTGATTTTAAACATAGAGCTGTGGAAAATTACGTGTCTTTAGTATAAGTAAACGTGATAGGTTAACTCGGGCCTGACGGCAAATGGACGCAGGCACAGATCCGAGGTCGAGCGTTTGTCCAGTGTCTTTCGAGAGCGGGAATTTCCAGGACTATGTCAACTCGACTTAAACAGCATGCTGTTATCGAATTTGTAACTGCTGAAAAAATGGATCCTACTGAAATTCATTATCGTTTAAAGGCTGGTAATGATGCTGTTGATCCGTCTACTGGTTAAAAAACGACAGATATTTTCGTAGCACGTTGTCTAATACCAATAATTATGCCGACTATAATGTGCTCGTAAAGCACGAAACATGGCTACGAGAGAATCAGCGTTTTGTGAAAAGGCGGTCTTCAATAGTTAGATGGCATATGTTGTAAAATGGCAAACTGTGTACTCATAACTAAACAAACACAAGTTGGATAATATTCAAGTTTAAAGCTACCAAAATTATAGAGATATGTTTTCTGAACTTCGAAATGAGTAATCCACTACTAGGTTCCAAATATTGTTTCGTCTTGTGAATTGCGTTCATTAATCAAGTCTGCGTGGTACTATTGTAGTAAGTTTAGGTTTGAGATATATCACAAAAGCTGACATTTTTCTTCTAGCTAGTTGATGACAAAAGCTAATAAAAAAATACGTGTAAAATGTAAATAAAAATAAACTTAAGTAATGTGGATTAGATAAAACAAGAAAAACCTTTTCTCAAAGCGTTGTTTGTTTAAGAGTAATATACAATACATTAAGAATCGGCAAAGCTTATAATAACATTAAACATATCAGGACTCGATTAGAATAGGACTGTAGAGAAGGAAATATCCAAGAGAATGACATAGTCTTGTCACCCTTTATTCAACAACCACGCACAAGAAACATCAAGGGATGCGCATGACAGTAACCAACATTCCCCATCGATTTTGTCACTCGTATAACAGATTGAGCAGAACACGTCGAACCCGTAAAACATATATTTTTGAAATAATTATTTTGATAAATTTTAAATCAAAATTCATGACGATGAGTTTCATTACACTTTTTTCATTCGACGAATTCTAAAGTGCCCCTACGGTGTGTTTCGTAACACATTTTTAAGTAAATAATTTCGACAGTGTCCCTAATATGTAGGACTACGACATTTTTCGTGTTTTTGAAGTAGGCGTATCCCTCGCAGTAGACGATTAACGAAGGAATCGAGATGGACGGAATATAAATACTACTGAAACTATTGATTGAAGACTACAAACTCACAAGATGGGTGTTATCAAGTGGTGGAATATTGTTTTCCTATTATTTATCACATTAATAGGAGGTAAGTACATAGAGACCAATTAATTATGATATTATATGATTAATCGATTAATTGTTTAGTATGGGCGTCAGAAGATGAGGAACGTTTGGTTCGTGATCTGTTCCGAGGCTACAATAAACTTATTCGCCCTGTACAGAATATGACCCAAAAGGTGGGAGTGCGTTTCGGATTGGCTTTCGTGCAACTAATCAATGTGGCAAGTAGTGTTAAAAACTATTATTGTGTATTTTAAATAAATTTTATTTGTTTTGCATTTATTTTTAGTTTTGTAGCGAGAATATGTTGTGAGAGTATATTGCGACATATCCCTAAAATGCCTTGGTTTTTAAAGTTGGTTCAACTGTTCGTATTCCTCTGCTCTTCTAGATATTTTATGATTGTGTCCGCATTAATAATAGAGGGTGTGCATATCATATTAATTCAATTGGTGCCACATACGGGAGTTTTTTGATAAATCACTGAATTTTGATTGAATTATCTTGTACAAGTGCTGTTGTTTTTCCATTAATACAATATGGGTCAATAGAATAACGCTGCATATTACTATTCTGTGATAGATTTTCCGTTTTTTTTTAAATAATCTACTAATTATACGATGGGAATCCCAAAAAAATAAACGGTAGTCTTTATCTCTCCAACTTTTTGGAAGAACTTTTATTTTTGGTATTTATTTATTATTTATTTGCCTGTAGGAACCCGGAAGTTCATGACCTCACCGACTCGGCTCCGCCATTGTTCCCTGTATTGTGCGCTTTCCTTCCACGTTCGCCCATCCGATCCGATCTCCTCGAGGTCCAATCTAACATTGTCCGCCCATCTCCTTGGCGGCCCTCCTGTCGGTCTCTTTCCCGTTAGTTTACCGTAAAGAATTCTATGCACGGTCCTATCATCGCCCATTCGCGCTACGTGTCCGGCCCATCTTAATCTTCGCGACTTGATTACTCTCACTATTGTAGGTTTGCGGTATAGCTCTTCCAATTCGTGGTTGTGGAGTTTCCTCCATTGTCCTGACTCCTCGTCATATTTACGGCCAAATATATCCCTTAAAACGTTATTCTCGAATACGCGGAATTTGTTCTCTTCTCGTTTTGTGAGAGCCCATGTTTCGCATCCGTATAGAACAATCGGCATGATTATGGTTCTATACACACACACACACGGAGCTTTATATTCCGTGATACCAGTTTGGATTTCAGCAGTTTACTGACTGCATGCCAACTAGCGTTGCCGGAGTGTAATCCTTTGTTAATTTCCTTCGACATTTCGTTACGGGCCGTCAGTATTGTTCCCAGGTATTTAAATTCTTTGACATTTTCAAATATCTTGCTCCTGACGTTTATATGTTCTCTGATGTCCATCTGCTCTCGCCGTAATCATGTATTTCGTTTTGTCTTCATTTATTTCTAGGCCCACCTCTTCTGCCGCTTGCATGATGATTTCACTGTTTTTACTTACAGTTTCGAGCTTATCGCCCAGAACGGCGATGTCATCCGCATACGCGAGCACTTGTGTGACCCCGTTCAGGGATGATCCGGCCATCTTGTCGTCTTGTATCTTTCTGATGACATACTCGAGCACAAAGTTAAAAAGACATGGTGAGAGGCCATCCCCCTGTTTTAGTCCGTCCCGGATTTCAAATGGTTCTGAGAGGTGGTTTTCTATTCTGACTCGCCCTTTGTTTTCGTTCATGCAAATTTGAATGAGGGCGGCATATTTTTTCGGGATCCCCAGCTCAATACGATAGAGTCTTTGCCTTGCGACTGAGTCGTTGGCTTTTTTGAAGTCAACGAACAGTTGGTGAACTTGTGGGGAGGAGAAGTATTGATGCCGGACACGGGCACACGGTTCACTTCACTCCCCATCTTCACCGAAACAAAGTCCACCAGTTAACAAATCGAAAAATTGTCACACACAAGAAGTAAAACCCCGCCACAAGACAGTTAAATGAAATTTATAAATTGTTTATTGTTTGTCTTTTACATTTTTGTATGATTTATTCGTTTTCACAAAAACTATTGAACACTTTCGTATGAACTTAAGGATATTGTTTTATCAATGAGACTATTGCATACCGATTCTTTTGAAATTTATATGTTTTCGATAATAAACAATTTGGGATCAATAAATTTACGTTATTTCATAGATTCACGGATAAATTTACGTGGAAAAAAAATAAACTAAAACTTCCTAGAGTTGAAAAATAAAACACACACGACTCCGGGTATATATTCGCGTGTTACTGTTTACGCTTCTCCGCTGGTGGCGCGGAGAGCGGGAGTTTCACCGTGCGACCAGCGTGGTCGGAGGATGGAATAAGACTCAAACGATATCCTCTCCAATAAGGATATCGTTTTTTACCTACCACCAGGGAAACGTAAAGTCTCTCTTGGTGGTATAGGAAACCAGATCTTGTAATACAGGTCATGGTGGTATGTGTGGGATCGTTGAGATCAATGCTATTCACACGTGCAGTGGAACAGCGAAACAGGCAGGCGACAAAGACAAAAGAAAAGGCGACCAAATGGTTCGCTCTTTAATGAGGGTCATGTTTATACGATGCCTCGTCGCTATTTTCGACGTTAGGAGAAAAAGGTGCTAAAAGCAAATTGGATGTTTATGGCATCTCTGGAGCAATAGAAACCGGGTTCATATTTGCATTAGGAAATGCTGGAGAATTTGGTTTCAGCGTCTATTGCGCTAATTATATGCAGCTGCTTGGGTTGTTTGTTGGTAAGACAAACAAAAAAGGTTGCCAGGCAATGTGTATGTATGGTATATGACGCGGCTGGGAAAATAGACGGCGCGATATTTATGGTCCCTGTCATGACGGTTACATTGATTGCAATCCGAATTATTTTGTTTACAGGAATTTGTCTGGTGCCGAATTGGTTCAGAATACCAAATAGGAAAACAAAGAAATCTTATGAAAAATTGTATGCGAAGGGATGCATGAAGGTAAGTTTTCTTTATAGGGATTTTAGGGTTATAATAATTGGGTCTGTTTGATGCGTGAAGCATCTAAGATGCTAATGCGAATTGCATTAGCGAAAGCTGGTGCAGACCCGGGCTATGGTTACGGGGGTTTTTTCAGGAAGGCGAGCCGTGGGATCTGGCGGAATCGCCACAAACTGTCTCTCCGTATTCCCACTTCTTTTCCAGCAGTTGCCTTATTGTGAACATCTGGTCGCTTGTTGACCGGTTCCGACGGAATCCACATGGGTAGTCTCCCAATATTTCTTCTGCGTACGGTGTGATTCTTGCCAGTATGACATTTGTTAATATTTTGTATGTGGTTGGGAGCAATGATATTCCTCTGTAATTTTCGCAGTGAAAATGGGGATGACTATTGAGGTTTTCTATTCTTCCGGAATGACTTCCTTGTCCCATATTATTTTAACCAGTTGGTGGATCTTTCTAGCGGTTGTCTCTCCTCCATGCTTCATAAGTTTTGCCGGTATGCAGTCAACTCAGGGAGCCTTGTTGTTTTTCAATCGATTTATTGCGTCTACAACTTCGTCGAAAGAGGGCTATGGGTTCTGAGGCTCGGCTGTATGTACGTCTGGTGCGTTTATTTGTGGTTGATGGGAGCACACATTGAGCAGGTTTTCAAAGTACTGCTTACATCTAGTCATGATATTGTTTGTTTCTATAACCAGATAACCGCTTGTGTCTCGGATTATTTTGGCTCTCCCTCGGCAGCCATTTCTAATTGAATTTATGCCGGCATACATACCCTGCTGTTCTTTGCTCTGGCATTTTCTATGATTTTTTCGATCCGAGTCTTCTCTCATTTGCGTTTTTTGCGTTTGAAAAGTCTGGTTGTCTCTTTCCGAATTGTCGCGTACCTTACTGTGTTGACTTCATCATATGCTTCTAAGTGGATCATTCTGAGGCGTTTACGTTGTTAGATCTTTGCACTCATCGTCAAACCAAGGTTTGGACTTAGTTGTTTTCTTAAATCCTAATACTTCTTGGGCTGTTTGTTTGATTGTGTCTCTGATCGATGCCCATTTATGGATTTTGGTATATGGAGTATAATAATGAATCTAGACTGCTACACCTATGGCACACCTTCGTAAAAATTCTCAACAACAGTGCTTAACAATTTCCAAAAACTCTTTTGATATGTTTCTGCAATTCCCTTTTTTGAGCAACCGCAAGTAAACGTGGCACTCAACTTGTCGACAACTTATTTTGTAATGAAATATTCCTTGAAAATATAGAATGTACATACTAAAAAACCAATCTAGATTAAGATGTATATATGGTAGATGTGAATGGGGCGTTAGAATGTACTCACAGCCAGACCAGCTTGTCGGAAGAGGCGAATAAAGGCTGAGTGGTAGGTGAGGCCCAACGCCCTGTCGCGCGGTGAAATATCACCCCATCAAGCTATATGCTCCGTGAAATGGTCGGGAGAAATCCCTGGCCATCTTTTGGAGCTTGGCTGATGGACTTATGGGGATAGATGTTTACGTCAAATGGATTTGAAATCTTTAATTGCTTATTCTTTAGTTGCTCACATAAGTTTGGTCTGTGCGTCTGCATGTACGCTGATTCTACCATCCACCCACTACTTCCTCCAAATGTTCCACTGCTAAACGACAGAACGATCCCCAAGGAAAAGTACAACGCACCGTGGTTGATGGTTAGTAACTGGTTCTTACCTTATTGTTCAACACTTAACGATCTTATTGTTCAACAAAAATAAAACACTAATCTTTACTGTTAGTAACAAAGTTGTATTTGGGGAAAGCTCGGAAAATTGTACGGCACGGACATTCAGCGTAACAATCACACTGGTAGAGGTTTTGTTTTTATCTTAATCACACCCGTTTAATTAACACATGTTTGCATCAATTCACTGGCAAAAAGAGTTCATTAGGTTTATTGGTGAATAGCGACACTAGTGTTATCATTCATTAATAGTTCTATGTTATACACTTTTCGCAAGTAAAGGAGAAATTAGCACACTCGACTCCCCGAAGCGACACATTTCCCAACAGGGGATGATAAACGGCTCGACCGATCCGTTCTGGGGTTGTGATACCACTCAAAGATTCAACCTGAGTTTGGTGGTGTGGTGAAAAGGAAATGAAATTTTCCTTTTGAGACCGACCAATAAGAGTGGATCTCCGGTACATAGAACCTAACGAGGGTGTGTCCACTTACGCGCGGATCACTTTGTTTGCTCGTGACGCGAGCTCTTGGGTGTACGAGCCGTGGGAATGAAAATTCACCTGCAAGAGCATCTTTGGACGAAGTGTTTGCAGCTGTTTAAATATGGTGCTGGTGATTAGAATGCGTTTGGGATGATTACACAATGACGGTTGTGTTTACATCCACGTTGATTGTGTATTGCATCCATAGCAAGTCAAGGATCGAATTCCAGTGTGAATATTTACACTGGCAAAGAATTCGGCTCTTGGCAGCTAGGCGCGAGTTGCGGTAGGTTGAATAAAAGCCACCCTGGGTACGGATACAGTATAAAAACCTGGCGCGCACGTGTGGGACAGCAAACGCAGGCAGACAGGGGTTCTGCTGATTGTTTCTATAATCCATGTCGGTTATCTAGTATGGCAACCGAAATGTTTTCTTTTTAGAACAATGCTGAGATGCATTGATGTATGCGGTACTGGCGTACCGATTTCTTCCAGGAAAATGAATATAACGCATTAATTGCGTGAATGTCATCGATGGGAAAATGCTTGAGGGTGTTAATGCGCTTGCATAAGCGAAAAACAATGAGGTCTCTAGAGCTTTAGGGCAGGAAGATTTAGAGGTAAGTGGAAAAGGTAGCAGTGGCGTCAGTAGAACTGCCACAGACTGGTTCAGGTGGTAAGTCGATTCTAAGCTCAAATACCACCCCATCACGCTCTACATTCCGCGATATCGTCGGGAGAATTTTTCGGCTATGTTTCGGATGTATGACTGATGACCCAGACTAATACAGAGATAAGTCATGGTTATGCCTTCTGGGATAAAGAATTCCGGAGGTAAACTAGTTTCCCATTCGAATCTCCGGGGAGACTATGTCAGGGGAAATATCATGCAAATATTTTGATAAGTAACCGAATTTTAAGAAATTCGTCATCGAATAATCGGGTTCGTTCTCGAAACCCTGTTAACTAATAGAGGCATTGGTTTTACCAATACGAATGTAAACGCCGTCCACCAATATTTGCAAACAGCAAAATCGAATATCCTTTCCTTAGCTGAGACCCAGATTGATTCGTCGACCGATTCGACATATCTTCATTGCTCAGGATATGGTTTACAGCCGAGATTCCGTTTTAAGGGCGGAGTTTGCGTCTTCACAGGGTCTGATCTGGCTTGGCAAAGGATGAAGGCTTTAGAACCCAATAACTGGGACATCATGTAGTTGAAGGTGGTGCTAAGGAATTCTGTTAAATTTCTTTGTTGTCTTTACCGCTCCCCGATTACGATCGACCGGTGACACTTTTCGAACATCTTTCACGTACCATCGACTGGATAGAGATCAACCACCTGGCTTCTGAAATGGTCGTCCTTGGCCATGTTAATGTACACAACTCCGGCTCGTTGTACATTCTAACAGAACCGACGAGGCTGGGAGGCTGGCAGAGATGTTCGCTGTTGGCCACAACTTGACTCAGCTCATGGACGAACCTACGCGAGTGCCGGATACCCGAGGTGATTATGCAAACACCCTGGATCTGTTTTTGACATCCGAGCCAAGCGTTTATACCATGGAAGTTGCTGTGCCACTGGGAAACTCAGACCACTGCTTGGTGTTGGTCGCGCAGCCACTTGCATGTCAAACGAATAATCGGCCTAGGTATTGTGATTTTCGATACTTCTTCGCATCCTTCCCGTGGTCGGAAATGTGCTTTGGAGACTCCGATGTCAACGCATGCGCCGAGTCGGATACGGAGATTATTATTCTCGGGACGGAGATTTAAAGGCAAGATATTTGAAAAAGTTAAAGAATTTAAATATCTGGAAACGATACTGACGGCCAGTAACGAAATGTCGAAGTAAATTAACAAAAGACTACATTCCGGCAACTCTAGTTGGCACGCAGTCGGTAAACTGCTAAAATCCCAACTGCTATCACGTAATATAAAGCTCCGTATCTATAGAACCATAATCATGCCGATTGTTCTATACGGATGCGAAACATGGGCTCTCACAAAATGGGAAGAAAACAAATTCCGCGTATTCGAGAATAAAGTTTTAAGGGGTATCTTTGGTGGTAAATATGACGAGGAGGCAGGACAATGGAGGAAACTCCACAACCACGAATTGAAAGAGCTATACCGCAAACCTACAATGGTGAGAGTAATCAGATCGCGAAAATTAAGATGAGCCGACCATGTGGCGCGAATGGGCAACGAAAGGACCGAGCGTAGAATTCTCAACGGTAGACCAACGGGAAAGAGACCGGCAGGACGGCCGCAACGGAGATGGGAGGACGATGTTAAGTTTGACCTTGAGGAGATCAGATCAGCTAGTCAAGGAAAGTGCACGGGACAGGGAACGATGGCGGAGTCGAGTCGGTGAGGTCATGAACTTCCGGATTCCTACAGGCCAATAAATAGTAATAGTAATAGGGATGAAGATTTACATTCCGCATTCCATCAAACGCAATTCATCTGATAAACCTTGGTTGGATAGAGCTTTTAAACAATGGCGCTCCAATCCCACCGAGATGAACAGAACGAATTGTTTTTAGAAGCAGAAGCGCATATAACCAGCCGACCGAATGACCAATAAACTCCTTGAGTATCAAACTGGTTCGCGTCCCTTCTGGTCAATGGCAAGGGCTGTCAGCAATAACTTTGCTTTCTCCTCTTTTCCGCCGCTAGTGACGGACAACTGGACACTGGTCACAAATTCAAAAGATAAAGCTAATGTGTTAGCGAATTCAAACCTTGATGCCGATCTTTTGGAACCTCACAGGTGGTACGGTCTTCGCCGCGGGATGTGAGGTTCCACCCGGAATACGGAATACCAGCAGTAGTCCTTAAAAACTGTGCTCCAAAACTATCGCCGGTTCTTGTCGGGCTCTTCCGCTTATCTTATGAACGGAGGACATTTCCTACCTGCTGAAAGGTGGCTCGAGTTCAGCCAATCCCAAAGAGAAAGGGAAAGAAGTGTCTCCCAAAATTATGTCCTAAAGTAATGGAAATGGTCACCAACGCCGAGTTAAGTATTTGGAGTGAAACGGACTTCTCAATGACCGTCAATACGGATTCCGTTACAGGCGGCCCACGGGAGAACTTTCGATACTTATAACCGATATATGGACATCTGCGATTGAAGGACATGGTGAGTCAATGGCGATCGAATTGAATATCTCGAAGGCTTTTGACCGCGTCTGGCACGGGGCATTGCTGAGCAAACTTCGTTCATATGGACTTTCCCAGCAGCTTGGCGACTGGACGAAGAGCTTCCTCGAAAATAGATCGATCCGGGTTGTTGTAGATGGCGAGTCGTCGGGTCTGTATTCTGTTAATTCCGGAGTGCATCAAGATTCTATTTTAACTCCAAGCTTGTTGTTGCTTCACATAAATAATTTGTTGGAGTCAACAGATAACCGAGTGTTTAGTTTTGCCGATGATAGTACGCTTGTTTCCTCTTTTTCGAGTGGTCGGCCGAATATCGCATCAACGTCGCACCAACTGAGATGTGGCCAGATCAACTCTCTAAATCAGGATCTAGATAGTGTCCTGCAATGGGGAAGGGCCAATCTCGTTGACTTCAATGCAGCGAAGACACAAAATACAACATTCACATAGAAGAGTGGATCATCGGTTCCACAGCTGATGATGAATGGCCGGGCCCTTGATTTTTTCTTTTTTAATTATTTCACTTCTCCCAGGAAAGGCGAACCTATAGAACTGAGATGTTATTTTTTTTCTCGACCAGGTCCATCGGCCAAGCTCCGAAACATGCTCAAGGATTTCTCCCAACCACTTCGCGAAGCCTATAGCCTAATGGGCTGGTATTTTACCGGGCGGCTGAGCTTTGGACTTTACCTTCCACTTAGTAATTGTGCCAAACTGCACAATAGCAACAGCCGTCAGTTGAACCAAGGGTTGCACAATCAAACGCATGACCTCGTTACCAACTCATGCGTTGAGGCGGCGAATCTACGGAAAGCACGAAATTGATTTGCTGAAAAATTAGAAGGAAAACTGGACACTTAGAATTTACTAATTGATATTTAAAATGACTTCTTAGATTTTATACAATAATATGGTTGGGACAAGTTTAGCACGCCACTCACAACGGTTTTAAGTCCACGAGAGAGAGTGTCGTTCATTCCCGTCCTTTTATATCAGGACACAAATTTACACCCACCTTGCCATTTACCGATTCACACAGATGTTAAAGAATGGCCAGACCTCGAATCGGCCCAAAAAAATCTGCTCGGCGTCACAGTCTGTGGGAATGTATCGTGGCATAAACACGTATCGAACATCGCGAGGTCCGTCTCCGAAAAACTGAGTTACCCTTTTAAAGCCAAGAAATATTTTGCTCCGGCTCAACTTATTCTCCTGTATAAATCCCAAATTAGACCGGCACTCGAATATTGGTCTCGTGCTTGGAGCCCCGCTCATAAGCATACCCTCAACCTACTTGAGAGCATACACAGACACGAAAAATCCGCCTGATCGGGGACACGCCGCTGACGTCGGGACTACAGTCGCTATCACATCGAAGGCGCGTAGCTGAACTCTGTCTGTTTTATAGATAATATCATGGGTACTGTTCTTCGGAGATTCGTGGTATTGTTCCGCGCGATTCGTTTTATATGCACTCGACGAGAAAACCCCACGGATCGCACCACTTTGTGGGTCATCCCCCGACGTCGCGAACATCTCTGTATGAGAACTCGATCCATTACAGAGCTGGAAAGATGTGGAATTCCCTCCCCATGTGAGTGTTTCCGGAACGTTATAACCTGCAACTGTTCAAAAAGAACTGCAACAGTTATTTGGGGGTATCTCGGGGTATCGACTTGGCGCTATAGGTTCGCCTCCCACGAGAGAAGTGTAATAAAAAAAAAGGGCCAAAAACCAATTCTTAGTCAATCAGCCCTCTTGTAACTCAAAAACATTATTTTTCAAAATAATTCACTAGTTACGAAAATATCAACGGAATATTGTTGCTCCATCGACGAAATGTCAAACGCTATAAACGCTCAACTGCTCAAGCCTCAATTTTTGAAGTGATCCCCTAGCTGGGGTAATGAACCTATGAACTTGTCCTTCAGAATTCGAATGCCCTCAAAACTCCCTCTACAAAACCCGTTTGAAACAAAGGGGAAATGCCGACAATCGTGGGTGTCAGTTTTTGACCTATTTCAGCCAGGAAAAATGTCTCCCAAATTTGCAGTGTACCTCGTGCCATGTGTAATGTGGCAACATCTTGTTAGAATTAAATGTTCTGCAGGCCTAATTGATCGAAGACAGTTTTCCAAAATATTCCGATAGCGATCACCAGTAACTATTACACCACCGACGCTAGTATTGTGGTGGTTCTTTAAAGCTTTCCCGAAGAACCAGCCATTTCTTTAAATATAACTGTTTTGCCCTCATTCCACAGACACCTTACCTACCTGCAAGTTTGGGCAGCGTAAGCTCTCAGCAGGATTTTTCATACCTGAAAGTAAAACCCCAGCAGGCATACACATCAAACAAATTATTTCATTCATATTACATGAACCGTGCCAGACAATCGGCTCGGCTTGTCAACAATTACACCGGTCGTGCTGCCCAAACTTGCATGTAGGTACGGTATCTTGTGGAGTGAGGGCAAAACAGTTAGATTTAAAGAAATGGCCGGTTCTTTGGGAAAACTTTAAAGAACCGCCATTTCACCCGTCACGAAATAGGTAAAGAAGGTTGAGAAGGGGGTAGTTGTATTTGAGCGCGCGCGCGGGCGCGAGTGCAGTGAGGTTGTGCAGGTTGGGCGGCAGTTCTGTCTTGGAGAGGGGGCTGTTCTGGAGCGGAAGCTTCCAGAAATCAGGGCTTAAGTCTTTCGGCGCTGACCGTGGATCGCTTGCCTCTGATATCGATCTCGAAGATGCGGTCGCTGATGCGGCGGAAGACTTTGAATGGGCCATTGTAAGGGGGTTCGAGGGGTTTTTTGACCTTATCCACCCTGACAAAGACATGTGTGCAACTGGGCAGTTCAGGATGGACGAAAAGTTTTTTGGAGCCGTGCCTGGCTACTGGGGCTGCCCTAACCTTACGTAGCAGGTCACGGAGATGTCCCACTTCATAAAGTTGGTCACGCGGTGTTTCACCATCCAGGAAGAGTTCTCCTGGAAGAAGGAGGTTGGTACCGTAGTTGAGCTCTGCTGCTGAAGCTCCCAAGTCCTCGTTAATACTTGTCCTCGGGCCGAAGAGGAAAGTGGGAAGGGCGTCGAACCATTGGGTGTCATTATGACACATGAGTGAGGCCTTCCCGTTGGATCCGCTCTATCATCCCGTTGGATTGCGGGTGGTAGGCGGTGGTATGACTTCTTTGGCAGCAAAGAAGATTTGTTAGCTGCCTGAATATTGTCGCCTCAAATTGTGGACCTCGGTCCGAAGTTAGTGTGGTTGGTACACCGAAGCGTGTGACCCAAGTTAAGTAAAAGGCCTTGGCGACTGATTCGGCAGTAACTGCCCGGAGAGGTGTCGCCTCTGGCCATCGCGTGTAGCGATCCATCATTGTGAGGATATAAGAGCATCCCCTTCATGGAGTAAGCGGTCCCACTATGTCTATATGGACATGGGCGAAGCGTGCCGTGGGAAGCCGTGGGAATTGTGCTGGCTCCAATACATTATGTCGCGCTATTTTGCAGCGTTGGTATTGGAGACAAGCACGGGCCCAACCGGTGAGATCTTTGTTCATCCGGGGCCAAATGAATTTGCAGAGGCCGTCGCTCGGCCGCTGGGGTGGGCTGGGTTGTGGTAAACCTGGAACACGCCCTTACGAAGTTTTTCGGGAATGTAAGGTCTAGCGGTTGCAGTTGAAATATCACACCAGATTTCTTAGTTTAGATTCAACAACAGCAAACAAAATAGCCAGTTCACTTTACAATCGGCGTTGAAATATAAACTAAAATTATGTGTTTGGCGACTCGGAAGGAGCTCACCACAAATGGAAAAGAAAAGTCATTCCTGGAAAATATAAGCAAGGAAATAATAAAAAAGGAAAGACCTGGAGTCCAACGATGGGATGGCTGGAAGTGTAGTCGTTCCTATGGTGAAGCAGCGTACTGGTGAGGCGGGACTCTACTTGCCCTTTGTTGTTGGATTTTGCACTCACTGTTTTATTGTTTTTCTGTTGTAGAAGGTTGCTTGTGTTTACCTTCAGAGACATCAAAGTGAACACTCGCGGATGCTTGGAGTTCAAGGATCAGAAGGTACGATTGTTTCAATTCACCAGTGGGTCACCACTGTGGTGTTTATGCTGAATCAGTGCCGTACGTCGGTACACCCTACATAAAATACCCCACAGTATCCTTAACGAAATACGCCCGATGATGTTGCCAGCCGAAATACCATACCATTCAGTTACTATAAGAGACTGAATTGGTCTATCAAATAACAGTTTTCGGTGCACCAATAGCGGCTTTTCTGTTTATTAACAAAGCCAGCCAAGTTGAAATGTGCTGCTTCACTTGTAATTATTTAAACGCAAAATTATTTAAATAAAACAACATATTGCAAGATTAGCTGCTGCATAAAAAAATGGTTACCGACCACTTTCTGTCTGGCTCTCAAATCATCATCATCGGCACTACAACCGGGATCTGGTCTTGGCCTTATTTAGCAAATCTCAAGGCTTGTTAAATTTTGCATAATAATTTATTTTTTCGGGCAAGGTTATTAGCCTTGGCTGAAAGAGTCAGCCAAACCGAAAATGGCAGCCAGACAAAATCGACCGGGAACATAAAATTTGTTGACAACTAAATAGTCATCCAATGAAATTATAATTATCCCTTTTGTGCAAGAACACTTTGATAATAAAACAATGTCATTTTCTGTCTTCTAGAATGAAAAAAATCAGATTATGAAGTCGAACGTGTGGCTACGTTTGGTCTGGTACGATTATCAATTACAGTGGGATGAAGCAGATTACGGAGGTATTGGTGTCCTTCGCTTGCCTCCGGATAAAGTTTGGAAACCAGATATTGTACTGTTCAATAAGTAAATTTATCCTTTTTGTTAGTTATGTTGCTTTAATAAAATTCTGTTTCATATTTATTTCTAGTGCTGATGGTAACTATGAGGTTCGTTACAAATCAAATGTTCTTATATATCCCACGGGAGAAGTGTTATGGGTCCCCCCTGCAATTTACCAAAGTTCCTGTACAATTGATGTGACATATTTTCCTTTTGACCAACAAACGTGCATCATGAAATTTGGATCATGGACATTCAACGGCGATCAAGTGTCTTTAGCTTTATACAACAATAAAAACTTTGTGGATTTATCCGATTATTGGAAATCAGGAACTTGGGATATTATAGAAGTACCGGCGTATTTAAATGTATACGAGGGTGATGGCAATCATCCGACTGAAACCGACATAACATTCTATATAATTATCCGAAGGAAAACTTTATTTTATACTGTGAATTTAATTCTACCAACAGTACTTATTTCTTTCCTCTGTGTGTTGGTATTTTACCTGCCTGCTGAAGCTGGAGAAAAAGTAACATTTGAATTAAGAAGGATCACAATTGAAATAATAATATGAAATTTCTTTTTTAATTGACTTTAGGTAACACTCGGCATCAGTATTTTACTCTCCCTGGTTGTGTTCTTGCTCCTTGTATCGAAAATTTTGCCACCAACTTCTCTCGTGTTACCGCTGATTGCTAAATATTTACTTTTTACATTCATTATGAATACGGTCTCAATCCTTGTCACAGTGGTAATTATTAATTGGAATTTCCGAGGACCTCGAACCCATCGGATGCCAGTGTGGATACGGAGCGTATTTCTGCACTATTTGCCAGCTTTTCTACTTATGAAACGACCTCGAAAAACTCGCTTAAGATGGATGATGGAAATGCCCGGAATGAGCATGCCATCTCATCCACATCCTTCCTATGGATCACCGACGGAACTCCCAAAACATATAAGGTAAGCTCTTACAACAATTAAACTGGGTATTATTGTTTTTTGAGACAACATTTTAAATTGGTATTTATTAAGAGGCACAACTAGTATGACTGCCTGAAAAATGTGATTTTCGGGAATTTAATAAGAGAAAAGGATTGCACCTAATGTTAAGAAATGTTAGGGTTATATTTATGTATAAATAAGCTATGTACAGTAGTGTCCTCTGTGAAAATAATCAAATGATCCTCGAAACAAAAATTCTGCCAGTGCTGCAGTGATTGCGCCCTTAATCATCATCGGCACTACAACCGGGATCTGGTCTTGGCCTTATTTAGCAAGCATCTCCACCGGTCCCGATTTCTAGTCGATGTCAACCAGTTTAGCACTCTCAGGTTCTGGGCGTCCTGGTCTACGCCATCCCCCCATCGCAGACAAGGTCTGCGGTGCTGTCTCCTTCCATACATCCCGCCACAAAGGAATTTCCGGGCAGGCTTGTGGGGGGTTTCTCTATTCTACATGAGAAACAACCCACAATTCCAACCAACATTTCCTACCTAATTTCGACCGCCTTTCAGCGCGTCAAATCAACCCCATTTCCCCCTACTTACCTGTTCACCTGCAAAACATGTTTCCACCAAGGACACACAGCTAAAAGCATTGTACCACGCAGACAATGCATAAATGAGTTTAGCTTACCTTTTTTGCCATACGGCAACTAGTGTCCATGTCGATTAGCGACAACCAAATCCAGCCGGACGAAGTTGTCGCATCATTGCAGAACCGCTTGAGAAATTTATCATCACATTCGATTGAATCACGTGATAATATTTCCCTAGCGTAACTTCGGCTTTTCTCCAGGCACTTCATTCGCTGGGGATCAATGTTCTCTTTTTGCAGGTGAATATCATCAGCTCAATTCCCCTCTCTTTCCCAGTTCTGTCTTCGTATGGATCAATGTACACTGAACTCACCATACTACCGAATCAGGTCAACGGGTTCCGCTCAGAACTACATTGATTCATGCACATACAACCAAATCCACCCCTAGGATAATCGTACATCGTGTTTCTGTTCTCTTATTGTCCCGCTCTCTTCGATCATCAGATTACCGATGTAACCTACCACACATCGAAGAACGTGGCAATGAGAGAGCAGAAGTATGTTCTCTTTTGGTTGTATCCGATTTCTTCCCTTTTCAAGTCAGTCGGTTAATGTGTTTAACCAAGGGAGGTGGTGTCGCTAATTGCCGCCGCGTGTGCATGCTCATGCACACGCTCGTCCGCGGACATCCGACTTTTATGCGAAATAAGTCGTTTCAACCAGTACGTTGTGTGGTTGAAAGTGACGATTAATAATTATTAGAAATATTTTCTGAGTTATGTGTTGTGTGACCGCATCGGAATGTTCTCACTAGTGAATATTTTCAATAAATTAAAACGCTTGCTGGCAGTGCTATCTGTTATCTTTTTTATTGATTACTTTGGTATCTTAACTCACTTATTCGAATTAGACTTCAATCGTTTATTTATCTATCCACTCGAAGGAGATGTCGTCCAATATGCGCATCGGATTCGGTACAACCAGGAAGTAGACGTGCGTCCCATAAATGTTTACAATTACACATTCCTCAATAAAGGTGAACATAAATCGATGCCGCATTTTGAGAGACGAATGGCTATACGACAAACCTGGGGTTACGAGCAACTCTTTTCGGACGAGATTATTCGAACAATTTCTCCCCACGGATCGATGGGAGATATAAGGGATACGTGCCATACGTCGGCACATCTACCCTTATACCCCCACAGGCTCCTCTGCGCTCATTTGAGCTAGGTGTCCCGCCCGCCGGAGTCTACCGAGCTTAATTTTTCTTACAACATTATCTTTAAAATAGATCGCCTACAAGTCATGGTTGTAGCGTCTCCAGAATAGTCCTCCCTCACATACGGGGCCAACAATTCTCCTTAAGACCTTCCTCTCGAACGCGGCTAACAGTTCAGAGTGCCTTTTATTGAGCACCCAGATCTCGGATCCATACATGAGTACTGGCAAGACTATGGTCTTGTACAGTAGTAGCTTGGCTGTTCTGGATAAATTTCGGGATTTAGAGAGCCTTAATAGACCATAGTAGGCTTTGTTGGATTTGATCAGCCGTCCGCGTATTTCTTCTTCCATATTGTTATCGGCTAATACTATTGACCCAAGGTAGTTAAAGGATTGCACTACTTCAAATTCGTGCTCCACTACCCTGATAGTTTGACCAACGTTAGGTCTTCTCTTCGCAGAAGTTGCCACAATGTACTTAGTTTTTCCCTCAATAATGTGCAGTCTCAATTTTTTGTGCCGTCTGCTCGATCTGGGTGAAGGAGTCCCGTACCGCCGGTTCTGTTCTACCGATGATGTCGATGTTATCTGCGTAGTCAAGTATCTGGCTGGACTTGGTGATAATAGTCCCTCTAGTTGTGACGCCAGAGCGACGGATTGCTTTCTCCAACGCCAGGTTGAAGAGAAGGCAGGCCAGACCGTCCCCTTGTCGGAGTCCATTAACGATGTTTATTGGTTTGGACAGCCATTCGCTATTTTTACTTGCTTAGTTACGTTGGTCATGGTCAACCTACAAAGTCATATCAATTTGTTTGGAATGCCGAACTCTCATGTCATTATACAGTTCTACCCTGGTTATGCTGTCGTAGGCGGCCGTAAAGTCTATAAATAGATGATATAATGGAATCTTAAATTCCAGATATTTTTCCATTGCCTGCCTAAAGGTGAATATTTGATCAATCGCTGATTTTCCCGGGGTGAAGCCACACTGATATTGACCAATGATGACTTTAAGGTATGGGGCTATCCGATCTTGTAGGATAGAGGAGAGTATCTTATAGGCGGTACTCAGCAATGTTATACCCCTGTAGTTGCTGCACACTGTGATATCTCCCTTCTTATGTATGGGGCAAATTATTCCACGGCACCAATCTTCCGGCATCTCCTCTTGCTTCCACACGTACACCACGATCTCATTAATTACATGATATAACGCTGTCCCTCCTTGTTTGATCAGCTCAGCTTGTCTTCATTTATTTCTAGGTCCACCTCTTCTGCCGCCTGCATGATGATTTCACAGTTTTTACTTACAGTTTCTACATTATCGCCCAGAACGGTGATGTCATCCGCATATGCGAGCACTTGTGTGATCCCGTTCAGGGATGATTGCTTTGTTGAGATTTCGATTTTAATGATATTATTTAAGACTTTAACATTAACTAGAAAACAATCGATTCTATCACGCAGCAATTTTCTTCTTTCAGAGTTTCGTAGCCTAATCAGATGTAAAATATTTTCAGGAAGCGGTGCCTTATCAATTGGAGCAGTGGAACATTTAGGTATCGCAAGATCGGCCGCTCTATTGATAACAGAAACAAAATTGTTACATAGGATATCAATGTGCTTGCTGCAGGTTATAGAATTTAGGCTGGTATCACCTAGAACCAAGTTCGTGTTTATATATGATTTATAACAATTCCAGTTGGCGGCGGAATAGTTGTGGTATAAACTGGTACGATTTACAGCTACTGTATGATTCACTGTGAGGCTGATCGGAAGGTGGTCTGAACTTAACGCATTTAGAGTTAATGGTACTGTGCAGTAATTTGGAATATTAGTGATATATAGATCAAGAGTTGAGGGGTTCTTGTTAGCACTCGCTGGGATATAGGTGGGGAGAAGTGGATAAAGTAATGAAAAACTTGGGCTGGATTCAGTAACATCTAGTAAAATGTCACCCCAGCAGTTTGCCCTAAGACAGGGATGAGCAAGACGCGGTCGGCGGGCCGCTTGCGGTCCTTTAAACATGTTTATGCGGCCCGCTAAGCATTTCTAAAGTTGAATTTATTTAATCGACTTTCTCCCATCAATATATTATTATAAAATTATTTATAATAAAATGGTAGTACATGCTAAACAAAAGCAATTTTTTTGTGACGAGTTACTTACTTGTCAGCGACTTGTTCAAACATGCAATACGAACGCGCCGCGTCTGTGCTTGTTTGTGTTTGCTTCTGTCATACAATCAGTCAGACTGGTAAGCTGTTAACTAGCCATTTTAGCAATTCTTGTGATTCTTGAAAGGCGTGAGTGCAATATTATTGTCAAAAAGGTAGTAGAGTTTTTTCATTAAAAATTAAGTTTTACTACTTTTTTTTTTAACTTTCAAATTTTTAACCCATACTAGCATGTCGGAAAAGCAAACAAAAAAACGAAAGGTTGCGGCTGAGCACAGGCAATTCCAAGAAATGTGGAAATTTTATTATATTTTCACTTTCTTTAGAGATAAAGCTGTATGCTTAATATGCTCAGAGACTGTGTCGACATTAAAATAATATAACATAAAAAGGGATTACGATACAAAACATGAACAACAATATAATAACTTAACAGGACAACTAAGGATAGATAAGTTTAATGAAATGGAGAAAACCGTGGGAAAACAACGGGCTATTTTTAAAAATCAAGCTATTTTGTCAAATACGGCAGGGCAGTAAAGGCTAGTTTTGTTGTCAGTCAAATACTAACAAAAAAATGAAACCCTTTGCGGATGGAGAGATGATAAAAGAATGTCTGGCTGCTGTTGCAGAAATTGCATTTCCTGATAAAATAAATATTATTTCAAACATTAGTTTATCAAGATTCACCATTGCAAGGAGAATTGAAGACTTCTCCGAGAGCATAGCAACAACGCTTCGTGAACGCATTGCAAAAATCGAATACTGTTCTTTGGCACTTGATGAGAGTTGTGATATTAGCGATACAGCACAACTGGCTAAATTTTTACGTGGTATTGACACTAAATTTAATATCACCGAAGAATTGTGTTCACTAATTCCAATGCAAGGGACTACAACCGGCAAAGACCAGTACGATGAACTAAAGTCAGTGTTGGAAAAATTTTCAATTTTATTGGAAAAGATTATTGGTATATCGACAGATGGAGCACGAGCAATGTCGAGCATGGATGCAGGAGTATCGGGAAGGCTATTTCAAGACATTAAGAAGGTCACAGGAAGGGAAATATTCGTTAACCACTGCATAATTCACCAGGAAAATCTGTGTGCGAAAATATTGAGTTTGCCAAGTGTCACAGTACCAATAATTAAACCAATCAATTTTATAAAGTCGCGCGTATTAAATCACCGTGAATTTAAAGAATTTCTGAAAGATTTAGAAACTGAATATGGAGACGTGGTTTTTAATGCCGAAGTACGTTAGCTTAGTAGAGGTGTAATGCTAATCTGTTGCGGATTCGCACTGGACACGACCAGCGCTGCCCTTGGCAACACAATAACAAATGTCAGCAACTAGCTGACATAATCAAATTTGGTTGTCAAGCAACATAAACAAACTATTCTTTCTTCTCCGTTAGTTTGTTGGAGAGTTCACATGTCTTTCCGTGTATTCAGTATAAATCAGTATAAATTAGTCCAATTGATTAAATAAATTAATCTTTTGGTAACCAGAAATCAACCCGAGTATTAGTGGAAATCTAGAGGAGGCTTATTTCCGGGATTTCTGCAGTAATTTAGGTACTCATTTCCTTTTACCTCCTTAAAGTCAAATTGATTTCAGTTAGCTGCCACCAACATTATTGCACGCCAGGAGCCACCACTGTTCCTGGCGTTTTTATAGTTATTGCTGCAGCCAAAGAGAACCAACGTAGCACGCCAGGAGATCACATTGTTTCAGCCGCCATTCCTCGCGACCACATTGTGAATAGTGCGTAATATTCCCCGACTACATTCATAAGTCGGTGGAACGTACAGAGATCTTCTCCGACGACATTCCTCAGTCGGCAGAAATCAAAGTACGTGTTGGCCGGTCGATAGCCAACACAAGTATACAACTTAAAAAGCGAAATACAGTTGTTCCTGGATATGAAGGGATATGCCTTTCCTAATTTTGGTAATAAAGAATGGATGAGTGATTTTGAGTTTCTTATCGATTTGACTCAGCATCTCAATGATCTTAATGTGGAACATCAAGGCAAAGGACAGTTTATTAACAATTTTGTATGATAAAATCCAGGGCTTTGAAATGAAAATTGTGGAAACAACAGCTTTTGCAGAATAATGTGTCTCACTTTCCACATTTAGAAAAAGAAAACGTTACTACTTCTCAAAAATACACACAATATATAGACATTTTAATCAACCAATTTCAATTACGAATCCAAATATTCAAAGCTGAATCGAAATTACGATTCCAAATATTCAAAGCGGTTTCCATGAAATTGTTTTCCTCGCCATTTAATATCGTGTAGCTACCTCATCGATTCCGGCTGATATTGATCAGCTTGTATCGAAAAAACAGTGCCAAATTTCTCATTAAAAATTTCAAGAAATTCGTGTTGCTGTTCTTTTCTTGTTTGTTTTTATTTTGCATTAAAATTTGTATATGAAATCTTTTACTATTTTGTAAATTTTTTTATTTTAATGTTTATTGTAAATAAAGTTTTGTAAATTATTAATGTGTTATTTTATGTGCGGCCCGCCAAAAAAATTTGCAATTTAAATTGGCCCGTTGATTAAAAAGGTTGATCACCCTTGCCCTAAGACAATTCCACGACTGATGTCTGCAGTTTAGATCACCACCAATAATTACCTTGTTTCGAGTGTTGACTCTATACAATTTTTGCAGATCCCGCTTAAAGTGAGTAGATTTCTCAATGTTTCTATTTCCTCCAGGGAAATAGACCGAAAAAAGACTCACCTTGGAGTTATCACTTATTGTTACATCTATACTAATTTCCTCAATTAAATTAAGGTGCAATGAAGGACGCAAGGATTGTTCTATACATTTTTTCACAACAATGGCGACACCTCCACCACTAACATCTACCCTGTCTAGGCGATAACATATGTAATTTTGATGTGAGAAAGAAATGTCTTGTTTGAGCCAGGTTTCTGAAACAAGTGTAATGTCAATATTAAAATTTATCAAGAAACTAAAAAATTCATGCTTTTTGTTTTTGATGCTTCTCGCATTCCAAGTTATGATGTTAAGAGAGTTTCTTAACATGTTTTTTCCGAGTATATGTACTTAATAGCTAATGAAGTAATGACGTTAAATTGGTCAGCTTTAGTTTGACAAGCACTAAGCTTGGTTACAACTTCATTAAGAAGAGAGTTTATCTCGCTAAATGAGAACAAGTTATCATTAGTTATGTAGTGCTCTAAAAAGCCCTACCACCTTTTTCCCCATTCCTACATCCAAAATCCTATCAAAACCCGAAAAAACCCAAACATAAACCAAAATTCGCAATAAACGAATCAAACATTCGTTTATCGCTTATTAACTGCTTCCACGGCATAATTAAATCCAAAATCTTAAATTAAAATCAAATTCCCAATAAACGAATCTAATATTCGTTTATTGTTCTACATTCGCCCCACGGCATCTTCAAAACTCAAAATCCAGAGATCGTTATCTCTATCTGAAAAATTCCATTGAGTTAAGCAAATAGAAAACCAAAATACAAAATACATATCGACATCTGCGAAATAGTTTCGTAAGAATTCAAGAATTCAAGAAATTGAATTCTTATCTTAAATAAACACTGAGCACCTCACTCAGGATTCCAAAATCGGGATTTTTGTATGAAATTGTGTATTTTCGAGATACAAATTTCGATTTGTTTCTCTTTATAAAGGCGATGGATTTTGTATTCGAGGATCAGAAAATACAGGCGATACTACCTGCCGCTATGGAACGGTGGATACGAACTCATACTATGTACGAACTTTTCACGCCGCTGCAGGCGTACAACAGGGCTCCACTCTAGGTCCCATCTTATTCAATATTTACACCTCCGATATTCCCCGCCCTGTGGACGGGAGAGTAAACCAAATATGCTATGCGGATGACGTCCTGGTGTACACGTCAACCAAAGGCGCTAACCTCGCAACAAATCGACTCAACCGTCACTTGGACGAACTGTATCAGTATTACAGTCGATGGAAAATCCGACTTAATCCATCCAAAGCAGTAGCCATAATTCTGAGTAGTAAACACTCCCAACCTGCTTCTCGATATTCACAGAATATTCGAATAAAAATGGGAGATACTATGATTAGACCACAGGACAGGATGAAATATCTTGGGGTCACTTATACCCCAAAAATGAATTTCATCAAACATGTGACCCACATTCTCCAAAGGGGCCTCGGTCGGTCTAAGCAACTGCACAACATCTTGAAGTGGAGGAACAAAGTTGACACCAAAGTTAAGCTTCTCTGCTATAAGCAGCTAATCCGATCTGGAATATCGTACGCCTTTCCCATATGGTCCTGCATATCTTCGGCTCAAATGGAAAGACTTCGGGTTTTCGAAAGGAAACTCCTCAGAAGATGCACCAATCATTCTAGAAGGCCTGACGGTCGTCATTACCCCAACTCTCACCTATACGAAGGCGCCTCCATTACCCCTATCGACGAGTACTTGCTTCAATTAGCATATAAGTACCTCGAAAACATTCAGAACAGCGAGAACCTACTTGTATGGGGCTCTTGCGTTCTTGACCCTTCTCTCTCTCTCGATCTCTTCGGATCAAACCTCCACAATTTCTTCTTCAGTACAAAACTGAAGAAAGCACCATTCCCAATAACATTCCCCTCTATAATAGAGGATTCCTGGACCCATCCCATAGGGTCTACTATTAACAAACCAAACACACGAACGCACAGTACAAGACGGCACAAACACAAACATACACATCGACCAAAGCGCAGATTATCAGACGCCAAAGACGTGATCTGCGTTTACTACCGCACCCAACACCCACCGGTCTTGTACGATTTCTTTCCCACCATCCCTCTATAAAAGTAGTTAGAGAACACCTGGACTAACACTGTCCACACTATCCTTGGACCCCCCCCCCCCCCCCCCCTTTTTTCTTTTCATTTCAGATGCCGCGAGACCGAGCCCAACATCCTCACGGATGTGGGTGATTCTGGTTATCGCAAGATGACCAGAAGTCAGAGACAAGATGAAGGACACATATGTCCTGTCGCGCTAAATTCGGCCTTCTCGCCACAATTTTTTTTTTTTATTCGAGGATCAGTCTCTAGGTTGGCGTCCGACGTTTAAGGTCGTCAATCATTTAAATTAAATATTGAAATTAATAAAAATAGTTTTAATTGCAAATACCTGCGTTTTATTGGATTCGGCCGAATATCAGGCCCGTATTCAGCAATCGGTTGTCACTCTTCCCGGAGGCCCCGGAAGCACGGTGGCGACCGCAACGGGTCCCCTAAGGAGCGGTCTTAAGAGGAGACGCTCCCTGAGAGAAGGGCCACAGCAGTTATAGTTTCAGACGGATTTTTCTTCGTGTGTGTCGTATCACTGTTGGAAGGTTGCTGGGTTTGATGGAGGCCAGAAGCCCAGGTGGATGAAGGAGATGAAGGTTGACGCACAGAACGGGGTAGTGAAGGAAAATTGTCAATGGATAATCGGCCGGGCAGTGGCTGCTGTTTGTCACTTGGAGGCTGTAGGAAGGTTGTATTTCCTGTACCACGTCCACGTGGGGATAATTTGCGGCGAATGTCTATGTACTGTTTGCGGCTTATGCATTCTGGATCGGTGGATTTATGTGGCCCACTACAATTTGCACACTTGATGACCTCATTCATTTTGCAGTCGGATGTTTTATGGTTTCCCGAATAGATTGCACAGAAGCTATTTATGTGACAATGCATCGAGCCGTGACCGTAGAGCTGGCAATTGTGACATTGTGTGACCTTACCTGGATTATGTTTTTTAAAGTCCCAGCGAACGATGGTTTTGAACAAGGTTGAGTAGTTCCGTTTTAGTTCGTTTAATTTAACAGTACCGCGTTGAATATAGACGATGTACAAGTAGTGTTTGTACAGGGCTTTTGTTGACGAATTTAATGTGATGGTTTTAACATCTAGGTACTTAATCCCAAGTGCAATTAGTTCATTTTTCACTATATCGTTGCTAATCAAGTCTAATCCGGATAACACTACCTTTAATGGACGATTTTCCTTACGCGAGTGGGTAAAAAACACATTTTAACCGTAAGAGTTCGGTTCTGATTTTGTTATATATGTCAATTGTTGGGGCACATTTTTTTGTCCAAGCGATATGTTTTTGATTAAGTATTTGTCTATCTTAATGTTGCTCAAAATATCACGCACTTTAGCACTAGTAGTTTTTAACACCACAATTGGCGGAACGGTTTCTTTAGGAAGTTCTGCGCACTGTTCGTCATTGGTCGGATCCATTTCAGGAGAGTCTTCCATCAGACTTTGAAGTGGTTGAACAAAGTTAGTGTTTGAACACATTTTAGATTTTTCTAGCACTTTATTGTTCACTTTTGAAAGTTTATCGGGAGGGGTTTGGCCTCCAATAAGCGCAACCGTTTGCGCTTAATTTTGTTTAACACACGTGGCCCTGGGGCCATAACTTAACGGTTTTAACACTTGTTCAAATTTTTGTATGCGGAAAACGAGGCAAAGAAAACAAGATAATGATAATTAAATTGTGATAAGTATTGTGAAAATAACGGTTGATTAAGATAAATAGCACGAGCAAAACTGTGAGACAAGTTGTCTGTTTGAAAGTCAGCCAGGTACTGACATACATGAATTAATTTTATTTTAATTGCGTCCTTTCTTCCAGAATGGTCGGCTACCCCTGCTCTACATGTTTGTTAAAATATAGAATTTCTCACTCTGTTTATTTGTAAATGTAAAGAAGCGAAATAAAATATTCGAATTAACATCCACTCCTGATGCCACGTTTTAATTTATCTTTTTTTAACAGTGCTATTGGAAATAAACAATCAAAAATGGAAGTCATGGAACTATCTGACTTGCATCATCCAAATTGCAAAATCAACAGGAAGATCAATAGTGGCGGAGACTTGGGTGTAGGGGATTGTCGCCGAGAAAGTGAATCTTCAGACTCAATATTACTTTCCCCAGAAGCCAGTAAGGCAACAGAAGCTGTCGAATTTATCGCAGAACATCTTCGCAATGAAGATTTATATATCCAGGTAGGCGATTGTTAGTTCCATCACTTAAAAACTTGATATAACATTTTTGTTTATATTTTTACACTAGACTCGTGAAGATTGGAAGTATGTGGCAATGGTGATTGATCGTCTACAACTTTACATATTTTTCATTGTAACAACAGCGGGTACTGTTGGTATATTAATGGATGCACCACATATCTTCGAATATGTCGACCAGGACAGGATTATCGAAATTTATCGAGGAAAATAATTGAATCAAACGAAAATAAAGTTAACAATAACGCTTAAGATAATGCATTGAATGATGAAATGAATTAAATTAAATTATGCATTTTAACCTAGAAATTAAGATCTAACATTTAACATAGTGATAATATTACTAGAAGGTGACACATAATATATTGCAAACTATTAGGGTATATAGAATATATATATATATATATATATATATATATATATATATATATATATATATATATATATATATATATATATATAACTCATAAATCAAATCGAAATAAAAAACCATACGTACTGAGAATTTAAAATTAAAATGCAACAGTAGTCAACGTTTGAAAATGTAACGAATAACAAATATACGTTATTATAACATACATAATTTATATATACTTTTATTTCGAATTATTACAAGAATGAATTATGTTGCAATTTTTGCAATTAAAATTATCGGTTCTGGCGTATAATATAGAAATGCGAACACCAAAATCTATTAGAAACTTAATGATTGTTTATGAATTGTTAATTTAATTCTTTAAAATTTATTACAAAGTGTTGTATTTAGAAAACTACATTGAGTGAAGGACAATATATTTATAAGTCCGCTAAATTTTGCAACCTAACATACGATGTGTTCAAATTAATGCATACAATATTTAAAGCTAACAAAAAGGATTTAAGACAGAAGGTTGCGAAAAAGTTTAAGTATTAAAAGAATTGCATTTTGGTTGTTGTTGATTGTTATCAACTTAGGTAAAAATAGTTGTTGCGGGAGATTGTTATACCAACTTAGGTATTCTACCTATTAGCGAACATGTGCACAATATTTGCTGCCAATTTCTCTAAGAATAAATTATAATTAATTACTATAAGTTATATATGAATTATAATCTTTTCTTTTGACCAATATTTTTAGAATACATTATATTATTACAGAATTATAATAGAAAGGATATTTGCAATATCTTCGACATTATACATTGGTTTTCGTACTCACAATAAATTGAATACGATTAAAAACGTAAAAGAATAATAGAAATAAAATATATATCCCCTATTTAAATTGATCTATCACTCATTCCTATTACAAATTCAATGTTATTATTAAATTGGTGTCTTGTTCATGTTGGCATGTCATTGATCACAATACTTGGCAACGCCACAGCACTGTTGTTGAAATTTAAGCTATCTATTTGATGACACTGTGTTGTAGAGTAGTAGAGACGAAAGGAGGATACCACGTGGTTGGGTGGACGTGCACTGAAGCGGCTAGGTGATGAAAGAGAGTGATGATGTGCACGTAGGAAGCCTTTGCAAACTGACGAAATGCAAAATGGTGGATGTTCGTCAAGATCAACCAATTTCCTTGTCGCCGGTGTGCGCATCGGATGTACAGTAATGTAGAACATTAGATATCCAACACTTCCCCTTCGATGAGCGCACCAGTGCGAAAAAATTACATCAGGTTTAAGAGGTCGAGACACCTCTCGTGCTTCGGTTTAGATAGGGCCTTAGTGAGAATGTCTGCAAGCATTTGTTCTGTGGGCATGTATTCGACCGCTGTCCAGTGCTTCACGGATGAAATGGTGTCGGACGTCGATATGTTTGCTCCGGAAGCGGAATACGGGATTCTCAGCCGGCTTCCAAGCACCATTGTTGTCGTTGAATAACTCCAGCTTGTCTGGTAAAGAAAATCCCAGTTGACTAATCAGTCTTCGTAGATGTATGGCCTCTTTCGCCGCGTCGGATATGGCCATATACTCTGCTTCTGTGGATGATAGCGCGGTGGTTCTTTGTTTGCGCGATTCCCATGAGACAAGTGTGCCGTTAAGAGTAAAGGTCCGATGTTGACACTTGCGCGGAGTCGGTATCAGAGATTATTCTTCTGGGGATGGAGTTGTATATTCCACATTCCATCAAACGAAGTTCGTTTGATAAACTTTGGTTTGATAAAAAATGCGAGCTGATTACAGCGGCAAAAAATAGAGCTTTTAAGCAATGGCGCTCCAATCCCACCGATGTTAACAGAACGAATTTTGTTAGAATCAGAAACGCGTGCAACCAGGCGATTGATACCGCGAAGAAGACTCACAACGACAGGGTGATCAATAAGCTCCTTCAGTGCCCAACTGGTTCGCGCTCCCTCTGGTCAATGGCAGAGGCTGTCAGTAGTAACTTTGCTTCCTCCTCTTTCCCTCCGTTGGTGACAGACAGCGGGACGTTAGTCACAAATCCAAAGGATAAAGCTAATGTGTTCACGAATTTATTTTCCACGAATTCAAACCTCGATCCCGGCCTTTTGGAGCCACCTGTGATCTCGCCGGTACAGTCTTCGATGCGGGATGTGAGATTTCGTCCGCGCACTATTCAACGCATTCTACGTGAACTGGACTGTAGGAAGGCAACCGGCTCGGACGGAATACCAGCAATAGTACTTAAGAACTGTGCTCCAGAATTGTCGCCGATTCTTGACTATGGCTCTTTGGCTTACCTTATGCCCGGAGGACATTACCTGCCTGCTGAAAAATCGCTCCGGTTCAGCCAATCACAAAGAGGGAAAAAAGTGTCTCCCACAAAATCACCGGCCGAAAGCATTACTGTCTATATTATCTAAGGTGATGGGAAAAGTCATCAATACTGAGTTAAGTATTTGGAATGCAACGGAGTTCTGAATGAACGTCCACGGGAGGCCTTTTGACCTTTATAACCGATATATGGACATCTGCGATTGAGGGGCATGGTAAGTCGAGGGCGGTCGCATTGGATACTTCCAAGGCGTTTGACGGCGTCTGACACGGGGCATTGCTGAGCAAACTTCGTTCATATGGTCTTTCCCAGCAGCTTTGCGACTGGACGAAGAGCTTCCTCGCGGATCAATCGATCCGGGTTGTTGTGGACGGCGAATGTTCGGATCTGTATCTTGTTAATCCCCAAGGTTCTATTTTGGCTCTAACCTTGCTTTTCCTTCACATAAATGACTTGTTGGAGGTAACGGATAACAAAGTGTTCAGATTTGTGGATGATAGTACGCTTGCGTCCTCTTTTTCGAGTGACCGCCCGAGCTGATATGTAGCCAGATCGACTCTCTGAATCAGGATCTGGATAAAGTCCTGCAGTGAGGAAAGGCCAATCTCGTCGACTTCAATGCAACGAAAACACAATATACAACATTCACAAAGAAAAGTGGATCATCGGTTCCACAGCTGATGATGAATGGCCGGGCCGTCGAATCTGTGGGAAGCTTGAAATTGGTCGGCGTCACGGTCTGTGGGAATGTATCATGGCATAAACACATGTCGAGTATCGCCAGGTCAGCTTCGGGAAAACTGAGCTATCTTTTTAGAGCCAAGAAATATTTTACTCCGGGATTGTAGGAAGGCAACCGGCCCGGACGGAATACCAGCAATAGTCCTTAAGAACTGTGCTCCAGAACTATCGCCGGTTCTTGGCAGACTCTTCCGCTTATCTTATGCACGGAGGACCTTTCCTGCCTGCTGGAAAATCGCTCGAGTTCAGCCAATCCCAAAGACGGGAAAAAGGTGTCTCCCACAAAATTACCGTCCGATAGCATTACTGTCTATTTTATCTAAGGTAATGGAAAAAGTAATCAATACAGAGTTGGTTAAGTATTTGGAGTGCAACGGTCTTCTGAATGATCGTCAATACGGATTCCGTGGCAGGCGGTCCACAGGAGACCTTTTGACACTTATAACCGATATATGGACATCTGCGATTGAACGGCATGGTGAGTCAAGGGCGGTCGCATTAGATATCTCCAAGGCTTTTGACCGCGTCTGGCACGGGACATTGCTGAGCAAACTTCGTTCATATGGACTTTCCCAACAGCTTTACGACTGGACGAGGAGCTTCCTCGAGAATCGATCGATCCGGGTTGTTGTGGACGGCGAGTGTTCGGATCTGTATCCTGTTAATTCGGGGGTGCCCCAGGGTTCTATTTTGGCTCCAACCTTGTTTTTGCTTCACATAAATGATTTGTTGGAGACAACGGATAACAAAGTGTTCAGTTTTGCGGATGATAGTACGCTTGTTTCCCCATTTTCGAGTGATCAGCCGATTGGTGCATCAACGTCGCACCAACTGAGATGTAGACAGATTGACTCTCTGAACCAGGATCTAGATAAAGTCCTGCAGTGGGGAACGGCCAATCTTGTCGACTTCAACGCAACGAAGACCCAGTATACAACATTCACAAAGAAAACTGGATCATCGGTTCCACAGCTGATGATGAGTGGCCGGGCCCTCGAGGCTGGGGAAAGTTTGAAATTGCTCGGCGTCACGGTCTGTGGGAATGTATCATAGCATAAACACGTATCGGGTATCGCCAGATCTGCCTCAGGAAAACTAAGTTATCTTTTTAGAGCCAAGAAATACTTTACTCCGGCCCAAATCTCAAATTAGACCCGCGCTCGAATATTGCTCTCATGTTTGGAGCTCGGCTCCTAAACATACCCTCGACCTACTTGAGAGCGTACAAAAACGAGCGATCCACCTGATCGGGGACTCGGCGCTGACGTCGGGACTACAGTCGCTATCACATCGAAGGCGTGTGGCCGACCTCTGTCTGTTTTACAGATAGTATCACGGGTGCTGTTCTTCGGAGATTCTTGGCATTGTTCCACGCAATTCGGTCTATATGCGCTCCACAAGACAATCCGACGGATCGCACCCGTTTGTGGTTCATCTCCCGACAGCGCGAACATCCCTGTATCAGAACTCGTTCCGTTACAGAGCGGGGAAGCTGTGGAACTGCCTTCCCACGCGAGTCTTCCCGGAGCGTTACAACCTGCAACTGTTCAAAAAGAACTGCAACAGTTATTTGATGGCATCTCGGGGCGCCCACTCGACGCTATAGGTTCGCCTCTCCCGAGAGAAGTCTAATAAAAAAAAAAAAAAAAAGGTATACCCAGTGTATGATCTCCTGTCGTCCGGGCAGTTGGCCCAGTCCGCGTCAGCGTATCCGGTGATACATTTCCCGCTCGTTTTATAGGATAACCCAATGTTCGGCGTGCCTTTCAGGTAGCGTAAGACGCATTTGGGGGCTTTTCAGTGATGCTCAACGAAACAGCTGTTGAATTGGCTCAATCTGCTCACGGCAAAGGCGATGTCTGGTCTTGTGCATACTGTCAGGTACATGAGAGATCCAATTAACTCTCGAAACGGAAGGGTTTCTGTCGGGTTCCTTCTTCCCTTTCTGTAGTATAGTGCCCCTGTCCAGAGGTGTACTCACGGGCGTCTAAATGGTCTGAAATGGTCTAGGACTTCGGATATGTATTTGGTTTGAGTCATCCGCAGTTCTTCCTTGTCTCGATAAAATTCGATTCCAAGACAATGCTTTATTTCGCCGAGGTCCTTTGTGTTAAATGTTTTTGAGACCTGCTTCGATAGTTCCTCGGTCTTTGCTGTGCTTTGTGAGGAAACTAAAATGTCGTCCACGTATACGGTGACCAGTAGTATGCCCTTTCCTTTTCCTTCAAAGAATATGCAAGGATAGTCAGTGGACTGCTTGAGACCAAGGCGTTTGAGCTCGCTGCTCAGCTTTGTGTGTCACTGTCGTCCTGCTTGGCGAAGTCCGTATAGAGCTCTGTTTAGCAAGCATACCTTATTCCCCTTTTGCAGTTGCGTTAGCGTTTGTTTTGCTTTAATGTTTTCTCTGCTTTTTCCGGATTGAATTAATTTTTCCAGGGCAACGTCGGTGTGTTTGGGGATCTCCATGTAAATTGTCTAGTCGAGCTCGCCGTTTAAATAGGCCGTTGCGACATCAAGGTGGCGGATGCTCATGTTGTGTTGAGCGGCTAGGGGGACCGTAATTCGAATGGAGTTCATTCTTGCAACTGGAGCGAACGTCTGGTGGTAGTCAATTCCGGGTACTTGGGAGAATCCTTGTGCAACGATGCGTGACTCGGGATTCGATTTGTTCCGCAAGACAAAACGGCTGCCGATGACTTTGTCTTGTTTCGGGCGATCTACCAGAGTCCAAGTGTCGTTTCTGATGATGGCCTCGATTTCTTGCGCCATTGCATTTATCCACTCCTCGGTGCCTGGACCGCTTGTTGCTTCTTTTATAGGAACTTTGGCTGCTCCCGCGGTCTCCGAAGTGATGTCGCATTCTTGAAATAGTTTTTGAGGTCTTCCCCTGAGTCCAGTCCTTTCTATCCGTGGTCTTCCTGGTCCTCTTCTTGTGATGATTTTGTCAGATCTGCTGGTTGGGGTTGTTGGTTGCCCGGTTGCTTCATTTCTTGTTACTTCGAGTAGTTCATCTCTCGCCATGGTTTCGTTATGTGTTGTATCCGGTGTGATGAATTCGACCGTGGCACTTTCAGTATTGGATTTGTTGTTTGTTGGGCGAAAATCGTTGGAGGCGGGACTCCGGTCGTTACGTTTTTCGAAGAACTTCACGTCCCTCGCAATTTCCATTCTTCGTTCGTCGGGGAGCCAAATCCTGTACGCTTTCGATTTGTCAGCGTAGCCGACGAAAAACCCCTTTTTGGACCTGGGGCTGAATTTACCTCTCCTTGGTCCTTGTTCTAGCGAGTAGATAACGCATCCAAATTCACTAAAATGGCCTACGTTTGGAGCGTTTCCAGTCCACACTTCGTATGGGGTTCTTCAGTTGAGTGTGTTGGTCGGACATCTATTTCTGATGTGGTTTGCTGTGTTAACTGCTTCTCCCCAAAATCTTGTCTCCAGATTTGCTTGTATGAGGAGGCATCTACCCCTATCCACCAGGGTCTGGTTTTTTCTTTCGGCTACTCCATTTTGCTGAGGTGCGTGAGTCACTGATAGCCTGTGGTGGATGCCGTTTTTCCTTAAGAAGGTATTGAATTTGTTAATGTCCGGCGCCGTGCTTCCTCGGTATGAGGGAAGAGCGTGGACTTATTATTTTTCCTTTTCTTCTTTTTCTTATTTCAATTAAATTGATGTAAAACAAATCAAGTATTAATCTAATTCCGTTCTTCTTTTAGTTACTTATTTCTTGCTTTATTTCTTCTTCATATTTTCGGTCTTTATTTCTCAATTACTTTCTTTCTTCCTTCTTTTTTTAAATTCAAAATCAATCTATAATTTTTTTCGTTCAGAACTATTCGGAAATGAATTTTTTCTCTCCAACGAACTTTTTTAACTGAACTTTTTTTTTTCTATCTATATGTTTTTCTGTGACATTTCACATTCAATTCGAACGAAAATCCAAGTTGCTATGTTTTCAATAAATCAAAAGGTGCAGGTTATTAAGTGTGCTGTAACTGGTAATATTGTGAATGTTTATGAATGGTATGTATTAAGTGAGAATGTAATATATGTTAAGTGAAGTTTTTAAGGATGTGTTAGGAGATTCAGTGTTAAATTTAATAAGGGTAGTATTCTGGAATACAACATCCCACCCTTCTTCGAGAAAGAAAATTATCCTTGAAGAGAATAATTTTCTATTAACTATATATTAAATTAAGATTAATTAAAAACTTGGATTTTCGTTCAATTACATTACAAAGGTTTTCAAAATTAATCTTTCATCAAAGGTTACAATAATCAAAAGTTCTTAATACTAGAAAAATAATCTATTTACATTATATATTAACTAAATTTTTTCAATAATCAAAAAGTTCTTAACACTAGAAAAATAGTCCAAAATAGTCTATTTACATTATATATTAACTAAATTTAAATATTTCTCCTTGGAACCTTTTCTTTTCTTATCTAAAAATCATTATTACTTATTATATTAAATATATAATATTAATATTATTGTTTCAAAATTCTCATTTCCGTATATATATTAATTCCAAAATTTCTAATATATATATTACCAATAAAATTTTCTTTCTTTCCTTTTCCGTTCGAATATATATTAATTCTAAAATTTCCAATATATATTACCTCTAAAATTTTCTTTCTTTCGTCCCCCTCATTACCTTTTTTTTTTTTTTTTTTTTTTTTTTTTTTTTTTTTTTTTTTTTTTTTTTTTTTTTTCATTGCCGTCATTTCCTACAATTGTTAGATTATTTCATATATATTGAATAATAAAACAAAGGCCATTTGTTATGTGTTTATCTTTTCCTTAAATTTATGGAAAAGTTTCCAAAACCTTTCTGGGCCTATTACTATGATGATTGAATAGAAATGCATAATACCAAAAATCTTCTTAAGAACTGATTTCAAATGTCCTAAATGATTGTGTAACTTTTTATTTTTTTGTATTTTTTGTTTGAATAAATGTTTATTGTTGAAAAAAAGAATTTGTAATGTACTTATATGGTTTTCCTTTTCCGTACCTATTTTAGTTAAATTATTATTTTCATTATTTATTATATCGTGTTTGAGTAAGTGTCTGTGTTTGTTTTCGTTGTTTACAATTTTTTGTGTTTTCGGCTCATTGTCATCATTTTCTATAGCTTTAACTTTTTTAATTGAATTATTATTTTCAATTTTCATTACTTCGTGTTGCTGTTCAGTATCGTTATTTAAAATGTTTAGTGTCTTCGGCTCAATGTCATCATTTTCTATAGCTTTAACTTCTGTCGGAACGTCTGCCTTTTCAGTCTTACTCACTGCTGATGAATCGTTTAGTTTCTCAGTCTCATTTACTGATTCGAATAGTTCTTCAGACTTATTAGCTGTTAGAACATCTTGGTTCCCAGTACTATTTGCTGTTTGAACTATTTCTTCAGTTATATCTGCTGTAGAAACATTCAATCCTTCAGTCTTTGCTGCTGAAAAGATTTGTTCATCAGTATTAGCTGCTGAACTGACTTGGGTTTCGAATTTTATTGCAACTATTGGGTCTTCAGTCTTTAACACTGCTGAATTTTCAGTCTTTGTTGCTGAAGTGCCGTGGTTGTCTATTGGGATAGCCGGAATATTAGGGGTTTCTGTTTGTATATTTTGTGCAGGATCCGAATTTTCAGTCTTTAATACTGCTGAGTTTTCAGTCTTGGTTGCTGAAGTGTCTGCGTTGTCAATAGGGATATCTGAGATATTAGCGATTTCAGTCTTTAATACTGCTGAAAATTTCGGATTTTCAGTCTGTGTTGCTGAATTGTTTTCCAGAATGGGAGTATGAATCGGAGTCTTTATATTAGGGACAGGATTATCTTCGTTTATATGGCTTGGTTTATAGGAGTATGTGGGCTCAGGGTAAATTTGGCTAGGAGCTTCATTAAAATGGTCGTTATCTATTTCCAAAGATCTAATGCTGTAAATAGAAAACTTTGGTCTGTCTTCCATAAATTTTGGTTGGCGTCAGGCCTCGTTTTCCGACTCTTGCACCCGAGAAAAGTGAACATTTTGTCTATCGTTTTGTCTATTGGTGCTCCTAGAATTTTCACCAAAACGATTTTCAGAGTTTGTAGGATTATTTCGGAATGGGTTACGCGTTGTTGTACCTTGTTGGTAATTTGTTGAAGGCGATCCATTCCTAGATATCTTGTATCTACACTCATTCTCTGTGTGATTATTCCGTCCACAGAAATTACATACAATGTTATATTCCCTTTTTATGGGTTGTCTATTCGGAAAAAAGTTGGATTGCATGTTTCGATAACATGTGTCCTGTGTATGCCCTGACTTACCACAGGTTTGGCAGACTATGCGATTGAATGTAGGTTTTTCATTGTATTGATATGACCTGGGAGAGTTGTCCATTCGAGCACCATGTGATACTACATGTGCAATCGACTGTTTTAAATTATTTCCCCCATGGACTTTAGCTAGTATCTTTAGCTGTTCGTTCATCAGTCCATCTTCAAATGTTTGTACGGCCAATTTTTTGTTTTCTTCCATTAAGAATTCCCTAACCACCGCGTCTGCTGTTATTTCACACGTGGCAGAGTTTAAAGTCCTTAGAGCATTCGCGACTCTATCACCGTATTCCCGGACGGTTTCTCTGTAGCGTTGTTTCAGAGAAATCAACTCATTTTGTGCCGTCGACCGAGATTGCTCCTCTTTATATTCCGATTCGAGTTTATCTTTTAAATCCTCCCACTTAGCGATTTTGCTATACCTGATCAGATCGTAAGCATGACCCTCTAGTCTATTTTTGACTAGCTCTAAAAACGTCTCGTATATATCCGGGTCTGCCTTCTTTACGGATCTAAATAAAACGTCTCCCCCGGAAATAAATTTACCTAAGTCGCAGGGTTTCCCGTCAAAGGTAGGGACGATTCTGAAAACATCAGAAATTCCGACAGACAGAGCCATTTCAGGGGTTTTAATGTGTATCGGTTGATAGTGGATTTGTTCTTCCCCCTGCCTAGCCGCCTGTCTCGTGTAATATGGACTCGTAATAGTGAAAGTTTAAAATAATGTATGGCGAAAATTCAATTCGTAAAATATGGTTAACTTAAAAATATGGTTATGGAAAAATTGGCCTTTCTTTTGGTTATTCAATATATATATATATATAGGAAAGAAAAATAAATTGGTCCCAAAACTGAAAAGAAAGAAAATTCGACGAGAAAGAAAGAAAAGAAACGGAAATGTCTTCGAAATACTGAAATGAGAATTTGCAAATAATTTAGATAGAAATTTCTATCCAAAAAAAATGTATGTAAAGTAAAAAGGAAAGCTTCCAAGTAGAAAATATTACTAAAAAAAAATTAGAGAGAAAAGTCGCAAAAAAAATTCTTACTCCACTAAATGTTCATTGCTGTCATACGTAATGTTGATAGAAGTCTTTGTCTTGAGTTTCTTATTGTTGTCCTTTTTTTTTCTTCTTTGTTGTGTCGTAGAGTTCCTCTTTGTGTTCCTTTCTTTTTAGATTTTTTTTTTTTCTTTGACGCCAGGCAGACTTCACGTCCTAAAGTTGATTGCTCATCCTGGTCTTTGCTGCTTTCCTTTTTTTTTCTTTTTATTTCGTTGTTTTATGTCGAGGTTTTTTTTTTTTTCTTCTTATTTTGGTTTGGTTATTTCTCCTGTTTTTTTTTTCTCTCTTTTCTTCTTGAAAAATTTTTTTTCTTCTTCTTATTTGGTTATTTCTCTTGTTTTTTTTTTTCTTTGTTGTATGTCCGTTTTCACTGGCGAAGATTTATTAATATTTTCTATATCACTCCGACAAAACCGGTTGCAACGCACTGAATTAGTGATGACTAGATCCAATTTTCACTCCATATTAACTTTTTTCTGGTTTTATTTAAATTTGTATACATATGAAAGTTTTAATTAAAATGTTTAAAATTTAACTCTTTTCATTATTTTCATCTGGTTTCATTTTATTTTCACTTTTTTCCTTTGACGTTCACCTTTTTTTCATTTGTTATTGAAATCACACTCCGTCTCGATTCAATTTTTCTCTGTATCTTCTTCATACGTATTTTTCTTCTTCTTATTTTCTTCTTTTTATTTGGGATCCTTTGGTTGGATCCCACCGCTGCCACCAGTGTTAATGTCCGGCGCCGTGCTTCCTCGGTATGAGGGAAGAGCGTGGACTTATTATTTTTCCTTTTCTTCTTTTTCTTATTTCAATTAAATTGATGTAAAACAAATCAAGTATTAATCTAATTCCGTTCTTCTTTTAGTTACTTATTTCTTGCTTTATTTCTTCTTCATATTTTCGGTCTTTATTTCTCAATTACTTTCTTTCTTCCTTCTTTTTTTAAATTCAAAATCAATCTATAATTTTTTTCGTTCAGAACTATTCGGAAATGAATTTTTTCTCTCCAACGAACTTTTTTAACTGAACTTTTTTTTTTCTATCTATATGTTTTTCTGTGACATTTCACATTCAATTCGAACGAAAATCCAAGTTGCTATGTTTTCAATAAATCAAAAGGTGCAGGTTATTAAGTGTGCTGTAACTGGTAATATTGTGAATGTTTATGAATGGTATGTATTAAGTGAGAATGTAATATATGTTAAGTGAAGTTTTTAAGGATGTGTTAGGAGATTCAGTGTTAAATTTAATAAGGGTAGTATTCTGGAATACAACAAATTCGTTGTTGACTTACTCGGTCCCTTTGTCAGACTGTAACCTCTTGATCTTCCTTCCAGTCTGTTTTTCGGCAAACGCTTTAAAGTCTCTGAAGGCGTTTAAAACCGCGCTATTGCTTTTGATCATTTTCACTGTGCACCACCTAGAACAATCGTCGATGAACGTGACGAAGTATACAGACCCGCCCAATGTTTTGATGCTCATTGACCAAGTGTCGGTGTGAACCAGCTCCAATATGCCGGTTTTTCGCGTTGACTCCTTCGGGAATGGAAGCCTCGTTGTTTTCGTGAGAGCGCAAATATCGCACTTCATGTCTTGTGTGGGCTGCCTGAAAAACATTCCTCGTATAGTCCCGTTTCTGTGGCTCGAAGTTAAATCCTTAATATTCAAGTGACCCAGTCTCCGGTGCCAGGTTTCCAGTAGTGATGCATCCGGGGTAGTTGTATCGGCGGCTGCGTGGGTTTCTTTCAGGCTTGCTGGAACCAAGTGCAGGTCGTTTTTCCTTACAGCCTCGAAGATGACCTCCCGTTTTGAGTTCGTTACTTTTTGTTGGCAAGGTTTAGTTTCATCGGATGAATTTCATTGTATCTTTCGAATGCTTCGGTGTTGCTCGACATGTGGGATGTGCTTCCGCTGTCCAGGTACCACCCTTTACTGAAAGTCGACTTAAAAGCCTGAAGTCCGTCTTGCGCTGAGTTGGTGTAAGCTAGTACAGTTGTACTGTAGTTGTACGTCTTATTTTCCTTTCCTCGATCTTCAGAAGATCCCGGTCTTTTTCTGTTGAGAGAGGGGCACTCGGCGACCTTGTGCCCGGCTTTTCCGCAATGGTAGCATTTGTAGGAAGGCTTTTGTCAGTTTCCGGGGTGATTGTGTCCATGGCGTTTATCCTCCGTCCTCGTGTCGCGTTGTTTGGCGGCCATCGCGCCTTCGGCTCCATGTCGTTCGTTGGTGCGCCTGGCGTCGCTTTCCTCGATCATCTTGATTCGCAGCGCCTCCGGTGAAGGTAACTCGTCTCGGGATTCTATGACACATCTGAAGTTCTCGAACTTCGGGGGAAGATTATACAGGAGGATGATGCTTAGCAGATCGTCGTTGATTTCGATTTCCATGTCGTTCAATTTATCGACGGTGTCAAAGAAGTCACTTAAGTGTGTTCGCACGTCGTCGTGATCGCTCATTCGATGAAGCGTCAGTCTCTTCAGTAGACTGACTTTCCTGGCCGGACCTTTTGACTGAGATGAGGTTCTCACATACTTCGCGGAAAGTTTCACACCCTTTAATGATCTTGACTTCAAATGGTCCGATCGCTAGTATGATGTCTGCCTTAGCCTTCCTGTCTCGTGTTTTCCATTGTTCGACCTCGCCTGTGCGCGCCTCGGTCGATTCAGGTTTCACGATTTCTCCAGTCACATAGCCCCATGCGTCGTTCTTTACTAGGATCGCCTCCACCTGCAGCTTCCAAGTGTCGAAATTATCCTTCCGCAGTTGTTCGATGCTCGCTGTGAATGGCGCTATTTTGTTCATAGGCGGGAATTTAACTTTCCTGTGTTGTTTGTAGATTTTCCACGCGTTTATCCAACCGTGACTCTATTTCGCAGTGCTCTGGTGAATGCCTGGGCCCATAACCTGTTGTAGAGTAGTAGAGACGAGGTGAGGACACCACGTGGGTGGATGGACGTGCGCGGAAGCGGCTAGTTGATGAAAGAGAGTGATGATGTGCACGTACATCATCAGGAAGGCTTTGCAACTTGACGAAATGCAAAATGGTGGATGTTCGTCAAGATCAAGCAATTTCATTGTGGCCGGTGTGCGCATCGGATGTACACTAATGTAGAACATTAGATGTCCAATACACTGACTAATGAACTGACTTGTTGCTAATGCATATTTATGTTGTTGGGGGCTAAGACGAACGTGCGATTTGTTTTATGGCGCAAGTTGTTTGCTCCAGGCGAATGGACAAGGATCTTCCTTGTGGGAAATGGTTTGGGTAAACAAACCTTTAAAGAATCATAACATTACAGACGTGCAATTTATGATTCCCAACAACTTTACTTGAAAGTTGGTCATCTGGTCCACAGATTTGGATCCAGGGGATTCTGCGTGTTGAACATATGGTTCGTTCTTTCACGTCTTGGATTCAAATTAGATTCAATATGCGCAAATTGAACGTGTAGTTCAATTTGTTTCATATTGAATTGATATCGCGATATTTAATGTATGTGCGATTAATGATGGAGCTTAGCTCCAAAGAGGTAGGTATTCAGGGGTGGAGGGTTTTGTGCGTAACAAGGGGAATGTTGTTGGGCAGGGTGCCTTCATCAGTTTTGTACTGAAGAATAAATTGTGGTGGTTTGATCCGAGGAGATCGAGAGAGAGAAGGGTCAAGAACGCAAGACTCCTGTACATGTAGGTTCTCGCTGTTCTGAATGCTTTCGAGGTCCTTGTATACTAATTGTAGCAAGTGCTCGTCGATAGGGGTAATGGAGGCACCTTCGTATAGGTAGGAGTGGGGGTAATGGCGACCGTCGGGCCTTCTAGAGTGCATCTTCTGAGTAGTTTTCTTTCGAAAACTCGTAGTCTCCATTTGAGCCGAAGATATGCAGGACCATATGGGAAAGATGTACGATATTCCAGATCGGATTAGCTGCTTACAGCAGAGAAGCTTAACTTTAGTACTACTCTCGCCAATTCCTGAGCTTATATATGAGGATTTCTTTTACCCCCACTTTACCGTCCACCGATTCGTTAAGTTAGGGGTTGGATCTCGCAAAAACCAACGTTGTGCAAAAAAAATCGTTAAGTGTACGGTACTTGTAGCGGTAAACGATGGATTGGGTGAATTGCTAGGACTTTTGTGTGTAATATGATACTTTGGGTGTGCGTTCAGGCATTCTGTAATTCCTATTAGGGTCGAAATTTAAGCACCTGCGAGTTTATAGAGGAAGGGTGGAAAGTCTTTTGTATTTAAAATACGACGGAAAGTTGGGATAGGATTTTGTGTTGTAAGGGATGATGTGATTTTAAGATGTTATTATTGCATGTAAGAAATGTTGCTTTTAGGAATGTGCTGTGTGTTGGACGATTCGGGAGACGCTACAACCATGAGTTGTATGCAATCTACCTTGAAGCTAATGTTGTAAGAAAAATCAAGCTCGGTAGATTCCGGTGGCCGTGACACCTAGCTCGAATGAGCGAAGAGGAGCCTGCCGGGAAAGTCCTTTGTGGCAGGATGTATGGAAGGAGACAGCGCGGCAGACCTTGTCTGCCCAGAACCTGGAAGTGCGAAACTGGATGATATCGGCTCAAGATCGGGACCGGTGGAGAGATTTATTAAATAAGGCCAACACCGGATCCCGGTTGTAGTGCCGATGATGATGGTGATGATGTGTGTTTCTTGGAATAAGGACACGAGTTAGCGATATTTGTTAATGATTTAAGGGCGGGTGATAATTAACGCTTATTAATTATGTAACAACACCAAATATCACACAAAATTCCGAAGATTTAGTATCGCTCAATTCGCCAAAGAGGCAGTACGCGATTTCGCTATTGGCGTCTATCGTGGATGTCTTAAATAAACGTAATTGGGCTTATCAGTTAGTACGATCAATCTGAAATCTAGAATTAACAAATGGGAATCACCATAACACGTGACTGCTCGATTACACGATAGGAAGTCGAGTATAACAAATGTTTTCTTCTGCATGATAACTCGACGTCATGTCACAAAAGTGGTAAATATGTGGAAACTCTTAAATGTGATATTTTACCCCATCTGCAATATTCTCCGGCATTACTCATTCTTATTACTGGTTGTACCAACAGATGCATAATTTGGCAGGTCACCGGTTCACTTCTTTCGCTGAAATCGTAACCTGTGACTTCGATCAGCTCAGAAGACGAGATATTTTTTAAAGATGGACCTCGAACATTGCCTGAGAGGTGGTAGAGAACGAAAAAGTAGTACCCATCGATGAACAATACTTCAATCAATCGTCCATCCATGTTATTCTAAAATAAATGCATTTTTGACCTTAGATAAACAAACGAAATAATGTGTGCGCCCAATAAGATAATATCCAACAATGGCCTCTTCGATGTTGACACAAAACATACGCCTCGTATGAGTTGATGGGACACTCGTGCTCTTACCCGAACAATGAGTTCGGGTGATTCATATTTCCAGTAGTGAGTTTATGGTGGTATTGTCTGACATATCATCGTGGAAAGACTTCTCCCGACACAGCTTTTACAAATTATTCGACTGTGTTATGATAAGCAGCGTTCTATGGTAAATGTGTTTCGTGCCCACTTGTGGTCCACACAATCGACCAATCGAACGCACAACTGGTTATGCCATCAAAAAACTGAAAACCCAATCTTCATTATCGGCTAATACGGGACCAAATGTAGAAGAAAATATTGCGAAGGTAGCAGCTGCATTTGCCAAATATCCCTCGAAGGTGTCAACGAACATTAGAACATCAGCATCAGTCTCCGACTTGCTTTCGTTGCGTTGACATCGCGAGTTTCTTTCACATTCAAGTGCATAATCACCTCTCTCTTTAAACCGGTTATTATGCTTTTCGGTTCTCTTTTTTTTTCTCAATTCCTTCAATCTCTCTCTATCTTTCTTATCGCGCAACAGTAACTTTCCTTAACCTACATATTCTTGTTCCATCGCCTTTATAGCCCCATCCCAACAGGCTAAGATGTATGGGAACAGATTTAAGGGGCTATCTCCGGATACATCCCTTCGCTCTCCCCTCACTAAACGATCAAAACCAATTATTAATCAAGAAGAATACCCTGAACTCCCTATTCGGTTAAACTCTAAAAATCCCAAATTTATTTTGATCTCTTCTAAAGATAAAACGAAGCCCCTTACAAGTGTGAGGGTTTTTGTGTTGAAGAAAGCTATAGATTCTATTACCAGGGAATATGATAGGATTACTCAGCTTCGCGATGGAAATATTCTTATTCTCGCGAAGAACAAAAGAATAGGGGATAAATTCGTAGCCGTTTCTAACCTAGCAAATCAATGCCCAGTGACAGGGCATCGTATACGCGCCTTTTCTCATTAATATTTCAGAAACTGAAATTGTTTCTGAAATGTCCACGCAAGGTGTCACGGAAGTGTACAAGTTTACAGAGAAAATTGACAACAAAACAACTCCTACTGGACTTATGCTGTTCGCCTTCGATCTTTACCAACCACCAACTATTGTGGAAATCGGTTTTTATAAAGAAAATGAATACATCACTAACCCAATGCGCTGTCGCAACTGCCAAATACTTGGTCACACGATTTAAAGGTGTTCCAAAGAAGCAGCTTGTGGAACTTGCAATCTCCCGCTTCATGATAATGCACCTGAAACTTTTACACGTGTGATGTGTGCAAACTGCCCCCCAACTGCCGAACCTCACCCATTCTCATCAGTTAAATGCCCTGAATATATAAAAAATAAAGAAATTCTGACAATCAAAACAAGAAATAAATGCAGCTTGTCTGAAGCTAGACGTCTATACAACCTTTCCACACCTCACTCCAGCTGCAATACTGTATCCTACACTGAAATGGCAAAGACAGGTAACAATCTTTCCTTCGAATATGGACCAAGCACCTCGACTTCCGGGCAGCGGGGCCGAATTAATTACACCAACATACAACCATCAACCACTTTTCTATCACAACAGAAAAACACAGTCGACACTCCTATTAGAAAGGAAAAATTACTGAAAATTCTGAAGCGGAACTTGAAAGGATACCTAAATAACTATGACGAGCTAAACATCCTTATAAGGGACCATTCACCTTGCATTATTTCTCTACAAGAAACTCACTGCTCCGTTCAATCTACTCACATTGGGACAAAATCTTATACTGGATACTTTTTCAATTCTCAAACAAACGTAACAAATTAACAAGGTGTTGCTGTTTTAATAAAAAATAATATTCACCATAGGCGATTACAAATCAACTCTAATTTACTGGTCCTCACTATAGAAATACAAGCCGCTATTAAAATCACAATTATTTCTATATACATTTTACCTGATCAAAACTTCAACAAAAATGATCTACTTGATATTTTGAGTCATATAAACACCCCTACCTTACTAATCGGTGATGTAAATGCTTGGAATGTGCTATGGGCATCCCCGAAAACCAACGCAAGAGTTTCTATTATAGAGGACTTCATTCTAAGCTTCAACCTCTCAGTTGTCAATGATGGCTCGCCCACGCATTTACCAACTCACAACACTTTGACTCATATTGATATCAGCTGCTGTTCTGACTCTTTGCTACCAAAAACCACTTCTCACACCTTAAACGACCTTCACAACAGCGACCACTTTCCCTTAATTACAATTATTAATTTAGGATCATTTAATGTACAACCTATGAAGTCATCCATATTCAAAACTGATTTGGCGAACTGGGCTAAGTTCGGCTTTAATATCAAGCAATACATGTCAAACAAACCTATACAATCGGACACAAATAAAGAAGTAGCATTATTGGTCAAAGCAATTCGTTATTCTGCTAACCTATCAATACCCCAATCTAATCCTAAGATTGTTACACCTCGCTTTACACCCATTCTCAATCATTATAATATTTTTGTTTCCATCATCCTATGATCCATCATCCTATTATTCCATCTATATGATCAATTCTCAAAATATTCTGCATACAATGCAATACTCGCCTTGCCCACAAGCAATACAATGCATAGAATTAACATTCGCATTCATTCAGAAGCAAAGCCTTCTCCACGGGCAATTAATTCATATCGCATACGTTGCGATAATTACCCATCCATGCTCACCTTCCAAAGCCAATTATCATATATCAGTCATACGCTTGACCCACTCCCCAAGGCCGCTGCATTCTGCTTCGTATTACAAAAATCAAGCAAGCACCTGTCCACGGACTTACATAGTCTCATTTTGCAAATATATATATGTTTACAAGTGTGATACACGATATATGATCACAAGCGGTGTCATCAAAGGCCACCGACCACGAAATAATTGAGCGTCGGAAAAGTGCTGAGTTCGACGAAGTAGCGAACACAGCAGTGAGGTACAATTAATCGTATGATACGATTGGCACATGCGGGTAATGTCCTATAATTGGTTCTCCGCATGAAAGCAATTAAGGAATTGCTCAATTCTTTGTCGTTGCAGTTTTTGCAGAGCAAGTAAACGATTAATGAATATTGCGAATGGCTTATGACAGGCGAATAACCTCCGAATAGGTTACACGTTCCAGGTGAGGAAAATGCATCATCTGCATTAACTTACCAATAATTTGGTATAAAACGAGGTGTGCAAATGAGTTGCGGCGCAGTGTAAAGTAATAAACAAGAAGGCTGCGGCCATCGAAATTGTACAGTGGGTCTTCTTGTTTAAAAAACGTCAAAGTGTTCAAAACATGAGGGATGGACATTCCCAGTCTATTTCAACAAAAAAGTGTAAAGTTAAAAAACAATAAATTTTAAAGTAAGAAACTAAAAAATCTCGTATCAATTAAGAGAAAAAAAGCCAGGTGGAGGAGAAGACCTTATTTGCCAAACCAAAGGAGAAGACCAGGCGAGTAAGTAATTCCAAATTGAAATAAATGTTCAACAATACTCAACAATAATCAACACAAACTTGATAACTAATTAATAAATGTTAGCATCTGGGGTTACGCTCAGGTGTTACATTTTGGCACCCAACGTGGGGCCTAATAAATCCAACCAATTAATAAATAATAATCTTGGCCATTTAGCTGCCCGATAACAAAATATGAAATGTCAGCATTAGAGGTTTGCACTTTGATGTTACAAGATGAAGAAACGAGTAGTACCGTGGTGGACCCCTGGCTTAGGAAACCTTAGAGCCATTAAGGTAACTGCCTGGAAAAAATTAAAAAAAAAGCCAGAATCAAATAAACTTAATAAATCATAAAAAATCAAATGCCGTTTTTCGAAGCCAAGTTAAAATAAGTAAAGCTGAAAGCCTCAATGCAATTACCTCATCTATAAATAGAAATTTAACCACCGCAAAAATATGGAACAGCATCCGTTGTTTAACAGGGAACTCCTCCTTAAAAATAATCAATTGTATTGCTTCGCCCCAAGGTCCTATCTCTAACCCACCTGACATTTGTAATTACTTTGCGAAGATTTGGTCTGAAGACTCAAGCGACAGTGATTTTCCTATAAGTTATTGTATAGAAAAATCCGACTGTCTTAACAACAGCATACAAGCAACCACAACTGATACTTCAGCTCTACATATAGAAGACCCCATAGAACTTCAAGAACTCGGAAGCTGCCTGTCGAAACTCAAAGGCAAAGCCCCAAGTAGAGACAAATTTTCTTACCCGATGTTTAAAAATATACCTCTTGAAATAAAGCATAGACTCTTAAAGTTATATAACAAGGTCTTTTCAACTGGAGTTATACCTCTCAGTTGGAAAATTGCTTGCGCCATTTCAATTCCAAAACCTAAAAAAGATATAGGTTCAATTAGTGGCTACCGCCCAATTTCTGTTCTTCCTTGTATTTCCAAAATAATGGAAAAAATAATCGCAAAGCGTCTCCAATGGTTTATACAAAGAAAAAATCTAATTAGCCCTAAACAAGTAGGTTTCAAACCAGAAAAGGGTTGTATTGATGCACTTCTACATATAGACAATTACACAACGAACGCTTTATCATCTCGCAATCATGTTTCAATTTTGTCAATTGACTTCGAGAAGGCATTTGATAAAATTGGCATGCATCTCATTCTTAACAAATCAGTCCTGGAAATTGGGCCCTAAAATCACACAATATATTAAATCGCTTTTAACAAACAGACGATTTTGTGTTAAAATCAATGATTGTTTTTCTTCAACACACCCACTCTACAATGGAATTCCACAAGGATCTGTGGCGGTCCCATTGAACGCCACTATTTACCTTCCCATAAATTAGTAAGAAAGTGTGTGGAGGAAGTATTGTGGCAATACACGGGCACTCCGTTCACTTCCTCCTCCATCATTAATTGTTCTCGCGGACACTGCTCACTACGCAAGGATGAAGCAAACGATGGTCAACCTTCGCAACCGAGCGGACACAACACAGAAACAAAACCCCCCGGTCTGATCAACAATAATACTTTATTTGTTACCTTTAATACTTTCACTTAGATTTATTCTTTAGTTTTGAAGGTATATCAAAATCGAGCAAAACATAAAATGACAGATTTAAATCAATACTTTCACCGAAATTAACTAAAGTTACTTGAACAACGCGAACACGACTCCAGTATATATTTGCGCGTCTCCGCAGTGGCGGAGAGCGGAAGTGATGCGTGACCGTGGCGGTCAGCGGATGGAAAACGACTCCGCGATATTAAGTCGCTGTCAAAAGAGTTTTTGGATGCATTTTCTTTACTTGTAGTGATAACCGGTTCTCATTAGAGGAGATCGTCATGGCACACATGTATGTGTGTTCGTCGGTTCTTTTAAAGGATCAAAACCATTAGAACGAACGTGGAACACAAAGAAGAGGCATAATGGGCATCCAAGAGATGTGTGTAAACAAATCGAATCTTGTCGGATGCTAATGGGTTTGCTTATGCATCGTTCGATAATGAGGGTCAGCAGCCTCTCATTAAATGAAAAAAATGTTTTTCGGATACCACAAACGATATGAATTGTTTATGGTATCGCAGGAAACCTATGTAGGAACAGCGTTCTACTGTTTGCACATGGTGCGAGTTAGAGAATTTTATTGCTGGGAGAAAAAGGTCGCCGGCCAATGTGTACGTAAAGAAATTTATCGTGCACATGGCGAAGTTGGAAAATAGACGGCGCAATATTTATGGTCCCTGTCATGACGGTTACATTGTATGCAAACCGAATCATTTTGTTTACAGGAATTTGTCTGGTACCGAATGTGCCGAATTGGTTTGGAATTCCAGATAAGCAAAGAAAGAAATCTTACGGAAAATTGTATGCAAAGAGATGCATGAAAAGGTAAGTTTTCTTTACAGGGACTTTACGATTATAGCTTGATATAATTAGTGCGTGAAGCATTTTCAGGTGCTTAATGCGATTGCATTAGCAAAAACGTATGCGACTTGGGATGAGGTTATGGCGGTTTTCAGGTAAGTGTACCATGGGGTTTGGCAGCACCGCCACAAAAGTGCTTCCTAGAGCACTCAAATTCTATCGAAACAAGTACTGTGGCGGTTCCATCGAACGCCATTACCTACCGTGCAATAAAGCATGCCTCCCCACACTGCAACCGCCTGCGTGCGTTCTCCCTTTACAGGTTTCCCCCCCTATAATATGCATTCAATGCATCTGCGAAACCTAGCTGAAGGAGAAATCCATTTATGCACTTACGGCAGCATCGCAAGGTACCATTAATTTCCTAAAGCAATTCGGTTTCATCAATAAGAAACCGACATAACACTAACCACCGCAGGGCGCCGTCAATATTCATTGATGGCAAGAAGCACATGAAGCATCCATCTTCCATAAAGGCAATTTGGTTGCATCACCTAGCTATATCAATGAGATATACCCTTACGCGCCAGCCGCACACATTCAGGAGATGTTTTATCTTTTCCTTTTGCATACATGCCTACATCGATCGGTAATCCGACCGACAAATACATGATGGCATATGGCTGGCCGCCCAAGGAAGTCGAGTTCTCTTAAATGGAAAATTTCCATCGAGAATTCGACTGAGTGGAGATGCCACCAGGATGTGCACGATCAGCATAAATGCTTTACGCAGTCGCTGATCGTGTAAACACAAAATATTCGTCGAGATATTAGCACCAGCTGCAACCATGCCAGCTAATGTTCCCCTAGTGGATTTCTGTTAATCCGCGGTCCGCATGCTCGTGGACACACACGATGAGCAGCAGACGCGATCATCGTGTGTGTGTTTCGCGCCCTTGCGCTGGGACCGATGCAAAGAGAATCATCCCCTTGTGTCGACAAGCCAATGAGGAAATTATCTTTCGAAATGAATTAATCGCGTTCTGGATTCCGTGGAAGCAAGTCGGGCCTCCACTTTAAATAAACCAATAGAGGAGTCAGGATTTAATCGTCATAGTATACGGTCGCGCTATAAAAAGGGAGAGAGAGAGTAAAGAGTATCGGGTTGCGTCTCACTAAGGTACATTTATATTCAACCTTCTGTGTGCATCATATTAATTTGTAAATATCCGAAGTGTTGCCAAACAGCGAACTAATTTTATATGTTATCCGTAAACGAAGCTTACATTTTATTTAGTAAAAAGTTGGATGGTGATTTATTTTACGACCGAATAAAGCTAAGGAGAAAGCGAGTTGTTTGTTTATTTATTTTAAGAACGGCGTTCGGAGATCAACCTCAAATTTATGTTCGGCGTCGTGACCAGCGACTATTATCTCAGGAAGCTAGTGAACCGGTGTCCGCGTGGCATATAACTAGGTGTCGGGTAGAGGAAAGAAGACCACAGAATACCCACAGATCTCCTCTGACAGTAGTTCTATTTTTAATAGCTTTTGAAGAAATTTCAAATATTTTAGCCAGGCACAAACTTCTGGATCATTGCATTTATGCTGACGACCTTTATTTCCTGAGCAAAAACAGAAACAACTAAAGTAATGTTCACCCGAGTGGTTAAGGAAATAGTGGTGTGGTCGAACACATCTGGTGCTAGACTTGCGCTTGAAAAATGTAAAATATTGCACATATGTCGTAAATTATCTTGCCCTCAAACACTAACACTAAATATAGGTAATATTACCTTTAACCCGGTTGATAAGTTAAGTATTCTAGGAGTTACTTTTAATAGAAAATATAAATGGAATGATCACATCACAGAATTAAATAAGAGCCTAGCTGACAGAGCCAATATTATTAGTTATCTAGCATGTAAGAAAAGTAGTGCACATATAAACACATTATGTAACGTAGTCCGGGCTCTTTTACTTAGTAAAATTGATTACGGTTTAGCTATATACGGCAGTTGTCCTAAGTCAACGGTAAAAATCATCAAACCAGCCTACCATCATGCGGCCAGGAGGAGTATTAACGCCTTTCCCACCACTCCAATCAAAAACATACTGGCAGAAACAGGTCTTCCAACAATCGAAGAGCAAATTGTAACAAGAGGAAAATGTTATACTAAATTTTCATCTGGATCCATCGCTGAAAAATACTTCAAGTCCGCAATATGCCGACCTACGCCAAAGAGAATACCATCCGCAATTTCTAACATCGTTGCAGTTGCAATTGAAATGAATCTTCCATTGAGGCATTTTACCAAATATCTGCCCTTACACCCACCTTGGACAATCAAAGAGTCGTCTTTCATTCTCGACCTAAATTCGAACGGAAAAAGCAATACCGACAGCAAATTCTTCCGTGCTCTCTTCAACGATATCTCGGCCGAAGTCAGAACAAAAGGATGGACGTTACTTTTCACCGACGGCTCCAAAATATCTGAAAGCGTTTCATTTGCATTTGTCCATGCAGATGGGTCAATTATTAGCACGGGTCTACTGTGTGAGCAAGCATCAATCTTCACTGCAGCACATGCTATTCTGGAAGCAGCTAAAATTGCAGCAAAAACTTGCGGTAAATACATTATCTCAACTGATAGTATATCAGTTATTAATGCTATCCGTAATGATAGATATAATGTCCATGTTATAAACAAAATTAGAGACATCTTCATTCGTTCACCTAAAAAACTCAAAATAATGTAGACCCCCGGTCACACAGGAATACAAGGAAACGAACTTGCGGACAAAGCTGCTGCTATGGCTCACAAAACGCCACTCCATTTCTTTGATACGTGCACCAAAAAAGACCTTTCCAACGCTATTCAAAATATTCACTTAAAAATGGAACAAGACTTATGGAAATCATATGTACACCACTACGCCACTATTAATCCAGAACGCGACAAGCCAATATATCCCACAACCACAACAAAAGCCGCAAACACAAATTTTATAAGATTCCGCTTAGGCCATACAACCGTCACTCATCAGCATCTACTACGCAAAGAAGATCCTCCGATTTGCACAACATGCAACGCAGTCATCGACATAAAACATATTTTGGGCTTAGGACAATGTTCACTGCCCAGTTCGGTTATAAACGATATTTTTAAAAACAACTCTGCTTTATCAATTTTAAAAGCCCCAAATACAGAAAATATATTAAGAATCAACGAATTTGGAAAACTGTATAATATTCCTATATAAATTACATACATTCATATAGAAGAAATATATATAAATACTTTTTTTTTTTATTTGGTAGATAATTACATTTATGGTATATTTTACAACTAGTACTTAAGAGATTTAGGATAGCAATTCCTTTACAACTATAATCTTAAATCTATATAACGACAATAGCACAATTTTAATGAATAACAAATAATAAATTAAGGGAAAACTACAATAAAAAACCCTTATTTGAATCTTAAGACTAATATTGCACGAGCTTCCGGCTATTTTATATAGTAATGACCTCGATATAATTTTCATAGACAGAGTACATATGTAGCTATTTAGGATAACGCAAGACGGGAAACGAGAACATTATCAGAAAAAGAACAATTGGCGAAGAAGTTTCGATTGATTTTGTCAATAAGGAACTCTACCGGTTTAACGTTGGCGTTTTCATGTAGTTCATGTGTCGAATAATGCCATGGCAAATTCAGCAACATTTTCAATATTTTATTTTGACACCTTTGCAATTTTATTTTGTGTGTGCGAGCACAATTACACCATACACGGGCCCCGTACAGGAGTATAGCTTGAAAAATGGTTTTAAATATTATAATTTTATTTTCGATGCTAAACTTTGATTTTCTACACACTTTGTTTATTTTGTCAATTGTGGTAGTGATGTGTTTTTGAAAGATGAGTTTTTTATCTAGAATAATACCTAGATATCTACAGTCTTCGGACCAATCAATATCAACTGCACACATACTGAGCTTAGTGCCATTTGGTAGGTAGCAGTGTTTCCTACATCTCGAGAACCAGACAGCTTGTGTTTTATTACCATTTATTTTTATTTTCCATTTCCTGTATTATACTGCTAGTTTGTCAAGAGCTGCTTGCAATGAGTTGTAGACATTAGTGAATAAGGCACCCGGAGAGAAAATGGCCGTATCATCGGCAAACACAGCTACCTGAATGCTTTGACCTAGACATGGTAAATCTGCGACAAACAATGTGAATAATATGGGACCAAGGACCGAGCCTTGGGGTACACCATAGTGGATTTGGTGAGTAGAGGATATGTCGGTTCCTATACTCACAACATATTTTCTCGAACGAAGAAAGCTCTGGATAATTTTGATGAGCGGTATTGGCAGCTTAAGCTTCAGTAGCTTATAAATCAAGGCATCGTGCCATACCGTATCAAAGGCTTTTTCGATGTCTAGAAGAACCAGTCGCGTTGACTCCTTGTCGATTAATTTACCAGCTATGTGGTTTTTAATGCGCAAGACTTGGCGGATTGTGCTGTGACCACTACGGAAACCGAACTGAAACGTTGGTAAGATGTTATTGTCTTCCACAAAACGATCAATCTTTTCCTTAATGATTTTTTCTAAGAGCTTACTTAGACAGCTAAGTAGACTAATAGGTCTGCAGCTTTCGGGGCTGTTCTTCGGTTTGCTGGGTTTCGGGATAGGTATTACTTTTGCTGTTTTCCAACAGTCCGGAAAATAACAATTCTTAAGACAAGCGTTGAAAATGAACGTTAAATAGTTACTTGCAGCAGGTGGAAGTGCTTTGATTAATTTGTTGTTAATATTATCGAGACCCGCAGCCTTTTTAGATTTCGATTTTTTTATCAATTCTTTAACTTTGCTGATATTAGTTGCGTAAGTACTTTCAGCTGGTATTTGAGAAAGTACATGGATAGTGTTAGCAACTTCAGCTTCAGGATACGCGTCGCTTAGATGCATAGATATGGAGTGGTTCTTACTAAACGTGTTAGCAAGTAGGTTCGATTTCTCCACTGAAGAAATAAACAACTTGTCGTGAACTTTAAACGGAGGAATACTTGACCCTCTCTTTTTCATAATTTTTGATATTTTCCAGAACGGTTTACTTGCTTTGTCAAGAGAGGAAAGGTGTTTATTCCATCACTTGTTCCTATATGTTGGGATTTCGTTTTTAATGATATTATTTAAGACTTTAACAATAACTAGAAAACAATCGATTCTATAACGCAACCATTTTCTTCTTTCAGAGTTTCGTAGCCTAATCAGATGTAAGATATTTTCAGGAAGCGGTGCCTTATCAACTGGAGCAGTGGAACATTTAGGTATCGCAAGATCGGCCACTCTATTGATAACAGAAACAAAATTGTTGCATAGGATATCAATTCTCGCTGCAGGTTATAGAATTTAGGCTGGTATCACCTAGAACCTAATTCGTGTTTATATATGATTTATAACAATTCCAGTTGGCGGCGGAATCATCATCATCATCGGCACTACAACCGGGAACTGGTCTTGGCCTTATTTAGCAAGTCTTGAGGCTTGTTAAATTTTCCATAATGATTTGTTTTTTCCGGGCAAGGTCATTAGTCTTGCGCCAGAGGCTCCCCGACGAGGAATCGAACCCCGGTCTCCCGCGTGACAGGCGGGTATACTAACCAGTATACTATTGAGGAGCTACCACTCAGCCTTTATTCGCCTCTTCCGACAAGCTGGTCTGGCTGTGAGTACATTCTAACGCCCCATTCACATCTACCATATATACATCTTAATCTAGATTGGTTTTTTAGTATGTACATTCTATATCTAGAGTTAATGGTACTGTGCAGTAATTTGGAATATTAGTGATATATAGATCAAGAGTTGAGGGGTTCTTGTTAGCACTCGCTGGGATATAGGTGGGGAGAAGTGGATAAAGTATGGAAAAACTTGGGCTGGATTCAGCAACATCTAGTAAAATGTTACCCCAGCTGTTTGCCCTAAGACAATTCCACGACTGATGTCTGCAGTTTAGATCACCACCAATAATTACCTTGTTTCGAGTGTTGACTCTATACAATTTTTGCAGATCCCGCTTAAAGTGAGTAGATTTCTCAATGTTTCTATTTCCTCCAGGGAAATAGACCGAAAAAAGACTCACCTTGGAGTTGTCACTTAATGTTACATCTATACTAATTTCCTCGATTAACTTAAGGTGCAATGAAGGACGCAAGGAATGTTCTATACATTTTTTCACAACAATGGCGACACTTCCACCACTAGCATGTACCCTGTCTAGGCGATAACAAATGTAATTTTGATGTGAAAAAGAAATGTCTTGTTTGAGCCAGGTTTCTGAAACAAGTGCAATGTCAATATTAAAATTTATCAAGAAAATTAAAAATTCATGCTTTTTGTTTTTGATGCTTCTCGCATTCCAAGTTATGATGTTAAGAGAGTTTCTTAACACGTTTTTTCCGAGTATATGTACTTAATAGCTAATGAAGTAATGACGTTAAATTGGTCAGCTTTAGTTTGATAAGCACTAAGCTTGGTTACAACTTCATTAAGAAGAGAGTTTATCTCGCTAAATGAGAACAGGTTATCATTAGTTAAAGTTTCTGACGGTTTTTTCGTCGTGTGTCGTATCACTGTTGGAAGGTGGCTGGGTTTGATGGAGGCCAGAAGCCCAGGTGGATGAAGGAAGTGAAGGTTGACGCACAGATCGGGGTAGTGGAGGAAAATTATCAATGGATAATCGGTCGGGTACTGGCTGCTGTTTGTCACTCGGAGGCTGTAGGAAGGTTGTATTTCCTGTACCACGTCCGCGTGGGGATAATTTGCGGCGAATGTCTATGTACTGCTTTCGGCTTATGCATTCTGGATCGGTGGATTTATGTGGCCCACTACAATTTGCACACTTGATGACCTCATTTGTTTTGCAGTCGGATGTTTTATGGTTTCCCGAACATATTGCACAGAAGCTATTTATATGACAATGCATCGAGCCGTGACCATAAAGCTGGCAATTGTGACATTGTGTGACCTTACCTGGATTATGTTTTTTAAAGTCCCAGCGAACGATGGTTTTGAACAAGGTGGAGTAGTTCCGTTTTAGTTCGTTTAATTTAACTGTACCGCGTTGAATGTAGACGATGCACAAGTAGTGTTTGTACAGGGCTTTTGTTGACGGATTTAATGTGATGGTTTTAACATCTAGGCACTTAATCCCGAGTGCAATTAACTCATTTTTCACTATATCGTTGCTTATTAAGTCTAGCCCGGATAACACTACCTTTAATGGACGATTTTCCTTACGTGAGTGGGTGAAAAACTCACATTTTAACCGTAAGAGTTCGGTTCTGATTTTATTATAAATGTCCATTGTTGGGGCACATATTTTTTGCCCAAGCGAAATGTTTTTGATTAAGTATTTGTCTATCTTAATGTTGCTCAAAATATCACGCACTTGAGCACTAGTTGTTTTTAATACCACAATTGGCGGAACGGTTTCTTTAGGAAGTTCTGCGCACTGTTCGTCATTGGTCGGATCCATTTCAGGAGAGTCTTCCATCAGACTTTGAAGTGGTTGAAAAAAGTTAGTGTTTGAACACATTTTAGATTTTTCTAGAACTTTATTGTTCACTTTTGAAAGTTTATCGGGAGGTGTTTGGCCTCCAATAACGGGGTCGTAACGCAACCGTTTGCGCTTGATTTTATTTAATACACGTGGCCCAGGGGCCATAACTTAACGGTTATAACACTTGTTCAAATTTTTGTATGCGGAAAACGAGGCAAAGAAAACAAGATAATGATAATTAAATTGTGAAAATTATTGTGAAAATAACGGTTGATTAAGATAACTAGCACGAGCAAAACTGTGAGACAAGTTGTCTGTTTGAAAGTCAGCCAGGTACTCAATCACTTTATTGTTTTTCAAAATATTCCCCATGAAGATCTATACACTTTTGCATGCGTTTGAACCAATTGTCGAAGCACTTTTGCCACTCTGATTGAGGTATCTCCAACACATGCATTCTGAATGCAGCAACCGCTTCTTCAGGTGTCGAAAAACGTTGACCTCTCAGTTTGTTTTTTACGTACGGGAATAAAAAGAAGTCATTCGGTGCCAAGTCAGGACTATACGGCCGATGACCCATCAAATCGATGTTTTGGGTGCTCAAAAATGCAGTTGTCGCAGCCGATGTGTGAGAGCTCGCATTGTCGTGGTGAAGAGTGATCCGTCTTCGGCGGTTGGTTTTCCTGATTTCGTGGATGACAACTGGCAAACAAATGGTTGTGTACCACTCAGAATTGACTGTTCTGCGTTGTTCTAGTGGTACGGTTGCGACATGTCCAGTTTTTCCGAAAAAACAGGCGACCATTTGCCTGGAAGTGCTTCGTGCGCGAACAACTTTTGTTGGATTTGGCTCATCTTGAAACACCCAGATAGTCGACTGCTGTTTACTTTCGGGCTCATACGCGTAAATCCACGATTCATCACCTGTCACGATGTCATAGACGTGTTTCGAAGCACCGCGACCGTATTTTTTGAGCTGTTCTTTCGGCCAATTGACACGAGCCTTTTTTTGGGTGATTGACAAATTGTGTGGGATCCAACGCGCACACATTTTTTTGACAGTCAAATGTTTATGCAATATTGAATGTATGCTGGTCCCACTAACGCCTAAGGTTGTCTCAATCTCACGATAGGTCACATGACGATCTTCCAATATCAGTTCGCGCACAGCATCAATGGTTTTCGGAACAACAACTGATTTTGGACGACCTTCACGAAATTCATCTTGGAGTGAACTACGACCACGATTGAATTCACCATACCATCGATAAACACTGGTCCTTGATGGAGCTTCATCGCCAAAAATTGAATTAAGTTCATCCATGCACTGTTACTGAGTTAATCCACGCCGAAAGTTGTAAAAAATAATCGCACGAAAATGTTGACGATTTAATTCCATTTTTGGGCCGAGATGAATCTTTTAAGTTACTGTAAACAACACAAATAGCGCTCGTATGTCAAATCGTTCCGAGTGCGTATAACCTCAAAAATGTCCAACTTTACGACAGAGCTGTCAATTGCCGGATTGCAACACTAGGGTTGCCAAATCCCGAAACATAAGAGGCAACCCCCGTATGAGGTTAAGAGAGTTTCTTAACACGTTTTTTTTTCGAGTATATGTACTTAATAGCTAATGAAGTAATGACGTTAAATTGGTCAGCTTTAGTTTGACAATCACTAAGCTTGGTTACAACTTCATTAAGAAGAGAGTTTATCTCGCTAAATGAGAACAGGTTATCATTAGTTAAAGTTTCTGACGGATTTTTCTTCGTGTGTGTCGTATCACTGTTGGAAGGTTGCTGGGTTTGATGGAGGCCAGAAGCCCAGGTGGATGAAGGAAGTGAAGGTTGACGCACAGATTGGGGTAGTGGAGGAAAATTATCAATGGATAATCGGTCGGGTACTGGCTGCTGTTTGTCACTCGGAGGCTGTAGGAAGGTTGTATTTCCTGTACCACGTCCGCGTGGGGATAATTTGCGGCGAATGTCTATGTACTGCTTTCGGCTTATGCATTCTGGATCGGTGGATTTATGTGGCCCACTACAATTTGCACACTTGATGACCTCATTTGTTTTGCAGTCGGATGTTTTATGGTTTCCCGAACATATTGCACAGAAGCTATTTATATGACAATGCATCGAGCCGTGACCATAAAGCTGGCAATTGTGACATTGTGTGACCTTACCTGGATTATGTTTTTTAAAGTCCCAGCGAACGATGGTTTTGAACAAGGTTGAGTAATTCCGTTTTAGTTCGTTTAATTTAACAGTACCGCGTTGAATATAGACGATGTACAAGTAGTGTTTGTACAGGGCTTTTGTTGACGAATTTAATGTGATGGTTTTAACATCTAGGCACTTTATCCCGAGTGCAATTAGTTCATTTTTCACTACATCGTTGCTAATTAAGTCTAGTCCGGATAACACTACCTTTAATGGACGATTTTCCTTACGCGTGTGGGTAAAAAACTCACATTTTAACCGTAAGAGTTCGGTTCTGATTTTGTTGTATATGTCCATTGTTGGGGCACATATTTTTTGCCCAAGCGAAATGTTTTTGATTAAGTATTTGTCTATCTTAATGTTGCTCAAAATATCACGCACTTTAGCACTAGTTGTTTTTAATACCACAATTGGCGGAACGGTTTCTTTAGGAAGTTCTGCGCACTGTTCGTCATTGGTCGGATCCATTTCAGGAGAGTCTTCCATCAGACTTTGAAGTGGTTGAAAAAAGTTAGTGTTCGAACACATTTTAGATTTTTCTAGAACTTTATTGTTCACTTTTGATAGTTTATCAGGAGGAGTTTGGCCTCCAATAACGGGGTCGTAACGCAACCGTTTGCGCTTAATTTTATTTAACACACGTGGCCCAGGGGGCATAACTTAACGGTTATAACACTTGTTCAAATTTTTGTATGCGGAAAACGAGGCAAAGAAAACAAGATAATGATAATTAAATTGTGATAAGTATTGTGAAAATAACGGTTGATTAAGATAAATAGCACGAGCAAAACTGTGAGACAAGTTGTCTGTTTGAAAGTCAGCCAGGTACTCCCAAATACATATTATTATTTTAACTAAATATTCAATTAATATTTGTGCCGATAGCCACTGCAGCTTGTGCTCCTTAATTAACATTAGCATGGTAATTTCTTTATGTAATTATTTTGTTAATAAAAAATAATAATAATAATAATAATCACCCCAAAATTCAAACGGGTATGAACAAATTCTTGCATTCTTGCTTCTTGTAGCAAGCCTAGAGGGCGCAGGTATGTGAAAGCAGTTCTCAACCGGAATGAGTAATTGGAGGTAATTTGCCAAAAGTTGCAAAACGTCGGCCTATTTCAAGACTTGTGGCCGAGGGCACGGCAATAGGCCGACCTGCACACTGTTCAAGCACGCGAACGGAGTATGTACACATTTGTGCGTGCCTTTTACACTGAAATACAATTTTCAAAGATAAAAACAATACGTTTTTCTTACTTTGATCCAACGATTTTATATATCAATTATAAGCTGATAGAACAGAAAAGTAAAGCATTTAAATTATCTAAAAAGATATACAGAAATAATTATAAAAATGTTAACGGTTGTGAAGCTACAGAAATGTATCGCAACCGGAAATAATTGAATTATAATTTGTCATATCTATCGATTTGTTTCTACTTTGCACTTAGAGAAATATTAATCGCATCAAATAGCAAGTATTTTAAATTACTTTTTGGCATGATGAAATTATAAAGTAAAAAGTTTATTTTCGACGGAAAAGAACTTTGTGTAAGGCATCAATATCGATCTCGAGTGGCGTTTTTCCAGAAGTGGTCCTACTGGAAGAATTAGAACTGCAAGAGACAGCTAATTAATTGATATGATCTACATGAATGAGTAATCTCAATAACTTGCCTTAGTTTCATTGCCGGAGCTGTGGGCTTACCAGAAGGTCTTGGGTTAACTAATAGACATTTCATTGGTTGACCATCCAGTTGTCTATTATGGTAAGTATCAACGGCCTTCTCTGCATCACTCAAAGTTTTGTAAGCAACTTCGGCTATTCCAGGGCGAACCAAATGGGAATCATACAGATCACCTAAATCTTCGAACAGCTCTCTAATATCTCCTTCGGTAACATTAGGATTCAAATTACTAACCACAATTCTGTAGCCAGAACTGCTATGGCTTTTCTGTGGACTCAATGGATTGGAAAATATTCCCATTGACAAATGCCGATTGGGTGCATGTTCTAGTCGAGAGCGCATTTCATATGATAAATGAGAACTGGGCAATGGAATGTACCTTCTTCCATAGGATGGACTAATATCTCTTATTGGTCTAGTACGCATTCGATCCGGAGATATATGTCGCACGGTCCTTCGTGCACCGACGTCAAGTGGCGGTGAAGGTGATAGGTCTGATGTATGTCGTAAAGGGATGTTATACAATTCGAAGGGGTCATTACCATTCGAGTCCCATAATGGGCCGCGGGGATCATCATTTCTGAATGCCTTGTAAGCTAATTCATTTTTAACTGCACGCGCTAAATGAGAATCATATTTTTCTGAAATATAAAAGCAAACAAAAAATGAAATATTTATAACTTTGATTATATATTATATAACTTTGTTTATCCATATAAAATAATACAAACTACCTTTTTTATATTCTTTTAAATTTAAAATCATCTGTTCGATCATGCGATCAACACATTCCAAAGATTTTTAGACTACCTTACCTTAACAAATGAATGAATTGCATAGCGCGAGTATAGTGATTTGCGAAGTAGTGAAATACATGATTCGAATCCGCACTATGAAAACGTTACAATCAAAGCACCAATGTATCATACCACGGCTGATTGAAAACGAGGGTGTCTCAAGAGAATTCAAATCACGTTCTTCACTACTTCATTAAGGGGAGGTCGTCATCATGACCGACCAAAAAACCGATTTTTTTTTCATTTTTTGTGGTAAATTATATGTAGAATACATTCCCAAACCCGTTTGTTTGAATATTTTTTTTTTAAGTTATGGAACAAAAACGAAATCCACAGTTTTAGTCGAGCGGTAGTTCTTACATCAATATTTTTGAATTGCGCGTCCATATATCCATACCAAGGCAAGTAGAGTTACCAAAAGTACCACCAGATGTCGCATGTATGCTATGACTGCGACAAAATTCGAGGGTACGACTCTATACACAGTATATTATTTTAATGTTAGCACAGAAAATTCGTTAATAATATATTTAATCGCGTTTCTAGAAAGATTATGTTTTTCAAACTGCTGGTCAAGATTTCTCAAAAACTACTTGACTTGCCTTTTTCCTTTTTTCATTTTAAAATAGATTTGAGTGGACGGCGAGTGTTCGGACCTGTATCATGTTAATTCCTGGGTGCCTCAAGGTTATATTTTGGCTCCAACCTTGTTTTTGCTTCACATAAATGATTTGTTGGAGTCAAGGGATAACAGGGTGTTCAGTTTTGCGGATGATAGTACGTTTGTTTCCTCTTTTCCGAGTGATCGACCGATTAGTACATCAACGTCGCACCAGCTGAGATGTAGCCAGATCGACTCTCTGAATCGGGATCTGGCTAAGGTCTTGCAGTGGGGCAAGGTCTGTGGGGGTTCTTTAAGCATATCCAAAGAACCACCCATTTCCCTTAATCCAACTTCCCATTTCCCACATCAAATATAAACCCACGGCAAGATCATCATCTTGCCACGGCATCAAACAATATAACTTTCTTCCATTCAGGACCATTCCCAAAAACCAACAACAAGAAATACATGTTGGTCATCGTGGATTACTTCAGCAAGTGGGTGGAAGTTCTTCCAATTCCAAATCAAGAAGCAACAATCGTCATTGAGCAGCTTATCAATAATTTGATCAGCAGATATGGAGTTCCCTGTGAGCTTCATTCCGATCAAGGCCGAAACTTCGTAACACAGATACTTCAAGGCATCTGTGCGGCACTGGGCGTAAGGAAAACCAGGACCACACCCTTACATACGCAGTCAGACGGAATGGTCGAAAGGTTCAACCGAACAATAAAGGAGCACTTATCGAAGGTCGTTAGTGATCATCAACGAGATTGGGACAAATATGTACAAACCTTTCTCCTGAGTTATAGATCGGCTAATCACGATACGACAAGCCATTCTCCAGCAAGAATTATATTTGGACGAGGGATACGATTACCAGCCGATCTGCGATTCGGAATACCTCCAGACGCCATAGATAAGGCTGAACACTGCGTAGCCGAATGGAGAAATCGCCTCGATGAGGTTCATCATTTGGTTCGAAAGCAAATCAAGGTATGAAGTGACAGGATGAAAACAAGGTACGATGTTCGAGCCAACGCATCCGGATTTAATGCAGGCGATAACGTGTGGCTTTATACCCCTCATCGGCAAAAGGGAAGGTCTCCGAAGTTGCAGCAACATTGGGAAGGACCGTATAAGATTCTCACAAGAATTAACGACGTTGTCTATAGGATTCAGCGAAGACCGAACGCCAAGATGAAAGTGGTACATCGTGACCGACTGGCGACTTTTTGTTAACCCAGAAGACCAGTGAACTTAGTTCGGGACGAACTAATCTAGGCGGAGGGTAGTGTGACGCATATGACAATCAGCTGTGATATCTGGCAGGTCTCCAAAACAAAGTACTAGAATATTCTAGATAGTACTGGAAAAGCGGAGACTATGAGCAGTAGAAAATTCGAGGCTATGGAACGGAACGAAACGGAACGCCGAATCAAAATGAGGAAAAACGGCATAAAAACGTCGCACGCAGATCAGGGCAGTAAGCAGTAAGGAAGCGATAAGCAAAGAAGGGGAGTAAAGAAGCGGAGTAAAGAAGCGGAGTAAAAAAGCGGGGTAAAGAAGCGATAGGTACGAGGGTTGCCTTTTATATTTCGGGATTAGAGAACAAAAACAAATATTGATCATCGAGTATCACTCTATTGTTTTTCAAAATATTCCCCATGAAGATCTATACACTTTTGTATGCGTTTGAACCAATTGTCGAAGCACTTTTGCCACTCTGATTGAGGTATCTCCAACACATCAAAATATTCCCCTTTTGTTGGATTTGGCTCATCTTGAAACACCCAGACAGTCGACTGCTGTTTACTTTCGGGCTCATACGCGTAAATCCAAGATTCATCACCTGTCACGATGTCATAGACGTGTTTCGAAGCACCGCGACTGTATTTTTTGAGCATTTCTTTCGACCAATTGACACGAGCCTTTTTTTGGGCGATTGACAAATTGTGTGGGATCCAACGCGAACAAATTTTTTTGGTCCCACTAACGCCTAAGGTTGTCTCAATCTCACGATGGGTCACATGACGATCTTCCAATATCAGTTCGCGCACAGCATCAATGGTTTTTGGAACAACAACTGATTTTGGACGACCTTCACGAAATTCATCTTGGTGTGAACTACGACCACGATTGAATTCACCATACCATCGATAAACACTGGTCCTTGATGGAGCTTCATCGCCAAAAATTGAATTAAGTTCATCCATGCACTGTTGCTGAGTTAATCCACGCCGAAAGTTGTAAAAAATAATCGCACGAAAATGTTGACGATTTAATTCCATTTTTGGGCCGAGATGAATCTTTTAAGTTACTGTAAACAACACAAATAGCGCTCGTATGTCAAAACGTTCTGAGTGCGTATAACCTCAAAAATGTCCAACTTTACGACAGAGCTGTCAATTGCCGGATTGCAACACTAGGGTTGCCAAATCCCGAAACATAAGAGGCAACCCTCGTATTAAACGATAAGTCTCGAGAGAGAAAAAGAGTCACCGAATTATTAGCGAAATATCAAGGAACGGTTGTTATTAACAGACTAATAAAGTGTTTACAAAGAAAATCGATTTAACGGCTCTTATTTATTAAAAATAATTAATCCAGCGAACCCTAAGCTCGCTACAATATTATTATAATTTACCTCAAGCGCAATATACTCATGCCAAGTTTTTTTCCAATTTTCAGAACACTTGTTATAGTCCAGTTCTGGATTGAGTTTCAGTGGGACTAACTATTAAACTTTTATCTTCTCAACCTTGTCGAAATGATGATCTTGGAGAGGTCTTATGGGTTGAGGGAATAGCCAGAAGTCACAATGCTGGTGCTCAATTAATTGAGTATGACTGGTGTGGAATTGAATTGGTCGATATTTTAAAGAAAACTCCCAAAGAACTAAGATCTTCTTAAAATTAAAATAAAGTTTCAATGTTTTTGGATCCAATCGACAATTGACTGATCTCAGGCGCAGAACATCTATCACTACGATGTTTACTGATTCGACTGATATACCAAAATCGACTGATATAAATGTTTGACTTCCTTGACGTTGAATCAGTTGAAGTTTATGATCGGGTGTGAATCATCTTCAACACGTTCTCGCCTTCCAGTCTAACATATTAATGCCAATCGTACACTGGTGCTTTCGACAAAATCTGGTTACCAAAGGTATCTCACAATATTGTCAAATTTTCTGAAGCACAAATTCATTATGGTCAGAAAATGTAAGACAAATTCTTTGCTCGATAAATTTAGATATGGTAAAAATCGTCGATCTCGCTTTGGTTGGACAAGCGTACGTATTTCATAGAAATACTAAATATTAAGAATACTTAAATTTGATGCAGCTCTGTCGCAGTGTTACTAAATTACAATATTTTTGGCCCGCGCAATTTGACTTGAAAATTAGTCTTACTTTTTGGACAATGAGGCTGTCCACCATATATTTCAGGTGCTGAGATACGAACATATATTTTTTATAGAATTCAATTTCAAGTAGTCAATATAGCAACATATTAGAAAGTAACAGAAGGAAAACTATATTTCCTAAGCGGTACGTGCTAACTAATAATAAAGAAATTTAGTTAATATTTGAAAATACATGTGCATTAAAACTACCGCTAGTGACATAATAAAGGACGTAAAACCAAAACTCAGGGAATAGTGAATTCAAAACATAAGCCCACATTTATTTATTTAATACGAAATAAATAAATTCTTGACTACCAAGTTGCTATTACTCACTGTTGCGGGGTTCCAAATACTTCTTAAAAAAGGCAGAAGGATACTCCGCCACTGTAAAATAAGAATTCCAAATATTTGTTAATACTAATCGAAACAATTATTAGATTTTTGAAAAGGTAATCGGTCAAAATATATCAAAAATGTATCATAAATTTTATTTATCACTCAAGTTTATTCTAGAATTCACCTGTAAATAAGGCGGTTCACACATTACTATCATATTAGTTTCGAGGAAAAGTACATTTTTTACGCTTATTTCAAGACTCCAATTAACATGATTCGAATTATACGTTTTTTGTCAAATACGCACTGTTTTGTTTTATAATGTATTGCCACTTCAAAGGAAACTTCATAATGCCTTCCTCAGCTTTGATCCTTATTACCGTTTAACTCGACTAAGCCCATGAGCTGTCGTTGTCTAGTCGGACACAACATTTCTCCTGTTGGGCAATTCTGGGAACTAAAACAGAGAACGAGGAACTGAGACTCAAGTAGATTTGTATTAAGGTATGAGTGCAACGGAGTCAAGCTCGTTTGGTGGCAAACGATGAGAAAATGGCTCGATTGCTGGCAAAAAGCTTTTCGCACAAGATTGGAATGGACTCTAACGACGTTACGTACCTAATCCCACACACACTCTCTCTCCTAAATTATAACAAGTAGGCGAAACTACTACTACTTTTAGTACTATTTATTTACTTGTAGGAACACGGAAGTTTATGACCTCACCGACTCGACTCCGCCATCGTTCCCTGTCCTCTGCACTCTCCATCTACGCTTGACCGGCCGATCCGACCTCCTCAAGGATATTCACTTTATTTATTCATCTTAATGTGGTATAAAAGAATATTCACAATGTGATATAGAAGTATCTACTTTATTTGTTCATCTTAGAACTTAATATCAATTTGAGCTGACAACCACTCACGGATCACGAATTTCCCATCTAACGAACTGTGTTCTCATTTTCACGAGTGAACTGCTCTGATTGACTGTGAATTATAGGACCAAAGAAAGAAGAGAAAAGAAGAGCAGAAACTATTGCAAGGGTCTCGAGTTCGAAGCTGTGGCACCGTGATTCCTGTGGTGTAGTGCTTTTCGAAAAGTAGGCCACGGGGTGGAACTTATTGTTAACCTGCCACTGCAGGATAGTGCCATAACCAAGTGCGCTAGCATCATAATGAAGTTCTGTCTCCCGATCTGGGCTATAAATAGCTAACACCGGAGACGAGACCAAAGAACCCTTCAACCATTGAAAGGCACTTACACATTCAGCAGTGAAATTAAACGGGGCGTCTTTCTTTAAGAGATTATATAAAGGCCTAGTTATTCGGGAGAATGAACAAACAGACCGTCTGAAATAAGAAATTAAGCCAAGGAACGAATGCACTTCTTTAGGATTTTTTGGTACCGGGTAGTTAAGTATAGCTTTAAGATGAGATTCACTCGGTTGGACACCGCATTCAGTTACTTTATACCCAAGGTCTGCCGCTCTGTCTCCTTCCATACATCCTGCCTCAAAGGACTTTCCGGTCAGGCTCCTCTTCGCTCATTCGAGCTAGGTGTCCCGCCCACTGGAGTCTACCGAGCTTGATTTTTCATACAAGCTTCAAGGCAGATTGTTTACAACTCGTGGTTGCAGCGTCTCCGGAATCGTCCTCCCTCACATAAGGGGCCAACAATTCCCCTTAAGACCTTCCTCTCGAATGCGGCTAAGAGTTCAGAGTGCCGTTTATTGAGCACCCAGGTCTCGGATCCATACATGAGTACTGGTAAGACCATGGTCTTGTACAGTAGCAGCTTGGATGCTCTGAATAACTTTCGAGATTTGAGAGCCTTGATAGACCATAGTAGGCTTTGTTGGATTTGATCAACCGTTCGCGTATTTCTTTTTCCATATTGTTATCGGCTGATACTATTGACCCAAGGTAGTTAAGGGATTGGACTACTTCAAATCGTAGCATATCCGAAACGGCACTTGGAAAACTTAAGCTCTAAGCCGTTTTCTGATATACACTGAAGAACGCGTTCTAATAGTTGAAGATGATCATCAATCTTAGTACTCGCCAGGACTATGTCGTCCATTTATTATTTATTATTTATTGGCCTGTAACCCGGAACTTCATGACCTCACCGACTCGACTCCGCAATCGTTCCCTATCCCGTGCACTCTCCTTCCACGCTTGACCAGCCGATCCAATCTCCTCGATAGTATAGTGGTTAGTATACCCGCCTGTCACGCGCGAGACCGGGGTTCGATTCCCCGTCGGGGAGCCTCTGGCGCAAGACTAATGACCTTGCCCGAAACAAACAAAACATTATGGAAAATTTAACAAGCCTCAGGGCTTGCTAAATAAGGTCAAGACCTGTTCCCGGTTGTAGTGCCGATGATGATGATGATGACATCTGCCAAACATATATAGTATGCATCAAGTCACTGTACAAACATCATTTTTTTTAATCCTGTTAAAAATGTCAAATTTTCTACCAGAAAATGATGATTTGCGGAAAGCATTAATTTTTTTGTTTTCATTTGAAGAAAAGTGCTGCAGAGTCGCATCGAATGCTTGTCGAGGCTTATGGTGATCATGCTCTATCGGAAGCAACATGCAAAAGATGGTTTAAGCGGTTCAGATATAATGATTTTGATGTGCGAAATGAAGAACGTGGAAGACCACCAAAAAAGTTTGAAGACGCCGAATTGCAAGCAATATTGGATCAAGATGACACTTTAAGTCAAAAAGAAATGGCATAAATGTTAAATGTTGCACAACAAACAATTTCTGACCGTTTGAAAGCTATGGGAAGATTCAAAAGTGTGGAAACTGGGTGCCACATGAATTGAATGACCGGCAGATGGAAAAGCGAAACACCACATGTGAAACATTGCTTCTACGACACGAAAGGAAGTCAGTATTGCATCGAATTGTGACTGGTGATGAAAAATGGATTTATTTTAAAAATCCTAAACGCAACAACCTGGATACATCCAGGAGAGGCGTCAACATCGACTACAAAGCCCGATCGGTTCGGAAAAAAGACAATGCTCTGTGTTTGGTGGGACTAGAAGGGGGTGGTGTATCATGACTTCTAAAACCTGGCGAAACTGTTGATGCGCAACGCTACCGACAACAAATGATCAATTTGAACCATATATTGATCGAAAAACGACCAGAATGGGCCACACGACACGGAAAGGTAATTTTGTTGCATGATAATGCTTGTCAAAGAAACAATAAAAGCTCTCGGCTTTTCGTCGATGGGACACGCATTGGTTGAGCAGCATTTCAATTCCTACGAAGAAGTCGAAAATTGGGTCTCCGAATGGTTTGCCTCAAAAGACGACCGGTTTTATTGACGTGGTATCCACAAATTGCCAGAAAGGTGGTTGAAATGTGTAGAAAGCAATGGCCAATACTTCGAATAATTTTTTTTTACTTTCCCAATTACAATTTAGTGTTTTATTTTTTTTAAATCACTTCATACCGGTACACCTATGTGTGTTCCCTGAGGTCCACCTGCTCTCGTCGTAATCATGCATTTTGTTTTGTTTTCATTTATTTCTAGGCCCACCTCTTCTGCCGCTTGCATGATGATTTCACTGTTTTTACTTACAATTTCTAGATTATCGCACAGAGCGGCGATGTCATCCGCATATGCGAGCACTTGTGTGACCCCGGTCAGGGAGGATCCGGCCATGTTGTCGTCTTGTACCTTTCTGATGATATACTCGACCACAAGGTTAAAAAGTCATGGTGAGAGGCCATCCCCCTGTTTTAGTCCGTCTCGGATTTCAATGGTTCTGAGAGGTGATTTACTATTCTAACTCACTAAAGTAGGCGAAACTACTATAACAAAATAAAATAAAAAAGTGGGAAGCGAAAACTTAAACAAATAAGAAAAATGTTTTTGCCAAAAATTTGAGTTGAAAAAAGGATTTTGTTCGCCGCAAAAGTCAGTCAAGTTTTTAATTGTCAAAACAGAGACCGCTTATTTAAAAATCACGAGAAAAGAAATAAAACAACATTTATCAACTGGGGTTTCAACAAACAACGACCCTAGCAACAGGAATAGCGGTTCAACTGTCGAAATTTCTGGAAGAAACCAGAGACAAAGTTGACAAGATGCTAAACGATATCAAAACTGATGACATTGTAAGTCTGCCGATGGCGAGGTGCACGAAGGTGTAATAATATATTCAGTGAGGCTATTGGGGAATAGGAAATCATTTCAACCGAAGTCGATCCATGTATTTTTTTTTTTTTATAAACCGTACGTGGCGTTTCTAACAGATATACACACAATATGCAAGCAAATAGTGAAGAACACCGAAAGGAAATTCGAATAAGCAAAAACCATCAGAGCCGTATATCATAGCGATAACATAACAATTCCACATCAGTTGAGTGTACTTGACTTTAAAAATCGAATTCGTACACGCGGCAGTGGCCTGATGTGTTGAGCATTAGTTCCATTTTTTAGTGATTCTAACCGTCATAGCGTCAGTTCGAATCACGCGTTCTTCATTATCGTAGCAAACGCTATAGGTATATATTAGACTTCTTGAGAAGATTTGGAAAGACCGTTATATTCTATCCATTATACCTATTAAAACGCCAATCGACATTGGGATAAAACTGTCCCGGCCTAAAACAAGCTGAATCGCTCACTCTACCGTGAATTGTCCTGTATTTGACCACCGCAACGGAACCCAGCATTGCATACGCAAATTCTTTTGAGTCAGTTCCCGACAAACCATTTGCGAAAACACTCAATCGCCGCAAAACGCGTTTTGTATTGCCTAAAACAGATTCCTGATGTGCTCTGTGAGTAGGGCCTTAGAATATACTCACAGCTATGCTGGCTTGTCGTAAAAAGCGACTAAAGGCGTAGTGATAAGTTAAGTTTCAACGCCGTGTTGCCCTGTGGAATACCACCCCATCAAGCTATAGGCTCTGTGAAATGGCCACGAGAAATCGGTTGCTATCTTTCGAAGCTTGGCAGATGGTCTGATCCGAAAAAAAGTTGGTATAATAAGTCGGTTCTAAGGTGAGATACCACCCCATCACGCTGAACATTTTGCGATATGATCGCAAAAAAGTCTTCGAGCATGTTTCAAACGTTTGGCTGATGACCTGGACTGAAGTTGAGGTGACACATGATGATGCTGCCGATATAAAGAATTCCGGATATGAACTAGTTCCCCTTTCAATAATACACGATAATTATTGATTGCTCATTCAAGCTACTTTATCGATAACCAATTACGCTCGTAAAAGCGCAATGTGGTCGCGTTCTCCACTTTGCTCCACGAACCAGTTCAAGCATGACCACGGTCACTACCGTACATTAACCGGCTTCTACATCTTTAATATTTCATGAATTTATATTTTATTATTCAAAACTGTGTCGTATTATTTTCTTTATGTTGTTCCTCTGCGTTCCCAACTCAGCATTATCAAATACCATCAGTCGTCAAAAATTAACAATTGTATCTACGCTATGAAACAGAGCAAATCAGAGCAAGAACAGACTCAACATATCAGATTCCAGGCGCCTGTATGTGAGGAGCTACTATTTAAACTGTGGAAATGTCGATGGTGTAGCGCACGAAGGGCCAATCTGCACCAGATTGGCCCTTTTTGCGCTACACCATCGATGTGTTCTTCACTATGGTTGCATGTTCTTATGGTGTATCGTGTCTCTTGGAATCGCCACGCGCCCACTTGATATAAAATTATAATAACTAATTACCGACTTATTCTATTAGTTACTATTGTTGGAATCAAAGCGAAAGCTTAAAACCAAAGCCTGAGACCACGGCCACCTGAAGATGATGAGCTACTATTTATTCTAAAGAATTGCAATGTTAATTGCTATGGTGTATGTCTCTGTTCGATTTATCTTTTTGTGCTGTGTTCTTCACTATGGCTGCATGTCACGTGGAGTGTCGTATGTGTTGTAATCACAACACTCCCACCTGATAGAAAATTAACTGATTATCAACTTATTCTATTTGTTGCCCTTATATTTTTAATTGCAATTATTTTTTTTTTATGTTTCGCCGAAGCCCTTCCCGTCGGATCATGGCGTTTTGCTATTCCCTTTCAATACTTTTGTTACATTCATCTCCACCTTTTTAAAAACATACTTCTGTATTCTTACCATCTTCCATCCGGTCCATGTTGTCGTAGTCCACATACCCTCGAGGTATCTTAATAATGTCAGCCATAATGTCCACACTAGGATATCTAGTATTTCGACTTCTTAAAATTGACGCGCTCCTAGCCCGTCGTTGGGCAGTAAACAAGGCTTGCTTCTTGTCCAAGCGCAAACGAGCATCGCTGCTGGTGCGAGCAATTTCGGTCAATTTATCTCGGGCATCACGAATCTTTGAACGATTCTTGGCGATTATTTTAAGACGGGCGTCCTGGACGCGAGTGCTTTTAGGAAACACTTTTCCGGGAAAAGTTTTACTGAAATTCAAAGAAGTTGTTTCTTTATTTGGTGATAGACTTGCTAATAATCAACTTACCTTGGTACTCTTCTCGTAGATTGCGCATTGGATCCAATCTTCTTTTTCTTAATGATTTCGTCTAGACTCATATCCATAACTGGTTGTTCTAATTATTGTAATTATATTAATAAAAGCCTTTTTTAAGAACTGACTGACAATTGAATGACAACTATAAAACAGCACTGCAAAGAAGTAAACAGACTACATAAACTGTCACTTCTACCACATCCAATTGCGCTGTAATGTCATGTCTTTTAGTGATTAACACCTCTCTGAACGCATTCAGTGTTACATTTGAACGAAAACCATTAATAATTTCTATAGTAATGATATTTAGATATATTATTCAAACCTGATATATCTTTCTATTGCGTATAAAAAGTGTTTGATCATCCGTAACAGGGAAATACTGTCAGAAAATACAACCTTTTCTGTTTTCCTACTCTTGGGCGTATTTTTTTTTGGTTTACTTTTAGCCAGTGATGTATTGGTAAAATAAGAAGTAAGGGAAAGCATAGTAGGAGCAAAAAAAAAGTCCAATTTTCAGCAAACTATTTTTTTCCATGTAAGTTTTTATTTTTTCTTATTCTTACTATACAAAATATTAACAAACACAAAAAAAAGAAATTCAAAAAAAGATGAAAATCAAAAAGATATTATTAATGTGTAGTACACTTATGGTGTACTACAAAAACTCCCAAATAGGATCACACGCATTTTTATCATTTGCCTCTGCTCTTTTAGTTTGCTGGTCAGTAGCGGATCGATGAGAACGCAACCAGGTTTTTACGTAAAAAATTGGATTCCAAAATTCCAAGGATGGTCCATGAAGTTTAATAAACAATAAATTTGCAACATGATCAATTAAAATGCGTGATCTTATTTCCGTTACAATTAAATTCATGCTGCTAAAACCACGCTCGCATTCTGAAGAACTGCAGGCTATAATTTTAGAATATTTTTTTAAAGTTTCCAAATCGACCACCACAAGCCAAGTAATCTCTAAAGGCATTTAATGTTTTCCCCAAGGGTAAATTAAAGCGTTGGCAGAGAAATTCTACTTCCCTTTCTTCAAATTCCAAATTAAATTCAGATGGCCATTCGGTTGGTTCAAGAATTCGCAATTCTTTAACAATGTCGGAACTGTCGGAAGTCAAAATTCCGTCTTAATCTAAACAACTTGCTGATGTGGTGTTTAGCCTATTCCTCATATTATTAATAATACTGTGACGCATATGACAGTCAGTACTGGAATATTCGGGAAAGTCCAAAACAAAGTACTGGAAAACTGGACACTATGGATAATAGAACATTCAAGATTATGGAACGGACGGAAACGAAATACCGAATCAGAATGTGGGGAACTGGTATAAATACGACGCAGACGGCTCCTAAAGTTAAAGTTATAAGTAAGACAGTGAAGCAAGCGATAAGTCTCGAGTGAGAAGTAAACAGTAAAAGACGCGATAAGTACGGAAGCGATAATAAAGAAATCGTTAAGTGTACGGTATAAGTAACGGTTGTATTACGGACTAATAAAGTGTTATATAAATTCAAAATCGATTTAACGGCTCTTATTTATTTTAAAATAATTAATCCAGCGAACCCTAAGCTCGCTACAATACTAATTAGGAATTGATATCTGTGAATCAATTTTGCCATTTTATTATCTGTTAACGTAATTGAAGATAATTGCATTATTTCACAAGCAGAAGCTGCTTCCAGCGACTTCTTTCCTTTCTCAGGATTTTTTAAATGTTCTAAATAAATGATTGTGCGGCGAATCAATTTGTCTGCATATACTATTGAAGTTTCTCTTTTTTGTAATGCTTCTGATAGAATAGATAGCTCGAATAGAACATCATACATTAAGACCAAATCTTGAATAAATTGTTTCGATGATATTCTTTTATATAATCCATTGAACATGGATTGTTCCGTCTTAGTCCGGTTGTTGTTTTTACTCGCATTTTCGAAATGATGGGATAAAGATGACCAATTCTGCTAAACTGCTGATACAGTCCTAAAGGAGCTGGCCACCCATCTGACGTTAAATATACGTCCAATACGTTTAATTTCCACACCGAGCGCAGCTGCACATGTTTCAATTTCTCTTTGGTTTTTCGGAGATTGACTATATAAGGAGTATAACTAAAATTTGAAAATAATTAACCCCATTAACCTCAGAAATAGCATCTCCTACCGACAATTCGAGCATATGGTTTAGACAATGCCATCTAATTAGATTCGGATATTTCCGCGTTAGTCTTGTTCCTACTCCAGATTTTCTTCCTAACATAACACTGGCCCCATCGCTTGTAAATGAAATTAAATGGTCTTGTAAATAATTATCACCAAAACCAATTTTCTCCAAACATTTTAAGAGAACCTCTGTTATGGTGTTAGCTGTTTGACCCTGCAGTTCAATTAAATCAACAAACAAGAAATGAGGATCTTTCATTTTATCGATCTCGCATTTTAAATATATAATAAGACCTGACTTTTTACTTAAAGTGTTAGATTCATCTATGATAATAGATACGTTTCCTTCAACTTTTACTATTTGTTGACAAATTTTGGATTTCATTTGAATTCCTATAAGATCAATTATTTCTGTAGCACTAAATCTAGATCGTAATCCGCGAGCTATATTAGATCCATTCATTTCCTGAAGTTTTAATAAATCAAAATGATCAGAATATGGACGATCATGTTTAGCAATATAATAAGCAGTTCTAAAAACCTTACTGGTGCTACAAATTTCAGAATCATTCAACTTATCTACAATAATTTCAAGCTTTTGCTCGTCTGCCTCTTTTAAGATTCTCTCAGCTGTTGTATGTGAAATACTGTTACAATGTTTGTGAATTTTTTTTCGCAAAGAAATTAGTTGTGCAGCTTTATCCTTTCCATAAGCTGATACCTGAGTGTCACTCCATTCTTTGGAGATGCTTACCCCCCGCGCCTTTAAAGGTCCTAAATTTTGAATAGCTGAACAACTCAGGCATCCTCATTTTTCGGAATCGCATTTTAGCCAAGTATTTTTTTTTATTTTCAAAGCACATATCTGCAGTCCAAATACTCGGCCAGTTTATTACTGGGGATTCTGCTTCTTTTTGAAAATTTTCTGTTGATGTTGATGGAATATTCATTTGATTTTCCTTAGTTTCGAGCACTTGTACATTTTCTTCTTGTTGCGTTTTAAGTTTTTTTTTCCAAAGAAACTGCCCAAAGTGGGTTGTTTACGTTTTTCGCTCATTTTAAATTTTTAATAGCTGATATATTTTTTTTAACTTAAATTATTTAATTAGCACTAAAATATATTTATATCTTTTGAAATATTTAAATTTCCTCAAAATATCTCACTTTTTCGCTGACCTCTCTCTAATTCTTTCAAAAAAAAATGTTTCTCCTCCTGTCAACGTTGACGTCGCAATTCAACCTCGACGGCGTTCGACTTCGAAACTTGTGAAAGTCTACACCACCGAAACCGAATTGGGTTTACACACAAGGCAAACAAACAAATTATAACATTAAATAAATTAACACTTAAATAAATTAAATAAATATAGAAATTAACACAAAAAGCAAGATAAATACTCTGTTAGTTAACATATTTTTTGAAATGTTTTTCAAATTCGCCAATTTAAAATATAATTTTCATTTGCAGTTAAAAAAATTTCTACTAAAAAAGTACTGGAACACGTTCCGATTCTGAAAAAAGGTAAGGGAACGTCGTTCCACAGCGTTCCCCTCTCAATACACCACAGCTTTTAGGATCACCACCCAGTTTAATTCTGAAATCGCATTTTTATGAAGGAAATAAAATTGTATTATTATTGTTATTATTTTGTCTTAAATAAACATAATGAATAAAATTTTGTGAGCCATTAGTCTCCACTGCTAGGCTCATTTTTTTTACACTAACGCACGCACAAAAGGGGATTTTGAAGTACCCTTAAATGTCAGAGCACCGTGCGAGCGGTTAATTTATTGATATGTAATTTTGAATAACTTGTTAATAATAAATAAATAAATAAATAATAAATTTTGTTATCTAAACTAATTACTTCTATTTTTCTGAAAGATGTGTAAAATTTAGAAGGAAGTACCACTGTTAGATGTGATTATGGTAATAAACTAGTAACTAATTTTATAATCGCCAGTATTGCATGATGACTTTTTCGAGAGGCGTTGAATAAAGACTGATACTACTGTCGTTGTGGGCAAATATGCACCACCACAACGTCTTGTGTAATATCCCTAAAACTTGGAAGAATTTGCTGTTCTGCGATGATTTAAAGAGTAATTTAAGAGCTTTAAAGAGAACACTGTACAGCTTTTTCTATTCATTGGGCACTGGCACTTATTCGCATGCATTAAAAATTAACCCAACACCCCATCATACCAAGGTAATTTTACCTGCATGCAGTTCGCTATAGGAAAATCAGATTCGCGTCACCGTGAATCGAAATGTTCTCATAGCCTTGGGGTAAAGAATTTTGCGACGTTGTATTTTTCATCGTCGTTGGCTTGGCGTTCGACTGCGACTGGCGTCAGGTGGCTGTCTGGAGGACAGCTATGATCGTGGGAAGATATGTGGAATTTTGATGTAGATTCTGGGTGTAAATAGGGAGTTCCGTGAGGAAGAAAATTAATTGGGATCAGAAAGTACACTAAATTAAAAGGAATTAAAGATACATTTAAACCAAACAGTCGGCCTTTTGTTAATCGAAAAAGTAAAAGTGGAAGTCCCCAGCCATAAACAATATCGACCCAAGAAGGAAGTCCCCGGCCAAAAGACGAGCCGGAAGTCACCCACGGGCTTAACAGCCGAAAGTCAGTAAGTGTTGCATATAAGCATATAACACCAATAAACATAGCAGGTATATAAACCCAGCTCTATTCGGCGTTGATCGTGGCCGAATTCATTCACCGAGACAACAGTACCAGAGAATAAAGGAGGCAACGGGGGAGGATGGCGTACGTTTTTTGACGACTGTTAAAAGAAGTCGTTCGTTAGTAGTAGAGTCGTAAACAGTCAGTCGCTAGAAGAGCTTTTCAGAAGACGTTCGTTGGCAACATAGTTAGTAATAGCCAGTCGTAGTGAGTCGTGCGAAGTACGTTACATTTTGGTTGTCATTCGTAAATAGTAAATCGTGAGGCGTTAAAAAAAAGTCTAGAGTCGACAGTTGTCGCTGGTAGTGTATTGAATAAAATAAAAAGAAGGAAGCTGTAACAACGAACGATTGAGTTTTCTTTTCTTTTGGCAACCGGCCTGTGTTTTCTGTTGTTAAGTTACTTTTAAGCTGAATTTATTGAACAATAAATTGATCTTTTGTTTGACAAATGTGCGAATACATACAACAACATAAACACTGTTACAATAGAATGTTGCAATTAAGAACACAAGGAATTCAATAAATACATTTTGAAGAATTTGTTGCCAATACAATTTTATAAAACGTTACATTTGGCGCAGCCTAGGGGAGGCATACAAACATTACTTTACATTTTATGTGAATACTTTTATTATGCACATACACTTTTAACATTTCGTAACATTTTCGTACTAGTATCGTGTGGACCTATGTAAAGTCTGGTGACGGTGCTTTCATGTCGAAAGCGATCTCCAGTGGAAAACATTATTACTATCCATGAAAGGTTTATCAATACGTCCCGGATATAAAACAGCACAGTACACAATGGATTGAAACAGGTGAAGCGAGCGCAACAATCTGCAGCGAAATCACTAGGGATCACTCTCTGTGATTATCGCTGTACGGTGTACTCAAATTTCTTCACAAGGATAGATGGGCACTGCGGGTTATTATCACTACGCAAGGATTACGTCAGATCTCCGTAACCACCTTTTGTCGACAAATAAGTACATTCGATTGTAAGTGTGCATGAAAGGTAATTTATAAAACTAATGAATAGAGCGGGAAGTGATAGAACGAAGCCCCGCATTCATTTTTAAGGCGTAATACGAGGGAAAATCATATATAAACAAACATTTTACTTTTTTGCTTAACAACAAATTGCGAACTAGATAATCTTGTGCGTGGCTGTTGTTTGTTTTATGAAGACTAGGGGAATCAGCTTGGCTAGCGTTCGCGCTAGACTTCGTAGCCAGTACAGGCATGAGCGAGCAGGAGGTACATAGAGGTCTATTGCGCAACGGATTATTATAAAAATTTTAACAAATGAAAACGTTAAACTTTCGGAAATTTTTTCTCGATTGAAGGCACAGTTTGGTGATGATACATTGTCTCAGAATCGTCTGTATACGTGGGCCAGAGAATTTAAAAGTGGGCGAGGATGTATCGAAAGCGGAACTCATGATCGACGCCCAAGGACAAGTCGTACAGATGACAGCATCCGTGCCGTTCGAGAGCTTATTGATCGCTTACTACTGTCAGTTGTTACAGTCGGCAAAAGCCGCATATCGAAACAAAAGACGAGGTATGTCCATTCGAGATGTCATCCTTCTTCACGACAACGCCGGGCCTCACGCCGCATCCTTGACAAGGGACACATTGGAAGAAATGGGCTGGGAAACCCAAAGAACACTTATAGCGCAAACTAGTCTCCCAGTGACTATTTTTTGTTCGCACCCTTGAAGGAAAAAAATTCTAAAGTAATGAAGAAGTCCAAGAGCACGTGCACAATTGGCTAACAATTCGCCCTAAATCGTTCTACGAACAAGGGATATTAAAGCCTCCAAATCGTTTTGTTTTACACTAACGCACGCACAAACGAGCATTTTGAAGTACCCTTAAATGTCAGAGCACAGTGCGAGCGGATGGAGAGGAAGTGGATAAGGAAAGGAGGTATCGATGTACATTAGTCTTAAATACCTGGACATTACAACGACGAGGAAACACATGATCAGGTAGCGCATTCCACATTCGTGAGGTTCGTCTAAAGAATGTCTCTATGTTTATTTGTGCGCGTGAAGTTGACTTTCAACGAGAACTGATGCGCATTCATAGATTGATGGGTATCATGGGAAAGTGTCTGAAGGGGTGGAACACATTTAGTAGGTTCAGTTGAGCCACGAGCGTAGTAATATCTATAGAAAAGGGATAGGCATGATGCGTTGCGCCTATGTTCTAATGACGGAATTGATCGAATCACATCTGGGTCCCCAATAACTTTTACTGCTTGTTTTTCCATCCTATCGAACACGTGTAGTGCAGTTTTGGATGCGCCTGACTAAATATGGGAGTTGAACTCAATTTTGGGACGAATATACGCCTTGTAAATAGTGGTCAAGTTGGATAGAGTGAAGCATCTTTTGCATCTCTTAAGGAACCCCATGCATTTGGCCGCACTTTTCGCAGCTTCTCAAATGTGGTCGCTCCAATTTAGAGTCGAATTAATTAGACTACCGAGGATTGATAGTTCCTTGGCTTCGTCGATGGAAGTGCCGTTCATCGACAGTATATTTACTTTGGGGTTCGCCTTTGACGAGAAGAGGCAACTCTAAGTTTTTAAGGCATTGAACTCTTCTCGATTAGATAATCCCCACTGATATACCTTATTGAGATCTGAATTCAATGTATCAAGCATAAGTTGGTGGTTGGGAGTGACGTTCGAAGAGTTTGGTCGGGAATGTTCATATGAGTATAAGAACCTCAACGTGTTATCATCAGCAAACGAGTGAATTGAGTTGTGGGTAATGGACAAGAGGTCATTAATAAAGATTAGGAAGAGTGTGGGTGAGAGTAGCGAACCCTGGGGAACACCTGCATTAATTTGATGGGAGACAGATTTGACACCATCAGGAACCACTTGAATATAACGGCCAGAAAGATGGTATCTTATCCATTGGATCAGGGAATTGTCCACTCTATAGGAATGCCATTTTGAAGGCTTTGTCGAAGGCTTTTGAAATATCCAATACGACTACCTTGCATTCGCCGAGGTATTCGATGGAATGGCTCCACTTTTCGGTAAGGTACTGTGGGGGTGTAGAGCGTACGGCACTGATTCTCTCTTATGCCCATCATCACTAAAGTTCCGTCGAAAGTTAATCACCAAGGACCCGATGGTCACGCACCGGACACCACAGCAAAAGGAAGAGTAAATAAAAGGGCACTGGGGAAGTTTTTGTTGTATTACGTTTTCTTTATTTTATTAATTCACTTATGGTCTCTGAACATTAACGGCTGTGGCATGGGAATTCACAATTTAATAATTTGATATCTCTTAGTTTATTCCGATTTTTGTTGTTTGTATACGTATATTTATCCTGCTTTCTTTAGATTTCTGACACTTGACTTCCGAGCAGAGCACGTCACATCATGTCAACATTACTATTCCTTCCATTCTTTTGGGCACCAGGTTGGTTTCATATTAGAAACTAATGTTGTCTTTACTTCGGTACAAACAAAAGGACAACTCGACTCACGGACACTGGTGTGTGAGTTAGTTGTAACTCAACGTTCAGCGTTGTGACACAATCCCGGACATCCACGACTCTGGGATGAACGCGTACTAGCAGCGCTAAGGGTAGCAGGAGAAGAAACCGACTGGCCCGGTTGATAAATGAATTACGACTTTTAGCGTGTGTGCACGCGGCGGTGGTTGTGACTCGACTGCCGTGTGACTCCTGTGGTTGAGCACCGTTTGGTGGGTGGATCTCGACTGACTAATTACTAGCGAGGAAAAGTCCGTCGCGTTGTGGCAGTGGAGTCATGGCTAAAATCAACTCACTGCCATTTACTAGGACTTTGAAAAGGGTTGCTATGCCTGTATAGGAGATTTAGTTCCGGAGAATCATCGCCGTATAGGCTGAGTTGGATTCTTTCGTTGTGTGTACCGGGAAATAGGTTTCGGCGGAATATCCAAGTATGATCAAGGGTCTCGATCGTTGCGATGGTCGTTTCGTGGAAAGGCGACGCATCATGCTAGTGGCTTTACCAGTAAGAGGGAATTGGTGTGGTTCTACATGGTTTAGGTGGAATGGAAGCCGAAATGGTTTTCGGAGGAACTAAATGTTACTTGGTTACAAGCGAAGAGATAGTTTAAGTAAGAAGTGAGTCGGAATGATTTTCGGGGGAAATTGGGATTGTTTGGTTGCAAGCGAGGGATATACTTTAGATGGGATATTAGCAGGGGCGGTTTTTGGAAAAATGTGTGCAGCTCGATGTAGCTGATGGAGATGGTGAGTATTCGGTTGTAAATTTGAATATGCGTTTATTACAAGATATGATTTTCGGGGGGAAATTAGAATTGCTTGGTCGCAGGCAAGGAGTATAATTTAGATAGAGAATTAATCGAAGCAATTTTGGGAAAATGTATGCGGCTCGGTGTAGTTGATGGAGATGGTGGGTGTTTCGTTGGAAATTGGATATGCGTTTATTACAGCTTGGGAAATGGGTTCTTGGTAGGTTGGGGATGTATGCAATTGCTGGTTTGGGGAAGGATGCTGTTACATATTGGGGTGAGTTTTTGCATGTTTGGAAATGGATTGCAGGTAGGGTTAGGGTGATGCGCTGTTAGCGCTCAAAACTGGTTGGCATTGTGGGTTGGCTCTCCATGTGGTATAGAGAACCCCCACAGTACGCCATCAAATCTCCTGCGGACCAGTTGCTACGAAAGCCATATTGGCGGTCATTGAGGATATCATTTGATTCCAGATATTTCGAAAGTTGATGTTTGATAGGTGATTTATTACCTTGAAGAGAATAGAAGATAGTGCTATGGGTCGATAAGAAGAAAGGGATGATTTGTCACCCTTTTTGGGAATTGGCTGATTGTCCAGTGGATTCCATCTATTCGGGAAACGCCCAGTGGAATAAACCAAATGGAAGAGCTCCGCAGTGGTTTGGAGAGTTAAGAGGAACATCTCGTCAAGAGAATTGGAGGAATTCCATCAGGACCAGCGGATTTGTTTGCGCTTAACTCCTTGACTGCGAAGGCAAAAGTACGCGTTCGGTAGCAAATCTGGCTCATGGTGTGCCGCTTATGCTCAAGTTGAGGTGGAACTAATGTACTATCAGACAGCGTTGGGTTCGCTGCAAAATGTGCAACAAGTAGAATCGCCTTCTCTATTACACTGTTGACTGGTCTGTCATCGACTTTAAGCGAATGGATGAATGTATGAGGAGACCGAGTTTTGAATGTTTTTCATGAATGCCGAGAAGTTTTTACTATCTGTGGGAGAGTGTAGTATTTTTTGTCTCTCTGGTCATGCAAGAACTTGACGCGTTCAATATGCACATTGCAGTCATTTCCTCTCTTAAATGTGTTCCGGTTTTCTTCAGTATTGTTTGATTTATACAACCGGAAGCTTAACTCTTCCTATTTTCCTTTGAACATGGCCAATATACTCTTTTTTAGCAACAGAAACATTTCCATGCGGATTTTCGTCAACAATTATTTTATATTGTAGCGAGCTTATGGTTCGCTGGATTAATTATTTTAATAAATAAGAGCCGTTAAATCGATTTTGAATTAATGTAACACTTTATTAGTCCGTTAATAACAGCCGTTTCTTGATACTTCGCTTCTTTACTTATCATTTCCGTACTTATCGCTTCCTTACTTATCGCGTATTTTACTCATTACTGATTACTTCACTGCTTACTGCTTACTTATCTTCCGGATCTGCGTGCGACGTATTTATACCGTTTCCTCATTCTGATTCGGTGTTTCGTTTCCGTCCGCTCCATAGCCTCGAATTTTCTACTGCTCATAGTCTCCAGTTTTGCAGTACTTTCTAGAATATTCTAGTACTTTGTTTTGGACTTTCTAGAATATTCTAGTACTGATTGTCTTATGCGTCACAATATTTGAGGTTTTCGAGTCCCTATCGCCAATGTAATTGACGTTTTCACATTATGGAGTTATAGCGTTTGCGATGATAGTGAAGAACGTGTGATTCGAACTGACGCTATGACAGTTAGAATCACTAAGAATTTAACCAATGCTCAATACATGAGACCATTGCCGCGTGTACGAATTCGATTTCTAAACTCAAGTACACTCAACTGGTATGGAATTGTTATGTTATCGCTATGGTATACGGCTCTGGTGCATTTTCTAATTCGATTTTCGTTCGGTGTTCTTCACTATTTGCTTGTGTATTGTGTGTATCTGTTAGAAACGTCACCCTACTCCCCCCTCAGTAACTTTGTTACGATCAACTTCGTGTGCGAACGACGGAGCGAGTAGTGAACGAGCGAGAGGACGTCCGAGCAGGCGAGTGTGCCGGTGCTCTATGCGTAATTCGGGATCGTAGTAGTAAAACCCTGTTTACTATGGGAGAGTGTGTGTTGTATGTACAAAATCACGTCGGGTTGTTGCGTTAAGCAAGGATAGTGAAGACGGTGATTTGAACATACGATGAAACGAGTGAGAAGCGAAGCAATGAAGCATTAAGCTACTGATCGCGTGTACGAATTCGAGTTCTAAACTCCAGTACAATCAACTCATGTGGAATTGTCATGTTATCGCTATGGTATACGGCTCTGATGGCTCCTCGATAGTATAGCGGTTAGTATACCCGCCTGTCACGCGGGAGACCGGGGTTCGATTCCCCGTCGGGGAGCCTCTGGCGCAAGACTAAATGACCTTGCCCGGAAAAAACAAATCATTATGGAAAATTTAACAAGCCTCAGGACTTGCTAAATAAGGCCAAGACCGGTCCCCGGTTGTAGTGCCGATGATGATGATGATACGGCTCTGATGCATTTTCTTATTCGATTTTCTTTCGGTGTTCTTCACTATTTGCTTGTGTATTGTGTGTGTATATGTTGGAAACGCCACAGAGTGATTCGGGCGCTGGAACATCTCGACAGTGTCGACCTCCATCTTATCCGCTGGACCCTCACGATTTGCTTCACAATGCAATTCATGGTCAGCAAAACCTTCTTCATATTCTGCAGTTCCTTCTTTTTTCCTCCAATATACACACACTTTACAATTCTTTGATTTCACACAAACAGCCAACACTTTACCGATATACCAACCAATTAGCGTAACGTGTCCGATAAGAGAAAGAAGACCTCGCTTTCTCCACGAACCATTGCCAGATGTGTATGTTGTATTCCAGAATACTACCCTTATTAAATTTAACACTGAATCTCCTAACACATCCTTAAAAACTTCACTTAACATATATTACATTCTCACTTAATACATACCATTCATAAACATTCACAATATTACCAGTTACAGCACACTTAATAACCTGCACCTTTTTATTTATTGAAAACATAGTAACTTGGATTTTCGTCCAAATGAATTGTTGTTAAAAGTCAGAGAGAAAAAATATAGAATAGAGGAAGTTCAGAGGAGATTTGGAAGTGAGGACTGTCAAAGAAAAATTTATTGATAGCTGTGAACACAATTTCCGTTGATTTTTTATTAATTCAAATATACATTAACAAGTCGATGATTTCAAATCGATGGTTCTGTCTATAACGAATTTTTGTATATCGGTGATAGAGGAATGTCTAATACCGAAAAGAAAGGTTTTACAAAATTAAGCAATTAAAAATAAAAAGTCCCCGCTCTTCCCTCAACCGAGGAAGCACGGCGACGGACCAAGACACTGGTGGCAGCGGTGGGATACAACCAAAGGATCCCAAATAAAAAGAAGAAAATAAGAAGAAAAAAAAAACAAGAAAAAAAAAAATTTTTTTTTAAACAAAAAATTTAAAACAACAAAAAAATGTTTATAAGAAGAAGAAAAAAGTAAACATAAAACAACGAAAAACAAAGTAAACAAAAGAAATTTAAAACAAAAAAAAAATTAAAGTGAACACAAGAGAAATAACCAAATAAGAAGAAAAAAAAAATGTTTCAAGAAAAAAAAACCAGACAAAACTACGAAAAAAAAAACATAAAACAACGAAGAAAAAAAACATAAAACAACGAAAAAAAAAAATCCAGCAAAAGACCAGGATATTCAACTTCTAGGGCGTGAAGTCTGCCTGGCAAGAATAACAAAATAATATAAAATAAAGAAAGGAACACAAAGAGGAACTCTACGACACAACAAAGAAGAAAAAAAGGGACAACAATAAGAAATTCAACAAGACTTCTATCAACATCTAGAGTAGTAAGAAATTTTTTCAATATTTTGTTTTTTCTCTCTAATTTTTTTAGGAATATTTTCTACTTGGAAGCTTTCCTTTTTACTAACATACATTTTTTTCGATAGAAATTTCTATCTATATTCTTTGAAAATTCTCTTTTCAGTTTTTTTTTTCGACGACATTTCCGTTTCTTTTCCTTCTCGTCGAAAATTTTCTTTCGTTTCAGTTTTGGGTCCAAACCATATCGTTTCCATATATATATATTGAATAATAACATAAAGGCCATTTTTTCATAAACCATATTTTTAAGAATTGATAACAAATTTTCGCCATACATTATTTTAAACTTTCACTATTACACGAGACAGGCGGCTAGGCAGGGGGAAGAACAAATCCACTATCAACCGATACACATTAAACCCCCTGAAATGGCTCTCTCTGTCGGAATTTCTGATGTTTTCAGAATCGTCCCTACCTTTGACGGGAAACCCTGCGACTTAGGTAAATTTATTTCCGGGGGAGATATTTTATTTAGATCCATAAAGAAGGCAGACCCGGATATATACGAGACATTTTTAGATCTAGTCAAAAATAGACTAGAGGGTCATGCTTACGATCTGATTAGGTATAGCCAAATCGCAAAGTGGGAGGATTTAAAAGATAAACTCGAATCGGAATATAAAGAGGAGCAATCTCGGTCGACGGCACACAATGAGTTGATTTCTCTGAAACAACGCTACAGAGAAACCGTCCGGGAATACGGCGATAGAGTCGCGAATGCTCTAAGGACTTTAAACTCTGCCACGTGTGAAATAACAGCAGACGCGGTGGTTAGGGAATTCTTAATGGAAGAAAACAAAAAATTGGCCGTACAAACATTTGAAGATGGACTAATGAACGAACAGCTAAAGATACTAGCTAAAGTCCATGGGGGAAATAATTTAAAACAGTCGATTGCACATGTAGTATCACATGGTGCTCGAATGGACAACTCTCCCAGGTCATATCAATACAATGAAAAACCTACATTCAATAGTATAGTCTGCCAAACCTGTGGTAAGTCAGGGCATACACAGGACACATGTTATCGGAACATGCAATCCAACTATTTTCCGAATAGACAACCCATAAAAAGGGAATATAACATTTTTTGCAATTTCTGTGGACGGAATAATCACACAGAGAACGAGTGTAGATACAAGATATCTAGGAATGGAGCGCCTTCAACAAATTACCAACAAGGTACAACAACGCGTAACCCATTCCGAAATAATCCTACAAACTCTGAAAATCGTTTTGGTGAAAATTCTAGGAGCACCAATAGACAAAACGATAGACAAAATGTTCACTTTTCTCGGGTGCAAGAGTCGGAAAACGAGGCCTGACGCCAACCAAAATTTATGGAAGACAGACCAAAGTTTTCTATTTACAGCATTAGATCTTTGGAAATAGATAACGACCATTTTAATGAAGCTCCTAGCCAAATTTACCCTGAGCCCACATACTCCTATAAACCAAGCCATATAAACGAAGATAACCCTGTCCCTAATATAAAGACTCCGATTCATACTCCCATTCTGGAAAACAATTCAGCAACACAGACTGAAAATCCGAAATTTTCAGCAGTATTAAAGACTGAAATCGCTAATATCTCAGATATCCCTATTGACAACGCAGACACTTCAGCAACCAAGACTGAAAACTCAGCAGTATTAAAGACTGAAAATTCGGATCCTGCACAAAATATACAAACAGAAACCCCTAATATTCCGGCTATCCCAATAGACAACCACGGCACTTCAGCAACAAAGACTGAAAATTCAGCAGTGTTAAAGACTGAAGACCCAATAGTTGCAATAAAATTCGAAACCCAAGTCAGTTCAGCAGCTAATACTGATGAACAAATCTTTTCAGCAGCAAAGACTGACGGATTAAATGTTTCTACAGCAGATATAACTGAAGAAATAGTTCAAACAGCAAATAGGACTGGGAACCAAGATGTTCTAACAGCTAATAAGTCTGAAGAACTATTCGAATCAGTAAATGAGACTGAGAAACTAAACGATCCATCAGCAGTGAGTAAGACTGAAAAGGTAGACGTTCCGACAGAAGTTAAAGCTATAGAAAATGATGACATTGAGCCGAAGACACTAAACATTTTAAATAACGATACTGAACAGCAACACGAAGTAATGAAAATTGAAAATAATAATTCAATTAAAGAAGTTAAAGCTATAGAAAATGATGACAATGAGCCGAAAACACAAAAAATTTTAAACAACGAAAACAAACACAGACACTTACTCAAACACGATATAATAAGTAATGAAAATAATAATTTAACTAAAATAGGTACGGAAAAGGAAAACCATATAAGTACATTACAAATTCTTTTTTTCAACAATAAACATTTATTCAAACACAAAATACAAAAAAATAAAAAGTTACACAATCATTTAGGACATTTGAAATCAGTTCTTAAGAAGATTTTTGGTATTATGCATTTCTATACAATAATCATAGTAATAGGCCCAGAAATTTAAGGAAAAGATAAACACATAACAAATGGCCTTTGTTTTATTATTCAATATATATGAAATAATCTAACAATTGTAGGAAATGACGGAAATGAAAAAAAAAAAAAAAAAAAAAGTTAATGAGGGGGACGAAAGAAAGAAAATTTTAGAGGTAATATATATTGGAAATTTTAGAATTAATATATATTCGAACGGAAAAGGAAAGAAAGAAAATTTTATTGGTAATATATATATTAGAAATTTTGGAATTAATATATATACGGAAATGAGAATTTTGAAACAATAATATTAATATTATATATTTAATATAATAAGTAATAATGATTTTTAGATAAGAAAAGAAAAGGTTCCAAGGAGAAATATTTAAATTTAGTTAATATATAATGTAAATAGACTATTTTGGACTATTTTTCTAGTGTTAAGAACTTTTTGAGTATTGGAAAAATTTAGTTAATATATAATGTAAATAGATTAATTTTCTAGTATTAAGAACTTTTTGATTATTGTAACCTTTGATGAAAGATTAATTTTGAAAACCTTTGTAATGTAATTGAACGAAAATCCAAGTTTTTAATTAATCTTAATTTAATATATAGTTACTAGAAAATTATTCTCTTCAAGGATAATTTTCTTTCTCGAAGAAGGGTGGGATGTTGTATTCCAGAATACTACCCTTATTAAATTTAACACTGAATCTCCTAACACATCCTTAAAAACTTCACTTAACATATATTACATTCTCACTTAATACATACCATTCATAAACATTCACAATATTACCAGTTACAGCACACTTAATAACCTGCACCTTTTTATTTATTGAAAACATAGTAACTTGGATTTTCGTCCAAATGAATTGTTGTTAAAAGTCAGAGAGAAAAAAAATAGAATAGAGGAAGTTCAGAGGAGATTTGGAAGTGAGGACTGTCAAAGAAAAATTTATTGATAGCTGTGAACACAATTTCCGTTGATTTTTTATTAATTCAAATATACATTAACAAGTCGATGATTTCAAATCGATGGTTCTGTCTATAACGAATTTTTGTATATCGGTGATAGAGGAATGTCTAATACCGAAAAGAAAGGTTTTACAAAATTAAGCAATTAAAAATAAAAGGTCCCCGCTCTTCCCTCAACCGAGGAAGCACGGCGACGGACCAAGACATGTGTACTGTACGCCCATCGCTGTTATTGTGCTCTATAGACAATACTTTTCCTTTTTCAGTTGCACTTGTTAAACATAAAGTGCGCACATGTTCGGTAGCAATCGCAATATTAGAAATAATCTTATCGTACGTTATTTATTATTATTAGTTGTGAAGATATTACGTTTTCTAAAAAAATGCGTTTTTTTTCATACCTCACTCAGACGTCTGAGTTTAACTCACAGTGTTACTCGCCGATAGTTTGTTAATGTCTCGGTTACGTAATTTTATGAGATAAATTATTAGCAATCAATATTTGATGTGCATATTGTCAAATAAGACTTTTTAAAAAATATTTGTAGATAATATAAAATAATATATTAAGTACTATAAAATGTATATAAGTATGTACATTGTAATGTATTATAAACAAGGGAAAAAAACAGGGTCGATTAACTGAAATACAATTGTAAAATTTTACAGCTGTAATGGAATGTTTTTTTTTTTCCTGCATACAACTTTATTTAAGATTCATTTGAACCGAATTTAACATTTCAATTGGCTTCAACATTCGACAATCTATTACTTGACCAGATCACAATAGATAATCATATTTGGCAACTTGGTGTATCTAATGCAATTATTCAGCTAGTACATGTTTTCACAAACAATACACAGAAGTAGATTTATAAAAACTTTTCACTTTCCGCGTTATCTGGTCAAAATTTTTAGGCGAAGGGGAACCCAGGACAGAGGATGAATTCAAAACAGGTGCATTACTGACAGACCCGTAATGATCTGGTTCTTACCTAATGTCACATAGTTTTGTGGATACGCCAAGAAAAGGAGGTAAATTCAACAAATTTCCGCCTGTGTAAATATGTAATTATATATATTGATACTTGAAAAACGCTACACACAGACACAATATCAAGCTTTGCAACAAGGATTTTTAATGTCCTAAGTATTGTTCATATTTTTAATGGGAATTGTAGTGGCAGAAAGTGAACAGAAGCTCTTCGAAAATCGAGTAAAACATCTGAAATGTGAAACAGAATAAAAGGAATTCAGGTATTTGCCAGGTAAACAATATTTGGTTCCACGAATTTACTTTTCTCATTTCTTTTGCCAGCTGCATATATGTCGTTAACATTATACTTGTTATTATTATTTTGCCGTTGTTACTATTTTATTTATTTTTTTGTAGACCAACCAGATTGTTTTTGTGTAGTATGCCTGTGTAGAAAGAAAGATAATCGCCGTTTGGCGGCATTTATAAATCCTTTGTTTATCGAAATTTTCCAGTGATTGCATTTTATTTCAATATGAGATTATGTTTTTCTTTGTATATTTATTTATTTTGTGATGACTTTGAATTTCGTGTGAACGCTGAGCGTGCAGTGCATATAAGTTTCTCCAACAAAATTGATATGTGACGCACAGCCATTTAAGAAAAGGACGTGATATATACCTTTAATGAATATTTGCGTTTTTAGTGAAACCACATAAAGTTAGTTGTATTATCAGCCAATTTATAGCGCGATGGTTGTGCGTTAGTCTATATTAACAATGGAAATCAAAGAACAAAAGGCAAATAAAAAGGGTCATTCTCCTGAAAGTGAATCAGCTGTTATGTAGATCTGCCAAAGTAACGACCCAAGCCACGAGCGATCTTAGCATTCGAAATAACGCTCGCACTGATAACAGGTTCTCAATGGAAGACTTTTGAATAATTTCGAAAACACGCAGTGGATCGGCACGTGTAGAGCACATATATAATATATTACGCGCTATTTGGTGATTAGATGCCGCCTGTCGCCACGCATTTGTATTATGTGGTACTCTTCTTTTTTTTTTTTTTTGTTAGCTAGATGAGTGTGAACGCGGGTGAGTTATAAAACTTATAGGAAATTTCACAACTTAAGCACTGAGTCTTGAAAATTTAATCATTCCCATTCTCAGCGAATTTGGGCGAAACCGCAATTGGTTTTTAATCGCTTAATTATTGGATGAGATTCTGTTTTGAAACCTTTTTTTTGTTTTTTATCAACTTCAAATGGTCAAGATTACTAACATTATTTTGCTATTCGTATTATAATTGTTTTTTATTTTTTATAATCATTATTATTATGGTTTATTTTTTATTATGATTACTAATATTATAATTTATTATTATTACTGCGATTGTTAATATTGTATTAATATGAATATTATTCATAGGTTATTATTGCTATCATTATTACTAGATTATTGTTATTATTAATATCATCATCATCGGCAATTCAACCGGGATCCGGTCTTGGCCTTATTTAGCAAGTCTTGAGGCTTGTTAAACTTTCCATAATAATATATTTTTACGGGCAAGGTTATTAGCCTTGCGCCAAACTTTCTCAGGATAATTATTATTAACATTGTTATTAATGTTATTGTTATTATTATATATATAAAGATTTTGCTACTACGAGGGTTGCCTTTTATATTTCGGGATTAGAGAACAAAAACAAATATTGATCATCGAAAATCACTTTATTGTTTTTTTAAATATTCCCCATGAAGATCATTTTGCATGCGTTTGAACCAATTGTCGAAGCACTTTTGCCACTCTGATTGAGGTATCTCCAACACATGCATTCTGAATGCAGCAACCGCTTCTTCAAGTGTCGAAAAACGTTGACCTCTCAGTTTGTTTTTTACGTACGGGAATAAAAAGAAGTCATTCGGTGCCAAGTCAGGATTATACGGCGGATGACCCATCAAATCGATGTTTTGGGTGCTCAAAAATGCAGTTGTCGCAGCCGATGTGTGAGAGCTCGCATTGTCGTGGTGAAGAGTGATCCGTCTTCGGCGGTTGGTTTTCCTGATTTCTTGGAAGACAACTGGCAAACAAATGGTTGTGTACCACTCAGAATTGACTGTTCTGCGTTGTTCTAGTGGTACGGTTGCGACATGTCCAGTTTTTCCGAAAAAACAGGCGACCATTTGCTTGGAAGTGCTTCGTGCGCGAACAACTTTTGTTGGATTTGGCTCATCTTGAAACACCCAGACAGTCGACTGCTGTTTACTTTCGGGCTCATACGCGTAAATCCACGATTCATCACCTGTCACGATGTCATAGACGTGTTTCGAAGCACCGCGACCGTATTTTTTGAGCATTTCTTTCGACCAATTGACACGAGCCATTTTTTGGGCGATTGACAAATTGTGTGGGATCCAACGCGAACAAATTTTTTTGACGGTCAAATGTTTATGCAATATTGAATGTATGCTGGTCCCACTAACGCCTAAGGTTGTCTCAATCTCACGATAGGTCACATGACGATCTTCCAATATCAGTTCGCGCACAGCATCAGTGGTTTTCGGAACAACAACTGATTTTGGACGACCTTCACGAAATTCATCTTGGAGTGAACTACGACCACGATTGAATTCACCATACCATCGATAAACACTGGTCCTTGATGGAGCTTCATCGCCAAAAATTGAATTAAGTTCATCCATGCACTGTTGCTGAGTTAATCCACGCCGAGAGTTGTAAAAAATAATCGCACGAAAATGTTGACGATTTAATTCCATTTTTGAGCCGAGATGAATCTGTAAACAACACAAATGGCGCTCGTATGTCAAAACGTTCTGAGTGCGTATAACCTCAAAAATGTCCAACTTTACGACAGAGCTGTCAATTGCCGGATTGAAACACTATGGTTGCCAAATCCCGAAACATAAGAGGCAACCCTCGTATTATCACCATTGTAATAATAATAATATTTATTATTATTATTATTATTGTTTTTATTATTATTACTATATAATGATATTGCTACTGTTATCACCATAGTAATAATAATAATTATTATTATTATTGTTATGGTTATTATTAATATTAATTAATATTAGATTATTGTTATAATTATTATTATGATTTAGTTATAATTATTATTATGATTGTTATCAATATTGCAATTTTTATATCGTTAATATTATTATTATTATTGTTATTATTATTATTATTATTATTATTATTATTATTATTATTATTATTATTATTATTATTATCCATAGTGTTATTAATATTATTGTTAATAATATTCTTCTTATTATTATTATTAATATTATTATTGTTATTATTATTATTATTATTATTATTATTATTATTATATAATGATTTTGGTACTATTATCACCATTGTAATAATAATAATATTTATAATTATTTTTTTTATTATTACTATATAATGATTTTGTTACTGTTGTCACCATAGTAAAAATAATTATTGATTTTGTTATAATGGATAGGATAATGTGTTCACGAATTTATTTTCCGCGAATTCAAACCTCGATCCCGGCCTTTTGGAGCCACCTGTGATCTCGCCGATACGGTCTTCGATGCGGGATGTGAGATTTCGTCCGCGCATTATTCAACGCATTCTATGTGAACTGGATTGTAGGAAGACAACCGGCCCGGACGGAATACCAACAATAGTCCTAAAGAATTGTGCTCCAGAACTATCGCCGGTTCTTGGCAGACTCTTCTGCTTATCTTATGCACGGAGGACATTTCCTGCCTGCTGGAAAATCGCTCGAGTTCAGCCTATCCCAAAGACGGGAAAAATGTGTTTCCCACAAAATTACCGTTCGATAGCATTACTGTCCATGTTATCTAAGGCGATGGAAAAAGTCATCAATACAGAGTTAATTAAGTATTTGGATTGCAACGGACTTCTGAATGATCGTCAATACGGATTCCGTAATAGGTGGTCCATGGGAGACCTTTTGACTCTTATAACCGATATATGGACATCTGCGATTGTGGGGCATGGTGAGTTAACGGCGGTCGCATTGGATATTTCCAAGGCTTTTGACCGCGTCTTGCACGGGGCATTGCTGAGCAAACTTCGTTCATATAGACTTTCCCAACAGCTTTGCGACTGAACGAAGAGCTTCCTTGAAAATCGATCGATCCGGGTTGTTGTGGACGGTGAGTGTTCGGATCTGTATCCTGTTAATTGTGGGGTGCCCCAGGGTTCTATTTTGGCTCCAGCCTTGTTCTTGCTTCACATAAATGATTTGTTGGAGACAACGGATAACAAAGTGCTCAGTTTTGCGGATGATAGTACGTTTTTTTCCTCCTTTTCGAGTGTTCGGCCGATTGGTGCATCTGCGTCGCATCAGCTGAGATGTAGACAGACTGACTCTCTGAATCAGGATCTAGATAGGGTTCTGCAGTGGGGAAGGGCCAATCTCGTAGACTTCAATGCAGCGAAGACACAATATACAGTATTCACAAAGAAAAGTGGATCATCGGTTCCACAACTGATGATGAATGGCCAGCCCCTCGGGGCTGGGGAAAGTTTGAAATTGCTCGACGTCACGGTCTGTGGGAATGTATCATGGCATAAACATGTGTCGAGTATCGCCAGGTCAGCCTCAGGAAAACTGAGCTATCTTTTTAGAGCCAAGAAATATTTTACTCCTGCCCAACTTCTTCTCCTATATAAATCCCAAACTAGACCCGCGCTCGAATATTGTTCTCATGTTTGGAGCTCGGCTCCTAAACATACCCTCGACCTATTTGAGAGCATACAGAGACGAGCGATCCGCCTGATCGGGGACTCTGGGCTGACGTCGGGACTGCAGTCGCTATCACATCGAAGGCGCGTAGCCGACCTCTGTCTGTTTTACAGATATTATCACAAGTGCTGTTCTTCGGGGATTCGTGGTATTGTTCCACACAATTCGGCTTATATCCGCTTCACAAGACGATCCGACGGATCGCACCCGTTTGTGGTTCATCTCCCAACGGCGCGAACATCCCTGCATCAGAACTCGTTCTGTTACAGAGCTGGGAAGCTGTGGAACTTCCTTCCCACGCGAGTGTTCCCGGAGCGCTACAACCTGCAACTGTTCAAAAAGAACTGCAACAGTTATTTGGTGGTATCTCGGGGCGCCCACTCGGCGCTATAGGTTCGCCTCTCCCGAGAGAAGTCTAATAAAAAAAAAAAAATAATATGATTGTTATTGTTATTATTGTTTTTATTATTGCAATTTTTATTATTGTTAATATTTTTATTATTGTTATTGTTATTATTATTATCAATAGTGTTATTAATATTATTAATAATATTCTTATTATTATTATTGTTATTATTAGTATATGATTTTGCTACTATTATTATCATTATTGTAATAATAATAATTATTACATTTTTTATTTTCATTATTATTGTTATTATAATTATATAGTGATTTTGTTACTATTATTACCATTGTAATGATAATAATAATTATTGTTATTATTATTAATATTATTATTATTGTTGTTATTATTAATATTATTATTGTTATTATTATTATTATTGTTATTATTATTATTATTATTATTATTAATATTAATATTGTTATTATTTTTATTATTATTATCATTATCAATATTATTATTGTTATTATTATTGATATTATTATTATTATTATTATTATTATTATTATTATTATTATTATTATTTTTATTATTATTATTTTTATTATTATTATTAGTATTATAATTATTATTATAATTATTATTATTAGTATTATTATTATTAGTATTAGTATTATTATTATTATTATTATTATTATTATTATTATTATTATTATTATTATTATTATTATTGTTGTTGTTGTTGTTGTTGTTGTTGTTGTTGTTGTTGTTGTTGTTGTTGTTGTTGTCGTGGTCGTGGTCGTGGTCGTGGTCGTGGTCGTCGTTGCTGTTGTTGTTGTGGGTGGTGGCGTTGTTGTTGTTGCCGATGTTATTATTATTATTAATATTATTACTATTATTACTATCATCATCATCATCAGCACCACAACCAGAATCCGGCCTTAGCCTTATTTGGCAAGTCCTGAGGCTTGTTAAATTTTCCACAATAATTTGTTTTTCCAGGCAAGGTTATTAGACTTGCGCCAGACTATTATTACTATATCTCATCTTTATAAACGATCTCTTGTCCATTACCCACAACTCAATCCACTCGTTTGCTTTTTTTTTTTTTTTTTTTTTTTAAAACTGTATTTATTAACCATAATTAAAATTTGTACATTTAAGTAATACAGTGACTTAAAATTAAATTCGTGACAATTGCTTACATGTAATTATTATTATAATACATTTTCCAAACAATGTTTTAAGAGTTACAGGCTAGATGTGTGTTTATACATTTAGTAGGGTTTTGTCTTCCTGGAAAAGGTCAGAAAACCAGGAATTTCTTATTTTTACTTTACTTAATCTAAACTTAACCCTAAATATAAATATAAATATAACTTAACCTAACTTAGTCTGATTATTATAAAATGAGCTATAAACAAAACAAAGTTTTATAATTAATGGGATTTATGAATTAAAGGATGTGGAATGAGGTCAGTTATGGGTTAGTGGTAGAGTATTTCTCTCCGGTTGTTCGTTGGAAAAGCGTAGGATGTTGGAAAATGGTTGGACGTTACAGTATTTGAACTGGTTAGGGGTAACTTCGGTGTTGTGGTATATGATCTCATTTGAATCATTTACCAGTCTGCCTGAGGCGAAGATAGCTCAGGTGTGGAGACAGTTGGGATAGTTAGTTCTGATATCTAGAGGGTTCTCTAAGAGCGAGGTTATTATGGGATTGGGATTATTTTGTAGGTTTTCGATAAATTTGATAGACAGTTCGAGGAATCGTCTATCGAGGCGCTCGATACCAGCGGTATTGTAGAGTTCGACGTTACTATAGTACTTATAGGAGTTAGGACGACGATGTAACCCAGAGACATACCTAAAGCATTTTCTTTCGAATACTCGTAATTTCTCCATTTGGGAGGGAGTGATATGGTACCACAATGGGCACGCGTACGTGAGTGTGGGCCTGATAATTTGTTTGTAAATGAGCAGTTTGACTTTGTGAGAGAGACTATTAGGTTTCCACATTACTCTTCTACAGAGATTAAGCTGAATTGTGGCTTTTTGAAGGGAATTTTTAATGTGGGAGGAAAAAGACCAGTTATTAGAAAAAGTGATTCCCAGATATTTTAGGGTTTTGGAGGGTTTTATCAGAGTATTGTTCAGTTGAATCTTAATTTTGTTATGGCAACGTCTAGTGTTGTTTGTACAGTGCTCGTTTTTGCCCTTGAACACTATGAGCTGCGTTTTATTTGGATTAAGGTGAATTTTCCACTTATTAAAGTATGATGATAGGTTAGGGAGGAAGTTGTTAATGCGGTTTCTTGCAGCCTTAACAAATTTGCTGCTAGAGTAAATTAATGTATCATCAGCATAATTCAGCATCACAACATTAGGAGATACGGGTTGAGGAATATCTGAGGTATATAACAGATATAAAATTGGCCCTAAAATGGAGCCTTGGGGAACACCCGCGGTTATGGTGTGGGTTTCTGAGACAGAAGAATTTATTCTCACAACGAATTTTCTGGCAGAAAGATATGAGGCTAAGAGCTTTGTTGTGTGAGAGTTTAGATTAAATATGGAGTGCAGTTTGTACAGAAGTCCTGAGATCCAGACGCAATCAAACGCCTTAGAAATATCGAGAGATATACACACAGTAGGGCTTTGGTTTTGGAGACCAGTTGTAACATCGTGTGTGAGTTTTAGTAGAGCATGACATGTGGATTGTCGCTTACGAAATCCGAACTGACAGTTAGGGATGAGTGCATTCTCATTGGCAAATGAGAGAAGATTTTGGTAGATCTTGCGTTCCAGTATCTTACTTAATGTACTTAATAGGGATATTGGACGATAATTGCAAGGACTATTACTACTACCGGGCTTCTTAATAGGAATTACTACCGCAGTTTTCCAGTTCTCTGGGAAGTGCGATGCATTAATTATATGATTAAGAAGAATGAGGATGGGAGGTAGATTCGGTGGGCGCAGCCTTTTAAATAGAAGACGTGGGATTCCATCTAATCCAGTTGACTTTTTGTTATTTCCTGATCTTACGATCTCGGATAATTCGTCCGCAGTTAGAAAATTTGTAGTGTCTAAGGGGTGTGAAGCTATGTTTGTGTTGTTGAATTCACCGATGAAAGGAGTAAAAGATGGGAATAATCTGTTTGAGATGTATTCGTTTACTGTGTTCTCGAAGCCAGGAGTTGAGAGAGAATTATTTTGCTCATGGATCTTTGCAAAGTGTTCTGCGAGGCAATTTGCTATGTCCGAATCGGACTGGGCAATATTATTGCTGATCGGGTTAATGAGATGGTCAATTCGGGGTTTATATTTACGACCAGTTAATTGGTTGATGTTATTGAAAAGATCCCGATTTGGTTTGATATTTTTAAGTGTGGAGATGTAGTTTTCATCTGCGAACTTTTTCAACTGCTCATTTATCAGAGTGGATAGGAGTTGGATTTGGCTTTTAATAAAGGGGCAGTATCTTGTATGAAGTTTACGGCGGAGCTGCTTTTTAAGGCGCAATAATTTGGTTAGGACGCTGGGCAAAGGCTTTCCTAAATAGTTATGAGGAATGGTTGTCGGGGTGTTTTTGCTGAGAGCCTCCTTAAGAATTTGCTCTATTCTTAAAGATGCTTGACCGATTTCAGTAGGGAGTAAGTTAGATGCTTCAGGGATATACAAGTCAGAGAAACTTATCGCTATGTCCCTATTGACTTTTCTCCAATTTGTTTTGGTGAAGTTTGGGACAGGGTTTGACGAGTATAGTGGATCGAAAGAGGGGATTTGGATCGTGGTGTGAACGGAACCATGATCAGAAGGAAATATAAAGGAGACTGTAGGTGGACCCGCTGAATAAACATCGTCGGACTTGAGGAAGAAGTCGATTGTTGACCTGGCTGAGCTAGAGACACGAGTTGGCTGTAATGGGGAGTCAATGTAAGTATATGGATAAGACTGGAGGAGGGCTAGCAATTGGCGACCATATTTGTTGCATTTATTATCATTGAATGCTGTGTGACGAGCATTCCAGTCTCCTCCGATTATAAATGGAGCGGGAACGGACTGTTGGATAATCTGCGAAATGTCAGTATCTGGGAAATCTGGTTGTCGTGAAGGGTGAATATAAATGGATGCTAAGACGAGCACTTTATTGTTCTCACAGAAAAGTTTTACTGCTGTGTATTCAATGCTGGATATACCGGTGAATCTAATTTCACTGAATTGAAATTTTTTGTGAATTAAGATGCCGGTACCTCCATGAGATCCATTAGTTCTGGGGTTAGAAACTAAAGTGTAATTGGGAATTGAAACTCGGGAATTTGGTTTGAGCCAGGTCTCTGAAAGGAAGAGGATATCTGGGGAAAACTTTTCAACAAACAACCGGAGGTGTTGCTTACGTATGTGAGAGTAAATGGATTCTGTGTTGAGGGAGATAATGGTTAGTTTAGAGAGAGCTGGAAAGAATATGGGAAGTTATTAGTGAAAGAATCTGACCTTTTTTCTCTATTTCTGACATCTTCCTCAGCGAAGGTAGCATGGCTTGTAAGCTTTGGATGTATCCCATGATGTCCAGATTGAAGTTTTCAGTATTGTTGTTAGGGGGAGTGGTAGTGTTGAGGTTTCCTCTTGCTGCATCCGCGTACGATATTCCGGGTCGGGTTGACTTCGTTTCCTGCAATACTGTTGGTTTCGTTGTTGTTGTTGTTGTTGTTGATTTTATAGTTGTTGCTAATTTCCGTCTTTCCAGAAGTTTTAGCTTCTGAGGGCATTGGGAAAAATTTGCCGGATGAGGGCCTCCGCAGTTACAGCATTTAACTGTGATCTTTTTGTTGGTAATGGATCCATCAGCGTTGACGGTTTGTATTGTTTCAGGTTCCAGGCCTTGTGGATTTACTTTGCATTCCTCGAGCTCGTGTTCCTCTGCGCATCTGCCGCAACGTCTTTGCTGGTGGCATGAGACCGCCAAGTGTCCTGATTCTTGACATCGCTTACAATGAAGAATTTCTTGTTTGTGGGGCTCTTCGATTGCGATTTTTTGGGTAAACAAATATTTAATTTGTTTAAGTTGCTTGATGTCCTGATTAGGTGGGATTTGTATGATCCGGAGGTTTTTTACGTTGTTTGTCCTCATGTACGGTGTTTGGAAGTAGTCCAGCTTATTGATTTTTATTTGTGGACATATCCTAGCGATTTCCAGTCCCACTTCTTCGTTGGTCCATTCGGGATCGATGTGCCTTATAATAAAGGTAGCTGGTTTGCTGTTCGGATGCTGGAAGGTGAAGAACTGATACTGTTCCTCTAACAGTTTTTTAACTGCCCTGTCATGATCGACTAATGATCTGACTGCTATGGAAGTCCTCGATCCTTTTGCATTGGTGCTAAAATTCCGGTGACCCAAGGCATTTTGCAAGGTTTGAATTAGTGCTTTGCTGCTGGTCGGGTTTCTGATGTAGATTGGCGGTGGTCTTTCGTTTTTGTGCTGGGTGGGCAGGGGACTCGGTGCTGGCTTGGCTTGTTTGGTGGTTTCCTTACGGGCTGATGATTGTTGTTTGGGTGGAGATGTTTTATGGCTTAAGTTGGGAGAAGGCGTCGTCTCCATACTGGCATCGTCGTTGTTTTGGGTGGGTTGCTTTAGGGAGTGAATTTCCTCCCGGAGTTGCTTCACCTCTGCTGAAAGCTGTTTGATGTATTCCACGGCTTCGTGGAATTTTTGTTCGTAGTCCATGTGTTTTACTGGATTTTCCATTTTTGTAGTCTTCTTAGATGAGTTTTGAAGAGTTTCAATGGCTCTTCTCTTCCGTTCCAAAAGATATTCCCGGGTAGCGCTCGGGTCGTTGTCTGGCATCTGTGAAGACAGATTTCGACTACGGCATCCAGCGAAAATTAATTTGCTTGTGTTTGTGTAGTTAAAATTTCCTCTTTTGTTTTTTTGTGTTATTATATATATATATATATATTATTATTATTTTTTTTTTAAATATTTTCTGTTGGCTTTCTATTGCACTACACAATTTAATAGTGCACTTAACACACGTAAACATAAACACGTGTAAACACGTTTCTGTGAACGTCCGCACTGCACGAGATCTCGACTGTTTGTGGACTCGTTTGCTTTTGAGTTTCTCATACTTATACGAACATTCCCGATCAAACTATTCGAACGTCAATACCAATCAGCAGATTATGCTTAATACACTGAATTCCGACCTCAACAAGATATATCAATGGGGATTATCTAACCGAGTAGAGTTCAATGCCTTAAAAACTCCTGCTGTCTCCTGTCGTCAAAGGCGAACCCCAAAGTAGATACACTGTCGATGAACGGCACTTGAATTGACGAAGTCAAGGAACTATCTATCCACGGCACTCGAATTAATTCGAGTCAATTGGAGCGGCTTCATTTTTAACCTGCGAAAAGTGTGGTCAAATGCATGGGGTTCCTTAAGAGATGCAAAAGACGCTTCGCTCCATCCAACTTGGCCATTATTTGCAAAGCGTATATTAGTCCCAAAATTGAGTTCAACTGCAATATTTGGTCAGGAGCATCCATAACTGCACTACACGTGCTCGATCGGATGCAAGAACAAGCAGTGAAACTTGTTGGGGGCCCAGATGTGAGTCGATCAATTCCGTCATTGGAACATAGACGCAACGTATCGTGCCTATCTCTTTTCTATAGATATTACCACGATCGTTGCTCAACTGGACTTCCTGAATGTGTTCCGCCCCTTCAAACAATTTCCCGCGATGACCGCCAATCTGTGAATGCGCATCAGTTCACATTGAAAGTGAACTTCAGGCGCACAAACAGACATAGAGAGTCATTCTTCAGTCGAACCACACGAATGTGGAATACTCTACCTGATCATGTGTTTCCTCGTCGTTGTAATGTCCAGGCATTTAAGACCGATGTACATCGATACCTCCTTTCCTTATCCATTTCCTCTCCTTCCGCTCGCACTGTGCTCTGACATTTAAGGGTACTCCAAAATCCCCTTTTGTGCGCGCATGTCACTGCTCGCTTTTGCATCCTGTCGAGCAAGTGTAGTGCAGTTATGGATGCGCCTGACCAAATATGGGAGTCAACTCAATTTTGGGACGAATATACGCTTTGTAAATAGTGGCCAAGTTGGATGGAGTGAAGTATCTTTTGCATCTCTTAAGGAACCCCATGCATTCGACCACACTTTTCGCAGCTTAAAAATGTAGCCCCTCCAATTGACTCGAATTAATTCGAGTGCCGTGGATAGATAGTTCCTTGGCTTCGTCGATTCAAGTGCCGTTCATCGACAGTGTATTTACTTTGGAGTTCGCCTTTGACGACAAGAGGCAGCACTGAAATGTTAACGTATTGAATTCTACCCAGTTAGATAATCCCCACTGATATATCTAGTTGAGGTCTGAATCCAATGTATCAAGCATAAGTTGTTGGCTGGTAGTGACGTTCAAAGAGTTTGGACGGGAGTGTACATATGAGTATGAGAAACTCAACGCGCTATCATCAGCAAACGAGTGAATTGGGTTGTGAGGAATTTACAAGAGATCATGTATAAAGATCAGGAAGAGACTGGGTGAGAGTAGCGAACCCTGGGGAACACCTGCATTAATTTGATGGGAGACAGATTTGACACCGTCAAGAACCACTTAAATTGAACGGATAGAAAGATAGTCTGTTACACATCGGATAAGGACATTGTCCACTCCATATGAATGTAATTTTGACAAAAGGGCTTGATGCCAAACTCTGTCGAAGGCTTTCAAAATATCCAATACGACTACCTTACTTTCGCCGAGGTAGTGGATGGAATGGCTCCACTTTTCGGTAAGGTACGCCATCAAATCTCCTATGGCCCTACTTTGCAGTCATATTGGGGGTCATTGAGGAGGCCATTTGATTCCAGATATTTTGGAAGTTGATGGTTGATAGGTGATTCTACTACCTTCGAGAGAATAGAAGTTGGTGTTGTGGGTGGATAAGAAGAGAGGCACGATCTGTCACCCTTTTTGGGGATTGGCTGAATGTTCGCTGACTTCCATCTATTTGGGAACGATCAGTAGGGTAAGACAAATGGAAGTTTCCGCAGTGGTTTAGCGAGTGAAGGAGAACATCTCTTTAAGAGAATGCCACCCGGGCCAGCGGATTTGTTTACGTTCAGCTCCTTGAGTGGGCGAGCAACAGTACACGTTCGAAAGTGAATCTGGTTCATGGTGTGCTGCTTATGTTCAAGTTAAGATGGAACTGATGTTGAGGTTATATTTTTAAGTCTGTTTATGTCACTATGGTGAATTACCTTAGAAAGAAATCTATTGCCGCGGGACCGTGGATTTGACAGTGTAATTTCGTGCAGGACGCCAAGAGTCTGGTAAGGGGGCAGGGTTTACTCACCGTGGGTTGATCACAGTCTTATTAACACAGGAACATACGGTCTTGACTGCCCCTGACCGGGAATACAACTGTGTAATGGTTGGATCAGTAGAAGGTTCGTGCAGGACGCCAGATGCTGTCGTTCACTTGCTATAGATTAGCGGCAACTAGAGTTAAACGCTTTTTGATTTGTTTATTCCGAATACTTTATTTATTACTTCTGGCTGTAATGGAATTTACTGATGGTTTGACCATAGGTTCGGCCTTCTGGAACCTTACTGATCGCGAAATAAAAAAAAATGGGTGGCGAGAGGGCCGACTTTGGCAAGGCAATGACAGATATGTCCTTCATCTTGTCTCTGGCTTCTGGTCATCTTGCGATAACCAGAATCACCCACATCCATGAGGATGTTGGGCTCGATCTGGAGATATCTGAAAAAGCAAATGGGATGGGGGTGGGGGGGGGGGGGGGGGGGGGGTGGTGGTAACTAAGGATAATGTGGACAGAGTTAGTTCGGATGTTCTCTAACTACTTGGATGGAGAGATGGTGGGAAAGAAATCGTATAAGACCGGTGGGTCTTGAGTGCGGTAGTAAACGCAGATCACGTCTTTGGCGTCTGATAATCTGCGCTTTGGTCGGTGTGTGTGTGTGTGTGTGCTTGTGCTGTCTTGTACTGTGCGTGCGTGTGTGTAGTGTGTCAGCAGTAGACCCTACGGGATGGGTCCAGGAATCCTCTATTATAGAGGAGAATGTTGTTGGGAAGGGTGCTTTCTTCATTTTTGTACTGAAGAAGAAATTGTGGTGGTCTGATCCGAAGAGATCGAGAGAGAGAAGGGCCAAGAACGCAAGATTCCCGTACAAGTGGGTTCTCGCTGTTTTAAATGCTTTCGAGGTACTTATATGCTAGTTGTAGCAAGTACTCGTCGATAGGGATAATGGAGGCACCTTCGTATAGGTGAGAGTTCGGGTAGTGGCGGCCGTCAGGCCTTCTGTAGTGGTTGGTGCATCTTTTGAGTAGTTTTCTTTCGAGAACTCGCACTCTTTCCAGTTGGGCCGACGATATGCAGGACCATATGGGAAAGGCGTACGATATTCCAGATCGGATTAGCTGCTTATAGCAGAGAAGCTTAACTTTGGTGTCAACTTTGTTGCTCCACTTCAAGATGTTGTGCAGTTGCTTAGACCGACCGCGGCCCCTTTGAAGAATGTGGGTCACATGTCTGATGAAGTTCATTTTTGTGGTATAGATGACCCCAAGATATGTCATCCACTGATCGTGAAAAAAAAAAAAAAAAAAAAAATTGTGGCGAGAAGGCCGAATTTGGCGAGACAGGACATATGTGTTCTTCATCTTGTCTCTGACTTCTGGTCATCTTGCGATAACCAGAATCACCCACATCCGTGAGGATGTTGGGCTCGGTCTCGCGGCATCTGAAAAGAGAAGAAAAAAGGGGGGGTATCCAAGGATAGTGTAGACAGTGTTAGTCCAAGTGTTCTCTAACTACTTTTATAGAGGGATGGTGGGAAAGAAATCTTACAAGACCGGTGGGTCTTGGGTGCGGCTGATCGCGAAATATAAATGTGCCGCCCTTTTATACTTTTGGTCATTGAAATTTGTCAAAGTTTTTATTGTAAAAATTCCAAGAAGCACAAACAAGGTTTCGTGTGCTTCAATTGGGATAGGGTTCTGGGAAGTGACTAGGAATTTATTTGAATAAATTCCCGGAAGGAGAAATGAAATGCATTTAGAGTTAAGCATTTCATGATGTCGGGGTTATTAGGAATTGAATCAATGTATGACAAACGGACTTTTGGTTAATTTTGTCATGCATATGATTCAGTTGGGGAAACATGATTTGGATTATAGGTAAGGGTGAGGTAATTAGGAATCGGATCAATGTGCGACAAATTAACTTTTGGTTTAATTCGTCACTCAATGGTTCATTTTGGGATAAGGTTAAGGTTATAGGAAATAATGGGGATTGGATGGGAGTAGTGATTTAGGATCACTACACTGATGTATCAGGCAGCGTCGAGGTCGCTGCAATATGTGCAGCAAATAGATTTTCCATCTCTATTGCAGTTGTAACTGATCTGTCATCGACTTTAAGTGATTGGATGGATGAGTAGACCGAGTTTTGAATGTGTCTCATGAATGCCCAGAAGTTTCTACTATCTGTGGAAGAGCTATACCGCAAACCTACAATAGTGAGAGTAATCAAGTCGCAAAGATTAAGATGGGCCGGGCACGTGGCGCGAATGGGCAACGATAGCACCGTGCATAGAATTCTTGACGGTAGACCAACGGAAAAGAGACCGGTAGGACGGCCGCGGCGGAGATGGGAGGACAATGTTAGCATTGACCTTGAGGAGATCGGATCAGATGGTCGGACGTGGAAGCAGAGTGCACAGGACAGGGAACGATGGTGGAGTCGCGTCGGTGAGGTCATGAACTTCCGGGTTCCTGCAGGCCAATAAATAATAATAATAAGTGGGAGAGTGTAGTATTTTTTGTCTCATTCTGTGGTCATGCAAGAACTTTAGGCCTTGAATATGCGCACTACAGTCATTTCTAGCTCTCTTAAATCCAATAAATAATAATAATAAGTGGGAGAGTGTAGTATTTTTTGTCTCATTCTCTGGTCATGCAAGAACTTTAGGCCTTGAATATGCGCACTGCAGTCATTTCTAGCTCTCTTAAATCGTTTCCGGTTTTCCTCAGTATTGTTTGATTTATACTCATTCATCCATTTATTCATTTTATTCAGTTAGTACATACAAAGTTTTGTTTACGAGGCTGAGTTTTGATGCACCTCTAGCGATACAACCGGAAGTTCAACTCTTTAGCTGTAATGTCTTCTCTGCACCCGGAATCGAACCACATTTTTCTCTTGGGTTTTGATACTCTTTATCCCTGTGTGAAATAAAGGTTTTCATGCCAAGTAGAATCGTGTCTGTCAATCTGTCCGCTATAGAGTCAACATCGTTATTGAGGAAAAATAACGTCCAATTTAACCTCCCAAAAAAGTCGTTCAGACCGTCCCAGTTGGCTTTCTTATAGAACCATACTGTTCTTTTGGGAGCTTTTTCATTAACGTTGCTATTTGTTAGAGCAAACTTAGCTGTCACGACACAGTGATCTGAAGTGCCCCAGGGCGAAGAAATTTCTATTGTGTATTTGTTCGAGAGGGAGGTGAGAAACAGGTCTAGTGTGTTGGCGGAATGACCATACATGTCAGGTACCCGTGCTGGCTCTTTGACGGTATATCATTGGAGAGGCTGGAGTTCCTTTCACCTAAGGAAATTCCGAACCGTCGTCAAACAACTGTCGCGACCATCTCATGGAAGTATCTGCTGGGGTCTAGTAAGTTAAGATGTAATATATAATCCAGTGTTTTGGGTTTTTGTCTAGCAAATAACTTAAAGAATAAAAAGAGAAACTATAAGAAATGTTTATAAAATGGAAAAATGTCGATAGATGCAGCTGGGCTTTGGTACACTGCTACTTAAGGATCTAATTAGATTGTCGAATATTATTAAATCTTTTCTTATTGTTTTTCTATTTTCTAATTCTTCTAGATCTCTTATATCTAGCACTGAAGCAAAGTGAAAAAGAACTGTCAACTGCAGCGTTGATTCCCACTTTAAAACCGCCAGCAGATTCGATTTTCAAGTTGGAATAGTTAAAAAAGGAAGGTATCCTGTAAACGTGTTCATAATTGTCTCCATATTCGCGTCTAACCAAAATATAATTACCTTAGAAAGAAACCCACGACGCAAAGGTAAAAATTCCTCAAACATTTTACTTAAAAAATTATTAAGCAAATGCTTTTGTTTCTTTTACTTTTTATGATGTTTGAAAATTGGCCAAAATTCATCAAATACTTCACAGATATTCGGAATCTGTGCATATCATATTCATTGACCAGCAGTTATTCAGTTGGCAGCATTTTTATTGTTTGTAAGCGAAAAACTATTTGATTTGTTAACGTTTCTAATGTTTTTATTTATTGAGGTAATTACTAAATAAATAAATAAATTACATTAGTAATGTATAACAGTTTGCCACAATTACTTACGACTTTCGATTGGATTAAAATGACTAGATTTATCTTTTCTAGATTCTGGATCTCTTACTAAGAGTGGGGTTATTTAAATCTGAGAAAATATCAGTAAGCGGTGAGAATCTTACGTCATGCATGAGAAAATTGAATTTTTTATGATTTACTCCTCTAGCAGGGTTAATTTGCCAACGCTGGAATGATATTTTTGCCACAAAACCAGATCATGCTCCTGTAGCAATGCAATTTTAATACTATAAGCATAGATTGCGATATCTGTAAATGATTAAGAAAAGGTGATATTTCAACATAAACACGTCAAAGCAATCAAAACATGGGTATGGTAATTTAAAGGAGTTATTAAGATTTGGATATTCCATTTGTACATAATTATATGCCCGTTTAACAGGCGTTCCAATTTTCAGTTGAGTGCAAATGCAAAAGGTCTTAAACTACACTACAACGCTGATCAGTAAAAAGGAAGATTGTTTTCGTCTAACAAAGTTACGTGATATACTACGATTTAGGACAAAATGAATGCAAGATCTCAAGTTTTCGATTTAACAATGGAGGGACGACAAGTCGATGAAGCCATAGCAAGCATCTTTCACACGGTTCTATTTCATCGTTGTTTAGGCAAATACATGTACACTGGAGATGCACAATATTCAATTGGAACAGTGGGTTATACCGATGTAGATTGTGATTTTATTGATTTCACTTATGTCTGCTGCACATCGGATACTCTACATCGAACTGTAAAGCGAGCCATTAATTTGTTCAGTGAAAAACTTCGGAGTGGTGATAGCAGTGGTTCTGGCCAAATAAGTTTAGAATTCTTTCAAAAGAAAAAAAGCCGTTGGCCTTTTCAGCAAGAGTGTATTCCATGGGAAGTGTGGACAATTCGTTTAGATTTAATAAAATATGAAAACGAAATTGATCGGCAAATGTCTCGTGAGAATATCAGTGATTTACTAACAGAAAAAGTTATCTACATCACCGAAGTTATGAATCGTCATGATTATGTTCCCAAGACACCAAGCCAAAGTGAACTAGATCTAATTTTTGATACATCATACCCAGATGTACAGCCCTACCTTTTTAAGTTTGATTACAACACAACGGGTAGAAATACTCCATCCGTGAGCAATACCATGAAAAAAATTATTAAAGAGACTCTTGCTTTATGACTGACCAAAATTGAGATATTCAATTTCCACCATTTCTATTTATATTCATTGATTTGCAATAATCACTTTTATGATCTATCTTCGGTTTGCTCATACTACAATCTTATATTTTAATACCAAAACAAATACAAATTTTATTTTGTCAAACTTAAGAACAAATAAAATAATTTTCATTCATTATTATTATTAATATAAACTTTTTTTTTCATTTTTATATTATGCCAAATTTTCTAATTAGAACAAGGGAAGAAAATCTTAGGCTTGAGGCTAAAACACAAGGAAATATTGCTTTGGATAACATTAACATAAGTTGTTTTATATATCGAATTCTATACACCAGAAGTAGATTTTATTCAATAATATTTGTAATAGAATTTTCAATTTGCTTTATTTTTCTTTATTGCTAAGATCTTCCCTAGGTAAGAAATCATACCAGGCACAGTTTGAGTCTTGTTACTCTTTGTTAGTTTTCTTTATTACAATTTTTCGCACTAGAAATATATTTAACTCCAAAAGAATTACATTACAAAGTTCGTTTTTTTTTAAGAACTCCCTGGATCACAAATTGCGCCGAGAATAATATGAAACTTATTAATCGATAATCTGTGAGTGGCAAGAGAACATGCACACTTGCAAATTCTGTGCTTATGTCTAAATTTTAGCAAGGGAAATACGGCCGCTTATAAAATAGGTATGCAATTAGTAAAGCCCATTTATATTCAATAAACTGGTAAAGGAAACTTAACAAAAGACGTTACAATGACAATGATATTTTAGAAACAAAAAACATTTCATTTTCAAGGCGCCTAAAGCAGTGTTCATTGAATGATCACAGTAAAAAATGCAGAACTAGTATCTAGTCGTCTTGGTAATGATTCAATCACCTTCTTTGTCAATTACACCGGGATTTTATTCCATTCTTCATCTAAAGTTGACTTTAGTGACTCTCTTATATTTCGTTTCCTTTTCTACTTGTTGAGATACTCCCACAGATCTTCGATGGTGTCAAGTTGTGGATATTGCGAAGGATGGTTGGGCTGTTTAGATGCCCGATAAAGCAACCATTCCCCTTTTTTCTTTTTTTTTTTAGACGACTTCTCTCGGGAGAGGCGAACCTATAGCGCCGAGATGCCATCAAATAACTGTTGCAGTTCTTTTTGAACAGTTGCAGGTTGTAACGCTCCGGAAAGACTCGCGTGGGAAGGGAGTTCCACAACTTCCCCGCTCTGTAACGGACCGAGTTCTGATGCAGGGATGTTCGCGCCGTCGGGAGATGAACCACAAACGGGTGCGATCCGTCGGATTGTCTTGTGGAGCGCATATAAGCCGAATTGCGCGGAACAATACCAATAATCTCCGAAGAACAGTATCCGTGATAATATCTGTAAAACAGACAGACGCGCCTTCAATGTGACAGCGACTGTAGTCCCGACGTCAGCACCGAGTCCCCGATCAGGCGGATCGCTCGTGTCTGTACGCTCTCAAGTGGGTCGAGGGTATGTTTAGGAGCCGAGCTCCAATCATGAGAGCAATATTCGAGCGCGGGTCTAGTTTGGGATTTATATAGGAGAAGAAGTTGGGCAGGAGTAAAATATTTCTTGGCTCTAAAAAGATAGCTCAGTTTTCCTGAGGCTGACCTGGCGATACTCGACACATGTTTATGCCATGATACATTCCCACAGACCGTGACGTCGAGCAATTTCAAACTTTCCCCAGCCCCGAGGGGCTGGCCATTCATCATCAGTTGTGGAACCGATGATCCACTTTTCTTTGTGAATACTGTATATTGTGTCTTCGCTGCATTGAAGTCAACGAGATTGGCCCTTCCCGACTGCAGTACCCTATCTACATCCTGATTTAGTGAGTCAATCTGTCTATATCTCAGCTGATGCGACGCAGATGCACCAATCGGCCGAACACTCGAAAATGGGGAAACAAGCGTACTATCATCCGCAAAACTTTCTTTGTTTGACTATGTGTTTCCGGTCGTTATCTTGCTCGAGGACCCGCAATTAAATCAATCCCAACATTGCAACACTTGATGGTCTTAAAATATTGAGGTCAACAGCTTTGCTCATTGTACTGCCAATGAAAACAAAATTCCCAACGCCATATACCTCTAAACCAAAAACGCAGTCGCCTTCATGCTTTATGGTTAAATTTATATTCTGATTCTCTGTTTTTCGTCCTTTTTATTTTAGGTCACTTTTGATTCTATTGAGAAACGCAAGGTTTTCGAGAAGATCTTTCATGTAGCCCATTGCTATGTAGAGCTCAACTAACAGTAGTCGCGCTAAGGTTTACTACCCTTGATGCTTAATTTGTCTGCACGCCCTTCACTATCATCATTCGCTGTTAGTGCTCTTGGTCTTTCAGGACAAAGGTAGTCTTTTTAAGCCTATGAACTTCGCAAAGTTGTCCAAGGTGAACTATGTTATGACAAGAGCACACTATTCTATATATTTGTATGTAATTTTCCTTTATAACTTAATTGTAATGAAAGTTTTCGTATGCCTATCATACAGTTCATTTACCTAATCCATATCATTTTGATAAGAGGGGGAAATTAGACTAATTGCCGCTCGCACTGTGCTCTGACATTTAAGCGTACTTCAAAATCCCCTTTTGTGCGCGCGTTTGTGTAAAAAAAAAAAACAACGAAATATAGTTCCCTTGTAATAATTAACCAAGTATAAGTTAAAAGGGAAAACAAAATAATTTCCATTAAAGTTTTCTCGATGGGCAAAGTTGAACAGCAGCAAGTGGTTCACTTTGTTTTGACAATTTAAAAAAAATTTTGTCTTGTGGGGGTTCTTTATACCACATGGAGAACCAACCCACAATGCCAACCAATCTTCACCGCTAACAGCGCGTCACCCTACCCTAACCTGTAACCCATTTCAAAACATGCAAAAACAAATCCCAATCTGCAAGCGCATCCACCCCGAACTTGCAAGAATCTATCTCCCAATCTGCAATGAAAGGCTTTTCCCAAAACTCCCAACAGAATACAATTCAATAGAATATATTCTAAATCATCTCCCCCAATCACATCACCCCACATATAATTTTTCCCGAAATTGCTTCGGTCAATTCTTTACTTAATTCATATTCCCTCCTTGCGACCAAGCAATCTTAATTTCCCCGAAATTCGTACGTTGTAATAAAACGCATATTCAAATCTATAACTAACATTAACCATCACCACCAACTATATCGAGCCGCATACAGTTCCCCGAAATTACTTCGATTAATATCTTATCTAAATGTTATTCCTTGCTTGGACCCAAGCAATTTCAATTTCCCCCGAAAACCGCTTCGGTTCATTTCCTCCTTAAATCATACTTCTCGTCTGCGACCAAGCGACGGCTAATTTTCCACGAAACAATCACAACGATCAAGACCCCTGATCATACTTGGCTATGCCAATTTCCCAGTATACACAACCAACGAATCCAACTCAGCTTATACGGCGAGGATTCGCTGGAACTGAATTCCTATGCTCTCTTCTCGAAATTCCTCGTAAGTGGCAGTGAGTTTATTTTAGCTATGACTCCACTGCCACGACGCGATAAACTTTTTCCTTCCAATAATTAGTCAGTCGAGCTTCAACCGCCAAGCCACACACACCGGGTCAGTCGAGTCCCAACCGCTCAGTGCTACTAAAATATTTCGGATGAAAGTTTTGATCCACGCGAGGCAAAACGGAGCGAGTGCTTGCGGGAGGTTGTAACGTAATAAGTAATAGTATTTGCAAATAAACAAGACGTGGACCGGAATAGTGATTCGCCGAATTAAAAACGAACAAGGACGATCGTCCTCACCACACGAGGTACCCGGGAACATAACAATAAAAAGGAAAAGTTTACAACCAAACAAGGCGCAAGTGTTTCATTTTTTGCTCTTTCTCGGTGGACGGTTATCGACGAAACGGGCGACTATTCTGCTGTGAAAACCCGGTGAACGACCTTCAGCGATTTAGACGGTGGAAGTTTGGTGAACCCCGCGCCCTTGACGGCGCCCGACCAAAATCCCCCACAGTCTCATTTCATACACAACCATGGTGGAGAACACAGTAGTGAAAGAAAAATCGAAAAACACAAATAATCAGAGAATTAACGTAGCAATCATGACTTATATAGCGAGTTACGAGTCTGCCTCTTATTCGCGCGGTCGTGATCTAGTGCGTCGATGATTTGATTCCAACCTTTTCATATCGTGCATTCGACCCTAGTTTTTCGCTGCTTCGCTATATATTTTTATTACGACTTTTTAAGCTTTATTTGCCTGTCCATTGAAAATAAATCGGTTTCTCTTATCAAAATTTAAGCTTAAAATTGCATTTTGCAGGTACGCACTTTTTTGACACTCACAATCATTCTTTTTTTTACTATTCCCATTTATTGAACTATAGGAACCTGAAAGTTCATAACTTTATTGGTTTGGCTACGCTATAGCTCCCTATACTACCGCACTTTGCCCTCTGATCCGACCACACCATGGTCACCCCTTACGTTGCCGCTCGTCTCTGTCACGGTCTCCACCGGTCTCTTTCCAGTTGGTCTCCCGTCAAGAATTCTACACACGGTTTTATCTCTGCCCATTGTTGCTACATGCCCAGCTCATCATAATCTTCGCGACCTGATAATTCTCACTATTGAAGGTTTGAAGTATAGCTCTTACAATTCATGGTTGTCGAGTTTCCTCCATTGTCCCTCATCCGTATCATATTCAGCGCCGATGATACTTCTTAAAAACGCGAATACGCGGAATCTATACTCTCTCGTTTTGTAAGCAGCTATCTGTCTCGCATCCGTCTAGGACAATCGGCATTATTATGGTTCTATAAATACGAAGCCCTAAATTATGCGACAGATGTTAAAACTAACTAGCGTTGCCGAAATTCAGCCTGTTGCTGATTTCCTTTGATATTTCGTCACTGGCCGTCAATATTAATCCTAGATGTTTAAACCCCTTAGCGTTCTCAAATATCTTTTTCCTGACGTTTATGTATGTTCCCCGGGGTCGGCCTGTCCTCGCCGCAAGCATACTGAAATCGCACACTGAAATCGTTATTGTGGGTGATTTTAATGTGCATAACTGTCAGTGGCTTCGTCACTCCGGACACACAACACCTGAAGATTAATATGTCCAGCTCTTTGCTGATTCAAATAATTTAACCCAACACGGGTACCAGACATAGATGGACATTTCGCCAATACACTGGACCTGTTTCTCACCTCCCACCCAAACAAATACACAATTGAAGTTTCTTCGCCCTTGGGCACTTCAGACCACTGTGTCGTGACAGCTAAATTTGCTCTAACCAACAGTAACGCTAATGAGAAAGCTCCCTAAAGAACAGTATGGTTCTACGAGAAAGCCAACTGGGAAGGTCTGAACTTTTTGGGAGGAAATTGGTCGTTATTTTTCCTCAATAACAATGTTGACTCTATAGCGGACACATTGACGGACACGATTCTACTTGGCATGCGGACCTTTATTCCACATAGAGTAAAGAGTATCAAACCGAGGAGAAAAATGTGGTTCGATTCCGGGCGCAGAGAAGCCATTAAGGTTATAGAGTCAAGCTTACGGTTGTATTGCTAGAGGAGCATCAAAACTCGGTCTCGTAAACAAAACTTTGTATGTATTATACTAACTGAAAAAAGGAATAAATGGATGAATGAGTATAAATCAAACAATACTGAGGAAAACCGTAAAAGATTTAAGAGAGCTAGAAAGGACTGCAATGCGTATATTCAACGCGCAAAGTTCTTCCATGACCAGAGAGTGAGACAAAAAATACTACACTCCCCCACAGGTAGTAGAAACTTCTGGGCATTCGTGAAAAACATTCAAAACTCAGTCTCTTCCTCCATTCCATCGCTTATAGTCGATGACAGACCAGTCACCACTGCAATAGATAAGGCGAATCTACTTGTTGCACATTTGCAGCTAACACAAAGCTGATGATACCACATCAGTTCCACCTCAACTTGAGCATAAGCAGCACACCATGAGCCAGATTCGCTTCCGAACGCGTACTGTTGCTCGCGCAATCAAAGAGCTAAATGCACACAAATCTGCTGGTCCGGATTGCATTCCCCCAAATCTTCTTGAAGAGATGTTCGTCTTCACTCGCTAAACCACTGCGGAAATTTCCATTTGTCTTATTCTACTGGTCGTTTCCCAAATAGATGGAAGTCAGCCAATTCCCAAAAAGGTGACAAATCATCCCTTTTTTCTTATCGACCCATAGCACTAACTTCTATTCTCTCCAGGGTAATGGAATCTCTTATCAACCGTCAACTTTCGAAATATCTGGAATCAAATGACCCCCAATATGGCTTTCGTAGCAACAGGTCCACAGGAAATCTGATGGCGTACCTTACCGAAAAGTGGAGCCATTCTATCCACTGCCTCGGTGAAAGCAAGGTTGTTGCACTGGATATCTCGAAAGCCTTCGACAGTGTTTGGCATCCAGCCCTTTTATCAAGATTACATTCAGATGGAGTGGACTATTCCCTGATCCGATGGATAAGAGATTATCTTTCTGGCCGTTCAATCCAAGTGGTTCTTGATTGTGTCAAATCTGTCTCCCATCAAATTAATGCAGGTGTTCTCCAGGGTTCTGTACGCTCACCCACTCTCTTCCTCGTCTTTATAAATGATCTCTTGTCAATTACTCACACCCCAATTCACTCGTTTGCTGAAGATAGCACATTGAGTTTCTCATACTCATACGAACACTCCCGTCCAAACTCTTCGAACATTTCGACCTCAACAAGATATATCTGTGGGGATTATCTAACCGAGTAGAATTCAATGCCTTAAAAACTCAGTGCTGTCTCTTGTCGTCAAAGGTGAGCACCAAAGTAAATACACTGTCTATGAACGGCACTTGCATCGACGAAGCCAAGGAATTATCAATCCTCGGCACTCGAATTAATTCGACTCAACTGGAATGAATACATATTTGAAGCTGCGAAAAGTGCAGTCAAATGTATGGGGTTCCTTAAGAGATGCAAAAGATACTTCACTCCATCCAACCTGGCCACTATTTAGGCGTATATTCGTCCAAAATTGGAGTTCAACATCCATATTTGGTCAGGCGCGTCCAAAACTGCACCACATGTCCTCGACAGGATGCAAAAGCGAGCAGTGATATGCGCGCACAAAAGGGGATTTTGGAGTACCCTTAAATGTCAGAGCACAGTGTGAGCGGAATGAGAGGAAATGGATAAGGAAAGGAGGCATCGATGTATATCGGTCTTAAATGCCTGGACATTACAACAACGAGGTAGAAACGAGCAGTGAAACTTATTGGGGACCCAGCCGTAAGTCGATCAATTCCGTCGTTAGAACATAGGCGCTACGTAACATGCCTATCTCTTTTCTTTAGGTATACCATGGTCGTTGGTCAACTGAACTTGCTGAATGTGTTCAGCCCCTTCAAACATTTTCCCGCAATACCCGCCAATCTGTGAATGCGCATCAGTTCACGTTGAAAGTGAACTTTTGGCGCACAAATAAACATAGAGAATCATTCGTTAGCCGAACCACACGAATGTGGAATGTTCTGCCTGTACATGTGTTTCCTGGCCGTTGTGATGTCCAGACATTCAAGACCAATATACATCGACATCTCCTTTCCTTATCCACATCCTCTCCATCCACTCGCACTGTGCTCTGACATTTAAGGGTACTTCAAAATCCTCTTTTGTGCGCGTTAGTGTAAAAAAAATATATATTGTCGCGAGCTTAGCATTCGCTGGATTAATTATCTTTAGTAAACAAATAAGAGCCGTTAAATCGATACAACACTCTATTAGTCCGTAATACAACCGTTGCTTTTTACCGTACACATAATGATTTCTTTGTAAACACTTTCTACTTCTTACTCGAGACTTTCGCTTCCGCACGTATCGCTTGCTTCACTGCCTTACTTATGACTCGTCTCCATGGTCTGTGTGCGACGTATTTATACCGTTCCCTCATTCTGATTCGGCGTTTCGTTTCCGTCCGTTCCATAATCTCGACTTTTCTATTCCAGTTTTCCAGTACTTCCTAAAATACTCTAGTACTTTGTTTCGGACTTTCTCGAAGTTTCCAGTACTGATTGTACTATATATATTTTCATTGCTTTACTTTTACTTACAGTTTTAGATTACCGCCCAGAACGGCGATGTGATCCGTATATGCGAGCACGTGTGTGAGTCCATTCAGGGATAATCCGGCCGTGTTGTCCTCCCGTACGTTTCTGATGCCATACTTGAGCACTCAAAAGGACATGATGAGAGGCCATCCCCATATTTTAATCCGTCGCGGATGTCAAATGGTTCTGAGACTCGATTTTTTATCCAAACTCTCTCTTTATTTTCGTTCATGCAGATTTGAATGAGGGCGGCATGTTTTCGGGATTCCTAGCTCAACTACAATATGGCAAAGTCTTTGCCTTCCGACGCAGTCGAAAAATTGTTTGAACTCACTAAAAAGTTGGTGAACCGTCTTTCCGTCTTTCCATTTGGTCGCCTGTTGACCGGTTCCTGCGGAATCCACACTGGTCGTCCCCCAGTATCTCTTCATATGTCATATCGTGTGATTCTCCCCGGTATGACATTTGTTATTATTTTGTATGTGGTTTGGAACAGTGATATTTCGCTGTAGTTTTTGCAGTCAGATCTGTCCCCTTTTCTGAAACTAGGGATGATTAGTGAAGTTTTCCATTCGTCCGAAGTGACTTCCTTCTCCCGTATTGTTTTGATTAATTGGTAGTTGATTTGAACGGTTGCTTCTCATCCGCGGGTAAACAGTCGACTCCGGGAGCCTTGTTTTTCAGTCGATTTATTGCATCTACTACTCGTACTTCTTAAACGCAAGGCTCTGAGATTAGTGACTCGGCTGAATGTATGGCTGGCTCTTTTTTTACCCTTAATTGTCAGAGCATAATGTGTGCGGAAGGAGAGGAAGTGGATAAAGAAAGGAGGCATCGGTGTACATTGGTCTTAAATGTCTAGACATTACAACGACGAGGAAACACATGATCAGGTAGAGCATTCTACATTCATGTGGTTTGGCTAAGGAATGACTCTATGTTTGTTTCTGGAAGCTGACTTTCAACGTGAACTGATGCACATTCTCAGATACGGGTATCGCGGGAAAACCGCTGAGGAGGCGGAATGGATTCGGCAAGTTCATTTGAGCAACGACCGTAATAACACCTATAGAAAAGAGACAGGTGCGATGCTTTGCGCCTATGTTGTGGTTGATTGTTTCGCACATTAAGCAGGTTTTTAGGGTACTGCTTCCACGTTGTTTCAATATTGTTTGTTTCTGTGACCAGAGAGCCATCTGCGTCTCAGATTATTTTGGCTCTCCCTCAGTACCCGTTTCGAATCGAATTTATGCCGGCATACATTCCTTTGATGTTCTTTACTCTGGCATTTTCTAGAATCTTTCCGATTTGATTTACTTGCCATTCTCGTTTTTTTTCCGTTTGATAAGTCTCGTTGTCTCTTCCGGAATTGTCGCGTATCTTTCTGCATTCACTTCATCCTATCTTTCTAAGTGGATCACTCTGAGGGGTTTATGTAGCTCGATCTAAATTGGACTAAATTTTTTTTCTAAGTCATAATACCTATTGGGCTATTTGTTTAATCACGTCTCTGATTGATGCCCAAGCAATCTCAAAATGATTGTTTTTCTCTTCGTCATTACTACCATTCTCTAGCATGCTTAACATATTCGTCAGTTCTCCTTGATATTCAGACATTCTGTTGGTGATTTTAGTTTTAGTTTATCAACGTCGAATTTCTTGCTCATTTCTCATGACTGGCCATGTGGGTTCGCTACGACCCGACTCCTAACTTTGCATGTCACTAGAAGATGGTTGAAGTCGCAATCTGCTCCTCTGTATGACTCTACGTCAGTGATGTTTGAATGGTATCTTCTGTCTATGAGGAAATGATCTATTGGTTACGCGTTACGCCGTGGGGTGATATCCATGTGGCCTTACGAATTCTTTTATGTTCGAACATCCTATTTTTCACTACCAGATCTTTTGATGCTGCGAATGTAATAATTCGAATTCCATTATCGCTTGAAACGTCATCTAGACTTTCTTTGCCTATAGTTGGTTGGAAGGTATCTTCCCTTACAATTTTCGCGTAGAGGTCCCCGAGTAGGATTTTAATATCGAATGATGAAATTTCGTCAAATACTTCCTCCAGCGTCTAATAGAACGTGTCCTTCGTTGCTTCGTTAGTAGGTTCTGTTGGGGCGCGGACGTTTATAAGTACATAATTGTACGTCTGTAATACGCCTTGTTCGGCGTAACCTTGCCCGTAAAAATAAATTATTATGGAAAATTTAACAACCCTCGAGACTTGCTAAATAAGGCCAAGACCGGATCCGGGTTGTAGTGCCGATGATGATGATGATGAATACGCCCTGTATTTTCAGCACAGACTTTTGTTTATTAATGAGCTTCACGTCTTTGACATGGGGCGTAATCTTTTTACTTTTGATGAGGTCGGTTAAAAGACTACATGTGCTTGTACCTCCACGTGCAGGTGTGAATCCATTGGTTTCGATTATTTGGTATCGTAGGGTATCGCTCCTGGTTTACATACCGTTCGGACAATCCACGTCCCGACGCGTATATCCCGCTTTTCCGTTTTTTCCTACATCTTTTTGCCGAGTCGTTGTTTTCTTAATGAATTCTTTCCTTTTGATAGTGTCGGCTTATCACACCAACGCCGGATTTTCCTTTTTACACAAGCGCGCGCACAAACGGGGATTTTGGGGTACCTTTAAATACCAGAACACAGTGCGAGCGGAACAAGAGGAAGTGGATAAGGAAAAGGAGGCACCGATGTAGGTTTGTGTATCGAAAGAAAGTTTGTATGTTTCTTGTGTTCATTGTTTTCATCTTTGTTCCCACGAGTCTTGGGATTTCAAATAGTCTGCCATATCAGAGCCCCGTTTTGATATGGTAAGGTCTACTTATTGCTTTGATTCGACCCGATGTCAGAACGGCCCCGTTATAATACAGACGGTATACCATCTAATGTGCACGGTGACGCAGAACACCCTAGATTAGGCTTAGATCTTTGTATGTTACTCCTCGTAAGCCAAGCCATCGGTGACCCTGCTGGAAGCGTAGGCTTCCGTCAGCATAACCTGAGTGATTCATTGTAATTTAAGCCCCCGCACCACGTCAAGGTTTTTACCACGCGGTGCTCTTTTTTTATTACAGTCACAATTTGATCAGTCGCAAAATACATCCATTGATAAATTTGGGGTACTACAATTTGGCGATTTTTAATAAACACCGATGGCATATTTTATGTTCAAATAATGTTCATTTTTCTGACGCCGAGTGGGCGTCCCGAGCTGCCACCAAATAACTGTTGCAGTTATTTGTGAACTCCGAGAACACTCGCGTGTGGAGGGAGTTTCGCAGCTTCCCCGCTCTGTAACGGAACGAGTTCAGATGCAGGGATGTCCGCGCCGTCGGGAGGTGAACCCCACCTGACTTTGAAATACTGACTCTGGTGCTTTTCAGTGTCCTTTTGTGAGGTCAATTTTACATTAGCAAAAGCTGTTACCAAGAACGAATCAATAGATAATCTGACAGTGCAATGCCAGGGTTATACGGAGGACGCATCAGGCAAGGTATAAATATGTGCGGCTTATCATAAATGTGTACTTTGCGTTGCCATGATGAAAAACAACACTTTAAATATTTAGCTTCAATATTGGGCATTGAAGATTCGGAGCAATCCTCTAAACCTTTAGAAGTACCTCATAATGGATGATGCCGTTGTAATCTCTCAAGCAACACCATCAACCATATACCAAGCAATAACATAGCAATAGTAAATTTTAAGTCGCTATTTACATCGATGATAGGGTAATTGTCTCATAAGCAGTGACAATACTGGCAATGTAATTGTTGTACTATTTTAGCTTAAGTGAGTTTGTGGCGTTTCTTACAGATACACACACAATACACAAGCAAATAGTGAAGAACACCGAAGGAAAATCGAATAAGAATTTGTATCAGAGCCGTATACCATAGCGATAACATAATAATTCCACATCAGTTGAGTGTACTTGAGTTTAGAAATCGAATTCACACACGCGGCCGTTAGCCTGATGCATCAATGCTTCGATTTTCACCCGTTTCATCCTATGTTCAAATCGCCGTCTCCACCATCATTGCGTAACGCAACAATCCGAATGATCTGTATACACAACACACACTTTCCCCTAATAAACAGGACTTTACTACTACGATCACGACTTCCGCATATAGCACTGGCACACTCGTCTGCTCCGACGTTCTCTCGCTCGCTCGCTCCTCGCTCCGTCGTTCGTACACGAAGTCGATCGTAACAAAGTTACTGAGGATGGAGCAGAGTGCCGTTTGTAACAGATACACACACAATACACAAGCAAATAGTCCAAAACACCGAACGAAAATCGTTCTACGGAGGACGCATCAGGCAAGGTCTCAATTTGTGTGGCTTATCATAAATATGTATAGCTTTGCGTTGCCGTGATGAAAATAACACTTTAAATATTTAGCTTCAATATTACGCAGTGAAGATTCGGAGCAATCATCTGAACCTTTAGAAGTAGCTCATAATGGATGATGCCGTTGTAATCTCTCAAGCAAAAGCATCAACCGTATAATAACAATAATATAGCAATTCCACATCAGTTGAGTGTACTTGAGTTTAGAAATCGGATTCCTACACACGGCAGTGGCCTGATGTGTTGAGCATTGGTTCAATTTTTAGTGATTCTAACTGTCACGGTTTCACTATCGTCGCAAACGCTATACTTCACACATGTTCTTTCTGAACATTATCCACAATTTCACCGACGTTTTCGGTAAAAGAGCATTTTTCATATCCACATTTTCGAAACGAAAGTGAACACCATTCCCTGGCAGTTGATTGCGGTAGAGTATCCTCAGTATAAATATCACAAATCTTTGTACTCGCTTGCGTTACGTTATTCCCTTTGTCCTAGTAAAATTGTGAACATTCTTTCCGAAATGATGCCCATTTTTGTTTTGTATACATTTTTGATAGGATGTAGCAATCTTAATAAACAGCTAGATTGCTATTTCTCAAATACAAAAAAATAAAACAGAGTTGCTAGATGTAGCTAACCGTTTCAAAGTTGTGAAACCTCAATATCCAGCAAACAGAAAGGCATTGCATTTTTTTCCCCTTTCACTAAGGTACTTCACAACTAGAGACTCTGTTTGGTATAAAATTTATGAAAGAGGTTTATATTGCTCACGTTATCTTATGATTTAGGAAAGAAGTTTAGATCTGTGACAAGTATTCAATAGCGGCCTTATATGATTTTCTGTAAGTTCACCTGATATCCAAGGCTTCATTATCTGCATGCCAAATCGTTATTCTGATTAGCTCAGAGCATAATATTTTGAACGATCCTCGCCATAGCTCAATTTATATAAAGGAACTGATTATATTGCATCCATTGCTAGCAGCGAAGGCAGTAAAGCATCATCATCATCATCGGCACTACAACCGGGAACCGGTCTTAGCTTTATTTAGCAAGTTCTGAGGCTTGTTAAATTTTCCGTAATGATTTGTTTTTTTCCGGGCAAGGTCATTAGTTTTGCGCCAGAGGCTCCCCGGCGGGGAATCGAACCCCGGTCTCCCGCGTGGCAGACGGGTATACTAACCAATATACTATCGAGGAGGAATAAAGCATCATACCCTATCAAAAATTGAGGAGAAATATGATTTGATTTGAGCCATTTGATGCCAATGTCAGGATGTGCCAGTGTCTCTAATATGCAACAACAAAATCAAGTAGTGAAAAGTATTGTAAATATACCGCGACATAGTATGTGATCTATACCGCCATCTTACGATTAAGATAACTACTGCCATTATAACCAGTTCTCTCCAGGAGAGGTTTTCAAGTCCATACCTCTGGATGTATTAAGTATTGTCCTCCGATTCAAACCACTTAAACTTGTTAAATTACTTAAATTAAGTTATTCAGGTGGAAATTTCGTAGTCTCAATTACGATCTATTGTAATATATTATATTACTTCAAGTCCGATTTAGTCGTCCGTCTTTAAACCAATATGGAATGCTTAACATTATTGTTATTCGGATTTAAAAAAAAACGTCCATGGGCCTTGATAGTTCCTTCCAGGGGAGTATTAATTAGATCGCAAAACGATGGAAGCGTGATTTGACTCAGTGTCCCTGCTTAGTCAGTACAGACTTTGGTAGTATATAAATATATCTAGCATATGTCCGATAGCCTTAATACGTTTTATAGTACGAGGCAAAGCGAAGGTCGAAATATCCCCTAAGTTTCACAAATATTATACAAACTATTGCGAGTGTTGTGCCTTTATGTCAAAGTTCCACTGGTTGAACATTCACCATTCGTCAGCCATTTGATTGTCACACCCCAGCCGCTGGAGCCCATGAATATTGAAAGAGGACAATCCGGTACAGACAACTACAATTTATTGGCTTGTAGGACCCCGAAAGTTCATGACCTCACCGACCGGTACAGACAAGGGGAAGGAAAACCAGCATCTAGGGTTTTAGTGGTCTTTTAATGATAAGCAGATTTATTGTTAGTATACTCTAGTCTCACAGGACACAGTTCCACTCGATACTAGTATACGTTTCAAAGCCATGCCATCCCTCTAAGTTGCACGCATTCTCTTTAATTTTAGCTCTGCGGTGTGGTTACAATCCTGTCCGCTCAGTGTCGCCAATTACTTTCTCTAGGGCTATCCATAGTAACCCTAATTTAATAATTTACAGTTTTTTATTATCATAAACTATTACAATAATGTGACTATTAGTAAAAAGTAAATATGATAGAAAGAAGTTTTCCAGGGATATTTTTTTTTTTTTTTTTTTTTTTTTTTTTTTATATATATATATAAATAAATAAATGGGGGAGCTGATGGGCATACGCATAAAAAAAGCCTGCGCTCGATTTCTGATTATATTATTAAAATATTTTGTAGATTGAGCTAAAAGTAATATTTTTTACCTTTATTATTTCTGGCTTCATGTACATAACAATCAAAGTAATATAGTTCACTGAACGTAAATGCTATATAAAAACAGTGTCTGCAACTCCTAGTCATCTGTATTTAGTAACTGTAGATTTTACTTTGTCGCTGTAAATTCCTTAACGATTGAAAATGAAAATTGGTTGTTGTAAATGAAAATAATTAGAATTTGGAAACTTTAATTGAATACAGAACGCCTTAAGTTCAGCTTACGCTTTATAAACATACTGCTCTTCATCTTAGTCTCAATTTGTGATCAGTCGGTCTCATGGTAAACCTTACAATACCATACACGTAATATAAAATAAAAGCAAAACCCATTAAAAATAAAATAATAAATTGATATTCTCACTTTGCTTAGTGCTTAGTTCTACAATGTAATGATTTACAAACAAAATCAAAAACACATGTGTGTATAAATTGAACACATCACTGTTAAGCTTGCAGGATTTTTTAAAGCTGTTAAAACTATAATAATATATTAACAGTGGATTTAAATTAATAATTGTAATTTATATTATCAGTTAAGAAGAACACAACTTAAATATAAACCAAATACCCTTTATTTCTAACTAGAATCAGCTATACAGTGCTTATTCTTTTGTTGGTTAATCACATGCTCAATAAAAACAAGACTATTTCCACCTTAAATTTATTTTATTACTCGTTCGATTTACTATATAATGTTTTTCTTAAGAATTAGATATTACGTTTACTTAAGATATTCAGTGTGTAAAGTGTTTATATTATTAATTTTGGTATAATTTAAAATGGTATATTTTCATAATTCCATGCTTTCAGTATAAATATTAATTTGAAATTATTATTGTTTTAATGAAAATCTTGTTTAAATAAAATTAATAACTCACCTTTGTATACACTTCATTAATTATATGAGAAATGTTATTTGTAAACTAGTAGATATAAAATATAAATTAAAATGAAACAATTGTGTCGTTTGTTCGTGTTAGGCAAAAATTTTACAAATATTAAAACCACGCATATAACGTGACAAAAAGAAGAAGAATGAATGAATATTTTATCTTAAATATAAATGGAAATGATTCACTGATATCAAACTCCACTTAAAAATTGTAAATAAAAAATACAAATATGTTCGTTGTGATTATTTTATATAAATATTTAAATATAAGTAAAATGTATGCGAGTAAATGTCAATCGATGATTTTAGTTTTTTTTTACTCATTCTATTTAGAGGATGCTGAAGGTATCAATATAACGGTGTACGCCATCCTCATTAAGAGTGTTTTTTTTTTTTTTTTTTTTTTTTTTTTTTTTTTTTTTTTTTTTTTTTTGTAATGCATATCATCATCGGCACTACAACCAGGAACCGGTCTTGACCTTATTTAGCAAGTCCTGAGGCTTGTTTAATTTTCCATAATGATTTGTTTTTTCCGGGCAAGGTCATTAGTCTTGCGCCAGATATTCTTGTAAAATAAGATTGCCCAGGTTTCAATCATTTAAAAAGTATCTTCACCCGACCTAAACAAAACTTCCTTTAAATTCATTAAATGCTAACATTTGCTGCAGTTTAAGTCTAGTGGAAACAAATTTATTCGAAAAAAATGAATGAAACAGGAACTTACCAGCGAGAAGTAACTAACCGCCGCAGGTGAAAGCTGCTAACTAACCGCCGACGAGTCAGCACATGCGCCTCTGCCTCGTGATCCGTACCATCGGATCAATTGTGCAATCCGTTTAGGGTATCTTAAGTAAACACCAGATACCCAATTGCACTATCGGTACGCGAGTTATGGTTTGTTGATATTCGTCGAAACAAAAAAAAAGATTCACGACACCGAGGAACCGACGACGAAAATCTCCTTTATACCAATCACTGATAATTTAAAAACACGAAATCTTTCTTTTACTTTTTTTTTCTTTTTCCACTTTCCTTTCTTTTATTGTTACAAGAGTTATTAGTATTATAATTGTTATTGTCTAGATTAATTATCTTATGGAGTTTGTCTTCTCCTATTTTCTGGACAATTCTCTTCTGGTTATAGTTTAGTTCTAATGTATCTTAGCTCTTACATAACTTGTTTAACATACACTATTTCGTAGTTTACACTTTAATTGTTTTCTTTATTTCTACAGCATTTATTATTCCCCTTGTATCCTTTTATTACATTGGACTAATTGCGTCACTGATTACTTTACAATTCTCTTCCGGATATAGTCTATTTCTGATGTATCTTAATTTACATAACTTGTTTAACATTCACTATTTCGTAGTTCCCACCTTAATTGCTTTCTTTTATTCTACAGCATTTATTATTCTCCTTGTATCCTTCTATTACACTGGGCTATTTGCGTCACTGATTACTTTACATTTCTCTTCCGGATACACACACAAAACAATAATGAAGAACACCGAACGAAAATCGAATTAGAAAATACATCAGAGCCGTATACCATAGCGATAACAAAACAATTTACATCAGTGGAATATACTTGAGTTTAAAAATCGAATTCTAATCGGTCAGTAGCCTGATGTATTACGTTACGTTTAGGTTCAATTTTTTGTGATTCTAACTGTCATAGCGTCAGTTCGAATCACACGTTCTTCATTATCCATTTCAAACGCTATATGTTCCTTGGTGGAACGACGATATCTCGACCTATAGTGGATTGCGTGGTTTGTAGAACCCCCCCCCCCCCCCCCCCCCCCAAATATAGTTTAATTATTTGTTTCGTAATATGTGTCGTACTTCTATTTCACATCAGGCTTCGGCCGCGTGAATGCGAGAATGGTGTTACACGCAAAACCTTCCAAAACGTAATACTTACTTCTTTGGAGCCAGATTAACGGCGGAGTTAAACGCGTACAGGCAGAACAATCCACTTCAAGGATGAGGCGCTCTGCAAGCCCTATCATTGCCCCCACACATTTCGCACATTTAATAACATATCCCCAAATCAACATTTAATCCAATGTCAAACAAATTGAACTAAATTCAATTTCAATTGTTGCACTTTAAATTCAATTTATAAAATCCAACAAGTAATAAACGAAACAAATGTTCATTTGGTTCGCCTACCCCCAAAATTCCCTGGATCCAATGTCCCCGTCTCAAACAAATATTGTTGAGAATCATAAAATGCGCGTCTCAAATGTTATGATCCTTTAAAAATGTGCTGTACAAATTCCGAAATCAATTTGAAAACAAGCAAATTGCGGCATAAAACGAACCACATGATCATTTTATCGCCCATCAACATCTAGGATCAAAAATGCGCATCCGCAAGATGCTTTGTTTATTGTTCCTTTTTCGTCTTCCCTCTTGTGATCCTAATCGGGGAAAAATAAAGAAAAATGAATGACGGGTGGCAAAGGGAGAATTCAAGCGAAGAACGTGTTTTCTTTCGATCGAACGATCAGAAAAAAAGGTGAGTTGGTTATATCTGGAATAAACAATTAATTAATTTATTTATTTATTAGGCTTAATCCAAGCTTAAGTTAATATAATATAATACCTTACAGACAACTAAAGTAGTAATTAAAAAAAAAAGTAATTGAAAAAGAAGAAGAAAAAACGAGGAAGAAGGAGAGGACTTGGGGGTGGGGGAGGTAGGGGGCTGGAGAAGAGCAAGTGTATGTGGGGGTGGCAAATGTGGCATTTGTGAGACAGCGACAAAGAACAGCATATGTGTTGGAATGTGTACGGGTTATAAGATGATAGACGGTCGGGGGGGGAGATGAGACGGAGTTTGAGTGCAGTATATGTGTGGGGCTATTCAGGGCCCGAAGAACCTCGCATCATTTTTAACCCCATAAAAATCCTACAAACCTCATATGTACCCTTAAGTCGAATCACTGGCAAGATCACACAACCTTGCCATAGTATTCACCACTGTCCTAAAATAGCTGAAAACAATTCGGTTATCCCCTTGGATAACCGTCATAAATATCCCATCATAGCCGAGGAGCTTTTCCTCTACACCCGGCATGTCATTTTTACCCTTTACATTCTTAGCAGAATCAAAGTGTACACAAACACTGTCGCCATGCCCATAAGCGTCCAGAAATACATATCAGGCTAGTTGCTGCCTTGCACATCTGCAAGCCAGATTTCTAATAGCCCTGCAATAGGACATAATGAGCGGGATAAACCAAAGATCAAATTGCCTTTTTTCTAGTTGCTATGGCGAGCGATCTTCTGTGAATTTTACATCACAGAAGACCCAATTGCCGCCGCCAGCATTGTTCCTTTATGCTACCCGAAACACTTCTGTCTATCCGATGTAGGCAAAAGAAATTTTTTCGTCCAGGTGGCAATTTCCTACACAAATAATGTAGTCGAAAAGATTCATGCTCTCAGGCAGCCTTGAGTTTTTGCCGATATTTTATCACCATCATGGGAAAACCATTCTCATGATTTATGACTGCATTTTCTGCCAGCCTAAATTTGCGTCCCTCTAATTGACCAGATGTGTATTGGAATTTCCCTGGTACACCAGAGGTATCCGATACTACAAGGAATGTTGAGGACGATTTCTACGAAGAGTCAGATTTTAACATTTGAAGAGTGCGCATGTGCCACGGGGTACCTTTTTAAAAGTCGAAGTTTTCACCTCCAGTTAACCGGGCGCTAAACTGTTGCGGAATATTGTTGTGTGTATTTTTAATTAAATCCCGAGGCTATCCGGTCGAGCACTAATATCATCATCATCATCATCATCGGCACTACAACCTGGAACGGGTCTTGGCCTTATTTAGCAAGTCCTGAGGCTTGTTAAATTTTCCATAATGATTTGTTTTTTTCGGGCAAGGTCATTAGTCTTGCGCCAGAGGCTCCCCGACGGGGAATCGAACCCCGGTCTCCCGCGTGACAGGCGGGTATACTAACCAGTATACTATTGAGGAGCACTAATATCGTATGTGCTGAAATAAATTGCAGTTGCAGGCGTTGTGGGTAATTGTGGTTAAAGTAAACCCGAAGGGAATCCAGTAGAACAAATAAGTGAACCATTAAAACTTAAAAAAGTGTCAATAAAGAAAAACATTCATCCGTTAAAAGTACACCAGTGCGTTTTCTTTTGTGATCGTTTTGTTTTCTGTCGAAGGAACAATTTCCAGTGTGTTGTATTCCAGAATACTACCCTTATTCGCTTTAACACTAATCTCATGTCCTTTCTAACACAACCTTTAAAACTACATCCTCACATATCTTACATTTTCATTTAATACAATTCATAAATAAACAGACACAATATTCTATATCCAGTCACTTACAGCACATTTAAAAACATGCCCCTTTTCATAACAAGCACATTTTTCATTTCAAAACATAGCCACTTTGATTTTCGTTCAAAGTTTATTCAAAATTTTAAGTCACAGAGACTTCTAGATTGTTTTGTTCATTTTATACGACACAGTTAGTTGGAACAAAATGGTCTATAAAAACAGGAAAATTTATATTGTAAAAGGTAGTTCAGAAGAGAGCTCAGCTTGAGATAGCTGAGTTCAATAAAAAATAAATAAAACTATAATTATAAAACTTAATTATTTTAATAACCCCCACGCTCTTCCCTCGAAAGAGGAAGCACGGCGCTGGAGACGTAACACTGGTGGCAGCGGAAATTCCGACAGAAAGAGCCATTTCAGGGTGGTTATTGTGTATTTGTAGAGAGTGGATTTGTTCTTCCCCCTGCCTAGCCGCCTGTCTCGTGTAATAAGGACTCGTAATATTGAAAACTTTGAAATCAATGTATGGTAAAATCACTTTTTAAAAATACGGTATATAAAAATGGCCTTTCTTTTAGTTATTTAATATATATGGAAAAGAAAGTTAATTTGGTCCCAAAGCTGTAAAGAAAGAAAATTCGGCAAAAAAGAAAAAAACGGAAATGTCGTCGAAATACTGAAAAGAGAATATTCGAAGTAATTTCTATCGGAAAAAATTTTTTGTAAAAAGGAAAAGATAAAAGTTCCAAGGTGAAAATATTCCTACGGAAAAATGAAGAGAGAAAAATTGATATTTTGCTAACGATTCTTACTACTAATATATGTGGGCTAACTGTTGATTGATGTTTTGTTCTTTTTTGATTGATGTTTTGTTCTTTTCGAGATTACCACTTCCTGGATTCCAATAGTGTAGTTTCTTCATAAAAAAATTTTTTTCTTGAGTTATTGTCTTCTTTTTATATTATTTCCGCTTTTTTATCTTATTACTGCCAGGCAGACTTCGCGCCCTATTGTTGTGTGTTATCCTGGTCTTTTTTTTCCCTTTTTTTTCGTCGTTTTATGTCGTATTACTTTTTTTTTTAAATCTGCTGCCACTGAGGTTAATTTGGATTTCCTCTGGAAGTCATCGGCAAAGGAAATTACGAAGTTACTTGTCTGTTTCAAATGTGAGTCACCAGCAGTTGCGTTGGCCTCGTACAAGGAACCTTCATCAATAGTTACACTCGATACATCGAATGTTCCGCCATCCAAGTCGAAAATGAGGACATTCCTTCCCACTTTAGGGTTTTATCCCGCTAGTCGTCGTTAATCTCACTAATCTTCCTCTGGGATTGGCCTTCCTTCGAGGATTGAGTCGTCCTTCGAGGATTGAGTCGTCCTTCGGGGATTGGTCTACCTTCGAGGATTAAGTCGTCCTTCGGGGATTGGTCTTCCTTCGGGGATTGGGTCTTCCTTCGAGGATTGGTCTTCCTTCGGGGATTGGTTTTCCTTCGAGGATTAAGTCGTCCTTCGGGGATTGGTCTTCCTTCGGGGATTGAGTCCTCCTTCGAGGATTGGCCTTCCTTTGGGGAGTCCACCAGTCTTCGTGGATCCCACCGCTGCCACCAATGTTACGTCTCCAGCGCCGTGCTTCCTCTTTCGAGGGAAGAGCGTGGGGGTTATACTATCTTTTCTTTATTAAAATAAGTAAAATTTTATTTATTAAAATTAGTTTTTATTATTGTATTTGAACTCAGCTATCTCAAGCTGAGCTCTCATCTGAACTGACTTTTCAATATAAATTTTCCTGTTTTTATAGAACATTTTGTTCCAACTAACTGTGTCGTATAAAATGAACAAAACAATCCAGAAGTCTCTGTGACTTAAAATTTTGAATAAACTTTGAGAGAAAATCAAAGTGCAAAGTGCTATTTTGAAATGAAAAATGTGCTTGTTATGAAAAGGGGCATGTTTTTAAATGTGCTGTAAGTGACTGGATATAGAATATTGTGTCTGTTTATTTATGAATTGTATTAAATGAGAATGTAAGATATGTGAGGATGTAGCTTTAAAGGTTGTGTTAGAAAGGACATGAGATTAGTGTTCAAGCGAATAAGGGTAGTATTCTGGAATACAACAAGTGTAACATCGGTGGAGTTTTTATTAACCTTGCATCCTTGCGGATGCCATCATAAAACACACCCACAGATGTAAGGTAGAAATCGAAGGAGGTAGGGTAAGTGTTTGACTACCTCAACATTCGCGAAATGGGTTCATTAGAGCCGTAAGAAGCGTGGTGTGTGGGCAAATAGAAGAGCCGAGGGTTTCGAATGTTACGGGGGTTAGTGTGGAGTGTGATGGCGGAGAGCAAGCTTGGGCAGCTGATTGTGCATGAGAGGAGACGGTGGATGAAAGGGATATCGGCTAGAATTCTGCATTCCTCAAGTGTGTTGAGGTTAATCAGATGGAGGCAAAACACAGAAAACGACGTTGCACGCTTTCGATTCTGCGGATATGGGACGAGTAGTGTGGAGACCAGACTGACTATTCAAGAAGGGGGCGGACGAAGGCTATGTAGAGAGAACGGGAAACGTAAGGATTAGAGAATTCTTTAGACCAGGGTTTCATAAACCCAAGAACAGAGTTGGCCTTAAGAATAATGTCATCAATATGCGGGATGAAGCTAAGCTCCTGAAGTCACGTATCGAGGGTACAGATGATATCTGCTGGTTTAGCGGGAAGTGGGGTCGTGAGGGGGCTTGCGGGAGAAGATGATGGAGTGACATCTGACAACGTTGAGTTCGAGGCAGTTATTACGGCACCAAGTTGAGAAGCTGTCGACATCCGTTTGGGGAAGTGAGGAGTTGAAAGGAGAGATGATCGTTTTGTAGAGTTTGGTGTCGTCCACATAGAGGGAGATGGATGAGTATTTGATAATGTAGTCAACGCCATTGATGGTAAGGATAAATAGGGGGGGACCTAGATGACTGCCTTGGAGAACCCCTGGCATGGGAAAAAAGGATTGGAAAGGGAGGATCTGAATTTGACACAGTAGAATCGATCTTTTAGATAAGAAGATAATCACTTAATCGTTCGAAACATTGATTATGATTCACTGGTCGAGACGGTCATGAGGGTGGATGCCGAGCGTTCAACGATTAAACATCGGTTAAATTGGGGGAATAATAGTCTCAACTAAGTTTTAGTTCTAATGTCATCTCTCATCGTTCCGGTGTGTGTGTGTGCTTATTATTTCAATATTAAAAATAATAGTTTGTGCAAACAATGATGAATTAAATTGATCTCAAAATACGAAACATAAACAAGTGTGCTCGTTGAAAATAATTCCTATCTGAAGTATGTTGTATAAATGGCGTACATAAGTTTATAGAAATAATAATTAAATAAATATATAAATTGTAAGATCGGTTTTGTTCAATTATATCTTTCCTCGACACACTCGGATCGTTCAAACCTATTTGTGGACGTTCATACAATAAAAACTATTCCATGAAATGGATTGGAAATATCCTCGATTCGTTCCAACTGCTAGGGGTGATCAATTGAAAGGACAAACATACATGTAGTTAAGGAAACAAGAAAGAAGTAAGTAAAATATTGGTCTGTACCACATGAAATGTCCAATTTTAGCTCAGTCTGTTGGAAATAAGAAGTTCTCGAGTGAACATCTGTGCCAGAACGTTAAATTTTCTATTTTTATAAAATGAAGTGGTACGTGTGCTCAGGCTTCGTTACAGTACAGTTTTTGTTTTCTAAGAATTGTTTACCATGCTGTCGCGGTTCAAATTCGAACCCTCTTCCTTTATGAATTTAAAATGGGACATAATGCGTCATTAGAAATGACAAAACATTAATGACGCATTTGAGGACGTAGCGGTAAACAAGCGTACTATATTGCGTTGGTTTGGCAAGTTCCGTTCGCGGAGATTTCAGCATCGAAAGTGAACCACGCGGGAAGCCGGAAACGTTAGTTGACGACGATGTTTTAAGAGCAACGGTGGTTGCGGATCCAACGTAATCGGTAAGGGAATTTGCACAAAGCATGGGAATATCCCCAATGACAATAAGTCGACACCTTTCTCTCATAGGAAAGGTAAAGAAACTCGATAAGTGGGTACCCCATGAACTGAACGAGTCCCAAAAACGACGGCACCTGGAAATGTGCGCATCGCTTAGATTAAGAAACCAAACTGAACCGTTTTTGCACCGGATAGTCACCTGTCATGGAGAGTGGGTTCTCTATGAAAACCGTAAAAGACCTGGGCAGTGGTTGGATGCAGGTGAAAAACGAAAACACACCTCCAGCCCCAATTTTCACCGAAAAAAAGTTATGGTGACAATTTGGTGGACATCGAAAGGACCAATCCACTTTTCAATTCATTAACCAGGAGAAACGATAAACGCTATCAAATTTGTGAGGAAATCGACTTTTTGCATACCAAATTCACTGAAAAGCAACCTGCATTGCTCAATAGGCACGGCCCGATCCTTTTACATGACAATGCTAGACCCCATACCTTACAAGTAACGGTGCAAAAACTGCTGCAGTTCGGATTTGAAATTCTTCCGCATCCAACGTAATCTACTGACATTTCCTCAACGGACTACCATCTTTTCCGCAATCTGGGTTTATTTCGGCGACAGAAGGTCTTCCGGAACCGAGCAGAAGTCATAAAAAACTTTGAAGATTTCATTGACTCGAAAAGTCAGCACTTCTACGAAAAAAGAATGTTTGACTTTGTATCACTTGGAAGAAGGTCAGGAAGATGCCAACGGATCCTATTTTGATTGAATAAATATTTACGGAAAAATAATATTGGCTTTGAAATTTTGATTACAAAATCAGAGATTTCCTGAGGTACAATCCAATACATACTCGTAGTTAAGGAAACAACCAAAAAATAAGTGAAATGGATAAGCATAATATAACGTTATAAGAGCGTAACTCGCTTAGTAAGTTGTGAGTGTTACATTAGTGCTCTGGTGTACGGTACTGATGACGGTTTCATGCTATGTTGTTCACTATGATATGGTACTTTGGCGGTTTTTTATTCCACACCGAAAAGAAATAAGGATGTTTTTACTTGTTTTCGATTTATTTTTTATTTTTGTTTTGTATATTTTTTATTACATTTTTTGTTTCTTAAGTAAACTCGCGACTCTTTTACCGCAGTCTCCGTGGTTCGCACCCGAGTCACTTTTTTCTTCTCCGTTGCTTGGAGGTTTTCCTCTCGTTGACGTTAATATCGTTCTTAATAAATATCTCGCGACGGCAAAAATTCTCACCGAAAAAAGATTCGTCAAGTTGTTCTCTCTTTCCCCTTGCTCGACTTTTTTGTATTCCCTCCGTACCTGATAACCTTTCTACCTCGGCAGTATCTTGTTTGTGTTTTTCCTGGTGCTTAATTACCCAGAGTATTTTACCTGGCCGCGGTCATTAATTTCGGCTGCGATACTTACAGGTAAATGTTTCTACAGTAAGGTACATGCTGGTTGTATATTGGATATAAACTTACAACATCTGAGCTGATTCGTGTTTTACTTATGTTGCTGTACTGCAACATCTTCCCGGGCAAATAATCTTCAATGCTTGTGTCGCTCATGAACAGATACGGTGCAAAAGTAGGCTGGCAATAATTAATTATATTGGTTATACCTGATTCTATTAATTGGGTTAAGTTATGAAATATCATTGGTTATGTTACAGTGGCATAATTGATGTTAGCAGTGTGTGTGTATCTGTGTGTGACAGAAGGCCAAGTTTGCCATTGGATGCTAACGTTGTAATTGTTGGAAATCTACTTCCGTGGGGAGTTTGGAAACTAAATAGTACATGGTTGGGCCGCGTCATTTGGTCGATCTTTATAAGACTCCTTTGCTTTGACTCCATGTTGTTCCCATCAAAAGCGCTTCTGGATTGTAATCGCATGTCTCATTGGGACTTATGAGATTCGCCAACCTTTTGTTGATTAGATGTGATGAGGATTAAAAAATGTAAATGGGATGTCGTTGTTTTCGCCCGGAATCGATCTCATGATGTCATTGGATGATTGTATATTCTTGGATTCGTCTTGTTGCAGCGATTGTGCATGCTGCATCAGCTCATCACAATCCATAAAATCTTCATCGTCTTCCATAATGCTACAGAGTCATTCCTGAGATCAAGTTTTGTACGTGCCACTGGTGATGGAGATGTTTCCTGATTAGCAGGTATTTGTGTTAAATTGGTAACTGTTGAATTACTAACAGAATTAGAATATGTAGTTTGAGGTGATGCACCGTCATTTTCGTTGAGGGCATCATTAAGATGAAAGAATTCGTTGATACAGCTACAGGAAGAGGATTTGGTTTTCTCTTCCTTTTACGCGGTTTAGGTTTCTGCATTCTAACCTCGTGTATGGAGCTCTCGTGCGTCTTTGGTTGCGATTGTGGAACACATTCGTTAATTTATCATCGCTGGTGTGTTGTGAACTTGACATCACATTTCCCAGACTAACTGGCGTAGAAATTCTAGCCGGTTCAGCGGTTACTGACTGAACCGTCTGCGGTTGAAGGAAGACTGCTGGTGAAGCTATGCCAGACAATTGGATGTTCTGGGCTGCCATAAGAGCTGCAGTTGTCGACATTTGCAAATCTCCGACATGTTGTGGAGGAGGTGCCTGAAAGGCGATATCTGCCGCATCTGTCGCGGCAACAATTTGGTGAATATTTGTGCTATTCAATCGGTTGAGAAGATTAAATCCTGTTAAACTCCGTTGAAGCTGCGTTGACAGTTGTCGAACGACCGGTCAATTGAGACCATTTAGCAATTGTATTTGAGCGATGTGGTTGTCGTTAAGTTGAAGTGGTAATTGTACAGCCACACCTTGGCTTGGAATGTGGCCGTTTATAAATTGCTGAGATCGAGGTGCACTAGATGAGGCCACTGATTCAGCATGAAGACAACTTAGTTGGGTTATATAGCCGGTCATGTAATGTTGTTCTTGATAGTCTGTAAGTTCGCCATCTGCTGAGTATGGCTGGCCTGTGCCGAAACCAGAAATGTTGGAGTAGTCGCCAACTGCACAGCACCGTTTGCGTTTAGAATCCGAAGTGGTTGATGCCATTGCAGTTGGGGATGTGTCCCACTTATGCCGCTAGTGCCATGGTCTGGCTTTGTGCGATTTTCTCGATGGGAACTGAAATTTATGTTGGCAGCATTGCCTGAAGGAGTGTTTGATCCGCTGGTCGAATGATTGTGTTGAAAATGATTTCGGTTATTACTATTATGGCCACCATAGGTATAACCTTGCTGGCCTTGAGGACCAGAAGAAGTCGATGTGTTTCTAGAATTGCTAGAATTCGCTGAATTTCCCATAAGACTAGAATTAATTGTATTGTTCCCTTGATAGTGGTTCGTGGAAATTAATTCTTCAGTATTGTTGATTACTCTGGAATTTGACCTGTAGGTGCCATCGGCCGATTCGAATTTCCGACGTCGAAGTCGTTGAACGTAATTCTTATTTGATGAACCCGGACTATGGTCATGACGCGCAGTCATTGTTTGTGGAGCAATATTATCTTCATAATGATTTTCAACACAATGTACATGCTGCTGCTACGATTGTTTCTGTTGCGGGTGCTGTGACCGCATGTGATGCCCATCAGGAACTGCATTTTTGTTTAGATTTTGATAATGTTGTGGTTGTAACATAAGCTGAACACCTTGCGGCATATCCTGTTGAACTAAAACTGGCGATTGATTAACCGAGAGAGGTTGCGTATTGAGGCTGCTAGCAGAAAGAATAATCTGCTGATCAATCGGAGTGTGGGCTGAATATTGCACTGCTGGATGAGATCTGGCGCAAGACTAATGACCTTGCCCGGAAAAAACAAATCATTATGTAAAATTTAACAAGCCTCAGGACTTGCTAAATAAGGCCAAGACCGGTTGCCGGTTGGTGTGCCGATTATGATGATGGATGAGATAGTCCTGACATTGGGCGTATCCCTTCCTTAACCGATGGTTGAAGCATATGTTGATTGTTCGCTTGCCGTTGATGTGATTTACAGAGAGGTGAGGCCATCCTTCCTTTATCCTCGTTCTCCACTTCACCGATTCTTGTCAACCGAGAGTCCAGCTCAGAAACCTTCGTCCTTATGTGAAAGGACGTTACCGACGACTGATTGTCAGAGATGCCACCGGAGAGCACCCATCCTAATTTGGTTAGTTGTGCCATAGAGGTGCCGGGTGCCCCCTTGATCATTTCGTTTAAAAGAAGCGCCGAGTAAACATCGTCCCCAAGAAGGATGTCAATTTTGCCTGGCATGTGATAAGTTGGATCAGCCAGCTCCATACCTTTTAGATGGTCCCAGTTAACGCATTGGAGATTGCGCATGGGAAGTACCGCGTTGAGTTTGGATAAAACAAAGGCTTGAACCTGCAATATGAAGGTTTGATTGACGTTAGAGTGAATGATGAGTGATACCTTGTGCCTTGATACACTTATCCTTGTTTCTCCGATGCCATAGACGGACACGTGGCCTTTCTCCCTTTTGAGCCTTAATAACCTTGATGCTGACTCAGTAAGGAAGGATGCTTCCAATCCAGGGTCCAGGAGAGTTCGCAGCATTAAGGGCTGTCTTGCGGTTGTATAGACTGTGGGGAGGAAGTATTGTGCCTGGCACGGACACTCCGTTCACTTCCTCCTCCATCATAATTACCGTCGTAAACTGTCCACCAACTTGAGCGAAACTGCACGACAAACCGTCCACCAGATAGAAATAGAAAAAAAACATAGTTTAATGGTTTATTTCTGGTGATCACCATTTTTTATTTTAATGCTTTTTATTTTTTTAATTTATTTTAAAGTTTTTAATTTAAAAGTAGATTAGTCAAATTAATTGGAAAGTACACCATTTGCAAGGAGCAACTTGCGGAGGACATTTTTATTCGTAAACATAAACGGAAATTAAGAAACACTCCACTGACACTGTTTATGGTTATTCTTCTATTACACCAATTTACTTTAAATGAGACATATACGTTTAGATTTGCTTAATATTTAATGTACCCGTTTGGATACTTGGGTATATCCACGACACTGATAATTGGTTTTTACGTTGACGGCATTATTAAACTTAAAACTGATTGACGATCTGCTGATCGGTAGAACGCGCACGAACGGTATCGTGACGTACACACCGTACCGGGCGCACGGGACGGTGAATGGAGAACGCGACTGACTCCTTCGGTGGTCGGATTTTGACTCAGTGAGGATAGAACTCTGACTTGAATTCTATCTTCAATTAAGGGTGAGATATGGAGGGGAAAGAGAAAATGTTCTCTTAAGAGTGTGGCCACTAAGAAAAAGCGATCTTTTTGGTGCAGTGGTATATGTGCGCGATCGAACAGATTCAATGTCGTTGCACGTGTTCGAAAGCAGTGGAACGACGAGAAAGGCAGTCGGCGAGAACAAAAGAAAAGTCGACCAAATGGTTCGCTCTTTAATGAGGGTCATGTTTATGCAACGTCGCTATGACGGACGTTGGAAAAAAGGTGTTAATGGGATACGATACTTTATACCATGGAAATTGTATATCGTATCTTGGGTTAATTGCCGATACGCATCCCTTGCTTACATTTAGGTATGCCAAGCAATTAGTGGTGGCGACGAAAGAAATGCATCATTGTTTGTCTATTGAATCGCTAGTGTTGCAGCTGTAAAAACAAGCTGACGACATAGTATTTTAACTCAGACAAAGGGTATCGAATGTTTGCTATTTATGGTGCATATGCACATTAAGGATCAATTTTAGGAATTTCAGATAATGCTTGAAAGCATTACATGTCCTTGGAAAAGGAAATGTTTTCTGGGGCAAATGCAAATGCATTGGCGGGAAACAATGGGAGTTATGGAATTCCTAAAAAGGTCAAGAAGAATTCTTACAGAAAATTGTATGCAAAGAGATGCAATGAAAAGGTAAGTTTTCTTTATAGGGATTTTAGGGTTATAATAATTGGATCTGTTTGATGCGTGAAGCATTTAAGATGCTAATGCGAATTGCATTACCGAAAGCTGGTGCAGACCCGGGTTGTGGTTATGGGGGTTTTTTCAGGAAGGCGAGCCGTGGGATCTGGCGGAACCGCCACAAGACCTTCACGAGAGCTGTAACCAGAAGAACAGTCTGAACATTGTTGTTTTCGACAATGCAGGCGTTGAATGCGGAGGTTCTTCTGGTGGAGACCACTTGTGCGTAATCTGTTGGAATTGTCATATTCCTCTATAGCGTTTGCGACTATAGTGAATAACGTGTGATTCGAACCGACGCTGTGACGGTAAAAATCACTAAAAGGTACAACCAACGTTTAAGAAATCAGACCACTGCCGCGTTTTCGAATTCGATCGTTGTTCTCAAGTACACTTATTTAATGTGGAATTGCTATTTTTACGCTGTGGTATACGGCTCTGATGCTTTGCTTTTTCGAATTTCTTTCGGTGTTCTTCATCATTTGCTTGTATATTGTATGTGTATCTATTAGAAACGCTACAGCTCCCTTCCCAGTAACTATGTTGTGATCAATTTTAACAAAGCGACGGTACAATTAACTCATGTCGAGCATGTACCGGTCCTTTATGAATGAAATGACGCAAAGTCTTTAGTGCTGTCTCACTGTAGTTGGGTGGGCGTAATCTGTTGGAATCACCACAATACTTCCTTTCCAGTAACGAATTCACGTCAGAAAACGATATTGTTCAATTCTCTTTGGTGCTGTGCTCTTCACTGGGGTTGCATTGCATAATGTGTTGTAATTGCCACCAACTGACCATACAAACTAATAATAATAACTAATAGTAAAAAAAAAACGGTCAATTTTTAGTAAAAAGCACCGAAAACTCTTTCCTCAACCTAATATCGGGTTTTCCATTAGGGACCTGACAACTTTTTTTTTAATTTGTGAACGCACCCTTTCGCGGTGGCTATATGAACGAAGTCGAGTTCCGTTCATAAATGTTTTGATTGTACTTCAAGCCGATAATAAAGTTTTTGAAATATCTCAAATGGTTTGCGTTTTATTTTTACCCTATATTAATTTTACTATCATTCGAGGATTAGATTTTATATACCGAAGTGTTAAACATATTTATTATATAAACATGGGTATGAGCAGTATACCCTATTATAGCTTTAATTAGTTTTGCAGTTGTTAATAATACTTTTGTTGGTCTAGGAAAAGCATGAAGGGTGGAGGAAATTAAAGACCATCTGTTCGGAAAAAGCAACTCGATTAAACTAGTCAATAACCAACAATGTGAAAAGCATTCCCTTTGATTGTGACTAAAAACTATTATTTAGAAATGAATTATTAACAATAGCGTGGCTTACGAATTGTAATGATTCGTCATTCAAGTCACCAGATACAGCTGTTCGTAAGAAAGACAATATGATCATATTATAGGGTAATTTAATACATATTATGTGCAACATGAAGACTAACTGGTTGATAACAATCAAAATTAGTTTGTTTAAAAGAATTATCCATCCATAGATGTTAGAATTCTGTTTTGAACAAATGACACCTTTTACAAGTGTAATATTGCAAACACGAAAATATACACTCATGGATTTGTATGAACAAGAAACGTTTTCTTGTCAAATTAACCGCAGTAACTCATCTAACTCTGTTAGATGCTAATGTTAGAAATGTCTACGTAATTGCTCAAGTTGAATGTATCTACTATTTCAATCTTTTTACTTTCCTACAAAAATACGCCTAAATCTGAGTCAGTGATAAATAATTGAACGAGGAATGCCATGAACCTTTTAAAAAAATTACACGGTGACTGCACACGGAAGTAAATTATAATGACATGGTGTCATTAGGTAGAATTGCTCGCTCTATGAATTATTTATTATTTTAGCTTTGAAAGTGGACAGCACTCTACTGGCCCAAATTACTGCAGTGACAGGTACTCAAAATAATTAAAAATCTCTAAATATAAACGAGGTGTGTGTAACGAGGTCATAATCAAGTTTTTAAATTTTTTTCTATTAGGTTATTATTTCTGTTTCATAACAAAATTATTAATTTAAACTGCAGCTAAAATTTTTACAAAAGCGATATTTTGTGTCTAAAAGAACAACAATGGTTTACATAGTCGGGTATTAAAAAGCACTAGCAGATACATATTAGTAGTATCTCAGGGTGTCGTTTCATCGTTCTAGGTGCGACCTGGAGTATTTTTTTAAATATATAAAAAAAATGTCGCTTCTTACTGAAAAATGCCACTTATTGTCCATGTTAACCAGGTGATCATATTTTTCATCTCCACACAGGCGGAGAATGATCTCCGCGAACTTGGCGACCGAAATTGTAAGTACTTAGCTTAAGACCAAGTTCAAGGGCTTTCTAAAGCAGAAAATAGCACTAAGTAAGTAAATAAAGTGTCATTAGTTTTCTACCGAATCAATCTAGTACTACTTGTACTCACTCAATAAAACACAAAATTGTTAATTCATAAGTAGTTTAATTTCTTAAGACGGCCTTTTATTGTAGAGAAGTATTTTTGAGAAAACCTAAGCCACAGGCAATCACTTACTGTTCGAACTAATTCTTCAAGTTGCTCTTGAGCTGAATCGTATAAAGAGTTTATTAACTCGTAATTAGCTGTTATGGATCGTATATATCCGATTACATTATTGTGACTCCTAAATTAAGGAGAGTATGTTATGCATTTTGGTTACTTTATTGTAATGAGATAATCTTACTCTTCCAATGAGCGTCGATAGTCTGTGGAACACCAGCTGAAATCATGTCCCACTGTACAGAACTCTTTCTGAGCAGTATCAACAATGAGTTCCTGTTGGGCGATTAACGTTGATATTTGTGTTTGTACTACGCCAACTCTGCTAAAAATGTCTTCACTCAACTTGGTAGTGATATCATTAAGAAAACGTTTCTGTTCTGTTTTTGTTTTCTTCTTAAAATCCGCCAGTAAGCGATTGTATTCTGTATGGAAATTTATGTATCAACTTCCGTTAACCGATTTATGAAGTTACTCACCCCTCAGCATTTTGGGATTAGCTTTAAAATCGCCCTCTTCCAAAAGATTCTCATGATCCAGATTCTGTCCAGTGAAAAAGCAATTAAGATTTAGTATTGTGACCAGATAAGGTTTTTTTTTAATAAATAATATGTATATCTTAAAGGAAGGCTCCTCGATAGTATAGTGGTTAGTATACCCGCCTGTCACGCGGGAGACCGGGGTTCGATTCCCCGTCGGGGAGCGTTTGGCGCAAGACTTAATGACCTTGCCCGGAAAAAACAAATCATTATGGAAAATTTAACAAGTCTCAGGACTTGCTAAATAAAGCCAAGACCGGCTCCCGGTTGTAGTGCCGATGATGATGATGATGATGATATCTTAAAGGAATTATCAGTACTTCTACAAGGTGGCGCAAAATTAATCACCCTACCGGAAGATGTTATAATTTTTGCAAATGGCGTCGTACGGGAATCATATTTGACATTTGTGAACTAGACAGCTGCAGTATACAAACAGACAAGCAATGGAGCGCTATACTCCGCAAGAGCGTGGAATAATTGTGGCCGCCCCCGGAGTGGTCGTTCAGCCGAGAATATCGCGGCTGTGGGTGCCGACGTCGCTGAGAACGAAGAAACATGGCGACGGGCCACGCAATTAGGCATCGCCAGAAGGTCCCTGCAGCGAATTTTAGTGAAAAACTTACATATGTTCCGTACAAAGTGCAAACAGTGCATCAGTTAATGCCTGCTGACCGTGAGTCGCGTGTGGATTACTGTCAAGCCATCCTTAATCTCAATAACGAAGAGGACAATTTTATGTCGAAAATCATCATGAGCGACGAGGCGTATTTACACTTAAGCGGTTACGTCAATGAGCAAAGTCTTCATTTCTGGGGCACTGAAAAATCGCATGTGAAGCACGAAGAGCCATTACATCCACTCAAAGCCACTATGTGGTGTGGCGTTCACGCGAATTAATAAGATGTGTTCTTATTTAGTCAAAAAAAAATAATTTTATTTATAATTATTCCTTAGCCTATATTTACAATGAGACTTTAAGATGATAATGTGCCGGGTCGGGTCACTCGATGAAGTCTGCCTGATGATTCGTTAATTCTGTTATGAATATTCTTGCAGTCGTCTGTTGTTGTTTCTGGGATCTCTTATCTGTGTTCGATGATTGTTTGGAATTCTGTTTTGGTGATTGTTTGGATAGATGAGTCATTGCAGCATTGAATCCTATCTTCAATGTTGGAGGCTTTATCAGTTGCAACATTTGCAACTTAATTAGTCTCATGATGTGTCGATTGCAGCAATGAGTCTTATCTTCTACTTGGGGGTTGGGTGTGTTATCTATGTTGGGGTTGTCAGGTATGTTCTTTTAACTATGTTGGGGTTTTCAGGTGTGTTAACTCGCCGGAGGAGTGATTGGGCCGTATTTTTTTGAGGGCGTCATCGGCAATACGGTCACTATTACTGGCGAACGCTAAAGGGCCATGATAAACGACTTCTTATTGCCGAAATTGGATGATCGGGGCTTGGTGAACATGTGGTGTCAAGAAGACGGTGCAACCAGACACACAGCGCGAGCCACAATGGATATTGTGAAGGAAGCATTTCTTGGTCGCATAATCTCCCATTTTGGTGATTTGGCATGGCCAGCAAAATCGCCCGATTTAACGACCCCCGACTTCTTTCTTGGGGGCTACTTGAAGTTGCGGGTTTATGTCTACAAGCCTCAGACAATCTCAGCCCTTAAGGAGAATATTCGACAGGAATGCGAACAGTTATCACCGGAAATCTTACGGAAAGTCATGGAAAATGCGATAAAACGGGTACAAATGTGTATCAACACTGGCAGGCACTTGACGGATATCATCTTTTCCACTTAACAGAAAAAATTGTAAAGGTCTGTGGCGGTTTCGTCAAACCCTACGGTTCACCTTCCTAAAAAACACCCATAACTATTTCCAATCATATAATTTCGCTAATGCAATTGCATGAGTTGTCACTGATGTGAATACCACGGTAGTCAAGAGACCTAATGAGGTGTCAAAAAAAGGAGCGGCGAAAGGCCGATTTAAACTAGACAGGGACAGATGTGTCCTTCATATTGTCTCTGGCTTCTGGTCATCTTGCGACAACCAGAATCACCCACATCCGTGAGGGCGTTGGGCTCGGTCTCAAGATATCTAAAAAGAAAAGGGTGCTGTATCTAAGGACAGTGTGTGCAGGGTTAGTTAAAATTGTATCTAACTATTCGGATGAACGGATAGACTTGAGTGCGGTAGTAAACGCAGATTACCTCTTTGGCGTCTGATAATCTGCGCTTTGGTCGGTGTGTGTGTGTATTTGTGTTGTGTTGTCAATTTTTTTTTTTTTTTTTTTTTTTTTTGTTTTTGGTAGAAAGATGGAAATCTTCAAAAGATACCTCTGACCGATCCAGAGGCATGCCGGACTTTTACCGACTAAAACCACCTCCTCACAGGCGCATATTCCCGTTGATCCCCGCGGAACTGTCTTGTACTGTGCATGCGTGTTTGTAGTGTGTCAGCAGTAGACCCTATGGGATGGGTCCAGGAATCCTCTATTATAGAGGGGAATGTTGTTGGGAGGGGTTGTGGGGAGGAGAGCACCTTATAGTTTACGTTTAGCGCACTTTTTAAAAATATGGAAATCTCGGAATCGGTGAAATATGATTTTGAAGTAAATAAAGCTAAAGTAGCTGAACTTATAACACTCGACTCAATGTCATAAAGATGCTAAGAATTCGGACGCGCAATGTACACCAACAGGATACGATAGTGGTCATACCACTCTGATATATTCAACCAAACGAGGAAGTACACCTCACGATCGAACACTGGACTCATTAATTTATACCTGACAGTCAATTTATTCAATTATTAAAAGAAAAGTTCGCTCGCAGTTTATTTAATTCCGAGCACTTTAGTCTTCACTATCGCTTTAAATGTGAGACGACCTATCAAGTAAACCAGCACTTCACAAAACGACCCGTGTATAAACGCATCTCCGCAGCCAGCGGAGAGCGGGAGTGAACCGTCCGTCGCGAACGTTGGTAGTTAATAGGACTCAACGAAGATAGAACTCTGACATGAATTCCATCCTAGGTTAGGGTTAAGAAAAGGGAAGAGAGAGAAAAACTTTTCTCTTAAGGGTGTGGCCGCCACATAGATGCACTCTTTCAGTCCAGTGGTGTGTGTGCGCGATCGAACAGATCGTTGTTATTTACACGGGTTCGTGTAAACTATAATTCACAAACTAATAATCCGACATCTGTCAAATTTATACACGCGTCTTTTGAAGATTAGGGCTAACTAAAAATCATATGGATTTAATTCTAGTGCCGCCATATATGTGTCAGGCCGGGGCGGACCTGTTATAGTGGTTAGTATACCCGCCTGTCACGTGGGAGAACGGGGTTCGATTCCCCATCGGGGAGCCTCTGGTACAAGACTAATGACCTTGCCCGGAAGAAAAAAAAAACAAATCATTATGGAAAATTTAACAAGCCTCAGGACTTGCTAAATAAGGCCAAGACCGATTCCGAGGAGCCTACGGGTAATATAGAAACTATAAATAATAAAATCAGAATTATTTTCCGCCTCACTCCAATTCTTTTTTCTTTCCAGACCTCGGATAATCACATAATTGTGGCATATCATCATCATCGGCACTACAACCGGGATCCGGTCTTGGCCTTATTTAAAAAGTCTCTCCACCGGTATCCGGTCCTTATCGGAGACTTGTTAAATTGTCCATAATAATTTGTTTTTCCGGGCAAGGTTATTAGGTTAATTGAGGCATATAGTACATTTAAAAAACAAATATGAGGTTATTAAAGGAAGATTATTATTACTTACTTGCAAGAAAGCTTCGTTACTTATCTGACCTTCCAAACGTGAACAGCTTGGGGAAACCAGGCTAGACGTATCTTGAAAAATCTCGTCATTCGTAAAAGTGTTTGAGAAGCTTTGAATTCCTGGTAAATTCTGTGTTGTTTTTGAACCAGATCGAACACAGGGATGACAGCTCAAATTTGACGATGTTGCGCTCGGAACACTATTTTGAAAAGAAAACCCACCCTAGATCAATTGAATTACATCTAGGTGACGCTTTACAAATAAATTCACGGAATTACCTCATAAGATTTTATTATGTGGTGTGGTTGTGGGGTTATCTCCGATAGTGCAGCCCACCTGTCGGCATCTGTACAGGCTGCGGCTTGCAAGTCCTGTGTATCTTTACTAATGTCGTATTGAGAACACCGAACTTCCACTACATTACTACTTTGATCTGTGTAATCCATTCTAGCCGAATTTGACAGGTTTTCAACCTCGGCAAGCGCTGTTGAATTTGCATCAATTTTAGACTTTAAATTCAGTTTCCATTTCGAATACGAAATAAACTCTCCTGTGTCATTAGAGTTCGTATCTCGAGATGTCGAAGTGCTTTTGGATACTGTAGGGGAGGCATTTCTTTTGCGTGAAGAAGGCTTTGCCCTTTGTAATGTTCGTTGAGTAGCTATTTTACTACCTTGATAAGTACGCTCGGCTTGTTTTGGATTTAAATGAATTGATGTCGCACTGCCACTTATAAATACTGACGACGCATTGGAACTGTTGGAAACATGTATGTTACCGACATTCAATTGTCCCTGTGAACTTTGTTCTTCGGCTACTTGGCTTTCAGGCTTTTTTGGAATATACTTCTTTCTCTTTCGACCTGTTTTGGCCTTTCTCGGAGCTCTGTGCTTAAAAAATCGTCGGGGCTTACAATTAGGACTCACATCAGTAGTCGATTGCTGGTGTATTGCTTCATTTAAAACATCTCCTGTGAATTGGGTGATTGGTGTTTCATTTTTTAATTGTTCAAATTGATCTTGAGTCTGGTTGAGACTATGTTGTCGCGAGGCAGAGTTTCGTAAAATTAAAAATGGTTCAATCGATTCCACAATTGGACAACATGTTTCTCTATCAGGTGGGATTGTAATTTGAGGGTTAGAAACTGTCAAATCCGTTTTTGAAGGTATTTCCCCTGTAACTATATCCAAAGGAGAAGTTGAATCAGAACAAGAAACTGATTTGCAATAGAAATCTAGCAAATGATTATTAGCTCGCAAACGTATTAGTTCAGATGTCGGTAGTGTGAATACTAAAACTTGAACTGTTTGAAGATCCCCAGAAACCTCTGTGGAAAAGTCTGCAGGAACAATTGAAAAAACACTGCACTGGGAATTCCCATCCCTGAAAATAGGAAACATTATATTGTTTTAGGCTTCAAATATAAATGCAAGATGGGGCATACACAATAATCTGGTCAATTTTAAATCGTACTGACAGTTCTAAGGGCTTCGCAGTTTCGGGGTGGTTTATTTCACAGGAGAAGGATAAACTTTTGGAACTGTAATTGAAGTCAATCCAAAACTGATTGGTTTTCTAAAGGAATAAAAGAAAATATACGAGAAGAAAAGCAAATGTAAATGAATTGTATTCTAACTATTCGTAAAAATGTCTTCTTAACCATATGAATGTGTAAGGACATAAGCGAAATAGGTAACACACATGCGAGTACTTATATTATAGAATTTGAACTATATAAAATAATTATTATACACATGGGAGACTTACCCTTGGTTTAAAGAGTTCGTACGGTCCAAGAAAAGCTTTTGTGCAAAAAATCGAAAAGACCCAATTCTCCGCTTCTGAATACATATTGAATTCATTCAACAGTTCCCGGGACAGCTGCAACATACAGGCATGAAAACGAAACGAGAAATAGTAAATCTCTTAGGCATTTTTAAATCTCTAAATAAATTAATTAATTAAACTGAACTAAGTAAATAAACAAATTATCAGAATGATAATCCCACTGAAGACCTTCAAAGCATTGTCCTTGAATATGGGTTGAAAGCCAGCACCCGAGGAACAACTCGTAAGCAAATAACATCACAATGCCCATAGAGCTAAACCCAAAACCTCCTGGAGTTTCAGATGTAGTGTAACAATGCAAACATGAGATGAGCATGTAAAATAGATCATCTAAAACTAAATGAATTGCCCCAGTTACTGTTTGCAAGTATCATACGGCATGCACTCGGTGCCGGCAGCGATTCAATATTAAAGAGGTCAACTCGTGTCATTGTTTTACATTAAGCTAAGCAGGTGGTAGAAGTAAGAATAGCATAGTAAGCAATTTGTATTTATGAATGAATGAATGAGCAATGATTTGTAATTATTTGTAAGGACGACGAATTGTACAAATACTCGGGTAATTTGAAAACAAAATCAATCGATATTCCAGATCGGATTAGCTGCTTATAGCAGAGAAGCTTAACTTTGGTGTCAACTTTGTTGCTCCACTTCAAGATGTTGTGCAGCTGCTTAGACCGACCGACACCCCTTTGGAGAATGTGGGTCACATGTTTGATGAAATTCATTTTTGGGGTATAGATGACCCCAAGATATTTCATCCTGTCCTTTGGTCTAATCGTAGTACCTCCTATTTGTATTCGGATATTCTGTGAATATCGAGAAGTAGGTTGGGAGTGTTTACTACTCAGAATGATAGCTACTGCTTTGGATGGGTTAAGTCGAATTTTCCATCGACTGTAATACTTATACAGTTCGTCCAGATGACGATTGAGTCAGTTTGTTGCGAGTTTAGGGCCTTTGGATGACATGTACACTAGGACGTCATCCGTATAGCATATCTGGTTTACTCTCCCGTCCACAGGGCGAGGAATATCGGAGGTGTAAGTATTGAATAAGATGGGGCCTAGAATGGAGCCCTGTGGTACACCTGCAGCGGCGTGAAAAGTTCGGGAAAGCTTTCCATTCACTCTAACGTGGAAGGTTCTGTTTTGAACGAACTGGTAGATGATACTACATAGCGTTCTACTGAAGCCAGTATTCAATAATTTAAAAACGAGACCTTCGATCCAAGTCGTGTCAAAAGCTTTTTCAATGCCCAGGCTCACCGCAACGGTGGGTTCCTTATTAAAGAGCCGCACGCAGACGTGGTTTTGAAATATGTTGAGAGCCATAGTGGTTCTGTGGGCTCTTCGAAATCCAAATTGGAAATCAGGTATTAGGTTCCTGACACTGATAAAGTTATTTAGTTTCCCGTATATGAATTTTTCATAAATTTTGCTGATGCAAGTGAGAAGCGAGATAGGGCGAAAGCTTGAGGGGTGATACGTTGGTTTCCCAACTTTTGCTATTGGACAAATAATAGCGTGCCTCCAAGCCTGGGGAAAGTACCCCATGTTGCAAGCATGGTTGAACAGAATGGAGAGCTTTATAAAGAATAAGGCAGAAATCCTTCGCAACGAGTGGTATGATATGTCGATACCGGGTGACTTCTTAGGGTTTCGAGATTTAACCAGACTCTGTAGGGTGTTTGGTGCCATGAAACCGTGACCATTATCACGTGTGTCATCGAAGTATGCACTGTTAGTTGGGTTAAAAACAACAATTGGCTCGTTGAAGTCGTCCAATTTACTGTGGACCTTTGAACTAATGATCGCATTAGTATCCGGGTCGCCATCTTGGAGAGTAAGTTTGTGATTATTTTCGTAGGTCTCTCCGATGATATTTGCTTTATTGGTGTCGTTATTAACAACAACACCATTGTGTATGATTGGGCCATCGATACGAGAAGTGCCACGTATCTTTTTAACATTTTTTATAAACGTTCTGGTCCATCTGAATACCCTTCAGTTTGCCTTCCAATTGTCGGGTACGATTGTTTTGGATTCTCTGTTTTATCAGTGTACCAATATTGTGAATAATGGATCGCAATAATGGCTCCCTTTGCGTAAAGTGGTGACGATATCCCATTCTGCAGAGCTTTTTACGCTCCCGGATGAGACGAAGAGTGAAGTCGTCATGGGGAATCTGATAAGTCTTTTCAAGTTTGTACTTCGGGACATGAGTCTCCGAAGTTTCAACTAGAATCCCGTGAAGACGTTCTGCAGCGTTATTTATCTCAACCGTCGTTAGGTTCCTGTCAGTGGAAAGAGAGAATTGGTGGAGTTTATCGTTCAATGTAATACTGAAGTTGTCCCAATTTGTCCGCCCATAATCGGGTATGTATCTGATATGAGCCCGGGACGCTCGATAGCCGCGAATGAATGTGGTCACAACGTTGTGATCAGATACATCCGCTGAAACTTGAGGAGGAGTGACTTGGGGAAGTAAGTCTTTGGACACAAAAAATATGTCCAGATTTGAGTCACCTCGAGTACCAACCGTAGGTGTGACTATTTTGGAGTTGAGGGCATAAATGTTTTCGGTGTACCATTGGTACACTTTTGTGCCATTTGGGCAAGAGACAGAGTTGTTCCAGTGGGGATGTCTGGAGTTAAAATCGCCGCCTATGATGAAGGGTGTATGCCCCGAGGACCTTATTAGCCTGCCGATATCTTCGGCATTAATGGGGCCATTATTGGTTTTATGCGAGTGGTATACGGAGTATATATTCAATCTACCATTATTAGCCAGATGCAGTTCAACCCCAGACACCTCTATGGACTCAAAGTGTGGGAGGTCAATAGCTTCATGGCGAAGTCCACTATTGACCAGTATACAAGTGCCACTTCCGTTGATGGTGGGACCGCCAGTGAGGGTTCGATCTCTTCGAATCATGGAGAAGTTTGGGAATACGGGACGGTGACATGGATGCAACCTAGTTTCGGTTACAAGTACCACGTACGCTCGGTTATCCTTTATGAAGTCAGGGAGTTGACATTTATAAGGATAACTTTAATTTTGGAATCCATTGTGAAGGATATGTTTTGCATATGCAGTGAAAAGGAGTGCCTCCCTCTCAGCCTCGGTTGTTAGTTTTTCATATCGGGGTCGAATATCTTCAATCAAGCGGGAGAAACTAAGTAGTTTCTCGAGCATTGAAGATTGCCCCCTGGGGGCTTTTGCACCGCCGCTTGAATTTATGGCGTCGTGTTGGTCTTTACCGGGGCTCGCTTAGGGACTTGAATGTGTTTTTGAGGGGGAGGAGTTGGAAGAATTTTTATATTTTTTGTTTGTTGTCCTTTAAGCATGTCGGCAAATGTAAATCCATTTTGGATAAAGTGTTGTGTGGCCTGTTTTCCGAAGTCTGACTTGGCTGTTTGCTTAGCTCGAGTCTCCTTGGATCTTTGAATAATTTCTTTATATTTAGGACAATTCCTGTAACTACCCGGATGTCCTTTGTTGCCGCAGTTGCAGCAAGTTGGCAGTGTTACTTTATCCTGCACATTTGTTGTGGGATCGTATTTTGCTAGCGGTAGTTCGTAGTTCGATTGGAAGCGACTTTGACCGTATTATGGAATCTATGTCGGTCCCTGGGGCAAGGTGAAGCTCCCATATGTTCACCTTGCTGTATTTTTCCGGTTTGATTTTCACAAACCGTTGTGGGGGACAGAATTTTTTGACGTCCGTGAAGTTGACGTTAGGAAATTTGCCACGAGGGCAATTACGATGTCGTTCTTTTCCCAACAAGAAGCGACTCGTTTTAGGAGGATGATCCCCGACTTTTCATCGGCCGGTGTGAATGTGTAATAATTCACCTCCTTGGCCTTGAGGTTGTCGTTAACCTTGCTTGGGTTTTTGAATTCTCTAGGTGGAAGTTTTCGAATAATTGATGGGAAGGTAAGTAGTGGCGTTCGAAGGAACCGCCACAAATACAAAGAACCGGATCATAAACAACAACGTAGCAGCTAGTGGTGGAAATATAGACATAAAAACCGATAGTTTATTGTACTTAGTAGTAATTATTTTGTTAATTTTAAAACTCAATAGCTATTATAAAAAATATGTACGTAACAAGTAGGGCAAATCATGTTTAAAAAATAATAAGATTATGAAACAATTCAAACCACTCTTAGCAATTTTAAATAACTTAAGGAAAAACCCAAACAGAGAATATACGGATGACTACATAAAACAAAAACCAAATGAAATAACTGAAATTTGGGACACAGTAATCCGTGAAACTTACGCTACAGAAGACACAAGAAGATATTTTCAAGACATTGTTGACCAGATAAATTATCCACACAGAAAGCCACAACGATGGCAATATTTGACATACTGATGGCAGAGAAACTTGTTCAAGAATTCAGTGGAGACCAGAAAACTTTATCTAACTTCTTAGGTTTAATTAAGCTCTGTTTGTGTTTATTATATTTCTCTTGGGAGAGGCAAACCTATAGCGCGGAACATATCTTACATCAATACTTCTGAATTGCGCGACCATATATCCATACCAAGGCAAGTAGAGTTACCAAAATTGCCACCAAATGTCGTATGTATGCTATGACACCGACAAAATTCGAGGGTACGACTCTATACACAGTATGTTATTTTAATGTTAACACAGAAAAATCGTTAATAACATATTTAATCGCGTTTCCACAAGGATTATGTTTTTCACACTGCTGGTCAAGATTTTTCAAAAACGACTTGTCTTTTTTCTGTTTTCTTTTTAAAGTAGATTTGAGTCATTGGAGGCCCTGCTACAATTAATATGATATTGTGACGCATATGACAATCAGTACTAGAATATTCTAGAAAGTAATGGAAAACTGGAGACTACGAACAGTATAACATTCAAGGCTATGGAACGGACGCAAACGAAACACCGAATCAGAATGAGGAAACGGTATAAATACGTCACACGCAGATCAGGAAGTAAGAAGTAAGCAGTAAGCAGTGAAGTAAGCAGTCAAAGATGCGATAAGTAAAGAAGCGAAATATCAAGTAACGGTTGTTATTAACGGACTAATAAAGTGTTTGCAAAGAGAATCGATTTAACGGCTCTTATTTATTAAAAATAATTAATCCAGCGAACCCTAAGCTCGCTACAATTGGTGTGAGAAGTGGGATTAATTATTGGTGAAGTAAATAAGTCTGTGAAAGGGTGTTGTGGCGATGTCAGATCGACGTTTGGAGGATCTTCGCGTTCCTGAGTTAAAGAAGGAACTTCAGGACCGGAATTTGCACAGCAGAGGGCAGAAGCAAATTCTTCCACAGCGTCTGCAAGCAGCAATGGAGGAAGAGGGTATTGATGTCGACACATATGTTTTTGCGATTGCGCCAGACTGTCCGGATGGAGAAGAAACGCCGAGTCAAGATGGTGCCAATGTAACGGAGAAGAGTTCGCCACAGTTGGACGTTTCGGAGATGCTCAGGATGGGGATGACAAAATTGGACGCGCAAGCTACAGATATTAACTCAAAATTGGACGCGCAAGCTGCAGATGTTAATGCAAAGTTGGATGCCCAAACGCAGTGGATGAAATGTAATTTTCAACACTTTAAGGAAGAAATTCAGTCAAAAATTCTGAACGACGTGGAAAATCTGGATCTAAAAGTCACAGATGAAATAATGCGAATCGAAAAGAGACTTGAGTGTGTTGAGAGAAATAAGACATCGCCTAGCAATCAACATGACTACAAAGACACAAGGATGCAACCGCCAACCTTCGATGGAGCGGGACCCTTCTCCGTATTTGTACGCTGCGGCCAATTATAATAAGTGGTCGGATGAGCAAAAGTCAACATCACTAATCTTGTCACTCCGCGGGGCGGCTGCAGAATTGCTACAAACCATACCAGCAGAGAAGCAAACAGAATTCCAAGCGGTAAAAGACGGCCTTGAAGCTAGGTATAAAGACAACCACATGCAACAGGTCTACCGCATGCAACTGCGGAGCAGAACGCAGAAGCCTGGAGAAAATCTTTAACAGCTGCAGGAAGACATTGAGCGATTGGCAAACTTGTCTTATTCAAATATGACTAAAGAATTTCTGAACGAGGTAGCAATGGATGCATTTATAAACGCACTTCAAGATCGGGACTTGCAACAGGCCGTTCGTTTGGCGAGAAAGAAGACGACTAATGAAATACTGGCGTTCGCATTGGCATATGAATCTGTTAAACTGGCTACCAGGAGTACATATAGAGTGCGAGAAACGTCCGTCCAGGAATGTTCCTACCAAAGAATCGGGCATGTACAACGGATCACTCTGAGACCTGATATGAAGTGTTGGACATGCGGCGAAGTCGGCCACATCTCTGTTGACTGTAGGAAACGTCGACGAATGAATGAAACATCAAGTGAGAATTGTTGTTCATGCGCTAATCATAAGAGGAGAATATCAACGGGCCATCCTGAGGTCAAAAGCTCGGGAAACTTGTAAGGGCAGACTTTACGGGGCGAAAGTCGCCTGGTGGGATGTGCAGCCCCAGCATCATAACTGTATCACAACTCCAACGGGATAACCAAAGTTTGGTTATAACCACGATTGTTAATACAAGGACAACAACAGTGACAATCGACTCTGGAGCAACAAGATCCATAATTCGGCCGGATGTCGTGGGCCAAATTGCCCTTAATAAAATTAGAAGATACGCTTTGAGGACTGCCACAGGAGAATGTTCTACAGTCTACGGAGAAGTGGAGAGCATAATAGTGCTGGGCAATATTTCCATCTCCCACCAATTTTTGGTTGCCGATATTACGGACGAATGCATTCTTGGAATGGATTTCATAAAGGAGCACCAAGTTGTTCTAGATATCGGACAAAGAACACTGCGAATTGGTAACTTGGAAGTTGCTATTACACTGCAGGACGAACAATAGCGAAGGCTGAAATGTTATGTGTGTGAGGAGGATGAGATCGCAGCTCGTTCAGATTCGGTAATTTGGACCAGTGTCGAGTGTGATCCCGGTGACAATCGATTTTACATAACCGAGGCTGCACAAAATCAGCGTAAGGGGAACATCCTTGTTGGGAAAGCCCTTATCGATGGGAAGAAGCACATCGTACCTGTCAGAGTACTAAATGCCTCCAAGGAGCCGGTCGCAATAAGAAAAGGAGAGGTAATCGCAGAATGTGCACCCGTATCAATGATAAGCTCAATTCATACAAGGGGAGAGGACCATTCAATTCAACAGCCCTCTGGTGCATCCTCTGCGGTTAATAGGCTGATGCCCCAGAAAATCGGATAAAGAGACAGAGAAAAGGCAAGCGTAAAATCACTCCTGAACGTTTTTTCTGATATTTTTGTGACAGGAAATGATAAATTCGGACGCACCGGTATAGTTAAACATCGTATTGACACAGGTGAGTTAAGACCTATAAGACAGCCACCTCGTCGACTACCGTTGGCCAAACAATCAGAAGTAGGCAACATGATTCGAGAGATGGAAGAGCAAGGAGTCATCGAGAAATCATTGAGCCCATGTGCTTCGCCGGCAGTGCTCGTCAAGAAGAAGATTGGGTCAACTAGATTTTGTCTCTACCGCCGGTTAAACGACGTTACGAAGAAAGGTAGTTACCCACTTCCTCGAATCGATGACACACTGGATACCCTTTCTGGAGCTCAGTGGTTTTCAACACTGGACCTAAAAAGCGGTTACTGGCAAGTGGAAGTGAAGGAGGAGGACAAGGAGAAGACAGCGTTTACTACCGGAAACGGACTTTATCAATTCAACGTGATGCCTTTTGGATTGTGTAATGCTCCAGCAACGTTTGAACGATTAATGGAGAGTGTTCTACGGGGACTTACATGGAAGACGTGTCTTGTATACTTGGACGATATCATCGTTGTTGGAAGGAATTTACCAGAACACACCAATAACCTGCGCTCCGTCTTCGAACGACTAAGACAGGCCAACTTAAAGCTCAATTCGAAGAAATGCGAACTCTTCCAAAGGAGAGTAAAATTCCTGGGACACATCGTTTCATCTGCAGGAGTCCAAACGGATCCTGACAAGATAGCAGGTGTCCAAGAGTGGCCTACTCCAGAAGATAAGCAACAGTTAAGAAGCTTTATGGGACTAGCCACATATTACCGAAGGTTTGTTAAAGGTTCGCCAACGTGGCTAAAACCCTACACGAACTAACGGGTAAAGACAAGAAATTCAATTGGACAGAAAAGTGTGAGGGAGCATTCAACACATTGAAGGGCGAGTTATGTAAGACTCCAACATTGGCATTCCCAAGATCGCATCGCCCCTTTTATATTGGATACTGATGGAAGTAACACAGGAATCGGGGCAGTGTTGTCACAGGAAGTCGATGATAAAGAGAGTGTTGTCGCATATTATAGTCGAGTTCTATCTAATCCAGAGAGAAACTACTGCGCAACAAGAAGGGAACTGCTGGCTGTCGTAGAAGCCGTTAAGAATTTCCATAAATACCTCTACGGACGTCGATTCCACCTTCGGACGGATCATGTCGCCCTGAAATGGTTGTTAAATTTTAAGAATCCGGAAGGACAAATAGCTCGATGGATCGAAGACCATGTAAGCCAGATTGTAAACATTGTCATAGAGCGGAGAAAGAAGGGGCATACGACCTGCGAAATGTACAAGTAGAAGTACTAGATGGGTGGACGAGTGATGCTATACGCGCAGCTCAACTTCAGGATGAAGATATGTCGCTAATCCTGGAACACAAAGAAAAGAACGAGCGGCCAACTTGGAATAATACTTCCGACAAGAGTGGAACATTTAAAGCATATTGGGCACAATGGAATTCCTTGCTGATGGAAGATGGAATTCTAAAGCGTAAATGGGAAGCCGCGGACGGAAAATCCCATCGAATGCAGATTCTAGTCCCACCATCAAAAGTGAAGGATGTACTAACAGAAATGCACGACGGGGCTTCCGGTGGACATCTAGGAGTTAATAAGACACTTTCAAAATTACGATCTCGATTTTACTGGCTTCACATGAGAGATGACGTCGAGTCTTGGTGTAGGAAGTGCACAACTTGCATTGCGACCAAAGGACCAACAGCAAAACCAAGGAGCGCTATGAAGCAGTACAACGTGTGTGCCCCTTTCGAGCGAATTGCGATTGATATCTCAGGACCATTCCCAAAAACCAACGACAACAACAAATACATACATGGAAGTCCTTCCAATTCCAAACCAAGAAGCAACAACCGTCATTGAGAAACTTATCAATAATTGGATCACCAGATATGGAGTTCCCTGTGAGCTTCATTCCGATCAAGGCCGAAACTTCGAATCACAGATATTTCAAGGCATCTGTGCGGCAGTGGGCGTAAGGAAAACCAGGAGCACACGCCTACACCCTCAGTCGGACGGAATGGTCGAAAGGTTCAAACGAACAATGAAAGAGCATTTATCGAAGGTCGTTAGTGATCACCAACGAGATTGGGACAAATATGTAAAAACCTTTCTCCTGAGTTATTGATCGGCTAATCACGATACGACAGGCCATTCTCCAGCAAGAATTATATTTGGACGAGAGATACGATTACCAGCCGATCTGCGATTGGGAATACCTCCAGACGCCATAGATAAGACTGAACACTGCGTAGCCGAATGGAGAAATCGCCTCGATGAGATTCATCATTTGGTTCGAAAGCAAATCAAGGTATCAAGTGACAGGATGAAAACAAGGTACGACGTTAGAGCCAACGCGTCCGGATTTAATGCAGGCGATAACGTGTGGCTTTATAACCCTCATCGGCAAAAAGGAAGGTCTCCGTAGTTGCAGCAACATTGGGAAGGACCGTATACGATTCTCACAAGAATTAACGAGGTTGTCTATAGGATTCAGCGAAGACCGAACGCCAAGATGAAAGTGGTGCATCGTGGCCGACTGGCAACTTTTTGTTAACCCAGAAGACCAATGAACTTAGATCGGGACGAACTAATCTAGGCGGAGGGTAGTGTGACGCATATGACAATCAGTACTAGAATATTCTAGAAAGTACTGGAAAACTGGAGACTAGGAGCTGTAGAAAATTCGAGACTATGGAACGGACGGAAACGAAACACCGAATCAGAATGAGGAAACGGTATAAATACGTCACACGCAGATCAAGAAGTAAGAAGTAAGCAGTCAAAGACGCGATAAGTAAAGAAGCGAAATATCAAGTAACGGTTGTTATTAACGGACTAATAAAGTGTTTGCAAATAAAATCGATTTAACGGCTCTTATTTATTAATAACAAATAACTGTTGCAGTTCCTTTGGAACAGTTGCAGGTTGTAAAGCTCCGGGAACACTCGGATGGGAAGGGCGGTCCACAGCTTTCCCGCTCTGTAACAGACCGAGTTTTTTATTTGTTTTATCTCCACATTTATTAACAATTCAATTACAGATTTTACTTAAGATTGAATGTTAAATTCTATTTTACAAATATTATTCTTTTATTAACTTACTGGGTCTTCGCAAGCGCTCTAAATTATGCATTATCAATCTTTTGTTTTTCTTATGCCTTTCGGCGTACAATAACTAGTGTTTTTATAACATATCACAATAATTGATACGTTTTCTTTTTAAAATTTGTTCTATTTCTATATGATTTTTTTTTGTTTGTTTTTTGTTTTTTGTTTTTTTAGTATTTGTTTTTTTTTTATTATTATTAATTAACACATAAGGTGTTAACAAGCAAAAATTAAAAATATAAACAGAACGTACAAACCTAAACGAGGAATACAAATAAAAAATAATTTGGAATTGGGGATATGGGGAAGTGTTGCATTTGGGATTACAGAACCTTCAACTACATGATGTCCATGTTATTGGGTTCTAACGCCTCCATTCTTTGGCAAGCCAGATCGGACCGCGTGAACACGCAGACTCCACCCTTAAAACGGAATCTCGAATGTAAGTCGTATCTTGAGCAACGAAGATATGTCGAATCTGTTGACGAATCGACCTAGGTCTCGGTTAGGGGAAGGATATCAGGTTTCGCTGTTTGCAAATATTGGTGGAGATCGTTTACATTCGTATTGGTGAAACCGATGCCCCTGATGTTACAAAAGTCGTTATCAATAAAATGTCGACAGAGCCTCGAGAAAGAGCTCGATTATGCGATGACGAATTTCTTAAAATTCGGTTATTTACCATAATATTTGCATGATACAACAAATACTACCGAGAATATATAAATCGACAAAGAATCCACTGACAATAAATAATGAATCGGCTAAATCCTACCAGGGGAACCTGAACGTCACTGCATTTACTGAAAGAAATACTCACAGCGAAACTAAATGAAATCTAGATAGCACAACAGGGACACACAATATAACCTACTAACAGACAATTAATAGTTTCATTGAATGATCATCATCATCGGCACTACAACCGGGATCCGGTCTTGGCCTTATTTAGCAAGTCCCGACGCTTGTTAAATTTTCCGTAATAATTTATTTTTACGGGCAAGGTTATTAGCCTTGCGCCATCATTGAATGATAAGCTTGGATTAAATGCATTTAGAAATGGGCTTAATGAAACAGGCAGACAAGTAGTTTTAGCAGCTAGAGTAACTAAACCCAGAGAAGCAATACAAATAGCCATTGAAACAGAAACACAAACACGACAAAACAATGTAATGAATGTAAATTTATATTCAAACAATAGACCAATTTATAAACAAAGATATAATGACCATCAATTTTAATAGAAATAGAAGTGGAAACAATGTTAGACATCATTACCAGTATCAAGGACACCAAGGAAATAGCTCCAACCAAGGAAACTCAAGTGTCCCCGGTCAACAGAATCGGCGAGCTTTTGGAAGGAGGAGAAAATATTAAACGTAAATGACAGAAATGATCTCACAATTTTCGTTAAATTCAAAGTCAAAAATGTAGTTGGGTTATTCACTTTTTTTTTGGCGCAAGTCTAATAATCTTGCCCGGAAAAACAAATTATTATGGAAAATTTAACAAGCGTCGGGACTTGCTAAATAAGGCCAAGACCGGATCCCGGTTGTAGTGCCGATGAGGATGATGATGATTCACTTTTTCGGTGGATACGGGTGCAGACATTTCCGTGTCTAAAACAAATTTGGTGAAAGAAAGAAATAATAAATAATAGCTCAGTTTGTCAAATAACTGGCATAGCTGGTAGAGCAATGTTTTAGAAAGATATATCTGAGTTAGAATTTATGATATGAGATAAGGAAATAACACATGCATTTCACATTGTGGAATACTAGGGCGTGACTTTTTGATGGCATACAACTGTAAACTAGACTACGTAGGATACGTACTTGAGATTAATCTAGAAGAGGAACAAAAAATATTGCCAATGAATATGAACATATGTTGGCGATGCATCACGTCGACATGAATTCCCAGGAAAGACGAGGCAAGCGCCAGTACACAAGTTCCTGGAAAACAATGATCAGCAGCGCGCTGATTCCAGGAAGCCACCGAAGAAAACGGCACCCAGAAAACGAGCGAACGAAGACGACGGTTACGGGCCTATATAAGGCGGGCACATCGGCGGAGCAGCTGAGTATTCATCCCCGGCTATCGAGCAACCCGGGCGCATTTAAGATACATACCCGATTATGGGCGCACAAATTGGGACAACTTCAATATTACATTGAACGAAAAACACCACCAACTCTCTTCCCATTGACAGGAACCTAATGACGGTTGAGATAAATAACGCTGCAGCTCGACTTCACTAGATTCTAGTTGAAACTTCAGAGACTCGTGTCCCGAAGCACAATCCTGAAAACACTTGTCAGATTCCCCACGATGACTTCACTCTTCGTCTCATCAGGGAGCGTAAAACGCTCTGCAGAATGAGATATCGTCACCGCTTTTCGCCAAGAGGACCATTATTGCGATCCATCATTCACAATATTGGTACACTGATAAAACAAGGTATCCAAAACAATCGTACCCGACAACTAGAACACAAGCTGAAGGGTATTCAGATGGACCAGAACGTTTATAAAAATGTTAAGAATATATGTGGCATTTCTCATATCACTAGGCCAATCATGCACAACGGTGTTGTTGTCAATAATGACAACTATAAAGCAAATATTATCGGAGAGACCTTTGAAAATAATCACAGGCCTACTCTCCAGCATGGCGACCCGGACACTAATCCGATCATTAGTGCAGAGGTCCACAATAAATTACACAACTTTAACGAGCCAATTGTTGTCTTTAACCCAACTAAGAATGCATACTTCGATGACAAACGTGATCACGGTTTCGTCACAACAAATACCCTACAGAACCTAGCTGAATCTCGAAACCCTAAGAAGTTACTTCCGTCAGCAAAATATATGAAAAATTCATATACAAGAGGCTAAATAATTTTATCAGTGCCAGGAACTTAATACCTGACTTCCAACTTGGATTTAGAAGAGCGTACAGCACCACTATGGGTCCCAACATATTTCAAAGCCACGTCTGCGTGCGCCTCTTTAATAAGGAACTCACCATTGCAGTGAGCCTGGACAGTGAAAAGGCTTTTGAAACGACGTGGATCGAAGGTCTCGTTTTTAAATTATTGAACACTGCCCTCAGTAGAACGCTGTGTAGTATCATCTACCAGTTCGTTCTAAACAGAACCTTCGAATTTCGAGTGAATGGAAAGCTTTCACGAACTTTCAATGCCGCTGCAGGCGTACCACAGGGCTTCATTCTATGCCCCATCTTATTTAATATCTACACCTTAAATATTCCTCGCCCTGTAGATGGGAGAGTAAACCAGATATGCTATGCGGATGACGTCCTAGTATATACGTCATCCAAAATCCCTAAACCTCGCAACAAATCGACTCAACCGTCACCTCGACGAACTGCATCCGCATTGCAGACATGGGAAAATTCGACTTAATCCATCCAAAGCGATAGCAGAATAATTCTGAGTATTAAACACTCCCAACCTACTTCTCGATATGCACAAAATATTCGATTACAAATAGGGTGTACTACGATTAGACCACGGGACAGGATGAAATATCTTAGGGTCATTTATACCCCAAAAATGAATTACATCAAACATGTGACCCACATTCTTCAAAAAGGCCTCGGTCGCTCTAAGCAACTGCACAACATTTTGAAGTGGAGCAAGAGAGTTGACACCAAAGTTAAACTTCTCTTCTATAAGCAGCTAATCCGATCTGGAAAATCGTATGCCTTTCCCAATGGCCTTGTATATCTACGCCCTAAATGGAAAGACTTCGAGTTTTCGAAAGCAAACTCCTCAGAAGATGTAGCAACCACTCTAGAAAGCCTGACGGTCGCTATTATCCCAACTCTCACCTACACGAAGGTGCCTCTATAACGTTTGCGATGGTAGTGAAGAGCATGTGATTCGAACCGACGCTATCACGGTTAAAATCACTAAAAGATAGAACCAAAGCTCAACGCATCAGGCCACTGATGTGGAATTACTATGTTATTGCTTGGAATATGGCTGATGCATTTTCTTCTTATTCGATTTTCTTTTGGTGTTCTTCACTATTTGCTTGTATATTGCGTGTGTGTCTGTTAGAAACGCCACACCTCCACTACCCCTGTCGTGTTTGCATATTAGTAAGCAAAACAAATACCTCGAAAGCATTCAGAACAGCGAGAACCTACTTGTACGGGAGTCTTAGGTTCTTGACCCTTCTTTCTTTTGGTCTCTTCAGATCCGAACACAGCAATTTCTTCTTCAGTACAAAACCGATGAAAGCATCCTTTCCAACAACATTCCCCTCTATAACAGGATTCCTGGACCCATCCCATAGGGTATACTGCAGACACACTACCAACACGCGCGCACAGTACAAGACAGCACAAATACACACACACACCGACCAAAGCGCAGATTATCAGACGCTGAAGACGTGATCTGCGTTTACCAAACCTACAGGTCTTGTATGATTTCTTTCTCACCATCCCTCCATCCAAGTAGTTAGAGAACATTTGAACTAACCCTGTCCACACTATCCTTAGATACCTCCTCCCTTTCTTTTTTAGACATCTTGAGGCCGAGCCCAACATATTCACGGATGTGGGTGATTCTGGTTGTCGCAAGATGTCATGAAGAAGGATGACATCTCAAATGGGCATACCTCCTCTTTTGTTTCGATATGCGGCTTTTTCCATAGCTGATACCCACTTCTGATGAGATTTTTCCAACAGTTAAGCGGCGATCACTTTCAATACGGTCTCAACGGTAATGTTGTCATCTGTACGACTTCTCCTTGGACGGCGATCATGACATTCGTTTTCGGTGTGTTCTCGCGCACTTTTAAATTCTCTGGCCCACGTGTACAGAATTCTGAGACAGTGTAGCATCACCAAACGTGCCTTCAATCGAGAAAAAAATATTTTCAAGGGTTTCATTTGTTAAAAATTATATAATAAACCGTTGCGCGACAGACCTCTTGCTCGCTCATGGCTGTACTCACTACAAAGCTACAAAGTCTAGCGCAACAGCTACCTAAGCCGGTTGCCCTACTCTACACAAACCAAACAACAGTAACGCACAAGATTATCGAGCTTGCAACTTGTTGCTAACCAAAAAAGTAAAATTACCGTTTATAATTGATTCGCCCCCGTATATATATATATATATATATATATATGTATATATACTAAGGTATTGGAAAAATATCTGTTGATTAATGCCTGTTATGGTACGGCTCGCTTTTAACGAGTTATATTTTACTCACTTGTTTAAATTGACTCTGATCTTGCACAAGGTTTAGCAATAAATTTTGCACGCGTACACTGCTATTAATACGCCTTAAATGTTTTCTCCTTTCTGGTTTCTCCAATTTAGAGAGAATTTTATAAATAATCTCGAGCGATAATTCCTGAGTATTATAATCGCCAACGAATTCAACTGGATCCCAAAGGTATGATCTGAAAAGTTTGCTTTTTTAAGGAAGTTTATTTAATGATAAAAAAATTACATTAAATTATTTTCTAAACCCAGGATGTACTTAACAAGGTCCGGTGGCATGTTATCGAGAAATGTAGAATACATCCTGAGCATTTGCTGATGGTAGGATGCAATTTTTACTTGATATTGCAAGGAAGCCAAAATGTACAAAGAACATTCGGGAACTTCTTGTTGAAATTCCTTGAGCAGACTTTCTTCTTCTGGTTCGATTTGGTGTTGTATTCTCTGCAAACATTTGTAAGAAAAATTACGTAGAGTTACAAGTGTTAAACATTTTGTTTTTAATTTTGGTTTTTTAACTTCAGTCATAATATTTACGAAAAATTAAAACTTCTTATCAAAGTTTGTAGATTCAACCCGCGGACACAGTGTCGAGTTTGGGCAAGCAAGTTGTAAAACACTGATAGGTTCTTATGAACCCATACAAACTTGTATACGTACCTGGTAAAGAGATACGGAATTTCGTAAGCCCACAGTACAGTAAAGTGGATTAAGAACCAAAAAAATGTAGATTTTGGGTGACCATCAACCAGACAAATAAAGATGAAACTGCAGTATATTGATGCCATAATTTTTAATATTGGGAGTTACATCATAACCTATTAACAGACCACACCATACTTTCCCCAAATAGAAATAGCATCTCTCTCTTATTAGAGAGGCATTATTACGGTGAAAGCCTTGGAGAGGCAATAACAACCAGACAAAGACCACAACAGTGGTCAATGTAATGAATTGCAAATGTACGTACCTATAGCAATTGCGTTGAACTGGCAACAGTGTGGTTATGATCCTTTGGTAGTGGTCACTAGAAACTATCCGATAACTTTTCCATAGGTGGGATGAGGTGAGGCTATTGTATTGTTTATTTGTTTATCCCTAATAATGTCTCCCAAAAAATCGAACCACGTATTTGCTTTCGGTTTGATACCCTTTACTCTAACATAATAGTTGTAGTAAAATAAATCCATTATTTTTGCATTTTAGCATAGTTAGAATGATCCGATTTAGGTCTAATATGCACCATTGATATTCGATAACTTGTTGCCATTTGTTGCCAAGTAATTTCATCATCCCTATTAGCAAAAAAACTGCGACAGTCGACTTTCCCAAGTTTCTCTTGAGGCGAATTTCTCAGCAACAAAATCATTCGCCATAAACAGGAAGTGGTAATCACTTGGTGCCAGGTCCGAACTTTAAGGTGGATCTCCCAACCAAGTGTTACGTAGTAACTCCCCGACCTCCCTTACCCAGCCGAGAAATCATAAAATATAAATCATTTATAACAGTAAATTCCACAGGAAACATTCATTTATATTTCACATTTCAAATTAGACATATAATACACAATACATCCTTTCTTTTTATATATATTACACTTCTCTCGCGAGAAGCGAACCTAGAGTGCCGAGTGGGCGCCCCGAGATTCCACCAAAAAACGGTTGCAGTTCCTCTTGAACAGCTGCAGGTTGTAACGCTACGGGAACACTCGCGCTGGAAGGAAGGTACATATTTTTCCCGCTCTGTAGGGGAACGAGTTCTGATGCAGGGATGTTGGCGTCATCGGGAGATGAACCGTAAACTGGTGCGATCTGTCGGATTGTCTTGTAGAGCGCATATAAGCCGAATTGCGTGGAATAACACTACGAACCTCAGAAGAACAGTACCCGTGATTATATCTGTAAAATAGACAGAGGTCGGCTACGCGCCTTCGATATGATAGCGACTGTAGTCCCGATGTCAGCGGCGGGTCCCCGATCAGAGGGATCGCTCGTCTCTATATGGTCTCAAGCAGGTCGAGGGTATGTTTAGAAAGAGCAATATTCGAACTCGGGTCTAATTTGGGATATATACAGGAGAAGAAGTTGAGTCGGAGTAAAATATTTCTTGGCTCTAAAAAAAAAAAAATAGTTCAGTTTCCCTAAGGCTGATCTGGCGATGCTCGACACGTGTTTATGCCATGATACATCCACACAAACTGTGACGCCGAGCAATTTCAAGCTTTTCCCAGATTCAAGGGCCTAGTCATTCATCATCAGCTGTGGAAACTATAGCGTTTGAAATATAATGAAGAAGAACGTGTGATTCGAACTGACGCTATGACAGTTAGAATCAACAAAAATTGAACCGAACCGTAACACATCAGGCTACTGGCCGATTTTAAAATTCGATTTTTTTTAAACTCACCTGCACTCCACTGATGTGAATTGTTATGTTATCGCTATGGTATACGGCTCTGATGTATTTTCTTAGTCGATTTTCGTTCGGTGTTCTTAACTATTTTGCTTGTTATTGTGTGTGTATCTGTTAGAGACGCCACACCACGGCACAAAACGATGATCGTCTTTTCTTTGTTAACGTTGTATATTGTGTCTTCGTTACATTGAAGTCGGCGAGATTGGCCCTTCCCCACTGCAGGACATTATCCAGATCCTAATTCAGAGAGTCAATCTGTCTACATCTCAGCCGGTGCGGCGTTGATGCACCGATCGGCCGAACACTCAAAAAGGAGGAAACAAGCGTACTATCATCTGCAAAACTGAACACTTTGTTATCCGTTGTCTCCAACAAACAATTTATATGAAGCAAAAACAAGGTTGGAGCCAAAATAGAACCCTGGGGCATCCCCGAATTAACAGGATACAGATCCGAACACTCGCCGTCCACAACAACCCGGATCGATCGATTTTCGAGGAAGCTCCTCGTCCAGTCTCAAAGCTGCTGGGAAAATCCATATAAAGGAAGTTTGCTCAGCAATGCCCCGTGCCAGACGCGGTCAAAAGCCTTGGAGATATCCAATGCGACCGCCCTTGACTCACCATGCCGTTCAATCGCAGATGTCCATATATCGGTTATAAGTGTCAAAAGGTCTCCCGTCTACCGCCTGCCACGGAATCCGTATTGACTATCATTCAGAAGTCCGTTACACTCCAAATACTTAACTAACTCAGTATTGAAGTATTTTTCCATCACCTTAGATAACATAGACAGTAATGCTATCGGTCGGTAATTTTATGGGAGACACTTTTTTTTCGTTTTTGGGATTGTCTGAACTAGAGCGATTTTCCAGCAGGTAGGAAAGGTCCTCCGTATATAAGACAAGCGAAAGAGTCTGCCAAGAGCTGGCGATAGTTCTGGAGCGCAGTTCTTAAGGACTATTGCTGGTATTCCGTCCAGGCCGGTTGCCTTCCTACAGTCCGGTTCACGTAGAATGTGTCGAATAGTACGCGGGCGAAATCTCACATCCCGCATGGAAAACCGTGCCGGCGCGATCATAGGTGGCTCCAAAAGATGAGGAGCGAAGTTTGATTCGCGAACGCTTTAGCTTTGTCTTTTGAATTTGTGACTAATCTCCCGCTGTCCGTCACCAAGGGAGGGAAAGAGTCAGCACGACCCTCAACCATATGATGTCCATGTTATTGGGTTCTAACGCCACCACCCTCTGGCAAGCTAGATCGAACCGCGCGAAGGCGGAGACGTCGCCCATAAAATGAAATCTCGAATGTAAGTCGTATCCTGACCAACGAAGATGTGCCGAATGTTGACGAATCGACCTGAGTCGCAGTTCGGCCAATATCAGGTCTCGCTGTTTGCAAATATTGGTGGACGGCGTTTACATTCGCAGTGGTGAAACCGATATCCCCTGATGTTACGAAATGCCGTTATCAGTCGAGCGTGGACAGAGCCTCGAAAACGAGCCCGATTATGCGATGACGAATTTCTCAAAGTTCGGTTATTTATCATAATATCTGCATGATGATCCCTCTGACATAGCCCCCCCCCCGGAGATCCGAATGGAAATGTATTTTACCTCCGGAATTCTTTATATCAGAAGGTACCATCATGACTAATCTCCGTGTCAGTCCGGGCCACCAGCCACACATCCGAAACACCGTCGAAGATTTCTCTCGGCGATATCGCGGAATGTACAGCGTGACGGGGTGGTATCTCACCTTGGGATCGACTACCACCTCAACCAACCTTTACACATAAAACAATTATTACATTTTTATCTTACACAAATAAGATGGGCCGGACATGTGGCGTGAATGGGCAACGATAGGACAGTGCGTAAAATTCTTGACGGTAGACCGATGGGAAAGAGACCGACAGGACGGCCGCGACGGAAATGGGAGGACAATGTAAGGTTTGACCTTGAGGAGATCGGATCGGATGTTCAAGCGTGGAAGGGGGGTGCACAGGATAGGGAACGAGGGCGGAGTCGAGGTCATGAACTTCCGGGTTCCTACAGGCCAATAAATTGCAATAATAATAATAATAATAATATATATATATTATAGACCAACGTAAATTTTCAAGTTTCTTGGAATGAGCTTTTGAATGAACTTTTATGACTAGTTTTGTGACAAAATATTGCCAACCGACACCAACTCTGGGAAACCCCTTTAATGGCTTAATTTTTTTTTACCAGGAATGGTAGAGAGGATAATACTAGGCATTTTTTCCGATCTGAGTCTTGTAACGCATAGCTTGATATAACAAAAATTCTTAAAAAACAGTGTAGACATTCTGGGGTGATAATAAAAATGATTTTTGTTTTACGAAGTCAATTTTTCTAAAGTTCTATATGCCACGTGGGAAACAATTAACGGACATTGAAAAACAAAGAATTGTCGATTTACAAAATAGTGGAATGTCGCAAAGACAAATTGCCGATGAAATAAATCACCCTTAAAATGCAGTGACGAATTTTCTACAAGCCGGTATTGAAAATTACGGAAGAAATAAGCGATTTGGGAGACCAACAACGCTGACGGTAAAACGAGCCGTTCTACCTGAAATGTCCAAAACAGGAGCTTCTTCTTCCCAAATGGGTCGACGTGTGTGAAGAGCCAGTAGGTTAATTAAGAAGAATGACTATAAATAGGACGACATATAGTCTTAAGTGAAAAATGTTTTTTTTTTTAATAAATGCGAATTTAAAAAAAAATGTGGTAGCCAATAGATTTTACCAACATTTCCCAGGACCTCACTCCAATTAATCCGTTTTTTGCGCAACGTTTTATACAAACTCTTTTTTACAAATTCAGCCCCATTTTTATACTTGTAAAAGATCGAAAAGACGCTCGGAGATAAATGTGCTCAATACGATTGTTGGTGACGTAACATACGAAGCCGAGGACGGACCAGCACACGACTGCCGACTGGCGGATTTTTTTTTTTTAATTTTTTTTTATTTACTGCATTTATTTGACCAAAAATTAAGAGTTACAATAAGTAATACAGCTAACTTATAATAGATTTGTGGGGTTCTCTATACCACATGGAGAACCAACCCACAATGCCAACAAATTTTGACCGCTAACAGCGCGCCACCCTAACCTAACCTGTAACCCATTTCCCAACATGCAAAAACACATCCCAAATATGCAATTGATCATACCAATTTCCCGGTACACCCAACCAACGAATCCAACTCAGCTTATACGGCGATGATTCCCCGGAACTAAATCCCCTACACAGGCATAGCAACTCTTTTCGAAGTTCCTAGTAAATGACAGCGAGTCGATTTTAGCTATAACTCCACTGCCACGACGCGACGAACTTTTCCTCGCCAGTAATTAGCCAGTCGAGATTCAACCGCCACCGGGGCCGGACACATTAGTCGCTTCGCAACCACCGCCGCGGGCACACGCACCCAGCGTCTTCCCACCGCCTCCGCGGTCGGCCGCGCCACGTCGCACCCATTTAGATAGCGTAATACCCACGGTCCAATGTTCCAAAGGGTGATTGCATTTAAACGAAATTAGAGAGAAATAGAAGAGAGAACATTCAGACGAAGTTCGTGAATAGAAACCAAACAACTTATGGAAAATCCAGTATTCGGTACAATCATATCAGTTAAGTGCTTGTCAGTGGAATGGATATATTTAATTTACAGTGTACACATTTCACACAAACAATATTTTGGATAGTTATTGGGCGTATCTAGGACATTTGTACATATGTACGAGAATATGTGTATAGAGAATTAATATTGTTAATGGATAACTCATGTGATGATTCAGATAGTTGCCACCGTCAATAGCGAGGCAGCCGAAGGAAAGATACAATAAAACGACTGTAATCCGGGTTATTAACGGCATTAAAGATTCCCTTGACCACCTTCTGGTTATTGCACCCCGTGCAAACAAATATGTTTTAGTGTATTAAGCAAGCAAAAGTTATCCCGTATAGGACCTCCATAATAAAATCCTTTTTACTGTGTTACAAATTACTGAGCGCGTTTTATATCTCGGCCCATCACCTGCCCACTTTGCTCGCTTTTCGTGGACGCGCCATCGGCGAAATGACTTGATGGGGGTCCAAGTGAAACGGTGTCATACGCTGGCATACCTACCTAGAACCCCCACAGATTGGTTACATAATAAGTGTAAATAATTTGCTAAAGTATGCTGAGATGAGCGGGAGGAAGTTGTTAACGTGGTTTCTTGCCGCTTTGACAAATCTACTGCTAGAGTAGAGGTTGTACTCACCAACTGCCGCTGCTTTTATTCTCTCTTTTGTCCCCGTTCCCTCGCTCGCATATTGTCACAGGAACAAAGAGAAGGACTGGTATAAATTGCCGATCCTCAGTCCGCCAGTCGGGAGGTCAAACAGCTCATCCGACCCACTCTTACATGTGCCTGCCCATTATGGTACCACATCTCACCCTCCCAAATGGAGAAATTACGAGTTTTTGAACCAAACAAGTTTCCGGTTTATCACTGGCTTACACCGCAAAACCAACTCATATAGATACCATAGTAACAACGATCTTTACAACACCACAGACATCGAACGACTGGATAGACGGCTCCTAGAACTGTCGATAAATTTCATAGAAAACCTTCCTAACAATCCCAACCCGATAATAACAGACCTACCATCACCCTCTTCCGATACGGGAACTCACTACCGTAATTGTCTCAAAATCAGGACCCTCTTCACCCCAGGCAGACTGGTTAACGATCTAAACGAGGTCGTGTACCACAACACCGAATGGGCACCCAATCATTTCAAATACAGCAACATCCAACCATTATCCGAGATTCTTACTTTTAACACAGAACCGAATGGTCCTTCAAGAACATACGTGATTTTATCCCTTACTACCCTCAATCAAAACGAGAAATCCCACATCCACAAATCAAATATTGTAAATTGTATATGAGATTAGATTAAGTTATATTAAGTTATGTTAAGTAATTTTAAGTAGACTAAGTTAAAATAAACAGAGTTCCTGGTTTTTCTTCTGACCTTTTCCAGGAAAAATAAAATTACCAATATATATAACCCCCCCCCCCCCCCACCTCGCTTGGTAGAAACCTTGACAATTACAATGATTCACTCAGGCTATGCTGACGGAAGCATATGCTTCCAGTAGGGTCACCCATGTCAGACAGGCTAGCGAGGAGTAACACACAAAGATCTACCACCCATAATCCAGGGTGTTACGCGTCGCCGTGCCCATTGGATGGTTTGCAGCCAGGGGTATAACGGCGCCTCTCTGACACCGGGTCGAATCAGAGCAGTAAGCAGACCTTACCACATCAAAACGGGGCTCTGACGTGGCGGACTATTTGAAACCCCAAGTCTCGTGGGATCAAAAATGAATAACCAATATACAAAAAACAATCCCACGAAAAACCCGGTAGGCGTAGGTGTGATGAGCCGACACTACCATAAAGGAAAAAATCATCAAGAAAACACCGACTCGGCAAAAAGAAGACGTAGAGAAAAACTGAAAAGGCGAGATATACGCGTCGGCACGTGGAATGTTCGAATGTTATATAAACCAGGCGCGATACAGGCGGTCGTAGAAAACGGGAAACAATATAAAATGGACATCGTCGCGCCTCAGGAAGTTCGACTCCCACATCAAGTAATCGAAACCAACGGGTTTACACTGGTGTGTGCAGGTACCGATGCATATAACCTCGGAACTGGCTTCATCATAAACAAGAAGATTACGTCCCATGTAAAAAAAGTGCTATTCATTAATGACCGAATGTCTGTTCTAAAAATACAGGGCCCATGGTACAATTATGTATTTATAAACGTACACGCCCCAACATAATCTACCGACGAAGAAACGAAGGACACATTCTACGAGACCCTAGAGGAAGTATTTGATGGGATCTCATCATTCGATGTTAAAATCCTCCTCGGCGACCTCAATCCGAAAATTGGAAAGGAAGATATCTTCCAACCAACCATAGGTAAAAAAAGCCTACATGACGTTTCAAATGATAATGGTATTCGAATTATTACGTTCGCAGCGTCAAAAGATCTGTTAGTGAAAAGCACAAGCAATTCCATAAAGCCACATGAATATCACCCGACGGCGTAACGCGTAACCAAATAGACCACTTCCTCATACACAAAAGACACCATTCGAATATCCTTGACGTAAAATCATATAGAGGAGCAGATTGCGACTCCGATCACCTTCTAGTGATCCCACATGGACAGTCACAGGAGACGACCAAAAACTTCGAGATTGATAAACTAAAAGACCTACGTAAAAGGGCGGAATATCAAGACGAACTAACGAATAGATTTAGCATCCTAGAGAATGACAGTAGTGAGGAAGAGGAAGCCAATAGTGTGGACACTAAATGGGCATCGATCAGAGACACAATCAAACAAACAGCCCAAGAGGTATTAGGATTTAAGAAAACAACTAAGTCCAAACCTTGGTTTGACGATGAGTGCAGGGCAAAGATCGAACAACGTAAACGCCTCAGAATGATCCACTTAGAAGCATATGATGAAGTCAACGCAGTAAGATACGCGACAATTCGGAAAGAAACAACTAGACTTTTCAATTGCAAAAAACGCGAATGGGAGAAGACTCGGGTCGAAAAAATCATAGAAAATGCCAGAGCAAAGAACAGCAGATGTATGTATGCCGGCATAAATTCAATTAGAAATGGCTACCGAGCGAGATCCAAAATAATCCGAGACACAAACGGTTGTCTGGTGACAGAAACAAAAAATACCGTGACAAGATGGAAGCAGTACTTTGAAAACTTGCTCAACTTGCTCAATATGCGCACCCATCAACCACAAATAAACGCACCAGACGTACATACAGCCGAGCCCCACATCCCAGAGCCCTCTTTCGACGAAGTTGTAGACGCGATAAATCGACTGAAAAACAACAAGGCCCCCGGAATCGATTGCATACCGGCAGAGCTTGTGAAGCATGGAGGAGGGGCAACCGCTCGAAAGATCCACCATCCATCACCATCCATCCAAAATAATATGGGGCAAGGAAGTCACTCCAGAAGAATGGAAAACCTCAATAGCCATCCCCATTTTCAAAAAAGGCGACAGATCTGACTGCGAAAATTACAGAGGAATATCATTGCTCCCAATCACATACAAAATATTAACAAATGTCATACTGGCAAGAATCACACCGTACGCAGAAGAAATATTGGGAGACTACCCATGTGGATTCCGTCGGAACCGGTCAACAAGCGACCAGATGTTCACAATAAGGCAACTGCTGGAAAAGAAGTGGGAATACGGAGAGACAGTTCACCAACTGTTCGTTGACTTCAAAAAAGCCAACGACTCAGTCGCAAGGCAAGGACTCTATCGTATTGAGCTGGGGATCCCGAAAAAATATGCCACCCTCATTCAAATTTGCATGAACGAAAACAAAGGGCGAGTTAGAATAGAAAACCACCTCTCAGAACCATTTGAAATCCGGGAAGGACTAAAACAGGGGGATGGCCTCTCACCATGCCTTTTTAACTTTGTGCTCGAGTATGTCATCAGAAAGATACAAGACGACAACACGGCCGGATCATACCTGAACGGGGTCACACAAGTGCTCGCGTATGCGGATGACATCGCCGTTCTGGGCGATAAGCTCGGAACTGTAAGTAAAAACAGTGAAATCATCATGCAAGCGGCAGAAGAGGTGGGCCTAGAAATAAATGAAGACAAAACGAAATACATGATTACGGCGAGAGCAGATGGACATCAGAGAACACATAAACACCAGGGGCAAGATATTTGAAAATGCCAAAGAATTTAAATATCTGGGAACAATACTGACGGCCCGTAACGAAATGTCGAAGGAAATTAACAAAGGATTACACTCCGGCAACGCTAGTCAGTAAACTGCTGAAATCCAAACTGGTATCACGGAATATAAAGCTCCGTGTGTATAGAACCATAATCATGCCGATTGTTCTATACGGATGCGAAACATGGGCTCTCACAAAACGGGAAGAGAACAAATTCCGCGTATTCGAGAATAACGTTTTGAGGGGTATATTTGGCGGTAAATATGACGAGGAGTCAGGACAATGGAGGAAACTGCACAACCACGAATTGGAAAAGCTATACCGCAAACCTACAATAGTGAGAGTGATCAAGTCGCGAAGATTAAGATGGGCCGGACACGTGGCGCGAATGGGCGATGATAGGACCGTGCATAGAATTCTTGACGGTAAACTAACGGGGAAGAGACCGACAGGACGGCCGCGACGGAGATGGGAGGACAATGTTAGATTGGACTTCGAGGAGATCGGATCGGATGATCGAACGTGGAAGGAGAGCGCACAGGACAGGGAACAATGGTGGAGCCGAGTCGGTGAGGTCATGAACTTCCGGGTTCCTAGAGGCCAATAAATAATAATAATAATAATAATAATATATATAAATCCCATGAAATCCTAAGCACATGTAAAAAAGAACTGTTTGAAAAATGTTAACAAATAACATGTAAACACTTATTATGTAACCAATCTATTATAAGTTAACTGTATTACTTATTGTAACTCTTAATTTTTTGTCAAATAAATGCAGTAAATAAAAAAAAAAAGGTAGTACAACCAGTACAACGCAAGCACCGGGCAAGACTACAACGCCCGTCATCCAGAGCAGAGTCCGGCCTCGAGGTTTACAAGATAAAGAGATCGTGTAACAGATTACAGTTCTATATGAACAAATAAACATATAATATATAATCAGACACATAAATATAATGTGTTTGTACTTTAAAAAAAATAACATGAAATACAGTCCACTCATTGATAGGCGGTCCGTGCTCGTGACATTACGCCGCCTTGCAGTTACAATGTCTTACCAAATAACTATGGGCTTGTTATTTGGTAAGACAAATAGAACTTAATTCAGGTGATTGACAGCGCTACACGACAGTAGTTCCGGGAAATTTTTAATCAAGGCATTGTATAAATTCAATAATAATAAAAAAAGCAAATTAAACATGACGCAAAACATTAAAAAAATCTATAAAACCTAAAACCTAAATATTTAAATATAATGTTCCGAAAAGCATAAAAAAAATTAACAATACTGTACAATTTAATATTTCTGAAAAGCAAGTAGATTCGATTTAAAAACAATATTGTAAAATAAGTTTTAGTATTTATTCTAAAATTACAATAATTTAATTTTGTATACATATTGTTTTTTGTTTCGGAAAATATGAAGGAACAAAAAATAGCGTACCAGGTTTATGTTAATCGTGTTTTAAATCTGTAATATAAACTCCATAAAAGTCTCATGACTAAACACAACTAACAAAATTTACTGAATTAATTGCTTTATAAACTGACAAGCTATTAACTTATGCTATTCACTTCAACGGCACAAATATAAATTGAACTTGGATTACTGACTGTATCTATTTGAAAGGCAATGCGACAAAATCACACTGCGACAAACTACCTAATTAACGTTATGTTCTATCAGCTTATCCATGACAACATTTGTAAAAAAAGAAAATTCTCATCGACTTTTTTTAATGTGGCTACAACATCAGCTTTAATGAGAAGGCTTAAGTATGAATTAGCCAAATTGTTTATAGCCGCGTGTTATCGAGTAGAGAAGAAGTAACCTGAATTCACGCATGTGGACAATATAATTACTAATTTGGAAGTTGTAGAGGAGAAGAAACATCTATTTGCTTTACAGAGATAATCTAATTTACTTAATATACGATAGTTATGTTATGACCAAACCATCTCACTTCCAAATTGAGAGACATTGAGTTGACTATGGCCTCAAGCGACGTAGTTTTCGAATGATGCGGGAATGTCCAGTATTGTCTTTAATATTCGACATTTTCCATCCGCAACAGCGATCTCTAAAGTACTCAATTTTTTTACAATCACTCCTAGATTACACAAAAGTCTAAGTAAACCTTATATTATGTGAGATAAACAAACAAAACTTATATTAAGTGAAATTTTAAGATATATCGCTAAACAGTGAAAAATCAATCAAGTTATTGCTTTAAGTATTTCAGTTGATAAGTCCGAGTGACTTTGACTCACGGTATATAAATGTTGCCATTTTAAAAAATCCATTTAAGTTCTTTCTTGCAGCTTTCCAAACTTGATATCAGTTCAATTAAAATCCCCGAAAAGCTAATAATCTCTTTCAACTTAAAAATGTTTTCGAGGTATCAGAAATGGTAACAATTGTTAAACAAAACAATAAAGAAAAATGTCACAAGAATCATTCAAAAAGTTCTGATGGGGGACAATGTCATATTAAAACATCTTAGCTCACTTTGTTTCTTCAAAACCGATTATGCAGGTAGCAATTTCTCCCTGCAGTGAATATACCCCGATTCCTTCTTCTTTTTTCATTTCTTAGAAGTATGATTCATACATCGTTGAGTGACGACTAGTAGAGAAAGTTATACATGGAAAGGTTCCATACAAAACGCAAATCTAATCTAACGTCTAATTTACTAAGGGATAACAATGCATTTCTTTCCTTTGTGGAGCGAATAATCGTTAAGTTGACAATACATAACTTAGTGAATTTAGTCAACTTGCAATTCAATTATTATTATAGTGTCATGCTTTCTAATTCTGGTGGACAGATAGCAGCGCAACAATGGCAAAAATTTACAAAGCAAACAATATGCAGACTTGTAACAAAAAACTCTCCGATGACGAAAAAGAAATTCCCAAGTTAAAAGAGGAATTCAGATGCGATATATTTTAACAGTCGTCGTAGAAGAATTGAATGCTAAGATAGGTCACGAAAGCGGTTATACAAAAACGTCCTGCTCTCTCAAGTTGCATGAAACCTTTCGGTAGAATAGGAACTAGGTTGGGATGAGGAAAGGAAGTATCGATCACACACACATATGTAATATTAATGGCTAGAAATTACAATGATGTGGAAACACAATAGCAGACTGCATCCGAGTTGTGCAACGTAAGAGTTTTGTGCATACCTCAAGGTGGCAACAAGCGTCTTAAAGCGATCTTAAAGTGGATGAGGTCTGTACCGTTGCAGGACAAAAGATATCATTGTCGTATGACTGTAACAAGAAGGCAATAGAGACCGTTGTCGTAGGTCTGTAATAGAAGGACCATAAGGGCCGTTGTCGTAGGTCTGTAGCAAGAAAGCGATATGGACCGTTGTCGTAGGTCCGTAACAGAAGGATAATAAAGACCCTTGTCGTAGGTCTGTAACAAGAAGACAACAGGGACCAGTGTCCTAGGTCCGTAACAGGACAATAAGGACCGTTGTCGTAGACCCGTAACAGAAGGATAATAAAGACCGTTGTCGTAGGTCCGTAACAGACGGATAGTCAAGACCGTCGTCGTAGGTCTGTAACAAGAAGGCAATAAGGACCGTTGTCGTAGGTCCGTAACAGAAGGATAGTAAAGACCGTTGTCGTAGATCCGTAACAGTAGGACAATAAGGACCGTTGTCGTAGGTCTGTGACAAGAACGCAATAGGGACCGTTGTCGTACGTTCGTAACAGAAAGACCGTAGGGACGGTTGTCGTAGGTCTACACTTTATCCAGTGGGACGTGAACGTGACGGGAGATAGATGGCGATCACTGAATTGTTTTATGCCAGTCAGCACGAAATGCACACCCAGAGTCGTCTATCAGGAACGGGGAAGCCCCTGCAAGGCAGCAACGATCACTCAAATGTTTAAATAGAGGTAAACCAAGAACTTCCAACATTGCGGCCAGGTGGACGCACCTCTTTTGGCAAGCGTACTGATACTTCAAATGGATACTCTATGTGGACTTGTTGAACACCAGGGAGGTCCACATTGTGCCATTAAATGTGATGATCTAAACACTTCGAATACTAGCTGAAGTTGTGTGTGTCTCGCCCACGGGGCATCCTTCTACGTCCACTTCCATCAAGTTGACTTTTGTGAATATCTCTTATGTACATACATCGCATAGTTTGATGACGCCTCTTCCAGATGACTTCCCTGAAGCGGTCGTAATCCAATGGGTGTCGTCAGCACGTCTTGTTTGTCTAAAATCCAGAGACCCAGGTCGATTCGTCAACTAATTCGACATATCTTCGTTGCTCAGGATACGACTTACATTCGAGATTCCGTTTTAAGGGCGGAGTCTGCGTCTTCGCGTGGTTCGATCTAACTTGCCAGAGAATGGAGGCGTTGGAACCCAATAACATGGACATCATATGGTTGAGGATCGTTCTGAGGAATTCTGTTACATTTCTTTGTTGTCTTTACCCCTCCCCGAATGACGATCAACCACCGACATTTTTCGAACATCTTTCACATACCGTCGACTGGATACAGATCAATCACCCAGCTTCTGAAATTGTTGTCCTTGGGGATTTTAATGTGCACAATTCCGACTGGTTGGCACATTCTAACAAAACCGACGAGGCTGAGAGGCTGGCGGAGATGTTCGCTGTTACCCACAACTTGACTCAACTCGTCAAGGAACTAACGCGAGTGGCGGATGCCTGAGGCGATTATGCGAACACCCTGGATCTATTTTTGACATCCGAACTGAGTATTTATACCTTAGAGGTTTCTGCACCACTAGGAAACTCAGATCACTGCTTGGTATCTATCGCGCAAGCACTTGCATTTCAAGCGAGTAACCGATCTAAGCGTCTTTGCTAAGTATGGAGGTATGGGACTGCTAACTGGGATGATTTGCGAGATTTCTTCGCATCCTTTCCATGGTCAGAGATGTGCTTCGGAGACTCCGATGTTAAAGCTTGCGCGGAGTCGGTCACAGAGATTATTCTTCTCGAGATGCAGATCTACCATGCTTTCCACATTCTATCAAACGAAGTTCATTTGATAAGCCTTGGTTTGACACAAAATACGAGCAGATTACAGCGACAAAAATACAGCTTTTAAGCAATGGCGCTTCAATCTCACCGATGTTAATAGAACGAATTTTGTTAGAATCAGAAACGCGTACAACCAGGGGATTAATACCGCGAAGAAAGCTCACAACGACAGAGTGACCAATATGCCCCCTCGGTGCCCGACTGATTCGCGGTCCTTCTGGTCAATGGCAAGGGCTGTCAGCAGTAACTTCGGTTCCTCCTCTTTTCCTCCGTAAGTGACGGGCAGCGGGACGTTAGTCACGAATTCAAAGGATAAAGCTGATGTGATCGCGAATTTATTTTCCGCAAATTCAAACCTCGATTCCGGTCTTTTGGAGATGCCTGTGATTGCGCCGGCACGGTTTTCCATGCGGGATGTGAGATTTTACCCGCGTACTATTCAACGAATTCTACGTGCACTGGACTGTAGGAAGGCAACCGGCCCGGACGGAATACCAGCAATAGTCCTTATGAACTGTGCTCCAAAACTATCGCCAGTTCTTGGGTGACTCTTCCGCTTATCTTACGCACGGAGGACCTTTCCTGCCTGTTGGAAAATCGTTCGAGTTCAGCCAATCCCAAAGACGGGAAAAAAGTGTTTCCCACAAAATTACCGTCCGATATCATTGCTGTCTATGTTATGTAAGGTGATGGAAAAAGTCAATACTGAGTTAATTAAGTATTTGGAGTGCAACAGACTTTAGAACGATCGGCAATACGAATTCCATGGCAGGCGGTCCACGGGAGACCTTTTGACACTTATAACCGATATACGGACATCTGCGATTGAGCAGCATGGTGAGTCAAGGCCGGTCGCATTGGATATCTCCAAGGCTTTTGACCGCATCTGGCACGGGGCATTGGTGAGCAAACTTCGTTCATATGGACTTTCCCAGCAGCTTCGCGGCTGGACGAGGAGCTTCCTCGAAAATCGATCGATCCGGATTGTTGTGGACGGCGAGCGTTCGGATCTGTATCCTTTTAATTCGGGGGTGCCCAAGGTTCTATTTTGGTTCCAACCTTGTTTTTGCTTCATATAAATTGTTTGTTGGAGACAACGGATAACAAAGTGTTCAGTTTTGCAGATGATAGTACGCTTGTTTCCTCCTTTTTGAGTGTTCGGCCGATCGGTGCATCAACGCCGCACCGGCTGAGATGTAGACAGATTGACTCTCTGAATCAGGATCTAGATAGTGTCCTGCAGTGGCGAAGGGCCAATCTTGTCGACTTCAATGCAGCGTAGACACAATATACAACATTCACAAGGAAAGGTGGATCATCGGTTCCACAGCTGATGATGAATGGCCGGGCCCTCAAGGCTGGGGAAAGTTTGAAATTGCTCGGCGTCAGGGTCTGTGGGAATGTATTATGGCATAAACTCGTGTCGAGTGTCGCCAGGTCAGCCTCAGGAAAATTGAGCCATCTTTTTAGAGCCAAGAAATATTTTACTCCGGCCCAACTTCTTCTCCTATGTAAATCCCAAATTAGACCCGCGCTCGAATATTGCTCTCATGATTGGAGCTCGGCTCCTAAACATACCCTCGACCTACTTGAGAGCATACAGAGACGAGCGAGCCGCCTGATCGGGGACTCGGCGCAGACGTCGGGACTACAGTCACTATCACCTCGAAGGCACGTAGCCGACCTCTGTCTGTTTTACAGATATTATCACGGGTGCTGTTCTTAGGAGATTCTTGGTGTTGTTCCACGCAATTCGGCGTATATGCGCTCCACAAGACAATCCGACGGATCGCACCCGTTTGTAGTTCATCTCCCGACGGCGCGAACATCCATGCATCAGAACTCGTTCCGTTACAGAGCGGGGAAGCTGTGGAACTCCCTTCCCACGCGAGTGCTCCCGGAGCGTTACAACCTGCAACTGTTCAAAAAGAACTGCAACTGTTATTTGTTGGCATCTCGGGGCGCCCACTTGGCGCTATAGGTTCGTCTCGCCCGAGAAAGGTCTAATAAAAAAATATATAAAAATACAGCAGCTAAAAACGCATATGCAATAACACGGAGTCTCTTCCATAGTAGTCTTCTGGACCCCAGGGTGAAAATAATTTCATACTCAGCATTCATCCGACCAATATTAGTGTATGGCTGCCCGGTATGGTACAACATATCCCCATTTTACACATTAAAAGATTTCTTTTATTGTTTCCATGTTTTAACTGTTGTGAATTGAATTCCGGGTATTTCTTCTGGTACTTTCTTCAATCTTGCCTTTATTAAATATTAACATCCTGTAAGGTGTTTCGCTGCCTCTGCGTTCCACCGCCATTTGGTTTTTAAATATGTAAACGCTATAAAAGCAACTGTGTTCTTTTTTCAAGTCTCTTATTTTTTCGTAATTGCTATCGTGTCGGTCGCTATTGTATCGTGTCGTGCGACTTTTTTATGTAACATTTCGCATATGTGTAATTGAATATATTCGTTTCAATTACCACTTATATAATAAAAGAGAATTTGTGATGAACTTCATGTGTTATTCGTTGTGTTTTCTTTTTTCCGTTTTGCTTAAATTTTAAATCTGCACGGTAAACGCATCGTGCTACAACAGACAGTGTTTGCGTTCCTGCCTCGGAATGTATCGAACCCCAGAGTCGCAGTATTAGAACTACTATCCCAATAAAGTCCTGTATGACAAATCAGGACTAAACAGAATAGATAACTTCATTATCAAGATTATTCGTGGTCACACAACAAGGGCAATGTGCAGTGAAAATCATCTCATTTCGGGAGCATTCTCTCCCAATGATATGTATATGGAGAGTACTCTCCAGAATGGGTTCATTCCCCCAGAAGCGTTCCCTTTCTTGGATCAAAAAGGACTTATCCAAGACGTGCATGGAGTCCCTATTATTTACCACGCTTTCCGTGGTGCCAGGGATAAACGAATTCTCCACGATAACGATATCTCTAATTTTCCAGAACGCCTGCGTTTTAGTATGCTGATCGGTGAAAGAGATAAATCAATAAAAGATCGATAACATCCCAACTGGTGGTGGATCAGTGATGAAGAAAGGACTATACGTCCCCAACCACAGTATGCCTCTCAGGCGGACCGCTTTCTTTCCTCCTATCCCCAATTCCCAAATATTTTAATTTATTTTTTATTTTGTTTTTGATTTTTTTTTTAATTCAATGTTAATTTTTTTTTTTATTTTTATTTGTATTCCTTGTTTATGTTTGTCCGTTTTGTTTCGTTTTTTTTTTTTTTGCTTGTCAATCCCCTATATATATAATAAAAAATAAATAAAAAAAATAAATTGTAAATAATACATGATATAGAAAAAATAGAACAAATTTTAAAAAGAAAACGTATCAATTATTGTAACATGTTAAAAAAAAACACTAGTTATTGTACGCCGAAATGCATAAGAAATTGATAATGTGTAATTTAGAGTGCTTGCGAAGAGCCAGTAAGTTAATGTAAGAATGATATTTGTAAAATATAAGTTAACATTTAGTCTTGTAATTGAATTCTTAAATAAATGCGGATATAAAACAAAAAAAACCAAACAGATCTCTAAACATTGATCCTACCAATGCCATTGTAATACTAAGAATAAATTCAAGTTCGTCTGTAATATTATACGTAATACTCTTGGAAATTATGAGTCACAATTCCAGTAAACACGTGCAATCGTATCTTAACATTCTTCCATCTTATCGAAGAGTTTTTCTATTGTATCTTAGGCAAGTTCTTTTCATATAAAAGTGTATGAGTGCTCTCTTATCATTTGCAGTCACGGTAGGGGAATTTCCTAACAACAGTCACCAATCAATCCATTCAGTTCAGTGTTCGTGGATAGCTTGAGTTTGAACATGAATATTCGACCGTGGTGTATGGTAATCGCGATAATTGTGTTCTTTATGAATTATTTCGGCTGCGATGGAAGGTTTGTAACGTTTTACAACCCTCAAGGTAACACCAAGTCAAGTAATTTATTCGACACCGGTCCTCGCTCAAAACCGTGTCCTACAGGAACGAAACGGGATCACACAAATGCCTGCCGAAGGGTTATCAATTTTAAAAGTCAGACATAAAACGTAAAGTTACATTTTATGATAGTGAAATGATTCTTTATTTCACTTTGTGTTTACAGAACGCCGGATGTAATTTAATCAAAAAAGGAACGAATTTTATCACGATTCCGGAGATCGTACATCACGTCTAGCAAGAGCGTACATATCGTCTAAGCTGTGTGGTTGCTGAAATCAATACCCGTAAAATATTCCATTTCCAATTAATTATTCTAATTCCATAACGAGAAATGCCATCACTAAAATTTAAATCCTAATCAATTCTAAGAATGTATTTAGTGACTATGTGAACAGGTGCGCAAGTGTAAAAGAATTCGTGGCTGTGAACTCAGTTGTCACTGTTTATCACGGATAAATGGCGATCTTTTAAAAATGAGTAAGGAGCTAAATTAAAATACTTGCGCATATATTTTACGCTCTGTCGATACGGATGGAATTTTCAAGAATTCGATATAAACATTTTCAAATGAGTGATGACAATCTATTTAAACTTCGTTTTATACGTTATTTAGTTGCCACGAAAATTTACTTTCAATTTGGATTAATTTAGTATTAAGTTTTTTGTATTAGGAAAATAAAAATGGTGTCTACTTTACAGAGTACAGTTTTATTTAAAAAGTTCGTACTCTCCTGTAGTGTCAAAAAATACAGGACCCGAAGGAAACGGACCAACATAACAAAATTAGAAATTGCCACGATGATTTTTTTTTGTTTTGCTTTATAACTTGCAGATGGATGTCTTCAATAGATACAAATTCCCAGTGTCTGCTTGGATTTCCGATTCAGTGCACAATTAATTTTCTGGAAGTTAAACTACTGGACCAAACCCATTCCCGAACTTACAAATTCCCACCTGTTTGTTCTTCCGGATATATTTTTAGATATTTCTTCCCCGAACAGGGTCAACTTATTATTATTTATTGGCCTCTAGGAACCCGGAAGTTCATGACCTCACCGACTCGGCTCCGCCATTGTTCCCTGTCCTGTGCGCTCTCCTTCCACGTTCGACCTTCCGATCCGATCTCCTCGAGGTCCAATCTAACATTGTCCTCCTATCTCCGTCGCGGCCGTCCTGTCGGTCTCTTTCCCGTTAGTTTGCCGTCAAGAATTCTATGCACGGTCCTATCATCGCCCATTCGCGCTACGTGTCCGACCCATCTTAATCTTCGCGACTTGATTATTCTCACTATTGTAGGTTTGCGGTATAGCTCTTCCAATTCGTGGTTGTGGAGTTTCCTCCATTGTCCTGCCTCCTCGTCATATTTACCGCCAAATATACCCATTAAAACTTTATTCTCGAATACGCGGAATTTGTTTTCTTCCCGTTTTGTGAGAGCCCATGTTTCGCATCCGTATAGAGCAATCGGCATGGTTATGGTTCCATAGACACGGAGCTTTATATTACGTGGTAGCAGTTTGGATTTCAACAGTTTACTGGCTGCATGCCAACTAGCGTTGCCGGAATGTAGTCTTTTGTTAATTTCCTTTGAAGTTTCGTTTCTGGTCGTCAGTATCGTTCCCAGATGTTTAAATTCTTTGACATGTTCAAATATCTTGCCCCTGACGTTTATATGTGTTCTCTGAGGTCCACCTGCTCTCGCCGTAATCATGTATTTCGTTTTGTCTTCATTTATTTCTAGGCCCACCTCTTCTGCCGCTTGCATGATGATTTCACAGTTTTTATCTACAGTTTCTAGATTATCGCCCAGAACGGCGATGTCATCCGCATACGCGAGCACTTGTGTGACCCCGTTCAGGGATGATCCGGCCATCTTGTCGTCTTGTATCTTTCTGATGACATACTCGAGCACAAAGTTAAAAAGGCATGGTGAGAGGCCATCCCCTTGTTTTAGTCCTTCCCGGATTTCAAATGGTTCGGAGAGGTGGTTTTCTATTCTAACTCGCCCTTTGTTTCCGTTGATGCAGATTTGAATGAGGGCAGCATCTTTTTTCGGGATCCGCAGCTCAACCACAATATGGTAGAGTCTTTGCCTTGCGGCTGAGTCGTAGGCTTTTTTGAAGTCCACGAACAGTTGGTGAACCGTCTCTCCGTATTCCCACTTCTTTTCCAGCAGTTGCATTATTGTGAACATCTGGTCGCTTGTTGACCGGTTCCGACGGAATCCACATTGGTAGTCTCCCAATATTTCTTCTGCGTACGGTGTGATTCTTGCCAGTATGACATTTGTTAATATTTTGTATACGATTGGGAGCAATGATATTCCTCTGTAATTTTCGCAGTCAGATCTGTCGCCTTTTTTGAAAATGGGTAGGGCTTTTGAGGTTTTCCATTCTTCCGGAATGACTTCCTTGTCCCATATTATTTTAACTAGTTGGTGGATCTTTCGAGCGGTTGCCCCTCCTCCATGCTTCACAAGCTCTGCCGGTATGCAATCGACTCCGGGGGCCTTATTGTTTTTCAGTCGATTTATCGCGTCTACAACTGCGTCGAAAGAGGGCTCTGGGATGTGGGGCTCGGCTGTATGTACGTCTGGTGCGTTTATTTGTGGTTGATGGGTGCGCACATTGAGCAAGTTAAGCAAGTTTTCAAAGTACTGCTTCCATCTTGTCACGATATTTTTTGTTTCTGTCACCAGACAACCGTTTGTGTTTCGGATTATTTTGGATCTCCCTCGGTAGCCATTTCTAATTGAATTTATGCCAGCATACATACCTCTGCTGTTCTTTGCTCTGGCATTTTCTATGATTTTTTCGATCCGAGTCTCCTCCCATTCGCGTTTTTTGCGTTTGAAAAATCTGGCTGTCTCTTTCCGAATTGTCGCGTATCTTACTGCGTTGACTTCATCATATGCTTCTAAGTGGATCATTCTGAGGCGTTTACGTTGTTCGATCTTTGCCCTGCACTCATCGTCAAACCAAGGTTTGGACTTAGTTGTCTTCTTAAATCCTAATACCTCTTGGGCTGTTTGTTTGATTGTGTCTCTGATCGATGCCCATTTAGTGTCCACACTATTGGCTTCCTCTTCCTCACTACTGTCATTCTCTAGGATGCTAAATCTATTCGTTAGTTCGTCTTGATATTCCGCCCTTTTACGTAGGTCTTTTAGTTTATCAATCTCGAAGTTTTTGATCGTCTCCCGTGACTGTCCATGTGGGATCACTAGAAGGTGATCGGAGTCGCAATCTGCTCCTCTATATGATCTTACGTCAAGGATATTCGAGTGGTGTCTTTTGTGTATGAGGAAGTGGTCTATTTGGTTACGCGTTACGCCGTCGGGTGATATTCATGTGGCTTTATGGAATTGCTTGTGCTTGAACATCGTGCTTTTCACTAACAGATCTTTTGACGCTGCGAACGTAAGTTTCCGATTGATAAATTCCCATGGTAGCTGCATATGTTGCACTTAGTTGTGTGAGAGCAGAATGTGTTTTTCGTCGAATTGTTCGAATTGAAGGGGATGCGTTTCGTGGTTTTTACATCTCTCTTGCAGGACGAGTAGTGTGGGTTCTACTTTATTGGACCCGAAAATTGAAGACGATAGAACAATTGGCCGAAGCAATGACACAGAGAGCAATCACAAAAGCCGACGCTATTGAAATATCTGATTGACATGGTTGTTTTGTTGTTTTCTGTCAATTTTTCGGTATATGAATGAATGAATGAAGTGAGGGCAGAACTCTTAGTTTATTTCGCTTAGTACCAGTGGTATAAATATATAAACTTCTAAATAGACTTACGAGTATACTATAGCGTCAGGCTAATAACCTTGCCCGGAAAAACAAACTATTATGGCCGAAATCGAGACCGGTGGAGAGACTTGCTTAATAAGGCCAAGACTTAATTCCGGTTGTAGTGCCGAAGATAATGATTACGAGTATACTTGTGCAAGATGGCAAACTGTAAAGAAATCATGAGTGGCATTATTCAGAAAGAACTCTGACGTGAAATTAACGTATAATTTAAATTTTTTTAAGGTCTGTGAAGCGGGTTCTTTTGGGACATTTTTTCTTTAAGATAATTTTTTCTTAAGATCCCATACAAGGATCAAGGGTGGTGACCACGGTGGTCATAAGATGTCGCTAAAATGATTACTCAGTTGTTGAGAGACGCGAAAGTGTGAAGAGAACGATGAATAAGTTTGCAGATCTTGTAAAAAAGAAATCCATGATCATGCTTCCATAATCCACACTATTGTCATTTGTCGCTTGACCTCGGGTATTTTCAAAAAAAGAAAGAAACAATTTGATTAGCCGCACCAGTCACCTGAGGATTATGCAATGTTTTTTTGGTACTTGTATCATGGATTACAGTTTCTTCGGGATCATTAACCGCAGTTCGGTTTATTAACATTTCCATTTAAATGAAAAGGAGGGGACGCGAACATACAGGGAAAAGTCTCTGCTTTCACCCCGCCGAAGTCCCTGTTCAATCCAAGTTGACATCTAGTCTCCACGTGACACCCCTGGATAGCTACTATGACACCCGCCAAGTAGTGAACCAATGCACGCAGCGACATCCTGAGAAAGGTTGGCGCAAGGCTAATAATATAATATAACAATTTAACAAGTCTCGGATATGGATCGGATACCGGTGGAGAGACTTACTAAATAAGGCCAAGACCGGTTCCCGGTTGTAGTGCCGATGATGATGATGATTTAAATGTAAACGAACCTCTTCATTTCGATAGTATAGTGGTTAGTATACCCGCCTGTCACGCGGGAGACCGGGTTTCGATTCCCCGTCGGGGAGCCTCTGGCGCAAGACTAATGACCTTGCCCGGAAAAAACAAATCATTATGGAAAATTTAACAAGCCTCAGGGCTTGATAAATAAGGCCAAGACCGGTCCCGGTTGTAGTGCCGATGATGATGATGATGATGAACCTCTGCACTCCAAAAATAGAATTTTTAATTCAAAATCTCTACAACACCATTTCACAAAAATCTTCATTTAATTTTTTTTTTAGTTCTTGAACGATTTGATTCTTGAAAGGATGGTCCTTTTTCAATTAGAAATGGATACGGAAGGAGACCCAAAATAATTCGAGACGGAAACGGCTGTCTGGTCACAGAAACAAACAATATCGTGACAAGATGGAAGCCGAAATAATCCGAAACACAAACGGTTGTCTGGTGACAAAAACCAACAATATCGTGACAAGATGGAACCAGTACTTTGAAAACTTGCTCAACTTGCTCAATGTGCGCACCCATCAATCACAAATAAACGCACGAGACGTACATACAACCGAGCCTCAGATCCCAGAGCCCTCTTTCAACGAAGTTGTAGACGCAATAAATCGATTGGAAAACAACAAAGTTCCCGGAGTCGACTGCATACCGGCAGAGCTTGTGAAGCATGGAGGAGAGGCAACCGCTCGAAAGATCGACCAACTTATCAAAACAATATAGAATAAAGAAGTCACTCCGGAAGAATGGAAAACCTCAATAGTCATCCCTATTTTCAAAAAACAGATCTGACTACGAAAACTACAGAGGAATATCATTGCTTCTAACCACATACAAACTACTAACAAATGTCATATTGGCGAGAATCGCACCGTGCGCAGAAGAAATATTAGGAGACTACCAATGCGGTTCCGTAGGAACCGGTCAACAAGCGACCAAGTGTTCACAATAAGGCAACTGCTGGAAAAGAAATGGGAATACGGAGAGACGGTTCACTAACTGTTTGTTGACTTCAAAAAAACCTACGACTCAGTCGCGAGGCAAAGACACTACCATATTGTGGTTGAGCATCCCGAAAAAATGCCGCCCTCATTCAAATTTGCATGAACGAAAACAAAGGGCGAGTTCAAATAGAAAACCACTTCTCAGCACAATTTGAAATCCGGGATGGACAAAAACAGGGGGATGGCCTCTCACCATGTCTTTTTAACCTTGTGCCCGAGTATGTTATCAGAAAGGTACAAGACGACAACATGGCCGGATCATCCCTGAACGTGGTCACACAAGTGCTCGCATATGCGGATGACATCGCCGTTCTGGGCGATAATCTAGAAACTGTAGATAAAAACTGTTAAATCATCATGCAAGCAGCAGAAGAGGTGGGCCTAGAAATAAATGAAGACAAAACAAAAGAATTCCAATAGTAGTTCGCCAAACCTAGCAATGATTGGACGTGTCGTACCGTCTTGGGAGTGGGACACTAGCGGTCGTGTCGGTGTTTGGTGAACCCCCTTTTTCCGAACAAACATGTCCCAGGTATACTACTTCCTTTTGTAGGAATCTACACATTTCTGGTTGCAGTTTGAGGGTGGAGTATTTAAATTGTTCGAATAGCCACCGGAGCTTGTTATTGTGGTTTACTAGGTTTTTACCATAGATGAGAATGTCATCCAGATACACGAAGCATTCGATACCTTCTCGTAAAAGTTACCTTTGCAATTTCGCATTTTTGTTATCAATTTAACAGTTTAAGGACAGGAAAAAAAGAAAACGTTCGTTGTGTATGTGATGTTTATAATAATACTGACGGCCAGTAACGAAATGTCGAAGGAAATTAACAAAAGACTGCATTCCGGCAACTCTAGTTGGCACGCAGTCAGTAAACTGCTAAAATCTCAACTGCTATCACGTAATATAAAGCTTCGTGTCTATAGAACCATAACCATGCCGATTGCTCTATACGGATGCGAAACATGGGCTCTCACGAAACGGGAAGAAAACAAATTCCGCGTATCCGAGAACCAAGTTTTAAAGGGTATCTTTGGCGGTAAATATGACGAGGAGGCAAGACAATGAAGGAAACTCCACAACCACGAATTGGAAGACCTATACTGCAAACCTACAATAGTGAGAGTAATCAGGTCGCGAAGGTTAAGATAGACCGGACATGTGGCGCGAATGGGCGATGATAGGACCGTGCATAGAATTCTTAACGGTAGACCAGCGGAAAAGAGATCGACAGGACGGCCGCGACGGAGATTGGGAAACATTGTTAGGTTTGACCTTGCGGAGATCGGATCGGATGGTCAAACGTCGAAGGAGAGTGCACAGGACAGGGAATGATGGCGGAGTCGAGTCGGTGAGGTCATGAACTTCCGGGTTCCTACAGGCCAATAAATAGTAGTAGTATTAGTATAGCATGGTCCTTTTTCAAATTTGCATGTATGGCTGCTGTTGGAAGTTCCAATTAGGTTGCCCCTTTTCGACGGCCGACGATCTTCTCTTTAACTATTTTTCCCGACTTCGATTCTTGTGGGGATACTCGAAAATCCATTGGGCTGTCCCCGAGGCGTCTTCATAGCTCAAACCGTTGCGCATTGTTAACAGTCAGCCTATCACTCAATCGTCGAATATTGAAACGCGAACAAAATTGTTGAAGAGTAAGACGGCGTAAGAATCGCCGCTTTTTAAAAATGCTTCAATAGAGAACGTTCGAAGATCTCCCGACCACTGCCACTGCGACATCATAACTGGAAAATCCGCACGATCTGCGAGTCGAATGATGCTACACCCCTCTCGCACCGTTTACTTCATTTTGAATCAATTTTATTTAAAAACATAAATCTGCTGCCAGACGTATGTATGTACAGGGAGAATACACTCCCAATCACTAAGATGAGGCCACAAATTTTGCAATTGATTTTCGCTCTTTATTATTGTCGATCGGCACTACAACCGGGAACCGGTCTTGGCCTTATTTAGCAAGTCCTGAGGCTTGTTAAATTTTCCATAATGATTTGTTTTTTTTTCGGGCAAGGTCATTAGTCTTGCGCCGGATTTCGCTCTTTATACCTGTTGGAAATTTTGTACCCGGAAACGTATACTACCTGTGAATAGGTACGTATTTTCCCGAAAGAAATTCATAAAATTAAAGGGTAATTAAGAAACGACCGGTGGAATTTCCCAAGATCAAGTAATTAACTACTTAAAAAGGGTATAAAAAATTGCGTCACTAGGATGAAGCCACATGCAAATTTTTAGAAAAGAAGGAAAAAATTAATGAAATGTTTACATTTTATGGTTTTAAAACATTTATTTATAACGTTTTTCTACATTAATAATGAGTATGCCCGTTTTTGGATATGACCTTGTGGGGGGCGAGATCGCGACGCCGCACGGGCGAGAGCTCTACCTCGTCCCCACAATTCTAACTGTGTCTGCCGCAGACCGAAAGAAAAACACAGTTCATCGCAAGCTGTCCGAAATAGGGAAGTTGTTCACCGAAGATATCCAGGAATAAAAACGCATAGATTAGGTGTTGTTTATTAATGACTTTTATTGTTTTACTTTTATGTTTGGAATTCGGTTGGCACATTCACTACATAAATAATTAATCAAGTATACAAGGTGGTGCTGTTTATATGTTCTATTTAAGGAGCAAACATTTAGGTAAAATTTAAAACTCGGTGCGCACATTCGCCGCATAAATAATTAAACAAGTACACGAGGACCGGGTAAAATTAGCGACACGTATTTGTACACTTCACTAAAACTATCGTACATGTAATCGACTCTGGGTATGTCGAGGGTGTATATTTACGCATCTCCGCAGCCGGCGGAGAGCGGGAGTGAAGTGTGACCGTTCTGGTCCACGGATGTAAAAGGACTCAGCGATAATCGTCTCGTGCAGAGATGATTCGCTACGAGGGAAATTTTTAGGGGGTTTTCCCTGAGAGAGAAAGTATTTCCCTCCACTAGGGAAAAGATTTGCCTACCACCAGAGAAACGTAAAGCCTCACTTGTGGGAACAGAGAACAAGATCTAGTAATGCAGATCATGGTGGTATGTGTGCGATCGTTCAGATCTGTGAGGTTTGCATGTGCTCGAGGGCAATGAGTAAACGAAGCAGACAGGCGGTAAAGACAAAGGGATCGAAAAGATCGTCGTCTGTGAGTTTTTTTTTAAATAGTCTAGGGAAATTTGGTCCGGGAATCAGGAATAGCTTCGATTAAGGTGTCCTTGTCTTCAAATTGTCTGCCGCCTTCATAAACTTTACGAGATAGCCATGACCAAACGTTTTTGATTGTGTTTAAGTCCGGCGAATAGGGCGGCCATGGCAAAAGTTCACGTCTTCTGATTGAATCCAACTTCTTACAACCCTGGAAGTGTGGATGGAGGCATTGTCTTGTTAGAAAATCTCAGATAAGGGTCCGAAAATGTTTTTAATTTTTGGAAATGACCGTTCCAGCAAACATTTGTAGTTGTTTCCGTTCCTTGTTGTGGACAAAAACTCCAACTCGATTGTGACATAGTAGATAATAGCTCCCCACACCATGTCACCTGATGTATGGCTGTGATGTCTTGCTCCTCCATTCTCAGATCATGGAAATAAAAGTTGAAACCATCGGGACCGTCAAAGTTAAACTTTTTTTCATCCGTAAAGACAACGCGTTTCCATTCACTGGTTATAGCAACATGTTCTCTTGCAAAATTCATTCGATGCTCCTTGTGTACTTGCCTCAAAACAGGTTTTGTTTTTTTCTTCTTGATAGTATCATTTTTTTTTATTATCCTTCGGACAGTTACTATGCTGGCTGATACTCCGCCTTTGGTCCTTACTTTAGTCGCTGGTAGAGTAGAATTTGAGGCAAGCCGTAGAATCAACCGCTTTTCTCGTGTTGTCGTTGCTTCAGATGTGCGTCCTTTTTGATTTCTCCCATATTTGTGTGGATCCGCAAGATACCTGTTTACAACAGTCTTACTTCTGTTAAGCTATAGCGTTTGAAATAATAGTGAAGAAAATCGTGTGATTCGAACTGACGCTATGACAGCTCGAATCACGAAAAAAATTTTACCTTAAGCGTTACACACCAGGCTACTGACCGAGTTTAGAATTTGATTTCCAAACTCGACCACATTCCACTGGTATGAATTATTTTATCGCTTGGTATACGGTTCTGATGTATTTTTCTTATTCGATTTTTTTCGTTCGGTGTTCTTCACTATTTTTGCTTGCTTGTGAATTGTGTGTATCTGTTAGAATCGCTACACACTCCCGCCGCAGTAACTTCGTTACGATCAGATTCGTATGCGGACGACGGACGAACGAGAGAGAAACGAGAAAACGTCGGAGGCTGGGCTCTATGCGGAAGTCGTGACCATGTGTGAAGTTCTGCTTTACTATGGGAAGTGGATGCTGCGTGTTCAGATCACGTCGGGGTCACCAATTTGGCGCATTTTTGTTTAGTTTGTCCTAGTGTTCCGCCGAACACTGTTTGTAAGAATGGGACTTATTTGAACTTGGTACCCGGAATCGAAATCCATTAGATCTTTATAATGGTGCGAAATTCTAGCGTGGCCGTGGGACCGGAGTATTGCCTTTGTTGGCTTAACTCCTCATAAATTATCGGATATCTCGTTGAGATATATTCGATTGCGATAGGTCGTGGCTGTCTTCTGTTGTTCAACGGATTTGGGTAGTCCTTGCGTTAGATTACCCGCACGTGCATCCGTTGATCGGCTCATTCTTTGATGATAGCAATTCTTTTGTATTGAATTTCGGAATTGCCGGTTCGATGAGATGTTCCTGGGCGCAGGCAGCATGTATGGCATTTTGGGAATTGTTTTTTTTTAGGAATAGAACGCATGGATGTTTATGCCTTTGTTTCAGGCATGAAGAGTTATAATTGTTGAGCTTGACCTAAAAAGCTTTGGGAACGTTCAGTTCCTTGCTTTTTGGTGTCGGTCTCAACGTTGGCTGCGAGTTGCAGGCCCTATCGCGGGACTTTGGGGCACGCGTCTGTGGGCGCGTGCAACGCTCTCAGGTATATAAGTTCTTTGAAGATAGGAACCTTACCTGCGTAGAATTGTGCGTTCGTAGAACGCTACAAAGCCTCCTTGCTATTTCTCGGCCTGAGAGTCCTAAATGCTTATTTGTCCTCTTTCTGTCGCTATCAACGTCTTTCCGGAACCCATTTGTGTTTCAAATTAAATAAAAACAATTCTTTTCAACACTTTTTTAAATATTCTAAACAACAGTTTTTAAAAAATCGCTCATGTGCACTCCTGCAACGAAATATTCGCAATGGCCTCAATCAAGTGGCGCACTTTTTTATACCCTTTTTAAGTAGTTTATTACTTGATCTTGGAGATTCCAACGGTCGTTTCTTAATTACCCATTAATTTTATGAATTTCTTTTGGGAAAATACGTACCTATTCACAGGTAGTATATGTTTCCGGGTACTAAATTTCCAACAGGTATAAAGAGCGAAAATCAATTGCAAGATTTGTGGCTTCATCCTAGTGATTGGGAGTGTATATGTCACAGTACACCCTTTGCTCCCACTCACAATTAAAGTACAATTCTGTTAAACAAAGTTTTAGTGCAGTGCACGACCACAACTGAAGTGTTTTTCTATACTCTAACCCTTTCAATTGCTTCCAAGCTTTATGGAACATCGAACGTTGTTATACGATGGTTTCGGCATTTATTGCTTTGTACAACTCGTCGTTATAGATGTTATGTGAAAACATAACGCCACTAAATCTTTGATAAATATTTACTTATACTTTTTATATTTTCTGCCAGAATTTGCTGAGGATATAGCCTAATGTCCTTTGATGTACAATTTCGATTAGCTTGAAAAGACAATCTTGTTTATGGAGTAGCGGGTACAGTGTGTAAATATTTCGCCATCTTAGTCATCGGGGAGCGACTATTGCTACCAAAAAAAGCAGTCAATATACAATTTTATCGCAAGTCGTGTTCCGGTTCACTACTCATTTTTTTTTTCATATAAAAATACATGAATGGTCTCTTATTGCGCAGTCAGAGTTCGGAAACATCGCGAGAATAAGCAGCAAACAAGCAACTGCTCACTCAGTTCAGTGTTCGTGGATATCTTGAATTTAAACATGGATATTCGACTGTGGTATACAATAATCGCAATCACCGTATTTTTTACCTTTATTAATTATTTGGGTTGCGATGGAAAATCAGTGGCGTTTTTCAACCCAGAAAATCAGACACAAGAAAGCGGTTTGCTTAACACTAATTCCCGACTGATTGCGTGTCCTGAGGGGTCGAGACGGGATCACGCCAATAGGTGCCGCCCGGTTAAATCATCCAAAACTCAATAACATAAATATAAAGGTACATTTAATGGTAATGAAATCGTTATTTCTTATTCCACTTTGTATTTACAGAACGTTAGATGCAAGTAAATCGAAAAAGAATCGAATTTCATCACAATTCGAAATTCATATATCATGATACCTACAAATGCAGCATAGTGCTCATATTTGCAGAAATTAATATTAATAAAGTGTTTTATTTTCAATTACTCATTCGAAAATTTATTATATTATTATAGAAATGTAAATCCTAATAATAAACATATGAGTATTTAGTAACTATATGAACGGTGTGTAAACAATTCGTGGTTATAAACTCAGCTGTTAAGTTCATCACAGAGAAATAAACGACCTTTAAAAATATGCAAATGTTGATACTCATCTAATTTTGAATAAATTGATAAGAATATGTCCAAAATGATCATAAATCAAGATTACTTAGTCAATAAGTTATTTAATTGTTAATCACTCAGGATAATGTGCAGACGAATTTAATATCTAGCTAAGAAATAAAAGGATTGTAAATGAGAAATAAAAATTATATATATTTTAAGAAAGTTAGTTTTATTTATAACCCATTTACAAGATAATATATTGTACAACTATGTCATGCATAAAAATCACATGAAACAAACAATGGTCAGTTTACGCCCCATGTTGAGACCATAGATGCAAGAGCTCTGAGTCCATCATCAATCTAATTGTTTCCTAAAGAAGTGATGGAGAAGGAAGCCTAAGTAATTCCTCTCTTCTTGTACTCTACCGAAGGTTATAAAGCTACCAATCAACCCTCAACTTCGTCATATCCGAGAAAAACAATCTCATTACAGGCCGCCAGTGTGGGTTTTGTAATACGAGATAGATTAGAAGCAGACGATGGATGATTATCAATTGGACTTTATTAAAATATGTACTACTTACAACAAAGTACATAGTAGAGTTACCATTTCACAATTTGTAGTACTAATACAATATGGTACAAAAACAAATGGGACGGCGAGAGGCCTCATCTTGTATCTGGCATCTGCCGATAACCAGAATCACCCACATCCATAAGGATGTGGACTCGGTCTCAAGATATCTAAAAAAGAAATAGCGGGAGGTATCTGAGGATAGTGTGGACAGGGTTTTTCAAATGTTCTCTAACTACTTGGATGGAGGGATGGTGGGAAAGAACTCATACTGTGGGGGTTCTTAAAGCTCACCTGAAGAACCCCCCATATTCGCAACCCATATTTGCATCCCAATTACCAGCATACCTGAAACATTTCCTTTCTCAAGGACATTTAATGCATCCAACGCATTATCTGAAAATCCCTAAAGAGAATTCTCACAGCATTCACGCATTTAATGCGTTATTCAAATTTCCTTTAAAGAATTCTTCACATCATACGGCATCATAAATCCCAAATCATTCGGCATCGTAAAATGCTATGTCGGTCAGCTTGTTTATACAGCTGCAATAAACCGGCCCGCGATTCATTTGTCCAATCGACAAATAATTTCCGCATCCCAAGCATTATCATCGCAACCGAATCCTCTAGCATTTCCTAGTACAAACAAGAACTCGGTTTCTACTGCAGCCTGAGAGACCATAAACATTAAAACCCATTAGCACCTTTTCCTAATGGCGACACATCTATTAACCCATCCGCACCACTCATCCACGACTGTAATGATGCCCTTATTTGTTTTCAGCACCATTTCTCCGATGAATTGCCGTCTATGATAGCCACAATGCACAGCGTTAACAATGATCTATTCGATCCCTTTGTACTTTTTTCCTCGTTGCAGGTTTCGTTTCATCATCATCATCATCGGCACTACAACCGGGAACCGATCTTGGCCTTATTTTGCAAGTCCTGAGGCTTGTTAAATTTTCCATAATGATTTATTTTTTCTGGGCAAGGTCATTAGTCTTGCGCCAGGGGCTCCCCGACGGGGAATCGAACCCCGGTCTCCCGGGTGACGGGCGGGTATACTAACCACTATACTATCGAGGAGCCCAGCAGGTTTCGTTTATCCTTTGCTAAATGCATCGATAAACACGGTGATGGGTACGATCACACACGTGCACCACCGCGTGCCAGAGATCACCTTCCATTGGTCACTGGTCAAAGGAAATTTCATTTCCTTTTCACCACACCACCAAACCCACCTCCAAACGAGGGTTGAATCACGAAGTCGTATTCCTACCACCGATCCGGTCGGTGCATCTTCCACTCCCCGTGGCGTCCGGGGACGCGTACACATCCAGTAATCGCGGATTTTATTAGTTATGTTTTCCGGAACAGAAACGGTTTCGCAAAGAGTCGTGACATTTTCCTGTGCTGTTCGTGTGTGTCTGTAGGTAATGAATTTGTTATTATTGTTAATCCTAAAAATGCCGGCTTACCCAAATTAAAATTCTATGGAACACCAATTAAACCTTCTAACAACGTGAAATTTATAACTAATGCACCAACAATAACAATCAGAATACAATAAAAAGAACCATTTATTCCATTAAACAGTGCGTTTTATTTTCGAATATCTACGGTGGACCACTTTTCTCTTTGGAACAATTCGTGGACGTTGCGTTGTGGGGTTCTATTTGTGTTTTTCTTTTTGTGCCCGGCGGAATAATCACAATTGGTGGATTATGATGGTGGAAGAAGGGAATCAGCGATGTACGCCGGTGCACAATACTTCTTCTTCACAATGCGCTTTGGTGGGTGTGTGCGTGTTTGTGTTCTTCTGGTACTGTGCCTTTGCGTGGTGTGTTTAGTTTTTAGTTTAGTGGGGCAACCACCCCATTTATTGGCTTAATTCAAGCGACATAATTACCTACATATAAAGTATATCTAAATTACAAACTAGGGAGCTTACGAACTACCTTAACTAGGCTTAACCTAAGGTAACCAGGACAAAATAAGAAGGATGGAGAGAAAGCGAGGGGTAGGAGCAGGTTATAGTAGAGTGTACAAGCGCCGCTTGAGATTGGTGGTGAGAATAGGTTGGGGGGCGGTGCTTGAGAGTATGGGTAGAGAGCTCGAAGTCGAACAAGGTGGAATTGGAGTTACATTTCTCAGCATCCGCGAAAGGGGTTCGTCGAGGCCATAAGAGATCCGGGGGGGATGTGCAGAAGACGGGGATTACGCGTTGTGGCAGTTCCGCCAAACCCCACGGTTCGCTTTCCTAAAAAACCCCCATAACTTTCACCCAATCTCCTAATTTCACTAATGCAATGCCATCTTAAATGCTTCACGCATTAAAGAGATCAAATCTGTAATCTAAAAAAGCCCCTGGAAAAGAAAACTTACCTTTCGTGCATCTCTTCGCATACAATTCTCCGTAAGATTTCTTTCTTAACTTATCAGGCAGAACCCCCATTATTGCAACCCGACTCCCATTGTTTCCCGCCAATGCGTTTGCATTGGCACCTGAAGACATTTTTCTTTTTCAAAGACATTTAATGCATACAACGCATTATCTAAAATTCTGAAAATAGTTCCTTAATGTGCATATGTACCATAAATACAAACCATTCGGCGCCCATTGTTATCAATTGAAACGCAATGTCGGACGACTTGTTTTTACAGCTGCAACAAGCCGACCAGCGATTCGTTGTTCAATAGACAAACAATCATCCATTTCGTACGTCGCCACAAACTAATCACCCTGCATATACAAATGCAGGCAAGGGATTTGTTTCTACCACCAATCCCATTAACATCATTTCTTCGATGCGTCGCATCTTTTTATTTAGCCGCGACGCACATCTCAAACAAAGATCCAATTAGCATCCGACGAGTTTCGGTTTTGTTTGCTTTACCGAACTCGCATCACATGAATGCACATTTTCCCTTTCTTTGTTTAGATTCGTTCCCATGGCTTTGATCCATAAAAGAACTAATGTACACACATACATGTGTACCATGACGACCTTCTGTATGAGATCTGTTTGGTTACCCCAAAGAGAGACTTTACGTCTCTCTTGGAATCGGAAAATGCACCCCTTAATTAAGAGAGCCAGTTTCACTGGCCGAATTTCCTTTGCCAACGAACGAATATCGTTGTCCTTTTCCATCCGCAGACCGTCACGGTCGTTGTCGCTGCCGCTCCTCGTCGCGCCCCGAGGATGCGATATATACACGGAGTCTTGTTGTAGTGTTGAGTACGTTGGCCAGAAAGTGTCACAGCCACCGAAGCTGATATTTCATACAGTTCAGTTCATACCAATTAACTTTGACGTGTTGATAAGTGTGTAATGTAATTGTTTTTTCCCTCCCTCGCTGGGAATTTTCCCCCAGGACCACTCTAACTGTAAAATGGAATTTTCTAACGTGTGAAATATTTGAACTGAGATTCGTTGTGAAATAAACAAATTAATAAATCAAACCTAAGTGTTTAATTTTCCGTGCTGCAATATCCTGTGTTTAATTTTTCCGCGATGTCTTGGCGAACAGTTTTTCTTCTCTCGGTTTTGTATCGGCGGAACTTATAGTGATGATGGCGGAAGGAAGTGGATCGAGTGCTCGTGTCTGGTACATACTCCCTCCCCACATCATATTTCGAGGGTTTGTGTTTTGTGGTGGATGCAACTGTTGGGATGAAGGTTGCGTCCACCGAGATGGTACCAGTGAGTCTCGCGAACCACCGTCCTTAATACGATTCAATTCAATTACGCCAGTAATCACGTATTTTAATTCAGTTGATACTAGTATTAACAAAGGCAAATAAAAGACCGAAACGAGTCGAGAAATTCACTCTTTAATAGTTGAAGTTTTACTTGGTAATCTTTTGTATCATTCTCTTAACTGTGGCGGTTGTGTATGCGTTGGTGGTTGGCTGTAGACGTGCGCGTGATGAAAGTAGATGGTCGACTGACTGAAAGACGTTAGTCACATTTAAATCTAGGTGACAGCTCAATGGCGTCCCTAAGCTGGTGACGCATTGTCGATGAACGTGCTCCTCAAGGGTTCAAGGTATTGTTGCGGACCTACCTTGCGTCCAGGTCCCCCCTAACATCCACTGATCCCCTTTCGTAAGTTTCCCCTCTCTACCTGTGAATGGAAAACAACTCGCCAAGTAGCTAATTTGCATAAACTACTTTGTGCAAATTCTACTTGGTAGAGGAAATAATAATAATGAAACGGCGTTGGCGCCGAATAAAAAATAAAACGAAAACGGCAAATAAAAATATATTTGACACATTCGACGTTAAACAACCAAAACATAACGAAGTGTAAGTCTAAGTACAACAAGAATTATAAAAGAGTTATTCAACTCAAACAAAAGTCCAGCCGAAATATAGTTGCCGAGATTGCGGATCTAGAGGAAACAGTCGTTCGAACAATGACCCAATAAGATCAAAACAACAATCAAACCAACGGAAACTGAACAGGGGAGCACCACTCTCAACGCCCCCTGCAACTTGACCGCTGACACATCCACCAATACCCAGTGACCGCTCAACGGTCTACCAAAGTAAGTTCTGTTACTTCCGCTTACTACAACAATATATTAATACTTATATTATTTACATATATGTTTAAATTAAATTGTATAAATAATTATAACACGGCAAATTTAACAAGCCTTGGATATGAACCGGATACACGATGACGACCTCGGAAACGAAAATGGCTAAACGTTTGAGAATTTTCTCATGGAACGTCCGCTCACTATACAGAGCTCGAGCTGCACAGCAGCTAGCCGATGTCCGAATATAATTTGTAATGTGTAATTCAAAGAAACGAGTATGACATTTATTACAGCTGTCATCCAAAACACCATGTGCTCGGGGTAGGCTTTCTAGTCAGCCAAAAACTGAAGCCTGCCATCATTTAATGCAATAAACGAAAGGCTATGCACTCTTCGCGTGCGAGGTAAGTTTAAGAACATAAGCCTCATAAACGTTCACGGACCTACAGATGAGTCCCCTGACGACGAAAAAGAAGAATACTACGAGAACGTCGAGCGGACCCTCAATGCACATCATACAATGTGAACATCGTTCTTGGTGATTTGAATGCCAAAATAGGTCGGGGACCGGTTTTCATGAACTACGCAGGTTCCCATAGTTTGCATGAAACCACTAATGACAATGGGCTACGAGTCATCGAACTGGCAGCATCGAAAAACTTGGTCGTTGCGAGTACCAGGTTTCCGCGTAAAGATATCCACAAAGCCATCTGGGTATCACCTGATGAGCCACTCGCAACCAAATTAACGACGTGTTGATAGATCGGCGCTACTCCTCGAGCCTGATGGCGGTACGAACGTACCGAAGTGCCAACGTCGACTCGGATCACTATGTTGTTGGTACAGTTTTCCGAGCTCGGATTGCCTTACGGAGACGTATTGCATCCGCGGAACAGGTTCGAATCAACACGGCTGCTTTACGTAATGAGAATACCAGTAACACCTTTGGTCATGCGCTAAGACTCGCCCTCGAAGAGCTCGACGGAGGGAAAATAAGTCCCGGAGCCAGAATGCCGGGCGTAGAAGACAAATGGACATTCCATAAGAATATCAGTGTGGCTTCATTCCAGGCAAATCAGCTATTGAGAAAGCAATCCGTGACTCTGGCGTTACAACTAGAGGGGCTGTTATCACTAAGTCCAGCCAGATACTTGCCAACCCAGATGACATCGACATCATCGGTAGAACCGAATCGACTGTACAGGACTCCTTCACCCAGATCGAGCAAGCGGCACAAAAACTGGGACTGCACATTAATGAGGGGAAAACTAAGTACATGGTAGCAATTTCTGCGAAGAGAAGACCTAACGTTGGTCAAACTATCAAGGTAGTGGAACATGAATTTGAAATAGTGCAATCCTCTAACTATCTTGGGTCAGTAGTATCAGCCGATAACAATATGGAAAAAGAAACACGCGAACGGCTGATCAAATCCAACAATGCCTACTATGGTCTATCAAGGCTCTTTAAATCCCGAAATTTATCCAGAACATCCAAGCTACTACTGTACAAGACCATGGTCTTACCAGTACTCATGTATGGATCCGAGACGTGGGTGCTCAATAAAAGGCACTCTGAACTCTTAGCCGCATTCGAGAGGAAGGGCTTAAGGAGAATTGTTGGCCCCGTATGTGAGGGAGGACGATTCCGGAGACGCTACAACCATGAGTTGTACGCAATCTACCTTGGAGCTAATGTTGTAAGAAAAATCAAGCTCGGTAGACTCCGGTGGGCGGGACACCTAGCTCGAATGAGCGAAGAGGAACCTGCCCGGAAAGTCCTTTGTGGCGGAATGTATGGAAGGAGACAGGGCGGGTTAGACCAGGACGCCCAGAGCCTGGGAGTGCCAAACTGGATGACATCGGCTCGAAATCGGAACCGGTGGAGAGGTTTGTTAAATAAGGCCAAGACCGGATCCCGGTTGTAGTGACGATGATGATGATGATATTGTACGGAGGAAGGATTAAGGGTCTTTCCCATCCTAACCCTCGGAGAGCGAACCGAAGGAAGCGACGTTGAATACTTTCGATTCTACAGATAAGGATCTTGTGATAAGGAGACCATACCTGGCTAGCATATTCAAGCAGTGGACGGACGAAGGTAAGGTAAAGGGATTGAGTAACGTAAGGTTCGGAGAATTCCTTTCCTTAGACCATCGTTTCAGGAATCCGAGGGTAGAATTGGGTTTCCTGATCGTCTCATCAATGTGAGAGAGGAAGTTAAGTTCCCTGTCCCAAAGGATCCCAAGATCTCGAATACACCGGACAATGTTCGGGTTGGTTATGAAGGGAATAGGGATGTGAGCATGAGTGAATATGCTTACGGGAAAAGGTTATAGATTAGCATTTGGCTACGTTGAGTACAAAGCAGTTTTTGTCACACCAAGTCGAGAAGCTGTCATGGTCAGATTGCAGCAGTGCAGAATCAAGTGGTGACTCAATAAACTTGTATAACTTAGTATCATCAGCGTATAAGGACAAGCTGGAATTCTTAATTACCTTATCGATGTCATTAGTGGCCAGTATAAATAGGAGGACCCAGGTGGCCACCTTGAGGAACCCCAACGGTGACAGGGGGGGGGGGGGGGGGGGGGTGAATATCATGGACCTGAACCGAACGGAATAAAGTCTATCCTTCAGATAGGAACAAATCCATTACAACAATTCAGGTTCGAAGCCGAGGGCGGATAATTTGAACACGATTAGATTGTGGGAGATTTTGTCGAATGTTTTACTGAGGTCGGTCGAGACCATATCGACCTCGTAACTGTGCTCTAGTGCTGAGAGTGTAAAGGAAGTGAACTTAACGAGGTTGGTTGTATGGTTGTAGTTGATCGGCCATTAAGAAAACCATGTTGCCTTGATGAAATAAAATATTTGCAACGAAAACTAAGAGATTCGTACATAATGCTTTCGAGAATCTTAGGTAAGTGGGACAGTTTGGCGATGGAGCGATAGTTACGGACATCGTTTTTGGGACAATTCTTGTGGATGGGGGTGATAAAGGGGGTTTTCCAAATGTAGGAGAATACGCCTTGAGTGAGTGAGAGATGAAAGATCAGTGAGAGGGGAGCAGAGAGAATGGATGAGCATTTTTTGAGGAGTATTGCAGGGATTCCATCAGGGCCCAGTGTAAACTCGTCTTTGAGTTGCAGTAGCTTGGATTCAATTAAGGTCGAATCAAAGGAATTGTAGAGAAGGGCCCGGGGGAAAACTTAGGTAGGTAGTTAAAGTATGACGGGTCAGGAATAAAGGAGTCATTAGTAAATGACTGATTGAAGTGAGTGGCAAAGAAGTTGGCAATAGTAACAGGATCAAATGCGGTATGAGGGAATCCGTCGGACCTACTTTTATGATTGACGAACTGGAAGAATGTTTTGAGACCATTTTTGAGATTGGTCTGAGTTTTGGTACGATTGTTGCGATAATGGGTGTTGAAAAGTTTCGTGAATTGGCGATAACAGCCAGGAAGTTGAAGTAGTCAGATATAATTCGATTCCGAGAGAAGATGTTTTCTTTTACACTAACGCGCGCACAAAAGGGGATTTTGAAGTGCCCTTAAATGTCAGAGCACAGTGCGAGCGGACCGAGAGGAAGTGATTAAGGAAAGGAGGTGGCGATGTACATCGATCTTAAATGCCTGGACATTACAACGACGAGGAAACCCATGATCATGTAGAGTACCCCCCCCCCCCCCCCCCCCCCCCATTTTTCACGACTCCTCAAGTTGATTCTCCACTAATAGTCTACTTGGGCACATCTTGGACACCTGCTGAATGGCAAGCTCGGCTCAAGAAACTGGAGCACTCAAATCTAGCAGTTACTTCATGCCTGTTAAAGGGCGCACCTGAAACCGCGAACCCCGCTTGGATTGCTGAGTACTTCCCGATGTAATTCAGCATTCCTGTAAATGAATGTTACTCGCTTCCTGGCAGTAAGATTAAACATAGTTTCCGCTTAGACATCCCCTTCAGATATGACTGGATTTTCCACTCGGAAAAAAACACCCACTGTAGGATCGGCAGGATGACGTTTTCCCGAATTATCTTCATCAAACCGTCAACCCTTTTTTACCTAAACCCGCACAGGGAAATAGCAACAGTACTGTTCGTTATCCAAACATACAAATTTTATTACTGGCACTATTCTTTAATTTACTATAATGTGTTTTTTTTTTATTCAAACATACAAATTTTTTATTGGCACTATTCTTTAATTTACTAAAAGTTGACCGCCTCTTCTCGACGGCTCACTCAAAAATACTGTGCTCCGAAAAAACACCCCATCCACTCCCGTTACCTATCTGGTTCCCTGGTATCGTTGCCCTGGCGAAGAAATTCGGCCACGATCAACTCCGAAACTGTTTGAAGCCGTCGTCCCCGAATAGAGCTGGGTTTATACACCGGTTATGTTTAGTAGTTATAATTTCTTATACCAATTTATGTATGTTTAAAAAGCGTTACGTTAAAACGTTTTTACGTAACTATTTTAATTTAATATGTGTGTAAATCACAATACAATTGTTTAGCGCTTATTTGTTAAGCATACCGGCTAACTCCTTATTCCTTTCTCGCCGCGACAAGGGCGGTGGGGGGAAGTTACCACGTAACAAACTTCCCGCCTCACAAGAATTCGTGTCATTCTTAGAAGAAGAATGACACGCCCAAAAGTGAACGGAGGGAAACCTCAATAACGCGACCGTCGCTGTTGAGGATCATCACCATCAAACAATGAAAGCGGGAAAAACAAAAACAAAATGATAGGGCAAAGGAAGCAATTGAGTAAGAGAACGTCAGAACCGATAACAAGTGATTTTAGTAGCAACCGTTACTTGATATTTCGCTTCTTTACTGCTTACTGCTTACTTCTCACTTCTTACTTTTTTTACTTCCTTCCTGAAAAAAAAATGGGGTGGGGAGAGACCGACTTTAGGGAGACAAGGACAAATGTGTCCTTCATCTTGTCTCTGGCTTCTGGCCATCTTGCGATAACCAGAATCACCCACATCCTTGAAGATATTGGGCTCGGTCTCAAGATATCTGAAAAGAAAGGGGAAGGACGTATCTAAGGATAGTGTGGAAAGGGTTAGTTCAATTGTTCTCTAACTACTTGGATGGGGGGATGGTGGGAAAGAAATCGTACAAGACCGGTAGGTCTTGAGTGCGGTAGTAAACGCAGATCGCGTCTTTGGCGTCTGATAATCTGCGCTTTGGTGTACTTACTTCCTTCCTGATCTGCGTACGACGTATTTATACCGTTTCCTCATTATGATTCGGCGTTTCGTTTCCGTCCGTTCTATACCCTCGAATTTTCTACAACTCATAGTCTCCAGTTTTCCAGTACTTTTTAGAATATGCCAGTAGTTTGTTTTGGACTTTCTAGAATATTCTAGTGCTGATTATCATATGCGTCACAATATATTAGTAAGGTTTTTAGTGGTGTTAGTACCAAAATAATAAATAACAATGATATATTAGTAATGTTGGTAGTAAGCAATGTGGTAATAATAATCATAATAACAACAACAGGGAAAAATAAATGGTAGGGTATCCTTGTCTCCTCCCATCGATTCAACCACGACAAGGAAAACGAGAATGAGAAGCAAAAATAATCGTCCCAAGTAATTTGAGTGAAGCAGACCACCATCAAATTATTACAATTTTTTCCACCTTGCCTTTTGGGGCCAAGCCATTGCTCCCAGTGGGAACCACCCTGTTGGTGAGGGATGCCGCGCATCTGCGACCTTCTTTGGGGGTGCAACTGAGCGTTTGGCCGCCCACACGATCCAGCAAGGAGGTCCACACATAAGTGAGGTGGTCCCCTCTTTCCGCATTCAAGGTGCTGCATGGTAGGCGAATTTGCCTCGCGATAACCCGGCACTAGGCACTTGACTAGCTTCCGTGGCCAGATTTAAGGGTTGATATGTTGTGATTGTCCCGTTTTGACGGCGAAACCAACCTTCCCTTGAGTTTCAAATGCGTGTTAGCATTTGCCTGACCACGTGAATATAAAGACATTTTCCGCGAGCCAGCACTGGTACATGCCAGGTTGTCGCCTTCAAGTTGTGTAACTTCACCCGACGACCTACCTTTCGAGAATCGAAGTTTAGGCTTGGAAGTGTTTCCTCCGAAGATTGCTTCTCGGATACGGGATCACTCAATTCGTCATCAAAAGTGAGTCCCGTTGACGTGTTAGTACGCAATCCCAGGGAAATTGTGAACTATTCCCTGGGTGTGGCAACTCCAGTGCCTGATCGTACCTCTAGCACAGAGGCTTGCCCCTGCCGTTTGCGCTTGGAATGCGCCGACAGTGTTGGGCCTGGTCTTAAAAACTTTTGAGTTAGACTCATAAGCTGGCTTCTCTCGACAAAGTCCTTGATAAAGCGCAAAGATTTCGGAGAGAAACCTGAGTATAACCAGTTCGATCCAAGTTCCAAAGGATTTACTTAGTAGCCTTGTACCGAGGCTTACCCTTCTTGGGCGCTGTCTGGGTTTTAGGGGCGCGGTCTTGGCTGAACATTTTTTCGTAGCCTTCCCCTGTGCGGGTAGGGTTGTAGCGGGGAAGTATGTACCAGCATGGGTACTTGGTTCACTTCCTCCGCCAACATCCGCTTATAGTCGCACTACTTCACTGAATGTTCCGCCGATTAATAAGTTGCAAATTATTAAAGGGACAACGCAAGAGTCACTGAGGTGATTGTATGATTTTTATTTTCAATTAAACAGAAAAAAACATGTATTTTAATTCTAGTTTTATTTATGAACGGAGAACTTGACAGAAAATATTTTAATACACACGTAATAAGCCTTATACCTTGTAAATTATTTAATATAGGTAAATTTTAACCGCTTCAACTTTTAAACCAATTTAAATCCCTCGTGCTTAATCCGCACTGTTAATTCAATTTATTAGGACACGACACAAACGATTATTCTCCATTATCGCTTCCCTGTGCGCACCAGGGTAGCGATGGAGCCGCGACCCGCTCGGGTCGAAGGATGGCATTTGACTCAGCGATCGTCATCTCATGCAGAGATGATTTCGCTAAGGAAAAAAAAGGAAGAGAGAGAAAAACTTTTCTCTTAAGGGTGTGACCACTAAGAAAATGCGATCTTTTTGATGCAGTGGTATATGTGCGCGATCGAACAGATTCAATGTAATTGCACGTGTTCGAAAGCAGTGGAACGACGAAACAGGCAGGCGGCAAAGACAAAAGGGCAAAATGACCAAATGCGCCGTTGGTAATGCGGGTCATTGTTTTCGCGATGCCTCGTCGCTATTTTCGACGTTGGGAGAAAAAGGTGCTAAAAGCAAATTAGATGTTTATGGCATCTCTGGCTGCAGTAGAAACCGGGTTCATGTTTGCATTAGGAAATGCTGGAGAATTTGGCTTCAGCGTCTATTGCGCTAATTATATGCAGCTGCTTGGGTTGTTTGTTGATTAGACAAACAAAAAAGGTTGCCAGGCAATGTGTATGAAAAGATACATGACGCGGCTGGGGAAATAGACGGCGCAATGTTTATGGTACCTGTCATGACGGTTACAATGAATGCAATCCGAATTATTTTGTTTACAGGAATTTGTCTAAGGAAATTTGACTGGCGACGTAGATGCCGAAATTGATTGGAAATTCCTGGTAAGTTAATAAAGAAATCTTAAGGAGCAATGGTATGCGAAGAGAATGCATGAAGGTAAGTTTTCTTTACAGGGACATAAAGATCATAGATTTGATCTCTTAAATGCGTGCAGCATTTTTAGGTACTAATACTGTTGCATTAGCAAACTAAAGGAAGTTGGGTAGTAGTTATGGGGGTTTTTCAGGTAAGTAGACCGTAGGGTTTGGCGGAACCGCTACAGGGTCTGCGGGCGAGTACCGGCCGCAGTATCGACCTTGCCAGGTCCCTTTGGCCCGGCTCCCCGTTCGGCTACCTTATGTTCGACCCTTCCCGTCTTATTATTTTCAAAATCAACGGAGAACTCAGTGAGATTTACGGCCGTTTGGGGAAACTCCAAACAACCACACGCTCCGTTGATTATGTAATTTCTTGACAGAAAGCCGTTGCCCTCACTTCGTTCATTCTTTCATTCAAACATAAAGTCGTCATTCAAAGGTTTACTCATAAAATTAAACACCCTGTAAACAAACAATATCTTAATACAATAGTACACTCAGAAATTATAAGTGGCTGACTTATATGCAACGGTGCAATGCGCGTATGGGAAAGTTTTCAATCCAAACAAAAGCAATTAAAGTTATTAGAGGCACAATTTATAGGTGCTCCGCCAATTACTGTCATTAATTGAATAACTTTTCTACTGCTACAAAGCTCGTACAACAGCACTCAAGGAAAAGAACCACATTTCTTCTTCCATAGAAACAGGTTCCACTCAGTGTACTAACTTTTGTTCTGCAAGGTCATGAATGAACATTGTACAATTGAGATGCCGTAGAGATTAGGTTAAAGTTGAACAGAGATGCTTATTGATCGTAAATGAACATTGGCGGAAGGAATTGCATTGCTGGCACTATGATTAATCGAATTGCAATTATATTCATCCGCATTCCAGTAAAAGATTTGATGCAATTTATTTACTTAAACTAACTAGACCGCAGCTATTTCATCACAATACATAAAGGATGGTGATTATATACACATCATCGGAATAGTCGGGTTACCCTATCACCACCGGGTGGCACCAGTCTTGATATACTGTGTTTTTGACCTTGCAGCTCACTGCATTATCACAATCGCTTACAGACCGATATTGTCGGACCACCTAACAAAAATATCTGTTGCAACATCATAACTTACGTAAATTAGTAATTTACGTAAGTTATCATGATCATAGAACACTTTTTTTCCGATACCCAGTGCATAAAAAGTCGTTCCTACCGTCGTCTAGCCTTTTGTGAATTGAAAGACGACGATGAATACGAATGCAGTTTATTCATAGAACCATTACAATGTGTACTAAGCATATTTACTCAAAAGTGCACAGCAGGAACATAAACTCCGAATAATTTCGTGCAGTTGTGGATTTTCTAAGAAAAAACAATTTTCAATCAAAATACATTTTAATGCACTGCCGAGAAATATTCCTGCGCCTTCTCTGGATTGGCAACCATTGATTTACTTCCTGGTTTCCAATTAGCTGGGCATACTTCCCCATGTTCATCGGTAAATTGAAATGCTTGGACCAACCGCATTGTTTCATCCACACTTCGTCCAACTGGTAAATCATTTATAGTCATTTGTCGGAGATTCTGTTTGCCATCAATAATGAATAGTCCTCGGAATGGTACTCCTGTTTCCTCATCCAATACGCCATAGTCACGTGCTATTTTCATCGATTTGTCTGAAAGCAATGGAATATCCAATTCTCCCAGACCACCCTGTTTCCGGCTAGTGTTAATCCAAGCCAAATGAGTAAAATGGGAATCGGTTGAACATGCAATTACTTCACATCCAATTTTGCGGAATTCATTAGCCCGATCCGAGAATGCGATTATCTCCGTTGGGCAGACAAACGTGAAATCCAGTGGATAGAAGAATAGAACCACATACTTGGATTTGTAATCCTCTAACGAAATTTCCTTAAACACTCCATCGACAACTGCTGTTCCGGAAAATGCTGGAGCCGGTTTTTGAATTCGAGGTGTCTACCAAGAAAAAGATCTTTTTTTAAATTCAACAGACTCTAAGAACGTGATTGAATTTTCTTTGATTTCGTTTGAAAATTAATGGAGAAACTGTTTATGTAGTTTGTATGCAAATTCATGCTTAATGAATTGGCATAAGAGTTAACCTTATTTAAACAATTCCAAATTCATGTTTAACGAATTGGCATACAAATTATTCTTATTTAAACAATTGAGTTGAAATTTACCATTTCCTGCAAACTTGAACTTCGGTTTGTGATTAACCTGGAATTCGGAACCACAATGCCTGTCACCTTAACTGTTGTAACGCCACCGCACGAATAAAACCACCAGACATTCCGTAAATCTGTTTAGCAGAATGAACTTGTACCTCCGTAGTGTTGCCGTATTGAAAAAGGTACATACTGTTTTGATTGACTTGAAAGATAATTTTCAATTACAGTAGCGGCTCGTATCGTTCCACATGTAGAACCTAATAATTAAAAAATTGTTTAACATCTTAATAACGGTTTGTATAGCTAAGTGAGGGTAAACCGGCTGGACATTTTAATATTGAAGAGCGAATAAAGCCAATAGACTTACCATAAAAAAGTCGATGGACAGTTTGTTCCTTATTTCCACATTTCTTTTAATGAAGACATCCTCAGAGCTGTAAGATGTGGATGGGTAACCGCTTTACAATGATATGCACGTGGAAATTACACTCCAGACTAGCTTTATGGTCTTTCTGTTGTTGAATCAAAAGCCTCTATCATAGAACTGAAAAGTGGGAATGATTCTTCGGGTACTGGTGGTATTTAAATTATGTTTCTACTCTTACAGCATTAAAATGGACTGTCTAGGTCCTGATTGTGTCTGTTGGCTGCAATTGTTGCATTTTTGAGACACGTACCTTACACACCCATATTATACAAAACAACTCCGTCCTTCTAAGAATTCACGAAGCTGTTTTCTCGACGAGTGTGTATTGTAGCGAGCTTAGGGTTCGCAGGATCAATTATTTTAATAAACAAGAGCCGTTAAATCGATTTTGAATTACTGTAACACTTTATTAGTCCATTAATAACAACCGTTACTTTTACCGTACACTTAACGATTTCTTGACTTATCGCTTGCTTACTCTGCTTCACTTCTTACTTCTCTCCTGATCTGCGTGCGACGTATTTATACTGTTTCCTCCTTCTGATTCGGTGTTTCGTTCCCGCCCGTTCCATAGCCTCGAGTTTTCTAGCTCATAGTCTCCAGTTTTCCAGTACTTTCTAGAATATTCATAACGTGCGACGTATTTATACCGTTTCCTCATTCTGATTCGGCGTTTCGTTTCCGCCCGTTCCATAGCCTCGAATTTTCTACCAGTTTTCCAGTACTTTCTAGAATATTCTAGTACTTTGTTTCGGACTTTCTCGAATATTCCAGTACTGATTATCATACGCGTCACACTACCCTCCGCCTAGATTAGTTCGTCCCGAACTAAGTTCACCGGTCTTCTGGGTTAACAAAAAGTCGCCAGTCGGTCACGATGTACCACTTTCATCTTGGCGTTCGGTTTTCGCTGAATCCTATAGATAACATCGTTACTTCTTGTGAGAATCTTATACGGTCCCTCCCAATGTTGCTGCAACTTCGGAGACCTTCCTTTTTGTCGGTGAGGGTTATAAAGCCACACGTTATCGCCTGCATTAAATCCGGATGTGTTGGCTCGAACGCCGTACCTTGTTTTCATCCTGTCACTTGATACCTTGAATTGCTTTCGAACCAAATGATGAATCTCATCGGGGCGATTTCTCCATTCGGCTACGTAGTCTTCAGTCTTATCTATGGCGTCTGGAGGTATTCCGAATCGCAGATCGGCTGGTAATCGTATCTCTCGTCCAAATATAATTGTTGCTGGAGAATGGCCTGTCGTGTCGTGATTAGCCGATCTATAGCTCATGAGAAAGGTTTGTACATATTTGTCCCAAAATCGTTGGTGATCACTAACGACCTTCGATAAGTGCTCTTTCATTGTTCGGTTGAACCTTTCGACCATTCCGTCTGCTGCGGGTGTAAGGGTGTGGTCCTGGTTTTTCTTACGCCCAGTGCCGCACAGTTGCCTTGAAATATCTGTGATTCAAAGTTTCGGCCTTGATCGGAATCAAGCTCACAGGGAACTCCATATCCGCTGCCCCAATTATTGATAAGCTGCTCAATGACGGTTGTTGCTTCTTGGTTTGGAATTGGAAGGACTTCCACCCACTTGGTGGAGTAATCCATGATGACCAACATGTATTTGTTGTTGTGGTTGGTTTTTGGGAATGGTCCTGAGATCTCAATCGCAATTCGCTCGAAAGGGGCACACACGTTGTACTGCTTCATAGCGCTCCTTGGTTTTGCTGTTGGTCCTTTGGTCGCAGTGCAAGTTGTGCACTTCCTACACCAAAATTCGACGTCATCTCTCATGTGAAGCCAGTAGAATCGAGATCGTAATTTTGAAAATGCCTTATTAACTCCCAGATGTCCACCGGAGGCCCCGTCGTGCATTTCTGTTAGTACATCCTTCACTTTTGATGGTGGGACTAGAATCTGCATTCGATGAGATTTTCCGTCCGCGGCTTCCCATTTACGCTTTAGAATTCCAACTTCCACCAGCAAGGAATTCCATTGTGCCCAATATGCTTTAAATGTTCCACTCTTGTCGGAAATATTGTTCCAAGTTGGCCGCTCGTTCATTTCTTTGTGTTTCGGTTTTAGCGACATATCTTCATCCTGAAGTTGAGCTGCGCGTATAGCATCATTCGTTCACCCATCTAGTACTTCTACTTGTACATTTCGCAGGTCGTACGGCTCTTCTTTCTCTTCCGCTCTATGACAATGCTTACAATCTGGCTTACATGGTCTTCTTGATAGAGCATCAGCGTTAGTATGCATCTTCCCTTGACGGTGGGAAATCTGGAAATCGTACGTTTGAGGTCGTTCGATCCATCGAGCTATTTGTCCTTCCGGATTCTTAAAATTTAACAACCATTTCAGGGCGACATGATCCGTCCGAAGGTGGAATCGACGTCCGTAGAGATTCTTATGAAAATTCTTAACGGCTTCTACGACAGCCAGCAGTTCCTTTCTTGTAGCGCAGTAGTTTCTCTCTGGCTTAGATAGAACTCGACTATAATATGCCACAACTCTCTCTTTACCATCGACTTCCTGTGACAACACTGCTCCGATTCCTGTGTTACTTCCATCAGTATCCAATATAAAAGGGGCGATGCGATCTTGGGAATGCCAATGTTGGAGTCTTACATAACTCGGCCTTCAATTTGTTGAATGCTCCTTCACACTTTTCTGTCCAATTGAATTTCTTGTCTTTACCCGTTAGTTCGTGTAGGGTTTTAGCCACATTGGCGAAACTTTAACAAACCGTCGGTAATATGTGGCTAAGCTCATAAAGCTTCTCAACTGGTGCTTGTCTTCTGGAGTAGGCCACTCTCGGACGGCTGCTATCTTATCAGGATCCGTTTGAACTCCTGCAGATGAAACGACGTGTCCCAGGAATTTGACTCTCCTTTGGAAGAGTTCACATTTCTTCGAATTGAGCTTTAAGTTGGCCTGTCTTAGTCGTTCGAAGACGGAGCGCAGGTTATTGATGTGTTCTGGTAAATTCCTTCCAACAACGATGATAGCGTTCAAGTACACAAGACACGTCTTCCATGTAAGTCCCCGTAGAACACTTTCCATTATTCGTTCAAACGTTGCTGGAGCATTACACAATCCAAAAGGCATCACGTTGAATTGATAAAGTCCGTTTCCGGTAGTAAACGCTGTCTTCTCCTTGTCCTCCTCCTTCACTTCCACTTGCCAGTAACCGCTTTTTAGGTCCAATGTTGAGAACCACTGAGCTCTAGAAAGAGTATCTAGTGTATCGATGATTCGAGGAAGTGGGCAACTGTCTTTCTTCGTAACGTCGTTTAACCGGCGGTAGTTGACACAAAATCTAGTTGACCCAACCTTCTTCTTGACGAGCACTGCCGGCGAAGCACATGTGCTCAATGATTTCTCGATGACTCCTTGTTCTTCCATCTCTCGAATCATGTTGCCTACTTCTGATTGTTTGTTTATAGGTCTTAACTCACCCGTGTCAATACGATGTTTAACTATACCGGTGCGTGCGAATTTATCATTTCCTGTCACAAAAATATCAGAAAAAATGTTCAGGAGTGAATTTACGCTTGCCTTTTCTCTGTCTGTTAATCCGATTTTCTGGAACATCAGCCTATTAACCGCAGAGGATGCACCAGAGGGCTGTTTAATAGAATGGTCATCTCCCCTTGTCTGAATTGAGCTTATCATTGATACGGGTGCACATTCTGCGATTACCTCTCCTTTTCTTATTGCGACCGGCTCCTTGGAGGCATTTAGTACTCTGACAGGTGCGATGTGCTTCTTCGCATCGATAAGGGTTTACCCAACAAGGATGTTCCCCTTACGCTGATCTTGTGCAGCTTCGGTGATATAAAATCGATTGTCACCGGGTGCACTCTCGAGACTGGTCCAAATTACCGAGTCTGAACGAGCTGGGATCTCATCCTCCTCACGCACATAACATTTCAGTCTTCGCTATTGTTCGTCCTGCAGTGTAATAGCAACTTCCAAGTTACCAATTCGCGGTGTTCTTTGTCCGATATCTAGAACAACTTGGTGCTCCTTCATGAAATCCATTCCAAGAATGCATTCGTCCGTAATATTGGTGGGAGATAGAAATATTGCCCAGCACTATTATGCTCTCGACTTCTCCGTAGACTGTACAGCATTCTCCTGTGGCAGTCCTCAGCGCGTATCTTCTATTTTTATTAAGGGCTATTTTGCCCACGACATCCGGCCGAATTGTGGATCTCGTTGCTCGAGTGTCCATTATCACTGTTGTTGTCCTTGCATTAACGATCGTAGTTATAACCTAACTTTGGTTATTCCGTTGGAGTTGTGATACACTTACGATGCTGGAGCTGCACATTCCGCCAGGCGACTTTCGCCCTGTAAAGTCTGCCCTTACAAGTTTCCCGACCTATTGGCTTCAGGTTGGTCCGTTGATAGCTTCCTCTTATGATTAGCGCATGAACAACAATTCTCACTTGATGTTTCATTCATTCGTCGACGTTTCCTACAGTCAACAGAGATGTGGCCGACTTCGCCGCATGTCCAACACATCATATCAGATCTCGGGGTTCTCCGTTGTACATGCCCGATTCTTTGGCAGGAACATTCCTGGACGGACCTTTCTCGCACTCTATATGTACTCCTGGTAGCCAGTTTAGCAGATTAATATGCCAATGCGAACGCCAGTATTTCCTTAGTCGTCTTCTTTCCCGCCAAACGAACGCCCTGTTGCAAGTCCCGATCTTGGAGTGCGTTTTCAAATGCATCCATTGCTACCTCGTTCAGAAGTTCCTTAGTTATATGTGAATAAGACAAGTTTGCCAATCGCTTAATATCTGCCTGTAACTATTGAAGATTTTTTCCCAAGTTTCTGAGTTCTGCTCCGCAGTAGATCGCGCACAACTCGTGGTTGTAGCATCTCCGGAATCGTCTTCCCTCACATACGGGGCCAACATTTCTCCTTAAGACCTTCCCCTCGATCGCGGCTAAGTTCAGAGTGCCTTTTATTGAACACAAAGGACTCGGATCCATACATAAATAGTGGTAAGACCATGGTCTTCTACAGTAGTATCTTTTAAAGTACCCTTAAATGTCAGAGCACAGTGTGACCGGGTGGAGAGGAAAGGGATAGGGGAAGGGGGTGTCGATGTATATTGGTCTTGAATGTCTGGACATCACAACGACCAGGAAACATATGATCAGGCAGAACATTCCACATTCGTGTGGTTCGGCTAAAGAATGACTCTATGTTTATTTGTGCGCCTGAAGTCCATTTTCAACGTGAACTGATGCGCATTCACAGATTGACGGGTATCGCAGAAAAATGTCTGAAGGGGCGGAACACATTCAGCAAGTTCAGTTGAGCAACGACCATGGTAATACCTATAGAAAAGAGATAGACATGATATCGCTTGTATGTTCTGGATGCATTTCGGGATTTAACTAGCCTTGATAGACCATAGGATAGTTGGATTTGATCAGCCGTTCGCGTGTTTCTTCTTCCATATTGTTATCGGCTGATACTATTGACCCAAGGTAGTTAAAGGATTGCACTACTTCAAATTCGTGCTCCACTACCCTGATAGTTTGACCAACGTTAGGTCTTCTCTTCGCAGAAGTTGCCACCATGTACTTAGTTTTTCCCTCATTAATGTGCAGTCCCAGTTATTGTGCCGCCTGCTCGATCTGGGTGAAGGATTCCTGTACCGCCGATTCGGTTCTATGATGTCGATGTCATCTGCGTAGCCAAGTATCTGGCTGGACTTGGTGATAATAGTCCCTCTTGTTGTAACGCCAGAGTCACGGATTGCTTTCTCCAACGCCAGGTTGAAGAGGAGGCAGGCCAGCCGTCCCTTTGTCGGAGTCCATTAAAGATGTTTATTGGTTTGGGCAGCAATCCCGCTCTTTTTACTTGACTAGTTACGTTGGTCATGGTCAACCTACAAAGTCGTATCAATTTGTTTGGAATGCCGAACTCTCTCATGGCACTATATAGTTCTATCCTGGCTATGCTGTCGTAGGCGGCCTTAAAGTCTATAAACAGATGATCTAATGGAATCTTAGATTCCAGACATTTTTCCATCGCCTGCGTAAGGGTGAATATCTGATCAATCGCTGGTTTGCCTGGGATAAAGCCACACTGATATTGACCAATGATGGCTTTAGCGTATGGGGCTATCCAATTTTGTAGGATAGAGGAGAGTATCTTATAGGCGGTACGCAGCAATGTTATACCCCTATAGTTGCTGTGCACTGTGATATTTCTCTTCTTATGTATGGGGCAAATTATACCACGACGCCAATCTTCCGGCATCTCCTCTTACTCCCGTACGTGCACTACGGTCTCATGAATTGTGTTATATAACGCTGTTCCTCCTTGTTTGATCAGCTCAGCTGGTATGCCATCAGCTCCGGGGTCTTTATTTGATTTAAGCTGTCTTATGGCTTTTAATGTTTTCTCAATGCTTGGTGATGGAAGCATTTGGTCTTGATTTTGCACTCCATTGCATTGGAGCTCCAATTCTTCTGTGAGCTGACCATTTAGCAATTCATTGAAGTGCACTTCCCATCGCTCCAGAATGCCTTCAGGATCGGTGATCAGATTACCCTCTTTATCTTTGCAGTAAGTGCAGCGTGGTGTGTACCGCGTCATACTGCATATTATTTGGTAGAACTTCCGCGCCTGGTGCGGACCTCGCTCTCTACTTTTCTCTATTTCACAGACAAGGTTTTTTTCCCAGGCACTTTTCTTTTGTCTGTGGTCTTTTTTCAGATCTTTTGAGCTCTTTGTATTTCTCCTCGCGTACCCGCGTCCTATGAGACTGCTGCATTGCCCGGTATGCAGCATTCTTACGTTCAGTCGCTAGTTTGCACTCATCATCAATCCAGTCGTTCCGATCTCTACGACTACTGCCTAAGATGGAGTTGGCAGTACTAATGACAGTATTCTTAAGGCGTGTCCATTTCTCTTCTACGCCCGGCATTCTGGCCCCAGGACTTACTCTCCCTCCGTCGAGCTCTTCGAGGGCAAGTCTTAACGCATGACCAAAGGTGTTGTTGGTATTCTCATTGCGTAAGGCAGCCGTATTGATTCGAACCTGATCCGCGGATGCAATACGTCTCCGTAAGGCAGTCCGCGCTCGGAAAACTGTACCAACAATATAGTGATCCGAGTCGACGTTGGCACCTCGGTAAGTTCGTACCGTCAGAACTCGAGGTGTGGCGGCAATCTATCAACACGTAGTCAATTTGGTTGCGAGTGGCTCCATCAGGTGATACCCAGATGGCTTTGTGGATATCTTTACGCGGAAACCTGGTACTTGCAACGACCAAGTTTTTTGATGCTGCCAGTTCGATGACTCGTAGTCCATTGTCATTAGTGTTCTCATGCAAACTATGGGAACGTGAGTAGTTCATGAAAACCGGCTCCGGATCTATTTTTGCATTTAAATCACCAAGAACGATCGTATCTTAGGCAGGCATTGAAGGCCCGTTCGCCGTTCTCGTAGTATTCTTCTTCCGTGAACGTTTATGAGGCTTATGTTCTTAAACTTGCCTCGCACGCGAAGAGTGCATAGCCTCTCGTTTATTGCATTAAAGCCGATGATGGCTGGCTTCAGTTTTTGGCTGACTAGAAACCCTACCCCGAGGACAGCTGTAATAAATATCATACTCGTTTCTTTGAATAACACCACTCCGCGTCCATCATACTTCTTGTAATGCTGTTATGTCAGCCTTATATTCGGTCAGAGCATCGGCTAGCTGCTGTGTAGCTCGAGCTCTGTATAGTGTGCGGACGTTCCATGAGAAAATTCTGAAATCGTTTAGCCATTTTCGTTTCCGTGGTTGTAGTCGTGTATCCGATCCATATCCGAGGCTAGTTAAATTTTCGATAATAATTCGTTTTTGCAGGTATGGTTATTAGCCTTGCGCCAACCTTTCTCAGGATGTCGCTACATGCATTGGTTCACTACTTGGCGAGTGCCAAAGTAGCTATCCAGGGGTGTCACGTGGAGACTGCATGTCAACTTGGATTGAACAAGGACAAGGACCGTCCTGGCCTTCGCCGGGTTGAAAGCAATAAGAGACTTTGCCCTGTATGTTCGCCCCCATCCCCCCTTTAAGAATTATATTTTTATTTAAATTATCGGAATTCACAATTTTAATTTCTTTCTTACGTCCACCCACCGTGATTGCTCGAACAAGAAAAAGGCAAGGAACCGGAAGTCGTCATATTATACTAGATCAGTCACAATGAGTTTACATTATTGATGGGTTTACAGTGTAAGGTCTAGCGATAAGTTATGTGTACAATTGCTGTTTTGGAGGGTCATTATTCTGCACACCGCTTGGCCTATCAAAAAAAAAAAAAAAAAAAAAAAAAAAAAAAAAAAAAAAAAAAAAAAAAAACTTGCACTTCACTAGCACCCTAGCCGACATTTTGTTATTAAAATAAAAATAAAAATTAACTATGTGTAGAATAAGCCCTTCAAATCATTTTTTAATTGCTTAATATATAACGGGGAAAAAATTCTTTAAAAAAGTGTCATTTTCCGGTAATCTCGATAGATATGTAGCTAATCCTAAATCGCTACTCCCATCCAAATCCCCAATACTTCTTATAATCCAAATCCAAATTCCATATTGAATCATATAAGCGATAAGTTAAACCAAAATTTAATTTGTCGCACATTGATATAATTCCCGATAATCCCGACATCATGAAATGCTTAACTCAAAATGCATTTCATGATTTCCCTTCCAGAAACTTATTCAACTAAACCCCTCGTCACTTCCCAGAACCCAATTCCAATTGAAGCACACAAAACCTTGTGTACGCTTCTTGGAATTTTGACAATAAAAACGTTGACAAATCTCAACGATAAAGTATAAAAGGACGGCGCATTTCAATTTCGAGATCAGAGAGACCTTCGAAAACAATCACAAACTCACTCTCCAAGATGGCGACCCGGAAACTAACGCAATCGTCAGTTCAGAGGTCCACAGTAAGTTGGATGACTTCAACGAGCTAATTGTTGTCTTTAACCCAACTAACAGTGCATACTTCGATGACACACGTGATAATGGTCACGGTTTCATCACACCAAATACCCTACAGAGTCTGGTTAAATCTCGACACCCTAAGAAGTCACCTGGTATCGACAACATGTCATACCACTCGTTGCGAAGGCTTTCTGCCTTACTCTTTATAAAGCTCTCCATTCTGTTCAACCATGCTTACAACATGGGGTACTTTCCCCAAGCTTGGAGGCACGCTATTATTTGTCCAATAGCAAAAGTTGGGAAACCAACGTATCACCCCTCAAGCTTTCGCCCTATCTCGCTTCTCACTTGCATCAGCAAAATATATGAAAAATTCATATACGAAAAGCTAAATAACTTTGTCAGTGCCAGGTACCTAATACCTGATTTCCAATTCGGATTTCGAAGAGCGCACAGCACCACTATGGCTCTTAACTTATTTCAAAACCACGTCTGCGTGCGGCTCTTTAATAAGGAACCCACCGTTGCGGTAAGCCTAGACATTGAAAAAGCTTTTGATACGACTTGGATCGAAGGTCTCGCTTTTAAACTACTGAATACTGGCCTCAGTAGAACGCTATGTAGCATCATCTACCAGTTTGTTCTAAACAGAACCTTCCAAGTTAGAATGAATGGAAAGCTTTCCCAAACTTTTCACGCCGCTGCAGGCGTACCACAGGGCTCCATTCTAGGCCCCATCCTATTCAATATTTACACCTCCGATATTCCCCGCCCCGCGGACGGGAGAGTAAACCAAATATGCTATGCGGATGACGTCCTGGTGTACACGTCAACCAAAGGCCCTAACCTCGCAACAAATCGACTCAACCGTCACTTGGACGAACTGTATCAGTATTACAGTCGATGGAAAATACGACTTAATCCACCCAAAGCAGTAGCCATAATTCTGAGTAGTAAACACTCCCAACCTACTTCTCGATATTCACAGAATATTCGAATAAAAATGGGAGATACTACGATTAGACCACAGGACAAGATGAAATATCTCGGGGTCACTTATGCCCCAAAAATGAATTTCATCAAACATGTGACCCACATTCTCCAAAGGGGCCTCGGTCGGTCTAAGCAACTGCACAACATTTTGAAGTGGAGCAAGAGAGTTGACACCAAAGTTAAACTTCTCTTCTATAAGCAGCTAATCCGATCTGGAAAATCGTATGCCTTTCCCGATGGCCTTGTATATCTACGCCCTAAATGGAAAGAAAGCAAACTCCTCAGAAGATGTAGCAACCACTCTAGAAAGCCTGACGGTTGCTATTATCCCAACTCTCACCTACACGAAGGTGCCTCTATAACGTTTGCGACGGTAGTGAAGAGCATGTGATTCGAACCGACGCTATCACGGTTAAAATCACTAAAAGATAGAACCAAAGCTCAACGCATCAGGCCACTGATGTGGAATTACTATGTTATTGCTTGGAATATGGCTGATGCATTTTCTTCTTATTCGATTTTCTTTCGGTGTTCTTCACTATTTGCTTGTATATTGCGTGTGTGTCTGTTAGAAACGCCACACCTCCACTACCCCTGTCGTGTTTGCATATTAGTAAGCAAAACAAATACCTCGAAAGCATTCAGAACAGCGAGAACCTACTTGTACGGGAGTCTTAGGTTCTTGACCCTTGTTTCTTTCGGTCTCTTCAGATCCGAACACAGCAATTTCTTCTTCAGTACAAAACCGATGAAAGCACCCTTTCCAACAACATTCCCCTCTATAACAGGATTCCTGGACCCATCCCATAGGGTATACTGCAGACACACTACCAACACGCGCGCACAGTACAAGACAGCACAATGAACAGCTCCATTCTAGGCCCCATCTTATTCAATACTTACACCTCCGATATTCCTCGCCCTGTGGACGGGAGAGTAACCCAGATATGCTATACGGATGACGTCCTAGTGTACACGTCATCCAAAGGCCCTAAACTCGCAACAAACTGACTCAATCGTCATCTGGACGAACTGTATAAGTATTACAGTCGATGGAAAATACGACTTAATCCATCCAAAGCAGTAGTCATAATTCTGAGTAGTAAACACTCCCAACCTACTTCTCGATATTCACAGAATATTCGAATAAAAATGGGAGATACTACGATTAGACCACAGGACAAGATGAAATATCTCGGGGTCACTTATACCCCAAAAATGAATTTCATCAAACATGTGACCCACATTCTCCAAAGGGGCCTCGGTCGGTCTAAGCAACTGCACAACATCCTGAAGTGGAGGAACAAAGTTGACACCAAAGTTAAGGTTCTCTGCTATAAGCAGCTAATCCGATCTGGAATTTCGTACGCCTTTCCCATATGGTCCTGCATATCTTCGGCTCAAATGGAAAGACTTCGGGTTTTCGAAAGGAAACTCCTCAGAAGATGCACCAATCATTCTAGAAGGCCTGACGGTCGTCATTACCCCAACTCTCACCTATACGAAGGCGCTTCCATTACCCCTATCGACGAGTAGTTGCTTCAATGAGCATATAAGTACCTCGAAAACATTCAGAACAGCGAGAACCTACTTGTACGGGACTCTTGCGTTCTTGACCCATCTCTCTCTCGATCCCTTCGGATCAAACCCCCACAATTTCTTCTTCAGTATAAAACTGAAGAAAGCACCCTTCCCAACAACATTCCCCTCTATAATAGAGGACTCCTGGATCCATCCCATAGGGTCTACTCTTAACAAACCACACACACGGACGCACAGTACAAGACGGCACAAACACACACACACCGACCAAAGCACAGATCATTAGACGCCAAAGACGTGATCTGCGTTTACTACCGCACCCAAGACCTACCGGTCTTGTATGATTTCTTTCCCACCATCCCTCTATAGAAGTAGTTAGAGAACACCTGGACTGGTCTTGTATGATTTCTTTCCCACCATCCCTCTATAAAAGTAGTTAGAGAACACCTGGACTAACACTGTCCACACTATCCTTGGATACCCCCCTATTTTTTTCTTTTCTTTTCAGATATCTCGAGACCGAGCCCAACAACCTCACGGATCCGGATGATTCTGGTTATCGTAAGATGACCAGAAGTCAGAGACAAGATGAAGGACACATCTGTCCTTGTCTCGCTAAATTCGGCCCTCTCGCCACAATTTTTTTTTTATTTTTTTTTATTTCGAGATCGGTCAAAGTTCCAGAGGCCGAACCGGTGATCGTAGAACATCCTAAAATCAGTTAAGTTTTACAAGGCCGACCTATGGTCTAATGTTCAGTCACGAAATTCAATGTATCGAATTGAAATAAGCTTCATCTATAAAGGCAAAATAAAAAGAAAACCTAACTTGAAACTAAAGCCGAATCTTTTCATTTCAGCGGAACATTCAACCGGTGAGAATTTACAACGGTGGGAATTTTACCCTGCCAAGGAGCTTACGAAGACCGAGCCCCACGACCGGAAGTCCCCACGCCCGACCGGAGGAAGTTGCGAGGCACACCTTTTCACGCCGTCCACTCCAACCAATAAACCCCCCCCCCCCCCCCCCACCCCTTTTAATTCAACCTTTTAATTCAAAATACAGCACCTCCACAGATATAACCCCTTCTATTTAGTTCACGCTCCTGTGGAGGAAACACCTCCATTAGGTCATAGGCGCTATGTATCCTGCCTTTCTAGTTTTTATAGATATCATCACGAACATTCAAATTTGCATGAACGAAAACAAAGGGCGAGTTAGAATAGAAAACCACCTCTCAGAACCATTTGAAATCCGGGACGGACTAAAGCAGGGAGATGGTCTATCACCGTGTCTCTTTAACCTTGTGCTCGAGTATGTCATCAGAAAGGTACAAGACGACAACATGGCCGGATCATCCCTGAACGGGGTCACACAAGTGCTCGCATATGCGGATGACATCGCCGTTCTGGGCGATAATCTAGAGACTGTTAGTAAAAACTGTGAAATCATCATGCAAGCGGCAGAAGAGGTAGGCCTAGAAATAAATGAAGACAAAACAAAATACATGATTACGGCGAGAGCAGGTGGGTCTCAGAGAACACATATAAACGTCAGAGGTAAGATTTTTGAAAAAGTTAAAGAATTTAAATATCTGGGAACGATACTGACGGCCAGTAACGAAATGTCGAAGGAAATTAACAAGAGACTGCATTCCGGCAACGCGAGTTGGCACGCAGTCAGTAAACTGCTGAAATCCAGACTGCTATCACGTAACATAAAGCTCCGTGTCTATAGAACCATAATCATGCCAATTGTTCTATATGGATGCGAAACATGGGCTCTCACAAAACGGGAAGAAAACAAATTCCGTCTATTCGAGAATAAAGTTTTGAGAGGCATCTTTGGAGGTAAATATGACGAGGAGGCAGGACAATGGAGGAGACTCCATAACCACGAATTGGAAGAACTATATCGCAAACCTACAATAGTGAGAGTAATCAAGTCGCGAAGATTAAGATGGGCCGGACACGTGGCGCGAATGGGGAACGATAGGACCGTGCATAGAATTCTTGACGGTAGACCAACGGGAAAGAGACCGGTAGGACGGCCGCGACGGAGATGGGAGGACAATGTTAGGTTTGACCTTGAGGAGATCGGATCGAATGGTGAAGCGTGGAAGGAGAGTGCCCAGGACAGGGAAGGATGGCGAAGCCGAGTCGGTGAGGTCATGAAGTTCCGGGTTCCTACAGGCCAATAAATAATAATAATCATCACGAACATTGTTCAATTGAGCTCGAGCATTTCATTCATCAAAATATTTTTCTACGATAATCATCAATCCGAAATTGAGCATTACATCACGTTAAAAACTAATTTCAGTTGTACTAATAAAAACAGAATTGTTATTTAGTCGAACGACATGAACTTTCTATGTTTGTGGGTTTCTTCGTCATTATAATCTCCACATCAATCTGCAACCTCCTTTCCTTATCTTCTCCCCTTCTTTGACGCAATATACTTTGACTTATGCTCCTTCTGAACCTCTTATAGGGGCAAGTTTCGTTGGAACAAAAGTATTATGTTGAAAAATGAGTGATATAATTTGACTACTAAATGCCGCCAAAAAAGGAAAATGAAGGATTTTACATAAAAATCTTCAACACAAACCAAAAAAAAAAGTAGAAAACGAGACTAAACTGAATGTCAAAATCCTATATGTTTTCATACACAAACAAATATTGTCGCAAGTGTTATAAATCTAAGTTAAAGTGGATCGATGAGCCACCTAAAGAGTCATCTGTGCCACTCATTTGTAACGCAATCAACACTGAAACACGTAAGATGAACTGATTGGTTAACCGGTATCGACAACGAAAAATCAAAGACAACACTCAATTGAGTAGGGATCGAAGGTGGCATTTGACCAAAAAGAAAGATTACGTCGGAATACCAAGAAGTAAATAAAGCACCTGCGCTCTTATCTTTTCCTAACAATGGAAATATATGGTCTGCTAAATCCCAGTAAAACTTAACAAGGGTAATCTTAATTGTCTGCTATTCTTCTGATAATCACGAAACTATGTCTGCCCGTCTTCCGTTCACATGAATAACGGCTAACTTAAGCCAGTTCGAAGAATAGGATAGAGATGTTTTTGACACGTTTTAAATTCAATGTTTTCAAACACACGTTTGTTCCTATTCTTCTAATATCTTCGACAATAACGAAATGAGAACATTTTAATACAAGAAATATTCTTAAAAAGAAAAGGTGCTAACATGTGTTTTAGGTAGAAATTGTATATTGAATTTGGTACGACGCTCTAGACTAAACAAATGTTAAAATATTAATTTCAACTTATTGTAGAAAAATGTACGTGCTCTATTCCCTAAGGCTTTGCAAGGCAGTCAACACACAGCTGTTGTGGCAAAGCAGCCAAAATTTAATGGAATTAGCATGACTAAGTTCCTTCTAAGCATACCAAACAGCCAAATACAATAGAACATTTTTTTAATTAAAAACAAGCGTACATCTTCTACTAATTGTGTTTTCTGCACGATCATGCTAAATTGGTTTGTTGCTATCATAAATGGATGTGGGCAACGAGTGAAGGGCGTTCTGAGGTGAACGCCGCTGATGAAAACAGCTCATACGAAAAAAAAGCACACTTTCTCTATAATGAAACAACTATCTGCCCATTACTAGTGAATCAGTCAATTTCCTCTGAATTTCTTTCCCTTCTGATACACATATTGTGTCCCATAACAAAATGATAGAGAAATAATATACGAGGATTCTCGATGGAAATACACTCCGACTATAACCCTTATTAAATTAAATTTTTTTAAGTAGAAAACCTAGTGCTGGGTGTATGTATAGACATGTTATTATTGCTATATCACGAGTTTCGTGTTTGCTATCTATATCAAACAAACTTCCGACAACTGTTTTATCAAACAGACGTACTGAAATAAAACCACAATTGTTTTTGTTTTAGGCTTACGAATGTTCTAGACATTTCTCTTGAAGTAACCACAAGAGAACTATCCCCCACCCCTTTCTGTATAATTGAAGCATCTAGCTCTTCATGAATTTAAAGTCTCTCACATAATCGGATGATTTTTATTCATATAATCTTGATCGTATCTTACAACTATTGATTAATTCCAAATTGGTAATAATTTATTCAGATTATTTACCGTGCATGATGTTAGGATTAATTTACTGCAGAGAAATATTTCTGAGCCTTCTCTGGATCAGCGACCATTGATTTACTTCCTGGCTTCCAATTGGCAGGGCATACTTCACCATGTTCATCAGTGAATTGGAATGCTTGAACCAAACGCAAAGTTTCGTCGACACTCCGTCCAACAGGCAAATCATTTACAGTAATCTGTCGAAGATTTTGCTTTCGATCAATAATAAACAGTCCTCGGAATGGGATTCCTGAATCATCATCCAATACGTCATAGTCGCGTGCTATTTTCATTGATTTATCAGAAAGCAACGGAATATCCAATTTACCCAGACCTCCTTGCTTCCGGGCAGTGTTGATCCAAGCCAAATGTGTGAAATGAGAATCAGTCGAACATGCAATTACCTCACATCCTATGTCCTGGAATTCCTTTACACGGTCGGAAAATGCTATTATTTCCGTTGGGCAGACAAATGTGAAATCCAGTGGGTAGAAGAATAGGACGACATACTTGTTTTTGTAGTCTTTCAGGGAAATCTCTTTGAAAGCTCCATTTACTACTGCTGTTCCAGAAAATTCTGGTGCTGGTTTTTGAATTTTCGGTGCCTAAGACGAAAAAAAAAAAAAATTCACATACCGGAAACTTGGCTTTCTGGAGTATAAAGTAATTATGTATATCGTCATTTATATAATCGCGAAAGTACTTTTTTTCTAACATAAAATAAATTCATTACAAAAAAAAAATAACTGTAATTTATATGAAAAAAAAATGGTTGCAATATGTAGGCAGTAGACCAACGCTTACCATTTCCCTGCTTTTTAAATTCACAACTTCCCGCCCAAGAAATAACCGGTCGGTACCACAGCTAGCCGTACAATGACGTTTCCTGTTTTTTCTTTTTCAATATTCGCCGCTTTTCTGTTGAATCGAAGCTCAATCGAAAGTGTACAGTCTTCTATTGAATTCTATTACGTAAGAACGCTTTTGTGACTTCCTCTTGTACAGTACCGTGGAAAATTTCTGGCTCTATAAAATTTGCTTAATGAGTAGATAAAATGTTAGATATTTTAATATAAATATTGTGACGCATATGACAATCAGTACTAGAATATTCTAGAGAGTCCGAAACAGAGTACTAGAATATTCTAGAGAGTCCGAAACAGAGTACTAGAATATTCTATAAAGTAATGGAAAACTGGAGACTAGGAACAGTAGAACATTCAAGGCAATGGAACGGACGGAAACGAAACGCTGAAACAGTATAAATACGTCGCACACAGAGCATAGTGAGGAGTATGAAGTAGGAAGTGAAACAAGCGATTGCTGAGGGGTAAGAAGTAGAACGTGAAGCAAGCGATACGTCTCGAGTGAGAAGTAAGCAGTAAAATAGGCGACAATTACGGAAGCGATAATAAAGAAAACGTTAAGTGTACGGTAAAAAGTAACGATTGTTATTACGGACTAATAAAGTGTTATATTAATTCAAAATCCATTTAACGGCTCTTATTTATTTTAAAATAATTAATCCAGCGAACCCTAAGCTCGCTACAATATTATAAGTCAATTAAGATATTGGGAGCAGTTCAACCGAATGTCCTATTTCAGATGGCAATCAGTCATGGATATTTAAACATACACATTACATCCTGTTTGAGTTATCGGTTCATGGGAACAGTTCAGTGTAGAATCGAAAATAAACAAACGCATCTCCATGAGTTATTGTTCTTATATAATCAACGAAAAGAAGTCCTCCCAAAACAAACTTTTTAATTTTAGATTTGTATGTAGTTGCTCCATTTCTATTTGCTGTTGTTGTTATTATTGTTGCTTTTCTTTAAACAGTTGCTGTTTTTCATTAAAAATCAATTTTCCATGTCCTCTGGCCCATTCTGGTCGTCTTTCGATTAATGCGTAGCTTAAATTAAGCATTTGTTGGCGATAGCGTTGTGTATGAACTGTTTCGCCAGGCTTCAATAGTTCATAATACACAATACCGCTATGGTCCGACCAGACATAGAAAATGGTCTTCTTGCCGAAGCGATTTGGCCTTGGTGTTGAAGGACCGGGTTCGGCAAGTGAAAGCCACGATTTGTTCTGCTTCGGGTTTTCAAAATAAATCCATTTTTCGTCACCCGTCACAATTCGATGGAAAAATGATTTCTTTTCGTGGTGTTGAAGCAGCTTTTCACAAGTGACTGCGATTTTCCATTTGACGTTCATTCAAATCATGTGGGACCCATTTACCGAGTTTAGTGATCTTCCTCATTGCTCGTAAACGTCTGCTGATTGTTTCTTGTGACATATGTAAATCTTCTACTAATTGCGGTTGAGTTTGAGTTGAGTCATCACCCAATAACTCCTGCAATTGCTCGTCTTCGCATGTCTGTGGTCTACCAGAGCGCTCACTGTCTTTCATATTGAAATCATCATCATCATCATCATCGTCGTCACTACAACCGGGATCTGGTTTTGGCCTTATTTAGCAAGTCCTAAGGCTTGTTAAATTTTCCATAATAATTTGTTTTTTCGGGCAAGGTTATTAGCCTTGCGCCACTCACATTGAAATCACCACTTTTAAATTGTCGAAATCATGACTCACATCTTCTAATTGATGGAGCGTGTTCACCATATTGTAGCGAGCTTAGGGTTCCCTGGATTAATTATTTTTAATAAATAAGAGCCGTTAAATCGACTTTGTATTAATGTAACACTTTATTAGTCCGTTAATAACAACCGTTATATTTACCGTACACTTAACGATTTATTGACTTATCGCTTTCGTACTTATCGCGTCTTTTACTGCTTACTTCTTACTTATGCGTGTGACATATTTATACCGTTTCCTCATTCTGATTCGGTGTTTGGTTTCCGCCCGAACCATAGCCTCGAATTTTCTACTGCACACAGTCTCCAGTTTTCCCGTACTTTCTAGAATATTCTAGTACTTTGTTTACGATTTTCTAGAATATTCTAGTACTGATTGTCATATGCGTCACAATATATTTCTGCCAGCAAAACGATGACTTTGTACAGCCTTTTTTCTTTTGATTAAATAAGGAAAGCAAAAGAACAAATGTTCTTTTTCAGGCACAAAACGACATGATTATTGCACGATAAAACAAAGACGCTAGTTTTTTGACGGAATCAAGTTGTGTGTATTTGTAGTTAAATCTCAGACGAACAAAATGGCGTATGTGTCAAATTAACACTGCGTACTTTTCGCTGGTGCCATCTTTTAGTTAAACCGGGAAAAATGTATGCATTCATGTGGTATTTGATTTGGTGAGGGCAGAACCCTCGTATATTTAGCTCAGTACAAACAGTATATATATAAAAAAATAGACTTAAAAATTAACTAAAAACAAAGGTGTGATAAATTTAACTAGGTTGGGGAAGGACGCCTTGGCGCAAGGCTAATAACCTTGCCCGGAAAAACAAATTATTTTGGAAAACTTGTTAAATAAGGCCAAGACCGGATCCCGGTTGTAGTGCCGATGATGATGATGATGATGGGGAAGGAGGCATAAGAAGGAGGACAATTTAATTTTGTGAGGGCAGAATCCTCATTTATTGAACTTAGTATAAGTGGGGAAAAAAAGAGAAAAATATAACAAAAAAGAGAAAAAAATAACTTAAGACTATGGTATAAAAATCTGAACTAGGGGGCCAATTATTTTGGAAGGTGTAGGCGGATCGCTTAGGAACAGGGATGTTATAGGGGAAAATGATTTAGGAAATGGTGTTTGAGAGTATAGGTAGTGAGGTCGAAATCAAACAAGGAATTGGGCTTGACGTTTCTCAGCATCCGTAAAAGGGGTTTGTTGAAAGCATTCTGTGTGTATGTGGGGGCGTGCGTGAATGTCTGGGAGTGTGTGTCGTCGGGTATTGGGGAGTAAATGCGGCATGGGGGCCAATTATTTTGAAAGGTGTAAGGGTATCGCTTAGGATCAGGGATGTGATAGGGGAAAATGATTTAGGAAACGATGTTTGAGAGTATGGGTAGTGAGGGCGAAATCAAATAAGGTGGAATTGGACTTGACGTTTCTCACCATACTCGAAATTGGTTTGTTGAAGGCATTCTGTGTGTGTATGTGGGGGGAGGGATTACGTGTGTTCCGAGGGCTTGTATTAAGGAAAGTTAAGTTCAAGAGGCAGGCGCAGTCGATCAACCCAGAGAAGAGTCGCTGAATGAACAGAATGTCAGGACTCTACGCTACTCAAGCGTTCTGAGGTTTATGTGCGGGACCAAGATTAAAGGGTTTTGCCAATCTAGTCTTCGGAGAGGAAGCCGTAGGAAGCGGTGTTGGATGCCCTCGATTCTACGGATATGAATCTGTTGAAAGGTGGATTATATCTGGCTGGCATTCTAGTAGGAGACGGACGGGGGAAAGGTTAAGGGAGCGGATTATGTAGGAATTAGAGAATTCCTTTGATCAGCATATCACGAACCCGAGGGCCGAGCTGGCCAGTACATATTTCCTTTTAGCAGGCGATATCAATGCTAAACATGCTACTTGGGGCAATTTAACCCCAACACGAGAGGTAATGCTTTGTTCGAATGGTGGCAAGCAAACACCATCGAACACAAGTTAGAAATTTACGCCACTAGAAACCTTTCTTTCCCAAGAGGGGACTCCTTATTGGATCTTCTTCTAATAGACAGTCGTATTGAACTCTTAAATACAAAAATTAGTATTGGAAACTGTCAAATACGATAGTGACCACTATGGAGTTGAGGCCTCAATTCACATTTCACGTAAACAAACTCTGCTCGACCAATGTGATTGAATTTATTCTTTCAATTTTCATAAGGCACATTGGTCACGTTATGAACGTATTATCAAAAGGGAAATCCACTCAAATGAGATGGTCTCACCTCTCAATAGAGATTTATAAAATTAAGAGATCGATCATTAACCCCTTACATTGGGTGGCATTGTCAAGAAGTGTATGGAGCTCTCTATTCTCAAAATATATCGGCTCAAGATTACACAAGCCAATACAGAAACGCAGTTATCGATGCTCTGTACAGACAAAAAAGTTCTCTCCTATCTAAACTGACGCTCTATCGGCAGTTCACCGATCGACAAAACCCGGAAATAAGGACCCTCAAATCCTTGATCCGTAACCTTCAACAGCTGATTCGTGAAAACTAGAGAACAGCTGTGAGGATATTTCGTAGATGTGCCAGCACGGGTACGGTTCACTAATATCCTACCGTGAAGATAATATGTAGTCGATCACCGAAGGTCACAATTGGATTAAAAACAAAAAAAGAAATGTTTTTATTTAGTTTCTTTATTAGTTTAAGACAAATTATGTGGCACTTTTGTTAACTTGATATAATCTAGTGTCTTCAAAACGATAGGTTCTTCCTTAAAGATACGTTCAAATTATCTTAAATCTTCTATGTTTATATTCTTATTTTTTGTTTATCATTATCATCATCATCATCGGCACTACGACCGGGAACCGGTCTTGGCCTTATTTAGCAAGTCCTGAGGCTTGTTAAATTGTCCATGATAATTTGTTTTTCCGGGCAAGGTCATTAGTGTTGCGCCGGAGGCTCCCCGACGGAGAATTGAACCCCGGTCTCCCGCATGACAGGCGGGGATACTAACCACTATACTATCGAGGAGCCATTTTTTGTTTATATTTCACATATATATCCTTTTTGCCGTGGTACCACTTTGCTTTATCTACATATTCTTATTTTTTGTTTATATTTCACATATATATCCTTTTTGCGGAAGTACCACTATATTCCTATTTTTTGTTTATATTCCACATATACACAAAAGGTTTTTAGAATGAACACTTTTTAGCTTAATTGTTCTCAATCAAAGAGTGTATACCCGCACAAGGAGTTTAATATTTACACCCGACCACTAAACGGCACAACCACGACCAACTGCCCACAATGCACTCGGTTCAAAAAAAAACTATCGGCTCGCCTGTACAGACTGTGCGAAACCTGACTGCTTGAAGGATAAAACTCGACTAACTTCGGCAGCCTACCTCGGGACTCTCTCTACCCGCACGATCACCCATTCTTGATCGCACACTCATCCTCATTCTCCCATTTCGCCGCCCATTAAGGTGAATAAACTCTTGCGAATTTACCCAACAGCCAACGGACTTAGGGAGAATGGGAAAACTGCAACGGATGACGATTTCAGGGTTGATTTACTTTCGCATGCAACGAAAGCGAAACCAATAAGGTGACCGAATGACCCAGTGTCGTATTTGAATTGCTCTCAGAGTGCAGAACCAAAAATGCACTCCGAGAGGGGGAAATGGGGTGGGTTGAAAAGTATTTTTCTCATATATTTCACCTGACTCTGGGTTTTTAATCCCCAGCGAATAGCCATGTCCGGCGCAGGTCAAAGGACGCCGCGATGGCTTGGGATAATATCGGCGTGGGAAAAAGACTAAAGGAATTCGCGATAACCCAAGCCGTTTCTCTATGTAGCAACAGCGTCGCTTACCTACGCTTTGCTGTTGCTAACCAGGCATGAGATTTTTGATTTCCGATAGGAAAGCTCATGTGGTATATCAAATAATGTTCCCATATGGCTTAAAAAAGCTGAATTCGGCGATGCATTATCAGCATGGAAGGATGAATTTAGGTTATGCATCCTTTGGAAGGGTACCTTTTACAGGTGAAATAGGCCGACGAAAGGGATTGGGGTTGGCGTTGTGTGCCGTCAGCGGGCGAAATTGTGGTTGTAATTGTGGGTTGGTTCTCAGCGTAATATACAGAGCCCCCACACAGCTATAAACTCAAAATGGAAAAATAAAATCCGAGCTATTAACCCTAATTATCGAATATGTTCTCAATGATAAGTAAGATATTCCGAATGAGCAATGATAATGACATTCCCTATTTAAAAATCGCACGAACTCCAGCGAATTGTCAAATACTGCTAAACGCAGGTATTACCCCCGACAGTATTATTTCTGAGTGTGAATCCTTATTGATAGAAGATTCACAAAAAAAAGAAACCAATGCTATCGCTGTACAGTTCGAGGTCGTGCACAGAATGAATGAATCCTCTCACACCGATCATGATATAGAACACAGAGCACTGCAAAACCACATTTTTCTTCGCAAGACAAGTCGGGGCTCCGAAAATCAAAGTTTTACAATCTTAAGTGATATTAATAATGCGCAATATCCCATTGCAAATCGTGGCAAAAGTTTGTTTGTACCGAAGAACGAACTCTCAACTATCTGTAAGTCCCTTAAAAATAAAAAATCTTCTGCAATTGATGGAATTCCAAACACAGTGCTCAAACATTTACCGTCGGAACCCATAAATATTTATACGACACTGTTCAATAACGTGCTCAACAATGCATATTATCCATCATCATCATCGGCACTACAACCGGGATCCGGTCTTGGCCTTATTTAGCAAGTCTCGAGGCTTGTTAAAATTTCCATAATTTATTTTTACGGGCAAGATTATCAGTCTTGCGCCAGCATATTATCGAACGCACTGGAAAACAGCATTGGCCCACCCCATTCCTAAACGAGGAAAAGATAGTAGCAACCCAGCTAATCTTCGACCTATTAGTTTACTCCCGAACATCAGCAATTTTACTTCGCACACAAACACAGTTGCGCTCCGAAATTCGAAGTTTTACAATATTTAGTGACATTGATAACGCATATTATTCCATTGCAAATCGAGGCAACAGTTTGTTTGTAGCGAAGGACGAACTCTCAGCTGTTTTTAACACACTTAAAAATAAGAAATCTTTTGGAATTGATGGAATTCTAAACACAATACTCCACCATTAACCGTAGGAAGCCATAAATATTTATAAGACACTTCAATAACGCGCTTAACAATGCATATTATCCAACGCACTGGAAAACAGCAGTAGCCCTCCCCATTCTAAAACGGAGAAAATTTAATAGCAACCCAGCTAATCTTCGACCTTTAGTTTACTCCCTAGCATCAGCAAGGTGTGTGAAAACTAATAAATATATCACTATTAAATTGGACCGAGGATAACAAAATTATCCCGGATAACCAATTTGGTTTTCGGACTCGACAAGACACTATCCATGCCGCGTTAAAACTGGTTTCCGATATACAATGGAACAAAGCAAAACGGCAGTGCACAGGGGCATGTTTGGTTGATTTTGAAAAGGCCTTCGACACCGTATGGTTAGAAGATTTTATTTATAAGCTAACCAGCCCGGGCAAGCCTACAAACATACTGTATATTGTATATGACATGGTTGTGGGAAAATAATTCGTGCTAAAATGTGGCGACACATTTTTCAACAAGACTTCCATTATAAGAAACGGCATACAACAGGCGCAGCCAATTTTCCAATCTTATTTAACATTTACACTAGTGATCTAGTGGATTCTCTTACTCATGCTATTCCGTATGCCAATGACATAATTGTGTACAGAACGGGTAGAAAAATTGAGATCATTAACAGACTTTTACAAGATGATCTCAACAGACTCAAAAATTACTGTAATAAGTGGAAGTTACAAATTAAGTTCCAAAAAACTGTAACTTCCCCTTCAGGATACCAAGGGCCGCATCGGCTGATACAAAAAAAAAGGAAATAGCTTTCCATTATTGGACAAAACGATCTGCCTTTGGCAGTGAGATATCTGGGCATGTGGCTCGACCAGTTTCTAAATTTTGCTAGTAATGGCTCTCTCTAGGGCTAAAACTTCTTATGCTAGAGCGAGCTGATTATTCCGCAATAGTCCTCTTGACAACGACAGAACCTCCCGTAGAATTCTTGACTGAAGACCAATAGGAAAAAGGCCGATGGGAAGACGACGACGGAGATAGGACAATGTAAGGTATGACGTTGAAGAAATTGGTTCAGGTGACATACTGATGAAGGCAAGTCTACAGGACAGAGAACGGCGACGTAGCCGAGTTAGTGAGGTTATGCACTTTCGGAATCCTACAGACCAATAACGATGATGAGTTTATAGCGTTTGGAATGATAGCGAAGAACGTGTGATTCGAACTGACGCTATGACAGTTAGAATTACCAAAAATTGAACCTTAGCGTAACACATTAGGCTACTGGTCGTGTTTAGAATTCGATTTTTAAACTCAAGTATATTCCACTGATGCGAAATGTTTTTATTATCGCTATGGTATACGGCTCTGATGTATTTTCTTATTCGATTTTCGTTCGGTGTTCTTCACTATTTGCTTGTCTATTGTGTGTGTATCTGATAGAGGCGCCACACTACTCCCCCCTCAGTAACTTCGTTACGACCAGCTTCGTTTGCGAACGACGGAGCGAACGAGAGAACGCCGGAGCAGGCGAGTGTGCCTGGTGCTCTATGCGGAAGTCATGATCGTGTGTGAAGTTCTGTTTACTACGGGAAAGTGTGTGCTGTGTGTACAGATCACGCCGTAGTCACCAATTATAGCGTTTGGAATGATAGTGAAGAACGTGTGATTCGAACTGACGCTATGACAGTTAGAATCACCAAAAATTGAACCTAAGCGCAACACATCAGGCTACTGGAGGTGTTTAGAATTCGGTTTTTACACTCAAGTATATTCCACTGATGTGAATTGTTTTGTTATCGCTATGGTATACAGCTCTAATGTATTCTCTTATTCGATTTTCGTACGGTGTTCTTCACTATTTGCTTGTCTATTGTGTTTGTATCTGTTAGAGACGCCACAAGTTTCATTGACAATGTCCAGAAAAGTACCAAGGAATTTCATGGACCACTAGTCCAGATGTGCATAAACTTGTATAAAATCAAGGGATATTCTAGTAGCACTTAGAAAAAAGAAAGAATGCTTACGATTCGTCATCACATCATATATCATATCATATATATATATATATATATATATATATATATATATATATATATATAAAGATGGCGCAAGGCTAATAACCTTGCCCAAAAAAACAAATTATTTTGGATAATTTAACAAGTCTCGGATAAAGACCGGATACTGGTGGAGAGACTGGCCAAGACCGCACCCCGGTTGTAACGCCGATGATGATAATTATATACATATATAAACAAAAGACTGCAATGTACACATCGAACGCTCAAAGTTCCTGCACGAGTAAAAAGAATAACATTCTTTTTTAATTTAGTGTTTATTAAAATTAATCATTTCTGACCAGCCATTAAATTTGTTTTGACATTTTCATTGCATTTTCGTCTGCCTGCCGAATACAGTACAGAGTATTTTAGAACCCTTTTAGGAAATCAATCCATTGGAGTCATCTTGTCGGGCCAGAAAATGAAAAAAAAAATACCAAAATGACCCAGATAGTAATAGTTCTTGGTATTTGTGAAGAACATCAAAAACTATTTCGTAATTTATTCCTTGGCACGTAATGAGTTTTCCAATAAGGACTTGACAACTTTTTTTCGGTAGTAAAGTTTTATAATTTGCAAACGTTGTTCGTTCGTGCACTTAACCATGATAAAAATGTTGAGTTTACTGAATAAATTGACAGTGACAGTTCGATGATTAGTGAAAGGGTGCGTTCACAAATTAAATTCAAAGTTGTCAAGTCCCTATTGGAAAACCCGATAGTTAATAGCAGTTCAATGCTGTGTACAATAAAGAAAGCAAAGTCACTTACAACCCATTTTGCAGCCATCTCAACTCTTCTTGGTAACCCATCAGCTCCATTTCTACTCAAACGCCAACAGCATTCTATGAGCCAATTCCATTTTTGAACCCGTACTGTTGCCTGGGCATTCAAGGTACTGAAATCAGCAAACTCTAGGGTCCGATTTGAATCCCCCTTATGTTTTTGAAGTGGGGCAAGACTAATAACCTTGCCCGGAAAAAGAAATTATTATGGAAAACTTAACAAGCTTCGGGACATGCTAAATAAGGCCAAGACCGGATCCCGGTTGTATGATGATAATGATGTTTTTGAAGATATTGTGACGCATATGATAATCAGTACTAGAACATTCTAGAAAGTCCAAAACAAAGTAATAGAATATTCTAGAAAGTACTGGAAAACTGGAGACTATGAACAGTAGAAAATTCGAGGTTATGGAACGGATGGAAACGAAACGCCGAATCAGAATGAGGAAACGGTATAAATACGTCGCAAGCGGTAAGAAGTAAGCAATAAAAGACGCGATAAGTACGGAACCGATAAGTCTAGAAATCGTAGTGTACGGTAAAAATAACGGTTGTTATTAACGGACTAATAAAGTGTTATATTAATTCAAGATCGATTCAACGGCTCTTATTTATTAAAAATAATTAATCCAGCGAACCCTAAGCTCGCTACAATATGTTCTTCACAAAAGCGGAAACCTTTGCGTCTGCTTTATGCAGCTGATCCATTTTCAAATGGGTGAGTTAGCTAAAGTTCATTCCGTCGTTAGAACATAGGCGCAACGTATCATACCTATCACTCTTCTATATGTATTACCACGGTCGTTGCTCAACTGAACTTGCTGAATGCGTTCCGCCCCTTCATTCATTTTCCCGCGATACCCGGCAATCTTAGAATGCGCATCAGTTCACGTTGAAAGTCAACTTCACGCGCACAAACAAATATAGATAGTCATTCTTTAGCCGAACTACACGAATGTGGAATGCACTACCTGATCATGTGTTTCTCATCGTTTCCTTATCCGCTCTCTCTCCTTCCGCTCGCACTGTGCTTTGACACATAAGGGTACTCCAAAATCCCCTTTTGTGCGCGCGTTTATGTAGAAAAAAAAAAAAAACGAATATTGAACCAATTCCTATAACGGGCAATCCACCATTCTCTTTTTCTAACGACCTGTTGCAAACAGACAACGTCCTTCGGGTCTACCAATATAGGTTCCGTAGGAGCATTCAAAATAGTTTGACACCTAGGGCTATTGTTAAAATTACACGTTGTTGTTGTTATTTCACTTCTCGAAGGGAAGGCGAACCTATAGCGCCGAGTCAGCGTCCTGAGATGCTATTTCATTTTTCTCGACCGGGTCCACCAGCCAAGTTTCGAAAGGTGCTCAAGGATATCTCCCAACCAACCACAATGCAGTTGGCCCATACTTGTGGCGGTTCCGCCAAACCCCACGGCCCACTTACCTAAAAAACCCCCACAACTGCTACCCAACTTCCTTAAGTTCGCTAATGCAATCAACATTAGCACCTTAAATGCTTTACGCATTAAATAGACCAATTTATAATCTAAAAGTCCCTGTAAAGATCCTTACCTTTCATGCATCTCTTCGCATACGAATTCCCTATAAGAATTCTTCCCTAACTAATCATGAATCCCTAAATCATCCGGCACTCTGGTATGCCAAGCAATTCCGCTGTCCACGTGCACACCGCATGTCCCTGACAATTCCACGGCCATGGCAGCCTTTTGTCCAAGGGACAAAAGCAAACGCTAGCGTCTAGGGTCATAAACCAAATTCCTTCGCATGTAAACATGCATAAAAATTCGATCCTATTTCGTTCAGCAAGATACGGTACACGACCACCCATCGTATACCTAAATTGCTTTAGCATCACCAGCATAATAGCAACACGGCTATTTACTCAGCTGCAATAGATTCACCCATGATTTGTTTTCCAACGAACAAACAATCACAATTTCGTGCTTAGCCACCAAACGAATTATCCAGCATATACAAATGCAAGCAAATTCATTTCAGCCACCGACCCAAGATACGAAATACAATTTTCATTGTATAAAGTATCGCAACCATTAGCACCTTTCCCAATGTCTATTCGTATATTTACACAAGGACATCACTCATCCCAAACCATTCGGCACCCTTTGTCATCGTTAAAATGCTATGTCGGACAGCTGCAATAAACCGACCCGCGATTCGTTTGTCCAATCGACAAACAATTACCTCATCCCAAGCATTATCATCGAATCCTCTAGCATTTCCTAGTACAAACAAAAACTCGGTTCCTACTGCAGTCAGAGATGCCATAAACATTTAAAACCCATTAGCACCTTTTCCTAATGGCGATACATCTATTAACGCATCTGCACCACTCATCCACGACTGTAATGATGCCCTTATTTGTTTTAGCACCATTTCTCCAATGAATTGCCGTCTATTACAGCTAATGCATATCGCAAACAATGATCTATACCATCCCCTTGTCTTTCGATTTTTCAGCCAATGTGATCTTCACGATCACACATACACCCATACCACCATGATCTTCATTACGAGATCTGGTTTTCTATTCCACAAAGAGAGACTTTACGTTTCTCTTGTGGTAAGTAAAACATATCCTTAGCCGAGAGGATATTCACCACCACCCCAAATTATGCCATTAGCGAATGTATATCGCTGAAACGTATCCCAACCATAGCGTGCGCAGCATCTCTTCGCCACTGCAGAGTGCACACGAGTGTGCACTCCACTGACTGTGTCATCATTAAAGTAAATTTACAATCCCCGAGTGTTAGTACGAATCGTGTGAGTCGACCGCGCGAACGAATTAAAGCGGAAATTAAAAATAACTTCTTTTAAATAAAGTTCGCAAATAAACAAAGAAACGTATTAGTGCTAATCAAAAATAAAGAATATAATTAACCACTAAAACCCTGTGTGTTTTATTTATCCTGTTTTGCTTATTTGGTGAACGCAACGCGGCGATCGTTGCTTGGTTATTTCAGTGACTTATTTTGTGTTTCTCTTTTCCATCGTGAGCTGCTTCAGGTGTCATCGTTCGGTGAGAACAATCTACGGAAGTGTTTTGATGGAGAATTCTCGTAGAACCTGTGCCAATGCCGGCACAAAGACGAAGATTTATTCCACAAGTATATTCGTCCTGAACTGAAATTTAATTTCTATATTTAGGTGCAAGAGTTTCAATACCGTCGTATAATATTCGGTGAGTTCAACTCCTTTGCTAATATTTCCCACAATACCCGTCAATCAGGAAGTGAGCAAAGACACAGTGAGAATCCGCAGACCTCACAAACCCAAAAGACTAGTGGCGGGCTTGTATCATATCAATGATTTAGCAGTCGAAAACAAAATACTAATACTTATTGGTCTATGGGTAACCCGAAAGTTCATTACCTCATTAACTCGACTACACCACTGTTCCTCGTCCCATCCATTTTCCCTCCAGGTTTCGTCATCTCAACCAAGGTGGTCACGCTTTACGTTATCCTACTATTGTATATCCGTCGCACCTTCCCAACCACTCTCTCGCCCGTTGGTCTTCTGTCAAGATGATGATTCTTGTAACTCACGATTATGTAGTTTCCTCCATTGTGCGCGGTGCTCATCACAAATAGCACTACATAGATAATTTGTCCTCTTCTCGTTTTGTTAACGCCCATGTCTCACATCCGTATAAAACAACAGGCATGTTTTCATCCGTCACGAAGGCAGAAGGAATTACTAATTGAAACTTTTCATCTAATTCATTACATTTTTTTTTAATTATTTATTTGGCATTGTTCTAGATGAGTTAGTTTTTAAATATTAGATTATGTGTTAACTGTAATCAATTAATTTATGTTAGTTTTGCACTTATACGAACGTTTATATCTTGTTTATTAATATTTCGTTAATTCTTTTCATTAAATTTCAATTTAAATTTCGGCTGAGAGACAGTTTCACTTAATTCTAATGCTGTGTTTTTAATTTAATGATGGTACCTTGCCGGTACTCCAATTCACATCAATATTTGGCCACTTGGTTTGAAGGCACGTCAGCATTGGATTAGAAACACATACTGAGTTTATATCACTTTCCAGTAAAATAGCTACTCCTTTGATATAATGCACCTGAAATAGTTCATAAGAATAATTAAAATCAAACTTACAGTCACAACAGATTCTTTTTATTTACTTTATTTCCTTCATTTGAGCCAGGAATACCATTGTAATGCAATAATTCAAATGTGTCTGGCGTGGAGCGCTTTTCTATAGGAAAGAATTCTTCCATAAAAGCATTTAGTAGAATTATACCCAGACCTTCTGGATCTAGCTTTTTTTGCATTAAATCAACACTACGAAAATAAATCATATTAACAATATTTTAAATTTTATCTAAGTGAAAAACAAAAGCAAAACTTACTATTCAGGATCACTGACTAGATTTAATGATTCCAAAACATCCTGGAGAAACGATGTGGAAATGAAATTATTGTCCTCGGGATCGAACGATTTAAAGACTCGTCGTGCAATCTCTGAAGGCGTTTCGGGTGAAACTAGTCTTTTTTCATAGCTGAACAAAACTGCATTAAAGAAAAACTCCGGTGATAGTTATGTTGTCAATTGACAGTTGGTTTATATTATCTATTTCACGATAAACTATCTTGGAACCCCTTTGAGGTCTTTCAATTTTATCGCTTAGAAATAGGGTTGGTGTAACCAATACCTCCTGCTTATAAACAACTTTCAAGTCAGAGAGGTATCTCCTTTCTAAATTAGGGTATTGTAGGCGGTTTATTTACAAAGATCTTCACCAGCGCCAATTATAGACTTTTTTTATACAAGCGATGAGGTTATATCATCGCGTAACAAGATAATCCTTTCGCACGGGAGAGATGCTGCCGGATCAATACTCTAAATTGAAATCTACACAACACCTTAAAATACAAAGGCCTATCTCGTAAATAGAATAAATTTGGTCAGCGTCACTTCCAATACGAATGAAAAGTATTGTAGGGAGCTTAGGGCATTCAGATCTGCAGCTTGTGCGTCGAATTTTGAATTTTGGGCATCCAACTTTGCATTAACATCTGTAGCTTGCGCGTCCAATTTTGAATTTACGGTGTCGAATTTTGCATTAACATCTGTAGCTTGTGCGTCCAATTTTATCATCATCATCCTGAGCATTTCCGAAATGCCCAACTGTGGCGAACTCTTCTCCGTTACATTGGCACCATCTTGACTCGGTGTTTCTTCTTCATCCGGACAGTCTGGCGCAATAGTAAAAACATATGTGTCAACATCAATACCTTCTTCCTCCATTGCTGCTTGTAGACGCTGTCGAAGAATTTGCTTCTGTCCTCTGCTATCCAGATTCCGGTCCTCTAGTTCCTTCTTCAACTCAGGAACGCGAAGATCCTCCAAATGTCGATCTGACATAGTCACAACACACTTTCACAGACTTATTCACTTAAACAATAATTAATCCCACTTCTGACACCAATTGTAGCGAGCTTAGGGTTCGCTGGATTAATTATTTTGAATAAATAAGAGCCGTTGAATCGATTTTGAATTAATGTGACACTTTATTAGTCCGTTAATAACAACCGTTACTTTTTACCGTATACTTAACGATTTCTTAATTTATCGCTTCCGTACTTATCGCTTCCACACTTATTACTTCTTACTCATTACTTATCGCTTGCTTGACCTTCTACTTCTTACTCATCTCCATAGTCTATGTGCGACGTAATTATACCGTTTGCATATTCTGATTCGGCGTTTCGTTTCCGTCCGTTCCATAGTCTTGAATGTTCTACTGTCCACGGTCTCCAGTTTTCCATTACTTTATAGAATATTCTAGTACTCTGTTTCAGACTCTCTAGAATATTCTAGTACTCTGTTTCAGACTCTCTAGAATATTCTAGTACTGATTGTCATATGCGTCACACTACCCTCCGCCTAGATTAGTTCGCCCCGAACTAAGTTCACTGGTCTTCTGGGTTAACAAAAGTCGCCAGTCGGTCACGATGTACCACTTTCATTTTGGCGTTCGGCCTTCGCTGAATCCTATAGACAACATCGTTAATTCTTGTTTGTAATGTTGCTGTAACTTCGGAGACCTTCCCTTTTGCCGATGAGGGTTATAAAGCCATACGCTATCGCCTGCATTAAATCCGGATGCGTTGGCTCGAACGTCGTACCTTGTTTTTATCCTGTCACTGGATACCTTGATTTGCTTTCGAACCAAATGATGAATCTCATCGAGGCGATTTCTCCATTCGGCTACGTAGTCTTCGGTCTTATCTATGGCGTCTGGAGGTATTCCGAATCGCAGATCGGCTGGTAATCGTATCTCCCGTCCAAATATAATTCTTGCTGGAGAATGGCCCGTCGTATCGTGATTAGCCGATCTATAGCTCATGAGAAAGGTTTGTACATATTTGTCCCAATCTCATTGGTGATCACTAACGACCTTCGATAAATACTCTTTCATTGTTCGGTTGAACCTTTCGACCATTCCGCCTGACTGTGGATGTAAGGGTGTGGTACTGGTTTTCCTTACGCCCAGTGCTGCACAGATGACTTGAAATATCTGTGATTCGAAGTTTCGGCCCTGATCGGAATGAAGCTCACAGGGGACTCCATATCTGCTGATCCAATTATTGATAAGCTGCTCAATGACGGTTGTTGCTTCTTGGTTTGGAATTGGAAGGACTTCCACCCACTTGCTGTAGTAATCCATGATAACCAACATGTATTTGTTGTTGTCGTTTGTTTTTGGGAATGGTCCTGAGATATCGATCGCAATTCGCTCGAAAGGGCATCCACGTTGTACTGCTTCATAGCGCTCCTTGGTCTTGCTGTTGGTCCTTTGGTCGCAGTGCAAGTTGTGCACTTCCTACACCAAGACTCGACGTCATCTCTCATGTGAAGCCAGTAGAATCGAGATCGTAATTTTGAGTGTTTTATTAACTCCCAGATGTCCACCGGAGGCCCCGTCGTGCATTTCTGTTAGAACCTCTTTCACTTTTGATGGTGGGACTAGAATCTGCATTCGATGGGATTTTCCATCCGCGGCTTCCCATTTACGCTTAAGAATACCATCTTCCACCAGCAAGGAATTCCATTGTGCCCAATATGCTTTAAATGTTTCACCCTTGTCGGAAATATCGTTCCAAGTTGGCCTCTCGTTCTTTTCTTTGTGTTCCAGGATTAATGACATATCTTCATCCTGAAGTTGAGCTGCGCGTATAGCCTCATTCGTCCACCCATCTAGTACTTCTACTTGTACATTTCGCAGGTCGTACGCCTCTTCTTTCTCTTCCGCTTTATGACAATGTTTAAAATCTGGCTTACATCGTCTTCTTGATAGAGCATCAGCGTTATTATGCACCTTCCCTTGCTGAATTGAGCTTATCATTGATACGGGTGCACATTCTGCGGTTAAATTTCCTTTTCTTATTGCGACCGGCTCTTCGGACGCATTTAGTACTCTGACAGGTACAATGTGCTTCTTCACCTCAGATTGTTCCGTTGATAGTCTCCTCTTATGAAAAGCGCATGAACAACAATTCTCACTCGATGTTTCATTCATTCGTCGACGTTTCCTACAGTCAACAGAGATGTGGCCGACTCCGCCGCATGTCCAGCACTTCATAACAGGTCTCGGGGTTCTCCGTTGTACATGCCCGATTCTTTGGCAGGAACGTTCCTGGACGGACATTTCTCGGACTCTATATGTACTCCTGGTAGCCAGTTTAGCAGATTCATATGCCAATGCGAACGCCAGTATTTCATTAATCGTCTTCTTTCCCGCTAAACGAACGGCCTGTTGCAAGTCCCGATCTTGGAGTGCGTTTATAAATGCATCCATTGCTACCTCGTTCAGAAATTCCTTAGTCATATTTGTATAAGCCAAGTTTGCCAATCGCTCAATGTCTGCCTGCAACTGTTGAAGATTTTCTCCAGGTTTCTGCGTTCTGCTCCTCAGTTGCATGCGGTAGACCTGCTGCATGTGGTTGTCTCCATACCTAGCTTCAAGGCCGTCTCTTACCGCTTGGAAATCTGTTTGCTTCTCTGCTGGTATGGTTTGTAGCAATTCTGCAGCCGCCCCGCGGAGTGACAAGATTAGTGATGTTGACTTTTGTTCATCCGACCACTTATTATAATTGGCCGCGGCGTCAAACTGACGTATAAACACGGAGAAGGGTCCCGTTCCATCGAAGGTTGGCGGTTGCATCCTTGTATCTTTGTAGTCATGTTGATTGCTAGGCGATGTCTTATTTCTCTCAACACACTTAAGTCTCTTTTCGATTCGCATTATTTCTTCGGTGACTTTTAGATCCAGATTTTCTACTTCGTTTCGAATTTCTGACTGGATTTCTTCCTTAAAGTGTTGAAAATTACATTTCATCCACTGCGTTTGAGCATCCAATTTTGCATTCAGATCTGCAGCTTGTGCGTCGAATTTTGAATTTTGGGCATCCAACTTTGCATTAACATCTGTAGCTTGCGCGTCCAATTTTGAATTTACGGTGTCGAATTTTGCATTAACATCTGTAGCTTGTGCGTCCAATTTTATCATCATCATCCTGAGCATTTCCGAAATGCCCAACTGTGGCGAACTCTTCTCCGTTACATTGGCACCATCTTGACTCGGTGTTTCTTCTTCATCCGGACAGTCTGGCGGAATAGTAAAAACATATGTGTCAACATCAATACCTTCTTCCTCCATTGCTGCTTGTAGACGCTGCCGAAGAATTTGCTTCTGTCCTCTGCTATCCAGATTCCGGTCCTCTAGTTCCTTCTTCAACTCAGGAACGCGAAGATCCTCCAAATGTCGATCTGACATAGTCACAACACACTTTCACAGACTTATTCACTTAAACAATAATTAATCCCACTTCTCACACCAATTGTAGCGAGCTTAGGGTTCGCTGGATTAATTATTTTGAATAAATAAGAGCCGTTGAATCGATTTTGAATTAATGTGACACTTTATTAGTCCGTTATTAACAACCGTTACTTTTTACCGTATACTTAACGATTTCTTCATTTATCGCTTCCGTACTTATCGCTCCCACACTTATTACTTCTTACTCATTACTTATCGCTTGCTTGACCTTCTACTTCTTACTCATCTCCATAGTTTGTGTGCGACGTATTTATACCATTTGCTTATTCTGATTCGGCGTTTCGTTTCCGTCCGTTCCATAGTCTTGAATGTTCTACTGTCCACGGTCTCCAGTTTTCCATTACTTTATAGAATATTCTAGTACTCTGTATCGGACTCTCTAGAATATTCTAGTACTGATTGTCATATGCGTCACAGTATTATAAACATTTCTCGAATATCGACTTAACTACTCCCGAATGATTTTTATTTTTAAATGTTTTTTAAAGAAAATGTATTTACTTGGGATGCAGATGCATCCAACAAATTGAGCGTTATAATCGCATGCCATCGCTGTTGCATGTCTTCATTAAACAAGTATTCCACAAAACTAATTACACTAACTTGGTTTGGTACACGAAGCTTGTCAAGCGTTTGCAGTCCTCATCAAGTGGTTGGCATGTTGTCAGAACCCAGACACCTGCGACGGTTCACTGTTAAGTCCAACCATCCTCAGCATGCGACCCCAAGAAGGGGCTATAGCGTTTGAAATAATAGTGAAGAAGATCGTGTGATTCGAACGACAGCTCGAATCACGGAAAAAATTTTACCTAAGCGTTACACACCAGGCTACTGACCGTGTTTAGAATTTGATTTCCAAACTCGACTATATTCCACTGATATGAATTATTTTTATTTTGTCGCTTGGTATACGGTTCTGATGTATTTTTCTTATTCGACTTTTCGTTCGGTGTTCTTCACTATTTTTGCTTGTGAATTGTGTGTATCTGTTAGAGTTGCTACAGGGCTTCAAGGGATTCGCACGCTCAACCTCGTTGAGTGTTTACATTCGAACTTACGGATCTCCGTCGTCGAATGTTTATATTCAAGCTTACAGATCTACTCGATGTCCGTTCGTTGCTCGCCCCTTTGACAAAGAGCCGCATACTTTTAATGGTTCACGGTGGTTCCCCGTACTACCCATTTCTTTTATTTAATGCCATCGTGGGGTAGGAAGTATTGTGCCAGGCATGGGCACTCGGTTCACTTCCTTCCACCAGCATCACAAAGACAAAGTTCCGCGGGAAAGTAAACTGGAAAAAACACAAACAGATCTCGACGACGCAACGTCCACACCAGGAGTAAGTAAAAACACAAGTTATTCTTAGTTAATTTTTAGTTTATTTAACTTTCGTTCTGTTTAAAACTTTGAAGGATAATTCTCTTAATAAAACCGTTTCTCACCTATTAAGTTTGTTTGAGGGACAAATTGACCAAAAGCGCTCCAAAAAAACGAAATGAGAACTCACAGCAAACTTATTGATAACAAACTCACTTTGTTAATTTTGACATATCGCAGCTGTAGCTACTTATACGACGTTTCTCCGCCGCGCGACGGAGAGCGGGAGCGGCAACGACCGTGATGGTCGGCGGATGTAATACGACTCAGCGATAAACGGCTCGTGGTAAGCCGGCTCGCTCATGGGATGAGTTTTCCCGAGAGAGAAAGTGTTTCCCTCGCGATGAAAACAAGGAAGAAAGACTTGGCAATGTATGTGTATGTGTGAGTGAAGATCACATTGGTTTTTTCATACACAAGGCCATGGGAACGAATCTGAAAACCAGAAAAGAAATTATGTGCATCAATTAGATGTGAGTTCGGCTCAGTAAACAAGCCGATTCGCATTGGGTGCTAAATGGGGTTTCTGTTTGTTCAATGCCGCTAGTCATGAGAAACAGATCCAGAAATATGGGAAGGCAAAGAGATCGGGTAGATCATTGCCTAAGCAATGCATTGCAGCTGTTACGATAACCGCAATGCCCATACACATGGTGCTAATTGATTCTAGCTTATTTACAGGGAATTGTATTTGTATACCACAAGAGATGTGAATTGTTTGTGGTATCACCGGAAAACCTTTGAAGGACAGCGTTGTTTTGTTTGCACATGGTGCGAGTTAGGGAAATTGGCTGCAGCGTCGATTGCGCTAATTATACGCAGCTGCTTGGGTTGTTTATTGTTAGGAGAAAAGGCCGCCAGCCAATGTATATGAAAAGGGATTTGTTGTACACATGTTGAGGCTGGGATTAGCCAACTCAAGGGTAAGATTCCCTGATTATGCGGTTATATTATATATGAACCGATGAATTTTCTTTCAGGGAATTTATGATAAGCTTGGAGAGAATTCTTATAGGGGATTTTAAAACCGAAGTTATGCATGCAGGTAAGAATTTTCATCTACGGGATTTTATATAATGAACTTGATCAATTTGATGCGTGAAGCATTTAAGGTGCTAATGCGATTGCATTAGCGAAAGCTTATGCAGACCGGGTTGTAAGGATGGGGGTTCTTTAGGTAAGTAGTCAGTGGGGTTTGGCGGAACCGCCACACCATCAAATCACCACATAGGATTTTATTGTGAGTTATCACATGAGTCAGTCGAGTTAAAGAATGAATGTTTATATTCAAATTTACAAATCTCCTCGATGTCCGATCGTTACTCGCCTCTTTGACAGAGACCCGAATACTTTCAATTATTAACGGTGGTTCCCCGTACTTTCCATTTCTTTTATTTAATGCCTTCAAATCATCACAGAGAAGTTTATTCCGATTTAGCACGTGAGTCAGTCGAGTGGAAGCTACCAATTGTGGTAGACGAAAAGTCAGTAAAAGAGTAGTTTTCTTGTACGTTTTAGTTTTCATCTGGTGCGGGAATAAGGAACAAATATTGGCGAGAAGAGCTCTACCACCGTTTTAGTTACAATTAGAATTCCTTTATTATCCATATGGTCAACAAACGCGTCAGTGAGAAATTCATATCCCACAATTGCATGAAAACATAGCGCGTCCACCTCACCGAGCGAACTCTCTGTGTAAATGATTGAAAATATTTTACTTGTTTGATTATCCTTTTGAACATTCGCATGTCTAGACAGCTATACATTTCTTATACAATTAATTTATCTGTTCCAAATTACTCGGTTAATTGATGAATTAGAAATGGAATAACTCTTCGGAAAATATATGAACTTCGTTAGGAAACACCCTCAATACAGTCGGTTTGTGAAAGTGTACCGTGAATTGATTTATCTCTTCTACACTCCAGTGTTGTACGTTGACACGATTCATATTAAATAAATATTCGCCAAAAACTTTTTAATTGGTTTAATGATACATTTGGCTCGAAATGTAAAAGTTAACAAAGTAAGAAATATAAAATCCATCGAGTGAAAACTTGCAAGTAAATTCAGTTTCGAAATCCTCTCACTCAGCCTCCAATTGATTGCCATGGATGTCTGACTTCGGCTTAAATGTGGACAGGTTAACCCAAAGGCTTCTTGAGGTCAGTTAATAGCAAGACCTGATGTGAGTTGACCTAAATTCACAGGCATTCAAATAAAGGCTACCACTACTAAACGACGAACTGATAATGAGGGAATTCTAATTGTAACACTTTTTTTTTTAATACACTTCTCTCAGGAGAGGCGAACCGAGACCGCGCCTCGAAATGCCACCAAATAAATGTTGCAGTTCTTCTTGAGCAGTTCCAGGTTGTAATGCTCCGGAAAAAGTCGCGCGGGAAGGGAGTTCCATAGCTTTCCGCTCTGCGCTCTGTAACGGAGCGAGTTCTGATGCAGGGATGTCCGCGCCGTCAGGAGACGAACCACAAATTGGTGCGACCCGTCGGATTGTTTTGTGGAGCGCATATAAACCGAATTGTGAGGAATAACATCACGAATCTCAGAAGAACAGTGCGTGATAATATCTGTAAAGCAGACAGAGGTCAGCTACGCGCTGTCGATGTGATAGCGACTGTAGTCCCGATGTCAGCGGCGGGTCCCCCATCAGGCGGATCGCTCGTCTCTGTATGCTTTCAAGTAGGTCGAGGGTATGTTTAGGAGCAGAGCTCCAAACATGAGAGCAATATTCGAGCGCGGGTCTAATTTGGGATTTATATAGGAGAAGAAGTTAAGCCGGAGTAAAATATTTCTTGGCTCTAAAAAGATAGCTCAGTTTTCCCGAAGCTGACCTGGCGATACTCGACATGTGTTTATGCCATGATACATTCCCACAGACCGTGACGCCGACCAATTTCAAGCTTCCCACAGATTCGACGGCCCGGCCATTCATCATCAGCTGTGGAACCGATGATCCACTTTTCTTTGTGAATGTTGTATATTGTGTTTTCGTTGCATTGAAGCCGACGAGATTGGCCTTTCCTTACTGCAAGACTTTATCCAGATCCTGATTTAGAGAGTCGATCTGGCTACATCTCAGCTCGGGCGGTCACTCGAAAAAGAGGAAACAAGCGTACTATCATCCGCAAAACTGAACACTTTGTTATCCGTACCTGCAACAAGTCATTTATGTGAAGGAAAAGCAAGGTTAGAGCCAAAATAGAAGCTTGGGGATTAACAAGATACAGATCCGAACATTCGCCGTCCACAACAACCCGGATCGATTGATCCGCGAGGAAGCTCTTCGTCCAGTTGCAAAGCTGCTGGGAAAGACCATATGAACGAAGTTTGCTCAGCAATGCCCCGTGTCAGACGCCGTCAAACGCCTTGGAAGTATCCAATGCGACCGCCCTCGACTTACCATGCCCCTCAATCGCAGATGTCCATATATCGGTTATAAGGGTCAAAAGGCCTCCCGTGGACTGCTTGTCACGGGATGCGTAATGAGGTTCATTCAGAGCTCGGTTGCATTCCAAATACTTAACTCAGTATTGATGACTTTTCCCATCATCTTAGATAATATAGACAGTAATGCTTTCGGCCGGTGATTTTGTGGGAGACACTTTTTTCCCTCTTTGTGATTGGCTGAACCGGAGCGATTTTTCAGCAGGCAGGCAATGTCCTCCGGGCATAAGGTAAGCCAAAGAGCCACAGTCAAGAACCGGCGACAATTCTGGAGCACAGTTCTTAAGTACTATTGCTGGTATTCCGTCCGAGCCGGTTGCCTTCCTACAGTCCAGTCCACGTAGAATGGGTTGAATAGTACGCGGACGGAATCTCACATCCCACATCGAAGCCCGTACCGGCCCAATGACAGGTGGCCCCAAAAGGCCGGCATCGAGGGTTGAATTCGCGGAAAATAAATAAGCAAACACATCAGCTTTATCCTTTGAATTTGTGACTAGTGTCCCGTTGCCCGTCACCCACGGAAGAAAAGAGAAGGAGACGAAGTTACTGCTGACAGCCCTTGTCATCGACTAGAAGGGACGCGAACCAGTTGGACACTAAAGGAGTTTATTGGTCACTCTGTTGTTGTAAGCCTTCTTCGCAGTATCAATCGCCTGGTTGCACGCGTTTCTGATTCTCACAAAATTGGTTCTGTTTATCTCGGTGGGATTGGAGCGCCATTGCTTAAATGCTCTTTTTTTCCGTTGTAATTTACTCGCATTTTTTATCAAACCGAGACTTATCAGATGAATTTTGTTTGATGGAATGCAGAGTGTAGATCTCCATCCCTAGAAGAATAATCTCTGTGACCTACTTCGCACATGCGTTAACATCTGAGTCTTCAAAGCACACCTCCGACCACGGAAAGGATTCGAAGAAATCTCACGAACCGTCCCAGTTGACAGCACCATTCCCTCATATATGGCAAATGTGCTTAGGTCGGTTGTTCCAAGAAAATGCAAGAGGTTGCACGACCGATAAAAAGCAGTGATCTAAGTTTCTCACTAGCCCAGTAACCTCCACGGTGTGAATGCATGTAAATGTGTACATTAAAATCGCCAAGGACGACAATTTCAGAAGCTTGTTCAGATTGATATGTATCCAGGCGACGGTACGTGACAGATGTTCGAAAAATGTCGCTGGTCGATCGTCATACGGGGAGCGGTAAAGACAGCAAAGAAATTTAACAGAATTCCGCGGCACGACTTTCGACCACATGATGTCCAAGTTATTGGGTTCTAACGCCTCTATGCTTTGGCAACTCAGATCAAGCCGAGTAAAGACGCAGACTCCACCCTTAAAACGGACCAAATGCTGCCGCCAGCAATCATTGAGGAAACATTAAAAGCCATAAAACAGCTCAAATCAAATATAGCCCTCGGAGCTGATGGCATACCAGCTGAGCTGATCAAACAAGGAGGGACAGCGGTACATCACGTACTTCATCAGATTGTGCACATATGGGAGCAAGAGCAGATGCCGGAAGATTGGGGCCGTGGTATAATTTGCCCCATACATAAGAAGGGAGATATCACACTGTGCAGCAACTGTAGGGGTATAACATTGCTAAGTGCCGCCTACAAGATCGGATAGCACCATACGTTAAAGCCATCATTGGTCAATATCAGCGTGGCTTCATCCCAGGCAAACCAGCGATTGATCAGATATTCACCCTTAGGCAGGCGATGGAAAAATGTCTGGAATTTAATATTCCATTATATCATCTGTATATAGACTTTAAGGCCGCCTACGGCAGCATAGCCAGGGTAGAACTATATAATGCCATAAGAGAGTTCGGCATTCCATACAAATTGATACGACTTTGTAGGTTGACCATGACCAACGTAACTAGTCAAGTGAAAATAGCGGGATTGCTTTCCAAATCAATAAACATCTTTAATGAACTCCGACAAGGGGACGGCTGGCCTGCCTCCTTTTCAACCTGGCGTTGGAGAAAGCAATCCGTGACTCTGGCGTCACAACTAGAGGGACTATTATCACTAAGTCCAACCAAATACTTGCCTACAAGATGACATCGACATCATCGGTAGAACCGAATCGGTTGTACAGGACTCCTTCACCCAGATCGAGCAGACGGCAGAAAAACTGGGACTGCACATTAATGAAGGGAAAACTAAGTACTTCGTAGCAATTTCTGCGAAGAGAAGACCTAACGTTGGTCAAACTATCAAGGTAGTGGAACACGAATTTGAAGTAGTGCAATCCTTTAACTACCCTGGGTCAATAGTATCAGCCGTTAACAATATGGAAGAAATACGCGAACGGCTGATCAAATCCAACAAAGGCACTTAAAATCCCGAAATTTATCCAGAACATCCAAGCTACTACTGTACAAGACTATGGTCTTACCAGTACTCATGTATGGATCCGAGACCTGGGTGCTCAATAAAAGGCACTCTGAACTCTTATCCGCGTTCGAGAGGAAGGTCTCAAGGAGAATCATTGGCCCCGTATGTGAGGGAGGACGATTCCGGAGACGGTACAACCATGAGTTGTACGCGATCTACCTTGAAGCTAATATTGTAAGAAAAATCAAGCTCGGTAGACTCCGGTGGGCAGGACACCTAGCTCGAATGAGCGAAGAGGAGCCTGCCCGGAAAGCCCTTTGTGGTAGGATGTATGGAAGGAGACAGCGCGGCAGACCTTGTCTGCGATGGAGGGATGGCGTAGACCAGGACGTCCAGAGCCTGGGAGTGCCAAACTGGATGATATTGGCTCGAAATCGGGACCGGTGGAGAGATTTGTTAAATAAGGCCAAGACCGGATCCCGGGATGTTGAAATTGAGACAGTGAGTTGATGGAGATATTAGGTGCACTGTATAAAGTTGAATAGCGTTGCGTTACTTCATTTTTGGGTTGCTTTTATATGCGCCTTATGTTTCAATGTGCACCTCGAAAGTACCTGTACATTTCGGACCTTCGGAAACTTATGCGACCCGGAGAAAAATCAATGGACGGACCCGGCGACGGCGGCATAAGTACGCCACTACCTATCTCAAAAACAACATTACTTCATCAACCTGGCTGTCAAGGATTAGCTAAATCTCATCTTAATATCCATTCAAACCGCTCCGGACGGGGTGTTACGCTGTATGATGCAGACATTCTTTTTGATCAACAAGGAAAACATCACCCTAAAATGTATGTCGATCTTGGAATTGATGTTACAGCTATAGTCTATCAAATGTCACCACATTCTAACACCGTTAGTAACTTATCACAGTCCGATGACAATGGGCGGGATAGTCAGATTATGGAGTTTTTAACACAAGCTCTTCAGTATCGTCGCAAATGCTATAAGATTTTTTTTCGAGACCAAATAAAATAGCTTGTGGCGGAACAAGAAGAGCTCTTATTGGTGTCATAGGGTAAATCTCATATTAATTTCTATTCCAACTAAATAATATTATTATGCTACGGACACACACAAAGCCTTCTGCCGCCATGTTCCATATCTCTTAAGAAACACAACCATTTCTTACCCGAAATAGATTGTTCTCTTCAAGTAGAAAGGAATTAAATGCTGAAGCTTAAGCGTCAAATACTCGTTGGTTACTTGTCGATTGATGTTGTTATTGTTGTTTCCGGTGTTATCTTTGTAATTCTTAATCTCTTGTCTACGGATATGTTACTTCTTTTCTCCAGCTGCTGTATTATAATTCTTCTTTAGTTTCTCTTCCTTTGGTTTAAAACTGACATGAACTTCAATAAATTGGCGCAAGACTAATGACCTTGTCCAGAAAAAATAAATCATTATGGAAAAAAGCCTCAGGACTTGCTGAATAAGGCCAAGACCGGTTCCCGGTTGTAGTGCCGATGATGATGATGATGATGAACTTCAATAATGGGCACTGGAATTGAAAGACTTATGACGACGGTTGTTAGACATTTCATTTCGCTTGACTATGTTCCCTCCGAGGAGCGTGTCGTTCGGTGAAAATTCATGGGCTTACGACATTGGCTCTTTGAAGATACGTTTGATAGTTTCCGTGACCCTGCGCGGAGAGTTCACCAATGGGAATTCAAAGACGTACGACAACGGTCTCGCTGAAGTTCGATTGATCTAAGATACTGATCAATTGGTTACATACCTTCGATAAAGGTAGTCCGTTCTTGCTGGCCAGCAATCAACGACAGTCCAAGTCGACCATTCTCTGGAGCTTCTATATTGGTTCATTGGATCTACCCGAAGACCACCGGAAATAGTCTTAAATCAATCTCTGTTTTGCGACAATGGATCTTTTGTTATCTGAATAACCAATAACCGCAATGGCACGAAAACTCATACGAACCTCACCGTTGGTTCAACACCACTGAAAGGAGTTCCAGCTACCACATTCTTCCCACCGACAAAATGCATCGAACACTTGTAGCTCGTAATTGTCTGGAAATATGTGATTGTGATGTGAAAATACGTTCCGAAAAGGGGCATCTCTGAGAGATAACTGTTAAATTGTTGTTCTGTCTGGTAGATTGCAAATAAACTATATTATTTTTGTTATTTTTTTCCCGGAAAGTTGGCCACAAAAACATAGGTAAGCAATAAATCTAATGTTAGAGTGGTATTGTCAATTTTTAGGGTTCTAGCCTCAAGCAGTGGAACAAACAGGCATAATTTCCAACCCGAATTCTCCCTTAATTTCATAGCAGAATACATTTTATTATAATTTTTAAATATGTCTTTACGTACCAGTCAGATGAGTATCTGATCCCATTACCCAAACTGGATGTTTTGGATTTTTGAAGAAAGAACCAACAGTGCAGTATCGCATTTGTTCCATAAGTGTTATAAAACCAATCTCGCTTTGTTTAGTGATACCACGCAATTCTAATTAGACAAATAAACGTTCATTACCATGACTAGTCAAATAATTAGAAAAATAATAACAATAATACGTACTAAGCCCACCAACGTCTTGTTCGTTATCCCATACATGCGCTACAGCTTGCCCTGTTAACATAAGATTAATTAGCGCCTGTGAACCATATCCATACACGTTGTCAATCAGAGGTTCGGACATGTCGGAAAGTTCTGAAGCTATATTTTCGATGCCCTGTCAATAATTCTCTCGATTTTTTGAGATAAATGAAAACACATTGGATTACCTTTGTCAGCAGAACACTGTAGAGAAATAATAAGACTCCGTAAGTGCCCATGAAACATTCATAATTCGCGGATAAGTGCGAAGTAGCATCGTCAATATTGTGGAAATTTATCACGCTTAACCGATGGTGGAACTCTTCTGCTTTACTCAAAGATTCCTGTGGAAAAAAAAAAGAATATAGTATCTTATAATTATATATTTTTGATCCCGAAAACTCTGTTAAAATAATTGCTGTACTTTTATTAATAAAGACTGAAACACAAATGATTCTTTCTTTTCAAATAATACATGAGGTTCAATTTTAGGTACAGGAAGGTTATTAGAGCAAAGAACTAATTAGGAATAAATTATGTTGTAGAACTTAAACCACATATGGGAAAACCAGAAGAAATAAGTTGTGCATATTAAACCTGTAAAAATATTTAAGATGTAGTAGAAATTTCTAGCCATTTGTGAACATCATTAAAAACTTTGTCGTATTATGCATTCTTTTGCTCATGGCCATCGTATCAACAACGTTGCAGAGAAAGTGAACATATTTTTGGCACATTTCGAAGCCAACACAATGCTTCTTGATAAGCATTATCATTCTTTCTATTCTAATGCCAGGAGCATTGTGGGAGAATATTTCATCATCATCGGCACTACAACCGGGAACCGGTCTTGGCCTTATTTAACCATAATGATTTGTTTTTTCCCGGCAAGGTCATTAGTCTTGTATTAGGGAGAATATTTGTATCCATGTAATCCAGAAAACTGACCGGACTAAAACTAAGGCAAAAGAAAATAATTAAGATACAATTAAGGACTGACAATTCGCAAACTACAAGAACTGTAGGAACCCCGGGGAGGGAAACCGCCGTCCCTGGTTCAGAAGTAATTTCGAAAGACAATCCCAGAATAACAGGAATGTGTTGTAAAGCGGGGTGGGTTTAATCCGGAGGCACCGCCGAATAAATGAGAAAAGAATGAGTCGGTTATACAAGTTGACCAGTTGGGCCACCAGTATCAACTTAAATTAAACCCCAAGGCTCACTTGAGTACAACGGACGAAAATACGACAAACATAAGTAGGTGTAGCGATCCCAATGAAAAACACAGCACAAAAGAGAATCGAAAAAAAGAAAAGATGATCGAAACTATATATCAGGACAAATTAATAGCAGCCCACACCCTAAGTAACAAGAAAATAAATTGCACGCGGTCGGGGTCAGATACACTTGTGCTGCAGCCTCAACCTCTTCAAGTTTTCGTAGACTAATCGAAAAAAATCTTTAGAGCCTTATATCAGAGCATCAATGTAGTAATCCACGGCTTAAGTGGCGAGTTGAATAATCCTTGCACACATGTACCCGTGGTCTGATGTATTACCGCTTTGGTTCACAGCATCAATTTCATAGTGTGGCTTCGAATCACGATCTTCACTATTTCGTCCTAAAATGCTGTGAACGCATTAACAAGACTGCTATCCATTATCGGAGGACCTCGGTCTCACATCGGGAAACTGATAACCAGTGTCAGTACCTTCATTACAATATACGCATCACTGATGTACGTATGCTCCCCAGCATGAGAGATGTGAATTCGGCACATGGATTGCCAACTTAACAGTAAGCAGAGCTTTCCGTCTGAAGATAGTCGGAAGAAAACATCGCAGATAAAAATATCGATACCTTTCAAAGGATTGATGTGTTCGCTTCACCTATGCGCCCCAAAATTGGGGAGTCTAAACAAAGGAAGAGGTGGTATAAATTCTACAAGGGAAACTGATGCAAACCTGGCATATAAACAGTGGTGAGAAAACTTTGGAAGCTAAACTACGGCTTCACACGAACTAATATCAGGCGACAAATGTTCTTGACAATATTTGCACAAATATGAGCATATCGAGCAGCTATACCCCTTGTACGGTGAAGTTGGTATGACTAGGCTGTAAAAAAATCGTAGAGAGAAACACCGAATGTGGAAACGGGGAAAAATAAGTTTCCGACGTTGTAACTGTCTTTACAGTGTTTTACGTCATTTGGAATCAACCACAAATGAAATAAAATTCGCCTCGAACTTGATATATATGAAAGAAGGAGAATTGCTTGCATTGTTAGCTTTCTCTCGATTAGTGCAGGGGAGAACTCCAATAAAAGATGGAAGGATAGTAAGAAGAATCCTAGACCGGTCTACGAAACAAATTATACAAACAGATGACGTTGTTGGTATTCAATAATCTGCGTGTGAGAGTTATGCTTAGGCGCAAGGCTAATAACCCTGCCCGGAAAAACAAATTATTATGGAAAATTTAACAAGCCTCAGACTTGTTAAATAAAGCCAAGACCGGATCCCATTTGTAGTGCTGATGATGATGATGATGAAAGTTATGCTACGTCAGTAATAGACCTTGTAAGATCAGATCAAAAATTCTCTATTGTAGAGGAGAATCTAATTGGAAAGGGTGCTTTTTTCAAATTTCTTTGTGTGATGGCATCTGACACACCGGATCAGAATCTCTCCCAATATTTCTCAGTGTGTAATGATTTCATCCACACAGCACGCCTACGTGATGGTAATGTCCTAATCCATTGTCTGGCAGGGATGTCTAGATCGGTAACTGTTGCTGTGGCATACATTATGAGTGCCATCACCCTAAACTGGAAAGTGGCCTTAAAAGTAGTAAGAGCTGCCCGAGCAGTGGCAAATCCAAATCTGGGATTTCAGAACCAGTTGAGGATCGGCGTGGAATTGCTGCAGGTATTCTGTTCATTTCATTTCGTAACTTTTCTCAGTGTTTCAGAACACAACGCTTCCCCGACGACATTCCTCGGTCGGCAGAGCCAATTGCTCGAGCAGCTAGTTGTCTTTATATATCAGTATTAAATTTTAATAACGGGCAGCATGTTATTAAAAATAATCTACATAACAATGATAATAATATTTATAATACTGAAGCCATGGATACTGGTCCCACATAGTGTCAACATTATCAATAGTCGTTTTGTTTAAGTAATTAATTAATAAATTCATTTTTTAAATAAGTTAATAGTAAGAGCTTCATTCTTTAGGTTAACTACAACATAACATAAACTTACATCCCTGTGTTCGCTAACCATTTTAAATGAACAACTATGTTCCACAACTGTATCATCGCCTTCCTTCATGGTCGCAGGACCTTCGTCACTTAGACTTGCAATCCTTAGGTTGGTGACGTTAGACTTAACCAAAACACTGCATAATGCCCGAATCAATAATTCTTTACATTTCGACGGTGTTAACTATAAATAATTTGCAATGTTTTATTCAATTAGCATGCATTATGATATATATTACATCTTTTAAACAATGATTAGGAGTATCCATTAAAATTTTTAATAAATACGCCTGAACCGGAGCTATTACGGCACATGGTCCTCCTTCATGTTGAACAAGTGCTGATGGTTCCCACTCACTAAATTCAAATCCTGAAATGTATAACAATATAGCGATTTTCCTTCATTCATTATTGATCAAGCCTCAAGGTAAAACTTTCACATCTCAAGGTAAAATGATTAACAATCAAACAAAAAAGTATTAATAACAAATAAAATAATCTGCCAATTAAGTGTCGCTACTAACCGAGTAAACACTGTTATAAAAAGGTTCTTTGTTTTTTTTTTTTTAGAAAACTTTGTTCGATTTTATATGATTTTACAATTACAGCTAGTAATATTAAGTTAAAGTAAACACATTAGGAAGGGTATTAGTATATTTGCAAAGCTATAGTTCACTGAGATATATTTCTCATAAAGGGAGTGAGCACACACCTTGTGACCACCGTCGAAACACATCGGGTCGAATATTATTACCCCACAAAAGCGTTTTGAACTCTTCTATTTCTAACTTGTCTTTTCTCGTGAATTTTGAACTGTCTCCCATATTAAAAATGTTTTTTAATCAACTTCTAGTCTTCTAATGAGAAAAAATATAGATATTCAAGTAAAATTTGACAATGGAGGTGTTATGTGACGGAGTTGCCATACGAAATTTTTCGTCACAAAATTGCATAGGCAATGTGTTAAATTTTGTTTCCAAAGCGTACTAAGTTAGAAAATGGAAATCCTTTCTTTGTAATATAATTACGAGTTTGGCATAAAAGATAATTTACCTATTTACAGTGGTGAATTTTGAAAGTTATTTTTCGAGATTGTAAAATAAGTTCACGCAGTCTAAATGTAGATAGCTAACGAAACGGCTGTACTTGTTTTTGTTTTTAAATTATTTTCTTATGTAACTATTTTTGGAAGGATATATTTTAATTTCTTCGCCTTCTGTTTTCGCGCGGAGTTTGAAATCATTTACTGGCTTCATAAAGTATTTCTAGTTTAGTTGTATTGCATAGTGGAAAAGTCGTTTTTTTTTTTTTTTTTTTTTTTAAGTTTTTAAACCACATTTATTTTCCTAATTCTTTTTAAATATTACGTATAATATCAGGGGTAAATGTTAATCCCTCTTTTACAAATACAGTCCTTAAATTAACTTACTGGCTCTATGCGAGCTCTCTAAATTACACTGTATAAATTCATTTTTATTTATGCCTTTCGCCGTACTTTTTTTTTCTTATATATATGAACATTAAATAGGTCGTTTACATCTATATGTATACATTATTATTCCAATTTTTTTTTTAACAAACAAAAACGAAAAACCGAAAAAAAAAAACGAAAAGATCGTCCATGAGAAAAGATTGCCAGAAAGGTTATCTAGTTTTGTACATAAGAATGTGAAAAAACGATTTATGTTTATTACTTAGTTACTTATTTTTGTTTACTTAATTTAAGCCATCTTATGGTAACATTTATCTACATAAAATGAACTCTGGCTGCTTTCATGTTTGCGAAATTTTCTATAAATCTTCTTGTGTACCAGCTCCCTAAAATTTCATGACTGATTAAGACTATAGCTAAATTACTTAGTCTTTGCTAATATGTTAATCTTAAATGATTATTTAAAATAATCAACTCTGAATAGAAGTCATCAGCAGATGCAACTGAAACCGACGAATGTAAGTTATATTCTTAGTACTATTGCTGGGTTGGAAAATATTAAATTAAGTATAGGGTGCCGCAAAATTAATCACCCTATCGGAAGATGTTATATTTTTGCAAATGGCGTCGTACGTCAATCATATTTGACATTTGTGAACTAGACAGCTGCAGACATCTCTTAACTTAACAGAAAAAATTGTAAAGGTTCAAATAAAGATTTCCATCACTCAAAATCATTTTTTTTTATTTAGTAAAAAAGTAATTCAAAAAGAAAATGGATGATTAAATTTGCGCCAGCCTTTATAAACGTATTGTAATAGGGTTATTTTCTGTTGGATGCCAATATAGATGAGGCTGTGGACGCTATCATATAAAATAAAAACAATAATTCCGCACCGGTCAGATTTTTTTCTCCATGCGAAAAGATTTCTAGTTTGGAAGGGATGTCAAATTTGTATAATTCATCTAAATCGGCTATTATACCTTAAAATCGATAAAAAAAGTTGTGAGTATTGACTTGACCTTTGATTTTTTTTTGAGGTTTTGCCATACACCGATTATTTGATCTATTAATGAGCTTCCGAGTCAGAAATCACTCTGATGGGTGCTGATCCATTTATTATGTTATCAGACATCCACATAATATTGCAGAGACCAACGTCTTTCTATATAATTAAGTTTATGTGACGTCTTTTTTGATGATCAACGATTAACGTAACGATTCGATTCGGCGCCGTTCTCAGCCTTACTTGGCTTGTCATATGCATCAACCTGACTTATTTACGTAATGATCTTGGTTTAAAAGCATAGAAAACTGAATTCGAACATGAACTGAAGCTTCCCATTCGTATGAGTTACAATTACATGACAAAACAACGGTTTAGTATGGTTTATGGGCGGGTAGAATAATGGATCCTTGGCGCAAGGCTAATGACCTTGCCCGGATAAACAAATTATTATGGATAATTTAACAAGTCTCAGATATGGACCGGATACCGGAGGATAGACTTGCACAAATAACGCCAAGACCGGATCCCGACGATGATGATGAGAGTAATAGATCCATATTTCTTCAGAAATGAGGCCGGTCGGAACATAACAATGAAAAATGCCTGAGATTCCAGTCTGTGATTTCGATGTTAGTTAGTTCAGGACAATGCTTCTCGCCGCATGGCCCTTGACTCCATGGCATTATCGCGAGAATAATTCGGTGAACAGTTAATTTCACGTTTCGAACCGATAAATTGGTCGCCCAGATGCTTCTATACTTTTTCCTTTAGGACCACGTAAAATTATTACATACGGTTTACAATTAATAATTTCCACCCCCTTTCCATCTAAATAATAACGCAAATTCGCGCCCTTATCTCCTAATGACACATATTCCATCCTAAAAAGATGCCGGGTGTGAGCGATGATACAGGGTAAAGTCTCTCCTTTTAACCCGGCGAAGGCCAGGGCGATTCCTGTCCCTGTTCAATCCAAGTTGACACGTAGTCCTCACGTGACACCCCTGGATAGCAACTTTGGCAGCCGTCAAGTAGTGAACCAATGCATGCAGTGACATCCTGAGAAAGGTTGGCACAAGGCTAATAACCTTGCCCGGGAAAACTCATTATAATGGAGAATTTAACAAGTATCTGATACGGACCGGATATGGGTGGAGAGACCTGCTAAATAAGGCCAAGACCTGGTCCCGGTTGTAGTGCCGATGATGATGATGATTCTAAAAAGATATTTCTCCACGCTTCAATATCATATTTTTCAATTCCCATCCGAAAGATTTTTCCCTAACAAAACACAATCTCATCCCAAAAACCGTTCAAGGCCAAACTTTCCATGGTATATAGTGCGTACAGAACTATTCAATTTTGAATAGTCACGCTTTAAAGGGAAAATGTGTTAAAGCTTTAAACATGTTCCACCCCTTTCATCCCCTATCGCGCAAATGTCATAATTCTTACCCCAAAAGAATTACAAAATTCTCTAAACGCGGGCCTTGAATAATAAACACGCATATTTATGTACAATGACCCTTCCCAGCAAATTTGCCGTTACCTTGCCAGTATACACTCATGCACCTGACAATTTACTGAAAGTGGGTTCAGGCCAGCGCGACCCGAAAACAAATTCAATAAATCGGTAAATGGTAAGATGGGGGTAAATTTGTGTTCTCGTGTAAAAGGATATCACTGAGCCACATTCGCGCTTGGCCACTATGGCCCTCAACGTTTTTCAATAGCATGACCGCGTTCGCCTCACGATGGCGGTGAGCCTGGATATTGAAAACGCTTTTAACACGACTTAGATGGCGAAGGTCTCCTCTTTAAATTGTTGAACACTGCTCTTAGTAGAACACTGTGTAGTAGCATCTACCACTACGTTCAAAACAGAACCGTTCAAGTTGGAATTAATGGAAAGATATCCAGAACTGTCAACGCCGCCGCAGTCGTATCACAATGCTCCATTCTAGGCCCCATCCTATTTAATATCTTTACCTCAGGTATTCCTTGCCCTCTGGACGGGAGAGTAAACCAGATATGCTATGCGATGACCTAGTGTACACGTCATCCAAAAGCCCTAAACTCGCAACAAATTGACTCAACCGTCACTGGACGAACTGTATCAGTATTACAGTCGATGGAAAATTCGACTTAATCCCTTCAAAACAGTAGTCATAACTCTGAGTAGTAAACACTCCCAACCTACTTCTCAATATTCACAGAATATTAGAATACAAATAGGATATCTTGGGGTCACTTATACCCCAAAAATGAATTGCATCAAACATGTGACCCACATCTTTCAAAAGGCCCTCGGTCGGTCTAAGCAATTGCACAACATTTTGAAGTGGTGCAACGAAGTTGAAAAAGCACTCAGAACAGCTAGAACCTACTTGTAGAGGCGTCTTGTGTTCTTGACCCTTCTCTCTTCAGATCCGGTCGCCACAATTTCTTCTTCAGTAGAAAACTGAAGAAAGCACCCTTCCCAACAACATTCTCCTCTATAATAGGGGATTCCTGGACCCATCCCAAAGGGGCTCACAACACACAGGCACGCACTGTATAAGACGGCACAAATATACACACATCGTCCGAAGCGCAAATTATCAGACGCCAAAGACGTAACCTGCGATTACTACCGTGCTCAAGACCTACTGGTCTTGTATGCTTTCTATCCCACCATCCCTCCTTAGACACTATTCTTAGATACTTCCTCCCCCTTTTTATTGTTCAGATATCTTGAGACCGAGCCCAACATCCTCACGGAGGTGGGTGATTCTGGTTGTCACAAGCTGACCAAAAGCCAGAGACAAGATGAAGGGCACATTTGTCATTGTCTCGTTTAAATCGGCCTCCCGTCACCCCTTTTTTTCTTTTTTTTTACACTCGCGCTTGGTTGATTGGAAATTTGCGAGAAGCTCGTTTGAAAAAATTCGTCCTCATGTTTTTGAAGTCGTGTCTCGTGGTGGAAAAATAAAAGCCCATTTTCAAATAAATATGTGATTGATAATTAATAAGATATTTATGTCTTAACAATTATATTGAAATACAACACGAAAAGAAAACTAAAAAAAGAAAAATTACAAATTTTTACTGTATGTGGTAGAAAACATTTTCGTTTCTCTTTTAATCACAACTTTGTCCGGCATTGTGAGAAAACAAGTGTAACCCTTTCGGTCGACCATTAAATACAATTTCGCGGGCATCGTGAAGCACCAGAAGAACAAGCAGTGCCCCCATGACTATCAAGTGAAGTTTCGCAGGCGTCGTGCAGGTGGGACTGATTACTGTGCTACAAAGCGATTGATATTCCAGGACAAAAATAAATACAATACAACCAGCTACCACTAAATTGTGTGTTTAAGCAACAAGGACACTACATCGTTACCAAAAGCTTATGGCATGTAGAGGTAAACACCACCGGACCACATAGTAAGGACAACCAGACAACCGACAAACCGTGAGTACATTCCATATTCTTTAATATAATTTTTGTCTGCAAAACAAATTTTTTAACAAGGTCCAAAGTCCGTATGGATAACCCCTCCACCATTGAGGATATGGAAGCGAATATTACCCTGTCATTGGCCAAATACTACCCGAAATGCTGGAACGCATCATCACAGATTGGAAAAATAGAATTGGCCATATTATAAGCGTTTTCATTTGAGTTAGGTCAACATTTGAAAGAAACAATCTGTCACATCTCGCTACATAACCTCCCCTCAATTAGCAATCAACTAGCATACACTCAGATTGCATATTCTCAAGCAATTAACGCTTCTTCCCACTCATTAACTAATTGACGCCTCTTCCCACAGGCAATTAATGATCATATCGCATACGTTGGGATATTCATTCGAATACTCAATTGATTGCCTCCGTACCCAGAGCTACACGCTCATCGTATCATGAATACTCATGTTATATGCTCCCCGTGTTGGACAATTAGCTGGCGCCTATAGCCATACACCACACGCCATCAGATTACATTAGCCACTGGGACCTACGCTGAACACATGACACCGGCAGCGTCACCGTAACAATGGAAGCAATAAAACAAACACAAAACCAAATGACCGGCATGCGAATGATCGGAACAAGGTAAATCGCTTATGATTTGGTGCGGCAATCATTGAATTGACGTAACCCGTTGCCCCCTTTGAAGGCCAATCGGGTTTAAATGATAATTGAGCCATATCGACGGCTCGTTTGGGAAAATCAATGTCAATGTCATGTCAGGTCATGCGTTCCGGATCCAAGTCCAGGCTAAAGAAAATGCATCGTTTGCCGTTCTATACCCGATTTTGGCTAACAACAGTCTGCACCCTCGCTATGGTACAACGGGCCTGTTACTCACAATAAAGTAATAATAAAATAAATAAGTTGTTTAAGTAATAAGTTGTTTATTAAATAAATTAATTGCAAACCAATTACTTACTTCTAATTATTTGGACTCTCCGGCGGGACCCGGAGCAGAAAGGGCGGAGTACCCTGCAACAATAAGGTAAGGTTCTAACACAAATGACCTCGCCCTTTGGCGCGGACGGCATACATGTTGCCGGTGCCAGATAAATAACTAAAAGTAATACCTTGGCGGTATTACATTTGGCGGGGATGGCAGCATTCTGCCGGTGCCACAATAATCAATAATAGTGTAGCGAGCTTAGGGTTCGCTGGATTAATTATTTTTGAATAAATAAGAGCCGTTAAATCGATTTTGAATTAATACAACGCATTATTAGTCCGTAATACAACCGTTACTTTTACCGTACACAACGATTTCTTGACTTATCGCTTCCGTACTTATCGCGTATTTTCCTTCTTACTTCTAACTTGAGACTTATCCTTCCGCTCTGCGTGCGACGTATTTATACCGTTTTTCCTCATTCTGATTTGGTGTATCGTTTCCGTCCGTTCCATAGTCTTGAATGTTCTATTCCAGTTTTCCAGTACTTCCTAAAATAATCTAGTACTTTGTTTCGGACTTTCTCGAAGATTCCAGTACTGATTGTCACATGAGTCACAATAGTTTATTATAAATAATAAAATAATGAATGTTACTGTCGCAGTATGCTTAGTGTAGCAGCATGCTTGGTTTTGCCACATTTTGCCGGTCTGGGAAGAATACACGTATTTAAGGATTTTCCTTCACTTGCGTTACCACCTTAATTGTTATAATTTGTCTTCCGCGTAGTTCTGTCTAGCCGTTTCTCCATTATCGCCTTTATTTTGTAATCTCACAGTAAAATTCTATTACGTTCGTTTAACCTCATGTAAAGTCACGCGGCCACGCATGCTCCGCCCATATTCTCGTAATGTTCTATGGTTTGGAGATAGTTTGCGATATTGAGTACCTCTACTTGGGCATTCTTCGCTTTCCCTACAATACAATTGGATATGAATATCCCTGATTGCATTGTTTTAGGTACTAGAATTACCCCTTCCCGAATTTCTATGGGAAGTCTTAGCATTTTTCGTGAACGTGCCGGTATTATTGCCGGTTTGTTCAGAAAAATGTCTACCTCTGAAGCGTTTGGCAGTGAGTGTTCCACCACTGTTACTTCTTTGTTAGTTTTCTTTGGTTTGTCAGCTATTAAGGTGGGGTTGGGATGTTTGGAGCCTGACAAAATATCTCCCCCTTTGCCCTGTTTGGGTAGGGTATCCAGTGTATTTCCGGCCGCGGTCTGGACGTCTATGGATCCCCTTGGCTCGAGTTCCCGACTGGTTGCCTTATGTCTTGCCGTCCGCTTCCTATCTTTTATAAATTCAACGGTAAAACTTACCGGATTTACATTGGTTTTGGAGAATTCCAAACAATTCCCGGGTCCGTTGATTTTACAATTCCTAGCTAGGAAGTCGTTTCCCAACAACCCATCTTCTGACAATCCCGGTAGGGAGTCCATTACCTGAAAGTTACAGGAGATTGGTTGGGGCAGTTTGAATATTCTCTTACAAAAGCCCCTAGACTTTCCCTTTCCAAAAAGCGTTTGGAGAGTAGTGGCCTTTTTGGTATCCAGTGTTGTTCCATTTTGGAGTGTCTTCAGCTTAAGAAGGCTGATCTCCGCACCTGTGTCCACTATTAGACATGTAGTGTTTCTACATCCGATGTCTAATGGGAGCTGGACTATTGGAACTTTTGTTGACGGTTGAGGACAGTTTTCTTTATTTGGTGTCTTTAATTCGGTCGGGTTGGGGAATTCCGGCCCGACCTTTGGGAGTTTTCCGACTTCTCACATTTTGCTTTTAGTCGACACACTGTCGCCGTGTGGTTATGTCGTTTGCAAAATGTGCACCATTCACCGTTCTTCTGTCGCCGATGCCTCTTTTTTCTCGTCTCTGACGCGTCCGTAGCGGTTGAATTCGACTGGCTACGGTTCGATTCGGGTCGATGGCGTTGTAATCGGTGTTGGCGTTGTTTTATTTTTCGATACCAACGCCGATTTTTATTATTTTCTCTGCCAAGTAGAATTTGCATAAAGTAGTTTATGCAAATTAACTACTTGGCGAGTTGTTTTCCGTTTACAGGTAAAGAGGGGGAACTAACGACGGGGGATTAGTGGATTTTGGGGGGACCTGGACTCAAGGTCGGTCCGTAACATTGTCGAATAATCATAAATCATGGTGAGGTTTGCTGACCTGAGAATATCCCACTTAAGAGAAGAATTGGAGTCTCGGGGACTGCTGGTGACAGGGAATAAGGCAGATTGCGTAAACCAATGGAGAGTGAGGGCACCGACGTTGATAGACACGAGTTTTGTCATGATGCTTCAGGAGCTTCATCTAAAGTCGAAGAGCAGTTGGTAGAGCCGCTGCCAGCTCCAGCATTCGACATGAACGTGCTTTTAGCAGCAATGGCGCAACAGTCCTCACGCATGGAGGAGCAGCTGACACAACAGTCCTCACGTATGGAGAACCAGCTGGCACAACACACTTCACAGCTGCAGGAAAGACTATCGCGCATCGAAGGAAATTCCGCTGGACTGCAGGCGAAACAAGATGAAATGGAGGATGAATTACACAAAATTACGCAAAATTAGAATCCGAGATATTGAGGTTGGGTGGCCATATCCGAGAGATGCAGTTCAGTGGACCAGTTACGCCTGTTAGTACAACGAAATTGAAAGCGCCAACGTTTGACGGAACTGTACGGTTTAACATTTTTAAACTGCAGTTCGAGACCACAGCGCGAACCAATCACTGATCTACGGCAGACAAAGTATCAGCTTTGGTTATATCATTGAGGGGCTCTGCCCCTGAAGTCTTGCAAACAGTTCCGGAAATTGAACGTGGAAACTATGATGCGGTAATGGTAGCGATTGAACGGCGATACGGTAGCGACCATAGGAAACTAATGTTCCAGATGGAGCTCATGAATCGTTACCAAAAAGCTAACGAGCCGTTATAAGAATATGCAACGGAGATAGAGCGGCTCGCGCATTCGGCCAATGCAGACGCACCAGCAGAAGCAATTGAATTATTCAAAATTCAAGCGTTCATGAATGGAATACGAGATGCGGATACCAAGCGCGCAGTCTATTCCGTTCCAAAGAAGACGTTTGCCGAAACAGTGTCATTTGCTCTCACGCAGGAAACAGCAAGCCTTCTGAGCAAACAGACGCACAAAGTCCATCGGTTGGAAGTCGAGCCAAAAGAATCTCTGGAGAAAACCATGAGGGATTTCATCCAGGCTATTTCCCAAATAATGCCAACCTCACACAAAGGCTCTGGAGCAAAGTGTTACAGCTGTGGAAATACAGGACACTTCGCACGAAAATGTAATGCGTCTCGTAGGAAAAACGGAGACCCGCCGAAAAGCAGCGCTGAAAGTGGAAATGGCGCTTCTGGACAAAGGCAATCGTTAAACTAAAACGGACCAGCTCAAAGGGGCGTGAGCTGGTCCCCGCATGAGACTGCCCCACTGTCACCATTTCACAAATACATCGTAAAAAAAATAATGTAACCGTAAACGGGACCGTAAATGGACGATCGCTGATCTTAACTTTGGACACGGGCGCAACACATTCCATCATTAGATCAGACCTGGCAGGAGATATCGTTGAGCCGCTGAGTGGTTGCAAGCTACGAACAGCTACAGGAGAGAAAGCTGTGATTTCTGGAAATCTGGTGTATAAGGTTCAGATTGGAACGCTGGAAGTAATTCACATCTTCTTAGTGGCTGGAATTACGGACGAGGTAATAATCGGCGTGGACTTTATGCTAGCCCATGGTCTCATTCTAGATCTGAAGAAAAGAATGCTGACGTGCCAGAACATGGACATACCCCTAAGCACTGGGTATGAACCGCCCCAGATCATGAATGTAAGCGTAAGTCACCGTCAGCAGATTCCACCAAAGTCCGAAGCAGTTCTGTGGACATGTGTGGAGGGAGACTGTGCAGAAGACAAGTTGTGGGTAGTAGAGCCATCATAAAGCACTGCGAATATATTGGTTGGACGGACCTTGATGCAAACGGAAAAGAATAAGCGGATCCCAGTTCGAGTGATGAATGAGTTCAGGTCACCGATCACTCTTAACAAAGGAGAATTAGTAGGACAATGCCAAGCTGTGGAGGCTGTGGTTAATTGCGACAATCCTCCTCAGAAATGCGAAAACAAGGTTCTCAAAGAAGGCACGAAAACTCCTGCTGTCATGGATACCTGGTTGAACGAGGTGAGCGGGCCAGAAAGGACAAAAGCCAAACGGTTACTGGAAAAGTATAGCTCCATATTCGCCAACGATGGGAATAAATTTGGAAGAACTGCCATCGTGCAACATCGAATAGATACCGGAGATGCAAGACCGATTCGGCAAGTTCCACGGAGAACCCCACTGCCGAAAAGAGAAGAAGCGGAACAGATAATTAACGAAATGCAGAAAGGTGGAGTCATTGAACCAACAAGCCCATGGAGTTCACCGGTCGTGTTAGTAAAAAAGAAAGATGGATGCACCCGGTTTTGCGTTGACTACCGGAAGCTGAACGACGTCACTAAAAAGGACAGCTACCCACTGCCTCGACACCTACCCACGACGACACCTTGGACACATTATCCGGTGCGAAATGGTTTTCAACGCAGGACTTCCAAAGGCAACCACGAGAAAACTGCTTTTAGCATCGGAGACGGATTGTGGCAATTCTCTGTGATGCCATTCGGATTATGCAACGCTCCAGCAACTTTTGAGCGATTAATGAAACACGTGCTAAAAGGGCTTCACTGGAAAACGTGTTTGGTGTATCTGGACGACATCATTGTCATGGGCAATAGTTAGTTAGACGACCACCTGAAAAATTTAGACCAAGTCCTTCAACGAATTGCTTCTGCCAAATTACGGTTGAACCCGAAGAAATGTAATTTGTTTAAAGCCGAAGTAACTTATTTGGGACACAAAATCACTACTGGAGGAATTCAGACAGATGAAGGCAAAATAAAATCGGTAAGAGGTTGGCCGCGACCCAAAAATGTTCATGAAGTGCGAAGCTTCCTTGGGCTCTGTACGTATTACCGACGCTTTGTACCCGGGTTTGCCAATATTGCAAGAAGCTTACACAATTTGACGAAGAAAAATTGCAAATTTGTGTGGAAAGCGGAGGAAGAAAATGCCTTTCAGCAGCTGAAGGAATTACTTTGTACAGCTCCAATGTTGGCTTATCCAGTTCCTGGCCATTCTGGACACAGACGGTAGTGCACATGGAATAGGAGATGTACTCTCACAGATCATCGATGGTCAGGAAAAAGTAATTGGGTACTATAGCAGAGTTCTTGGAAAGCCGGAAAGGAACTACTGCGTCACAAGGCGAGAACTCTTGGCAGTTGTCGAATGTGTAAAACATTTTCACAAATACCTATATGGCCAGCACTTCCTTCTGAGGACAGGTCATGCAGCACTCAGATGGTTACTCCAGTTTAAAAACCCGGAGGGGCAGATTGCGCGATGGATAGAAAGGTTGCAGAATTACGATTGCGAAATACAACATCGGAAAGGTGGACAACATGGAAATGCCGATGCACTATCTCGACGCCCATGTGCATTGGAGTGTAAGCATTGCTCTAAGGCTGAGAGATGCGACGGTATAGTCGACATCCGATTAACAAATCTGCAACCTGCTGATGAATGGGAATCCAGCGCTTTAAGGAAAAGTCAACTGGAGGATACAGACTTGGCTAAGGTCATTAGAGCGAAAGAAATGGGTAAAAGACCAACCAAAGAAGAAATGGCATCAGAGAGTCCATTGGCCAAGGCGTATTGGGTGCAATGGAATAGCTTTAAATTGATAAACGGAGTGCTGCATCGTTCATGGGAAAGCAAGGATGGTAAACACATGATTGTCCTACCAAGGTCTAGAATAACAGCCGTGTTGGAAGAGTTCCACAACGGACCAAGTGGAGGACATTTGGGTGTTGCGAGAACCCTGTAAAAGACTAAATGACGGTTTTACTGGGCGAATTGTCGAGAATCAGTTGCCGAATGGATGCTAATGGTCCGAAAGCTAGAAGCAGAGGAAGACTGCAGCAGTAAAACACAGGAGCTTCATTCGAATGCGTTGCAATGGATGTAGCTGGTCCATTTCCCACTAGTGACTCCGGGAACAAATATGTGTTGGTGATTGTGGACTATTTCAGTAAGTGACCAGAAGTATACGCTATACCAAATCAGGAGGCTAAAACTGTGGCCGAAGCTTTTGTGCAGAATTGGGTCACGCGATTTGGTATACCAATCGAGTTGCATTCAGATCAAGGGAGGAACTTCGAGTCCGCTATATTTCGAGAAATGTGCTCACTGTTGGGTATCAAGAAGCCTCGAACAACGGGTTTACACCCACAATCGGATGGCATGGTAGAAAGGTTTAACCGCACATTAGAGGAACATCTGCGAAAAGTAGTAGACAGACGTCAGCGCGATTGGGACAAGCACATTCAAATGTTTTTGTTAGCTTACCGATCAGCAGTCCATGGCACTACCGACCAGTCACCTGCGAGGATTATTTTTGGTACAGAATTGCGACCTCCATCAGATCTAAAATTTGGAAGAAACAACGAACTTACTGAAACTGGAGGCAGCTACTTGGAAATGCTTCAGGCCGAAATGGACGACATACACCAACACGTGAGGCAGCGAACACAGCTGATGAGCAATAAAATGAAGGATCGATATGACCGAGCTATGAATTCTGATGGATTTCAGGAAGGCGACTTGGTGGTGCTGAACAACCCGCAACGGAAAAAGGGTATGTCTCCAAAACCGCAGACATCGCGGGAAGGGCCATACAAAGTCTTAAAGCGACTGAACGATGTTGTGTATTGCATACAATCCTACACGCAGAGACGAGGTAAAATATCGTCCATTTGGAGAGACTAGCCTCATATGGATCAAAGAACTTGGTGTCTGATGGGGACGATCAGACTTAAGCGGAGGGCAGTGTGACGAATTTACGAACATTAAACACGCCATCTAGTGCGAGATAGACGACATAGAGAAGAAGAAAACTGACAGCTAAATAATAAGTGTCAGTCAAGAATCAAGAAGAAGAGAACTGACAGCGCAATACGAGGGTCGATGTGGAGGAATAAGTGTAATTAACACGTGTAAAATAATATGTGAAAATAAAGTAAATCAATTAAACCAAGGAGAACGAACTTTTGGAATTTGATTCAGGTTATTTCGCAATCCAGAGATCGGACCTAGGAAGCCGCTGGACGTGAAATTAAAGATCCGTAACAATATGTAAAGGAGGGCTGCCCTCTTCAACGACTATAAAAGCAATTTGTTTTCTGTTTGTGGCCTTTTTTTCATCTTCTTTATATGATCGTGCAGTTCGCCCAAGTGTAATAGTGTCGTATGGAGCACAAGGACGATATCTGTTTATCTCGTTAAACATACTGTCACAAATTCAAAACCGACACACTTGTCAACCGTTAGCGTGACCTCATGGCGTCGCACCGAGCCTTAAGCCAACTAATACGACATCAACACACCGATTCTGGAGCCATCTAGAGAAATACTGGAGAATACACGAAACTGGCGAAAACGTCAGAAGCAGACGGAACCAGGGGAGAACACGTGCAAAAAAGGATAAAACAGGAAAGGAGAGGAATTTGAACGGAGCAAAAGAGGTTGTCCTTGAACATTAAAGCGCTCTTGCGATCCAGTGGTCGAACTCGCGTAAAAGAACGGATAGTTTTAAACTGGACATAGTTTAACGGTCGTGTGCGAAGTAAAAACGTAACAATTGGTGTCAGAAGTGGGATCGCGGAGTGATCGTGGACAATGGTAAAGTTTGCCGACCTAATAATACCTCAATTGAGGGATGAATTGGAATCTCGACGATTGCCCGGAACAGGACAAAAGGCGGAACTGCAAGCACGATTGCGGAAGGTTCTGGAGGATGAGGGCATCGAAGTTGAAACCTATGAGTTTTACCAAGGTGCTACGGAACCTTCATCCGAGGTCAACGAGCAGTTGATGGAACCCCAATAAACTCTAGCATTCGACATGAACGTGTTTTTACAAGCAATGGCACAACAATTGGCGGAGCAGTCTTCACGTATGGAAAATCAAATGGCGGAACAGTCCTCACGCATGGAGAATCAGTTGACGGAACGCATAGAGAAGCAGCTGACGGAGCAGTCATCGTGCATGAAGAACCAGTTGGCAGAACACACTTCACAAATTAAGGACCAATTAGCGCACATCGAAGGAAATGCCGCTAAGTTGCGAGCGAGGCAGGACCAAATGGAAGGCGAACTACATCAGTTGGAATCGAAACTTAGGGAGTTGGATATTCATGTGCGCGAAAGACAGTCAAGCGTACCAGTTACGACTGTCAATGCGATGAAACTTAACCTTTGATGGAACTGTGCCGTTTAGTGTTTTTAAACTACAGTTCGAGACGACAGCGCAAACTAATCATTGGACAAGGACGGACAAAGTGGCAGCGCTGGTGGTATCGCTGAAAGGCCCCGCCGCCGATGTGCTACAAACTGTTCCTGCAAGTGATCGTTGCAATTATGACGCAATAATGGTTGCGATTGAACGGCGTTACGGCAGCAATCATAGGAAGCAGATGTTCCAGATAGAGTTGGTGAATCGCCACCAAAAAGCAAACGAGCCGTTACAAGAATATGCAATGGAGATAGAACGGCTCGCGCACTTGGCAAACGCAGATGCACCCGCGGAGGTAATCGAAATACTCAAAACCCAGGCGTTCGTCAGTGGATTGAAGGATGCAGATACAAAACAAGCAACGTACTCTACGCCGAAAAGAACATTCGCGGAAACAGTGTCGTTTGCATTGACACAGGAAACAGCAAGTCTGTTAAGCAAACCAGTGCATAGAGTCCATCGCGTGGAAGTGGAACCGAACGAACCCCTGGAGAAAAGTGTGAGGGACCTCATAAAGACTATGACTCAAATGATGTCAACCGGACGCAAGGGCTCCTACGGGAAATGTTATAATTGCGGAAAAGCTGGACACTTTTCACGGGATTGTGATGCACCACGCAAGGGAAAAGAGAATGGAGGAAAGCGAGGACCAGAAAACGCTCGTGGTTCCTCTGGAGAAAACCCATCGTTAAAACAAAAAGGAGGACAGCACGGAAACGCCGATGCACTCTCTCGACGCCCATGTGCAGTGGAATGTAAACATTGCTCTAAGGCTGAACGATGTGAAGGGATAGTCGACATCCGCTTATTGAGTCTCGGACCTGGTGCAGAATGGGACTCCAGTGCTATGAGAAAAAGCCAACTGGACGATGCCGATTTGGTCAAGATCCTGAGAGCAAAAGAATTGGATGAAAGACCAGCAAAGGAAGGAATGTCATCGGAAAGCCCAGTGGCCAAGGCGTATTGGGCGCAATGGAACAGCCTGAAATTAATAGACGGAGTATTACATCGCCAAGGGGAAAGCAATGATGGTAGATACACCTCCGATTTAATTGTACTATCAAAATCAAGGATAGCAGCCGTGTTGGAAGACTTCCATAATGGACCAAGCGGAGGGCACCTCGGCGTTGCAAAAACCCTGGAGAAAATAAAACAACGGTTTTACTGGGTGAATGGCCGGGATTCAGTTGCCAACTGGATTAAAAACTGCCCACAATGTATGGCAGCCAAAGACCCAAAAGTCAAAAGCAGAGGGAAGTTACAGCAGTATAATGCCGGAACGCCATTTGAGCGCGTCGCAGTGGATGTAGCTGGCCCTTTCCCTACTAGTGACTCCGGCAACAAATATGTACTCGTGGTGATGAACTATTTCAGTAAGTGGCCCGAAGTGTATGCGATACCAAACCAGGAGGCTAAAACCGTAGCCGAAGCTTTCGTGCAGAATTGGGTCACGCGATTTGGATTACCGATCGAGTTACATTCGGATCAAGGGAGGAATTTCGGGTCTGCTGTCTTCCAATAAATGTGCTCACTGCTGGGCATCAAAAAGACACGGACGACAGCTCTGCACCCACAGTCGGATGGAATGGTTGAGAGGTTCAACCGTACGGTCGAGGAACATTTGCGAAAAGTTGTCGACAAATGTCAGCGCGATTGGGACAAGCACATCCAAATGTTTTTAATGGCATACCGATCAGCAGTACACGACACTACCGGACACCCACCTCCACACATCATCTTTGGAACAGACTTGAGGCTCCCATCGGACCTGAAATTCGGTAGCAACGGTGCCACTATTAAAGCCGGAGGCAGCTATTGGGAGGTGCTCCAATCCGAGATGGACGAAATACACCGTCTCGTGAGGCAACGGACGCGGTTGACGAGCAACAAAATGAAGGATCGGTATGATCGAGCCATGAATTCCGAGGGATTCCAAGAAGGCGATTTAGTACTATTATACAACCACCAACGGAGGAAGGGTCTGTCCCCAAAACTGCAGACTTCGTGGGAAGGGCCATATAAAGTCTTAAAGCGACTAAACGATGTGGTGTATCGCATACGGAAGAGGCAAGGGAAGATAAAAGTTGTGCATATAGAGAGACTATCCCCATTGGGATCATGGAATTTGGAGTCTGATCGCGACGATCAGACTCAAGTGGGGGGTAGTGTCACAAATTCAAAACCGACACACTTGTCAACCGTTAGCGTGAGCTCATGGCGTCGCACCGAGCCTTAAGCCAACTAATACGACATCAACGCACCGATTCTGGAGCCATCCAGAGGAATACTGGAGAATACACAAAACTGGCGAAAACGTCAGAAACAGACGGAACCAGGGGAGAACACGTGCAAAAAAGGATAAAACAGGAAAGGAGAGCTAGAGGAGACGTGGAATTGAGGAATTTGAACGGAGCAAAAGAGGTTGTCCTTGAACATTGAAGCGCTCTTGCGATCCAGTGGTCGAACTCGCGTAAAAGAACGGATAGTTTTTAACTGGACATAGTTTAACGGTCGTGTGCGAAGTAAAAACGTAACAATACTGTTTTTGTCGTAGTCGTTCGCATGTGTATAGTTAATATTTCGTCTCGGTTTCTTCAACTTTGATTTCGATAATAGAGCAAATAAAGGAGAATTTTATACAATCATTTCATCGTGTATCGTTTTATTTGTTGTCGTCCTGTTTCGCTCTGAATTGACCCGGCACACAGTGGGACGACCCATAGCAATAAATAAAAAAATCAACAGTTTTAGCGGTACTTTTTAGTGATTGGAAAGGCATCATAAATATATATATTTTATAAATCCAAAGAAATCATTTGGAATTGTGATTTGGTACAAACGTTACAGAGCGGTAAACTTTGACTAAGTAAATTTTTTTCGCAATCTTGAATTACAAGTGTTTTTTGATATAAATTAAATTTATTGCCAGTTTTAATTATACGTATAAATAAAAACTACATCATGATAAATAATAGTGATCAAGGTATGGAAAATCATATTTAATATATAGAAAAATGTGTTTGTTTCGTATTTTTATGTATTGTGACGTTTGAAGTGCAAGTCTAATTGGAAAATTTAAAATTTTGTGATTTTTGTGTTTAGCTAAAATTTTTTAAAAAACGTCAAAAAGCGTCTTTGAGATTTTTGTTGTTTTGTGATGTTCTATGTGTCTATTGATCATATCCGTAAGCGAAATTTTGCGCAAATTTGCGCTTCTGCAATTTTTTGACGTTTTTGTAGGCTTAACTTCATCAATCAAAAACGGTGACCTTTTCCAAAGATGGATTGAGAGTGAGAAGCCAGTGAAGATAATTGCTGTTGCTGAAAAATTAAGTGAATTACTGGGTCGAGAAGGGTCAGATGAAAATATTGAACCTGAAATTCAAAGAGTTTCCAAGTATTTTTGTTTGACATTAAAGAGAAAATGGGAAAATTGCCAAAGAAAGCGAAATAAATTTTTGCAAGTTAATGAAAGCTGGCTAAACCTTAATTTGACATTGCCAGCAAATATTTTAACTCATTGGAGAATTAAAAATAGTTTAAATGCACCAAGCACGAGCAGAGGTAGACCGTCAAAAAGATTTGAGGAATGCAGTGAACGCACGAAAAAACGTCGGGTTCATGAATTAGCCACGCAGCACAGTTCAGAGGAACTAAGCTGTGCTGCTAACATTTCAAATCGGTTTTCAAAGTCTCCTCAAAAATCGAATAAGATGTTAACTGTGCAACAAACGCTAGCATTGTATTTAGATTTGGATTTGTGTAAGAGAAAATACGCTCTTCTACGATCTGTTGTAAATGGCCTTCACAAAGACTGTTTTCCCAGTTACTATAAATTCAAAAAATATAAATCTGATCTATTACCCGAAATTGCTGTTGCGTCGGAAACAATTGCTGAAGTAAACCTCCAATCGCTTTTAAATAAATCACTTATTAATTAATTCGGATCCTCTCATTTCAAATATAAGATTCAAAAGCTCATATATGCCTAAAATAGATCCACATATTGAACATTATCTACTTCGAAATGATGCAGAGAGTTTTACGCTACCAATAGTTTTGGCCGATATAGGTGGAACATCATCATCGGAGAGCGATAGCCATTAATAATTAACATACATATGCACATATTTGTTATTTCAAATTAATTTTTTATACCTATACATAATTCTTTTATATTAATGTTTTGAAGTTTATTAAACCATAAAATTGTTAACATACTTAAATTTTTAAATAAAGTTTGAAAAAACATGCGCAAGCTTAGAAAATAAATTTTGAATATAAAAATAAAGTTCGATGCTCAACTCCTTTTTTTTTTAAGAAGCCGGACAGGCCATTTTTGCAGGTTGATACCTTTTTTTTAGGTCGTTGCATAGATATCAAATGTAAAAAGAGATTCAATGCAAAATATTCATATTTTAGTTACTAAAACCAGAGATATTAATTTTGCCGTTTTTCCCATAGACTCGTCCCACTGTTCGGCACGATAAACGCACCGTGCACCAGTTACATTTTTAAAAATGAGTGTAAAGAATGTTTCTTTTACATGATAATAAAGATGATGTCAAATGAATCAGTCATTACTTAATACAATATAACACCTATCGTATTCCCAACGCTTGGCAATACTGTGTATAACAGAGTTGAATATTTACCTAAGGAAAATACAAACTGACTGCTCGGAAAGTACTTATTCCTAAATCTTAATGAGGGGTGAACATTTAAAAGTTGATTTATTTTTGCAATGTGATGATAAATTATCGCCAATCGTTTATGTATATTATCTGAAAATAAAGTTATTGAAATTGAGGGAAATCTACACCAAAAATACCGATGGACTTCAAGCAGATTGATGAGATAACTGGATATAGGTAAAGTCATTCATTTTATTCCTGTTCATTTTTTAAACATTTGTTTTTCTTCTTCAGGTACTCGTATAGTTGGGGTCGAGTGGCTCTTCTGGTTATATTTTACATTCTTACGGCCGTAGCCATATTTGTATATTGGAACGCAATTTATAATCAACCAATTGTATATCCTTCAGATCTGTTAGGTACAGAACAAGAAAATCGACGGTGCTTGACATTTGTTTATAATTCATTTAAATTTCTTCCAGATGAACAAGATTTGTGGTACAGAAGACCATTCGACAACAGTAGGGATCAAGTTATCAGTAAAATATCGCACGACTTTCGAATATTTCAATTAAATAATTTTAAAAATCAATCAAAAGTGTACGACGTAGAACATGAGTACAACGATATCAAGGATTTCGATGGAGAGCAAATATCGCCTAATAAGCATATCTACCCTGTAAAGCGACTTGTTTGTTATTATAGTGTGCCCAGTACATTTAACAAATTACAATGCCTGCGTCTCAGTAGAGTCAATGGTTCTTTATGCACCCACATTAATATTGGACCAACAAGCATTGTGAACAATTCAATATTTTTGTCAAATGAATTACGCGTGGCTTTCAATGAAAGTCAATCGTTGCGTTTAGAGAATCCCGATATTAAATTATTAATATGGGTCGGTGGTGCAGATTCAAATGGATTTGTTCATATGGTCAAAAATCATCTAAATCGAAAACAGTTTATACATTCATTAAAGGAGGTCTTGGGTAGATACAGATTAGACGGTGTCGATTTGGATTGGGAATTTCCATCAGCGTACAATAGAGAACGACAGCATTTCTCCCAGCTTCTCTATGAAATCCGTCAAGAGTATATTAGAGAGAAGACAAAACATCTTTTAACGGTGGCCGTGACTGCGATTGAAAGTATAGCTTCATTTTCCTACGACGCAAGGGAGATAAATTTGTATGCAGACTTTGCAAATGTAATGGCGTATGATTTTCATCTATTTTCAAAAATTACACCATTTACGGGTAAGTATTTTAAAAATTGCCCAGAAAAAACAAATCATTATGGAAAATTTAACAAGCCTCAGGACTTGCTAAATAAGGCCAAGACCGGTTCCCGGTTGTAGTGCCGATGATGATGATGATTTTAAAAATTGTCCTTTTCGTGTTTTTTATTACATTCGGTTTGCACGTAATTTAGAAACGCATTCTACAGTTCCACTCTGTTTTGTTTGGCTGGGGAGATTTCCATTTGAATTTTAGAAATATCTTGAGCACTCAACAAAGTAACCAATATCTCTTACGCAGGGTTAAATGCTCCTTTATACGCAAGAAGTAACGAGCGATCACTGCTTGAGATTCTCAATAGTAATTATTCCGTACATTTTTGGTTGAAGAGCGGTTTGGACAGGCACAAATTAGTATTAGGCCTACCAACGTATGGCCATTCATTCACGTAAGTTGTTCTGCATTCTTACTAGTTATATCTTTCAATTATTTGTGTTATCAGCTTGGAGAATCCATTCAATCATGGTATTACAAGTCCGGCAAGTGGATTTGGCGGATTAGGCACGCTCGGCTTTGCGTCGAATTCTCAAATATGTTGGTTCAAACGGCATAATATTTTTTTAACAACTGTTTTCGACAACTCAGCATGCTCGCCATATATGTTCGCTGGAAACGAATGGATTGCCTTTGAAAACGAGGAGAGCATAACATGTAAAACGAAATATATTGTTGACAATGGTTTGGGAGGTGCAATGGTATTTTCTTTGAATACCGATGACTACAAAGGATATTGTGATACCAAAAGATTGACATCCGATCGTAAATTGGATCGCGAATATTTTAAATTTCCTCTGGTGCAAAAAGTTAAAGATGTGCTATTTGGTACAAAAGAAAATCTGTGATGTGAATTTTATTTGTGCTTATGCTTGTTTAATTGTTTAACTTATATGATCTCTTCAATAAACTGATATAATTTATTTACCAAAAATTTAGTGATATTACAAATAAAATGTAGTTAACATTTTTTGTTTTTCAACTTTTTTATCTAAGTAATAATGTTTTCCAGTGCGGCTGCTGTTGTTTTGTGATGGGCGTCCCGACTCGAAGGACCAATGTTTCCGGTTCGGGTTTGACCGAAAAGAAAAGCCAAAAATTACTTTTAATTTACTATAATTTATTTAACACAATCACCTCTTTTTAAACACTATCACCTTGTTTCAAAGGAATTTTATTTTATATCACATAAGATCACTTATATTGGGTTTTCCAATAGGGACTTGACAACTTTTTTTTTTAATTTGTGAACGCACCCTTTCGCGGTGGCTATATGAACGAAGTCTAGTTCCATTCATAAATGTTTTGATTGTACTTCAAGCCAATAATAAAGTTTTTGAAATATCTTAAATGGTTTGCGTTTTATTTAAAAAAAAAAGTTGTCAAGTCCCTATTGGAAAAGCGGATATATAATATATCGGGTTTTCTAATAGGGACTTGACAACCTTTTTTTTAATTTGTGAACGCACTCTATCGCGGTGGCCATATGAACTAAGTCGAGTTCCCTTCATAAATGTTTTGATTGTACTTTAAGCCAATAATAAAGTTTTTGAAGTATCTCAAACGGTTAGCGTTTTATTTTTTAAAAAAGTTGTCAAGTCCCTATTGGAAAACCCGATATTCAATTGACCACCGCACGGCAACAGTAAAAAAACCCTACAATTCTATAATCTTTCAAATCAATGTTTGAAAAACAAACAATAGGTTCTTTCCGTTGTTTTCTAGTTGAATCGCCATCGAGGTTAATGGTCAGGGACCCGTTTCCCTCCAAGGCACTAAAGAGAGGATTATTCAGTTGGCACGGTTCCAACTGAGAAATCACTTCATTGCCTTTCTCGTTGCCGCAGAACACACCTCGAATTCTATCCAGCGGCATGGCTAAGTTTCGACGGCAACCTTAGGCGCTGCAAAAGTATGCGTCTGCGCCGAGTCATTTGAATTCATTTGACTCATTTAATCGTTGTATTTTGTTTGTTGTGCTGTTGCTTCTGCAACATCTTCCCGGGCCGGCGACGAAGCATCATTGGGCGTTTCTTCCTTCCTTGTTCAAGTGAAGTGTATCAGCCCAGTGGTGGTCTTGGCCGCGGTTAGCACGGGAATGCTTGCGATTGAGACAAATAATTTTCAATGCTTGTGTTTCTTATGAACCGAGATATGGTGCAAAGGTAGGGCGGCAATTGTTAATTAGATTATTTGGAATTGATTCTATTAGCGGTCTTCAGTTATCAAATAAAATTGGATATGTTATAGTGGCATAATTCATGTTATCAGTGTGTGTGGGTGTGGGTGTTAGAAGGCCAAGTTAGCCATTGGGTGCTAACGCTGTAGTTGTCCCTTTTGTTATTATAAGAATTCTACTTCCGTGGGGAGTTTTGGAATTTAATAGTACATGATTGGGCCGCATCATTTGATCGATGCGCAATGGCCCGTTTGGCGGGCGACGCTCCCCAGTAACCAGCGATCGCTCGAACCCCAACCAGAGAGCACGTCTTTCAGTGGACCAACAGAGGCTGTACTCCAACGACCCCGGGTGGCATTTGGCTCGCGACTGCCATTACACCAGGGCACGCGGACAGTGCCAGGGACAACACCGCACCCGACTCCAAGCTGGTACAGCCGCACACACCAACGGCCGCATCCCGTCGGGCACTTGTTTTGGACGGGCGCAGCGCCCTTCACCACCGCCGTTCCCGATGTAGCGAAACCCATCACCAGCCATCACGTGGCAACTGATCGTGGGTTGCGACCTTACAACTCCAACCCAGATCAATTGGCCGGTTCCGTGACAACAAAAGGCCACGGACCCCAGCAATGCGAAGGAAGTTCCCGTCGTCATCGACCTTACGGGCTACCCCAGACCCTCAAGCCTTCAGCAGTTCTCGGGGCAGGCGGGCACTACACAACCGACCATCCACATGAAAGTGAACAGCAGACCAACGACCACCAGCAGACCGCACACCCCCGGCTCCGGGCCTCCGTCCCCTGGAGCAAATTGGTTCGCCAATGATTGGCGAAGGCGAGCGGAATGTTGCGGATTCGCAACTAAATGCAGCGGGGGGAATCTAGTACGTTCACCGTCTAGTACACCCCCCAACCAACATACTCACCACGCCTGCCAGCAACCAGCCGACAATGCGTCATCGCCGAGGGACGCCATCGAGCTGTCACACAAATTTGAATGTGACTAACGTCTTTCAGTCAGTCGCCCATAAGCTTCCATCCGTTGCAGCCAGTCTGCCTTCTTACATGGGTTGCCATTTATTCATTATTATTACAGTAAAATGTTTGTTAAACTAAGTATAAAATTAAGAAAGAAAATAAAATATAAAATAGTCACTGTTGGTTAAAGTAACCATTTTGTTTGCGTGCCCGTGGGAGTGCAAGTGAAACTCAAGGACTGCTGAAGGGAGTTCTGCCGCGTCATCCCCGATACCATCTCCCTGGTCGCCTCGTCTCCGTACCATCATTGGTGGCCGTTCGCTCGCCACCAATATATATATATATATATATATATATATATACATGTATATATATAAATAAATATATATATAAATAAATAAATATATATATATATGTATATATATATATATATATATATATATATATATATATATATATATATATATATATATATAATAAACAAAAAGTTTATATATATTCATATATATTGTGACGCATATGACAATCAATACTAGAATATTCTAGAAAGTCCGAAACAGAGCACTAAAATATTCTAGAAAGTACTGGAAAACTGGAGACTAGAAGCAATAAAAAATTCGAGACTATGGAACGGACAGAAACGAAACACCAAATCAGAATGAGGAAAAACGGTATAAATACGTCGCACGCAGATCGGGAAGTGAGTAATAAGTGAGAAGTAAGCAGAGTAAGCAAGCGAAAAGTCAAGAAATCGTTGTGTCGGGAAAAGTAACGGTTGTTATTAACAGACTAATAAAGTGTTTGCAAAGAATCGATTTAACGGCTCTGATTTATTAAAATAATTAATCCAGCGAGACCCAAGCTCGCTACAATTGGTGTCAGAAGTGGGATTAATTATTGGTGAAGTGAATAAGTCTGTGAAAGTGTGTTGTGACGATGTCAGATCGTCATTTGGAGGATCTTCGCGTTCCTGAGTTGAAGAAGGATCTTGAGGACCGGAATCTGGACAGCAGAGGACAGAAGCAAATTCTTCGACAGCGTCTGCAAGCAGCAATGGAGGAAGAGGGTATTGATGTCGACACATGTGTTTTTACGATTGGGCCAGACTGTCCGGATGGAGAAGAAACAGCGAGTCAAGATGGTGCCAATGTAACGGAGAAGAATTCGCCACCGTTGGACATTTCGGAGATGCTTTGTTGGAGACAACGGATAACAAAGTGTTCAGTTTTGCGGATGATAGTACGCTTGTTTTCTCCTTTTCGAGTGATCGGCCGATTAGTGCATCAACGTCGCACCAGCTGAGATGTAGACAGATTGACTCTCTGAATCAGGATCTGGATAAAGTCCTGCAGTGGGGAAAGGCCAATCTTGTCGACTTCAACGCAACGAAGACTCAGTATACAACATTCACAAAGAAAACTGGATCATCGGTTCCACAGCTGATGATGAATGGCCGGGCCCTCGAGGCTGGGGAAAGTTTGAAATTGCTCGGCATCACGGTCTGTGGGAATGTATCATGGCATAAACACATGTCGAGTACCGCCAGGTCAGCCTCAGGAAAACTGAGTTATCTTTTTAGAGCCAAGAAATATTTTACTCCGGCCTAACTTCTTCTCCTATATAAATCCCAAATTAGACCCGCACTCGAATATTGCTCTCATGTTTGGAGCTCGGCTCCTAAACATACCCTAGACCTACTTGAGAGCATACAGAGACGAGCGATCCGCCTGATCGGGGACTCGGCGTTGACGTCGGGACTACAGTCGCTATCACATCGAAGGCGCGTAGCCGACCTCTGTCTGTTTTACAGATATTATCACGGATGCTGTTCTTCGGAGATTCTTGGTATTGTTCCACGCAATTCGGTTTATATGCGCTCCACAAGACAATCCGACGGATCGCACCCGTTTGTGGTTCATCTCTCGACGGCGCGAACATCCCTGCATCAGAACTCGTTCCGTTACAGAGCGGGGAAGCTGTGGAACTCCCTTCCCACGGGAGTGTTCCCGGAGCGTTACAACCTGCAACTGTTCAAAAAGAACTGCAACAGTTATTTGATGGCATCTCGGGGCGCCCACTCGGCGCTATAGGTTCGCCTCTCTCGAGAGAAGTCAAATAAAAAAAATGCTCAGGATGACAAAATTGGACGCCCAAGCTACAGACATTAATACAAAACTGGACGCGCAAGCTACAGATATTAACTCAAAATTGGACACGCAAGGTGCAGATGTTAATGCAAAGTTGGACGCCCAAACGCAGTGGATGAAATGTAATTTTCAACACTTTAAGGAAGAAATTCCGTCAAAAATTCGAAACGAAGTAGAAAATCTGGAACTAAGAAATGAAGCTGAATTTAAGAAAGTCACCGATGAAATAACGCGAATCGAAAAGAGACTTGAGTGTGTTGAGAGAAATAAGACATCGCTTAGCAATCAACATGACTACAAAGACACAAGGATGCAACCGCCAACCTTCGATGGAGCGGGACCCTTCTCCGTATTTGTACGCCGCGGCCAATTATAATAAGTGGTCGGATGAGCAAAAGTCAACATCACTAATCTTGTCACTCCGCGGGGCGGCTGCAGAATTGCTACAAACCATACCAGCAGAGAAGCAAACAGATTTCCAAGCGGTAAGAGATGGCCTTGAAGCTAGGTATGGAGACAACCACATGCAGCAGGTCTACCGCATGCAACTGCGGAGCAGAACGCAGAAACTTGGGAAAAAATCTTCAACAGTTGCAGGCAGACATTGAGCGATTGGTAAACTTGTCTTATTCAAATATGACTAAAGAATTTCTGAACGGGGTAGCAATGGATGCATTTATAAACGCACTCCAAGATCGGGACTTGCAACAGGCTGTTCGTTTGGCGGGAAAGAAGACGACTAATGAAAAACTGACGTTCGCATTGGCATATGAATCTGCTAAACTGGCTACCAGGAGTACATATAGAGTGCGAGAAACGTCCGTCCAGGAATGTTCCTGCCAAAGAATCGGGCATGTACAACGGAGAACCCCGAGATCTGATATGAAGTGTTGGACATGCGGCGAAGTCGGCCACATCTCTGTTGACCGTAGGAAACGTCGACGAATGAATGAAACATCAAGTGAGAATTGTTGTTCATGCGCTAACCATAAGAGGAAACTATCAACGGACCAACCTGAAGCCAATAGGTCGGGAAACTTGTAAGGGCAGTTTTTACGGAGCGAAAGTCGCCTGGTGGAATGTACAGCCCCAGCATCGAAACTGTATCACAACTCCAACGGGATAACCAAAGTTTGGTTATAACTACGATTGTTAATGGAAGGACAACAACAGTGACAATCGACACTGGAGCAACGAGATCCATAATTCGGCCGGATGTCGTGGGCCAAATTGCCATTAATAAAAATAGAAGATACGCTTTGACGACTGCCACAGGAGAATGTTCTACAGTCTACGGAGAAGTCGAGAGCATAATAGTGCTGGGCAATATTTCCATCCCCACCAATTTTTGGTTGCCGATATTACGGACGAATGCATTCTTGGAATGGATTTCATGAAGGAGCATCAAGTTGTTTTAGATATCGGGCAAAGAACACTGCGAATTGGCAACTTGGAGGTTGCTATTACACTGCAGGACGTGAGGAGGATGAGATCCCAGCTCGTTCAGACTCGGTAATTTGGACCAGTCTCGAAAGTGATCCCGGTGACAATCGATTTTACATCACCGATGCCGCTCAAGATCAGCGTAAGGGGAACATCCTTGTTGGGAAAGCCGATATCGACGCGAAGAAGCACATCGTATCCGTCAGAGTACTAAATGCGTCCGAGGAGTCGATCACAATAAGAAAAGGAGAGGTAATCGCAGAATGTGCACCCGTACCAATGATAACCTCAATTCAGACAAGGGGAGACGACCATTCAATTCAAAACCCCACTGGTACATCCTCTGTGGTTAACAGGTTGATGTCCCAGAAAATCGGAGTGACAGACAGAGAAAAGGCAAGCGTAAAATCACTCCTGAATGATTTTTCTGATATTTTTGTGACAGGAAATGATAAATTTGGACGCAGCGGTATAGTTAAACATCGCATTGACACGGGTGAGTCAAGACCTATAAGGCAGCCACTTCGTCGACTACCGTTGGCCAAACAAGCAGAAGTCGGCATCATGATTCGAGAGATGGAAGAGCAAGGAGTCATCGAGAAATCATCGAGCCCATGGGCTTCGCCGGTAGTGCTCGTCAAGAAGAAAAATGGGAGAATTAGATTTTGTGTCTACCGCCGGCTAAACGACGTTACGAAGAAAGACAGTTCTCCACTTCCTCGAATCGACGACACACTAGATACCCTTTCTGAAGCTCATTGGTTTTCAACATTGGACCTAAAAAGCGGTTACTGGCAAGTGGAAGTGAAGGAAGAGGACAAGGAGAAGACAGCGTTTACTACCGGAAACGGACTTTATCAATTCAACGTGATGCCTTTTGGATTGTGTAATGCTCCAGCCACGTTTGAACGATTAATGGAGAGTGTTCTACGGGGACTTACATGGAAGACGTGTCTTGTGTACTTGAACGATATCATCGTTGTTGGAAGGAATTTACCAGAACACATCAATAATCTGCGCTCCGTCTTCGAACGACTAAGACAGGCCAACTTAAAGCTCAATTCGAAGAAATGTGAACGCTTCCAAAGGAGAGTAAAATTCCTGGGACACATCGTTTCATCTTCAGGAGTTCAAACAGATCCTGATAAGATAGCAGCTGTCCACGAGTGGCCTACTCCAGAAGATAAGCAACAGTTAAAAAGCTTTATGGGATTAGCCACATATAACCGACGGTTTGTTAAAGGTTTCGCCAATGTGGCTTAAACCCTACACGAACTAACGGGTAAAGTCAAGAAATTCAATTGGACAGAAAAGTGTGAGGCAGCATTCAACACATTGAAGGCCGAGTTATGTAAGACTCCAACATTGGCATTCCCAAGATCGGATTGTCTATTTATATTGGATACTGATGGAAGTAACACAGGAATCGGAGCAGTGTTGTCACAGGAAGTCGATGGTAAAGAGAGAGTTGTCGCATATTATAGTCGAGTTCTATCTAAGCCAGAGAGAAACTACTGCGCAACAAGAAAGGAACTGCTGGCTGCCGTAGAAGCCGTTAAGAATTTCCATAAGTACCTCTACGGACGTCGATTCCACCTTCGGACGGATCATTCCGCCCTGAAATGGTTGTTGAATTTTAAGAATCCGGAAGGACAAATAGCTCGATGGATCAAACGTATGATTTCCAAATTTCCCACCGTCAAGGGAAGATGCATAATAACGCTGATGCTCTTTCAAGAAGACCATGTAAGCCAGATTGTAAACATTGTCATAGAGCGGACGAGAAAGAAGAGGCGAAATGTATAAGTAGAAGTAAAAGATGGGCGGACGAGTGATGCTTTACGGCAGCTCAACTTCGGGATGAAGATATGTCGCTAATGCTGGAACACAAAGGTTTCGCCAATGTGGCTTAAACCCTACACGAACTAACGGGTAAAGTCAAGAAATTCAATTGGACAGAAAAGTGTGAGGCAGCATTCAACACATTGAAGGCCGAGTTATGTAAGACTCCAACATTGGCATTCCCAAGATCGGATTGTCTATTTATATTGGATACTGATGGAAGTAACACAGGAATCGGAGCAGTGTTGTCACAGGAAGTCGATGGTAAAGAGAGAGTTGTCGCATATTATATTCGAGTTCTATCTAAGCCAGAGAGAAACTACTGCGCAACAAGAAAGGAACTGCTGGCTGCCGTAGAAGCCGTTAAGAATTTCCATAAGTACCTCTACGGACGTCGATTCCACCTTCGGACGGATCATTCCGCCCTGAAATGGTTGTTGAATTTTAAGAATCCGGAAGGACAAATAGCTCGATGGATCAAACGTATGATTTCCAAATTTCCCACCGTCAAGGGAAGATGCATAATAACGCTGATGCTCTTTCAAGAAGACCATGTAAGCCAGATTGTAAACATTGTCATAGAGCGGACGAGAAAGAAGAGGCGAAATGTATAAGTAGAAGTAAAAGATGGGCGGACGAGTGATGCTTTACGGCAGCTCAACTTCAGGATGAAGATATGTCGCTAATGCTGGAACACAAAGAAAAGAACGAGTGGCCAACTTGGAACAATATTTCCGACAAGAATGGAACATTTAAGGCATATTGGGCACAATGGAATTCCTTGCTGGTGGAAGATGGAATTCTAAAACGTAAATGGGAAGCCGCGGACGGAAAATCCCATCGAATGCAGATTCTAGTCCCACCATCAAAAGATAAGGATGTACTAAAAGAAATGCACGACGGGGACTCCGGTGGACATTTGGGAGTTAATAAGACACTTTCAAAATTACGATCTCTGTTCTACTGGATTCACATGAGAGATGACGTCAAGTCTTGGTGTAGGAAGTGCACAACTTGCACTGCGACCAAAGGACCAAGAGTAAAACCAAGGAGGCCTATGAAGCAGTACAACGTGGGTGCCCCTTTAGAGCAAATTGCGATTGATATCTCAGGACTATTTCCAAAAACCAACCACAACAACAAATACATGTTAGTTATCATGGATTACTTCAGCAAGTGGGTGGAAGTCCTTCCAATTCCCAACCAAGAAGCAACAGCCGTCATTGAGCAACTTATCAATAATTGGATCAGCAGATATAGAGTCCCCTGTGAGCTGCATTCCGATCAGGGCCGAAACTTCGAATCACAGATATTTCAAGGCATCCGTGCGGCACTGGCCGTAAGGAAAACCACGACCACACCCTTACATCCGCAGTCAGACGGAATGTTCGAAAAGTTCAACCGAACAATAAATGAGTATTTATCGAAGGTCGTTAGTGATCACCAACGAGATTGGGACAAATATGTATAAACCTTTCTCGTGAGTTATAGATCGGCTAATCACGAGAAGACGGGCCATTCTCCAGCAAGAATTATATTTGGACGAGAGATACGATTACCAGCCGATCTGCGATTCGGAATACCTCCAGACGGCATAGTTAAGACCGAAGACTATGTAGCCGAATGGAGAAATCACCTCGATGAGATTTATCATCTGGTTCGAAAGCAAATCAAGGTATCAAGTGACAGGATGAAAACAAGGTACGACATTAGAGCCAACGCATTCGGATTTAATGCAGGCGATAACGTGTGGCTTTATAACCCTCATCGGCAAAAAGGAAGGTCTCCGAAGTTGCAGCAAGATTGGGAAGGACCGTATGATTCTCACAAGAATTAACGACGTTGTCTATAGGATTCAGCAAAGACCGAACGCCAAGATGAAAGTGGTACATCGTGAGCGACTGCCACCTTTTGTTAACCCAGGAGACCAGTGAACTTATTTCTAGGCGGATGGCAGTGTGACGCATATGACAATCAGTACCAGAATATTCGAGAAAGTCCGAAACGAAGTACTAGAATATTCTAGAAAGTACTGGAAAACTGAAGACTATGAGCAGTAGAAAATTCAAGGTTATGGAACGGACGGAAACGAAACGCCCAATCAGAATGAGGAAACGGTATAAATACGTCGCACGCAGATCAAGGAGTAAGTAAGAAGAAGAAGTAAGAAGCAAGCAGTGAGTAAGAAGTAAGCAGTCAAAGACGCGATAACTATGGAAGCGACAAGTTAAGAAATCGTCAGGTGTACGGTAAAAGTAACGGTTGTTACATTAATTCAAAATCGATTTAACGGCTCTTATTCACCAAAAATAATTAATCCAGCGAACCCTAAGCTCGCTACAATATATATATATATATATATATATATATATATATATATATATATATATATATGTATATATATAGCGTTTGCGACGATAGTGAAGAGCGAGTGATTCGAACCGACGCTATCACGGTTAGAATCACTAAAAGATAGAATCAAAGCTCTTACCCATCAGGCCACTGCCGCTGGTGTGAATTTGATTTCTAAACTCAAATACATTCGACTAATGTGGTAATGGTATATTATTGCTATAGTATACGGCTTTAATGGATGTGCTTTTGGTGGTGTTGTTCTTTACTAGTCGTGTGTGTATCTGCTAGAAACGTCACATATATTATATATATATATATATATATATATATATATATATATATATATATATATATTGTGCTACGTGGGTATTTCACTAGACTACATGTCATCCGTTGATTTGTCTTTTAAATCTCTATTTGTTAACTTAAGAAAAGACGGCGGTTTTTTTTTTTTTTTTTTTTTACTAAAAATTGACGATAACTGTCTTATTGACATTAGCCGCATAAGAGCTCCATTGGTAGTTGCAGCATCTAATTTTATTTATTCAAACATAGTGTATTCATAGCAATTTGTCTATTCGTTGCAATTCTTGCAATTTTTCTGCTAGAGCTAACAATCCTTTATTTAATAAATTGATGCATGTGCTTTTAATTTTTTCTCTCTTAATTCAATTTTATACCAATATGGTGGAAACATCCAAAATTCCCCGCCGAAGGTTCTCAAATTATTATTTTGACAAAATAATATTTTACTTCAAAATTTTGAGTTTGAAACGAATATAACGACGTACGACAAACAGCAATAATCTCTCAGAGTAGTGCAGTTGATAAAATGGAAAAGGTGTGTGACTTCTGGTTTTGGTGGTCAGTGTAAAATAAATAATCAATTAGTAACCAACCTTAAGATATATATATATATATATAAATATATATATATATATATATGTATATATATATATGTGTATATATATATATATATATATATATATATATATATATATATATATATACAAGTTCCGTTAATTGTTAGCTAACTGTATATGCATTAAAAAACACACACGTACACGTCTTCCCAACGTGAAACACTTTTAATGAGGTAATTTCGATTATATTGTGACGCATATGACAATCAGTACTAGAATATTCGAGAAAGTCCGAAACAGAGTACTAGAATATTCTATAAAGTAATGGAAAACTGGAGACCGTGAACAGTAGAACATTCAAGACTATGGGACGGACGGAAACGAAACGCAGAACCAGAATAAGGAAACGGTATAAATACGTCGCTCATTATGGAAAATTTAACAAGCCTCAGGACTTGCTAAATAAGGCCAAGACCGGTTCCCGGTTGTAGTGTCGATGATGATGATGATGATGATGATGATAAATACGTCGCACACAGATCATGGAGAGGAGTAATAAGAAGTAGAAAGTGAAGCAAGCGATAAGTGTGAAGTAGAAAGTAATATGTAAGAAAGCGAGAGTAAAATACGCGATCAAAAAAAAAAAAGTGGGTGGCGAGAGGGCCGACTTTGGCGAGACAAGGACAGATGTGTCCTTCATCTTGTCTCTGGCTTCTGGTCATCTTGCGATATCCAGAATCACCCACATCCGTGAGGATGTTGGGCTCGGTCTCGAGATATCTGAAAAAGAAAAAGGGGGGGGGGGGGGGGGGGGGGGGGAGGTATCGGATGTTCTCTAACTACTTGATTGGAGGGATGGTGGGAAAGAAATCGTACAAGACCGGTAAAAAGTAAAATACGCGATAAGTGAAGATATCGTTAAGTGTACGGTAAAAAGTAACGGTTGTTATTAACGGACTAATAAAGTGTCACATTAATTCAAAATCGATTTAACGGCTCTTATTTATTTTAAATAATTAATCCAGCGAACCCTAAGCTCGCTACAATATTATACTTACTATAAATTTATCAGAGAATAAGTAATAAATAATTATAGTAGTTAGTTTATCTTAGCCATACCGCACTAGAGATTTTTCGGTAGATATTCACTCAAACTTTGAGTTGAAATACAAACTCAAGGGTACTAGAACGTATGGATTTCTCAGAAAACGTCATTTTGAATGGCAATTCTACATCGGCATTTTATGTCAGTGTTGCGCATCAAAAGCAAATGGCGAGAAACTGTCAACTTGAAGTTTAATGATAGCAAGTTAAAAAAAAGTTTTGAGTAGTAAATATGATGATTTTCGGTGAAACTTATTTAATAAATTCATTAAATTAAAGAAAGTTTTCCAATTAATGACAAACAAACTGATCGCGAAATACTTTAAATCGCGATGCGAGACAATCAACGCAGTATACACACTTGTTTTAACAGAAAATAATTCATATTAAAAATGGCTTCTAGTTGGCGTATAGGAAAAAGGAAATGTCGTGCCAAAGGTAAACACAATGTTGTAATGTGTTCATAGTGGAAACATAAATAATAATCAGTGCAATTAAAATATCGCGCACATTTGACTATTGAATAACACGGATATTATGAACATTTAATTAAATGCCGGTGTGCTAGACCAAGTGAATGACAATAGCATACATAGTTCTTTTATACACACATTTTTAATCATCAAATACTATCCGTAATTTTCCTACAAGTTACGTATTTATAGATTATCAGACTAAAATAGAACTTTGTCTAAGGGAAATTAGAAGAAAGAAAAAGTGAAATCTGCGTAAAGTGATAAAAAAAAGACCTTGGTCATGGGTGTCATCTATTGGAGTCGCTCGCGAAGTTACTTTAATTTTCAGAAAATACTAACAAACAGGAATTCCATGGTCGCATAGCGTCCCTTGACAACCTCCATAACGATCACGTCGAAAAGTTATTATTTGAAAATGATTCATTTTAGTTGTCTTATTTTTGGAAATGTGAAGTGTTACAACACGTAATATTGAGAAAGTCTTAGCGTTGTTAAATGTTTATCTTTAAAAATCAATCAAGCTATTGGTGTTTGTTATGCGATCTCCAGAAGCATAAATTTCTCAGTTGCATTTCAGGAGTTTCCCATCAAATACAATATGTCACAGGAGTGATGCAATGCGCCTTTTTTTTGTTGGTTTATAAGTATAAGCCATTCCATATTATGTTGGTGCTGCGTATTTAAGTACTGTTAGTACGTACAAATATTTTCCTGTCTCATGTTTTCTTCAGCGAATGTGGTGGGGAATCATTTAGGGGGCGTGATTTAATTAGGGCAACGACTGTCTTGTTGGTAAATAGTAAGATGGAACTACGTAATAGTTGTGTCTATCATGTGACTCACAATTCCAAGTTAGGAAATTGTCTTACCGAAACTATTTGAGCGTTTTTTATTTTGTTTATCGCATTTATTGTGGAAATGCCATCCCTAGAAAAATTCCATTGTGATGATTAGGATAGGAAACTTGCTTGGACTTCACTACCCCCTCTTGCTTGTAAATGTCAATTTAATAGAAATTGCTTTTATAGCATTTATTATACTGTAATGCATGTTTCAACTAAAATATATTTTAAATAGCTTGGACTGGCAAACCGCCGTTCCTTGGAGCGACAAGCGGAATCTCTAGTTTGCAAAGCCACATTTGTTTCATATTGTGTAAGCAATATTTATGATAAATATATTTCAGCATGGTAATCTAAAATATTTTTTATAATTAAAATTTATCCCACAATTTTTGTTTGTCTCTTATTGTATTTTTATTTGATTAAATTGACATCTAATTCTATTCTATATCAGTTGGTTACACAGGAATTGTATCACCATATGTACTCTAAATGAATATCCTCCCAGGGGTATTGTTTGGGAATTTGGTTGAGCAACTTCCCGGAAGGCACAATCATGAAATGCATTTGAAGATACGCATTTCATGATGTTATCATTTCAGGGAAGTGTTTAGCGCACAGTATTTTATTTTTTTATTTTTTTTTTTTTATTAGACTTCTCTCGGGAGAGGCGAACCTATAGCACCGAGTGGGCGCCCCGAGATGCCATCAAATAACTGTTGCAGTTCTTTTTGAACAGTTGCAGGTTGTAACGTTCCGGGAACACTCGCGTGGGAAGGGAGTTCCACAGCTTCCCCGCTCTGTAGCGGAACGAGTTCTGATGTAGGGATGTTCGCGCCGTTGGGAGATGAACCACAAACGGGTGCGATCCGTCGGATTGTCTTGTGGAGCGCATATAAGCCGAATTGCGCGAAACAATACCACGAATCTCCGAAGAACAGTACCCGTGATAATATCTGTAAAATAGACAGAGGTCGGCTACGCGCCTCCGATGTGATAGCGACTGTAGTCCCGACGTCAGCGCCGAGTCGCCGATCAGGCGGATCGCTCGTCTCTGTATGCTCTCAAGTAGGTCGAGGGTATGTTTAGGAGCCGAGCTCCAAACATGAGACCAATATTCGTGCGCGGGTCTAATTTGGGATTTATATAGGAGAAGAAGTTTGGCCGGAGTAAAATATTTCTTGGCTCTAAAAAGATAACTCAGTTTTCCTGAGGCTGACCTGGCGATGTTCGACACGTGTTTATGCCATGATACATTCCCACAGACCGTGACGCCGAGCAATTTCAAACTTTCCCCAGCATCGAGGGCCCAGCTGTGGAACCGATGATCCACCTTTCCTTGTGAATGTTGTACATTGTGTCTTCGCTGCATTGAAGTCGACAAGATTGGCCCTTCCCCACTGCAGGACCCTATCTAGATCTTGATACAGAAAGTCAATCTATCTACATCTCATCTGATACGACGCAGATGCACCAATCGGCCGAACACTCGAAAAGGAGGAAACAAGCGTACTATCATCCGCAAAACTGAACACTTTGTTATCCGTTGTCTCCAACAAATCATTTATGTGAAGCAAGAACAAGGTTGGAGCCAAAATAGAACCTTGGGGCACCCCCGAATTAACAGGATACAGATCTGAACACTCGCCGTCCACAACAACCCGGATCGATCGTTTCTCGAGGAAGCTCCTCGTCCAGTCGCAAAGCTGTTGGGAAAGTCCATATGAACGAAGCAATGCCCCGTGTCAGACGCGGTCAAAAGCCTTGGAGATATCCAATGCGACCGCCCTTGAGTCACCATGCCGTTCAATCGCAAATGTCCATATATCGGTTATAAGTGTCAAAAGGTTTCTCGTGGACCGCCTGCCACGGAATCCGTATTGACGATCATTCAGGAGTCCGTTGCACTCCAAATACTTAACCAACTCTGTATTGATGACTTTTTCCATTACCTTAGATAAAATAGACAGTAATGCTATCGGACGGTAATTTTGTGGGAGACACTTTTTTCCCGTCTTTGGGATTGGCTGAACTCGAGCGATTTTCCAGCAGGCAGGAAAGGTCGTCCGTGCATAAGATAAGCGGAAGAGTCTGCCAAGAACCGGCGATAGTTCTGGAGCACAGTTCTTAAGGACTATTGCTGATATTCCGTCCGGGCCGGTTGCCTTCCTACAATCCAGTTCACGTAGAATGCGTTGAATAGTGCGCGGACGAAATCTTACATCCCGCATGGAAGACTGTACCGGCGAGACCACAGGTGGGTCCAAAAGGCCAGGATCGAGGTTTGAATTCGCCGAAAATAAATTTGCGAATACATTAGCTTTATCCCTTGAATTCGTGACTAACGTCCCGCTGTCTGTCACCAACGGAGGGAAAAAAGAGGATGCAAAGTTACCGCTGACAGCTTTTGCCATTGACCAGAAGGAGCGCGAATCAGTTGGGCACCGAAGGAGCCTATTGATCACCTTGTCGTTGTGAGCCTTCTTCGCGGTATCAATCGCTTGGTTGCACGAGTTTCTGATTCTAACAAAATTCGTTCTGTTAACATCGGTGGGATTGGAGCGCCATTGCTTAAAAGCTCTATTTTTTGCCGCTGTAATCAGCTCACATTTTTTGTCAAACCAAGGTTTATCAGACGAACTTCGTTTGATGGAATGTGGAATATACATCTCCATCCCCAGAAGAATAATCTCTGATACCGACTCCGCGCATGCGTTAACATCGGAGTTTCCGAAGCACACCTCGGACCACGGAAAGGATGCGAAGAAGTCTCGCAAATCGTCCCAGTTAGCGGCCCCATACTTCCATACATGGCGAAGCTGCCTAGGGCGGTTGCTTGCTTGGTATGCAAGTGCTTGCGCGACAGATACCAAGCAGTGATCTGAGTTTCCCAGTGGCGCAGAAACCTCCACGGTATAAATACTCGGTTCGGATGTTCGCATAATCGCCCCGGGCATCCGGCACTCGCGTTGGCTCCCCCACGAGTTGAGTCAAGTTGTGGCTTACAGCAAACATCTCCGCCAGCCTCCCAGCCTCGTCGGTTCTGTTAGAATGTTACAACCAGCCGGAATTGTGCACATTTAAATCACCAATGACAACAATTTCAGAAGCTGGGTGGTTGATCTGTATCCAGTCGACGGTATATGAAAGACGTTCGAAAAATGTCGCCGGTCGATCGTCATTCGGGGAGCGGTAAAGACAACAAAGAAATTTAACGGAATTCCTCAGCACGACCCTCAACCATATGATGTCCATATTATTGGGTTCCAACGCCTCCATCCTCTGGCAAGCCAGAATGGACCGCGCGAAGACGCAGACTCCGCCCTTAAAACGGAATCTCGAATGTAAGTCGTATCCTGAGCAACGAAGATATGTCGAATCAGTTGACGAATCGACCTGGGTCTCAGTTAGGGCACGGATATCAGGTTTCGTTGTTTGTAAATATTGGTGGACGGCGTTTACATTGGTATTGGTGAAACCGATGCCCCTGATGCTACAAAATGCCGTCACCAGTCGAGTGTGGGCCGAGCCTCGAGAGCGATAAGGTTCATACTATGACACACCCTTTGTGGAAAACTAATTTGGTTGAGGCTTAATAGGAATTGGGCGAGAGTAGTGATTTAGGATCACTACAATATAGTCTTGTGGGGGATTTGGTCTGTGCACCGACGTACGGCGCGTGGTTCACGTTATGCCCAACGATGTTCCGACGAAGATTGTTCACCAAAAGGAATAAAACATAAATGAAAACTCACTGGGAAAGTTCTATTGTTAATGTTTTTTTATTTCCTTTTCCTTTTTCTCTTTCTGGTATTAAGTTTATCTTATCTGTATGCTTAAAAACGTGTATTAATTTCGTTAATTATGGATCATTACACAGGGTCGCTTTCCTCCTTGATCTTGTTTCACGGAAAAACTAACTTAATTAATATTGTTTGAGTATTACGGATCACGATCATCGGTTGCTTGACAATGTCTTTTCAAATCCTTCTATCTTTCCACGGCACACCAACCGGGGGGGAACAAAAACTAGATTCGGCAGCTCAGCACAACTCTCTGGGTTTGGTAAAAGGCGACTTCTCTCCCCGAGGGATGAAATTTGACTTCGGCAGCATTGGGGATATTTAATTCTTTCTTGGGTATATTCACGACACTGTCTGTCGCTTTATTAATTGGTTGTAATTCACGTACATTTAACACAGGACGGATGCGGGATCAAGGGTTTAACTTGGTAAGGACTGTTTTTGGCACCCGCGCAGAGACCTTGCTCTAATAGAGGTGTGTGACCTTCCGTGGTTACGACTCGACTGACTAAAATGGGCGAGAATCCATTCATGGCGCCGCGTCAGTGGAGTCATCGCCAAGTAAAACTCACTGCGACTTACTAAGAACTTAAAAAGGGTTGCTATGTGTGCGTAGAGGATTTAGTTCCAAAGAATGACTGCCGTACAGGCTGAATTGGATTCCTCTGTCGCTATGTATACGGACAAATCGGTTTCGGAAACATAACCGAGTATGGGCATGAACTGTCGGTTAGACAAAGGGACATGGGTCTCGGTCGTTGCTATGGTTGTTTCGTGGAAATGCAACGCACCGTGCTGGTGGCTTACCAGTAAGGAGAACTGGAATTATTCCAGATGGTTTAGGTAGGACGGGAGCCGAAATGGTTTTCGGAGAAGCTAAATGTTGCTGGCTACGAGCGAGGGAAATGGTTTAAGCAGGAAGTGCGCCGGAATGACTTTCGGGGGAAATTGATGCTGCTTGGTTGCAAGCGGGAAATATAGTTTAAGTAAGAAATTAACCGAAGTGGTTTTTGGGGAAAATTTATGCGGTTTGATATAGGTGAGGGAGATGATTTATATTCTGTTGTAGGTTTTGAAAATGCGTTTTATTACAGGTTGGGAAATAGATTCTGGGCGTATTGGGAAGTGTATTCTTTGCATGTTTGCGAATGTGCTATTGCAAGTTTAGGTCATGGTGGCGCGCTGTTAGCGGTCGAAGTTAGGTAGGAATTGTGGGTTGGTTCTCCGTGTGATATAGAGAACCCCCACAGTCTCGTCACCGAAGGTCTTCTGCAACTTTTTCAATATGTCTGCAGCAGAAATTTCACTACCCACGCATAATTGAATACAAATTATTTGCTCAATAAAATAACTCATTGTAAAAATCATCAATTTCATGTTTGGTGTACACAAAATAAAGACGTAACTATTTCGCAAATGAAGATATTGATACCAAATTTGGCACAACTTAGTTCTATCAATTAAAAAAAAAAACAAATTTGATACACACTGCAATTTAAACTGGAAATTCCGAATCATATTTGTGGACAGTACTATATATTAGGTGTACAAATAAGTTTCCGCCGTTTTCTATAAAAAATGAGGAATTTATTGTGAAAGAGCGGTACATTACGTTTTATTCAAAGTATTGTCCATTACTAGGCAATATTTTTTCCAATCTTTGTAGTAGTATTCGGATACCACGTCGAAAGAAATCGTCATATTTTGAGTATATCCACGAATCGACTCATTTTTTGGTATCTTCGTATGTTGTAAAGTGCTGCTCGGACAGATCCAAGTGCCATGGATGGAAATAAGTGATAATCAGAAGATCTGGTGAATACGGCGGGTGAGGTAGGACTTCCCAATGAAGTGTTTCCAAATAGTTTTTCACCGGCACTGCAACATGCAGACGAGCATTATCATGGAGAAGAATAATTTCGTCATGTCTGGGGTAGTAATGGGCGCATTTTTCCCTGAGTGCTCGGGTCAATCTCATTAATTGTGTTCGGCAGAGAACTCCAGTGATGGTTTCACTCGGTTTCAGCAATTCATAATACACGACACCAATCTGACCTCATCAAATATCGAGCATGAGTTTTTTCCACTGAATATTGGGTTTTGCTGTTGATGTTGAATCAAAGCCAGGTGGTCCCCATGACTTTCTCTTCCTTGGGTTATCGTAGTGGATCTATTTTTCATCCCCAGTATCTATACGATGCAAACAACTCCAAGCTGCATTTCACTTGTGCAAAGTCGGCGTTCAACGTTTCTTGGCTTCAGTAAACGAAATTCTGCAGAAGACACATTGGGAGCCTACCAATTGTTCACAATAAGGCAACTACTGGAAAAGTAGTGGGAATACAGAGAGACGGTTCACCAACTGTTCGTTGACTTCAAAAAAGCCTACGACTCAGTTGCAAGGCAAAGACTCTACCATATTGTAGTTGAGCTGGGAATCCCGAAAAAATATACCGCGCTCATTCAAATTTGCATGAACGAAAACAAAGGGCGAGTTAGAATAGAAAACCTCCTTTCAGCCCAATTTGAAATCCGGGATGGACAAAAACAGGGGGATGGCCTCTCACCATGTTTTTTTAACCTTGTGCCCGAGTATGTTATCAGAAAGGTACAAGACGACAACATTGCCGGATCATCCCCGAACGGGGACACACAAGTGTTCGCATATGCGGATGACATAGCCGTTCTGGGCGATAATCTAGAAACTGTAAGTAAAAACAGTGAAATCATCATGCGCGCGGCAGAAGAGGTGGACCTAAAAATAAGTGAAGACAAAACGAAATACGTGATTATGGCGAGAGCAGGTGGACCTCAGAGAACACACATAAACATCAGGGGCAAGATATTTGAAAATGTCAAAGAATTTAAATACCTGGGAACAATACTGGCGGCCAGTAACGAAATGTCGAAGGAAATTAACAAAAGACTACACTCCGGCAACGCTAGTTGGCATGCAGTCAGTAAACTACTGACATCCAAACAGGTATCACGGAATATAAAGCTCCGTGTCTATAGAACCATAATCATGCCGATTGTTCTATACGGATGCGAAACATGGGCTCTCACAAAACGGGAAGAAAACAAATCCCGCGTATTCGAGAATAAAGTTTTAAGGGGTATCTTTGGGAGCAAATATGACGAGGAGGCAGGACAATGGAGGAAACTCCACAACCACGAATTGGGAGAGCTATACCGCAAACCTACAATAGTGAGAGTATTCAAGTCGCGAAGATTAAGATGGGCCGGACACGTGGCGCGAATGGGCAACAACAGGACCGTGCATGGAATTCTTGACGGTAAGCCAACGGGAAAGAGACCGTCAGGGCGGCCGCGACAGAGATGGGAGGACAATGTTAGGTTGGACCTCGAAGAGATCGGATCAGATGGTCGAACGTGGAAGGCGAGCGCACGGGACAAGGAATAATGGCGGAGTCGAGTCGGTGAGGTCATGAACCTTCGGGTTCCTACAGGCCAATAAATAGTAATAGTAGCAGTAATAGTATGTTGATAGGTAAGGGAGGAAGTTTTTAATGCAGTTTCTTGTAGCCTTAACAAATTTGATGCTGGAGTAAATGAATGTATCATCAGCATAATTCAGCAGTACAACATTAGGAGATACGGGTTAAGGAATATCTGAGGTATATAGCAAATATAAGATTGGCCCTAAAATGGAGCCTTGGGGAACACCCGCGGTTATGTTGCGAGCTTCTGAGATGGAAGAATCTACTCTCACAACGAATTTTCTGTCAGAAAGATAAGAGACTAAGAGCTTTGGTTGTGTGGGAGTTTTTACTAAATAAATGGAGTGCATTTTGTACAGAAGCCCTGCAATCCAGACGCAATCAAACGCCTTTGAAATATCGAGAGATATGCACACAGTAGGGCTTTGGTGTTGGAGACCGGTTGTAACATCGTGTGTAAGTTTTAGTAGAGCATGACATGTGGATTTTCGCTTACGGAATCCGAACTGAGAGTAACGGATGAGAGCGTTCTCATTGGCAAATGAGAGAACATTTTGATAGATCTTGCGTTCAAGTATCTTACTTAATGTATTTAATAGGGATATTGGACGATAATTGCAAGGGTTATTACTACCACCGGGCTTCTTAATGGGAATTACTACCGCAGTTTTCCAGTTTCTGGGAAGTGCGATGCATTAATTATATGATTAAGAAGAACGAGGATGGGAAGCAGATTCGGCGGGCGTAGCTTGTTAAATAGAAGGTGTGGGATCCATATAATCCAGTTGACTTTTTGTTATTTCCTGATCTTACGATCTCGGATAATTCGTCTGCAGTTAGAAAAGTTGTGGTGTCTAAGGGGTGTGAAGCAATGTTTGTGTTGTTAAATTCACTGATAAAAGGAGTAAAAGATGAGAATAATCTGTTTGAGAAGTATTCGTTCACGGTGTCCTCGAAGCCAGAAGTTGAGAGGGAATTATTTTGCTGATGAATCTTTGAGAAATGTCCATATCGGATTGGGCAATATTATTGCTAATTGGGTTGATGAGATGATCAATTCGGGGTTTATATTTACGATCAGTTAATTGATTGAGGTTTTTAAAAAGATCACGATTTGGTTTGATATTTTTAAGTGTGGAGATGTAGTTTTCATCGGCGAACTTTTTCAACTGCTCATTTATCAGAGTAGATAGGAGTTGGATCTGGCTTTTAATAAAGGGGCAGTATCTTGTATGAAGTTTTCGGCGGGGCTGCTTTTTAAAGCGCAATAATCTGGTTAGGATGCTGGGCAAAGGCTTTACTAAATAGTTGTGAGGAATGGTTATCGGGGTGTTATTGCTGAGAGCCTCCTTTACAATTTGTTCTATTCTTACAGATGCTTGATCAATTTCAGTAGGGAGTACGTTAGATGCTTCCGGGATATACAAGTTAGAGAAACTTATCGCTATGTCCCTAGTGGCATTTCTCCATTTTGTTTAGGAGAAATTTGGGACAGGGTTTGACGAGTAGAGTGAGTCGAGAGAGGGGATTTGGATCGTGGTGTGAACGGAACCATGATCAGAAGGAAATATAAAGGAGACTGTAGGTGACCCGCTGAGTGAACATCATCGGACTTGAGGAAGAAGTCGATTGTTGACTTGGCTGAGCTAGTGATACGAGTTGGCTGTAATGGGGAGTCAATGTATGTATATGGATAAGACGGAAGGAGGGCTACCAACTGGCGACCATATTTGTTGTATTTATTACCATTGAATGCTGTATGACGAGGATTCCAGTCTCCCCCGATTATAATTGGAGCGGGAATGGACTGTTGGATTATCTGAGAAATGTCAGAAGGGTGAATATAAATGGATGCTAAGACGAGCACTTTATTGTTCTCACAAAAAAGTTTAACTGCCGTGTATTTAATGCTGCATATATCATCATCATCATCGGCACTACAACCGGGATCCGGTCGTGGCCTTATTTAGCAAGTCTCGAGACTTGTTAAATTTTCCATAATAATTTATGTTTACGGGCAAGGTTATCGGCCTTGCGCCAGATCTTCTATTTTTTGGCACTACCAGGCTCTGGACGTCCTGGTCTACGCCATCCCTCCATCGCAGACAAGGTCTGCCGCGCTGTCTCCTTCCATACATTCTGCCACAAAGGACTTTACGGGCAGGTTCCTCTTCGCTCATTCGAGCTAGGTGCCCCGCCCACCGGAGTCTACCGAGCGTGTTTTTTCTTACAACATTAGCTTCAAGGTAGATTGCGTATAACTCATGGTTGTAGCGTCTCCAAAATCGTCCTCCCTCACATACAAGGCCAACAATTCTCCTTAAGACCTTCCTCTCGAACGCGGCTAAAAGTTCAGAGTGCCTTTTATTGAGCACCCAGGTCTCGGATCCACACATGAGTACTGGTAAGACCATGGTCTTGTACAGTAGTAGCTTGGATGTTCTGGATAAATTTCGGGATTTAAAGACCCTTGTTAGACCATAGTGTCGCAAGACTAATGACCTTGCCCGGAAAAAACAAATCATTATGGAAAATTTAATAACCCTCAGGACTTGCTAAATAAGGCCAAGACCGGTTCCCGGTTGTAGTGCCGATAATGATTATGATAGATCATAGTAGGCTTTGTTGGATTTGATCAGCCGTTCGCGTATTGTGTAATGGTCATGGATCCATCGGCGTTGGCGGTTTGTACTGTCTCTGGTTCCAGGCCTTGTGGATTTACCTTGCATTCATCGAGCTCGTGCTCCTCTGCGCATCTGCCGCAACGTCTTTGCTGATGGCATGAGACCGCCAAGTGTCCTGAGTCTTGGCATCGCTTACAATGAAGAATTTCTTGTTTGTGGGGCACCTCGATTGCGATTTTTTGGGTAAACAAATATTTAATTTGTTTAAGTTGATTGATGTCTTGATTAGGTGGGATTTGTATGATCCGGAGGTTTTTTACGTTGTTTGTCCTCATGTACGGTGTTTGGAAGTAGTCCAACTTATTAATCTTTATTTCTGGACATATCCTAGCGATTTCCAGTCCTAATTCTTCGTTGGTCCATTCTGGATTGATATCCCTTGTAAGAAAGGTAGCAGGTTTGCTATTCGGGTGTTGGAAGGTGAAGAACTGATATTGTTCCTCTAACACGTTTTTAACTGCTCTATCATGATCGCCTAATGATCTGACTGTTATGGAAGTCCTAGATCCTTTTGTATTTGTGCTGCAATTCCGGTGATCCAGGCTATTTTGCAGGGTTTGAATTATAACTTTGTGCTGGTCAAGTTTTTGATGTAGATTGGCGGGGGAATGAAAAAAGTAACAGATGGTCTGCTTTATATAAGCTAATTTTATTATTTTAAATTTAAGAAAAAAATATTTATTTCTCAGGCAGCTTGCCTGACCCTTTCTAATGATACAACAACCTAAGATTAAAATACAATTGAATTGGGAGGGCTATTTATAATACTACTTTCGTCTTGTTAGCAATTCAGCAATTCCGCTTGCCTGCTTGGTGATGAACTGCGTAAATACATATTTACGATATTGGTTATTATGATGGTTTGAAGTATTAAAAAAACCACAAATTTTGATAAAACATGTTTTTATTAAGTGTTGAATATGTGTGTAGCTTTACTTCACTTCAAATATTAAATATTTTTATACAAATTTTGCAGTTCTGGCAGAATCTGGGGAGTACTACCGCTTGGACCGACAAAAAACTCCAATAGAGAATGCGGTTGAAATCTACGAGCTATTATGTAATAAGGAAACGAAATACTCAAAACGTTTGTTTATTCTCAATGAGTTAGTTACCCTCTTAAAGGAAAACAAATCCTCACAGCTGGGTTTTACAACAGAAGAGTTTCTATACTGGTACAGCTAAATCCATTAAATTTCAGTTGTCGGCGATGATTACGATCTTCCCTTTTTTCAGTCTAAGTGCTTCCGTAATACATTCGCTTACCCAAGTAAGAGCAGCTGGACTGCGAGCTATTCGATATGTATTATTAACACCAAAGGACGTTAAGATATTTAATTCATTGCAATTACCCTACTTGGTTTGCCGGAGTATAGATGTGCTTTTGAAGAACGATGTAGAACGCGTTCAAGCTCTAAAACTGGTATAACAAATGGTGTAATATATTTCCATGATTTTAATCCATCAATTTTTACAGATTCGTAAGATATTAGCAATATCCCCAGAGGATATGAGTCCAGTCCTTTTGCGGTGCATAGTGTCACTAGCGGACACTGGTATAGAAGATAATGATAATATGTTCCGAGCCTGTTTGGCGACTATATGTGAATTTGGTATTTTAAATCCAACTTTAATGATTGTTTGTGGAGGTGTTGGTTCGCTAACAAGGAATGTGTTGGAATGTTATAATCCGCGGATTGCTGAAAGTTTATGTGGTGTACTGTTGTATTTGTTGGAGTGGCCGCATACAAGGAATATCTCAGGCATAAGACTGGACTGTTTGGCAGCGCCCTATTGTGACTTCACCTATCGTTTGGGAATTATGGACAAGAACAAGTAAGTCGTTTTATAAGCAATTAATTATATTTAATTACAATGGGAATTTTGAAACAGGGACGCACGTGAATTGAGATACACAAGCAGCCGACTTGCACTCCTCTCTGTACTGCGAAGTTGGGCTGGTACTTTGGAGTTCTGTAATCCTACTAGTCCATCCGGGCTTAGAGCGATAGTTAATGTTCTGTATTTGAATCAGTTGGAAGTGAGGGTGAGTTGTTTTTAAACCAATACCTATGTAGTTTACACTATCTAGTGACATCACAGACATATTATTAATCATCAACGTAAGCTGTCTGATGCATCTTGAATAGTCAAATTGGCAACTAAGGAATGATATGCTAATATACCATAAATGATGAATTGTGGCTGTTACAAGGAAATTTTCCTCGCTTAGTTAGTTTTCGTAAAGATTCCCGATGTCATTGGATTATGTACCTCTCGTCCCTTTAATTTTGAGATAGTAAAGCGCAATTTATTCCAATCATCATCATTCGGCACTACAACCGGGATCCGGTCTTGGCCTTTTTTAGCAAGTCCCGAGGCATGTTAAATTTTCTATAATTTGTTTTTCCGGGCAAGGTTATTAGCCTTGCGCCAAAATGTATTCCTATGCTCATCGCATAATTGGTGATCAATTTTTTATATAGAGAGTGCTAGTGTTCTTACTGAGTCTAGGTTTCAACCAATACATCCCTCTAGTTAGATAATCGTTTGGTTAGCGGGCCTCCAGTTTTACATGTCGGTCGATACTATTACTATTTATTAGCCTGTAGGAACTCGGAAATTCATGACCTCACCGACTCGACTCCGCCATAGTTCCCTGTCCTGTACACTCTCCTTCCACGCTTGACCATCTGATCCGATCTCCTCAAGGTGAAACATTACATTGTCCTCCCATCTCCTTCGCGGCCGTCCTGTCGGTCTCTTTCCCGTTGGCCTACCGTCAAGAATTCTACGCACGGTCCTCTCGTTGCCCATTCGCGCCGCATGTCCGGCCCACCTTAATCTTCGCGACCTGATTACTCTCACTATTGTAGGTTTGCGGTATAGTTCTTATAATTCGTGTTGTGGAGTTTCCTCCATTGTTCTGCCTCCTCGTCATATTTGCTCCCAAAGATACCCCTTAAAACTTTATTCTCGAATACGCGGAATTTGTTTTCTTCTCGTTTTGTGAGGGCCCATGTTTCGCATCCGTCTAGAACAATCGGCATGATTACGGTTCTATAGACATGGAGCTTTATTGTACGTGATAGCAGTTTGGATTTCAGTAGTTTACTGCCTGCGTGCCAACTAGCGTTACCGGAATGCAGTCTTTTGTCAATTTCCTTCGACATTTCGTTACTAGCCATCAGTATCGTTCCCAGATATTTAAATTCTTTAACTTTTTCGAATATCTTGTCTCTGACGTTTATGTGTGCTCCGTGGGGTCCACCTGCTCTCGCCGTAATCATGTATTTTGTTTTGTCTTCATTTATTTCTAGGCCCACCTCTTCTGCCGCTTACATGATGATTTCACAGTTTTTACTTACAGTTTTTAGGTTATCACCCAGAACGGCTATGTCATCCGCATATGCGAGCACTTGTGTGACCCCGTTCAGGGATGATCCAGCCATATTGTCGTCTTGTACCTTTCTGATAACATACTCGAGTACAAGGTTAAAAAGACGCGGTGAGAGGCCATCCCCCTGTTTTTGTCCATCCCGGATTTCAAATTGTGCTGAGAGGTGGATTTCTATTCTAACTCGCCCTTTGTTTTCGTTCATGCAAATTTGAATGAGGGCGCTAAATTTTTTCGTGATTCTCAGCTCAACTACAATATGGTAGAGTCTTTGCCTTGCAACTGAGTCGTAGGCTTTTTTGAAGTCAACGAACAGTTGGTGAATCGTCTCTCCGTATTCCCACTTCTTTTCCAGTAGTTGCTTCATTCTGAACATTTGGTCGATTGTTGATCGGTTCCTACGGAATCCCCATTGGTAGTCTGCCAGTATTTCTTCTGCGTACGGTGTGATTCCCGCCAGTATGACATTTGTTAGTATTTTGTATGTGGTTGGGAGCAATGATATTCCTCTGTAGTTTTCGCAGTCTGATTTGTCGCCTTTTTTGAAAATGGGAACGACTATTGAGGTTTTCTATTCTTCCGGAGTGACTTCCTTATCCCATATTGTTTTGATGAGCTGGTGGATCTTTCGAGCGGTTGCCCCCCCTCCATGCTTCACAAGCTCTGCCGGTATGCAGTCGACACCGGGAGCCTTGTTGTTTGTCAATCGATTTATTATTTCTACAACTTCGTTGAAAGATAGCTCTGGGATCAGAGGCTTGGCTGTATGTACGCTTGGTGCGTTTATTTGTGGTTGACGGGTGCGTACATTGAGCAGGTTTTCAAAATACTGCTTCCATCTTGTCATGATATTGTTTGTTCCCGTGACCAGACAGCCGTTTGCGTCTCAAATTATTTTGACTCTCCCTCGGTAGCCATTTCTAATTGAATTTATGCCGACATACATACCTCTGATGTTCTTTGCTCTGGCATTTTCTAGGATTTTTTCGATCCGAGTCTTCTCCCATTCGCGTTTTTTGCGATTGAAGAGTCTCATTGTCTTATTCCGTATTGTCGCGTATCTTTCTGCGTTGACTCCATCATATCTTTGTAAGTGGATCACTCTGAGGCGTTTACGTTCTTCGATCTTCGCCCTACCCTCATCGTCAAGCCAAAGTTTGGACTTAATTGTTTTCTTAAATCTTAATACCTTTTGGGCTGTTTGTTTGATTGTGTGTCTGATCGATGTCCATTTAGTGTCCACACTATTGTCTTCTTCTTCCTCACTGCTCCCATTCTCTAGGATGCTAAATTTATTCGTTAGTTCGTCTTGATATTCAGCCCTTTTGCGCAAGTCTTTTAGTTTATCAGTGTCGAACTTTTTGCTCGTCTCCCGTGATTGCTCATGTGGGTTTGCTGCGAACCGACTCCTGATTTTGCCCATCACTAGAAGATGATCGGAGTCGCAATCTGCTCCTCTATATGATCTTACGTCAAGGATATTCAAGTGGTGTCTTTTGTCTATGAGGAAGTGGTCTATTTGGTTACTCGTTACGCCGTCGGGTGATATCCATGTGGCTTTATGGATTTGCCTGTGCTTGAACATCGTGCTTTTCACTACCAGATCCTTTGACGCTGCGAACGTAATAATTCGTATTCCATTATCATTTGAAACGTCGTTTAGGCTTTCTTTACATATAGTTGATTGAAAGATATTTTCCGTTCCAATTTTCGTATTGAGGTCCCCGAGGAGGGTTTTAACATCAAATGATGAGATCCCACCAAATACTTCCCCTAGGGTCTCGGAGAACGTGTCCATCGTTTCTTCGTTGATAGATTCTGTTGGGGCGTGTACGTTTATAAATACATAATTGTACCATGGCCCCTGTATTTTTGGCACCGAATTATTTTAATTATTTGGTCATTAATAAATTTCAGATCATTTACATGGGGCGTAATCTTGAAGCCGGTTCCGAGGTTATGTGTATCGGTACCTCAACACGCCAGTGTAAACCCGTTGGTTTCGATTACTTGATGTGGGAATCGGACTTCCTCAAGCGCGACGATGTCCATTTTATATTGTTTCGCGTTTTCTACGACAGTCTGTATCGCGCCTGGTTTATATAACGTTCGAACATTCCACGTGCCGACGCGTTTAACCCCCTTTTTCCGTTTTTCCCTACGTCCACTGAGTCGGTGTTTTCTTGATGATTTGTTCCCTTATGGTAGTGTCGGCTCATCACACTTACGCCTACCGGGTTTTTCGTGAGATTATTTTTTGTATATTGATTATTCATTTTTGTTCCCACGAGACTTGGGGTTTCAAATAGTCCGCCACATCAGAGCCCCTCTTTAATATGGTAAGGTCTGCTTACTGCTCTGATTCGACCCGGTGACAGAGAGGCGCCGTTATAATACAGCCGGTATACCCCTGGCTGCAAACCATCCAGTGCGCACGGTGACGCGTAACACCATAGATTAGGGGTGGTAGATCTTTGTGTGTTACACTCGCTAGCCTGTCTGACATGGGTGGCCTACTGGAAGCGTATGCCTTCGTGAACACATAATCAGACAGAACATTCAATTTTTATTTGGTTCGGCTAAAGGACAGTTGTCTGTGTTTATTCTTTTGGTGAACTTAATGGTGTACTTCAAAAGAAGAATGATTTTTCGTGCATCAGCAATCGATTTTACTGTGATGCGGGTATATTGGGTAAATATTTGTAGAGATGGAGCACTATCACCAAGCAATGTATAAAATGTTTACCTTCTTTACTTATTTGGGTATACAATCGTTTTTTACTTATTTGTGTAATATAGGTCTCCGACTATCTGTTATTCTGGTTTCACAATAAGGTCATTTTATAGTGGTTAGCCATGTGCCATCTATGAAAAAGAAAAATGAATAAGATAAACATAATAATAAGAACATTAGATAATAATGGGCTAGATAAATAATAAGAATATTTTTTAGAAAGCAATATTGGATTTGCTATATGAATTACTTGGACTTCCGGAACCTATTTGGACAGACGAGTATTCGGTTGCGGTGGCAGCAGTAGATCCATCAGATTTTCAGGTAAGCTTCTCTAATTTAGTAGTTTTAATTTTTTTCTAATTGTAATTTTAATATTTTTAATTTATCTAGGATTCATGGCTGCTAAGTAATGGATTTGTTGCAATCGAAGGACGGTCTATTCTTCCTAGTCTTGCAAATCGTGTAGGTAACACCTGCGAACAACATTTAGCTTTGTTATTGTACTGCTTTTTAGAGACAGACTTACTAAATGCCCTCGTTGAGGTCATAGTGACTAGTGATACATTTATCTCAGTTCGTGCAACTGTTCTCATTGGTAAATTGACTGTATGTTTCAGGGAATGAATACCTTAATACGCTTATAATGTTATTTTTAAAGGAAAAATCCTTCATCTCATGCATACACATTTACCTGCTGATATATGTAGTACATACACAGCGTTACCCAGCCTTGTGTCTTACGCTGCACAGGGTAATCATTTAGCTACTGCTTCGATATATGCTTTACAAAATTATCATCAGATGCTGAGAAGTCGTCCCGTGTCTTGTAGTACATTTTTGGATAGCATCATCCAAGGAGGAGGTAATTTATAATGTTATTAGATGTATTGGTCATTTCTGTGTTTCTTTTTGTAAAATTGCATTGATAGAAAAGTTATGATATTGATAGCCTGGGCAGGGGGAGGTTTAGTAAAGGTATAAAAGTAAAGAAAAGGAGGAATGATTGTCATTGGTTCCTCAATGTTTCTTTTTTTGTTATTTTTCTTTAAAAAATATGTTTGACATTTATTGCTTGGTATTTTAGGGTCTTGCCGGGACGAGAGGTGATATCTCTGTTCGTCGGGAACTGGTCTGTAGCAGTTCCGTCAAACCCTACGGTCTACTTACCTGAAAAACCCCCATAACTACTACCCTACTCCCTTAAGTTTGCTAATGCAACAGTATTAGTACCTGTAAATGCTGCACGCATTTAAGAGATCAAATCTATGATCTTTAAGTCCCTGTAAAGAAAACTTACCTTCATGCATTCTCTTCGCATACCACTGCTCCTTAAGATTTCTTTATTAGCTTAACAGGAATTTCCAATCAATTTCGGCATATACGTCGCCAGTCAAATTTCCTTAGATGAATTCCTGTAAACAAAATAATTCGGATTGCATTCAATATAACCGTCATGACATGGACCATAAATATTGCGCCGTCTATTTTCCCAGCCGCGTCATGTACCTTTTCATACACATTGCCTGGCAACCTTTTTTGTTTGTCTTATCAATAAACAACCCAAGCAGCTGCATATAATTAGCGCTATAGACGCTGAAACCAAATTCTCCAGCATTTCCTAATGCAAATATGAACCCGGTTTCTACTGCAGCCAGAGATGCCATAAACAGTCAATTTGCTTTTAGCACCTTTTTCTCCCAACGTCGAAAATAGCGACGAGGCATCGTGTAAACAATGACCCGCATTACCAACGGCGCATTTGGTCATTTTTCCCTTTTGTCTTTGCCGCCTGCCTGTTTCGTTGTTCCACTGCTGTCAAGCACGTGTGAATAGCATCGATCTGAACGATCACCACACATACTACCATGACCTTTATCACAAGATCTGGTTTCCTATACCACCAAGAGAGACTTTACGTGTCTCTGCTGTTAGGTAAAAACGATATCCTTATTGGAGAGGATATCGGTTGAGTCATATTCCAACCTTCAAGGCGGTCGGGTCGCCGGCATCCACCGTACCGGCGCCGGTACGGTGTGGTATCTAAGAGTCGTGTCGAAGTGCTTAATCCATATTAAAATTAATTAAAACTAAGTCCGCACCGTGCGTGCTTTAATTACCAATAAAATAAAAGTTATAAATTACAAACGACAAGCCGCAAGTGTTTTCATTTGGTTTTACCTCTGGTGGACGGTATGCTGAGACGATGTACTTGTTTTGTTTCTTTTGGTGGACAGTGCATTTGACTTTCTTTCCCGCGGAACCTTAGTGACAATAAATTAGTGTGTTTAACTTTTCCTGTGTTAATGTCGCGGAGTTTCGCTTTGTGTTTCCCTCTCGGTGCGCCTGTTTTCCTCTCAGTAATATATTTGCATCGTACTTTTCGTTTCTGGGCGTCTATTGTTGTCAGTGTGTTTGGTGATTGTGATTGTTATTTTCGGCGGACTTCCTAACAATCGCGAAATTGTATCGGTGGAACAACTATGATGGAGGAAGAAGGGAATCTCGTGCCATTGTTAGGTACATACTTCTTCCCCACAGGTCAATGTTCAATTCTTGAACAACAATACAAGTTTTTGAGTACATTTGGTCCATGGTTTGCATTTTTGCTGTTTGCGATACAGTGTATAATTTTTTGCGTCGATTTTCCCTTTTGAGTTTTCCATTTTTTTTCGATTGATATGACATGATAGCTCGTAATCGAGCCGTATATTGGTTTGCGGTTTGACGATCTTGACTTTTTGGGGAATAGCATGGGCTGTCAACGCTTTAGTCCGTAAGTAAGTTTCCTTTCTTCATTGTGTCTCTGAGTCCAATAGTAAAATTGATGGTATATTAAATATATCAATAACCAAACAATAAGTTGAGAGAAAATAAAGAAGTCCGATCGCGTATTGCAATGCATGGGCTGTCAACGCTTTAGTCATGTTGCGTCAAATCGCAATACGTATTTTCGATGCGTCAAACGCCCAAATAACCATATCATTGGGAAATGCCCATTGGGCAAATAACAGCTTCCGGATAGAAATAAATTATCCTCTGTCCTTTGTAACAACACAGGTTACCCAGCCAACTCTAGAGATTGTCCTAAATACCTACAACTGAAACGTACATACAAAACCCCGCTAACTTTAGAGGTTGCCCTAAATAGCAACAACTAAAATCAAACTTGGAAGCCAGAAAAAAAAAACAAGTTAAGAAGAGAAACGAATGAAAACTCGTTCTTTCAACAACTTCGTGGCACTTAGTCTACGCTCAAATGGCTGGCGGTGTAAGGAATACACCAATCGTGGAACGATTACATCATCATCATCGGCACTACAACCGGCATCCGGTCTTGGCCTTATTTAACAAATTTCTCCACCGCTCTCGATTTCGAGCCGATGTCATCCAGTTTGGCACTCCCGGGCTCTAGGGGTCCTGGTCTACGCCATCCCTCCATCGCAGACAAGGTCTGCCGCGCTGTCTCCTTCCATATATCCTGCCACAAAGAGCTTTTCGGGGAGGCTCCTCTTCGCTCATTCGAGCTAGGTGTCCCGCCCACCGGAGTCTACCGATCTTGATTTTTCTTACAACATTAGATTCAAGGTAGATTGCGTACAACTCATGGTTGTAGCGTCTCCGGAATCGTCCTCCCTCACATACGGGCCAACAATTCTCCTTAAGACCTTCCTCTCGAACGCGGCTAAAAGTTCAGAGTGCCTTTTATTGAGCACCCAGGTCTCGGATCCACACATGAGTACTGGTAAGACCATGGTCTTGGATGGTAGTAGCTTGGATGTTCTGGATAGGCTTTGTTGGATTTGATCTCAGCCGTTCGCGTATTTCTTCTTCCATATTGTTATCCGCTGATACTATTGATCCAAAGTAGGTAAAGGATCGCACTACTTCAAATTCGTGCTCCACTACCCTGATAGTTTGACTAACGTTAGGTCTTCTCTTCGCAGAAGTTGTCACCATGTACTTAGTTTTCCCTCTTCAATGTGCAGTCCCAGTTTTTGTGTCGCCTGCTTGATCTGGGTGAAGGAGTCCTGTACAGCCGAATCGGATCTACCGATGATGTCGTTGTCATTTGGGTAGGCAAGTATCTGGCTGGACTTGGTGATAATAGTCCCTCTAGTTGTGACGTCAGAGTCACGGATTGCTTTCTCCAACGCCAGGTTGAAGAGGAAGTAGGCCAGCCGTCCCTTTGTCGGAGTCCATTAAAGATGTTTATTGGTTTGGACAGCAATCCCGCTCTTTTTACTTGACTAGTTACGTTGGTCATGGTCAACCTACAAAGTCGTATCAATTTGTTTGGAATGCCGAACTCTCTCATTATATAGTTCTACCATGGCTTTGCTGTCGTAGGCGGCCTTAAAGTCTATAAATAGATATCGGATATTAAATTCCAGACATTTTTCCATCGCCTGCCTAAGGGTAAATATCTGATCAATCACTGATTTGCCTGGGATGAAGCCACAGTGATATTGACCAATGATGACTTTAGTGTATGGGGCTATCCGATCTTGTAGGATAGAGGAGAGTATCATATAAGCGGTACCCAACAATGATATACCCCTATAGTTGCTGCACAGTGTGATATCTCTCTTCTTATGTATGGGGCAAATTATTCCACGACGCCAATCTTCCGGCATCTCCTCTTGCTCCCATACGTGCACCACGATCTCATGAATTCCGTGATGTAACGCTGTCCCTCCTTGTTTGATCAGCTCAGCTGGTATGATATCAGCTACGTGGGCTTTATTTGATTTGAGCTATCTTATGGCTTTTAATGTTTCCTCAATGCTTGGTGGTGGCAGCATTTGGTCTTGATTTTGCATTGGTGGAGCTCCAATTCTTCTGTGAGCTAACAATTTAGCAATTCATTGAAGTGCTCTTCCCATCGCTCCAAAATGCCTTCAGGATCGGTGATCAGATTGCCCTCTTTATCCTTGCAGTTAGTGCAGCGTGATGTGTACCGCGTCATACTGCGAATTATTTGGTAGAACTTCCGCGCCTGGTGCGGACCTCGCTCTCTACTTTTCTCTATTTTCCAGACAAGTTTTTTCCCAGTAATTTTTCTTTTGTCTGTGAAGTCTTTTTTCAAATTTTCTGAGCTCTTGGTATTTCTCCTCGCGTACCCGCGTCCTATGAGACTGCTGCATTGCCCGGTATGCAGCATTCTTACGTTCAGTCGCTAGTTTGCACTCCTCATCAAACCAGTCGCTCCGATCTCTACGACTACTGTCTAAGATGGAGTTGGCAGTACTAATAACAGTATTCTTAAGGCGTGTCCATTTCTCTTCTACGCCCGGCATTCTGGCCCCAGGACTTACTCTCCCTCCGTCGAGCTCTTCGAGTACTAGCGCCTGACCAAAAGTGTTACTGGTATTTTCATTGGGTAGGGCAGCCCTCTTGATTCAAGTCTGATCCGCGGATGCAATACGTCTCCGTAAGGCAATCCGCGCTCGGAAAACTGTACCAACAAGATAGTGATCGGAGTCGACGTTGTCCCCTCGGTACGTTCGCACCGTCATCAGGCTCGAGGAGTGGCGGCGATCTATCAAGACGTGGTCAATTTGGTTGCGAGTGGCTCCATCAGGTGCTACCTAGGTGGCTTTGTGGATATCTTTACGCGGAAAGCTGGTACTCACAACGACCAAGTGTTTTGATGCTGCTAGTTCGATGACTCGTAGTCCATTGTCATTAGTGTTCTCATGCAAACTATGGGAACCTGCGTAGTACCTGAAAACCGGCTCCCGACCTATTTTCGCGTTCAAATCACCAAGAACGATTTTTACATCGTATCTTGAATGTTATCAGAAAGGTACAAGACGACAACATGGCCGGATCATCCCTAAACAGGGTCACACAAGTGCTCGCGTATGCGGATGACATCGCCGTTCTGGGCGATAATCTCGAAACTATAAGTAAAAACTGTGAAATCATCATGCGCGCGGCAGAAGAGGTGGACCTAGAAATAAGTGAAGCCAAAACGAAATACGTGATTATGGCGAGAGCAGGTGGACCTCAGAGAACACACATAAACATAAGGGGCAAGATATTTGAAATTGTCAAAGAATTTAAATACCTGGGAACAATACTGGCGGCCAGTAACGAAATGTCGAAGGAAATTAACAAAAGACTACACTTCGGCAACGCTAGTTGGCATGCAGTCAGTAAACTGCTGAAATCCAAACTGCTATCACGGAATATAAAGCTCCGTGTCTATAGAACCATAATCATGCCGATTGCTCTATACGGATGCGAAACATGGGCCCTCTCAAAACGGGAAGAAAACAAATTCCGGGTATTCGAGAAGAAAGTCCTAAGGGGTATCTGTGGTGGCAAATATGACGGGGAGTCAGGACAATGGAGGAAACTCCACAACCACGAATTGGAAGAGCTGTGGCGGTTCATTCGAACGCCAATACTTATCTTCTCGCCTATGATGCGAAAACACCCCCCAAGCTTACAAAAACCTATAATACAGGTATTTTGGCAAGTACAGCTGAGCGCCATTACTTACCTGGCAATTAAGCATACAACTTCCACCTAAAGCGCATAGATCCTGCAAAGCATTTACGCACCTTCCAGTTATCTGCTTAAAATGTCTCCTAACCACGTAAGCAATATTCTCGCTAATTAATAGCACGAGCAACAAGAGACATTTTCCCCAAGGGCATGATTACACGAAACACAACATATGCCTAGAAAGCAATTCGTCGGTTGTATGTTGCATCATTAGATTTCCTAGTAAGAAATTATAAACGCAGCATACACCAAGAAAAACCATTCGGCGCTACTCAAATATACTTACCCTGCTACGCACGTGCGCGAAGATCATCGTATTCATCCCAAGACACAGCAAGTTAACCAACCAACGAAACTTGCTCTCCTATCTCGCGCCCAGACGTCGGAAGCAAATTCGGTGGCATTAAAACATGCACACAAGAATTCTGAGTAGGCCACCAGCAGAGGTACGACGACACAATCATCGTGTGCGCTGTGTACTTAATGTAAACATGCGGATGCCCTTTCAGGCTCAATGCCCAGCTGCAGATCATTGCTCATGGTGTTCCCCCTTATGGATTCGTTTGATCCACGGTCCGCATACTTGTGGACACACACACCATGAGCAACAGAGGCAAACATAATTTATGTTTCGCGCCCTTTGCGCTGGGATCAAGTGCTTAGGAAATCATCCCTTGTCGGTCACCGAAGCGATGGGTAAAATTTGCTATTCTGTCGTTTCGGTGGCAATCACCAATCGTAACCCTAATTCCGTGTAGGCAGGTCGGGTCCTCCACGTTAAATAAAGATTCGATATTCATCCACCGGAGGATGCGCACGCGCCTAGTGCAAACGTAATCTGTGTCTTAAGTGCCGTACGAATTATATTCATTCTTTTACTTAACCGAAGTTTAAGTGCTGTACAAATTATAATCATTCTTTTACTTAACCGAAGTTTAAGTGCTGTACAAAGTATAACCATTCTTTTACTTAACCGAAGTTTAAGTGCTGTACAAATTATAATCATTCTATTACTTAACCGAAGTTTAACCATTCTTTTACTTAACCGAAGTTTAAGTACTGTACAAATTATAATCATTCATTTACTTAAACGAACTCGAAGGAAGTTCCAATCGTATTATTTTGTTTGTTATTCTAACATAAGCGAACTCGATGTGTATTTTAATTTATAAATTATCGTAATAAAATATACATTTTACGGAGTTTGAACTAAAACAGAAAGGAAGTGGAGTCATTGTTATTTCGTTCGTGTGTGCCTTGATGATCTGGGCAGGGACCAACCTCGGCATCCTAGTTTCAGCGTCAGTGATCCCCTACCAGAGAGCTGGGAAGGCTTGGTGAACCCGTGCACCAGACGGCATAATAACCAAGCCCCATAATAAATCCCCACAGCTATACCGCAAACCTACAATAGTGAGAGTAATCAAGTCGCGAAGATTAAGATGGGCCGGACACGTGGCGCGAATGGGCAATGATAGGACCGTGCATGGAATTCTTGACGGTAAGCCAACGGAAAAGAGACCGACAGGACGGCCGCGACAGAGATGGGAGGACAATGTTCGGTTGGACCTCGAGGAGATCGGATCTGATGGTCAAGCGTGGAAGGAGAGCGCACGGGACAGGGAACAATGGCGGAATCGAGTCGGTGAGGTCATGAACTTTCGGGTTCCCACAGGCCAATAAATAGTAATAGTAATCTTGGGCAGGCATTGAGGGCGCGTTCGACGTTCTAGTTGTATTCTTCCTTTTCGTCGTCAGGGGACTCCTCTGTAGGTCCGTGAATGTTTATGAGGCTTATGTTCTTAAACTTGCTTCGCACGTGAAGAGTGCATAGCTTTTCGTTTATTGCATTAAAGCCGATAGTGGCAGGTTTCAGGTTTTGGCTGACTAGAAAGCCTACCCCGAGCACATGGTGTTTTGCATGACAGGCTGTAATAAATGTCATACTCGTTTCTTTTAATTACACATTACAAATTAATTGTAATGCTGTTATGTCAACCTTATATTCGGACAGGGCTTCGGCTAGCTGCTGTGCAGCTCGAGCTCTGTACAGTGAGCGGACGTTCCATGAGAAAATTCTTAAAAATCATTTAGCCATTTTCGTTTTCGTCGTGGTCGTCGTGTATCCGGTCCATATCCGAAGCTTGTTAAATTTTCCATAATAATTTGTATTTACGGGCACGGTTATTAGACTTGCGCCAACCTTTCTCAGGATGTCGCTGCATGCATTGGTTCACTACTTGGCGGATGCCAAAGTAGCTATCCAGGGGTGTCACGTGAAGACTGCATGTCAACTTGGATTGAACAGGGACAAGGATCGTCCTGGCCTTCGCCGGGTTGAAAGCGATAAGAGACCTTGCCCTGGGTGTTCGCTCCCATCCCCCCAAACACCGCTTCCAATTCACAAAAAGTCCGTCCGTATCCCAGTTGGTTTTCTCGCATAGCCATGTCATTTCTTTTGGAAGTTTTGCAATGTTTTATTTATTTTTATGTGAATATTAGTTTTAATTTCATTTAATATTTTAATTTATTTTCTTTAATAATTTAGTATTATCCTTTCCTTGATTTACCTTCCTTTTTTTCTTTTTAATTATCCCTTTGATTACCTCTTTATTCGTCCTTTTGTATTAATTTTTATTTTTGTTTTTTATCACTTACTTCTTGAACAGATTTTGGTTTGAATTGATTTATGATTATTGAGGAAGACTAACCGCTTTAAAAGAAGGTCTTCTTTTTTTTAGGTTTTTTACCAATTTTTTTTTTTTTTTTTGATTTTTAATTTTGCTATAGTTACTAATTATTTCTTATTTACGTGGCCGCCATGAATCTGTTGAAACTAGAACAGCATTAATTGCCGTTTTAGCACGGATACATCATAAAAATACAACTTTTAAAAGATGCGCTTTTTGACTTTGTCGTGCATTTAGAACTGTTCGGTTTTTTGCTTATGCTATGGGTGTGGTTCTTTGTAAACTTATGTAATAAAATATTTTGCATCGTCTTTCCTCTATCACGGCAACAAATAGTCATACGGAATACAAGGTCATTTTCAAAACGAAGCACAGAATGAAATTTGTTATTTTATCAATAAAATTATTTTTAATGCCATGCGATTTAATATAACATTTTTATTATATGCAGGATTAATTAATACGCGTCTATTTAAGCGGGAAATAAATAATTACGAAGGAAATAATGTAGGCGGAAACAATCCTACATTCCCCTTCGACAGTGTAGAAAGACACCGATTGGATTCAGTGTCTTCAAGTATTAGTGGAGCAGGAACTGATGAATCTCATTCAATGCCATCATCATCTATGAGAAGGTCGAGCTTTCAATTGAAAAAAAGAAAATTTACACAGTACTTTGAAAGTATTCGTGAATTTCATAGATTAGTTAAGGAATCGAATGTATTGTCATTGGCTGATGGCAATTCTTGGGATTGGGAAGTTGTTACAACAATTTTAAGGGTATGAAGAATATTTGATTTCATTTAATAAATACTAAATATTTTTAATGTTCCCATTTTAATTTTAGACTGATGCCATTGGCAAATTAGATGATACAAAAACCCGGTTTCTCAAAAGATTGGTACACTATTTTAAACCAAGTAGCAATAGATTTTCTCATCAAGACCTTGCGCACGGTAGAACAGTTCCATCATGTGTAACAGCTGGCATTGATTTAATTGATTGGCTTCTAGCTAGCGGCGAGGTGGAAAATGATTAATGTGCATATTTTAAATCAAATCAAATTATATGATTTTTCCTATCTTCTTCAGATTGAAAGTATGCGAATGCTCACAGATCTCTTCTCTGAAATAAGCCAACAGATACAAGCTATCACTACATCGAATCGAGTCCATGATTGCCTGTTCAGTCCTCAACATATGAGTAACACAATGTGCCAACAATATTTCCTATTTATTGGACGGATGTGCCGTCAAAAAGCTGGTATCCGTGTATTAAGTAACACAGCTATATTTAAAATGTAATTGTTTTTATGTTCAAAAATTCTAGATGAAGCCTTTTTAAATATCAAATGTTCCTTTTTTCGTTCGTTACTTGGTTTCCCAGGTTAACAGTTCTTGTAACCAATACAGACCACGTGTGCTATGTGAAACTGACTGTGTCTGCATTGGATTATAGCCTTGAATCTTGTACAAGAAAAATATTGGAAAAAGCCTTGACATCAGCTAAAACGCGAAGCGGTAGACTGTACTCCACACAATTCCTCCTAGTCTTGCTAAGATCAAAAATTCCAAATTTTGAAGTGTGGGGCATACCGTTGTTGATAAACCAAACAAAAGATAGTGAGAGGAGTATAGTGTTGTCTGCTCTTGAGACACTAGATGAAGCCTGCTATGACAAGGTTATTTTGACAAACTCTTATTTTAAGAACCTATAAAAATATGTCGATATATTGCAGAACTACTTAGAGGAAATAGTCAGTATATGGCCGAACTTTAAACAGTTAGGGGATGTAGGACGTCTTCTGATGTCCCGATATTATTCCATCTATCGAGGTCTTAATCATCGTAAGGCTAAAATTAAAGAGGAAATCGATTTCTGGAAGAATGGCTACAACAAAAGGTATATTTTAATAAATACTTACATTGATTGAATATTAAATGCTTTTCCCATGACACAGATACGTCTTACTTGTTGAAGCTGAGACACATTCAAGTTTAACATTGCTTGTTAAGAATGAGGATGGATTTTACAGTCGGCGAAACTGTTCAACACGTCCCATTGTTATACCTCCGTATATTCAGCCTCATCTTTATGGGCAGCTAGTACAAACTACTCAGGGAATATCGGCTTTGAATAGTTATGCGGATATACCAAATTTAGTTGACTTTATAAACAAAAGTAAGGTGACGGATGAAAATGATTGTCTCGAACTGAAGGCTGCACTCTGGGCCATAGGACATGCGTCTACTCATTCGAACGGAATTGAAATGTTTTTGGAAACCTACCCAAGGTGAATTTTTTGTTGTTGATATTTGAATGCGAATTCTTCACTACGATACTTTTGTCTTTTAGAATATATGAAAGAATCATTTTCTTAGCAACTAATGCGGATGTTTATTCTATACGCGCAACAGCTTATTGTGTCCTAGGATTAGTCGGCAGCACGAATGCTGGAGCAAACTGTCTATTTAAATTGAGTAAGTTAATGGTAAATGCCAATTATTCTGCAAACAATGACTGTAGTACACGTTTCATATTTGTCAAATTTGGTATACACTCGTTCGTTTTATTGTATGACTGTCTTTTTTGTGCTCGGAGGAAGAGGTAGAGAGTATGGAAAACATATTTATATGCTTTTTGTCAATACGTGTATTTTTTTTTTTTTTTTTGTTTGTATATTAGACTTCTCTCGGGAGAGGCGAACCTATAGCGCCGAGCGGGCGCCCCGAGGTGCCACCAAATACCCATTGTAGTTCTTTTTGAACAGTTGGAGGTTGTAACGCTCCGGGAACACTCGCGCGGGAAGGGAGTTCCACAGCCTCCCCGCTCTGTAACAAAACTAGTTTTGATGCAGGGATGTTTGCGCTGTCGGGAGATGAACCACAAACGGGTGCGATCCGTCGGATTGTCTTGTGGGGGGCATATAAACCAAATTGCTTGGAACAATACCACGAATCTCCGAAGAACAGTAACCGTGATAATATCTGTAAAATAGACAGAGGTCGGCTACGCGCCTCCGATGTGATAGCGACTGTAGTCCCGACGTCAACGCTGAGTCCCCGATCAGGTGGATCGCTAGTCTCTGTATGCTCTCAAGTAGGTCGAGGGTATGTTTAGGAGCCGAGCTCCAAACATGAGAGCAATATTCGTGCGCGGGTCTGATTTGGGATTTATATAGAAGAAGTTTGGCCGGAGTAAAATATGTCTTGTCTCTAAAAAGATAGCTTAGTTTTCCTGAGACTGACCTGGCGATGCTCGACACGTGTTTATGCCATGATACATTCCCACAGACCGTGACGCCGAGCAATTTCAAACTTTCCCCATCTTCGAGGGGCCGGCCATTCATCATCAGCTGTGGAACGGATGATCCACCTTTCCTTGTGAAAGTTGTACATTGTGTCTTCGCTGCATTGAAGTCGACGAGATTGGCCCTTCCCCACTGCAGGACCCTATCTAGATCCTGATACAGAAAGTCAATCTATCTATATCTCAGCTGATGCGACGCAGATGCACCAATCGGCCGAACACTCGAAAAGGAGGAAACAAGCGTACTATCATCGGCAAAACTGAACACTTTGTTATCCGTTGTTTCCAACAAATCATTTATGTAAAGCAAAAGCAAGGTTGGAGCCAAAATAGAACCTTGAGGCACCCCCGAATTAACAGGATACAGATCCGAACACTCGCCGTCCACAACCACCCGGATCGATCGATTCTCAAGGAAACAAAGCTGTTGGGAAAGTCCATATGAACCAAGTTTGCTCAGCAATGCCCCGTGCCAGACGCGGTCAAAAGCCTTGGAGATATCCAATGCGACCGCCTTTGACTCACCATGCCGCTCAATCGCAGATGTCCATATATCGATTATAAGTGTCAAAAGGTTTCTCGTGGACCGCCTGCCACGGAATCCGTATTGACAATCATTCAGAAGTCCGTTGCACTCCAAATACTTAACTAACTCTGTATTGATGACTTTTTCCATTACCTTAAATAAAATAGACAGTAATGCTATCGGACGATAATTTTGTGGGAGACAATTTTTTCCCGTCTTTGGGATTGGCTGAACTCGAGCGATTTTCCAACAGGCAGGAAAGGTCATCCGTGCATAAGATAAGCGGAAGAGTCTGCCAAGAACCGGCGATAGTTCTGGAGCACAGTTCTTAAGGACTATTGCTGGTATTCCGTCCGGGCCGTTTGCCTTCCTACAATCCAGTTCACGTAGAATGCGTTGAATAGTGCGCGGACGAAATCTCACATCCCGCATGGAAGACTGCACCGGCGCGATCACAAGTGGCTCCAAAAGACCGGGATCGAGGTTTGAATTCGCGAAAAATAAATTCGCGAACACATTAGCTTTACCTTTTGAATTCGTTACTAACGTCCCGCTGTCTGTCGCCAACGGAGGGAAAGAGGAGGATGCGAAGTTACCGCGGACAGCTTTTGCCATTGACCAGAAGGAGCGCGAACCAGTTGGGCACCGAAGGAGCTTATTGATCACCCTGTCGTTGTGAGCTTTCTTCGTGGTATCAATCGTCTGGTTGCACGCGTTTCTGATTCTAACAAAATTTGTTCTGTTAACATCGGTGGGATTGGTGCTCCATTGCTTAAAAGCTCTATTTTTGTAATCTGTAATCTGCTCGCAATTTTTATCAAACCCAGGTTTATCAGACGAAATTCGAATGTGGAATATACATCTCCATCCCCAGAAAAATAATCTCGGATACCGACTCTCCGCGCAAGCGTTAACATCGGAGTTTCCGAAGCACACCTCCGAACATGGAAAGGATGCGAAGAAATCTCGCAAATCGTCCCAGTTAGCAGCCCCATACTTCCGTACATCGCGAAGCTGCCTAGGCCGGTTATTCGCTTGATGTGCAAGTGCTTGCGCGATAGATACCAAGCAGCGATCTGGGTTTCCAAGTGGCGCAGAAACCTCTACGGTATAAATACTCGGTTCGGATATAAAAAACAGATCCAGGGTGTTCGCGTAATCGACTCGGGCATCCGGCACACGGCGCAGCTGAGTCCCCAATAAGTTTCACTGCTCGTTTTTGCATCCTGTCGAGCACATGTAGTGCAGTTTTGGATGCGCCTGACCAAATATGGGAGTTCAACTCCATTTTTGGGCGAATATACATACATTTGGCGAAGACATAGACGAGGTAACATTCATTATTTTATTATTTATAATAAACTATTATTCATTATTTTGTCACCGACAGAATCCTGCCATCCCCGCCAAATGTAATACCACCAAGGTATTACTTTTAGTTATTTATAGGTAAAGAAATAGGCATGAAACGTTGCGCCTGTGTTCTAACGACGCGATTGATCGACTTAAAGCTGAGTCCTCAATAAGTTTCACTGCTCGTTTTTGCATCCTGTCGAGCACGTGCAGTTTTGGATGCGCCTGACCAAATATGGGAGTTAAACTCCATTTTTGGACGAATATACATACATTTGGCTGCACTTTTCGCAGCTTCAAATATGTGGTCATTCGAGTTAAAAGTCGAATTAATTCGAGTGCCAAGGATTGATAGTTCCTTGGCTTCGTCGATGCAGGTGCCGTTCATAGACAGCATATTTTGGGGCTCGCCTTTGACGGCAAGAGGCAGCACTGAGTTTTTAGGGCATTGAATTCTACTCGGTTAGATAATTCCCACTGATATATCTTGTTGAGGTCTGAATTCAATGTATCAAGCATAAGTTGCTGGTTGGTAGTGACGTTCGTTAGTTTTTGATTGAATGCAGATAGCTGTGGAACTGGGACAAAAAGATAAATTTGAATTATTTAGGGTTTTTAATTTTTCGTTGATAAAAATTGAGTCAAAATGGAATTCATCGGAAAGTTGTTCCCAAAATTGGTATAGATTATTTTACACAATTTAGGTTGCAGGGGGCGTTGAGCGTTGTGCTCCCCTGTTCAGCTAGTTGGCTGTTGTTGATAGTTGTTGTTGTATCTGATGATGTTGAATGACAGTTATTGGTGTTACTGATACAGTCGATGTCTGGTGCTGTTGTATTGATATATTCGATTGGGTAGTAAAACACTGTGTAGCGTTCGTTCCCGATACTGAATTTACAATTATATTATTCGCGGACGTCGCTGTCAGTGATTGGCTGACCGTTGTGTTTCGTCGTTTTACGTTGTAGGGCAGGCCAGTGTTGTAGTGTTTTTATTGTATGTGGAGTACATGTGCTTGTTAAAACTTTTATATCGGTCCAACGTTTTTGGGGTGTTGCCTTTGGATTTATATTGGACGTGAATTTTTGTTGCAAATTACCGATTTTATAGTAAAAATTTAAAAGCCAATATTATTTTTCCGTAAATTTGTATTCAATCAAAATAGGATCCCTTGGCATCTATGACATTCTTCCAACGCGATACAAGGTCAAATATTCCTTTTTCGTAGAAGTGCTGACTTTTTGAGGCAATGAAGTCTTCAAAGGCTTTTACGACATCTTCTCGGTTCCGGAAGACCTTCTGCCGGCAAAATGAATCCAGATTGCGGAAAAGATGGTAGTCCGTTTGGGAAATATCAGGAGAGTACGGCGGATGCGGAAGTATTTCAAATCCCAACTGCAACAACTTGTGAGGTATGGGAGCATGCAAAAAGATCCACCAACTTGTGTCGACTCTAACAGATACACACACAATTCACAAGCAAAATAGTGAAGAGCACCGAACGAAAATTCGAATAAGAAATTACATCAGAGCCGTATATCATAGCGATAACAAAAATAATTCACATCAGTGGAGTATAGTGGAGTTTAAAAATCAAATTCTAAAATCGGCCAGTAGCCTGATGGGTAACGCTTAGGTACAATTTTTGGTGATTCAAACTGTCATAGCGTCAGTTCGAATCACACGTTCTTCTTCACTATTATTTCAAACGCTATAAATTTGTAATGCAATATGTCGATTTCTTCACAATATTTGGTAGCGTTTATCGTTTCTCCTGGTTGGACAAATGAAAAGTGGATTGGTCTATTGACCAACGCAGGTTGCTTTTCAGCCAATTTGGCATACAATATGTCGATTTCCTCACAATATTTGATACCGTTTATCGCTTCTCCTGATTGAAGAAATGGAAAGTGGATTGGTCCTTTCGAAGTCCACCAAATTGTCACCATAACCTTTTTTGGGTAAAGATCGGGCTTGGGTTGTGTTTTGGTTTTTCACCTGCATCCAACCACGGCCCAGGTTTTTTACGGTTATCATACCGAATCCAATTTTCATCACAGGTGACTATCCGGTGCAAAAACGGTTCAGTTTGGTTTCTTAATCTAAGTGATGCGCAGATTTCCAGGCGTCGTAGTTTTTGGGACTCGTTCAGTTCATGGGATACCCACTTATCGAGTTTCTTTACCTTTTCTATGAGAGAAAGTTGTCGACTTATTGTCATTGGAGATACTCCCATGGTTTGTGGAATCTCCCGCATCGATTTCGTTGGGTCCGCCACCACCGTTGCTCTTAAAACATCGTCGTCAACTAACGTTTCCGGCTTCCCACGTGGTTCATTTTCGAAAGTGAAATCTCCCGAACGGAACTTTTTAAACCCACTTCGTATAGTGAGTTCGTTTACCGCTACATCTTCAAATGCGTCATTAATGTTTTTCTTTGCCAATGACGCATTATGTCCCATTTTAAATTCATAAAGGAAGAGGGTTCGAATTTGAACTGCCGACAGCATGGTAAACAATTCCAAAAAAAAAAAAAAAAAAACTGTATTTGTAACGAACCATAAAACTCTCACACGTCAACCACACGTACCACCTTAATTTATTTAATAAAAAAAAAAAAAAAAAAAAAAAAAAAAGTAACGTTCTGGCATCGATGTTCATCAGAGAACTTCTCATTTCCGACTGAGAGAAAATAGCACATTTCTTGTGGTACAACCCAATAGGTTGATTAGAAGACTCCCGTCATGTAATTAGGTTATACTTTCGTACCCGGTGCTAATATCATCAAAAGATAATAGAGGTGTTTTTTCATCACTTGAAGAAATCACTATGAATTTTGGGTCGGGAAGGTTAGTATTTAATTGTAGTGGTTTGTCGAGTTCTAAATGGGTAAAGTTATTTTTGTTTTTTGTTTTTTTAACGTTGGGCTCAGGCACAGATAATGGCTCTTTACCAAGCACATCAAATCTGCCACCCGAGAGCACACATGGCCACAATTTAACGGATTACGGACTTGATCAAATTATATGTATGCGGTATCGAGGTAAAGAAAATAAGGCAATAGGTTGTCACAAATGCTGAGAATATAACGGTTAAGTAATTCAGAAAATAGCGCGAGCAAAACTGAGATACAAGTTGCGGGCTTGAAATTCAGGCGATCACTGACGAAATAATAGAGTCAATGTGGATCTTGGAATTAACGTCGGTCTGGAGTAGAATACCATCAATTTTTTTAATTTACTATTTTTTCTTTATTCCTATTAATTTCAAATACAGATTGGCTGTGTGTACGTCATGATAGAAACACAATATGGCCAGTTTACCAAGCTGAAGACTGGAAATCAAATTCCTTCACGCCTGTGCGACATACTTGCGAAGAGGTTCCGCCATATAATTACAGAAATATGGATGAGCGTCTAGAGGGATCTTACTACACAAGAAGTGATTGGAATTTGCTGCTTGCGGATGATACTGTAGCTGAGAATAAAGACGACAGTAAAGGAGAGGTAAGTCGGATGTCTACAATTAGAAAAAGCAATTTGTTGGAATAACTTTACATTCATTATATTGAATTAGATTGTAAGCAGTACAGCACAATCCAAGACAATGACAGAGCCTGTGTACACCCGAACGGGAAAGCATATGAGATCTCTTTCTGAATCCAAAACAACAGACGTGATCAGCTTGATAGCAAATTCTCAACATTATCATCGAATTCGTCGGAATTCTTGTACAGATTCCAATACGTCTGGTGTTAGTAGTTGTGAATCGGTTCCAGCACGTACCACTGTAGGGTAAGTTTCAGTTTAAGTTCAATAAGACAATTCGGTGTAACACAACATAGATAATACTTTTAACTTGAATAATATAGGCATTATTAGAGTAACATGAAAATCGTTACAATAACCCTACTCCTAAATCGAGCGGCAGAACTTTTAACTGCAGTTTAATAATACTAAGGTTAAGTAAACGGTGACCTTAATAGCAACTCCAATAGTTATTCACCTATCTATTTCGATAAATTTGAACGTGGGCACTATCCAGCCGCCCGGCTTTATCGATTGTGACCTCCAGTAGAGTTTTCCTGAGCAGCATACTGTTCTGTACAACAATTCAAATTGTACTTTTATTAAAAGGAAACTGGTTATTCTTATATATGGGTCTTATTAGTTTTGACCACTGCCAACTTCATCTTAGGCAGTAGTCGTAGAGATCGGAGCGACTGGTTTGATGATGAGTGCAAACTAGCGACTGAACGTAAAAATGCTGCATACCGGACAATGCAGCAGTCTCATAGGACGCGGATGCACGAGGAGAAATACAAAGAGCTCAGAAGATCTGAAAAAAGGCTTCACAGACAAAAGAAAAGTGCCTGGGAAAAAACTTTATCTGTGAAATAGAGAAAAGTAGAGACCGAGGTCCGCACCAGGCGCGGAAGTTCTACCAAATAATCCGCAGTATGACGCGGTACACCACACTGCATTTATTGCAAGGATAAAGGGGGTAATCTGATCACCGATCATGAAGGCATTCTGGAGCGATGGGAAGTGCACTTCAATGAATTGCTAAATGGTCAGCTCACAGAAGAATTGGAGGCTAAATCCAAATCTAGCACCAGCCAGCCAACCATTTGGTTCTCTCCGACGTAAATGTTCACAAATTGACTTGTTTGTAAAATGTGGAATCGTTATTTCTTTATGTTTTGTCGTTAAATTGTTTTTTGTTTGTTGTTAAATTGTTTTTTGTTTGTTGTCATTCGAATGAATCTTTATTGTCATTGCCGTTGACGTTTTTATTTTATTTTATCCAGCGCCAACGCCGTTTTTTATTATTTTTCTACCAAGTAGAATTTGCACAAAGTAGTTTATGCAAATAGCTACTTGGCGATTTGTTTTCCTTTCATAGGTAGAGAGGGGAAACTTACGAAAGGGGATTGGTGGATGTTAGGGGGACCTGGACGCGAGGTAGGTCCGTAAAATTTATTGGTCTGTAGGAACCCGAAAGTTCATGACCTCACTGACTCGACTCCGCCATTGTTCCTTGTCCTGTGCGCTCTCCTTCCACGTTTGACCATCCGATCCGATCTCTTCGAGGTCCAACTTAACATTGTCCTCCCATCTTCGTCGCGGCCGCCCTGTCGGTCTCTTTCCCGTTGGCTTACCGTCAAGAATTCTATGCACGGTCCTATCGTTGCCCATTCGAGCCACGTGTCCGGCCCATCTTAATCTTCGCGACCTGATTACTCTCACTATTGTAGGTTTGCGGTATAGCTCTTCCAATTCGTGGTTGTGGAGTTTCCTCCATTGTCCTGCGGAATTTGTTTTCTTCCCGTTTTGTAAGAGCCCATGTTTCGCCAATGCAAGATCAAGACCAAACGCTGCCGCCAACAAGCACCGACGAAATATTAAATGCCATAAGACAGCTCAAATCAAATAAAGCCCCCGGAGCTGATGGCATACCAGCTGAGCTGATCAAACAAGGATGGACAGCGTTACATCACGCAATTCATGAGATCGTGGTGCACGTATGGAAGCAAGAGGAGATGCCGGAAGATTGGCGTCGATGTATAATTTGCCCCATACTTAAGAAGGGAGATATCACACTGTGCAGCAACTATAGGGCTATAACATTGCTGAGTACCGCCTATAAGATACTCTCCTCTATCCTACAAGATCGGATAGCCCCATACGCTAAAGTCATAACTGGTCAATATCAGTGTGGCTTCATCCCAGCCAAATCAGTGATTGATCGGATATTTAAATGTCTAGAATTTAATATCCGATATATTTATAGGCTTAAAGGTCGCCTTCGACAGCAAAGCCAGGGTAGAAGTATATAATGCCATGAGAGAGTTCGGCATCCCAAACAAATTGATACGACTCTGTAGGTTGACCATGACCAACGTAACTAGTCAAGTAAAAATAGCGGGATTGCTATCCAAACCAATAAACTTCTTTCATGAACTCCGACAAAGGGACGATCTGGTCTACCTCCTCTTCAACCCGGCGTTGGAGAAAGCAATCCGTGACTCTGTCCTTACAACAAGAGGGACTATTGTCACCAAGTCCGGCCAGATACTTGCCTACGCAGATGACATCGACATCATCGGTAGAACCTAGTCGGCTGTACAGGAATCCTTCGCCAAGATCGAGCAGGCGGCACAAAAACTGGGACTGCACATTAATGAGGGGAAAACTAAGTACATGGTGGCAAGTTCTGCGAAGAGAAGACCTAACGTTAGTCAAACTATTAGGGTGGCGGAGCACGAATTTGAAGTAGTGCAATTCTTTAACTACCTTGGGTCAATAGTATCAGCCGATAATAATATGGAAGAAGAAATACGCCAACGGCTGATCAAATCCAACAAAGCCTACTATGGTCTATCAAGGTTCTTTAAATCCCGAAATTTATCCAGAACATCCAAGACCATGGTCTTTCCAGTACTCATGTATGGATCCGAGACCTGGATGCTCAATAAAAGGCACTCTGAACTCTTACCCGCGTTCGAGAGGAAGGTCGTAAGGAGAATTGTTGGCCTCGTATGTGAGGGAGGACGATTCCGGAGACGCTACAACCATGAGCTGAACGCAATCTACCTTGAAGCTAATGTTGTAAGAAAAATCAAGCTGGGTAGACTCCGGTGGTCGGGAGACCTTTGTGTCCTTTGTGGCAGGATGCATGGAAGGAGACAGTGCGCAGACCTTGTCTGCGATGAAGGGATGGCGTAGACCAGGAAGCCCAGAGCCTGGGAGTACCAAACCGGATGACATCGGCTCGAAATCGGGACCGGTGAAGAGATTTGTTAAATAAGGCCAAGACCGGATCCCGGTTGTAGTGCCAATGATGATGATTAGTTTTGACCTCCTTTATAGTTTTGGTATTTTCTCTTTTGCTCGGTGGTGCCACAAAGGAATTTTTTATTTATCAATTGTGGCGTTAGTGTCTAGTTAATAATTTATTAAAAATTTGAATTTTACAATATGCATGTACACAAAAAGGTTTTCCTATTGAGATCCAATTTAGCCTATTCTATTCTATTTATTGGCCTGTAGGAACCGGAAGGTTCATGACCTCATCGACTCGACTCCGCCATTGTTCCCTGTCCTGTGCACTCTCCTTCCACGTTCGACCATCCGATCCGATCTCCTCCAGGTCCAACCTAACATTGTCCTCCCATCTTTCCCATTGGCTTACCGTCAAGAATTTTATGAACGGTCCTATCGTTGCCCATTCACGCCACGTGTCCGGCCCATCTTAATCTGCTCGAGTTGATTACTCTCACTATTGTAGGTTTGCGGTATAGCTCTTCCAGTTCGTGGTTGTGGAGTTGCCTTTATTGTCCTGCCTCGTCGTCATATTTGCCACCAGAGATACCCCTTAGAACTTTATTCTCAAATACGCGGAATAGTGTTCAGGATTCAAGCCTTTGAGGATTACACACGTAAACGCGACTTTTTACTCGAGCCATACAAAAAAAAAATGTAAACTGCGTTAAACAGTGTGATCCCGACGACCGACATCACCAAATCTCTAAATTACGCGGCCTGTAAATTTTTCGCGAAATATAGCCAAAGTCAATAGTGTGCTCTGTGGCTTGTGGTACCATATTGTTCCACAGAATGTTCAGATCGAGATTTCTAATTCTGACAAAAAAAAATCCTTGAACGTAAGGCCATAGCGCAGAAAATTGACAGTAATAGTCAGCCTTTCTTCGTTTTCGAACAAGTACGGGCCTATGTGCTACCAGATTACAAAACACGACGCACTTCAGTCATTGCATGAATTGAACTTTATATTGGTGAAGATGCAAGTCCAAGTGTAAGATATGCCGTGATGTGCCGTAAGACAAGTTTAGAGTCTGAGAGCGCCGACGAATCGATGAATTTTGGTTTTCAGTCACATATCCACTAAAAGCTGCGCAATTTTATAGGGTTGGGGTTATAGATGCCTGATTCCACAAATGCAGTAATAAGCCATCAGCCGCCCTCTTATCTGTCAAACAAAAAAAAGTATTTCCAGATGTGTGGGGAAGAAGTATGGGGCACCGGCGTACGGCGCTGATTCACTTCTCGTCCCCAGCGATAGTTCTGCCAAACACTTTACGAAAATGATGTATCGCCAACAGAAATATTTGAGTTTCTCATCTCAAATCACTCGGACAACCGTTCACCAACACGAAATAAAAAGCACGGAAATGTTGTTTCGAAATTCGTTTTTTTTATTGTTTAAGGTTAGTTTAATATGGGGTAATTTAAGTACACTCGTTTACAATAAATGTTGTCCTTCTTAATCCTTATTATGAATTTAATTAACTGGTTAAAAAGCACAGTGCAAAATGACGCGGCGGACAATAGTGAAACGGAAAACTGGTGATTGACTAAAATCTCGAACACTCTCGACTCTGGTTATACGCCTCCCCGTGCGCGAAACGGGGAGCGGAAGACGGACCGACCGGCTCGGTCGGGTGATGGAAAACGACTCAGCGATATCAATTCGCTGGCAAGGGAAATTCGGCCAGTGGTACTGGCTCTCTTAATTTAGGGATGCATTTTCTATCCCAAGAGAAATGTAAAGTCTCTCTTTGGGGGTAGGTAACCAGATCTCATAGAGAAGATCGAAGTGGTACACATGTATGTGTGAACATTAGTTCTTTCATGGGACAAGGACATGAGAACGAATCTGAAAACAAAGAAAGGGAATAATGTGCATCAATGAGATGTGAGTTCCGCGTAAACAAGCCGTATCTCATTGGTTACTAATGGGTTTCTGTTTGCTCATGCCGCGAGGTCACGAGAAGCGGATCCAGGTATATGGGAAGACAAAGGGATCGCGTAAATCATTCTCTATGATGTGCATTACAGCTGTATTGATAGCCGCAATGTGTCATGAACATGGTGCTAATTGATTTTAGCATATTCCAGAGAATTGGTGTTTATGGCATCGCTCCCAAGGGGGTAAATACATAATTCCATTTGCATTTGCCTACGCTATAGGTTTTGGTGTCAGCGTCGTTTGCCCTAATTGTGTGCAGCTGCGTTGGATTGTTTATCGTAAGGAGAAAAGGTCGCCAGCCAATGTGTATGTAAAGGGATTTGTTGTACACATGGTGAGGCTATCACGTAACATAAAGCTCCGTGTCTATAGAACCATAATCATGCCGATTGTTCTATATGGATGCGAAACATGGGCTCTCACAAAACGGGAAGAAAACAAATTCCGTCTATTCGAGAATAAAGTTTTGAGAGGCATCTTTGGAGGTAAATATGACGAGGAGGCAGGACAATGGAGGAGACTTCATAACCACGAATTGGAAGAACTATATCGCAAACCTACAATAGTGAGAGTAATCAAGTCGCGAAGATTAAGATGGGCCGGACACGTGGCGCGAATGGGGAACGATAGGACCGTGCATAGAATTCTTGACGGTAGACCAACGGGAAAGAGACCGGTAGGACGGCCGCGACGGAGATGGGAGGACAATGTTAGGTTTGACCTTGAGGAGATCGGATCGAATGGTGAAGCGTGGAAGGAGAGTGCCCAGGACAGGGAAGGATGGCGAAGCCGAGTCGGTGAGGTCATGAACTTCCGGGTTCCTACAGGCCAATAAATAATAATAATGGTGAGGCTGGGAATAGGCGACGCAATGGTTATTATCCCTGGTTATGATGGTTACATTATATGTAAACCAAATTGTTTCGTTTTCAGGAATTCGTCTAGGAAAAATGCTTATGGTAAGATTGGGATTTGGATTTATGATTCGATTAGATATATAGAATTCTTGTAGGTAATTTAAAATGCGAATTAATGCATGAAGGTAAGAATTCTCTTCCAGGGGCTTTTAGATGAATACTTTTGATAAACTTGATGCGTGAAGCATTTACAGGTGCTAATGCGATTGCATTAGCAGAAAACGATGGAAGTTGGCTTGTTCTTATGGGGGCTCTCTCCCCTTTCAAATGTATGGGACTATATAATCAAGCAAACAGAAAAGTCATGAATACTTTTACCTCAACCTAATAAATTTACATTTTTTTTTAGAGATTTCCAACGAATCCAGATGAGTCCAATACCATCTACATCGAATTTAGTTGATATTCCATCTAGACGTGCCTATCCCCTTCGTCGAACTTCAATTACCGGAATACAGGATTTACACGTACCAATAAGCCATTTGGACGTAGAAGGTTATGCGAAGTTAAGAACAATTCGACGGCATTGTAGACCAGTCTTTTCCGAATTATCAGCCGATGAAATCGCTGAAATTATTAACCGAAACGAAATCTACGCGACTTTCCGTCACAGGAAATCAAAGATTACAGATTTACCTCGTAAAACAAAAGCACAGAGTATAGATCGCCAAACGTCTTTAAATTTTTACGTGTAAGTATAATATTTTTAACCACCGACAATTTATTGTATTCTCAAATTTGTAGACAATTATTTGCTGAAGAGTTTCAAGTTCCTTTACCAACGTTGGCAGTACCAAAGTTCCTTTCACAAAATGACTTAAGGGGCCCTTGTTATGTGGGTAGGTATTAATTCTTCATTGTATTATTACCCAAATAAGGTTATTTATACATCTTTATTTTTGCCAGGGATTGCCCTTCCTAAGAATCTATTAGACCTTTTTCCAACACGGGACAGGTCCAGTAGCTATGTATCCCGTGATATACAAGATCAGGATTTTGTAGCTGTAAACCTTTTGAATGCCAAACAACAGTTCTGTAATGACTCAATGAATGAGTGTGATGAGAGTTCCATAATTAGCAACTCATCAGATATTTCTACAATAAGCAAACGATCAAAATTAATAAGTAAACATAATCGAAATAATTGTCTACGTTGTTGCCGTTCTGCGAATTATCGATCAAACAAGTCCATTGATACGTGTATAGTATCTAAGAAGCTCAAATCGTGTCCTAGTTTACCAATTCAAACCTCGGAGATTGCAGTTAAATCACCCGAAAGCATACTAAGCGATGACAGCATGCAAGATCATTTGACAACTGTAATCCTTTATAATGTCCTACGTTTGGCAAATCCGGTGAGCAGTAAAAAATCCAAATTGACTCTGCTCGAACTAAAACAAAAACACCCTGAAACGTTTCAAGATATTTGCTTGTATTCAGAAGTCTGTAAACTCTTGGGGCTCAGTACGTATCGAATGAATACAAGACGATTCCTCCAAGAACTGTTTTTAGATTTGAATTTTGAAAGTTTCAATTTCGAACCAACCGAAATAATATCACGTAAAATAAAAGAGCCAATTCCAAAGACAAATAACGAAGAAGATAAATCTACTGCCGTACAATTAGTATCATCATCACCTCCTGTTAGCATATCGCAGAATCAAACGACTGTGAGCCATGTGACTCAGCCACCATCAGTTGTTGGTATTCCTGGTGGATATTCAACGTATAAAACAAATGTAAAACCCGTTCCATTAGAAAGTGTATATGAAACTAGTTGTGAGAATCTTATCGAGCCGGTATCCACAAAACCATCTGCACAGGAAATTCAAGATGAAGAAGATAAAACAGAAGACAAACAAAACAAAAAGGCACCCGAGAATGTACGACTGAGTGATGATGCCGAAAGCAGCATTTCTAGCAGAAACACTAGTAATTATGAATTCGCTGAAATCTATCGGCTTTCCCAGTCGAGCTCGATGGGAAATTCATTTCGCAAAAGTGCGTCCATTAGTAACAACAAAAGCGATAGCAGCTGTTACATTTTAAATCAACAAACAACTGCTGTGATTGAGAACGAAAACAAGAAATTTACCCGAGGTCGGTTTAACACACTTGAATTGGATCTGAGTTGTACAAAGAACAAATTTCCTATAACCGATCGACGAAAAGAACGTTCGTTTCCAACTACTGCGAATTCACCACAGTTAGATGGTGCACCATCGTCTTCTAGAGCGTCAACAGTCACTACACCCACTACTGCCGTGTCTACTCCAGTCAGTTGTATTGGTCAACTTATATTTACCAAAAGCTTATCAGCATCATTATCAAAACCTATCGGTAGCCTATATTGCGAACAGCGATTACAATCATCTAAATCTGAAGCAGTTCTCTCCAAAAGTAAGCAAAGTTAAAGCCAGCTGAAGAAAAAACAAAACTACATCCAATACAAAACAAAACAATAATTCGTTCAATATCTTAAAGCAAGATACAACAATATAAATGCATATGTATATAAGTATGTACCAATTTTCCCTGTTTCTATATGGATATATTTAACAATAACTTTACCACCGCAGCAGTTCGTTAAGTTCAAATTCACATGAACAATTTATTTCATAAGCAAAACTTCGTTATAGTTGATAAAAGTAAAAAAAATAAAGTGAGCAAAAACTATCTAGTTAACAAATAAAGTAAAAAAAAAAAAAAAACGTAAATACCAGCCTATCATTATAACAATAATTCCATACTTGTAGCTACATTGATTTTTTTTGTATTTATGAGTGCATTATACTATTTTTTGTTTTGTTAATTACAGTACCTGTGAATCAGTCTATCATTTCATATCTGTGAGAATAGTTTTTCGTGTATCTTCATTTACACTTTGATATTGTAAGAGCCCAAATGATATGTATTACTACTTTCCTTACCTTCATCATTCAAGAAATTGTTTGGTAGTTACCACGTTTCTTTATACTTTAGTTATGTATTTTTTTTAATTTAATTATTCATCAATATGTAATATAATAGAAAGAAAAAAAAATAAAGTAAACGAAGATGATAAACAACTTAAAAGTTATGAATTTACTACTGCAATAATATATTTCCTGTATCTACCTCATCGATTGATCATAAATACTTTACCCCGAATTTACTATATGCTGGTATTTGCCCTCATCCGGAAATCATGTTATGGGGAGGAAGTGTATTGTGCCAGGCATGGGCACTCGGTTCACCTTCCTCCTCCATCATAAAAAGTAAGTTCTACCGCAGCAGACTGTTCATCGAACGCGGAAGGATGAACGATAACATCCATTAAACTGCAGCACAGGAGAATAAAAAAATAAAACGCACTGTCTATTAGTGATCACCAATTTTTATTATTTTAATAGCTTATTTCTTTTCACATTTTACACAGTTTTATTTGGACCGCGGTCACTAGAGACATTACTTTTAATCGAGTATTTTGCTAACAATTTTATCCGACTCAATTTTTACAACTCCAGTATATACGCGTCTTCGGCGCGCGACGAGGAGCGGGAGCGGCAATGACCATGGTGGTCGGCAGATGTAATTAGACTCAGCGATAAACGGCTCGTGCAGAGCCGACTCGCTAATTGGGGTGAGTTTGTGGTGTGTTGGTAGATATCCTTCCCACTAAGGATATGTATTTACTTACCACCAGAGAAACGTAAAGTCTCTCTTGGTGGAATAGAAAACCAGATCTCGTAATGGAGGTCATGGTGGTATGTGTGTGATCGTACCCATCACCGTGTTTATCGATGCATTTAGCAAAGGATAAACGAAACCTGAAACGAGGAAAAAAGAACAAAGGGAGAAGCGACCTAAGGCATCGGCCTGAAATGAGGGTCGGATAAATAAATAAGCTGCAACTCATTGAATGGGAAATGCATTTGGGATACCTCAAACAATTTAAATTGTTTATCGTAACCCCAGAATGCCTGCGGTAGAAGAGAATTCTTTTGTTTGCACATGATGTGTGCTAAAGAATTTGGTTTTAGCGGTTATTGCGCTAATTGTATGCAGCTGTTTCAATAGGCTGCTAGGAGTTGCTTTGCCGTTGGACAAAAGAGTCGCCAGCCAATGTGTATGTGGGGAACATTGTTGTACACATGGTGAGGCTGGGAATAGCCGACTCAATGATCATTATCCCTGACTATAATGGTTACATGGTACTGTAACCGATATGTTTTCTATCAGGGATATGAGGTTTGTTCTTTAAGGAATTATTCTAGGAAAGCAAATATGATGCACTGAGTTATGAATGCCTGAAAATCCTTTTAGGAAATTTCCTGCCGATGCGTTGATGCACGGAGAATGCCCTTGTCGGAAAAATTCTTTGCAGGCATTTCCAGGTAATGCATTGAAAGCATTAATTATCCTTGGGAAGGAAATGTTTTTGCTGCGGGGAGATTGCGGTGCAGGTGTGGGAAGGTTGGAATTTGCCTGGCAAGAGAAGGTACTGAATAGGTTTTGTTTTATGCTCCCGTATAATGGACAGAATTATTGTAGGGAATTTGTATGCGAAGAAATGCATGAAAGGTTAGAATTCTTTTACAGGGACTTTTAGGTTATATAGATTTGATCTATTTGATGCGTGAAGCATTTAAGGTGCCAATGCGATTGCATTAGCGAAACTTATAAGGTTGGGTCGAAGTTATGGGGGTTCTGCAGGTAAGTAACAGTGGGATTTGGTGGAACCGCCACAATGTTAGTGCCGATAAAACTGGACAACCAACAGATGCCTCCGAGCGTGTTCCTTTTGGCATTTCAAATCCATTTTTTTTACTTTGTAAATTTTTACTTGCCAGACATATAATGCTTAAACTCTAGTGTATAATTTTAGCAAAACACACAGGTACCCTTACGTAAGAAAGCACACTGCGGGCGGGAGAATGGAGAGAAAATCAGCAATTCTTATTTATGTTAGTTGAAGTGGTACGCGTTTCGTTGGCCGCCGATGGACGGTCACAACGAACAATGGCTATCGCAAAGGAGAGAGAGCAGCGCGGTCAATGTAGAAGAGCACGTCACCAATTGAACTGGAACCAATTAATAATAACACGTTGTTCTCTATTGTAATGTCAAGTTGTTCTTTATTGCTTAAGGAACGCTATTATGCACAAATAATGGTATTTTGCGGATAGCAACGACTGGGAATGGTTTACTGTTCCGTCTGGCCGTGTGAGGGCCGCGAAGGTTTATTGCACACTGACTCATTGCGCATAACTGCCAATTCAAAAAGGGACGCTATGACCTCATCTATGGTGACAATCGGCCAGCTGCTGCGTAACTGGTATACACTGCGAATGTACTAGATTTCTCCAGCACATTCAATTGCCAATCCGCAACACTTATATATATATATATATATATATACATATATATATATACATATATATATATATATATATATATATACATATATATATATATATACATATATATATATATATATATATATATATATATACATATATATATATATATATATACATATATATATATATATATATATATATATATATATATATATATATATATATATATATATATTGTGACGCATATGACAATCAGTACTGGAATCTTCGAGAAAGTCCGAAACAAAGTACTAGATTATTTTAGGAAGTACTGGAAAACTGGAATAGAACATTCAAGACTATGGAACGAACGGAAACGATACACCAAATCAGAATGAGGAAAAACGGTATAAATACGTCGCACGCGGATCGGGAGTTGAGTGATAAGTAAGACAGTGAAGCAAGCGAAAGTCTCGAGTGAGAAGTAAGCAGTAAAAGACGCGATAGCTACGGAATCGATAAGCAAAGAAATCGTTAAGTGTATGGTATAAGTAACGGTTGTATTACGGACTAATAAAGTGTTATATTAATTCAAAATCGATTTAACGGTTCTTATTTATTTACTAAAAATAATTAATCCAGCGAACCCTAAGCTCGCTACAATTGGTGTCAGAAGTGGGATTAATTATTAGCGAAGTAAATAAGTCTGTGAAAGTGTGCTGTAACGATGTCAGATCAACATTTGGAGGATCTTCGCGTTCCTGAGTTGAAGAAGGAACTTGAGTACCGGAATCTGGATACCAGAGGACAGAAGCAAATTCTTCGACAGCGTCTACAAGCAGCAATGGAGAAAGAGGGTATTGATGTTCACACATATGTTTTTACGATTGCGCCAGGCTGTCCGGATGAAGAAGAAACACCGAGTCAAGATGGTGCCAATGTAACGGAGAAGAGTTCGCCACAGTTGGACATTTCGGAGATGTTCAGAATGATGATGATAAAATTCGACGCGCAAGCAACAGATATTAAATCGAAATTGGATACGCAAGCTGCAGATGTTAAAGCAAAGTTGGATGCCCAAAATTCAAAATTCGACTCACAAGCTGCAGATCTGAATGCAAAATTGGATGCCCAAACGCAGTGGATGAAATGTAATTTTCAACACTTTAAGGAGGAGATCAGGTCAGAAATTCGAAACGAAGTAGAAAATCTGGATCTAAAAGTCACCGAAGAAATAATGCGAATCGAAAAGAGACTTGAGTGTGTTGAGAGAAATAAGACACCGCCTAGCAATCAACATGACTACAAAGATACAAGGATGCAACCGCCAACCTTCGATGGAACGGGACCCTTCTCCGTATTTATACGTCAGTTTGTCGCCGCGGCCAATTATAATAAGTGGTCGGATGAGCAAAAGTCGACATCACTAATATTGTCACTCCGCGGGGCGGCTGCAGAATTGCTACAAACCATACCAGCAGAGAAGCAAACAGATTTCCAAGCGGTAAGAGACGGCCTTGAAGCTAGGTATGGAGACAACCACATGCAGCAGGTCTACCGCATGCAACTACGGAGCAGAATGCAGAAACCTGGAGAAAATCTTCAACAGTTGCAGGCAGACATTGAGCGATTGGCAAACTTGGCTTATACAAATATGACTAAAGAATTTCTGAACGAGGTAGCAATGGATGCATTTATAAACGCACTCCAAGATCGGGACTTGCAACAGGCTGTTCGTTTGGCGGGAAAGAAGACGACTAATGAAATACTGACGTTCGCATTGGCATATGAATCTGCTAAACTGGCTACCAGGAGTACATATAGAGTGCGAGAAACGTCCGTCCAGGAATGTTCCTGCCAAAGAATCGGGCATGTACAAAGGAGAACCCCGAGATCTGATATGATGCGTTAGACATGCAGCGAAGTCGGCCACATCTCTGTTGACTGTAGGAAACGTCGACGAATGAATGAAACATCAAGTGAGAATTGTTGTTCATGCGCTAATCATAAGAGGAGACTATCAACGGACCAACCTGAGGTGAAGAAACACATTGTACCTGTCAGAGTACTAAATGCGTCCGAAGAGCCGGTCGCAATAAGAAAAGGAGAGTTAACCACAGAATGTGCACCCGTATCAATGATAAGCTCAATTCAGCAAGGGAAGGTGCATAATAACGCTGATGTTCTATCAAGAAGACGATGCAAGCCAGATTTTAAACATTGTCATAAAGCGGAAGAGAAAGAAAAGCCGTACGGCCTGCGAAATGTACAAGTAGAAGTACTAGATGGGTGGACGAATGAGGCTATACGCGCAGCTCAACTTCAGGATGAAGATATGTCGCCAATCCTGGAACACAAAGAAAAGAACGAGCGGCCAACTTGGAACGATATTTCCGACAAGAGTGGAACATTAAAGGCATATTGGGCACAATGGAATTCCTTGCTGGTGGAAGATGGAATTCTAAAACGTAAATGGGAAGCCGGGGACGGAAAATCCCATCGAATGCAGATTCTAGTCCCACCATCAAAAGTTAAGGATGTACTAACAGAAATGCACGACGGGGACTCCGGTGGACATTTGGGAGTTAATAAGACACTTTCAAAATTACGATCTCGATTCTACTGGCTTCACATGAGAGATGACGTCGAGTCTTGGTGTAGGAAGTGTACAACTTGCACTGCGACCAAAGGACCCACGGCAAAACCAAGGAGAGCTATGAAGCAGTACAACATGGGTGCCCCTTTCGAGCGAATTGCGATTGATATTTCAGGACCATTCCCAAAAAAAAAACGACAATAACAAATACATGTTAGTTATCATGGATTACTTCAGCAAGTGGGTAGAAGTCCTTCCAATTCCAAACCAAGAAGCAACAACCGTCATTGAGCAGCTAATCAATAATTGGATCAGCAGATATGGAGTTCCCTGTGAGCTTCATTCCGATCAAGGCCGACATTTCGAATCACAGATATTTCAAGGCATCTGTGCGGCACTGGGCGTAAGGAAAACCAGGACCACACCCTTACATCAGCAGTCAGACGGAATGGTCGAAAGGTTCAACCGAACAATGAAAGAGCCCAAAGAGATTGGGACAAATATGTACAAACCATTCTCATGAGCTATAGATCGGCTAATCACGATACGACGGGCCATTCTCCAGCAAAAATTATATTTGGACGGGAGATACGATTACCAGCCGATCTGCGAATCGGAATACCTCCACATGCCATAGACAAGACCGAAGACTACGTAGCTGAATGGAGAAATTGCCTCGATGAGATTCATTTGGTTCGAAAGCAAATCAAGGTATCCCGTGACAGGATGAAAACAAGGTACGACGTTCGAGCCGACGCATCCGGATTTAATGCAGGCGATAACGTGTGGCTTTATAACCATCATCGGCAAAAAGGAAGGTCTCCGAAGTTGCATCAACATTGGGAAGGACCGTATAAGATTCTCACAAGAATTAACGACGTTGTCTATAGGATTCAGCGAACCGACTGGCGACTTTTGTTAACCCAGGAGATCAGTGAACTTAGTTCGGGACGAACTAATCTAGGCGGAGGGTAGTGTGACGCATATAACAATCAGTACTGGAATCTTCGAGAAAGTCCGAAACAAAGTACTAGATTATTTTAGGAAGTACTGGAAAACTGGAATAGAACATTCCAGACTATGGAACGAACGGAAAATATTACACCAATTCAGAATGAGGAAAAACGGTATAAATACGTCGCAAGCGGATCGGGAGTTGAGTGATAAGTAAGACAGTGAAGCAAGCGAAAGTCTCGAGTGAGAAGTAAGCAGTAAAAGACGCGATAAGTACGGAATCGATAAGTAAAGAAATCGTTAAGTGTACGGTATAAGTAACGGTTGTATTACGGACTAATAAAGTGTTATTAACCGAAGCCATCACGGTTAGAATCACTAAAATATAGAACCACAGCTCAACGCATCAGGCCACTACCGCGTGTACGAATTTGATTTCTAAACTCAAGTACATTCGACTGAAATGGAAATGCTATATTATTGCTGTGGTATACGGCTTTAATGGATGTGCTTTTGGTGGTGTTGTTCTTCACTATTGGTCGTGTGTATCTGCTAGAAATGCCACATATATACTTCTCCGTTAGAAGCGAACCTATAGTGCCGACACGGCACCCTGAGATGCCACCAAATAATTGTTGCAGTTCTTCTTGAACAGTTGCAGATTGTAACGTTCCGGAAACACTCGCGCGGAGAGGGAATTCCACAGCTTTCATGCTTTGTAACGGAACGAGTTCTGAAGCAGGGATGTTCGCGCCGTCAGGAGATGAACCACATTGGTGCGAACCGTCGGATTGTCTCGTGGAGCGCACATAAACCGAATTGCATGGAACAATACCACGAATCTCCGATGAACAGTACCCGTGATACTATATATGTAAAACAGACAGAGGTCAGCTACGCTCCTGCGATGTGATAGCGATTGTAGTCCCAAGACAGCACCGTGTCCCCGATCTACGCGAATTTTCTCCTCTCTGTATGTTCTCTTGTCGGCCAAGGGTATGTTTAGAACCAGAGCTCCAAACATGAGAGGAATATTCGAGCACGGGTCTAATTTGGGATTTATACAGGAGAAGAAGTTGGGCCGGAGTAAAATATTTCTTGGCTCTAAAAAGATAACTCAGTTTTCCTGAGATGGACCTGACGATGTTCGACACGTGTTTATGCCATTAAACATTCCCACAGACCGTGACATCGAGCAATTTCAAGCTTTCCCCAGATTCGAGAGCCTGGCCATTCATTATCAGCTGTGGAACCGATGATCCAATTTTCTTTGTGAATGTTGTATATTGTGTCTACCTTGCATTTAAGTCGACATTATTGGTGTTTTCGCTAGTGCAGGACCTTATCCAGATCCCGATTCAGAGAGTCGATCTGGCTACATCTCAGCTGGTGTTCACTTGAAAAAGAGGAAACAAGCATACTATCATCCGCAAAATTGAATACGTTGTTATCCTTTGACTCCAACAAATTATTCATGTGAAGTAAAGCCAATGTTAGAGCCAAAATACAACCTTGAGGGACCCCGGAATTAACAGGATACAGATCCGAACATTCGCCGGCCGCAACAACCTAGACCGGTCGATTTTCGAGGAAGCTCTTCGTCCAGTCGCAAACCTGCTGAGAAAGTCCGTATGGACGAAGTTGGCCCAGCAATGCCCCGTGTCAGACGCGGTCAAAAACCTTGGAGATATCCAATGCGACCACCCTCGACTCACCATGCCCCTCAATTGCAGATGTCCATATATCGGTTATAAGTGTCAAAAAGTCTCCCGTGGACCGCCTGCCACGGAATCCGTATTGACGATCATTCAGAAGTCCGTTGCAGTCCGAATACTTAATTAACTCAGTATTAATCACTTTTTCCATCACCTTAGATAACATAGGCAGTAATGCTATCGGTGGCTAATTTTGTGGGAGTTATTTTTTTCCCGTCTTTGGGATTGGCTGAATGCGAGCGATTTTTCAGCAGGCAGGAAAGGTCCTCCGTGCATCAGATAAGAGGAAGGGTCTGCCAAGAACCGGTGATAGTTCTGGAGCACATTTCTTAAGGACTATTGCTGGTATTCTGTTCGGGCCGGTTGCCTTCCTACAATCCAGTTCACGTAGAATGCGTTGACTAGTGCGCGGACCAAATCTCACATCCCACATGGAAGACCATACCGGCGCGATCACATGTGGCTCCAAAAGGCCGGGATCGAGGTTTGAATTCGCGAACACATTAGCTTTATCCTTTGAATTCGTGACTAACGTCCTGCTGTCTGTTACCAACGGAGGGAAAGAGGAGTGTTCACGGTGCGTTTACCGTGCAAATTCAAAATTCGACAAAAACGAACGACGACAAAATAACTAACGATACGCGAAAATATTTATATTTAAACTCTTCTTATTTTATTTTATATAATTGAACTTAAAATATTCAAATTACGCACATGCAAATTGGCACATGTGACACGACACGAAATACAAAAAAATCGAATTTAGCAAAGCGACTGCTATGCTTGTGGACGACGAACGACGAAGTGAAAAAGTTGAAAAGGACCTTCAACGACAAGAATCCTTAATGGCCGCCATCTTGATCCTTTGATGAGCGGAAGTAGGCGGGGCTATGCCTTTCAGAACGATAGCTGAACGAAACTGGACGAATGATGTGGTGTACTATTGACAGTTAAGGTGTCAATACAATGCTGACGGTAATGTCTGGTCGAATTTGTCGGCAGTCAATGTTGTCTACGCTAATTTGTGGAGCGAGATGCGACAAGGAGGATGCGAAGTTACTGCTGACAGCTTTTGCCATTGACCAGAAGGAGCGCGAACCAGTTGGGCGCCGAAGGAGCTTATTGATCACCCTGTCGTTGTGAGCTTTCTTCGCGGTATCAATCGCCTGGTTGCACGCGTTTCTGAATCTAACAAAATTCGTTCTGTTAACATTGGTAGGATTGGAGCACTATTGCTTAAAAGCTCAATTTTTTGCCGCTGTAATCTGCTCGCATTTTTTATCAAACCAAGGTTTGTCAGACGAAGTTCGTTTGATGGAATGTGGAATATACATCTCCATCACAAGAAGAATAATCTCTGATACCGACTTCGCACAAGCGTTAACATCGGAGTTTCCGAAGCACACCTCCGACCATGGAAAGAGTGCGAAGAAATCTCGCAAATCGCCCCGATTAGCAGCCCCATACTTCCATACATGGCGAAGCTGCCTAGGCCGGTTATTCGCTTGAAATGCAATGTTATTCTTCGTCCAGTCGCAAAGCTGCTGAGAAAGTCCGTATGAACGAAGTTGGCCCAGCAACCCCCGTGTCAGACGCGGTCAAAAACCTTGGAGATATCCAATGCGACCCCCGCGACTCACCATGCCGCTCAATCGCAGATGTCCATATATCGGTTATAAGTGTCAAAAGGTCTCACATGAACCGCTTGCCACGCGATCTGTATTGACGATCATTCAGAAGTCCGTTGCACTCCAAATACTTAATTAACTCGGCATTGATGACCTTTTCCCTCACCTTAGACAACATAGACAGTAACACTGTCGACCGGTAATTTTGTGGGAGACACTTTTTTTTTCTCTTTGGGGTTGGCTGAACTCGAGCGATTTCCCAGCAGGTAGGAAATGTACTCCGCGCATAAGATAAGCGAAAGAGTCTGCCTAGAACCGATGATAGTTCTGGAGCACAGTTCTTAAGGACTATTGTTGGCATTCCGTCCGGCCTGGTTGCCTTCTTACATTCCAGTCCTTGCAGAATAATATATTGTGACGCATATGACAATCAGTACTGGAATCTTCGAGAAAGTCCGAAACAAAGTACTAGATTATTTTAGGAAGTACTGGAAAACTGGAATAGAACATTCAAGACTATGGAACGGACGGAAACGATACACCAAATCAGAATGAGGAAAAACGGTATAAATACGTCGCACGCAGAGCGGAAGTTAAGTTAGAAAGAAGTAGAACGTGAAACAAGCCATAAGTCTCGAGCGAGAAGTAAGCAGTAAAATACGCGATAATTACGGAAGCGATAATAAAGAAAACGTTAAGTGTACGGTAAAAAGTAACGATTGTTATTAACGAACTAATAAAATGTCAGATTAATTCAGAATCGATTTAACGGCTCTTATTTATTTTAACATAATTAATCCAGCGAACCCTAAGCTCGCTACAATATATATAAATAATACGCGGGCGGAACCCCATATCCCACATCAAAGACCGTACCGACGTGATCACAGGTGGCTCCAAAAGACCGGCATCGAGGTTTGAATTTGCGAAAGTATAGACGAAATAAATAAATATAAAACGAATTATTTTGGGTGATGGAAATCTTTATTTGAGCTTTTACAATTTTTTCTGTTTCAAGATTTCCGGTGATAACTGTTCGCATTCCTGTCGAATATTCACCTTAAGAGCTGCGATTGTCTGAGGCTTGTTGGCTTAAACCCGCGACTCCAAGTAGTCCCTAAGAACGAAGTCTGGGATGGTTAAATCAGGCGATCTAGCTGGCCATGCCAAATCGCCAAAACGGGAGATTACACCACCACTAAACGCTTCCTTCACAATATCCATTGTGGCTCGTGCTGTGTGTGTGGTTGCACCGTCTTGTTGAAACCACATGTTCACCAAACCCCGCTCATCCAAGTCCGGTAGTAAGAAGTCTATTATCATGGCCCTGTAGCGTCTCCGCCTAGATTAGTTCGTCCCGAACTAAGTTCCTGGTCCTCTGAGTTAACAAAAGTCGCCAGTCGGTCACGATGTACCACTTTCATCTTGGCGTTCGGTCTTCGCAGAATCCTATAGACAACGTCGTTAATTCTTGTACGGTCCTTCATATACGGTCCTTCCCAATGTTGCTGCAACTTCGGGGATCTTCCTCTTTGTCGATTAGGGTTATAAAGCCACACGGATGCGTTGGCTCGAACGTCGTATCTTGTTTTCATCCTGTCACTGGATACCTTGATTTGCTTTCGAATCAAATGATGAATTTCATCGAGGCGATTTCTCCATTCGGCTACGTAGTCTTCAGTCTTATCTATGGCGTCTGGAGATATTCCGAATCGCAGATCGGCTGGTATTCGTATCTCTCGTCCAAACATAATTCTTGCTGGATAATGGCCTGTCGTCTCGTGATTAGCCGATCTATAGCTCATGAGTATGGTTTGTACATATTGGCCCCAATCTCGTTGGTGATCACTAACGACCTTCGATAAATGCTCTTTCATTGTTCGGTTGAACCTTTCGACCATTCTGTCTGACTGCGGATGTAAGGGTGTGGTCCTGGTTTTCCTTACGCCCAGTGCCGCACAGATGGCTTGAAATATCTGTGATTCGAAGTTTCGACCTTGATCGGAATGAAGCTCACAGGGAACTCCATATCTGCTGATCCAATTATTGATAAGTTGCTCAATGACGGTTGTTGCTTCTTGGTTGGGAATTGGAAGGACTTCCACCCACTTGCTGAAGTAATCCATGATAACTGCTCGAAAGGGGCACCCACGTTGTACTGCTTCATAGACCTCCTTGGTTTTGCTGTTGGTCCTTTGGTCGCAGTGCAAGTTGTGCACTTCCTACACCAAGACTCGACGTCATCTCTCATGTGAATCCAGTAGAAGAGAGATCGTAATTTTGAAAGTGTCTTATTAACTCCCAAATGTCCACCGGAGTCCCCGTCGTGTATTTCTGTTAGTACATCCTTAACTTTTGATGGTGGGACTAGAATCTGCATTCGATGGGATTTTCCGTCGGCGGCTTCCCATTTACGTTTTAGAATTCCATCTTCCACCAGCAAGGAATTCCATTGTGCCCAATATGCCTTAAATGTTCCACTCTTGTCGGAAATATTGTTCCAAGTTGGCCACTCGTTCTTTTCTTTGTGTTCCAGCATTAGCGACATATCTTCATCCTGAAGTTGAGCTGCCGTAAAGCATCACTCGTCCACCCATCTTTTACTTCTACTTATACATTTCGCAGGTCATACGCCTCTTCTTTCTCGTCCGCTCTATGACAATGTTTCCAATCTGGCTTACATGGTCTTCTTGATAGAGCATCAGCGTTATTATGCATCTTCCCTTGACGGTGGGAAATTTGGAAATCATACGTTTGATCCATCGAGCTATTTGTCCTTCCGGATTCTTAAAATTCAACAACCATTTCAGGGTGGAATGATCCGTCTGAAGGTGGAATCGACGTCCGTAGAGATACTTATGGAAATTCTTAACGGCTTCTACGACAGCCAGCAGTTCCTTTCTTGTTGCGCAGTAGTTTCTCTCTGGCTTAGATAGAACTCGACTATAATATGCGACAACTCTCTCTTTACCATCGACTTCCTGTGACAACACTGCTCCGATTCCTGTGTTACTTCCATCAGTATCCAATATAAATAGACAATCCGATCTTGGGAATGCCAATGTTGGTGTCTTACATAACTCGGCCCTCAATGTGTTGAATGCTGCCTCACACTTTTCTTCCCAATTGAATTTCTTGTCTTTACCAGTTAGTTCGTGTAGGGTTTTAGTCATATTGGCGAAACCTTTAACAAACCGTCGGTTATATGTGGCTAATCACATAAAGCTTCTTAACTGTTGCTTATCTTCTGGAGTAGGCCACTCTTGGACAGCTGCTATCTTATCAGGATCTGTTTGAACTCCTGCAGATGAAACGATGTGTCCCAGGAATTTTACTCTCCTTTGGAAGAGTTCACATTTCTTCGAATTGAGATTTATGTTGGCCTGTTTTAGTCGTTCGAAGACGGAGCGCAGATTATTGATGTGTTCTGGTAAATTCCTTCCAACAACGATGATATCGTCCAAGTACACAAGACACGTCTTCCATGTAAGTCCCCGTAGAACACTCTCCATTAATCGTTCAAACGTTGCTGGAGCGTTACACAATCCAAAAGGCATCACGTTGAATTGATAAAGTCCGTTTCCGGTAGTAAACGCTGTCTTCTCCTTGTCCTCCTCCTTCACTTCCACTTGCCAGTAACCGCTTTTTAGGTCCAATGTTGAGAACCACTGAGCTCCAGAAAGGGTATCTAGTGTGTCGTCGATTCGAGGAAGTGGGTAAATGTCTTTCTTCGTAACATCGTTTAACCGGCGGTAGTCGACACAAAATCTAGTTGTCCCATCTTTCTTCTTGACGAGCACTACCGGCGAAGCCCATGGGCTCGATGATTTTTCGATGACGCCTTGTTCTTCCATCTCTCGAATCATGTTGCCTACTTCTGATTGTTTGGCCAACGGTAGTCGACGAAGTGGCTGCTTTATAGGTCTTGACTCACCCGTGTCAATGCGATGTTTAACTATACCGGTGCGTCCGAATTTATCATTTCCTGTCACAAAAATATCAGAAAAATCGTTTAGAAGTGATTTATCGCTTGCCTTTTCTCTATCTGTTAATCCGATTTTCTGGGACATCAACCTATTAACCACAGAGGATGTACCAGAGGGCTGTTGAATTGAATGGTCCTCTCCCCATGTCTGAGTTGAGTTTTGACATAAGTGCACATTCTGCGATTACCACCCCTTTTCTTATTGCGATCGGCTCCTTGGACGCGTTTAGTACTCTGACGGGTACGATGTGCTTCTTCGCATCGATAAGGGCTTTCCCAACAAGGATGTTCCCCTTATGCTGATCTTGTACAGCCTCGATGATGTAAAATCGATTGTCACTGGGATCACTATCGAGACTGGTCCAAATTACCGAGTCTGAACGAGCTGGGATCTCATCCTCCTCACACACATAACATTTCAATCTTCGCAATTGTTCGTCCTGCAGTGTAATAGCAACCTCCAAGTTGCCAATTCGCAGTGTTCTTTGCCCGATATCTAGAACAACTTGGTGCTCCCTCATGAAATCCATTCCAAGAATGCATTCGTCCGTAATATCGGCAACCAAAAATTTGTGGGGATGGAAATATTGCCCAGCACTATTATGCTCTCGACTTCTCCGTAAACTGTAGAACATTCTCCTGTGGCAGTCCTCAAAGCGTATCTTCTATTTTTATTAAGGGCAATTTTGCCGACGACATCCGGCCGAATTATGGATCTTGTTGCGCCAGAGTCGATTGTCACTGTTGTTGTCCTTGGATTAACAATCGTAGTTATAACCAAACTTTGGTTATCCCGTTGGAATTGTGATACAGTTATGATGCTGGGGCTGCACATTCCACCAGGCGACTTTCGCCCCGTAAAGTCTGCCCTTACAAGTTTCCCGAGCTATTGACCTCAGGTTGGTCCGTTGATATTCTCCTCTTATGATTAGCGCATGAACAACAATTCTCACTTGATGTTTGATTCATTCGTCGAAGTTTCCTACAGTCAACAGAGATGTGGCCGACTTCGCCGCATATCCAACACTTCATATCAGTTCTCGGGGTTCTCCGTTGTACATGCCCGATTCTTTGGCAGGAACATTCCTCGACGGACGTTTTTCGAACTCTATATGTACTCCAGGTAGCCAGTTTAGCAGATTCATATGCCAATATGAACGCCAGTATTTCATTAGTCGTCTTCTTTCCTGCCAAACGAACGGCTTGTTGCAAGTCCCGATGTTGGAGTGCATTTATAAATGCATCCATTGCTACCTCGTTCAGAAATTCATTAGTCATATTTATATAAGCCAAGTTTGCCAATCGCTCAATGTCTGCCTGCAACTGTTGAAGATTTTTTCCCAAGATTCTGCGTTCTGCTCCGCAGTTGCATGCGGTAGACCTGCTGCATATGGTTGTCTCCATACCTAGCTTCAAGGCCATCTCTTACCGCTTGGAAATCTGTTTGCTTCTCTGCTGGTATGGTTTGTAGTAATTCTGCAGCCGCTCCGCGGAGTGACACGATTAGTGATGTTGACTTTTGCTCATCCGACCACTTATTATAATTGGCCGCGGTGTCAAACTGACGTATAAATACGGAGAAGGGTCCCGTTCCATCGAAGGTTGGCGGTTGCATCCTTGTATCTTTGTACTCATGTTGATTGCTAGGCGATGTCTTATTTCTCTCAACACACTCAAGTCTCTTTTCGATTCGCATTATTTCTTCGGTGACTTTTAGATCCAGATTTTCTACTTCGTTTCGAATTTTTGACTGAATTTCTTCCTTAAAGTGTTGAAAATTACATTTCATCCACTGCGTTTGGGCATCCAATTTTGCATTCGGATCTGCAGCTTGTGCGTCGAATTTTGAGTTTTGGACGTCGAGTTTTGAATTTTGGACATCCAACTTTGCATTAACATCTGTAGCTTGCGCGTCCAATTTGGTGTTAATGTCTATAGCTTGCGCGTCCAACTTTATCATCATCATCCTGAACATTTTCGAAATATCGAACTGTGGCGAACTCTTCTCCGTCACATTGGCACCATCTTGACTCGCTGTTTCTTCGCCATCCTGACAGTCTGGCCCAATAGTAAAAACATATGTGCCGACATCAATACCCTCTTCCTCCATTGCTGCTTGCAGACGCTGTGGAAGAAGTTGCTTCTGTCCTCTGCTATCCAGATTCCGGTCCTGAAGTTCCTTCTTCAACTCAGGAACGCGAAGATCCGCCAAATGTCGATCTGACATCGCCACAACACACTTTCGCACACTTATTCACTTAAACAATAATTAATCCCACTTCTGACACCAATTGTAGCGAGCTTAGGGTTCGCTGGATTAATTATTTAAAATAAATAAGAGCCGTTAGATCGATTTTGAATTAATATAACACTTTATTAGTCCGTTAATAACAACCGTTACTTATACCGCACACTTAACGATTTCTTTACTTATCGCTTCAGTACTTATCGTGTCTTTGATTGCTGTTGGAGTTATAAATGACTCGGGCTCGTTGATCCTCAATAAATAACAGTGTTGTATTCTTTGTAGGGGTTTTGTTCCAGGAAGCGTGTCTCCTGGTCCTTAAAAGGACAAGGCGATCTCTTACAATTTGACCGCTCCTGAAACTCGTCCCACAAAAGGGGTCGTTACCGTGCTTCCTCGTATGCCTGAGGGAAGAGTAACGTCCTTAATTGGCCCTTTGTCCTTGGTCTTCTCTTGGTCTTCCAGGCCAGGTGATACTTAGCTATCAATTGGCCACTAAATGAAAATCCGTGTTGATTTCGTTTTCAAATTAAAGAGTTTCATTTTTCCAATTATTTTCGTTAGTTTTTCCACTGGGGTATTTCCTCCAGGGACTAAGATCGATTTAAGACTGCGGCTCGGAGATCACTAAACTATTCCTTTATAAAGGAAAAGGAATCGAAAATTGTATCCCAAAGATACACATTTTCGTGCAACAATCTCGATTTCTTGGATATCTCGAGCGAGATGTTGTATTGACTTTAGATAAGAATTCAATTTCTTGAATTCTTATGAAACTATCGCGCAGATGTGTGAATGTATCTGCTTTTGAGTTTTTTGTTTGTTTTCCTGAATGGAAAATTTGGGATAGAGATAACGATCTCTGATTTTTAGATTTGGGTGATGCTGTGGAGCAAACGTAGAACAATAAACGAATATTAGATTCGTTTATTGCGAATTTGATTTTGATTCGAGATTTTGGATTTAATAATGCAAATGTTAAGCAATAAACGAATGTTTGATTCGTTTATTGCGAATTTTGAATCATGTTTGGGTTTTTTCGGGTTTTGATAGGTTTATGTGTTTTAGCGTATTATAGCTAGGATTTTGGATTAGGAATGGGGGAAAAAGGTGGTAGGGCTTTTTAGAGCACTACAACAGTCTAGAGTTAGCAGTGAATTGAAATGTTAATTTAATTTGCGAAATGAAAATTTGTCGATTGACACGGAATACACATGATAAAATTGGATCAAGAATTCGAGGCACGTTTTTCTATATCTTTTACTTGCTCTTGCGTTTGAATCAGACAGTTGATTGACAGATGGGATCAGTGCCAACTTCAAGTCCAAGAACTGTGTGAAGTTCGCACAGGCTGACTGTTGTGTTGGGCAAGACCAGCTGTCAATTTGATCAATTCTCAACACTCCTCTTTGATCAATTTACGGCGGATCGTCTCAAAGACTCTCCTGTTCAGTGGCTTGATCAGAATATCTGCAATCTGCCTGCTGCTCTCGACGTGTCGCAGTGTCACGGTCTTGTCAACGTGTTGTTGGATGTACTTTCGTGGTATCTCAATATGCTTCTTTCCCTTGGTTGTCTTTCCCTCGTGTGCATTCTGCAGCATGTGTATGGCTGACATGTTGTCGACGTGCAAGGTGATTGCCTGGTCGATTTTCAGGATACCCAGTTCCAGCGCGATTCGCTTGATCCAGCACACATCGTCGATTACTGACACTGCTGCTCGATACTCGGCTTCTGCGGTTGAGGTTGTGGGGAAGAAGCGTGTTGCGCCGGCGTACGGCGCTCGGTTTCGCTTCTTCCTCCATCATATATTGTTCACTGGACAATAAACACTGAGCGAAACAAAACAAAACCTCCGCAACACAATGTCCACCGGAGGAGAGCGGAAATAAACACTGGAGGAATAGTTAAACGCACTGCAAGCTGTTTGATTTTGAGTTGTTCTTTATTATTGTCACTAGGCACTGTATCTACGGAAATTTATTTAAAATCCTTGTTCACATGTAATCTAATAAAATTGCGATCGTTTTTTTTTTTTAATTCTTTGATTTGATTAAAATAGTGGCGCGGAGTTTCGACACGCCTCGACTTCGGGATATATACGCGTTGGAGGCGTGTGCAATCCGATGCACACACTTAAGGGGGTGTACGACGACCGCTCTGATTAGTGGTTATATTAAGACTCTAGTTATTATCGCTCCCGTCCGCGGAACAGGAGCGGAAGTCCGCACGACTGTTGTCGTCGGCAGATGGAAAGGACTTGGCGATATAAATTCGCTGACTAGGGAATTCGGTCAGTGAAGCTGGCTCTCTTAAATTAAGGATGACGTAAAGTCTCTCTTTGGGGTAACCAACAGATCTCATACGGAAGATCGCCACAGTACACATATATGTGTGTAAACTGGTTCTTTTATGGATCAAAACCATGGGAAGGAATATAAACAAAGAAAGGAAGAAGTGCATTCATGGGATGCGAGTCTGGTAAAACAAACAAAACCGAAACTCGTCGGATGCTAGTTGCATCTTTGTTTGAGATGTGCGTCGCGGCTAAATAAATAGACACGGCGCAATGAAGAAATGGTATTAATAGGTTTTGGCTAGATTACCAGGAAATGGTGTTTATGGCATCACTGGTAAGGGTAAGTATTGAATTTCTATTCGCATTTGCTTATGCTGTAGGATTAATTGGTGCCAAGAGATGTGTGTATTTGTTTTAGTCCCTTGGGTGTAGGTCGCCAGCCAATGTGTTTGTCTGGTGATTTATGATGCACATGATGAAGCTGGGATAAACCAACTCAACGGTAAGGTTTCCTGATTAAGCGGTTGTATTATATATGAACCGATGAATTTCCTTTCAGGTAATTTAGGATAAGATAAAGAACTCTTATAGGGGGTTTTACATGCGAAGGTATGCTTGCAGGTAAGAATTCTTTTGCAGAAGCTTGAAAATAAATATATTCGGTAAGCTTAATGCGTGCAGCATTTACAGGTGCTAATGCTGTTGCATTAGCGGAAACTGATGTAGATTGGGTCGTAATAATGGGGGTTCTGCCTGATAAGGTAAAGAAAGGATTCTTACGGGAAATTATATGCGAAGAGCATGCATCAAATGTAAGTTTTCTTTGACAGGGACTTTAAGATCATTGAGTTGATCTATATGATGCGTGAAACATTTTCAGGTACTAATGCGATTGTATTAGTGAAGTTAGGAAATTGGATGGCAATTATGGGGGTTTCTTGAGGTAAGTGGGCCGTAGGGTTTGGCGGAACCGCTACAAGGTCGCTACCAGACGCTGCTTTTGTGAGTACCAGATCATTGGTCCTCCCCTCATCACTAACACTCCGCTTGTCGACTGTTCTGTCTCCGAGTCTCCTCCATAGTCTGAGTCGGTGTAGGCCATGAGTGTCTGGTCTCCTCCAAAATGAATTCCGGCTGTGGTTGTCCCTCTCAGGTACTGGAACACACGTTTCACCATCGCCTGATGGCTCCTCATTGGCTTTTTGCAAAATCGACTCAGGTAGTTCACGGCGAACCTGATGTCTGGTCTGGTGATTGTAGCTAGGTACAATAAGCTTCCTATCGCCTCCCGATAGTTGTTGTTCGCCGGAAGTGGTTCATCGTTCTTGAAGTCTGTTTTCTTGGTGATCATCCCTTGCTCAATTTGGTGTGGACGCTGGGTTGCATTGTTCGAGTTTCATTTTCTTCAGTATTTTCTCCGTGTAGCTGGGATGGTTCACGAAAATACCTTCTTGATCAATCTTGATCTCCATGGCCAGGTATGTCAACTTCTCCTTTACTTTCTTGCCGTATGTGATCTCAAATTCCTTGCTTATCTCATTCAGAAGCTTGTATATCTGATCTTCATCTGTTCCAGCTACCAATCCATCATCTACGAAGAGTGAGAGCATAATGCTCCTGTCCTTGTTGTAGTAGATACACGGGTCGTCGTCTGTACTTGTCAGGCCTATCTTCCATTCAAGGTGTGCAGTGACCCTCTCGTTCCACATCCTTGGAGCTTGTTTGAGCCCATAGAGACTCTTCTCCAACTTGCAGATTTTCCTTGATCGGTCGTCGAACCCTTCAGGCTGGTTCATGTAGACATTCCGTTCCAGGTTCCCGTACAGGAATGACGTTTTAACATCGAATGATACCAACTTCATTTTCTCTGACGCGGCGTGACTTAGAAGCAGGCGAATGGATGCATGGCGGGCTACTGGACTGAAGGTTTCTCCATAATCCACTCCCTCTTTCTGTTCAAATCCTCTCGCCCCGAGTCTGGCCTTGAGTCTCCCGTCTGCCTTCTCTCCAAGTACCCAACGACAAGTGATCGGCTTCATCCCTTCGGGACAGTCCACCAGCCTCCAGGTTTTCATTTTCATGAGAGAATCGTACTCCTCCTGCATCGCTCGTCTCCACTTCTCATCCTTGAGTGCTTCGCTCACCGGGATATCTGCTGTTTCACCGATCATGGCTGCTCTTGTGCTGTTGCCTCGGTTTGACATGTTGGCAACGTAGTCCCTGTACCTTGGCGGTGGTTGCAGGTTCCGACGATCTCGCAAGGTTCTTCCTTCTGGCTGCTCTGCTGGCGGCGTTATCTCTTGTTCGTTGTCGCTTGCCTCTTCGGTACTTTCGTGGGTCTCTTCTGCGTCTTCATATTCTGTCTCGCTGTTACTTTCATCTTTCTTTTCGATATTGTCCTCGGGTGCTCGTGCCTGAGGTTCAGTGCCTTGTCTCAGTATCATTTTCTCTTCGTCGAAGATTACGTTGTCGGAGCTGATGATGTCTTTCCTATCTTTCAGATAAATCCTGTAGCAGGGTGAATCGATATCATACCTAACCAAGATTCCTTCTTCTGACTTTTTGTCAATTTTGCCTCTCTTCTTTCCTTGTATCAGTACATAACATTCACTTCCAAACGGTCGCAGCTTTTCAATCTTTATCTTTCTTCCGAACCAGAGTTCCGCTGGGCTTCTCCCTGGCACATTGCTGGTTCCAGTCGGGTTGATCGTGAAGATCACATGGTTCATTGCTTCGGCCCACAGTCTTTCGTCCAAGTTCTCGGTATGTATTACTGTCCTGACTGCCTCGACAATTGTCCTCATTTCTCTCAACCTTCCGCTTTGTTCTGGCGTGTGCACATTCGTAAATGTGTGAAGTATTCCCAGCTTGTCCAACATTTGTTTGGTTTTTACATTTTTCAGTTCCGTGCCGTTGTCAGATCTCAAACACTTGACTCTCCGCCCAAGCTGATTTTCCACGAGTCTCAAGTAGCTCTCTATCTTCTCAGGTGCTTCTCCTTTCGTCTTCATGAAATAGCAGCTCCGATAGTCGGTGAAGTCGTCCTTGAGCATAAGCCAGTACTTGGCTCCTCCTAACGACGGGATATTCATTTCCCCAGTGCCGATGTGTACAAGATCTAGCGGTTGCTGGGGTCTCTTTGGGTTGATTCGGTGTGGGGCTCGATGATTCCTGCCGTGTGTCCATCCCTTACACACATAGTGCTTCCAGTCATTAATGTGTTTGATTCCCTTGCGTTTCAGTATGTCCCTCACATACTTTACATTTTGATGGGCGAGTCTCTCGTGCCAAGTTTTGATTGACGTTGTCATCAGACTTGTATCTTCTTCTGACCTGAGCATCATTTTGTAGAGGTTTCCCTTGCGCTTGGCAATTGCCACAACTTCCCTGCCATCCTGACTGTAAAACGTTGACTGCTTTACATTTGCCTTCTGAAGGTGTCCCTTGTCCAGCATCTGACTTACTGAGAAGAGATTGAAGTTGAGTTTTGGAACGTAAATAACATCCTCAAGTACCACTGGATACCATTTCCGACCGTCAAAAGCCTCCATCTCGATATTCCCGACTGCAACGCCATCCAAACTAGTTGAGTCTCCGATCACTATTGAGATTGATTCGTCCAGCTCGACCAGCTGTGCAAACCGCTCTCGATGAGACGTCATGTGCTGACTAGCTCCGCAGTATTGATACCATGAAGTTGCCCTGTCCTTCGAGATGTCACTGTCCACTGTTGAAAAGGCCGTGGTCAGGAACGCCCTTGGTGGCCTTCCACTTGTAAACTTGCTTGACCCTTCCTTGGAAGTGCATTCTTTGGCGAAATGTCCTTTCTGCTTACATATGTTACATGAGTATTTCTTCTTACAGTAGGCAAAGTATTTTTCGCACGGTTTGCCTGTGCACTGCTTGATCATGTGACCTTTTCCTCCACACTTGTAGCATACGAGCGTTGTCTTGTCCTGGTAGCCTTTTGATGACTGCCTTGGCTTCTCACGTCTTGCCAGGAGGGCGTTGTTGGCGTTTCCCTTTGGGTTTGTCGTCTCCTTCAGTCGCTCGTCCTCAAGTCTCAGACGTTCGATGAGAGTTTCCACATTCTTGGTTGCTCCGGTTACATTGTCCCAAGAAGTCTTGAAGTGTGCTAGTTTTGGCGGTAGCACACTCATGATCCTTGTCATGATCCAACTTTCTCTCATAGGATCATTTTCGGTTGACACTTCTTCAGCCAGATCCAAGATCTCCAAACAGTTTTCCACCGCTGACTTGCTATCATTGTATTCAAAGGTAAAGAATTTGATTCGGGACATTTCTAAAGTTACATCAGTCTTTGTGCCGTATAAGCTGGTTAATTTGTCTGTCATATCTTTGGCAGTCTTGCAGTTGGCAATTTTGTTTGCGATCTTGCTGCTTACATTTAGGCCTATCAGCGTTTGAGCTTCGACATCCTTCTTGATCCAAGCTGAGATGGTTTCAGATGACGCAGCGCCTGTCGGTCTGAGCTGGTCTCCTGTTACGATTTCGTACAGGTCCTTATTCTTCAGTGCTAGGTTCAGTTTGAATCGCCATGAGATGAAGTTAACGTTGCCCTGGCTGTTTTCGCTTAGCATTTCCAACTGGGATTTGACGGAGTCCATTTTGTTGAGAGGCTGCAATTCGACTGACTTGACTACGTATGTGTTACTCACGGTTAACTTGCTGTGCGATGGCTGCTCCGATGTTTGACGATGTGTGGATCACGTTGTCCTTGCCAGTTCTCCCGCTCTGGGCGGTTTTGGTCAATTTTGCTTTCACTTTCCTTGATGATGACCGACGAAACCCTTTTACTGCTATCCTGGGCCCATAACCTGTTGGAGTTATAAATGACTCGGGCTCGTTGATCCTCAATAAATAACAGTCTAGAGTTAGCAGTGAATTGAAATGTTAATTTAATTTGCGAAATGAAAATTTGTCGATTGACACGGAATACACATGATAAAATTGGATCAAAAATTCGAGGCGCGTTTTTCTATATCTTTTACTTGCTCTTGCGTTTGAATCAGACAGTTGATTGACAGATGGGATCAGTGGCAACTTCAAGTCCAAGAACTGTGTGAAGTTCGCACAGGCTGACGGTTGTGTTGGGCAAGACCAGCTGTCAATTTGATCAATTCTCAACACTTGCTTACTTATCTTCCCGATCTACGTGCGACGTATTTATACCGTTTTTCCTTATTCTGATTCGGTGTTTCGTTTCCGCCCGTTCTATAGCCTCCAATTTTCTATTGCTCATAGTCTCCAGTTTTCCAGTACTTTCTAGAATATTTTAGTGCTCTGTTTCGAAATTTCTAGAATATTCTAGTATTGATTGTCATATGCGTTACAATGTGTATACTCGTATATATATATTGTGACGCATATGACAATCAGTACTGGAATCTTCGAGAAAGTCCGAAACAAAGTACTAGATTATTTTAGGAAGTACTGGAAAACTGGAATAGAACATTCAAGACTATGGTACGAACGGAAACGACACACCAAATCAGAATGAGGAAAAACGGAATAAATACGTCGCACGCGGATCGGGAGTGGAGTTATAAGTAAGACAGTGAAGCAAGCGAAAGTCTCGAGTGAGAAGTAAGCAGTAAAAGACGCGATAAGTACGGAAGCGATAAGTAAAGAAATCGTTAAGTGTACGGTATAAGTAACGGTTGTATTACGGACTAATAAAGTGTTATATTAATTCAAAATCGATTTAACGGCTCTTATTTATTTACTAAAAATAATTAATCCAGCGATCCCTAAGCTCGCTACTATATATATATATTGTTTTGTTGATAGCTCTACGTAGTACGTGTGCACCGATAAAAAACTCTGTCGTATGGTGGCAGAATCACAAAAGGCAGAAGTTAACTTGAAGCCAGCTTTATTAATACACGTGTTGAGGAAAATTAATGACCGATGGTGTTCCTTCTGTGAATGTTGATTGTAGACGATTGTAACGAGCCCGTTGAAGGTTGAATGCAGACTGACGAATTGGCATAACTGCCAATTCGAAAAGCGACGCTATGACATCATCGTGGTGACAATGATGGCCAGTTGGTGCCAGCTGCTGCGCAACTGGTATACATGCGAATGTACTAGATTTCTCCAGTACATTCCAGCACATTTAATTGCCAATCCGCAACATATATAGATATATATATATATATATATATATATATATATATATATATATATATATATATATATATATATATATATCATCATCATCATCATCATCACCACATCATCATCATCGGCACTACAATCGGGATCCGGTCTTGGCCTCATTTAACAAGTCTCAACCGGTCCCGATTTCGAGCCGATGTCATCCAGTTTGGATATATATGTATATATTTTTCTTACCTTATATTAAAAAAAAAGTCGCAGAGGTCAGAAATCCTTGTGAAACATAAAATCCTGAGGACAATTATACTATATAATTAAAATTTTTCAATAATTTAGACATCAAATTGACAAATTGATATCAATTTATATTTTGTGAAATTTTTTTCAAATAATATACATTTCTATTTTAGAAGAAGGATAATAAAATTAAAGTAGTTAGGTATATCATAGAAGAATAAATTATTCTAGTACTATCAACAAATAATTATTTTACTCTGTAATTTTTCCGTGGCAGTCAGTTGTTTGGTTTAGTCTTTTTTCACAAGCCAAAATCCATATTGCAGGAGTACATCGATTATCGCCGCCATTGTGCACGCATTGCTCTTAATCTCATGGTAATTGTAATTCACTTGTCATTCTTCGGCGGCTTGCTCCCGTTCGTACGTCCGTAAAATATTTTCGTCGAAAGAAAGCCCACAATTATAGCGGTTTTTAAAGAACTTAATTGTTTTAGTTGAATATTTCATAAAGTGCGCTATAATAAATAAAACATTAATCGGAACAGTGTAAATGGATTTCTATCCAAATGTTAATTGAAAGTGCTCCGGTTGGGCTGTTTGAACATCAAAGACAACAACTTCAGTACGCAGCTCGTCTGACATCCCCAGCAGAAGATTTTGGCATCGACAGCAGAAGTGACAACACAAAAACAATTCATAGCGGCTATCGTGCCACAGTCGGAACTAATTTAATTTTTAAGGAAAATATTCGAGATCAAACAAATATTCGATGTGCTGAGAATTCATCACTGAACAAGAGGAGTAGCAGCAACCACATTTATTTGATTGGCCGCAGCGGTAGCCCTAGCTGTGCCACAAACACAAGCCTACCAATGGGTTTTGATATCTTAGCCAGAATTCGCCAGCTTTTGAGTTTTGGGGAGAGCACCGAAAACGCAAGCCGCAAGCGGAGGCACGTTTACCATAGCCCATTTTTATTGTTCCTCTTTCTGTTGTACGATGTATTTATTTTGACGGTCATTTCAGATTTGAAAGTGATTTGAACGCAAACTCTCAATTCAAATACCGCAAAGTGGAAAGCGACTTCCCCAAGATCATTACACGGGCCTTGGACGAAGGTAAATATAATTTGATATGTGATAATCTATTTGACTTAGAATGGAATAGGATGCTAAATATGTGTTTGTGATTTTGGTTTTGTTGCGCATCTCGTGGGATGGGTTGTAAAGTCGAACGCACTTGGGTTATAGGGCGGTGTAGCAATGTGCCTAATTTTGATTCCTTACAGGCAAATTGTCTAAATATTAAGGACATGATATTTGCTAAAATTCGGATCTCGATCTTTTATTTGGAAGTTAGCGTGATGTTCAAGAACTAAGTCTATTTTGTTCATGAACTTTCGATCTTGAAAAACATTTAATCAGTTTAACCTACTCCAAAGGGATGTTTTTTTTTTATAAGGAGATTCCTCTTTTTCTTATTATTAGATCATGCAATAATATTAGTTCATTTAATAGTAAAAAAGTTCAATGCGGTCTAGGAGTCGTATATTCAAATTGGTTGGCGCAATTTTTTGGACCATTTTACAGTTCTTATATTTACTTATAATAATGTTTAATCTAAGTCGTAATATATTAGAACAATCCTCATTCTAGTCCTACATGGAGTTTCAAATAATTTATAGTCTGCAGGGTAGTGCGGATGTTTTTAATTATCGTTTGGTGAGGTAGTAGTGAAATAATAGTTAAGTGAATTGTTGCAGTTGTATTGTGGCGTTTTTCAATGGTAATGAAGAACATGATTGGAACTCGCATTAAAAAAAAGATGGAAAAGAATAGGACCAAAGCACCGACTCATCAGCAGCCACGTGTGTAGCGAGAATGATTAACTTGCTAAATAAGCTGTGAATGCCTCGTTAATGCTCAGATATACGGCGCCGATGATTATTTCGACCAACTTCTTAGATTTCGACGTTTGATCGCGTTTTGAAAGGAACTCGGGACGAAGCCGTGAGCATTATTATGTACGTTGTCGAAGAAGGCAGTGTGTCTAGGTTGGCTCATTGGAATTGATGATGCGGGTCACTATCCCAAAAAGTATCATCATCATCATCGACACTACAAGCGGGAACCGGTCTTAGCCTTATTTAGCAAGACCTGAGGCTTGTTGAACTGTCCATAATGATTGTTTTTTCCGGGCAAGATCATTAGTCTTGCGCCATCCCAAAAAGTATGCCCATGTTTATTTTAAAGGGTCCCTCCAATGATGTCGCTTTATTAATGTGAACCAACGCTGTTGTATTTTTTTTTTACATTAACGCGCGCATAAAAGGGGATTTTGAAGTACCCTTAAATGTCAGAGCACAGTGCGAGCGGATGGAGAGGAAGTGGATAAGGAAAGGAGGTGTCGATCTATATTGGTCTTGAATGTCTGGACATCAAAAAGGCCAGGAAACACATGATCAGGCAAAACATTCCACATCCGTGTGGTTCGGCTAAAGAATGACTCTGTATGTTTATTTGTGCGCCTGAAGTTGACTTTCAACGTGAACTGATGCGCATTCTCAGATTGACGGTTATCGCGGGAAAATGTCTGAAGGGGCGGAACACATTCAGCAAGTTCAGTTGAGCAACGACCGTGGTAATACCTATAGAAAAGAGATAGGCATGATACGTTGCGCCTGTGTTCTAACGACGGAATTGATCGACTTAGGCTGGGTCCCCAATAAGTTTAACTGCTCGTTTTTGCATCCTGTCGAGCACGTGTAGAGCAGTTTTGGAAGCGCTTGACCAAATATGGGAGTTGAACTCCATTTTTGTACGAATATACGCCTTGTAAATAGTGGCCAGGTTGGATGGAGTGAACTATTTTTTGCATCTCTTAAGGAACCCGACGCATTTGGACGTACTTTTCGCAGCTTCAAATATGTGATCATTCCAGTTAAGAGTCGAATTAATTCGAGTGCCGAGGATTGATAATTCCTTGGCTTCGTCGATGCAAGTGCCGTTTATAGACAGTATATTTACTTTGGGGCTCACATTTGACGACAAGAGGCAGTACTGAGTTTTTAGGGCATTGAATTCTACTCGGTTAGATAATCCCCACTGATATATCTTGTTGAGGTGTGAATTCAATGTATCAAGCATAAGTTAGTGGTTGGTAGTGACGTTCGAAGAGTTTGGACGGGCGTGTTCGTAGGAGTATGAGAAACTCAACGTGCTATCATCAGCAAACGAGTGAATTGGGTTGTGAGTAATTGACAAGAGATCATTTATAAAGATGAGGAAGAGAGTGGGTGAGAGTACCGAACCCTGGGGAACACCTGCATTAATTTGATGGGAGACAGATTTGACACCATCAAGAACCACTTGGATTGAACGGCCAGAAACATAGTCTCTTATCCATTGGATCAGGGAATTGACTCCATATGAATGCAATTTTGACAAAAGGGCTGGATGCCAAACTCTGTCGAAGGATTTTGAAATATCCAATGCGACTACCTTGATTTCACCGAGGTAGTGGATGGAATGGCTCCACTTTTCGGTAAGGTACGCCATCAGATCTCCTGTGGACCTGTTGCTACGAAAGCCATATTGGCGGTCATTGAGGAGGTCATTTGATTCCAGATATTTCGAAAGTTGACGATTGATAAGAGATTCCATTACCTTGGAGAGATTAGAAGTTAGTGCTATGGGTCGATAAGAAGAGAGCGATGATTTGTCGCCCTTTTTGGGAACTGGCCGAATGTTCGCTGACTTCCATCTATTTGGGAAAGGCCTAGTAGAATAAGACAAATGGAAGAATTTCCGCAGTGGTTTGGCGAGTGAATAGGAACATCTCTTCAAGAGGATTGGGGAAATGCCGTCCGGACCAGCGGATTTGTGTGCGCTTAGCTCATTGAGTGCGCGGGCAACAGTACGCGTTAGGAAGCGAATCTGGCTATTGGTGTGCTACTTGTGCTCAAGTTGAGGTGGAACTGATGTGGTATCAGGCAGCCTTGAGTTGGCTGCAAAATGTGGAGCAAGTAGATTCGCCTTCTCTATTGCAGTGGGGATTGGTTTGTCATCGACTATAAGCGATGGAATGGGTGAAGAGACTGAGTTTTGAATGTTTTTCACGAATGCCCAGAAGGTTCTACTACCTGTGGAAGAGTGTAGTATTTTTTGTCTCACTCTCTGGTCATGCAAGAACTTGGCGCGTTGAATATACGCATTGCAGTCATTCCTAGCTCTCTTAAATCTTTTCCGATTTTCCTCAGTATTGTTTGATTTATACAACCGGAAGCTCAACTCTTTAGCCTTAATGGCTTCTCTGTACCCGGAATCGAACCACATATTTCTCTTGGGTTTGATACCCTACTCTGTGTGGAATAAAGGTCCACATGCCACGTAGAATCGGGTCTGTTAATGTGTCCACTATAGAGTCAACATCGTTATGGAGGAAAAATAACGACCAATTTAACCTCCCAAAAAAGTCGTTCAGATCTTCCCAGTTGGCTTTCTCGTAGAACCATACTGTTCTTTTGGGAGCTTTCTCATTAACGTTACTGTTGGTTAGAGGAAATTTAGCTGACACGACACAGTGGTCTGAAGTGCCCAAGGGCGAAGAAACTTCAATTGTGTATTTGTTTGGGTGGGAGGTGAGAAACAGGTCCAGTGTGTTGGCGAAATGACCATATATATCTGGTACCCGTGTTTGGCTCATTGACGAGTTGAGTTAAAGTAAGCAAAAAGCTGGACATATTGACCTTCAGGTGTTGTTGTTCCGGAGTGACGAAGCCACAGAGTTATGCACATTAAAATCACCCGCAATAACGATTTCAGTGTGCGGATATAGGGTCAAGAAGAATCAGACAGAGGATCAAATTCGTTAAAGGATGCGTTTCTATCCAAGTTTGGGCTTCCGTAAAGAAAGCAGTAATGTATGATATGCTTACGAACGTGAAGTTTTAGCCAAGAGAAATTAAATTCTGGGTTGGAACCGAGCCCATATTGTGGCAGAAGCTGATAAGCAATATCATTTCTTATGTATGTGGCTATACCACGACGTGGAAAGAACAGTGGCACTAAGTTATATCCAGGTAGATTAAAATCGGAAATATCTGTATTAGTAATTACCTGAAATCCAGGTCACATCCCTTCCATGATGAACATTATGCAACTCACACACAAAAAACTCTCCAAAGATTATTAATCAATCGAGAGTTTCGATGCCTGGGGGACGGAAACAGGTGCGAAAAAAAAAGGAAATCAGACACAAGGGATGGAAAGGGTAGAGGGTTTTCCCGCACTGCACATCATTCGCTAAGTGCAAGGATAGTTGGTTTCTGGCTAGAAACATGGGCAGACACAGAAGAGAAATTGGATCTCAAGCCGCGAATTTTACCGCCTCGGGAAAGGATGCAAGTCGGGACCAGCAATAGATAAGCGAAAGCAACCACTACAGGTGTTATGCCCTTGTAGTAGGTGCCCCACTAGATCCGTGCCGAAATCCAGGTCACATCCCTTCCATGATGAACATTATGCAACTCACACACAAAAAACTCTCCAAAGATTATTAATCAATCGAGAGTATCGATGCCTGGGGGACGGAAACAGAGGTGCGAAAAAAAAAGGAAATCAGACACAAGTGATGGAAAGGGTAGAGGGTTTTCCCGCACTGTACACCACTCGCGTGTATATTCTCGCACTTTTCACAGTACTAAGACGCGTGTGCAGAGATCGCACAGAAAACTTTGCACTGCACTCGGACGCGTGTGTGAAGATCCATTTGTTTGTTTATGATCCCACAGTGAGACTTCGGGCCCGAACCGATAGTGCAATTGGGTACCTTATGTGTATCTAAGATTCCCAAAACGGATTGCATAATTGATCCGATGATACGGATCATGAAGCAGAAGCGCACGTGCTGTCTCGTAGGCGGTTTTAAATCGATGTGTATATGTTTGGACAATCGATATGAGCCGTGCCACATATATTCTTTACGTTTTGATAAAGGTTCGTTTGCCTTCAGTTTTGAGTTCTGCAGATTCAACCCGCCAGAATCTTCGCCTTATATTCGTTAGTCTCGTGTGTGTTTTGTTGATAGTACGCCCTTTCTTTGTAATAAGCGGACTGTTGGTTTTTGTTATAACGCGTCGCCAACACAGATACTGGACAAAAAAGTGTTTTATATGCTTTCGAAATTTTGAGGTCTTGTCACGTGTTGTACGAACATTTTTAGCGCTGATTGCTTACGGATAATGCTCAAAATTATAAAATCATTTTTGAACATTTGTCAACAGAGTTAGTTTAGTAATATAGAAAAATCCAAGGATGCTTCAAAGACCAACAGATTTATTTACTGGCGTCGAATAAAACCGCAATAGGTACACCTGCATTTGAACAATTTTTTTTTCCTTCTATCATTGTCATTCATGAAGTTCAAAAATTTTTGATTTCATAATTCGGAGTTTATATTTATAACAACTATATATTTTTCATGTTTATTTTATCACAAACACTTCTCATGATTTCGTAATATTTAGTAGGCGATGTAAATTTTATGGCACAGCCTGTTGGAAGAAAATCTTTTAGAATGTCACAGGATGTGCCAGAAAATCGTAAGTAAACCATTCCATTATATTTTTAAACTTATGTTATCACAATGTGCTTTCAGGAAATAGAAGTATTTTAGCAAGAAAATGTATTACCAAGCCGATAACCAACACAGCGTTTGCTGATATCGAATTTTCTGATGACGACGATGAAATCATTCTGACCAATGGTCGCGGTGATTGTTTTAACATTCTCCGCCAGAAGAACATCGTTGGGCCAACGACAACCAATCCAATAATTGCGAGTTCCTCAACACCTAAAGCGCTTAACATTCCAATTAAACAAAGGCAGCCTCCACCGCCACTTATTGAACCTCGCACTGGTGGTATATTAGCGTCAACACTATTGCCCGATTTGCAGCCAATTAGGACACAAAAGCGAACTACATACTTCGGATCATATAAGAATGGACTAGGTAGTAGCAGGATTTCAAATTCAATATCAAAAGATTCTAATTTATACACACACAAAGTGGCAACACCTAATTTAATAAATGGAGAATTCTCTGTTCAAGAACCGTTTCGAAGATCACAGTCAATTATATCACAGGAACACCAGAGAAAAGATCATGAACAATACAATGAATTGCTACAGAAAGTCGTTCCGAATTTATATGGTACGAAGGTACCCATGGCTAAAATGAATCTAAGCACCAAGAATCGTCTTCCGGGTTTGAGGCCAGTTAAACAGCCTGTAATTGAGATAGAAGATGATTTACCTGAAACTAAACTAAAGAACATTAATGGTACAGTAACGACAATTGATCTCTCTGACGATGATGTTAGCGAGATATTGGACCTAACTGACGATGAACTGAATGTTGTGTCGATGTGCTCCAAATTGCAGAAAGAACAGGCTGAATGTAGCTATGATATAAAAAAGAAGGCTGAAGAAAAGAAGCATCAATTGTAAGTTAGAGATTCTACTTTTACTCACATTTAAGATCACGTCATTTTTAGGCCGTATGTAGAACCGGTGAATACATTGAAGGAAAAATTCGATTTGTCACCAATTTGCAAAGCGGACTGGTTGCAGAAATTTCAACAGAAATGGGCACAGAAGCGTCTCGAACACAAGAAGAAGCTCGACGAGACTGTAAAGGAGTAAGTACTGGGTTGTGCTAAAAGATATGTCAAACCTTTCAACGAAGCAAGGTGGAGAACTACAAAAGAGGACATCAAAGAATTCGTAATTGTGAATTGGTTAGGCGATCTAATTATCTTAGTGTACAATTCAGTGGCAAATGATATTAATGATTGTTGTGTATGTTGGAAAAAGATATTGTATTTTGTTCTAAATTCATGTTCAGAAAACTTTTTGAGGTCCCCACCTTCTTTTTAATTAATATTTTTGATTTTGAGCCACTGTAAGGTGTTTCTGATGAGCATGTGCTGGATCTCATTTATAAAACACTTGCATCCCGTCGGAGACATTTCGAATCGAAGCATAAAGGTATTCGTTAATCTGTGGGCTTTTCCATCGACTCGCTGCTCCGAGTTCTCTATTTGGTTATGCCCGGTTCAGTGTACCGTGGCCTCTTTATCAATCCACATATGTTTTAAATTTTTGCGAGCCATTCCATGCCATTGGTATAAAAAAAACTATTCGCAATGCAGGCAGTCCAGTCCAGTAAGTTATTATCTTAACTTTACAATCGCCTAATGCGATAAATCATTCGTGATTGGTCGGCCATAAAATTCGTTGGCATGTGTCCTTGCTTTGGCGACTCACAATCGTTGATATTTGTGGTATAATGGGGTGAGTCTTTGGGTGGTGTTCTTAATTGACTTATAGCGTTTGAAATAATAGTGAGGAAGAACATGTGATTCGAACTGACGCTATGACAGTTTGAATCATCAAACAATTTTCCCTAAGCGTTACCCATCAGGCTACTCGCCGATTTTAGAATTTGATTTTTAAACTCGACTATACTCCACTGATGTGAATTATTTATATTATCGCTATGGTATACGGCTCTGATGTATTTTCTTATTCGATTTTTCGTTTGGTGCTCTTCACTATTTTGCTTGTGAATCGTGTGTGTATGTGTTAGAGTCGCCACAGACTCATGTCACGTCGTTGGTTATGATGGTGCACGAAGATGGCATCGATGTGCGTGCAGCATGTGCTACTTCCTGTCGAGGTTGATGTAATGAATATTTTATTGATTGACTCGTAGTAGTCGGTTTTAACATCCTAGTTCAATATAAAATTAGTCTAGGTTTTTTTTTGCGTTTGATTCCCCCATACTCTGTGCATGTGCTTCAGGGGTCTGTCGTTCTCTACCGCATCTGATCCGTCATTGAGTAGTGGTGCTAGTCTGTAGATGGCTCGCCGGAGAACGACACTGGCCGTTTGTATTTAGGCCATTCTTTCGATGCTGTAATAGTGTAGACGGGGAGTGGGCGCGGTCAGGGGGGGAAAGAGAGGAGATGAAGTTTGAGAGCAGTAGAGGTAAAGTTTGCCCGCCGCAGCATTCGCGAAATGGGTTCATTAGAGCCGTAAGAAGTGTGGTGGGTGGGCTGATAGAAGAGATGGGGGTTTCGCAGGTTACGGGGGTTAGTGAAGTGGAATGATGGAGAGCAAGCTTGGGCAGTTGATTGTGCCTCAAAGGAGACGGTGGGCGAAAAGGATATCGACATGAGTTCTGCGCTCCTCAAATGTGTTGAAGTTGATCGGGTGGAGCCCGCTTGTGTATGGGGGTAGAATCCGAGGATTCGCCCAGTTCAGTTCGCGGAGGGCAAAACGCAGAAAACGACATTGCACGCTTTCAATTCTGCGTACATGGGATGAGTAGTGTGGGGACCAGACCTGACTGGCGTATTCAAGAAGGGGGCGGACGAAGGCTATGTATAGAGAACGGCAAATGTAAGGATTAGAGAATTCTTTAGACCAGCGTTTCACAAACCCAAGGACAGAGTTGGCCTTAAGAATAATATTATCAATATGCGGGATGAAGCTAAGCTCCCTGTCAAATAAGATCCCAAGGTCGCGTATCGAGGGTACAGATGATATCTGCTGGTTTAGCAGGAAGTAGAGCGTGCGGGAACAGGGGGACGTTTGTGGGAGAATGTGATGGAGTGACATTTGACAACGTTGAGTTCAAGGCAGTTATTACGGCTTCAAGTTGAGAAGCTGTCGAGGTCCGCTTGGAGAAGTGAGGAGTCGAGAGGAGAGATGATCGTTTTGTAGAATTTGTCGTCGTCCGCATAGAGGGAGATGGATGAGTATTTCATAATGGAGTCAACACCTGCGAATGTTTTGTTCTTTCCTCTGATTGGCTAGGGCTTGGAATCTTAACTCGAAGGAGCCTGTGGCGTTTCTAACAGATACACACACAATACACAACCAAATAGTGAAGAACACCGAACGAAAATCGAATAAGAAAATGCATCAGTGCCGTATACCATAGCGATAACAAAACAATTCCACATCAGTTGAGTGTACTTGACTTTAGAAATCGAATTCGTACACGCGGTAGTGGCCTGATGTGTTGAGCATTGGTTACATTTTTAGTGATTCTAACCGTCATAGCATGAGTTCGAATCACACATTCTTCACTATCGCCGCAAACGCTATAAGCCCATCAGGTCTTTCAAAGACGGTAGTGATCTGAGATGTTTTACAGAAGGCTACCCTAGTGTGGGTGGATCTGTCCAGTTTCCTCATGAGTAAGTGTAGAATGATTGGCTCCCACGAGCTTGTGTCGATGTCGAGTCGTTTAATTCTTGGGTGACATCATGCAGTGCCTGACTTGGGCTGGAATTGTCGCCTAATGTGATTGGTTGCACAAGCAGCCTGGGAAGTGTATCTGCTCGTCAATATGTTCCAGGCTGATTCATAGTTGACACATGTTACTGGCGGTGTCGAATGAATTGTTCTGGTTATCTGATTTATTAATCTTACGAGCCTAGTTAACTGTGCACAGATCTGCCGTAATCCTTCTAAGACAGTTATTTGTTTTTGTATCAGTTTCACGATGTTTTTTTTTCGGTAGGAAGGTGGAAATTTTCAAAAGATACCTCTGACCGATCCAGAGGCATGTCGGACTTTTACTGAATAAAACCACCTCCCGCCAGGTACATACTCCCGTTGATCCCCGCGGATCTTTCTTTTAGATATTCATCGCGGGGCGGGACGGAGTTTCACGACGGAACGCCTTTGTCCCTCGTTATTCTGGGTGAATCTTCTTTCTGTCCCTTCCATCGCCGTCGACTCCACTTCGTTGAGTTTCGTGGTGATGCCTTCATAGACTTTCTCATATGCCTTTTGCATATTTCTATATTTATTTATGGTGAAGTACCGATCGGAGAGCTCCTCTTCATAGCCCACGGATAGTGGTGTCTGTAAAAAAAAATGGGTTGGCGAGAGGGCCGATTTTAGCGAGACAAGGACAGATGTGTCCTTCATCTTGTCTCTGGCTTCTGGTCATCTTGCGATAACCAGAATCACCCACATCCGTGAGGATGTTGGGCTCGGTCTCGAGATATCTGAAAAGAAAAGAAAAAAGGGGGGTATCCAAGGATTGTGTGGACAGTGTTAGTTCGGGTGTTCTCTCACTACTTGTATGGAGGGATGGTGGGAAAGAAATCATACAAGACCGGCAGGTCTTGAGTGCGGTAGTAAACGTAGATCACGTCTTTGGCGTCTGATGATCTGCGCTTTGGTCGGTGTGTGTATGTTTGTGCCGTCTTGTACTGTGCGTCCGTGTGTGTGTGGTTTGTTAACAGTAGACCCTATGGGATCGAGAGAGAAGGGTCAAGAACGCAAGAGTCCCGTACAAGTAGGTTCTCGCTGTTCTGAATGTTTTCGAGGTACTTATATGCTAATTAAAGCAAGTACTCGTCGATAGGGGTAATGGAGGTGCCTTCGTATAGGTGAGAGTTCGGGTAATGACGACCGTCAGGCCCTCTAAAATGATTGGTGCATCTTCTGAGGAGTTTCCTTTCGAAAACCCGAAGTCTTTCCATTTGGTCCGAAGATATGTAGGACCATATGGGAAAGGCGTACGATATTACAGATCGGATTAGCTGCTTATAGCAGAGAAGCTTAACTTTGGTGTCAACTTTGTTTCTCCACTTCAAGATGCTGTGCAGTTGCTTAGACCGACCGAGGCCCCTTTGGAGAATGTAGGTCACATGTTTGATGAAATTCATTTTTGGGGTATAAGTGACCGCAAGATATTTCATCTTGTCCTGTGGTCTAATCGTAGTATCTCCCATTTTTATTCGAATATTCTGTGAACATCGAGAAGCAGGTTGGGAGTGTTTCCTACTCAGAATTAGAGCTACAGCTTTGGATGGATTAAGTCGAATTTTCCATCGACTGTAATACTGATACAGTTCGTCCAAGTGACGGTTGAGTCGATTTGTTGCGAGGTTAGGGCCTTTGGTTGACGTGTACACCAGGACGTCATCCGCATAGCATATCTGGTTTACTCTCCCGTCCACAGGGCGAGGAATATCGGAGGTGTAAGTATTGAATAAGATGGGGCCTAGAATGCAGCCCTGTGGTACACCTGCAGCGGCGTGAAAAGTTCGGGAAAGCTTTCCATTCACTCTAACTTGGAAGGTTCTGTTTCGAACGAACTGGTAGATGATACTACATAGCGTTCTACTGAGGCCAGTATTCAATAATTTAAAAACAAGACCTTCGATCCAAGTCGTGTCAAAAGCTTTTTAAATGCCCAGGCTCACCGCAACGGTGGGTTCCTTATTAAAGAGCCGCTCGCAGACGTGGTTTTGAAATATGTTGAGAGCCATAGGGGTGCTGTGCGCTCTTCGAAATCCAAATCGGAAATCAGGTATTAGGTTCCTGGCGTGTGTCATCGAAGTATGCACTGTTAGTTGGGTTAAAGACAACAATTGGCTCGTTGAAGTCGTCCAATTTACTGTGGACCTCCGAACTAATGATCGCATTAGTATCCGGGTCGCCTTCTTGGAGAGTAAGTTTGTGATTATTTTCAAAGGTCTCTCCGATGATATTTGCTTTATTGGTGTCGTTATTAACAACACCATTGTGTATGATTGGCCCAGTGATACGAGAAGTGCCGCATATCTTTTTAATATTTTTATAAACGTTCTGATCCATCTGAATACCCTTCAGTTTGTCTTCCAATTGTTGGGTACGATTGTTTTGGATTCTCTATTTTATCAGTGTACCGATATTGTGAATAATGGTACGCAATAATGGTTCCCTTTGCGTAAAGCGGTGGCGATATCTCATTCTGCAGAGCTTTTTACGCTCCCGGATGAGACGAAGAGTGAAGTCGTCATGGGGAATCTGATGTCTTTTCAAGTTTGTACTTCGGGACATGAGTCTCCGAGGCTTCAACTAGAATCTCGTGAAGTCGTTTTGCAGCGTTGTTTATCTCAACCGTCGTTAGGTTCCTGTCGGTGGGAAGAGAGAGTTGGTGGAGTTTATCGTTCAATGTAATACTGAAGTTGTCCCAATTTGTCCGCCCATAATCGGGTATGTACCAGATATGAGCCCGGGATGCTCGATAGCCGCTGATGAATGTGGTCACAGCGTTGTGGTCAGATACACCCGCTGAAACTTGCGGAGTGATTTGGGGAAGTAAGTCATTGGACACAAAAAATATGGCCAGAATTGAGTCAGCTCGAGTACCAACCGTAGGTGCGACTATTTCGAAGTTGAGGGCATAAGTGTTTGCGGTGTACCATTGGTACAGTTTTGTGCTATTTGGACAAAAGACAGAGTTGTTCCAGTGGGGATGTCTGGAGTTAAAATCGCCGCCTATGATGAAGGGTGTATCCCCCGAGGTCCTTATTAGTTTGCCGATATCTTCGGGATTGATGGGGCCATTATTGGTTTTATGCGAGTGGTATACGGAGTATATATTCACTCTACAATTATTAGTCAGATGCAGCTTAGCCCCAGACACCTCTATGGACTCAAAGTGTGGGAGGTCAATAGCTTCATGGCGAAGTTCGCTATTAACTAGTATACAAGTGCCACCTCCGTTGATGGTGGGACCGCCAGTGAGGGTTCGATCTCTTCGAATCATGGAGAAGTTTGGGAATACGGGACGGTGACATGGATGCAACCTAGTTTTGGTTACAAGTACCACGTCCGCTCGGTTATTCTTTATGAAGTCAGAGACTATCATACGATTAGAAAGCGAAACAAGGGAGTTGACATTTATAAAGATAACTTTAATTTTGGAATGCATTGTGGAGGGTATGTCTTGCATATGTAGTGAAAAGGAGTGCCTCCTTCTCAGCCTCGGTTGTTAGTTTTTCATATCGGGGTCGAATATCTTCAATCAAGCGGGAGAAACTCTGTAGTTTCTCGAGCATTGAAGATTGCCCCCTCGTAGGCTTTTGCACCGCCGCTTGAATTTGTGGCGTCGTGTTGGCCTTTATCGGGGCTCGCTTAGGGACTTGAATATGTTTTTGAGGGGGAGGAGTTGGGAGAGTTTTTATATTCTTTGTTTGTTGTCTTTTAAGCATGTCGGCAAATGTAAATCCATTTTGGATGAACTGTTGTGTGGTTTGTTTTCCGAAGTCTGACTTGATCTTTGAATAATTTCTTTATATTTAGGACAGTTCCTGTAACTAGCCGGATGTCCTTTGTTGCCGCAGTTGCAGCAAGTTGACAGTGTTATTTCATCCTGCACATTTGTTGCGGGATCGTATTTTGCTAGCGGTAGTTCGCACTTGCCAATATCGTGGGATTTTCCGCAACGAACGCAACGCCGACTCATGTTGCAGTTTCGGGAAACATCCCCGAAACGTTGTCAATGTCTGCATTGAGGCATTTCACTGTTATGAAATACCTCGAAGACAACTTGCTGATGCAAGATTGGTAGCGACTTTGTCCGTATTATGGAATCTATGTCGGCCCCTGGGACAAGGTGAAACTCCCATATGTTCACCTTGCTGTATTTTTCCGGTCTGATTTTCACAAGCCGTTGTGGGGGACAGAATTTTTCGACGTCCGTGAAGTTGACGTTAGGAAATGTTGCCTTGAGAGCAATTACGATGTCGTTCTTTTCCCAACAAGAAGCGACTCGTTTTAGAAGGATGGTCCTCGACTTTTCATCGGCCGGTGTGAATGTGTAATAATTCACTTCTTTGGCCTTGAGGTTGTCGTTAATCTTGCGGTAGGTTTCCCTACCGCAAGGTTAACTTTTGTTTAGGGATGGGCTTAAGGTATTTGCCTTGAAGTTGGAAATCCTTAGTCGGTTCATGTCACCGACGAAATTTTTTAAATTGAGGTCTCGTGCGAAGACCCCGGGTTGCTGTTTCTTCTTAGAAACAGGTGGGCGTACCCCGACTTATGGCGGAACAGTGTTGGGAACACAAGCGGCCTTTGGTTTTGGGTTAACTACCGGAGTTGGCCTCGGTGGGCAAGGCTCCTGCGGAGGTACGATTTTTAGATAATTTTGAGTTATCGCGGGGTTCGACAATTTTTTGGGGACAGCTGATGATGACGATGGGGGTCGCGTTGGTGGGCAGCCGGTGGCGACACGTTTATTGGAGGGTCCTCCATCGCAGCTTATTGTTGGGAGTGGTGGCTTTCGATTATCTCGTTCAAGACTTTCGATTATCTCTTCTTGTCATGTAGCTAACTCGCCTAATCCCTTCTTAGTGTCATTCATGTTTTGCAGCGCCGTCTTCGTGTCGGTCATCTTTTACGGTACTTCTATCGGTTGCTGGCTTGTCTCTGAGAGCTTATCCTGTAAGGAAGAAAGGCATTGGGTCTTTCGCCGTTTGTTGCTCTGAGGTGGGCCTTGACAAGCGCGTTGCACTTTTTTTCTGAAAGTAGCCAATAACTGTGGATGTCACATGTATTCCAGAAAAATATATGCTTATTAAATTAGGGATTTAATTGTGGATCTTCCACGCCATCTATAGAGATTCGCCTGCACCTCATCCAGTAGCACCGCTTCGCATATCTTACAGAAGCAAGACCTTTTTTATTAGAAAAAAAAACGAATGTGTTTATTACTTATAGAGGTATAAGGCCTCCTTTGTCCTTCCTCTTTTGATTATAAGTACTCCTATAATTCTGACTTCGTCAGGGCACATAAACCCGTGACGTGATTTTTGTTATTGACGCCTAGGCTCTTTTACCTATGCTTCCTTAGATTCGTTGGTGATCCAACAGTCAATCGAGAACTTCAAATTGATGTCTTAAAGCTGAAAAAAGAAGTGGATGATCTTGCAATACCAAATGAAGTAGACGTTCGCGTCTCGACAAGTGAAAGAAGAATCACATTTACTTTCGAAATATTTTGCCTTATATACAAAAATCTAAAAGAAACTTACTACCTAACAATTTCTTGTACAGTTGGAAAACAAGATTCCTCCCTCTGTACCTATAATAAAAGTATACAACTAGAATGGCGACGAGCATTATCCCTTCAAAGGATATACATTTTCTTACCACGTCAAGTGACGGGTCGAAACATTTTCTTAATTACCTACGTTCTTTGTTCATTTCATGTATCAATACAAATCGATATCGCCGCGGCTGCATCTGGGAAAACCCTTCATAGAAATCCCTTTGCCCGCGTCATAAAAAATGTGCGCATCGAGGTCGTTTCATGAAACGGGAATTATCTGCTAAGATAATTGCCGTAGAAAAGGGAACCGTCATAAAAATTGGTATTATGTGAAAAGATACTTGAAAAATTGAAAAAGATAAATTGTAATGATGTGCGATATTTGAAATGACACATGAAATGAACTTATCCTATGATTTAATAAGAGAAATGATAACAACGCTTAAGTTAACAGTGGATACAATACTTAGGTTAATGACTGATAATAATGCTTAAATTAACAAAATGAATGGTGGAACTGCACTCTCCTCGTACGAAGCAAATTGAAAAACATTAGTTTGTTATATAAGTGTTCAAAGAATACGAATACGGATGATATACTCTTTATATCAGCAAAGGGGAAACTCGGATTTATTATGTGTTTTGTATCACAAAATCCCATTGGTGTCTTTAATTGTTTATTGTACTTAATCGTCATCATCTTCGGCACTACAACCGGGAACCGGTCGTGGCCTTATTTAGCAAGTCCTGAGGCTTGTTAAATGATTTGTTTTTTTTCCGGGCCAGGTCATTAGTCTTGCGCCAGAGGCTTCCCGACGGGGAATCGAACCCCGGTCACCCGTGTGACAGGCGGGTATACTAACCACTATACTATCGAGGGGCCTATTGTACTTAATACAAACTTTAAAAAAGTAGATAACAAGTAAACTACACCTAGCACTGGAAAGTATGACATCTCTTATGGCACAACCTTATTGATAAAATTATCTTAATGCCTCTATTATGGAACCATATTGAGTTTGAATTTAGTATTAATTAGAACGAAATAACCCATTTTAAGGGATGAAAATAGTGTGATTATCAAATCCAATATGGCAATCTGTGGTTTGCATTCGCCGGCAACCCGCGAATATAGTGATATTACTTCCAGAGTTCAAGAACGTTCCGCGGACACTCGTCGGGAGGAGAAACAAATTTTTGAGCGTTTTAAGACACTTGAAATTGTTGATCATGACCTCGTGGTCATCGATGATTTCCCTGAAGATGACGAAGAAGAAGATGTCGTTCCACTTACTCAAGAGCAGAACACGATCGTTAAGCGCGCCCTATTCGACGGTCCCATGGAACAGGTAAAATTGAAATTATTTTCAATGATGAATACTTACTTTATTATATGCATATTGTTTGATCTTTCAGGTCGTAACATCTAAATTCAATATGAATATTACCCGCAAGGATATTCGAACTCTACTGGGCAATAATTGGTTGAATGACGAAGTTATTAATTTCTACATGAATCTTTTGACAGAGCGTGGTGAACGCCTTCAAGAATATGGTCTGCCCAAAGTCTATGCTATGAACACATTTTTCATACCCAAACTATCCCAATCTGGACATAGTGGCGTGCGAAGATGGACGCGGAAAGTAGATATATTTTCATTTGATATCATCCCGGTGCCCGTACATGTTGGAGGAGTTCATTGGTGTATGGCAATTATTCACTTACGTGATCGTACTATAAAGTACTACGATTCTATGGGTACCGCAAATCCACGAGTCTTAAATATGTTGGAACAGTATTTGCGAGATGAATCATTGGATAAGAGAAAAAAACCGTTTGACACTTCAAATTTCGTCCTGGAAAGTGTAAAGGATGTGCCACGCCAAAATAACGGATGCGACTGTGGAGTGTTCAGTTGCATGTTTGCTGAATATATTACACGAGACAAGCCGATTACCTTCTCTCAGCAGCATATGGAACATTTTCGTCATAAAATGGTTTTAGAAATCGTCCGAGGGGAACTATTGCAGTAGATGTTACCTAAAAGCCCACACATGTACACTCTATAATCGCGGTCAATATGTGACACAGGTTATTAAAATAGTGTTAGACTAATGTATAATGTATAACAACACTCTTATATTCAATTAAGATAGGCAGTACTGGATTTCTAAATGTTCCACATGGTCAAACCCTGGCGCTCGTCCTCTTTAACACGAGGCACATCAGACTCAAATAAATTCATTCATATTCAACTAAGGACAAAGGAAACAATGCTAAAAGCAAATCATAAACAAATGAAGAATATAACAAATAACAACCTAGATAGACTTATGGAGATTTATATTAAGTGCATTTGTGTCGGCTCGGCTAGCATTCATCAATAATAATTTCGTCAGTCATTCATGCAGAAAATATGCTTAGTTTTTGAATAAATTATTTTGTAAAACATCGCATTTTATTTCAGACAAGTCCTTTAAAAATGCAACGCTTAGATATTATTTCGGTTACCCATTTGTATTTAAATATAGTTTTCGTTGTTTCCTTTAATACTATGTATATCGTACAAAAACTGGGAGATTTTTTTAATTTGAACTCATTACGTTTCTAAAAATTAGCTTCTACGAAACGTATATTTTTCGTGTAAGAGAACATATGCAAATAGTCTAGAATTGAAAATAAACCATAATTACTCGAGAAACTCTTAATGGTTAAATAAAATGCTACATAAAACATGTGCGATCTTTGTCACTTGTTACAGCTTTGTTAATGCCGTACATCCTTGGCTTGGTAATCTTGTACAAGTCCGCTTTTTCCTCGGTTTTTTATATATATATATATATAGTACAAGTACCCGTATCGTGCGGTGCTTTGTATAAGGTTGTGGCCAAAAATCAGCGTTTGTGTTGTAAAAATTGACAAACAATTTCTTATTCACAATTTTATGTATCAAAATTACCTAATCCTTTTGGTCACCTTTACGTTCTTTTTAGTTAGATCCAGTATTCCTGTTGCAAAACGCAACATGAACGCCCAAAAATAAAATGAATGACGCAAGAGATATAATTGTCACGTAAAATTCGATTATGGAAGCCTTTACGCAAAAGGCAGCATGACACGCCCTCGACCAACCTCATTGCCGTCGGCAAAATACTTTTAATGTCGATTGAGGCGGAGGCCAAAAGAACGTGTGAGGCAAAATAAAGAAATTACGATCCACACGTTCACATGGGTTCCACAAACAGCAGACAATTGAAATTTCGGTTGGAATTGACGTCAACGACACATGTATATAATGAAGCGGTAGCCTTCAAGAAATTGAAGGTCAGTGGCCGAGAACAAATCAAGGCCAGCGTGCAACTGTGTTACAGTGCAGTAGGTAATCGAAAACGAGTCTGTCACAGTCAGTGCATCTCAAAAAATCTTTCGTCGGTGTCTCTAAAATAATATAAATAGCAGGGTTGTTTGCGCCGTCGGGAGATAACCCACACACTGATGCGATTCGTCGGATTGCCTTGTGGAGCGCATATAAATCGTATTGCGTGGAACAGTAATAAAAGTGAGTTGTTTTCTGTGGCTAACTGAATTTTCGATCCGGGGAAATATATATACGTGCGCTCCGCAGGGCAATCTTTATTTTCACGACGGGAATTTACTTTTCATTGCGGTCCTTCGAGGTTTTCTGATCCGCCAAAATTCCACATCCGTGTGGTTCGGCGGAATGACTCCTTATATTTATTTGTGCGCCTGAAGTTGAATTTAAAAGTGGACTGATGCGCATTCTCAAATTGACGGCTATCGCGAGAAAATGAATGAAGGGGCGAAAAACATTCACCAAGTTCATTGAGCAACGGCCGTGATAAAACCTATAGAAAAGAGACAGGCATGATATGTTGCGCCCATGTTCCAACGACAGAATTGATCGACTTACGGCTGGGTCCCCATTAAGTTTTTTACTGTTCATTCTACCGAGCACGTGTAACGTAGTTTTGGATGTGCCTGACCAAATATGGGAGCTGAACTCTATTTTGGAACGAATGTAGTACGCCTTGTAAATAGTGGCCAGGTTGGATGGAGTGAAGTATTTTTTGCGTCCCTTAAGAAGCCCCATACATTTGTCCGCACTTTTTCGCAGCTTCAAATATGTTTTATTACACCTCTCTCGAGAGAGGCGAACCTATATATATATGGGCGCCCTAAGATGCCACCAAATAACTGTTGCAGTTCTTTTTGAGCAGTTGCAGGTTGTAACGCTACGGGAACACTCGCGCGGGAAGGGAGTTCCACAGCCTGCCCGTTCTGTAACGGACCGAGTTCTGATGCAGGGATGTTCGCGCCGTCGGGAGATGAATCACAAACTGATGCGATCCGTCGGATTGCCTTGTGGAGGGCATATAAACCGTATTGCGTGGAACGATAACATGAATCTCCGACGAACAGTACCCGTGATAATATCTATCAGACAGAGGTCGGTTACGCGCCTTCGATGTGATAGCGGCTGTAGTCCTGACGTCAGCGCCGAGTCCCCGATCAGGCGTACCGCTCGTCTCTGTATGCTCTCAAGTAGGTCGAGGGTATGTTTAAGAGCCGAGCTCCAAACATGAGAGAAATATTCGAGCGCGGGTCTAATTTGGGATTTATATAGGAGAAGAAGTTGGGCCGGGGTAAAATATTTCTTGGGTCTAAAAAGATAGCTTAGTTTTCCTGAGGGTGACCTGGCGATGTTCGACACGTGTTTATGCCATGATACGTTCCCATAGACCGTGATGCCGAGCAATCTCAATCTTTTCTCAGCCTCGAGAGCCCGGCCATTCATCATCAGCTGTGGAACCGATGATCCGCTTTTGTTTGTGAATGTTGTAGATTGCGTCTTCGCTGCATTGAAGCCGACGAGATTGGTCCTTCCCTCACTGCAGGACCCTATTCAGAGAGTCAATCTGTCTACATCTCAGCTGATGAGACGCAGATGCACCAATCGGCCGAACACTCGAACAGGAGGAAACAAGCGTACTATCATCCGCAAAACTGAACACTTTGTTATCCGTTGTCTCTAACAAATCATTTATGTGCAGCAAGAACAAGGTTGGAGCCAAAATAGAACCTTGAGGCATCCCCGAGTTGACAGGATACAGATCCGAACACTCGCCGTCCACAACAACCCGGATCGATCGATTCTCGAGGAATCTCGTCCAGTCGCAAAGCTGCTGGGAAAGTCCATATGAACGAAGTTTTCTAAGCAATGCCCCGTGCCAGACGCGGTCAAAAGCCTTGGAGATATCCAATGCGACTGCCTTTGACTCACCATGCCGTTCAATCGCAGATGTCCATATATCGGTTATAAGTGTCAAAAGGTCTCCCGTGGACCGCCTGCCACGGAATCCGCATTGACGATCATTCAGAAGTCCATTACACTCCAAATACTTAACTAACTCTGTATTGATGACTTTTTCCATTACCTTAGATAAAATAGACAGTAATGCTATCGGGCGGTAATTTTGTGGGAGACACTTTTTTCCCGTCTTTGGGATTGGCTGAACTCGAGGGATTTTCCAGCAGGCAGGAAATGTCCTTCGTGTATAAGATAAGTGGAAGTTTCTCCCAAAAACCGGCGATAGTTCTGGAGCACAGTTCTTAAGGACTATTACTGGTATTCCGCCCGGCCTGGTTGCCTTCCTACAGCCCAGTTCACGTAGAATGCGTTGAATAGTACGCGGGCGAAATCTCACATCCCGCATGGAAGACCGTACCGGCGCGATTACAGGCGGCTCCAAAAGACCGGGATCGAGGTTTGAATTCGCGGAAAATAAATTCGTGAACACATCGGCTTTATCCTTTGAATTTGTGACTAATGTCCCGCTGTCGGTCACCAACGGAGGGAAAGAGGAGGAAGCGAAGTTACAGCTGACAGTTTTTGCCATTGACCAGAGCGAGCGCGAACCAGTCGGGCACAGAAGGGGTTTATTGGTCACTCTGTCGTTGTGAGCTTTCTTCGAGGTACCAATCGCCTGGTTGCACGCGTTTCTGATTCTAACAAAATTCGTTCTTTCAACATAGGGGGATTGGATCGCCATTGCTTAAAAGCTCCATTTTTTGTCGCTGTAATCTGCTCGCATTTTTTATCAAACCACGGTTTATCAGATGAACTTCGTTTGAGGGAATGTGGAATATACATCTCCATCCCCAGAAGAATAATCTCTGATATCGACTCCGCGCAAGCGTTAACATCGGAATCTCCGAAGCACACCTCCGACCATAGAAAGGATGCGAAGAAATCTCGCAAATCGCTCCAGTTAGCAGTCCCATATTTCCATACATGGCGAAGCTGCATAGGCCGGTTATTCGCTTGAAATGCAAGTGTTTGCGCGACAGATACCAAGCAGTGATCTGAGTTTCCCAGTGGCGTAGAAACCTCTACGGTATAAATACCCGGTTTAGAAGTCAAAAACAGGTCCAGAGTGTTCGCACAATCGCTTCGGGCATCTGGCACTCGCGTCGGTTCCTCCACGAGTTGAGTCAAGTTGTGGCTTACAGCAAACATCTCCGCCAGCCTCCCAGCCTCGTCGGTTATGTTAGAATGTAACAACAAGCCGGAATTGTGCACATTAAAATCGGCAAGGACAGCAATTTCAGAAGCTGGGCGGTTGATCTGTATCCAGTGGACGGTATGTGAAAGAAGTTTGAAAAATGTTGCCGGTCGTATGTCATTCGGGGAGTAGTAAAGACAACAAAGAAATTGAACATAATTCCTCAGCACGACTCTCAACCATATGATGTCTGTGTTAATGGGTTCTACATCGGACAGCGCGAAGAGGCAGAGTCCGCCCTTAAAATGGACTCTCGAATGTAAGTCGTGTCCTGAGCAACGAAGATATGTCGAATCAGTTGACGAATCGACCTGGATATCAGGTGTCGTTGTTTGCAAATATCGGTGGACGGCGTTTACATTTGTATTGTTGAAACCGATGCCCCTGATGTTACAAAATGCCGTTACCAGTCGACCGTGGGCAGAGCATCGAGAGCGAGCCCGATTATGCGATGACGAACCTCTCAAAGTTCGGTTATTTATCATAATATCTGCATGATGTTCCCCCTGACATAGTCCCCACCAGCGATTTGAATGGGCGACTAGTTTACCACCGGCGTTCTTTATATCAGAAGGTACCATCATGACTTATATCCGTGTCAGTCCGGTCCATCAGCCGCACATCCGAAACACCGTCGAAGATTTCTCTCGACGTTATCACGGAGTATACAGCGTAACGGGGTGGTATCTCACCTTGGGACCGACAAGCACCGAAACCAACCTTTTCTCGAACCGGTCCATCAGCCAAGCTCCGAAAGATGGCCAGGGATTTCTCCCGACCACTTCACGGAACCTATAGCTTGATGTCATAAAACAATGCGACCACGAGTCTGGACAGATTTGCTTATCGCTCCAGTTTGTTATATTGCTGGTAAGTGGGCGCGTTGATCATTGGTCGTGAAGGACATCCATCAACATGTAATTATTGCCAAGCAAATGGATTCAGGTAATCCCAGTATAGTTCCATTTCCTCATCTAACTTCACCACATTTACAATAAAGAACAAGAAACCGTCACAATTACTCAGAGCTCATGCAGAATTCACCAACAAATGGAAAGAGCTTAGGAACACATCATAAGGCGTTCTGTGTTCTAAAGATGAGCTATGTCATAATCCATGGGGTAGAGCCTACAAGGTAGTGGAAAAAAGCTACACAGCAGTAGCTCAGTGCAAGAGCTAAAGCGCCATCTCCAGAACCCTTGCTACCCCCTTACCACAGGGTGAAGACACAGCACCACAATGGCACAAGAGTGAACAGACAATATGTAACCGGACCTGGGTCAATGAAAATAACACAAACCAATTAAAAATCAAACCTTAATTTATCTTCTTCAAGATAGGCTCTTTTAGTCCGTACAGTTGAAGTTCAGGAGAAGGTCTCCGCCGGGTCAAAAAACGTCTCATTACAAGCCGCGATCCAATCTGCTCCTTGTTTTATTACCGATACACCGATCCTCAATTTTCCTCTCACGGGTTATCGGGATCCCGCCTTAGATCAACTTAGTCCCTTGAGTGGAATAAGATGATTATTAAATTAAGTAAAAACAACTTCTGGGCTTTTACTATCTCCGCCATTCCCACAAACGCTGATGCTTCCTGGGTAGCCAACTTTTTCCTAAAGAATTACGCAATCAGCATCATTAACGTCGACAAGATCCCAAGCCAGGCCTCCAACTCATTTTGTTTTTACATCCCCTCGCCCTATTAATGGTTATTCCATCACCCGACAGGTGAAGCTCTTAGACTGGGTAAATTTTCCGTTTTCAAAAACGGTATCAACACCACCACTTCCTTTATTCATAAAAATAACCCCACTCGTAAACGTCCTCACCCCCCTCACTGTAATTCAACAAGATTACTACCAAACATTTCTCACCAACATAGGTTTTTACCACGACACAGCCGATCCTTCAAATCCGCTATCACGCCCCACTCCACCTTTACCCCAAACCCACACTAGCCCCTTCCCGACCCAATCAAGACAACTTTGATTCCCCCAATAAACGGTAAAACGATTACCACAACCTCTCTCGTAAAAAAAGGCTTTCGTTCAAATTCTGCCTAATAGAGTCTCTTTTAAACCCAACTCCACCTTTTCCAATGTCTCAAACCACCCCACGGCACAATAACACCAAACAAATATCCCAATTTCATCACAACCCATTCTATTAATCTATCACACTAGTCATTTTCCAAGTCCTTTTACTCTCCCAGCTCTACCCAACTATCTATCGCCCCTTATAATTCTAGCCGGTCTAGTCTACTCGCCACCGCACCCCCCCCCCCCCCCCCCCTCCCCTCAAAACACTACGCCAACGATTTCCATAAAGTTAACTTTCGCCTCATCAACAACTACCTAGGTAGCCTTTCGTTCAACTACGATCACCTATCCGTTGAAAAGGGCATCACCCACTTCTATACCGAAATCATTTACTCTATTTGCCTATTCGTTTCCTACTCTAGACAAAGAATATCATCATCTTTCCCTCCATGGGACAATCACAAGCTTAGCTCCCTGCATAACAAAAGGAATAAGTTGTGGGTCATCTTCCCTCGGAATCAAGCTATATCTGACTACTCCAACTTTCTTGGCTGTTACCTCTAATTCACGGAACTTTTCAACACCACTTATCAACTATCTTACCAAAACTCAGACTAATCTCAAATATCCCATATCGCGTACCTTAAACTCTCATACCTTATCTGATCCTGTTACTATTGCTAATCTCTTCGCCACTCACTTCAATCAGTCATTCACTAATGACTCCTTAGTTCCTGACCCGTCATATTTCAAGTACCTACCCAACTTTTCCCTCGGTCCCCTTCTCCACAACTCCTTTGATCCGACCTTAATTGAATCCAAGCTACTGTAACTCAAAGACGTGTTTACACCTGGCCTTGATGGTATCCCCGTAATCCATCTCAAGAAATGCTCATCCATTCTCTCCGCTCCCCTCTCATTGATCTTCAATCTTTCACTCTCTCAGGGCGTATTCCCCCTCATTTGGAAAACCTCCTTCATCATCCCCATCCACAGGAAGGGTACCAAAAGCGATGTTGCGAACTACCCGCCTATCGCCAAACTGTCCCACTTACCCAAGATTCTCGAAACCATTCTATACGAATCTCTTAGTTTTCGTTACAAATCTTGTAATTCATTAAGGCAATATGGTTTTCTCAATGGCCGATCAACTACAACTAACCTCATTGAGTTCACTTCCTTTACACTCTCAGCACTAGAGCACGGTAACGAGGTCGATATGGTCTCGATCGACCTCAGTAAAGCATTCCACAAAATATCCCACAATTGAATCTTCTTGCTGAAATGGATTTCTTCCTATCTAAAGGATAGACTTTATTCCGTTCGGTTCAGGTCCACGATATCCAACCCCTTCCTTGCCGCCTCTAGGGTCCCTCAAGGTAGTCACCTGGGTCCTCTCCTATTTATACTTGCCGCTAATGACATCGATAAGATCATTAAGAATTCCAGCTTGTCCCTATACGCTGATGATATGGAGATATACAAGATCATCGAGTCACCTCTTGATTCTGCACTGCTGCTCATTGGAGAGCAACGGGCTTCTGAATGATCGTCAATACGGATTCCGTGGCAGGCGGTCCACGGGGGACGTTTTGACCCTTATAACTGATATATAGACATCTGCGATTGAGCGATATGGTGAGTCAAGAGCGGTTGCATTGGATATCTCCAAGGCTGGCACGCGGCATTGTTGAGCAAACTTCGCTCATATGGACTTTCCCAACTGCTTTGCAATTGGACGAAGAGTTTCCTTGAAAATCGGTCGATCCGGGTTGTTGTAGTTGGCGAGTCTTCTGAACTGTATCCTGTTAATTCTGGGGTGCCTCAAGGTTATATTTGGGCTCCGACGTTGTTTTTGCTTCACATAAATGATTTGTTGGAGACAACGGATAACAAGGTTTTGCGGATGATAGTACGCAGCCCCACTGCCAATCTCGTCGCATTCAATGCAACGAAGGCACAGTATACAACATTCCCAAAGAAAAGTGGATCATCGGCTCCATAGCTGATAATGAATGGCCAGGCCCTCGAATCTGAGGAAATCTTGAAATTGTTCGGCGTCACGGTCTGTGGGAATGTATCATAGCATAAACGAAAACTGAGTTATCTTTTTAGAGCTAAGAAATATTTTATTCTGGCCCAACTTCTTCTCTTGTATAAATCCCAAATTAGACCGCGCTGGAATATTTCTCTCATGTTTAGAGCTCTGCTCCTAAGCATACTCTCGATCTACTTGAGAGCATACAGAGACAAGCAGTCCGCATCGATTGGGGTCACGGCGCTGACGTCGGGACCACAGTCGCTATCACATCGATGGTGCGCGTAGCCGACTTCTATCTGTTTAACAGATTTGTGGTATTGTTCTGCGCAATTCGGTTTATATGCGCTCCACGAGACAATCCCACGGTTCGCACCAATGTGGTTCATCTGACGACGGCGCGAACATCCCTGCATCAGAACTCGTTCCGTTACAGAGCGGGGACCAGGATCTCGGACGATTTGATTAGGCCTCATTTCCTGAGATGCCTCCCCCAACATACCCGCTCGGCATTAATAGCCCAGCCCAACCAGAGTTTGGGCTATTTATCCAAAATTGCTGACGCAATTATGGAAAACGCAGACCCGCAGTCGGAGTCCACAGCCTACTACGTGGACGCAGTCAATACCCACTCTACTCCCTCACAGTTCTCTTCACAGACAGGCACACCCTCCAGAAGACCCACTGCCCCCAGCACATCACAGTTTTCCCAGAAACCCCAAGACTGCAGGCCCAGCGAGTCTCCCCCTGACCACTCCCCCGCACAAGTCACTATTTCCGACCTGCGTGAGCTCCAGTCCTCGCTCCGCCCGGATTTAAATCAAATTTGCGCGGAGGTAAGAAGCGCCCAGAACCGCCCCGTAAACCGACAGCAACCACACCAAAATACCTCACCAACGAATCAAACCGCGCGGGACCTAGGCGCTCGTCGGGTGTATTTGATAACCGCATGCATGACGTGCAAGTTTTGCCATAAGAAGGGTCACCTTTACGTCTGTCGGGAATGTTGGCAGTACGGCCATGACATCGCAGACTGCCGTGCGCATCACACTTCACTCCCCCAGAATAGGCCACCACACCAACCCGCTGCCTCTAACAACCCAGTGACATATAACCTTCGAGTGTCTAGCATTCGGAGCTGCTGCGCGTTTTGTGGCCGTACAGGTCACACGGAGGACAAGTGCGAAGACTGAGTGAACAGGAAAAAACAAGAGATTCCCCAGTAACACCCACCCCAACACGAACCTAAATGGCTAGGGCTAAACAAAGTATGAGTGAGTGAACAAAGCCATTGCCCACAAACCCATACGTCTGACGAGGGTGGCAGTCAATTCGCCATACCAACGTATGGACGAAAAATGCCGACCCTGAACCAGGGTCTCCTCCACCCTGCACACGCACCCCGTCTCTGCGGACGCGAGCGAGCTTCCGACAGGCCTCGACCTTTTCGGATGCCACACCTGTTGGTGCATGCAAACCACAACAGGTCAGTGGACCGCACCGCAATCCCCTTGCTCCTGCCGGCAACTCACGCGGTACCAACCAGGTCCACTCTCTATACCGAATCAAGTCCAACCATCACCCAGGAACTCGTCAACACGACAGTTCCATCACCTCCCACCACGTTTATTACAGCGAACACACCACGCGGCGTGAGGCCTGGCGTTGACATGAAAAAGGATGACATCTCGAATGGGTATACCTCGCCTTTTGTTGGATGGATTGAACACTTCCATAGCTAATACCCACTTCTGATGAGATTTAACAGTTAAGCGGCGATCACTTTCAATAAGTTCTCGAAGGTCACAGATGTTGTCATCTCTATGAATAGTTTTCAAAACGTTTTCGCCCACTTTTAAATTCTCTGACCCACGCATACCCACGATTCTGAGACAGTGTATCGTCACCAAACTGTGACTTCAATCGAGAAAAAATTTCCGAGGGTTTAACCCCTTCATTTGTTAAAATTTTTATAATAATCCGTTGCGCAACAGACGTCTGTAAATCTTGCTGGCTCATGGCTGTAGTGACTATAAAGTCGAGCGCGTCCGCTAGCCAAGCCGGTTTCCTTACTCTTTATAAACAGCCACGCACAACATTATCTATTGTATTGTAGCTCGCAACTTGCTGGGAAGTAAAAAAGTAAAATTACCGTTTGTATTTAAATCGCCCTTTTTTTATTTTTATTATTATTATTTTTTTTTTTTGGTTTTGGTAGAAAGATGGAAATCTTCAAAAGATACCTCTAGAGTGATCCAGAGGCATACTGGATTTTTATCGACTAAAACCACCTCCCACCAGCACATATTCCCGTTGATCCCCGTGTAACTTTCTTTTAGATATTCCATCGTCGGGCGGGACGGAGTTTACCTGTTACTCTGCTCATCGCATCACAACGGCTGCATCATGTCACATAGAATATCTTTTGCTACGGACTATGCTTGTTTGGAACTTAGCGTCTGTATCTTCTGTCCGCTCATGGCTGTACTGACTATAAATTCGAGCGCGGCCGCTACCCAAGCCGGTTTCTCTACCCTTCATAAACCAAACAACAGCCACGCACACGATTTTCTAGCTCGCAACTTATTGCTAAGCAAAAAAATAAAATTACCGTTTATATTTGGCTTTTACGGAGTCCCCCACTGAAATTGCAGTTCCGTAAATATAATCCTATGCACTCCGGCACTCTTATATCTGGGTAGTTAGCCATTCGACATCGGATGTTACTTGGCGAAAGAAAAATTTTCGTCGAGTAAATCTGCATTGGCAAGTCAAAGGAACTACACAACAAAAAAACTGATTAACGATTAAAGTTAAAGAATATAAAACGGATTTTTCGCTGCTTTAGCGAAGGATAAGGACATGAGTTTTTGTAAATTTAAACGAACTCAATAGTAATATAGTGATCGTGAATGACAAGATTTAAATAAACTTTTTAACGTGCTCCAAAATCGGGCATTCTTCTTTTCCGCTTAGTATCGCATAAAGACTCGAAAATGCTTTTTTGCGATCATGTTTTATTTGATTCCAATAATAGATAGTTAGGTAGAGGGAGACGGAATGTGCCCTAAATTTAGAATTAAAATTGTCAAAGTCATCATTAGATGGGGGGATGGGTGCGAACATACAGGGCAAAGTCTCTGATTGCCTTCAACCCGGCGAAGGCCAGGACGATCCTTGTCCCTGTTCATTCCAAGTTGGCATGCAGTCTCCACGTGACACCCCGGGATAGCTACTTTGGCACCCGCCAAGTAGTGAACCAATGCATGCAACATCCTGAGAAAGGTTGGCGCAAGGCTAATAACCAGGCCCGTAAAATGAATTATTATGGCAAATTTAACAAGCCTCGGATATGGATCGGATACACGACTACAACCACGGAAACGAAAATTGCTAAACGATTTCAGAATTTTCTCATGGAACGTCCGCACACTATACAGAGCTCGAGCTACACAGCAGCTAGCCGATGCCCTGACCGAATATAAAGCTGACATAACAGCATTACAGATTGATGGTAATAAGATACAAGCTGTCTGGTTTTCGAGATGTAGGAAACTCTGCTACCTACCAAATGCCACTAAACTCAGTATGTGTGCAGTTGATATTGATTGGTCCGAAGACTGTAGATACCTAGGTATTATTCTAGATAAAAAACTTATCTTTCAAAAACACATCACTACCACAATTAACAAAATAAACAAAGTCGTAAGAGTTATGTATCCATTAGTGTGTAGAAAGTCAAAGCTTAGCATCGAAAATAAAATTATAATATTTAAAACCATTTTTCAAGCTATACTCCTGTATGCCTGTATGGTGTAATTGTGCTCGCACACACAAAATAAAATTGCAAAGGTGTCAAAATAAAATATTGAAAATGTTGCTGAATTTGCCATGGCATTATTCGACACATGAACTACATGAAAACGCCAACGTTAAACCGGTAGAGTTCCTTATTGACAAAATCAATCGAAACTTCTTCGTCAATTGTACTTTTTCTGACAATGTTCTCGTTTCCCGTCTTGCGTTATCCTAAGTCACTACATATGTACTCTGTCTATGAAAATTATATCGAGGTCATTACTACATAAAATAACCGGAAGCTCGTGCAATATTAGTCTTAAGATTCAAATAAGGGTTTTTTATTGTAGTTTTCCCTTAATTTATTATTTGTTATTCATTAAAATTGTGCTATTGTCGTTATATAGATTTAAGATTATAGTTGTAAAGGAATTGCTATCCTAAATCTCTTAAGTACTAGTTGTAAAATATACCATAAATGTAATTATCTACTAAATAAAAATTGAATTGAATTTAAATTATGGCAAATTTAACAAGCCTCGGATATGGACCGGATATACGACGACGACCACGGAAACGAAAATGGCTAAATGATTTAAGGATTTTTTCATGGAAGGTACGCTTACTATACAGAGCTCGAGCTGCACAGCAGCTAGCCGATGCCCTGTCCGAATAGCGTCTGAGGCTGACATAACAGCATTACAAGAAATAAGATGGACGGGGTGTGGTGTTTTTCAAAGAAAAGAGTATGACATTTATTACAGCTGTCACGCAAAACACCATGTGCTCGGGGTAGGCTTTCTAGTCAGCCAAAAACTGAAGCCTGCCGTCATCGGCTTTAATGCAATAAATGAAAGGCTATGCATTCTTCGCGTGCGGGGCAAGTTTAAGAACATAAGCCTCATAAACGTTCACGGACCTACAGAGGAGTCCCCTGACGACGAAAAATAAGAATACTATGAGAACGTCGAACGGGCCCTCAATGCCTGCCCAAGATACGATGTGAAAATCGTTCTTGGGGATTTGAATGCAAAAATAGGTCTGGAGCCGGTTTTCAGGCACTACGTAGGTTCCCATAGTTTGCATGAGAACACTAATGACAATGGACTACGAGTCATCGAATTGACAGCATCGAAAAACTTGCTCGTTGCGAGTACCAGGTTTCCGCGTAAAGATATCCAAAAAGCCACCTGGGTATCACCTGATGGAGCCACTCGCAACCAAATTAACCACGTGCTGATAGATCGCCGCCACTCCTCGAGCCTGATGACGGTACGAACGTACCGAGGTGCCAACGTCGACTCGGATCACTATCTTGTTGGTACAGTTTTCCGAGCGCGGATTGCCTTACGGAGACGTATTGCATCCGCGGATCAGGTTCGAATCAATACGGCTGCCTTACGCAATGAGAATACCAGCAACACCTTTGGTCATGCGTTAAGACTTCCCCTCGAAGAGCTCGACGGAGGGAGAGTAAGTCCTGGGGCCAGAATGCCGGGCGTAGAAGAGAAATGGACACGCCTTAAGAATACTGTCATTAGTACTGTCAACTCCATCTTAGGCAGTAGTCGTAGAGATCGGAACGACTGGATTGATGATGAGTGCAAACTAGCGACTGAATGTAAGAATGCTGCATACCGGGCAATGCAGCAGTCTTATAGGACGCGGGTACGCGAGGAGAAATACAAAGAGCTCAAAAGATCTGAAAAAAGACCACAGACAAAAGAAAAGTGCCTGGGAAAAAAACCTTGTCTGTGAAATAGAGAAAAGTAGAGAGCGAGGTCCGCACCAGGCGCGGAAGTTCTACCAAATAATATGCAGTATGACGCGGTACACACCACGCTGCACTTACTGCAAGGATAAAGATGGTAATCTGATCACCGATCCTGAAGGTATTCTGGAGCGATGGGAAGTGCACTTCAATGAATTGCTAAATGGTCAGCTCACAGAAGAATTGGAGGCTCCAACAATGCAAGACCAAGACCAAATGCTGCCGCCACAAAGCATTAAGGAAACATTAAAAGCCATTACACAGCTAAAATCAAATAAAGCCCCTGGAGCTGATGGCATACGAGGGTTGCCTTTTAATTTCGGGATTAGAGAACAAAAACAAATATTGATCATCGAAAATCACTTTATTGTTTTTCAAAATATTCCCCATAAAGATCTATACACTTTTGCATGCGTTTGAACCAATTGTCGAAGCACCTTTGCCACTCTGATTGAGGTATCTCCAACACATGCATTCTGAATGCAGCAACCGCTTCTTCAGGTGTCGAAAAACGTTGACCTCTCAGTTTGTTTTTTACGTACGGGAATAAAAAGAAGTCATTCGGTGCCTAGTCAGGACTATACGGCGGATGACCCATCAAATCGATGTTTTGGGTGCTCAAAAATGCAGTTGTTGCAGCCGATGTGTGAGAGCTCGCATTGTCGTCGTGAAGAGTGATCCGTCTTCGGCGGTTGGTTTTCCTGATTTCTTGGAAGACAACTGGCAAACAAATGGTTGTGTACCACTCAGAATTGACTGTTCGGCGTTGTTCTAATGGTACGGTTGCGACATGTCCAGTTTTTCCGAAAAAACAGGCGACCATTTGCTTGGAAGTGGTTCGTGCGCGAACAACTTTTGTTGGATTTGGCTCATCTTGAAACACCCAGATAGTCGACTGCTGTTTACTTTCGGGCTCATACGCGTAAATCCACGATTCATCACCTGTCACGATGTCATAGACGTGTTTCGAAGCACCGCGACCGTATTTTTTGAGCATTTCTTTCGACCAATTGACACGAGCCGATTGACAAATTGTGTGGGATCCAACGCGAACAAATTTTTTTGACAGTCAAATGTTTATGCAATATTGAATGTATGCTGGTCCCACTAACGCCTAAGGTTGTCTCAATCTCACGATAGGTCACATGACGATCTTCCAATATCAGTTCGCGCACAGCATCAATGGTTTTCGGAACAACAACTGATTTTGGACGACCTTCACGAAATTCATCTTGGAGTGAACTACAACCACGATTGAATTCACCATACCACCGATAAACACTGGTCCTTGATGGAGCTTCATCGCCAAAAATTGAATTAAGTTCATCCATGCACTGTTGCTGAGTTAATCCACGCCGAAAGTTGTAAAAAATAATCGCACGAAAATGTTGAAGATTTAATTCCATTTTTGGGCCGAGATGAATCTTTTAAGTTACTGTAAACAACACAAATAGCGCTCGTATGTCAAAACGTTCTAAGTGCGTATAACCTCAAAAATGTCCAACTTTACGACAGAGTTGTCAATTGCCGGATTGCAACACTAGGGTTGCCAAATCCCGAAACATAAGAGGCAACCCCCGTACCAGCTGAGCTAATCAAACAAGGAGGGACAGCGTTACATCACGCGATTCATGAGATCGTGGTACACGTATGGGAGCAAGAGGAGATGCCGGAAGATTGGCGTCGCGGTATAATTTGCCCCCACACTATAGGGGTATAACATTGCTGAGTACCGCCTATACGATACTCTCCACTATCCTACAAGACCGGATAGCCCCATACGCTAAAGCCATCACTGGTCAATATCAGTGTGGCTTCATCCCAGGCAAATCAGCAATTGATCAGATATTCATCCTTAGGCAGGCGATGGAAAAATGTCTGGAATTTAAGATTCCATTATACCACCTATTTATAGACTTTAAGGCCGCCTACGACAGCATAGCCAGGGTAGAACTATATAATGCCATGAGAGAATTCGGCATTCCAAACAAATTGATACGACTTTTTAGGTTGACCATGACCAACGTAACTAGTCAAGTAAAAGTAGCGGGATTGCTGTCCAAACCAATAAACATCTATAATGGACTCCGACAAGGGGACGGTCTGGCCTGCCTCCTCTTCAACCTGGCGTTGGAGAAAGCAATCTGTGAGTCTGGCGTTACAACAAGAGGGACTATTGTCACCAAGTCCAGCCAGATGCTTCCCTACGCAGATGACATCGGCATCATCGGTAGAACCGAATCGGCGGTACACGAATCCTTCACCCAGATCGAGCAGGCGGCACAGAAACTGGGACTGCACATTAATGAGGGAAAAACTAAGTACATGGTGGCAAGTTCTGCGAAGAGAAGACCTAACGTTGGTTAAACTATCAGGGTAGTGGAGCACGAATTTGAAGTAGTGCAATCCTTTAACTACCTTGGGTCAATAGTACCAGCCGATAACAATATGGAAGAAGAAATACGCCAACAGCTGATTCAATCCAACAAAGCCTACTATGGGCTATCAAGGCTCTTTTAATCCCGACATTTATCCAGAACATCCAAGCTACTACTGTACAAGACCATGGTCTTACCAGTACTCGTGTATGGATCCGAGACCTGGGTGCTTAATAAAAGGCACTCTGAACTCTTGGCCGCGTTCGAGAGAAAGGTCTTAAGAAGAATTGTTGGCCCCGTATGTGAGGGAGGACGATCCGGAGACGCTACAACCATGAGTTGTACGCAATCTACCTAGAAGCTAATACGAGTATTGTAAGAAAAATCAAGCTCGGTAGACTCCGGTGGATGCGACACCTATCTCGAATAAACGAAGAGGAGCCTGCCCGGAAAGGCCTTTGTGGCAGGATGTATGGAAGGAGACAGCGCGGCAGACCTTGTCTGCGATGGAGGGATGGCGTAGACCAGGACGCCCAGAGCCTGGGAGTGCCAAACTGGATGACATCGGCTCGAAATCGGGACCGATGGAGAGATTTCTTAAATAAGGCCAAGACCGGATCCCGGTTGTAGTGCCGATGATGATGATGATGATTATTAGATTACAAGCTTTGAGGGTTTGCTGCAGTGATTTTCCCCACAATGCAAAATCTTGTAATGTACATAAAATATGTAACATAGCGAAACACCTTTGTATATCGAAATGCCCATTTACATTTGAGATAAAGTACGATGCTGTTCAAAGCGAAATCGAGAATGTAACAAGAAGAAATACACCATCCCACGAATCCGTACCTATGGCATATCTGAAACATAAAAAACCTTTTTATGTTTTTATATCGGTTATGTTGGCTGTCTTTAGCTTCTATGCTACACAATATTTATCTTACCGTTGGCTTATTTATCAAATCTGCCGGCTCCCACAATTCCCCTGAGGAACATCAGAATCCAATCAAGATTTGTCATCACACCTTAAATGGCAACACAAAGAGGGCCTACTTGTGTATCCTAGCCCAGAGAGATGGATGTTACGATACAACAGCATCAGAAAATCATAAGGGAGTACAAACATTCAACGGCGCGATTGTTTGTTGTTATCGCTGCATTGAAGGAGTGTACAAACTACTACAGGCCACTGTCATGATCCTCCATTAGGCAGCCATAGAGCACCGATCAACGAAGATTTACTTCCTGTTAAATGAAAACGGAGTAACAAATTGATGTAATCATCAAACATACCGCACATCGTGATGGCAAATTATTTGCCGATAATAATATAGAAAAGATCAGTGCAGCTAGGCACCGAGACAGTAGTTAAACCTCTTGGAAAGACTGGTTTGCGCCGAAGCTTGGGCAAACTAACAAATCATATTCTATGGGCTATTATCCTCCTTCACTTTCCAAAGACACACGCCATCTCTTTGCATCTGCCAGGGTCTACAACCCCACATACCGCGTCAAAATCGATGTATAGTAAGGGACGATCACTTCCATCACGGATTCCGACATTTAAAGAAACATGTGAAAGTTTGTCTGCCAGATTGTGACAACCGAGACCAATGAGAGGTCGGCCAATAAAATCAATAAAGAGCGCCACAGAATTGCATTCCACAAATTAACTGCCGGTGGGTAAAGTTAATTCAGCTTAAAGTCAATAACCAAACTGCCTCAGATAATTCACAATTCGATTCATTCTCGACTGGAGTGGAGAATTCGCGATGTAGCGATAATCATGGATCGATTTATTGCTGGTAATTTACTTCAATTGCCACCTTCCAACGGCCACAAACAAGACTCTCAGGATCGCGCCAACAGTTTAATTCACCAACTGATACCAAACACATTTACGGGACGAATGAAGAGCCAGCACTGTGCGCTGGGGACGATTCACATGCTGACTTGATTGCTAGATAGCGTAACTTGAAAGTAGGTGTCTAAGAATGAGGTTGTCGTTGTCCATTAGCAACTCCACAAATTGCACAACTCCAGACTGCAAGTTAGGATGAAATGCGATTAGAGATGCGCTGATTATTTTAATGTTTATGGTCTCGATTGCTCAGTATGTTGCCGTCGAAATCTTCATCGCTGTAGGAATGCCTTTCTCGTTATGTTGTTTGGCTGAGCACAGCAGCGTCTTCTGTGGCCACTAAAATGCTTTAAAAAATGTGCAGAAATATTGAGCAGGTTATTGAATGTCCAGGATCTTTTTAGCCTTGTCTATCGCTTTCATAAACAGAATAATAATTGGTGACCAAGAGTGTCAATGTTCGACGAGTACGGTGGGTAATGTATCGTTTTCCTTCCTTTGGTTACATAATCATTCTCCTGGTGGGATAATACCTACCGTTTTGAAATCAAAGATGGTAGTTGATTTTGGGCACTGGTGTTATTGGAATATTATGCGACTAGTGTAGGCTCTGTGAGCAGGGTTTAAGGATAGATTCACAGCAAGGGCTGTCGTGAAAGGCGACTAAAGGAAGAGTGATAGGTTGCATTCCCATCAAACTACAGGCCCTGTCAAATGATTGGGAATAACTTTTCTCATCTTTTGATGGATCAGATGGTAGTCTTGCCCGAGCTCTGAGCCCGGGCTAGAAACTAGTCCGTAAGGTTATAGATTTCACGATATCATCATCATCGGCACCACAACCAGGTTCCGGTCTTGGCCTTATTTACCAAGTCTTGCCACCGGTATCCGGTCCATATCCGAGACTTGTTAAATCGTCCATAATAATTTGTTTTTCCGGGCAAGGTTATTAGCCTTGCGCCAACCTTTCTCAGGATGGATTTCACGATATGGTCGGGAGAAATCTTTGGATATGTTTCGGATTTTGGTGGATGGTGTTTTACATACATTACAGAACCAGCCACCCGGACTGCCAATGGTATTTTGGTTACTACAAGTTTATTTATTCAAGGAGGAGAGATGTGTTAACACAGAGTTTTCCCTCCAGGTGTTTGTTTAGGTTCGATTGTTTTATTACCCTAGAATTTCTATTTGACGGATTGATTAATTTACCGAGGGTATTCATGTTAAGTGATTCCTGGCAGAACAAGGATAGGCTGTAATAGATAAATGTGTTCAGCGATTACATTGTGTAACACGTGGTTCTACTCTGTCGCAATGACCCGGATTAAAGTTGGGGAAATGATCTGGTGTTATCCTTGGAGATGAAGACTTTGAAGATTGTTTGAGCAAATACGATCTTTCGCGTAGTCTTAGAAGAAAAAGTTTAATGGCATCAAATTACCAATAGGAATGTGGGGAGGAAGTATTGTGCCTGGCACGGACACTCCGTTCACTTCCTCCTCCATCATAATTAATTGTTTCCTCGAGCACTACACGATTCCGCCGAAGCAAAGAAAACGCCAAACACCGGACAAGTAAAAATATAAAACACATTATTTCTTTTGTTCATTTTTATTTATATATTAAAGAAAAACACTACTATTGGAATAACTTGTTTGAATCCATGGATTATTGTTCCGTTTCATTTTCTTATTGGATACTAACATTTTACGGTAGCACTGCGTGAAAGTTACAATGTGATATCAATAAAAACACAATCTTCGAAGACTGCAGCAAATATAATATTCGACGTGGCGGTTGCAAACACTGCACTGTAGATAACGGACTTCCGCGCGTCTAAAACTTTATGACATTAAAACTCGACTTAGGGTATTCTCGCGTGTCTGCAGCGCTACAGACAGCGGGAGCGACATGACCATAGTGGTCAGCAGATGGTAAAGGACTCAGCGATAATCATCTCGTGCAGAGATGATTCGCTTATGGGATGAGTTTGTGGTGTCGTGGTAGATATCCTTTCCACTAAGGATATCGTTTTTACCTACCACCAGAGAAACGTAAAGTCTCTCTTGGTGGAATAGAAAACCAGACCTTGTAATGCAGATCATGGTGGTATGTGTGCGATCGTTCAGATCTGAGTTGTTTACACGTGTTCGAGGGCAATGGGTAAACGGTCCAGACAGGCGGCAAAGACAAAAGGGAGATATGACCAAATGCGCCGTTGGTAATGCGGTTCATTATTTACGCGATGCGTCGTCGCTATTATCGACGTTGGAAAAAAAGGTGCTAGTAGGATTGGTGGCCGAACGAATCCCTTGCATGCCTTTGTATATGCCTGGTAATTAGCTACGGCAGGGAAAGAAATTGAAGATTGTTTGTTAGTGGAAAAACAAACGATGAGTTGGATCTTATGCATGTTTACATGCGTAGAAATATGGTTTATGGCACCTGTAAAAAAAAGCTGTCCGACATAGGATTTTAACACAGACAAAGGGTGCCGACTGGCTTGGGATTCATGATGCCATATGCACTTTAAAGAATTATTTCTAGGAATTTTATCTAACGCGTTGTATGCATCAAATGTCCTTGTAAAAGGAAATGTTTCAGGTATGGTGGCTGGAGATTGCGGTGCAGATGTGGGAAACTGAAATTTGCCTGGGAACCGAAAGTACCGAATAGGTTTTGGGAATCCTTAAAGCGAAATTATATGATTGGATGGAAGATATGGGGGTTTTTAAGGAAAGCGAACTGTGGGGTATGGCGGAACCGCCACAGGAACTCTTCGGGCTATAGAGCCAGCACTGTTATGTGATTTGCGTCTTCATGTTCGAACTATACATCGCTCAGATCGACCTAGCTGGTAAAAGTCGGTAAGTATCCACCTATAGGGCTCAGAACTGATAGAAACAGTCGCTCTCTTCGTTTTCGAAAAAGTACGGGACAATGACATAACCAGACAACAACACAAAGTGGGCTCTAATTCTTGCATGCGTTGGACTCTATAAGGACAAAGATGAAAGACCAAGTCCAAGATATGCTACAATGTGCCATGAGACAAATCTGAGTTTAGGAGTTTGAGAACGCCGAGGCATCGATCAATTTGAGTCTTTAGTCATTTGTACCGATAGTAGTGATATTTTCCATCGAACGAACGTCCTGATGATGACCCAACGTTTTTGCATTTGTTGACATTTATAGAAATTGTGCACCGAAAACGACGATTTTAACTGTCATAATTTGTTCGTCAAGTGTAAAAACGTGGCTAGGACAAGATTATTCACTTACTATTCACTTCAAACACTTTGTTTGGTTATAACATGCTTCTATTGTAAAATGGCACATCTAAATCTGAAGAAGTAACAAGTTCAGTTACATTGTAACCTTCGTCATCGTCGGACGTACCTTAAAGAAGTCACATTTGAACCGCGTTAAAAAATTAAATAAAATATTAAAGAGTTTGAATCGGGATTGAACTCGAGCCAAAGACAGATGTGTTATGCAGTGTGCGCATAAAATAGATAATCAAGATTAATCAAACTTACAAAGAGGGTGTGACTGTGAATGAAATGACAAAGTGCCAAGTGCCTGTTGAAAACTCTTGTTGAAAACTCGTCGAGAGAAGCACATCGTTCACCGCTCGTCCACATCCAATTTATAGCATTGTCGCGTACACACGTGTGTGTGTCTTTCTCAAAGAGGAAACAAAAGTGTGTGCTGACGTGTCTACCGCCGGGAGCTCCGTTCAAGGTAAAGATCAATTAGAATCAGACAGCCAAAGAGGGGCACATTCAATTCAATCGGCAAGTAACCTACTGTTGGGTTTGAGCTTGTTTAGCACCAATTAATATTAAAGATAATACATAGCAAATTTTATTTAGTCTTCAAATAAAAACCTCAAATCAATCATCTTCAAATAAAAACCTAGTGTTTCATTCCTGGAGGTTCCTGAGTCGTAAGATAGACGGAAACCGCCACCCACTACACAGGAAACCGCAATTGGTGAGTTTTTGTGATAACATTCATCCGCATAGGGACAGGAAGGACCACAAGCTCCGGCCGAGGACCAAAGCGGGAGCAGGGAAGAAGTCTCCGGCCCAGACCCGAGAGCACGGAAACAGGTGGTACGCACCCTCGCCTAACCCCTCTCACTCTTCCAACGGGGACAACCAACTAACCGCAGGTTTAACTCATCGACAAATTAACATTAGGTTGCAGCCAACCCACGGGCTTAGAGAGCCGGAAGCCGCCACAAATAAATATTGTATAACAATATACAACATGTATATGATCAGATATTCACCTTTAGGCAGGCGATGAAAAAATGTCTGGAATTTAAGATTCCATTATATCATCTATTTATAGACTAAGGCCACCTACGACAGCATAGCCAGAACTATGTAATGCCATGAGAGAGTTCGGCATTCCAAACAAATTGATACGACTTTGGAGGTTGACCATGACCAACGTAACTAGTCAAGTAAACATAGCGGGATTGCTGTCCAAACCAATAAACATCTTTAATGGACTCCGACAAGGGGACGGTCTGGTCTGCCTCCTCTTCAACCTGGCATTGGAGAAAGCAATTCTTGACTCTGGCGTTACAACAAGAGGGACTATTATCACCAAGTCCAGCCAGATACTTCCCTTCGCAGATGACATCGACATCATCGGTAGAACCGAATCGGTTGTACAGGAATCCTCCAACGTGGGTGCCCCTTTCGAGCGAATTGCGATTGATATCTCCGAACCATTCCCAAAAACCAACGACAACAACAAATACATGTTGGTCATCATGGATTACTTCAGCAAGTGGGTGGAAGTCCTTCCAATTCCAAACCAAGAAGCAAAAACCGTCATTGAGCAACTTATCAATAATTGGATCAGCAGATATGGAGTTCCCTGTGAGCTTCATTTCGATCAAGGCCGAAACTTCGAATCACAGATATTTCAAGGCATCTGTGCGGCACTGGGCGTCTCCTGAGTTATAGATCGGCTAATCCCGATACGACAGGCCATTCTCCAGCAAGAATTATATTTGGGCGAGAGACGCCATAGATAAGACTGAAGACTACGAAGCCGAATGGAGAAATCGCCTCGATGCGATTCATCATATGGTTCGAAAGGAAATCAAGGTATCAAGTGACAGGATGAAAACAAGGTACGACATTAAAGCCAACGCATCCGGATTTAATGCAGGCTATAAGGTGTGGCTTTATAACCCTCATTGGCAAAAACGAAGGTCTCCGTAGTTGCAGCATCATTGGGAAGGACCGTATAAGATTCTCACAAGAATTAACGACGTGTTCTATAGCATTCAGCGAAGACCGAACGCCAAGATGAAGGTGGTACATCGTGACCGACTGGCGACTTTTGTTAACCCAGGAGATCAGTGAACTTAGTTCGGGACGAACTAATCTAGGCGGAGGGTAGTGTGACGCATATGACAATCAGTACTGGAATCTTCGAGAAAGTCCGAAACAAAGTACTAGATTATTTTAGGAAGTACTGGAAAACTGGAGACTATGAGCAGTCGAAAATTCGAGGCTATGGAACGGATGGAAACGAAACGCCGAATCAGAATGAGGAAAAACGGTATAAATAGGTCGCACGCAGATCGGGAAGATAAGTAAGAAGTAGGAAGTAAGTAAAAGACGCGATAAGTACGGAAGCGATAAGTCAAGAAATCGTTAAGTGTACGGTAAAAGTAACGGTTGCTATTAACGGACTAATAAAGTGTTACATTAATTCAAAATCGATTTAACAGCTCTTATTTATTAAAAATAATTTATCCAGCGAACCTTAAGCTCGCTACAATATGTTTGACAGATTTCATAGCAACCAAATAAAAAAAATATAAGGACTCGTTCACAATAAACGTTCTCTATCGATACATTTGTATCTTGACGCCCACTTTACACCGGTACACCTGCTAAATATATTTACAATATCTACGTTTCACAATACGTATCCACTGCTCGTTTACATTTGTGTTTGTAAGTGACCCTGTTTGTGGGCTACCACATAACAGGGTCACTTACACCCCAAAAATTAATTTCATCAAAAATGAATTTCATCAAACATGACTTGGAGTTTTCGAAACGAAAGGAAAGATGCATCAACCACTCTAGAAAAAGCCTAACGATAGCCGTTACCCAAATAGTTATCTATATGAAGGCGAATCCATTACACCTATCGACGAGTACTTGCTAGAATTAGCAAGTGATTTCTATTCCACAATCCCTCCATCTAAGTACTTGGAGACAATCCCTCCATCTAAGTACTTGGAGACAATTATAACTAATCCTGTAGACACTATCCTTAAATACCTTGTGGCGGTTCTACGAACAACACAACCCACTATAGGTTGAGATATCGTCGTTCCACCAAGAAACATACTCACCTATATCCATTACACGTGTTAAGTCATAGTCAAAGATGATGTACAAGAGGTCATTGATACACTCAAACAGAAAAACGCTATCCGATTATAAACTCAAATAACCCCCAGAACGATAATGCAATTAATTGCACATTTCATCGCAATCGGTGAACCACATAAAGCAATTAATTGCATATTCCGGAACAATTAACAAATCACGGAAAAGCAATTAATTGCATACGAAGCATAAAAGAACTAATTGGGTCAGTTCGCAAATACGGATATTGAACTCGATGAAGAAATATCGACTGACGCCGCAGTACCAAACAATTGCGAATTGAAGTTAAAATACGGAAATTAGGTCACTGCGAAAGGTAATTGCATTATCGTCATCGGGAGGTGTTGACCCCGAGGTGACGAGTTTTGATTAGGAACAAGTTAGCGGCAGTTGGTGATTGGTCATAGAAGTGGTAGTCGGTGGTTGGTTATAGAGATCGGATGGCAAAGCCAAAATTGATAGGGTAGTTTCGAAAATGTCTACAAGGTAGTCGTGGAGAAAATTTTATAATGGGAATAGGAAAGAGAACTTAAAATTAATGTATGAAGAAAGATTGTAATTAGAGTAAAAAGTGAATATCTGAACAATACGTGGAGAAGAATTGTAATTAGAATAAAAAGCGAATTTCTGAACATTACGTGAAGAAGAATTTAAACGGAATAAAATAAGAAAAGGAAAACTAAAATGTGGATGTAATAGCGCAAAGAAAGAAAAAGTGAATTTTAAACTATTATACAAAGACGATTTGTAATGGCATAAAGGTGAAAGCATTAACCGCTAATATTATAAAGAAAAGAAAAAGGAAAGTGAATTTGAATTTAGACTTGAATAAGAAAACCACTATTGTTAAATAATTAAGATTAGAGCTAAGTAACGAGAAAGAAAAACAAAAGAAAACAAATAAAAGTGGATGAAAGTTAAAGAAAGACTCGGAGTTTTAATTTCATAAATTTTGGTGTAAATAGATGAATTGATCGCGTTTCCTTTGGTGTTGTGATTCTGGTGACGGTGAGTACGCAAAAACATAACTCAAGTGCCTACAGACACGTTTCCCAAAAGTCCTTACTTCCGCCTGAAACAAAAGGTAACATTCCATATACCCAGCATTGAATTCAATAATAAAAATCAATCGAACTAAACGTTCAAAATTTCATAATATTGAATTCAACGCATCCATTCAATGCATCCATTCAATTCAATTAAACGCATTTTTCTGAGAACAAACAGAATAACGCATATCTCCTCATGTAGCTAATAGCAATTAGCACTCCAAATTCCTCGCAAGATCTCAAACCGCCAAGCGCACGTGCGCAAACAAAGGCCTAGCGATTCGCCCGCCGACCAACAATTCTTGCAATCATAAACATCTTAACGCGAATTTCACCCCATATGCTTATGACTTGGAAATGCGATCTAGAAACTGATAACAAATCCCACGGTTCCTTTGTTACCCATCTGAAGCACACAAAAACTCTTGTTGTCTTAAGCCAGATGTGTAACGCAAACAAATCCCATGATAGGATCGAGAAAGAAATGGCGGCACGCTTGATCCTTCGAAAGAAGATTCCGATAGGAAGATGAAAATATGAATCCAGATGAGAAGTTTCTCTTACAGATAGGAGAACGAGAATAATGATTATGTTGGAAATTGTTTATACAGATAAGATGATGGGAACGAAAATGGAGATGAAAATTCTCTTTTACGGATATGGGAATGAAATATTCGAAATGAAGATGAAAACTTTAGTTAGTCGAGTTAGAGAACCCTAATTAAGAAATCGACTCTGAGAAGCGGGACGAGAAGGTGATTTTTGGTACAGTGTTTTTAAGACGCGATCAAGTGAATTAGGTTTTTGAGTTTTCTTGTGTTACAACCGCACAAAAGATACATAATTTTAGAATCGGATGTTGTTTCGAAAACCCATAGACCGTATGTACGAGTAACAATATTGTGACGCATATGACAATCCCCCGCTTGGTAGAAACCTTGACGTGGTGCGGGGGCTAAAACTACGATGAATCACTCAGGCTATGCTGACGGAAGCATACGCTTCCAGTAGGGCCACCTATGTCACACAGGCTAGCGAGGAGTAACACACATAGAGCTAATCTAATCCAGGGTGTTACGCGTCACCGTGCCCATTGGATGGTTTGCAGCCAGGGGTATATCGGCTGTATTATAACGGCGCCTCTCTGACACCGGGTCGAATCAGAGCAGTAAGCAGACCTTACCATATCAAAGAGGGGCTCTGATATGGCGGACCATTAGAAACCCCAGAGTGATCCAATGAAATGAATAATCAATACACAAAAAACAATCTCACAAAAAACCCGGTATGCGTAGGTGTGATGAGCCGACACTACCATAAGGGAATAAATCATCAGAAAAACACCGACTCGGCAACAAGAAGACGTAGGGAAAAACGGAAAAAGCGGGATATACGCGTCGGCACGTGGAATGTTCGAACGTTATATAAACCAGGCGAGATACAGACGGTCGTAGAAAACGCGAAACAATATAAAATAGACATCGTCGCGCTTCAGGAAGCCCGACTCTCACATCAAGTAAACGAAACCAACGGATTTACACTGGTGTGTGGAGGTACCGATACACATAACCTTGGAACCGGCTTCATCATAAACAAGAAGATTACCCCACATATAAAAGATGTGAAATTTATTAATGACCGAATGTCGGTGCTAAAAATACAGGGACCGTGGTACAATTATGTATTTATAAACGTACACGCCCCAACAGAATCTACGGACGAAGAAACGAAGGACACGTTCTACGAGACCCTAGAGGAAGTATTTGATGGGATCTCATCATTCGATGTTAAAATTCTCCTCGGGGACCTCAATGCGAAAATTGGAAAGGAAGATATCTTCCAACCAACTATAGGTAAAGAAAGTCTACACGATGTTTCAAATGATAATGGAATTCGAATTTTCACGTTCGCAGCCTCAAAGGATCTGTTAGTGAAAAGCACGATGTTCAAGCACAAGGAAATTCATAAAGCCACATGGATATCACCTGACGGCGTAACACGTAACCAAATAGACCACTTTATAGCGTTTGAAATAATAGTGAAGAAGAACGTGTGTTTCGAACTGACGCTATGACAGTTTGAATCACCAAAAATTGAACCTAAGCGTTACCCATCAGGCTACTGGCCGATTTTTGAATTTGATTTTTAAATTCGACTATTCTCCACTGGTGTGAATTGTTATGTTATCGCTATGGTATACGGCTCTGATGTATTTTTCTTATTCGATTTTTCGTTCGGTGCTCTTCACTATTTTGCTTGTGAATTGTGTGTGTATCTGTTAGAGTCGCCACAACTTCCTCATAGACAAAAGACACCACTCGAATATCCTTGATGTAAGATCATATAGAGGAGCAGATTGCGACTCCGATCATCTTCTAGTGATGGGCAAAATCAGGAGTCGCCTCGCAGCAATCCCACATGGGCAGTCACGGGAGACGAGCAAAAAGTTCGACACTGATAAACTGAAAGACCTACGCAAAAGGGCTGAATATCAAAACGAACTAACGAATAGATTTAGCATTCTAGAGAATGGGAGCAGTGAGGAAGAGGAAGCTAATAGTGTGGACACTAAATGGACATCGATCAGAGACACAATCAAACTAACAGCCCAAAAGGTATTAGGATTTAAGAAAACAATTAAGCCGAAACCTTGGTTTGACGATGGGTGCAGGGTGAAGATCAAAGAACGTAAACGCCTCAGAGTGATCCACTTAGAAAGATATGATGAAGTCAACGCAGAAAGATCCGCGACGTTTCGGAAAGAGACAATGAGGCTCTTCAAACGCAAAAACCGCGAATGGGAGAAGACTCAGATCGAAAAAATCCTAGAAAATTGTAGGGCAAAGAACATCAGAGGTATGTATGCCGGCATAAATTCAATTAGAAATGGCTACCGAGGGAGAGTCAAAATAATTCGAGACGCAAACGGCTGTATGGTCACAGAAATAAACAATATCGTGACAAGATGGAAGCAGTACTTTGAAAACCTGCTCAATGTACGCACCCATCAACCACAGATAAACGCACCAAGCGTACATACAGCCCACAACCGTCTCTCAACGAAGTTGTAGACGCAATAAATCGATTGAAAAACAAACAAAGCTCCCGGAGTCGACTCCATACCGGCAGAGCTTGTAAAGCATGGAGGAGAGGCAACCGCTCGAAACATCCACCAACTCATCCAAACAATATGGGATAAGGAAGTCACTCCGGAAGAATGGAAAACCTCAATAGTCATCCCTATTTTCAAAAAAGGCGACAGATCTGACTGCGAAAACTACAGAGGAATATCATTGCTCCCAACCGCATACAAAATATTAACAAACGTCATTCTGGCGAGAATCACACCGTACGCAGAAGAGATACTGGGAGACTACCAATTTGGATTCCGTAGGAACTGGTCAACAAGCGACCAAATGTTCACAATACGACAACTGCTGGAAAAGAAGTGGGAATACGGAGAGACGGTTCACCAACTGTTCGTTGACTTCAAAAAAGCATACGACTCAATCGCAAGGCAAAGACTCTACCATATTCTAGTCGAGCTGGGAGTCCCAAAAAAATATGCCGCCCTCATTCAAATTTGCATGAACGAAAACAAAAGGCGAGTTAGAATAGAAAACCACCTCTCAGAACCATTTGAAATCCGGGACGGAATAAAGCAGGGAGATGGTCTATCACCGTGTCTTTTTGACCTTGTGCTCGAGTATGTCATCAGAAAGGTACAAGACGACAACATGGCCGGATCATCCCTGAATGGGATCACACAAGTGCTCGCATATGCGGATGACATCGCCGTTCTGTGCGATAATCTAGAAACTGTTAGTAAAAACTGTGAAATCATCATGCAAGCGGCAGAAGAGGTGGGCATAGAAATAAATGAAGACAAAACCAAGTACATGATTACTGCGAGAGCAGGTGGACCTCAGAGAACACATATAAACGTCAGAGGTAAGATATTTCAAAAAGTTAAAGAATTTAAATATCTAGGAACGATACTGACGACCAGTAACGAAATGTCGAAGGAAATTAACAAAAGCCTGCATTCCGGCAACGTTGGTTGGCACGCAGTCAGTAAACTCCTGAAATTCAGAGTGCTATCACGTAACATAAAGCTCCGTGCTTATAGAACCATAATCATGCCGATTGTTCTATATGGATGCGAAACATAGGCTATCACAAAACGGGAAGAAAACAAATTCCGCGTATTCGAGAATAAAGTTTTGAGGGGTATCTTTGGAGGTAAACAATGGAGGAAACTCCATAACCACGAATTGGAAGAGTTATATCGCAAACCTACAATAGTGAGAGTAACCAAGTCGCGAAGATTAAGATGGGCCGGGCATGTAGCGCGAATGGGCAACGATAGGACCGTGCATAGAATTCTTGACGGTAGACCAACGGGAAAGAGTTAAGTAAGTCAAATTTTAAGAAAAAAAAAACAAACAAAATTGACAAAGTTTTTCAAATTTTTCTTTGTCTTTCAAATAATTATAAGTATTGCCACAAAGTTCTGTCGCCGAAAGGCAAATTATACAAATATTAAGTAATGTTTAGCTTAGAGCGTCTGCGAAGGACCAGTAAGTTATTATATAAGATATTCAAGCTAGAATTTAAGCATTTTTTGTCTAGCCTTTAATTTAGAAACTAAGAATATAGAAAGAAAATAAAAAATGTTTAAAAATGAATGACCAACGGGAAAGAGACCGGCAGGACGGCCGCGACGGAGATGGGAGGACAATGTTAGGTTTGACCTTGAGGAGGTCGGATCGAATGGTCAAGCGTGGAAGGACAGTGCCCAGGACAGGGAACGATGGCAAAGCCGAGTCGGTGAGGTAATGAACTTCCCGGTTCCTACAGGCCAATAAATAATAATATGACAATCAGTACTAGAATATTCTAGAAAGTCCAAAACAAAGTATTAGAATATTCTGGAAAGTACTGGAAAACTGGAGACTATGAGAAAATTCAAGGCTATGGAACGGATGGAAACGAAATGCCGAATCAGAATGAGGAAACGGTATAAATACGTCGCACACAGATCAGGGAAGTAAAAAAAAAGTAAAAAGTAAGAAGTAAGAAGTAAGAAGTAAGCAGTCAAAGACGCGATAATTACAGAAGAAATAAGTAAAGAAGCGAAGTATCAAGAAACGGTTGTTATTAATAGACTAATAAAGTGTTTGCAAAGAGAATCGATTTAACAGCTCTTATTAATTAAAATAATTAATCTAGCGAACCCCGAGCTCGCTACAATATCATCATCATCGGCACTACAACCGGGATCCGGTCTTGGCCTTATTTAACAAATCTCTCCACCGGTCCCGATTTCGAGCCGATGTCATCCAGTTTAGCACTCCCAGGCTCTGGGCGTCCTGGTCTACGCCATCCCTCCATCGCAGACAAGGTCTGCCGCGCTGCCTCCTTCCATATCTCCTTCGCTACAATATATTAGTGTCATAATGGCGCATTAAAAGGAATCCGACGGAACAAAACGTTTGTGGCGAGAAATACCTGCGCCGATTTATTAAAGGCAGCTTAAGCCAAGTCTAATCAATTGGACATCCTAAATAATAAGTGAATTAAAAGGTGCTGGAACGAACCGAATGTGTACTTAAAACTAAATTGTAAAAACTACCTAACTATAAAATTAAACGGAAGTAAAATAAGACAGAGTATTGAAGAAAAGCAGTCCGTGGTTTTATTTGACCCTGTTGCCGCTCCGTTTGTGTGTTTTTCTAGTGATCAGTGTTCGGCGAAACACTCCAACATCAGTCAGCAGTGACTCTTACGAAAATCCGCCAAAACCTCCGCCCCTTTTATTTTTCAGATTTCTTGAGACGGAACCCAACATCCTGCCGGATGTGGGTGATTCTGATTGTCGCAAGGTGACCAGGAGCCAGAGACAAAATGAAGGGCACATTTGTTCTTGTCTCGTCAAATCTGCCCCCCTCCACTCACTTTTTGTTTTTTTTTTAATGACTTTAATGTACCTATGGAACCTTAATATCCAATCACCCTTGACAAATTATAATTTAAATGAACAAATATGAAGAAAAAGAGATTTTCTTACAAATCGGTGGCAAATTGTCCAGTCAGCCAACAAATCGTTTGCCGCCCAATAAGTAGTAACCTCCAAGACGCTGCACCCATTAGGAAAGTGGTGAGAACATATTTTCCATTGCATAAACAGTAGGCGCAACAGCATTTGAACTTCGTTGCAACAAATGTCGTTTTTCATGACACATGTTGCGGAGAATGGCGGCGTCATGCAACATTCCACTAAATGTATTTGCTTCACCCAGCGACTGATGGACATAAGTATCTAGATATTAACCGCGGCGCAGCAGCTAATCGTCTTGCACTGTTAGTTGGCCACCGTTGGTCAGTGTTAACGTTCAGTCCCCAATCGCCTCTGGCACTGTGTTGTGCGCGGACTTTTGTCAACGGATTTCGGTTGTCCCTGTGATACTCGAACATTGCAACTTTGTGACCTTCATCCCGCTAATTGTTTTTGGGTTCCTAAACTTCATTTGAATTGATGCATAGTTAATTACCGTTAGAGCAATTGTCAATAGATGTTTTTCGTTTCGGGAGTAGTGAGAGGGGTCTTCTCTCGCTAAGACACTACATGTGCGATCTGACACCCTGTCTGAGTACGCTCGCCTTCTGTTTAGGTCTGTCAGTCTCAAGACTGAGGCGTTTTGTTTAGTGAGTGTTGGGATCTCGTCGCGGGTAGATCTTTGATGTACGTGTGGGAGACGTGTTACACCTGTCGGGTTCTTGATCTAGTTATCTGAATACTCGTGCAAGCTTAGCCATTCGTCCAGGTGAAGCTCAGTGACTTTGTCCAATTGCGGTGGGTCCCAAGTGCAAGCGAAACGAATAAGTCAATGCAGTTATTGTGCGAAAATAATCAACGAAATACTGTGTGCAAATACTCTTCCTCCTTTTGGCCTTTGTTTGGTGTGGTTTGTGAGGAGAAGTATATTTTTAGAAATTACCTACATATTTATTACTCTCGTCGCCTGGTTATATAATTCTACTGATCGGAAAGGCAGTCTCCTATTTTCGTATTTAAGGTGCGTTTGGCTAAATTTCGACTAACGGTGAATTGGTTTAGGGCTTTGCGGTGCTGTCGAATTTGGCGCTTTTATCCCGATCGAGTATTGAATTTTTGCGAATGCGATCGTGTTATGTGAAATTCGTGGAGACGTGTGTTGTAATGTAATGTAACGAATTGTTTAAGTGGATTTTTGTAGCGATATTCGTGATTTATGTTAAAGGAGTTGAAGGAGTGCTGCTGTATTCGCGTCAATCGATTCTCGTAGATATAAGTATACTTCGATTGTTGACCGATATAATGCCCCAGTGACCATCTGTTAATGAAAAGACCTGAAAAAGTTTTTGATTTTGAAACGAATTCACGGATTTGTGATTCTGCGCGATGGTGATCAATGAAAATATGATCTTTGATTAGTTTGTGTGGGAATGAGATCACTTGGTGAATCGTTTCTGATGATGTACCAGATAGCGGACAAATATTCGGTATTGACATCATTTATCTAAAGCATTTCCAAAATTAGATACGTAGGAACTAAAGAGCGAGAGTGATGGGATCGGAAAGAGGTAGTCTTCGGTGTATTGTATACAATTTTGTTTATATTCTCGAATGGACTTTTCCAAATTGTGTCAACCTGTTTAGATACCTGTCTTTGGAATCGCTTATCTCTTAGCTGCTTTACCGAATAATTAGCATTTGAATATATTTGCGTTCTTGGTAATCTTCTGGTGGGATTTGTATCTTTTGTTTTGTTCTTGTTTCTGTTGTGTGTTTCGTTTCTCTGTTTTTTTTATGTGTATCGGTGTAAAGTTTTAAATAAATTTGCACTTTCCGCGGGGGAGTTGATTGTGAGCGTATCGCCTCGTGTTGTTGGTGTGATTTATCATTGATTGAGTCGGAATGAGCTAATGGAGAATCTCCCACTCGACTCCGTCTAACAATGAGAAAACTGGAAATTCAATTCGTCAGCATTCAGATCGACATCGCTTACAACTTAGAATTATTCTCGTTACTTGAAGGTTGACTTGCCAGTGTGGTTGACATTGAGAGGCTGTTGGAATATATGGCGTTTTGCAAATACGAAACTATTTGGTGTCGAATGAGTTAGCCAGTTATGAATGACTGAATAGTATATTGTAGTAATGCATTTCACAAACCGCTGCTGAGATCATTATTTTCCTAACGTGCTCACGTCATATTTTCGAGTGAACCTGTAACTTTAAATAGGAGATCAATGAACAGAAATAGACTGTTGAAGCAGTTGTAGTGAATTGGACTTTTCTGCGGCTTTTCCTATTTTATTGCCGTCGATTGATGAATTTATTTTTCCTTTTTGGCAGCATAAATTGATAAAATATAGTGCGACCGTAAAAAGTGGGTGATTTTATGGTGATATATTAGACAGAATGTAGCAATCAACTATCTTTTTTATCTTTTTACTTGTCTGTGTGGGAAAGCCTTTAGTCAGATGTATAGTTTCGGTTTCCCTGAGTCTTAAAAAAAAGGAAATGTGACAGATTTGATACTTTTTCTGTAAAATGTTCACTATTTTTAAAGTGGTTTTCAGTGATTTTAATACGTCGTTAAATGATGTGGATTTGGTTAATAACACATGCTCAGAAGATGGTTTTTTTTTTGATGCGCCAACTGATGTGGAATCTTCCTAGATACTAGCAGCCCGTGCTACTAGTATGCACGATTCGTGTAACTGGAACGACGGTTCCAAGTCGCACGCCTGCGTACTAAGTTTAGTTTAGTGAAGGCAGAACCCTCATTTATTTTGCTTAATGAAAGCTTAAATTAAACTTAAATTAATTAATATAAAAAAAGAAAAAGCTTACAGACTATCTTAATTCTAGAGTAAGAAGGAGAATAAAAAAGAAAAAAGAAAAACCGGGAGGTGAAAATGACTTGCGGATAGGGGGGTAGGAGGCTAGGGAAGAGCAAGTGTAGGCAAATTCGGCATTTGTGAGACAGTGACAGTGAAGGGCATGTCTACGTACTGGTATGGGGCCGGGGTTGGTGAGCTGGGGGGAGAGGTTGAAATTTTGGGGTGGGGCGGTTCGGGGTTAGGACGGGTTTCTTCTGAGACGTCGTTTGAGGGCAGGAGTGGAGAGGTTGAAATCGAAGGAGGTGGGGAAAGAGTTGGCCTGTCGTAGCATACGCGAGATGGGCTCGTTAGCGCCGTAAGAAGTGTGATGAGTGGGCACGTAAAACAGTCGAGGGTTCCACACATTACGGGGGTTTGTATGAAATGTTAAAGTGGAGAGCAAACTTGGGCAATTAATTGACCCTGACAGAAGGCGATGGACAAAGATGATGTCAGCATGGATTCTGCGCTCCTCAAGTGTGTTAAGATTGATTAGAAGGAGCCGGCCTATGTATGGTGGTAGAATGAGTGGGTTTTCCCAGTTCAGTCCACGGAGGGCGAAGCGCAAGAAACGACGTTGAGCGCCCTCGAACCTACGAATGTGAGACAGTTGATACGGGGACCAGACCTGACTAGCATATTCCAGTAGTGTCCGAACAAAAGTTGTGTAGAGTGATCGGGTGACGTAAGGGTTTAGGAATTCCTTCGACCAGCGTTTTACAAAGCCAAGGGCGGTGTTGGCCTTAAGGATTATGTCATCGATATGTGCGGTAAATCTAAGCTCCTTGTCGCATAGGACGCCCAGGTCGCGAATCGATTCAACCGATGTTATCGGTTGGTCTAGCTAGAGATAGGGACGTGGCTGGGTGGGGCAGCGTTTCCGAGAGAAGGCGATTGTGTGACATTTGGCGATATTTAGTTCTAGGCAGTTATTTTGGTACCAGATCGAAAAGCTGTCAAGATCCGTTCGGATAAGTGGGGAGTCAAGGGGAGAGCGGATTGTCTTCAAAATTTTGGTATCATCCGCGTAAAGCGAGATGAGGGAGTGATTGATGCACGAGCCTATGTCGTTTATTGTTAGGATAAATAGGAGGGGGCTGAGATGACTGTCCTGGGGTACACCTGAGGTTGATAGAAAAGGATCGGAGAGGGTGGATCTAAATCGCACACGGCAGGTTCGAGAGTTGAGATAGGATGAGATCCACTTAATCAACAGCGGTTCAAAACCAAGGGAAGATAATTTAAAGAGAATGAGGTTATGGGAGATTTTGTCGAAGGCCTTGCTAAAGTCGGTAGTGACTACATCGACCTCATCACCGTTTTCTAGGGCAAGGAGTGTGTGGGGTGTGAATTCGACAAGGTTGGTAGTAGTGGACCTGCCGGAGAGGAAACCGTGCTGGTTAGGAGAGATGACGGGTATGCAGCGAAAACATAACGCATCATATAGAAGGCCTTCGAACAGTTTATGAATGTGCGAAAGCTTAGCAACGGGACGATAATTGGATATATCGTTTTTTGGCCCCTTTTTATGTATGGGGGTTATGTAGGAGGATTTCCAAATGTTGGGGAATAGACCTTATGCAAGGGATAGATTGAAGATTGAAGCGAGCGGGAGAGAAAGAGAAGGGGAGCATTTTTTTAAGAAGATAGCAGGGAGTCCGTCTGGGCCGGGACTGAAATCGTCTTTCAGTTGTTCAAGTTTTTCTTTAACTTGGTGTTGTTGAATGTGTAGAGGGATGAGTGGGCCAAGGGAGAATTCAGACATGCCAGTAAAGTAGGAGGGATTCGGCTCGAACGAGTCGTCCGTGAAGGATATGTGGCAACTCTAACAGATACACACAATTCACAAGCAAAAATAGTGAAGAACACCGAACGAAAAATCGAATAAGAAAAAATATATCAGAACCGTATACCAAGCGATAAATAAAAATAATTCACATCAGTGGAATATAGTCGAGTTTGGAAATCAAATTCTAAACACGGTCAGAAACCTGATGTGTAACGCTTAGGTAAATTTTTGGTGATTCAAACTGTCATAGCTTCAGTTCGAAACGCACATTCTTCTTCACTATTATTTCAAACGCTATAAAGTGGTCTATTTGGTTACGTGTTACGCCGTCGGGTGATATCCATGTGGCTTTATGAATTTGCTTGTGCTTGAACATCGTGCTTTTCACTAACAGATCTTTTGAGGCTGCGAACGTGAAAATTCGAATTCCATTATCATTTGAAACGTCGTGTAGACTTTCTTTACCTATAGTTGGTTGGAAGATATGTTCGAATCACACGATCTTCTTCACTATTATTTCAAACGCTATAGATAGTTTAAGGAAGGACGCAAAAAGATTGGCCATGGTATGGGAGTCAGTTGTAGTAGTTGAGTCGTAGAAAAGAGAGTTGGGATAGGCATCTGATTTCCGTTTGTAGTTGATGAAGTGGTAGAAAGATTTGGGGTCTTTGATCAGGTTGAGTTGGGCTTTGGCAAGGTAATTGTGGTAGAGGGAGCCATAAAGCTCCGTGAATTGGTAAAAGTAACCGAGATAGTTGGAGTAGTCCAGAGGAGTACGCGTATTTAAGAAAGTGCTCCACAACTTATTCCTCTTGTTACGAAGTGTGCGGATTCTGCGGTTATACCAAGGGGGCGATGAGAATGATAACCTGTTTCGGGAATATGGGACAAATAGGGATATGGCGTTGTAGATTACTCTGTAGAGCGAGGCTGCAGCGACCTCTACACTTATATCATTTAAGCGGGGTGTGGTATTGCTGAGGTACTCATTTATGAGCCGGAAACCACACCCTCGCCCCCGTCAACCACTCTCCCCGTGGGACTGCCGTTAGGTATTACTTTGCAGGGCTGGTTAGGTTTATGGGTTTTTTAAGCTGCTCTCTCCATGTCAGCTGTTTGTGCTTGCCTTACTTTCTCGATTTTTCTAAGCTCGAGTTGCACTTTGGTCACATATGCGCTTATTTTCATCCAGTTATCCTCGGAGCATAGCATCTGCTCTATGAGGTCTTGCGGGCCTGGGAGATTGGGTCTTCCTTCGTTGAAGCGTCTACAGTGGAACACCACATGCTCCGTATGTTCCTCTTGGTTTGGACACGCTGGACACAACGATTTTCGATATCCACCATGCCCGGTCAGGAACTGGGTAAGATGGTAGTTGCAGGCGCCGTGGTCTCTCTTCATCCAGGTGGCGATAGGTGGGATTAATTTGTGTGTCCATCTGCCTTTCGTAGTGTTGTCCCACCGAGTTTGCCATATGGTTAATGAGGTTGCTTTCTCTTCCTCCTTGATCTCCTTGGCTGCTGTTGGTTCCAGTTGCCTTGACGTTCTCCTGTTGTAGATTCTTAACATCTCGTCCGCAAGGATATCGATTGGAACCATTTCGGCTACGACAAAAGCAGCTTCGTCCGAGATGTTTCGAAAACCGCTGATAGTTCTTAACGCACAGAGTCTATAGACTAACGCCAGCTTTCTCCTCGCTTCCTTCGTTGTCAGTATTTTGGCCCAAACAGGGGACCGAGGTCACTACTCTAGACATCAAGATTCTTCGTGAATATCCAGGTCATCCGATGTTTGGTAGTATTCGAGCAAGTGCTGCTTGTAGCATTGACGTTTTTTTGCTAGAATACTTGACATGCTCTTTGAATTGTAGCCTGTTGTAGATATTTTTTGATTTGATCTCCGACCCTTATATTCATGTATTCCACCCTTTTTAGGCTAGTTATTAAAACCGCCTCTGTTTTGTGGTTTGCTAGCTCGAGACCAGCGGATACCAGCCATTCTTTGACTTTCACCACTGCCTCGTTAGTAGCTCCCTCTATCTTGTGAATATGTTTTGCCACTGTCACAAGGGCAATGTCGTTCGCAAAACCTATCATATGGACCTGTTGTGGCAACACCAAACGCAAAACGCCATCGTATATGATGTTCCATAAGAGGGGTCCGAGAATTGATCCTTGTGGAACTCCTGCTGAGACGTTGTGGTATTTTACACCATCGTCTGTTGCATACCTCAGCTTCCTGTTAGTGAGGTAGCTGGAAATTAATCTCTGGAGGTAGTGTGGGGTGCCCATTCTGTGAAGCGTTCTATTTATGAATGGCCATTTGCCAAGTTAAAGGCATTCTTTATGTCCAGTGTTACAACTGCACAGTATTTCTTTGTGCCCCAGCGCCATCTCTCTCCACTTATTGCTTCCGTCGCAGTGTCAACTACTCTCTTTATGGCGTCGACGGTGGAGCGCGATTTTCTAAACCCGTATTGTTGGTTCGATAGGGCTGCTTTTTCTTCTGCTACGGTAAGCAGTGTTTCGTATATCACTCTTTCCAATATCTTTCCCATAGTGTCTAGAAGGCATATAGGGCGATATGATGAGGGCTCTCCAGGTGGTTTTTTACTTTTTGGTAGGAGCACCAAGTGTTGCAGTTTCCAAGTTTCTGGAAAGACACCTTTCTCTAGACACGTTTGCATGGTGGTTATCAACATGTCCGGTCGACTTTCAGCTGCCGCTTTCACCGCCTTGTTTGGGATTCCGTCAGGACCCGCCGCCTTGCCGTCCTGTATCCTCCTGCATGCTGACTGTAGCTCATCTGCCGTGACTCTCGGGATGTCCTCCACCACTGCATCGCTTATTAAATCGTAATGTGGGGATAGTGATACATCTGTGTTTAATCGTGGTTTGATCTTTAAAATATACCTGTCTTACTCTCTGATTGTTATATATCTGTAATTATAAGGGAATGTGTGGTCGAAATGTTCCACACTTGTGTGGTTCGGCTGAAGAAGGATTATTCTGCTCTATCGGCTGATATTAATTTTTAAAGTCTGCCGGGCTCACTCTGTGAAATTAAATGACTGAAGATCTTAATATGGGGCAAGGCTAATAACCTTGCCTGGAAAAACAAATTATTACGGAAAATTTAACAAACCTCGGGACTTGCTAAATAAAGCAAAGACCGGATCTCGGTTGTAGTGCCGATGATGATGATGAAGATCTTATAAACGAGAAAAACATGACCATTTAAAGCGTTCTAAAGTTTAAAGTTCAGTTTAGTGGGGCTACCAACCCATTTAGTGGCTTAATTCAAGCAACACAACTACCTACAACTAAAGTATACCATATATAAGTTAAGAACTATCTTAACAAGGCTTAACCTGAGGTAACCAGGACAAATTAAGAAGGCATGAATGGGGGCCAGAGGTGGGGGCAGGTTATAGTAAAGTGTAGAAGCGCCGCTTAAGTTTGGTGGTGAGATTGGCTTAGGAGGGGGTGCTTGAGAGTATGGGTAGAGAGGTCGAAGTCAAACAAGGTGGAATTGGAGTTGACATTTCTCAGCATCCGGGAAATGGGTTCGTTGAGACCATAAGAGGTCCGGTGAGGGGGAATATATAGAAGGCGGTGATTACGCGTATTTTGAGGGTTTGTGTTCAGAAGAATTAAGTTAAGGACGTACGCGCAGCAGACCGAGCCGGAGAGGATCCGATGATTGGACAATATGCCAACTAGGACCCCGCGTTCCTCAAGGGCATTGTTTAAAGTATTTGCATACAACATTGCTTACATGAATTGTGGAACACAGAGTTTTTCGGTACCGAGGCACACGACACCCTATCTGGGTGTCAGTAAAATGTACTGATCGCGAAAGATTGCTTCCCGGTCATTCATTTTAAAGCTGAGGAGGTAGGCGCAGTCAACCGAGCCGGAGAGGACCCGATGAATGACAGCCGAACAGAGCTTTCCAAACCAACGCCGTATAGTGCGTTCGTTAACTTCTACATCCTCAAATGTGTCATTAATGTTTTTCATTGCCAATGACGCATTATGTCCCATTTTATATTCAAAAAGGAAGAGGGTACGAATTTGAACTGCCGACAGCGTGGTAAACAATTCCTAGAAAAAAAAATTGTACTTGTAACGAACCCTAAAATTCTCACACGTCAACCACACGTACCACTTTACTTTATAAAAAAAGAAATTTTAACGTTCTGGCACAGATGTTCACTCGAGAACTTCTTATTTCCGACTGAGCGAAAATCGGACATTTCATGCGGTACAACCCTATACTAAATCGAACTTCTTCATAAAAAAGTAGTACCATTTTTAGAAAAATAATACGGCGAACCGTATCGTCGCATCTCTTGACAAAACTTATTGAATGACCTATTATACGCATACGTTTTATAGGGCGGGCGTGTGTGGATATCTCTTTGGTTACTGGGAATGTTTAACAGAACTGATGGTACGACCCAATAAGTGGATCCGGATGTGTTTGTTTGTGTTACCGACGAAGAATTGCATTACTGAAACCGAACGTTATATAAAAAAGTAGGAGCGCGGGTGGTACCTCATTGGGTGATCATGCTATGTTATATATTTTTCTAAAAAAGTTTTTTCTCAAAATGATATAGCAGATAGGAGCTTAGATTTGACACGGGAGAAGTGTGAGGGGATACACATTGAGATTTTTATTTGGTAAATGCATCAGATATAGGGTGGGTCATACATTTTTGCACATTTGAAACATGAATAGAAATAAAACTACAAATTGTTGATCATTTATTTAACGTAATAAACGTTTATTGAAATTTATGTTTTAAAAATGACATCGTCGAGATGTGCCCCTCTTCGTCGTTGGCACTCCTGCAATCGACTACGCAAACTTTGGAAAACTCCCTGACACATGCTGCGAGGTACAGAAATTTCAACCTCCCGAATGTTCTCATCGCTTCTTGTTGAACGTGGCCGCCCTGTTTGTTTAATATTCGTTATCGATCCCATTTGCTCGAACATCTTGACCCAAGCTTTGATTAAATTAACACTTGGACACCCACTTACACGGCGTAATTCGTATTCAATCCTAAATATGCGTCATACAGTAACGCAGAAATCGTTGTATTCGTAAAATTGTTTTACACAAAAAGCACGCTGTTGTCCCGTGAAGCGCTCCATCGTGACTAAAATTGCATGAAGCGACGCACAATTCTCTGCCACTCGCGCGCCCCACCCTCTAACGGATTTTAAGAAAGTATTGGCATTTGCAAAAATGTATGGCCCACTCGATACTTAAATTTTCCATATTGTGTGGTAATTATCGGAAAAGGGATAATCATTCAGAAGCTTAATATTTGTTCAATCATTCAATTCCCTTCAACACATTGACAAATTTTATGATAAAATATTGTGTCAATATCGAATATGTTGTAGCAAGATATGAAATGAACGGGCGACGACTCGTACGAAAGATATTATTTATTCAACGAAGCACTCGTGAACTTGGTTTTAACAAACATGTATTAGTCTGACGCGGCAATATGAAAGAGACGCATGTAGCAAAAGGGGCGCTCGGTCTGGCCCAACAGTCAGAAGTAGAGCGACCGCATTAAGGCGTGATTTCATTTCATTTGCCTTTTACTCGTAACGCCCAGTCCGGCGCTACAATCGCATAGAGCGCACAGCTTAGGGCGGATCTACAACACTCCCCCTCGATTGTAGTGCCAGGTCGATCCTCTGAAGAACCCCCGACGCCGATCAAATCCAGACACTTCCGATGTTTTTCTTTTGTCAATCCCTTCGTGAGAAAATCCGCGGACATCTTATCCGAAGGAAAGTGCTTAATATCCAGTCGACCTTCGCGTAAGACATCTCTGACGAAATGACGCCTGATGTCGATGTGTTTCGATCTCGCGTGAAACGTGTGATTCTGGGTCAGCAGTTGTGCCCCTCGGTTGTTGTTCATCACCAGAACTCTTCCACACTCGAACAGCTTGAGCTCCGACAAGAATCCTTGGCTTCAGTTAATGCCATGTACTCCGCCTCAGTGGACGAAAGCGGGACGGTGCGCTGTTTCCTCGACTCACAGCTGATGGCGGCACCGCTCAGGTTAAAGACGTATCCGGTCTACGACCTTCGATCTACCGGGCAACCAGCCCAATCGGTGTCAACAAACCCTTCCAAGGTTTTCATGCTCTTCGTGTACGTGATTCCGAAGTCGGCGGTCCCCTTCAGATATCTCAGGACGCGTTTCGCCGCCTTCCAGTGTGCCTCGTCCTGACAATTGTTGAATTGACTGAGACAACTGACAATATGCGAAATGTCCGGCCTTGTGGCAATTGCCAAGTAATTCAGAGCTCCGACAAGCTCGCGATGGGGCCAATTTCCTCCTGGTGATCCTTCTCCTTCAACGTCCCTTTCGAGCCTCGAACCCGATTCAACGGGAGTACTGGCGGTGTTACAGTCGTCCAGCCGAAATCGAGGGAGTAGTTCTCGAACGTAATTTGGTTGAGAAATGGTAATCTGATTTCTGCTCCTGGCGATTTCGATCCCCAAACAATAGCGAGCTGTTCCCAGATCTCTCGCCTCGAATTCCTGCAACAAACCTTTTCGGGCGAAATCAAGATCCTTCTGGTCTCAATAGAATATCAAAATGTCGTCAACGTAGACCAGTATTATCAACGGTTCTCCCCCTCGTTTGAGGGGGTAAACGCACGGATCGGCGTTCGTCGGTGTCATGTTTAATTCTTCGAGTTTCCCGTTCAGTTTCTTATGCCATTGCCGACCGGCCTGTTTAAGGCCGTACAAAGCCCTTTTCAAACAACAAACCTTTTCGTCACCCTGAAGCTGTTTCAGCATTTCCCTGGCGCGGCTCTCGATGTCGGATTTGCCTTGTGTCACCACGATTTTCTTCAAACATCCTGCGAGTAAATCGGGTAATTCCATGTATGTTTTCTCTTCGATCGTACCGTTTAGGTAGGCGGTCGTGATGTCCATCTGATGCACCTTAAGGTCGTGCTTGACCGCCAGTGCAAGTAGTATACGCATGGATCCCAGGCGAGCGACCGGAGCGTAGGTATCGTGAAAATCGACCCCGGGTCGCTGCGCGAACCCCCTCGCCACGAGTCGTGCTTTTCTTCTCTCGACCTTGCCGCCCGAGTCGTACTTGTTCCTGAGAACCATTCGACATCCGACCACGTTGCGATTCTTGTGTCGATTCACGATCAGCCATGTATCGTTCTTGATTAAGCATTTGACTTCTTCGACGATGGCGTCCAACCATTCCTTTTTGTCCGGTCCGTTCAATGCCTGCCGATATGGGACCTCCGAGTGAAGACTGGCTAAATTTGCCTCCAGGCCGTCCGAGATGTACGACTCCTCGCCGTCGAAATTTCGGTCGATCTCATCCCCGCTCGATCCGCGAGGATCTTCGTCTTCTTGCGTGATTCGATACAATTTTCGCGGGGGACCGGGTTGTCCGGTGAGAATCTTTCTAGGTCTACCCGGAGCTCTTCTGATCGTTTCGGTGATCTCGTCCCTTTCTCCCGTCGGGTCGTCGTGTTCCTGCGATTCATTTCTCGATTCCTCGCCGTGGTCCCCACCTAGGTGAGGTTCAAAGAAATTCGGAAGTGATACTCCCTCGGGATTGTGATTCGAATCTCGATTCAGATTTGACGAGGACGATGACGATTCGTTATGTATTTCCGTTTTTGTATCGGTATTAGTAAATTTGATGTCTTGTGTCGTGGTTACCCTTCGTTTGTTTGATACCCATACTCGATAGCCTTGAGTCGATTCGTCGTATCCGAGGAAAATCCATTTCATACCTTGCGGTTCCAGCTTCCCTTTTCCTGGAGTTTTATCCAACATATATGTTGGATATGGCGTTTTCCGTGCCATAATTCGTAAGGAGTTTTACCTCCTAGCGTCTTCGTAATGCATCGATTTCATACGAAGTTTGCCGTGGCAATCGCTTCTGCCCAAAATGAGGTTGAGAGCTTCGATTGCGCCAACATGCATCGCGCCATTTCCAAGAGCGTGCGGTTTTTCCTTTCCGCTACTCCATTTAACTGGGGAGTGTATGGCGTCGTGAGTTTTCGCGCAATTCCCTCTCCCTTCAAGAATCTGTCGAATTCTTCGTTACAGAACTCTCGTCCGTTGTCGGGATTGAATACATTTAATTTTTCGTCCTGATTGATTTTCGACGAGAGCCTGGAATTCCTTGAAAAACTTCAAGACGTCGCCTTTCTTTTGCAAAAACCTTACTTCTGTCCAACGAGAGTAGTCGTCGGTTAAGGTGAAGAAGTACCTAGCTTTGCCCCTTGATTCGTCCCTCATCAGTCCGCATACGTCGGCATAGACGATATCCAATAATTTTCCGCTTCGGTGCGATTTCTTTCCGAAGGGTAGCGCAGTAATCTTTGCTTCCGAACAAATCTCGCACGTATTTGTGGTTCCGTCGTCTTCTAGGTCACGTCCGGACACTATCCCCCTTTTGCTCATCTCCAAGAGATCGTGCCAGTTAAGGTGGTCGAATCTCTCGTGCCAAACGGTTATTAAAGGCTTACGCGTTCCCGTCGACAGGGCGCAGATCGATTCTTTTCCGGATTCGCGGAGAAAATAGAGATCTCCTTTCCGATCTGCTACTGCGATCGTAGATCCGTGGTTGCTCTTGATTGTAGCTCCTTCGCGCGTGAACGTCACGCTGTTTCTGGTGTCCGTGATCTTCGTGACCGAGATGAAATTGTTACGCAGGCCGGGTACCTGCAGTGCGTTTTTCAGACGTATGAGCCGAGTCGTGTCCCCGTCAGATGCCGCGATTTTTACGGTTCCTTTCGCTTTTACGTCGGTGGAGCCATGATTTGCCAGATTAATCTTTAAATTTCCAGCACTTGCGATTTGTTCGAATGCGTCCTTGTCGTGGCATAGGTGTGATGTGCATCCACTATCGAGACACCACGTATCGTTTTTCTGGACATTCCCTGCAAAGCAAGAATCTGCATCTGTGTGGGAGGTTAGGAAGGAAATGTCTTCGCTGATGGCGGCTTTTTCTTTGTTTTCGGGATGTTCGCGTTTCGTTCGGCCCTCTCTGGACGATTTATGGCCTTGTGACCGATTTGGCGACATCTATGGCATTTGTATTTGAATGGTCCGCCGGTACGTTGATCATCCGATTTGTCGACGGACTTGTTCGACGCTTTGTTCGTAGTCTTTTTCCAGCGTTCCTTTTCTCGCGAATATTGCTTGGCCTTCGGCTTGGCTGCGTTGTTTTCTCGTCGCGCTTTCGTCGAGGATTTTAATTTCCAGATGTTCCGGCGAAGGTAACTCGTCTCTCGACTCGACTAAAATTCTCGTAGCTCTCCGGCAGACTGTGTAAAAGCACGATCGATTGTAATTCAATGCTGACTTGTATGGATAATTCGGACATTTTGTCGACCATATCGGAGAATTCGTCGACGTGTCGTTGTACATCTCCGCCTTTGTTGAGTCGGTGATTCATTAGCCGTTTCCACAGTGATGCCTTTTTCGCCGGTCCTTTCGATTCGAAAATTGCTTCCAGTTTCAACCAAATTTCTCGGGCTGTTTCGCAGTATCTAATTTGCCTGAGTTCGGCGTCGCCAACAGCGAGATACAAATCGGCTTTCGCTTTTTCGTCCTCGTCTTTCCACGCTTGCAAATTTTCGGCTGCTTCGGGTTTCGGTTTTCACCGCTTGCGTGAGGCCACGTTTTGTTTTTTGTCATGAGTACCCCCATTCTTAGTCTCCAGGTATCATAATTTTCTCTGGTTACCATTTGAATGCGCGTGATGTTCGTAGCTTGGCCGTCCATTTTGTTTGCAGTGAGGTTATATTTCCGCGTGTATTTTCCACGTTGTCTTCTCGTGTTTTCGATTTCCAATTACGAATATCAGACGATGTTTAAGCCTGGGCCCATAACCTGTTGTAGCAGGATATGAAATGAACGTACGACTCCTCGTACGAAAGATATTATTTATTCAACGAAGCACTCGTGAACTTGGTTTTCACAAATATGTATTAGTCTGACGCGGCAATATGAAAGAGACGCATGTAGCAAAAGGGGCGCTCAGTCTGGCCTAACTGTCAGAAGTAGAGCGAGCGCGTTAAGGCGTGAATTCATTTGCATTTTACTCGTAACGCCCGGTCCGGCGCTACAATCGCATAGAGCGCGCAGCTTAGGGCGGATCCGCAACAGAATATTAGCTAACTGGAAAACATAATTAAATACAAAGGCAAACTTATATTCACTCATGTCACTTTTACTCGAAATATAGTTGAAGATATTTTTCTTCGAAATTTCCAACTTTTTTCATATTTTTCAATTTAGTTCTTAAAACATCGTAGCTAATCAAGATAACAATTATATTTAAATTTAAAATTAAGGTCGTTTTGAAACATGTCACCAATAGATGTCATTTCCACCCCACGTGTTAAGATTTATTAATTTTTTTCTCCGAACTAAAGAAACATTTACCAAAACCCTTAACTTTCTTCAAGTGAACATTTGTAATGAGTTTGAATCGATATTCCGCGCAATTAAATAATAACATTCAATAGTGCACAAAGTTTAATTGTTTATTTCACTCAATTTAAAAGCATTAAATCATTCTTAATGTCTTTTCAGAATTTGCCAGTTCTTGCAATGCCCGTTTAATTTGTGATAAAAATAAAACATAATTTGTGTCATATATCAGTTTCATTATCATTAATGCAAAATAATTTGTGCGAAATCGATTAACTTTTTGCTTAACAGTGTTTAAGTTTTATATATTAAAAATGACCTCGAAAGACGAGTATAAAGGGTCTTCGGGCCTTTTACGTACCTACTTACTACTCGCCCTAATTTCACTTACAATGGGCTTCAATTTGGATTTGCCGAGCTTCATAAAACATCAAGGAAATGTTGGTTCCATGTTTGGATTTAGTATTGCATTGCACAAAAGTGCTGCAAACGGACCATACACATCTAAATGGTAAGTTGTTTGAAAATATTGTTGAGAAATTATTTTTATTGTAATTCGTAATATATAAGACCTTTTTCAATTGTTAATTGTCTAAGAAAACATCTTTTTTCAATAATAAGATTTAATTTTTAATTTATTTTCTTTTCTGTATAATTCGTTTGTTTAATCTGGAATAATTCCTATTTAACGATCAGAGTAAACTAAATCGATGTGATTCATCGCATCGCTTGAAAATTTGTTTACTTTTAGGTATTGTTCGTATGTACAATATTTTTCTGATTGATTGCCTTCACCGACGCGACAGTATTGACTTGCTCAATATCGATACTGTCAGAGTCTCATAGGTTCTATTCTATTCTATTCTATTTATTTGTCTGTGGGAATCTGGCAGTTTAATACCTCCTAACTCAGGAGCTGAGTTTTACTGACAGTGGGAGGGTGAATTTTTACTTTGTGCATCACTCACATAAAATCATTTGTTCCATATTTTGAATTGTATTTTGTCAACGCGGGTAGAGGGATTTTTTGCTTCATATAAACCCAACCAAAACTCCATTAGCCTCGAAGATATCAGTAAATTAGCAAAGTGTTTATGATGTAAAGCTGTGTTCAAAAAGTAAGACCAATTTCGGGGATAGCGAATGTCACTGGCGCAAGACTAATGACTTTGCCCGAAAAAAAATAAATCATTATGGAAAAATTTAACAAGCCTCAGGACTTGCTAAGTAAGGCCAAGACCAGTTCCCAGTTGTATAAGATATAAGAATGATGGTATAAGAGATCTAAATTTCTTAGCGTTTACGCAAGAATAAGAAGTATTTGTGAAAGGACATACAGTGTTCAAGTTAATGTCTATGGTAAAAAAAAAAACGCAAAACACAAAAGGCAAATGCTATATTAAATTTAAAAAACACCTTTTTGTGTTGTACAAAATCAACTGCAGCTGACACAATTGATGTTTATGATGTTAAGCTTAACACATGTTTTTCGCAGCGCTGTGAATTTAGAAAAGAATATTTCTGACATTCATCATCATCGTCATAATCATCATCGGCACTACAACCAGGATTCGGTCTTGGCCTTATTTAACATCTCTCTCCATCGGTCCCGATTTCGAGCCAATGTCATCCAGTTTGGCACTCCCAGGCTCTGGGCGTCCTGGTCTACGCCATCCCTCCATCGCAGACAAGGTCTGCCGCGCTGTCTCCTTCCATACATCCTGCCACAAAGGACTTTCCGAGCAGGTTTCTCTTCTCTCATGCGAGCTAGGTGTCCCACCCACCGGAGTCTACCGAGCTTGATTTCTCTTACAACATTAGCTTCAAGGCAGATTGCGTACAACTCATAGTTGTAGCGTCTCCGGAATCATCCCAGCTCACATACGGGGTCAACAATTCTCTTTAAGACCTTCCTCTCGAACGCAGCTAAGAGTTCAGAGTGTCTTCTATTGAGCACCCAGGTCTCGCATCCATACATGAGTACTGGTAAGACCATGATCTTGTACAGTAAAAAGCTTGGATGTTCTGGATAAATTTCGGGATTTAAAGAGCCTTGATAGACCATAGTTCGGCGCAAGGCTACGAGGGTTGCCTCTTATGTTTCGGGATTTGGCAACCCTAGCGTTGCAATTCGGCATTTGACAGCTCTGTCGTAAAGTTGGACATTTTTGAGGTTATACGCACTCAGAACGTTTTGACATACGAGCGCTATTTGTGTTGTTTACAGTAACTTAAAAGATTCATCTCGGCCCAAAAATGGAATTAAATCGTCAACATTTTTGTGCGATTATTTTTTACAACTTTCGGCGTGGATTAACTCAGCAACAGTGCATGGATAAAGCTCCATCAAGGACCAGTGTTTAACGATGGTATGGTGAATTCAATCGTGGTCGTAGTTCACTCCAAGATGAATTTCGTGAAGGACGTCCAAAATCAGTTGTTGTTCCGAAAACCATTGATGCTGTGCGCGAACTGATATTGGAAGATCGTCATGTGACCTATCGTGAGATTGAGACAACCTTAGGCGTTAGTGGGACCAGCATACATTCAATATTGCATAAACATTTGACTGTCAAAAAAATTTGTTCGCGTTGGATCCCACACAATTTGTCAATCGCCCAAAATAAGGCTCGTGTCAATTGGTCGAAAGAAATGCTCAAAAAACACGGTCGCGGTGCTTCGAAACACGTCTATGGCATCGTGGCAGGTGATGAATCGTGGATTTACGCGTATGAGCCCGAAAGTAAACAGCAGTCGACTGTCTGGGTGTTTCAAGATGAGCCAAATCCAACAAAAGTTGTTCGCGCACGAAGCAGTTCCAAGCAAATGGTCGCCTGTTTTTTCGGAAAAACTGGACATGTCACAACCGTACCACTAGAACAACGCAGAACAGTCAATTCTGAGTGGTACACAACCATTTGTTTGCCAGTTGTCTTCCAAGAAATCAGGGAAACCAACCGCCGAAGACGGATCACTCTTCACCACGACAATGCGAGCTCTCACACATCGGCTGCGACAACTGCATTTTTGAGCACCCAAAACATCGATTTGATGGGTCATCCGCCGTATAGTCCTGACTTGGCACCGAATGACTTATTTTTATTCCCGTACGTAAAAAACAAACTCAGAGGTCAACGTTTTTCGACACCTGAAGAAGCGGTTGCTGCATTCAGCATGCATGTGTTGGAGATACCTCAATCAGAGTGGCAAAAGTGCTTCGACAATTGGTTCAAACGCATGCAAAAGTGTATAGATCTTCATGGGGAATATTTTGAAAAACAATAAAGTGATTTTCGATGATCAATATTTGTTTTTGTTCTCTAATCCCGAAATATAAAAGGCAACCCTTGTAATAACCTTGCCCGAAAAAATAGATTATTATGGAAAACTTAACAAGCCTCGATACTTGCTAAATAAGGCCAAGACCAGATCCCGGTTGTAGTGCCGATGATGATGATGATGATGGTGATAGACCATAGTAGTCTTTGTTGGATTTGATCAGCCGTTCGCGTATTTCTTCTTCCATATTGTTATCGGCTGATACTATCGACCCAAGGTAGTTAAAGGATTGCACTACTTCAAATTCGTGTTCCACTACCATGATGGTTTGACCAACGTTAGGTCTTCTCTTCGCAGAAGTTGCCACCATGTATTTAGTTTTTCCCTCATTAATGTGCAGTCCCAGTTTTTGTGCCGCTTGCTCGATCTGGGTGAAGGAGTCATGTACAGCCGAATCGGCTCTACCGATGATGTCGATGTTATCTGCGTAAGCAAGTATTTGACTGGACTTGGTGACAATAGTCCCTCTTATTGTAACGCCAGAGTGACGGACTGTTTTCTCCAACGTCAGGTTGAAGAGGGTGCAGGCCAGACCGTACCCGCTATTTTTACTTGATTAGTTAGGTTTGTCATGATCAACCTACAAAGTCGTATCAATTTGTTTGGAATGCCGAACTCTCTCATGGCATTATATAGTTCTACCCTGGCTATGCTGTCGTAGGCGGCCTTAAAGTATATAACGGAATCTTAAATTCCTGACGTTTTTCTATCGCCTGCCTAAGGGTGAATATCTGATCAATCAATGATTTACCTGGAATGAAGCCACACTGATATTGACGAATGAGGACTTTAGCGTATGGTGCTACCCGGTCTTATAGGATAGAGGAGGGTATCTGTGGCGGTGCCGCCAAACCCTCCGGACACTTACCTAAAATCCCCCAATACGTCATCCCAAGACGCATACGTTTTCGCCAATGCAATCGCATTAGGCACCTGAAAATGCTTCACGCATTAAAGAGATCAAATCTATGATCTTTAAGTCCCCGTAAAGAAAACTTACCTTTCATGCATTCTCTTCGCATACCAATGCTCTGTAAGATTTCTTTATTAGCTTATCAGGAATTCCAAACCAATTTCGGCATCTACGTTGCCAGACAAATTCCCCTAGACGAATTCCTGTAAACAAACGCTTCGGTTTACATACAATGTAACCTTCATGACAGGGATCATAAATATTGCGCCATCTATTTTCCCAACCTCGATGTGTGTACAAAAAAGTATCTACACACACATCGGCTGGCGACCCCTTTTAGCCAGCGATAAACAGCCCAACGCAGATGCATGTAATTAGCACCATCTGCATTGAGACTAATGCCTTACCAATGCACTAAGTGCAAACAAAAGAACGCTGTCTGCCAGCAGGCATTCTGGCGATACACAAACAATCCAATCACCAAGTATCCCAGACGCATCTACCATTTAATGAGTTGCAACTTGATTACTCAGTTGAACTCACAAGTCATAAATCTCTTTTATCCAACATAGTTCTGAATCCGTTTCCCAGTAACCTTCTCACATAAACAACGATCTCTACGACCCTTTTCCCTTTCTTTGGTTCTTCATCATGGCTTTGATCTATGAAAAGAACCGACGTACACACACACTTGTGTATCGTGAAGATCTCCCCTATGAGATCGGTTTGGTTACTCCAAAGAGAGACTTTACGTCTCTCTTGGAATAGGAAAACGCACCCCTTAATTAAGAGACCCAGTTTCACTGGCCGAATTCCCTTCTCAGCGAATTAATATCGCTGAGTCCCTTTCCATCTGCCGACGACAATGGTCGTGCGGACTTCCGCTCCCGTTCCGCGGACGGGAGCGATAATACCCGGAGTCTAGTGTGAAGTAACAAAAGGAATAATTAAGTAAGTAACAATCGTGTGCCTCTCAGATAACTCGCGCTTACGGCGTACAGTGTTATCCAAGAATAAATTAATAGAGATCCTCCGGCCTTCGCACGGGTTTTCCTTTCTCGAAACATCGAAATTTCATAAATTAGTGTTAATATTAATTTTCATCCAGATCAATATTGTAACAGAAGCAGTGGTTTTTATTTAGTGAATAAAACATTAACGTAATCTTCCAGTGTTTTACTCTTCTGGTTCAAATTGTTTCCGGTGTTGTAAAGTTTTGTCCTGTTTTATTTTCTGTGCTATCCGCCCCGTGCCTCGATGTTCGACTTGTTTCCTTTCCTGGTGCAGTGAATCACCAAGTGTTTGTCGGAACCTTGTGGAGCGAATGCTGCCGGAAGAAGGGAATCAGCGCCGTACGCCGGCGCAACATACTTCTTCCCCACATATCTTATAGGCGGTACTCAGCAATGTTATATCCCTATAGTTGTTGTACACTGTGATATCTCCCTTGTTATGTATGTGGGAAATTATTCCGCGACGCCAATCTTCCCACATCTCCTCTTCCTCCCATACGTGCACCACGACCTCATGAATTGCGTGATGTAACGCTGTCCCTCCTTGTTTGATCACCTCAGCTGGTATTCCATCAGCTCCGGGGGCTTTACTTGATTTGAGCTGTCCTATGGGTTTTACTGTTTTCTCAATGGTTGGTGGCGGTAGCATTTGGTCTTGATCCTGCTTTGGTGGAGCCTCCAATTCTTCTTTGAGCTAACCATAAAGCAATTGATTGAAGTGCACTTCCAATCGCTCTAGAACACATTTAGGATCGGTGATCAGATTACCCTGTTTATCCTTGCAGGAAGTGCAGCGTAGTGTGTACCGCGTCATACGACGGATTATTTGGTAGAACTTCCGCGCCTGGTGTGGACCTCGCTCTCTACTTCTCTCTATTTCACAGACAAGTTTTCCCCAGGCACTTTTCTTTTGTCTGTGGAGTCTTTTTCAGGTCTTCTGAGGTCTTTGCTTTGCATCGTCCATTATGTACCATTCTTACGGTCAGTCGCTAGTTTGCACTCATCATCAAACCAGTCGCTCCAAACTCTACGACTACTGGCTAAGATGGAGTTGGCAGTAATAATGACAGTATTCTTAAGGCGTGTCCATTTCTCTTCTACGCCCGGCATTTGGCTCCACGACTTACCCTCCTTCGATCGAACTCTTCGAGGGCGAGTCTTAGGGCATGACCAAAGGTGTTACTGGTATTCTCAATGCATAAGGCAGCCGTGTTGATTCGAACCTGATCCGCGGATGCATACGTCTCCGTAAGGCAATCCGCGCTCGGAAAACTGTACCAAGAAGATAGTGATCCGAGTCGACGTTGGCACCTCGGTACGTTCGTACCGTTATCAGGCTCGAGGAGTGGCGGCGATCTATCAACACGTGGTCAATTTGGTTGCGAGTGGCTCCACCAGGTGATACCTAGGTGGCTTTGTGGATATCTTTACGTGGAAACTGGTATTCGCAACGACCAAGTTCTTTGATGCTGTCAGCTCGATGACCCGTAGTAGATCTCTGATCATTCTCGCGTTTTTGTACCGATCGCACACTCATCCTCATTTTCCCATTTCCCCGCCCACTACATGCGAATAAATTCTCACGAATTAATTCAGCAGTCAATGAACCCAGAGACAATGGAAAAATTGCAAAGGAGAGACGCAGGTTAGGAGTTGATTTGGTTTCGCTTGCAGCGGAAAGAAAACCGAAGGATAGACTGCGTATCCTGGTTTAGAGGCTTGGGTAATTCCTAGAATGTAGAATTACGATGTGCATTGCGAGAAGGGGAATTGGAGAGGGTTGGAAAGTATACTCATACATACTTTTCACCGGATGTTGAAACTATTCATAAGTGAATAGCCTGTACTTATTGTACTTGAAAAAGGGGAACGTTGGCTTCTGGCATCGAAATGTGAAAACTAATTTGAGGATGGGAAAACATGTTTCGCTATGTGGAAACAGCGTCGTCTGCCAATGTTTTTCTGTTGGTAAACCGCATGATGTATGATGGTGGTTTCTAGGAAATCGGTATGTAGGATTTAAGGACGCGAGTCAGCGCAGTGATTCGGAGAGAGGGGGTGTTTAATTATGTAACAGTCGCAATGCCATTACAGTTCGGTTAGACTTTGCAGAGTACTTCGAAATCTCTTTTATCCAATATTTTTATGTAAAAACATGCAACAAACAACTTTACTTAGTGGTCTCGAGTTTCTGTTTTCTCTCATAATTTAAGGATGAGTATATGACTTTTCAACGGCGATCTGCCTTTTTTTTTGTATTATACTACATTATAATTTCCTCTTGCTTTGGCATGTAAGCATCCAAAACTAAAGTATTCATCTCTCACTACTTCCTTCTATTTATTCTTTTCTTTTACTATGCTCAGTATTCCTTTCTCATTCTAGCTGGACAGATCAATACCATGAAAGAATAAATATTCCTTGTAGGGCGTTGAAATAAAATAAAATCGAACTAGTCGACTTACAGTAGAGTGCCCTTCAAATTGAAGAGTCTCAAAAACAAACACGTCCGCAAACATTCTCAGCTATTGAACCTCATTACTTTTATTACAGATCAAGTACCTAAAAAAGGCACAGATATTTGGGAAAATGCCCAGCTTGTCAATGCAGGGGAACACGCGTGCTCTATAGCTTGTCCCCACCCATGACAGTTCCTAGATGTCATTGTTCAGAGGCATAAGTCTTTCCCTCTTAACTTCTTCGTCAAGTAGGGATAATATCATTCGCATTTATAAACATGGTATCCCTTCCCCATATTCTCTTCGATTTACGTTTGAATGCAATGCGTGATAAACACAATCAAAAAGAAATAATACTCTAAATGTAGCGTGGTCACTTCCGCCACCTCACGTTGTTCTACTTCATGTTAATTAATTATCACCGTCCACCTAATAATACCGCGGTGCATCCGTCTTGCTTCGTTGAGTACTGGAAATTTTACCCAACGATTGAGAACAACAAAGTACTACACCTACATGAAAGGGTTCTCCAGCGGAAGACCATTTCGAAACTCTTTAAATCCATAATACATTACAATCGATCCGGTTCATGGATCATTTACCCACCGAAAGGACACGGGTGTGCATTCCATGTAACGAAATGATCCATGACATACAGCGCTTATTTCGTGGTTACAGTGGGTCCATGATTCAAGTGCACATCCGGGACAATTTTTTCCGCTACTTAGTGGTCTCATAAATTATCCTCGTGTTTCCCTGTTTTGTTTTTGAAGAATAAATCACTTTGAAGGAGGTTCGTAATAAGAGAAGCACGTTACTTTTTCCTTCTTTGAACATAAACTAGTGATAAACCGAAATGTAAACAACAACTTGGTACATGAATTCTGTGACGATTGGCTGTTCTGATAAGATTGCAGTTGCGTCATTTCACAGCTAAATCTGGTGCTGAAGGAATATTTTAATAATCTCACCAAGTTTCGAGTACCTAGAAAGAAAAGCCGGATTTACGTTTTTTCAAATGTGTTATCAAGTAACTCTGAGTCAGAGATGTTGAAAAGGGAAAAACCGAAACGAACATCGGTGTCGTTCACGTATTATGCGTACACAAATTTGAGTTTATTGTTTATAAAATGTAGAACATACTCTTTATTGTTTAGTTGGGAAACAAAATGCAGATTAAGGATAAATACAGATTACGGGTGTTCTCGTTGTACTTTCTTTGAAAGTACAACACCAGACAATATATAATATGAAATTTCTTTGCCTTGTAAGATAAACACAAATCCAGATAATCCACAACCCTGTTTGCCATGATAACACAATCATTAGTTTCATGTTATTCTAATCACGTTTGGAGAGATTATGAAAAGGATTTATTGACCAACTTCACCTTCGGTTTTGCTAGGTGACGTAGAGATTGGGTTTTGCGTCACTGTTTCTTATTGTAGCGGCGATTTGACAGTGGACGATTGCAGAATGTCGTCTGTTATACATTTACAAAGAGTATTGTAATGAAATTATAGGAATAGTTAAGACTTGCACTATGATTAAATAATAAAGTAAGTACAGCTTTTAGCGACAAAAATCCAAAGTTTATTGGCGTTTGGCTTAACTTCAAAGATTTTTTTTTTATTTCCACTACATTTTCCCAATTTATTTCCTGAGTAACGATTTTTTATATTGTAAAGATTTTAGTAATCCCACTAACATGCGCCGGTTATCGAACGAAAACTCTGCATTGCTTTTGAAACCTCAAATTTGTGGGGTGGATAATAACGACTCAAATATAATAGCGTGTATCATCTGCGAAATGTTTTTCAATTGCTATCACAATACTAATCGAAGTGGTTCTGAATGGTGTCAATCTGCCTGCCATCAAATTAATGTAGTGTTACCCAAAGTTCTGTACTCTAACCCAAAAAAAAAAAAAAAAAAAATTGTGGCGAGAAGGCCGAATTTAGCGAGATAGGACATATGTGTCCTTCATCTTGTCTCTGACTTCTGGTCATCTTGCGATAACCAGAATCACCCACATCCGTGAGGATGTTGGGCTCGGTCTCGCGGCATCTGAAAAGAGAAGAAAAAGGGGGGGTATCCAAGGATAGTGTGGACAGTGTTAGTCCAAGTGTTCTCTAACTACTTTTATAGAGGGATGGTGGGAAAGAAATCATACAAGTCCGGTGGGTCTTGGGTGCGGTAGTAAACGCAGATCACGTCTTTGGCGTCTGATAATCTGCTCTTTGGTCGGTGTGTATGTGTGTGTGTTTGTGCCGTCTTGTACTGTGCGTTCGTGTGTTTGGTTTGTTAGTAGTAGACCCTATGGGATGGGTCCAGGAATCCTCTATTATAGAGGGGAATGTTGTTGGGAAGGGTGCTTTCTTCAGTTTTGTACTGAAGAAGAAATTGTGGTGGTTTGATCCGAAGAGATCGAGAGAGAGAAGGGTCAAGAACGCAAGAGTCCCGTACAAGTAGGTTCTCGCAGTTCTGAATGTTTTCGAGGTACTTATATGCTAATTAAAGCAAGTACTCGTCGATAGGGGTAATGGAGGTGCCTTCGTATAGGTGAGAGTTCGGGTAATGACGACCGTCAGGCCCTCTAAAATGATTGGTGCATCTTCTGAGGAGTTTCCTTTCGAAAACCCGAAGTCTTTCCATTTGGTCCGAAGATATGTAGGACCATATGGGAAAGGCGTACGATATTACAGATCGGATTAGCTGCTTATAGCAGAGAAGCTTAACTTTGGTGTCAACTTTGTTTCTCCACTTCAAGATGCTGTGCAGTTGCTTAGACCGACCGAGGCCCCTTTGGAGAATGCAGGTCACATGTTTGATGAAATTCATTTTTGGGGTATAAGTGACCGCAAGATATTTCATCTTGTCCTGTGGTCTAATCGTAGTATCTCCCATTTTTATTCGAATATTCTGTGAACATCGAGAAGCAGGTTGGGAGTGTTTCCTACTCAGAATTAGAGCTACAGCTTTGGATGGATTAAGTCGAATTTTCCATCGACTGTAATACTGATACAGTTCGTCCAAGTGACGGTTGAGTCGATTTGTTGCGAGGTTAGGGCCTTTGGTTGACGTGTACACCAGGACGTCATCCGCATAGCATATCTGGTTTACTCTCCCGTCCACAGGGCGGGGAATATCGGAGGTGTAAATATTGAATAAGATGGGGCCTAGAATGGAGCCCTGTGGTACGCCTGCAGCGGCGTGAAAAGTTCGGGAAAGCCTTCCATTCACTCTAACTTGCAAGGTTCTGTTTCGAACGAACTGGTAGATGATACTACATAGCGTTCTACTGAGGCCAGTATTTAATAGTTTAAAAGCGAGACCTTCGATCCAAGTCGTATCAAAAGCTTTTTCAATGTCTAGGCTTACCGCAACGGTGGGTTCCTTATTAAAGAGCCGCACGCAGACGTGGTTTTGAAATAAATTGAGAGCCATAGTGGTGCTGTGCGCTCTTCGAAATCCGAATTGGAAATCAGGTATTAGGTGCCTGGCACTGACAAAGTTATTTAGCTTCTCGTATATGAATTTTTCATATATTTTGCTGATGCAAGTGAGAAGCGAGATAGGGCGAAAGCTTGAGGGGTGATACGTTGGTCTCCCAACTTTTGCTATTGGACAAATAATAGCGTGCCTCCAAGCTTGGGGAAAGTACCCCATGTTGTAAGCATGGTTGAACAGAATGGAGAGCTTTATAAAGAATAAGGCAGAAAGCCTTCGCAATGAGTGGTATGACATGTTGTCGATACCAGGTGACTTCTTAGGGTGTCGAGATTTAACCAGACTCTGTAGGGTATTTGGTGTGATGAAACCGTGACCATTATCACGTGTGTCATCGAAGTATGCACTGTTAGTTGGGTTAAAGACAACAATTGGCTCGTTGAAGTCGTCCAACTTACTGTGGACCTCTGAACTAACGATTGCATTAGTTTCCGGGTAGCCATCTTGGAGAGTGAGTTTGTGATTGTTTTCGAAGGTCTCTCCGATGATATTTGCTTTATTGGTGTCGTTATTGACAACAACACCATTGTGCATAATTGGCCCAGTGATGCGGGATGGGCCACATATCTTTTTAACATTTTTATAAACGTTCTGGTCCATCTGAATACCCTTCAGCTTGTCTTCCAATTGTCGGGTACGATTGTTTTGGATTCTCTGTTTTATCAGTGTACCAATATTGTGAATAATGGATCGCAATAATGGTTCCCTTTGCATAAAGCGGTGACGATATCTCATTCTGCAGAGCTTTTTACGCTCCCGGATGAGACGAAGAGTGAAGTCGTCATGGGGAATCTGATAGGTCTTTTCAAGTTTATACTTCGGGACATGAGTCTCCGAAGTTTCAACTAGAATCTCGTGAAGTCGTTTTGCAACGTTGTTTATCTCAACCGTCGTTAGGTTCCTGTCAGTGGGAAGAGAGAAATGGTGGAGTTTATCGTTCAATGTAATATTGAAGTTGTCCCAATTTGTCCGCCCATAATCGGGTATGTATCTGATATGAGCCCGGGATGCTCGATAGCCGCGAATGAATGTGGTCACAGCGTTGTGGTCAGATACACCCGCTGAAACTTGAGGAAGAGTGATTTGTGGAAGTAAGTCTTTGGACACAATAAATATGTCCAGAAATGAGTTACCTCGAGTACCAACCGTAGGTGCGACTATTTCGAGGTTGAGGGCATACATGTTTGCGGTGTACCATTGGTACAGTTTTGTGCCATTTGGGCAAGAGACAGAGTTGTTCTAGTGGGGATGTCTGGTGTTAAAATCGCCGCCTATGATGAAGGGTGTATGCCCCGAGGTCCTTATTAGTTTGCCGATATCTTCGGGATTAATGGGGCCATTATTGGTTTTATGCGAGTGGTATACGGAGTATATATTCACTCTACCATTACTAGCCAGATGGTACTCTCACCCACTCTCTTCCTCATCTTTATAAATGATCTCTTATCCATTACTCACAACCCAATTCCCTTGTTTGCTGATGAAAGCACGTTGAGTTTCGTATACTCATACATTCCCGACCAAAACCTTCGAACGTCATTACCAATCAGCAGGTTATGCTTAATACATGGAATTCCGACCTCAACAAGATATATCAATGGGGATTATGTAACCGAGTGGAATTTAATGCACTAAGAACTGAATGCTGCCTCTTGCCGTCAAAGGTGAACCCCATAGTAAATATACTTTCAATCAACGAGTCTTGCATCGACGAAGCCAAGAATTATCAATCCTCAGCACTGGGATTAATTCGACTGTTAATTGGATCGACCACATATTTCCATACATGGCGAGACCGGTTATTCGCTTGAAATGCTAGTGGTTGCGCGACAGATACCAAGCAGTGATCTGAGTTTCCCAGTGGCGCAGACACCTCTACGGTATAAATACTCGGTTCGGATGTCAAAAACAGATCCAGGGTGTTCGCGTTATCACCTCGGGCATCCGGCACTCGCGCTGGGTCCTCCACGAGTTGAGTCAAGTTGTAGCTAACAGCAAACTTCTCCGCTAGCCTCCCAGCCTCGTCGGTTCTGTTAGAATGTACCAACCAGCCGGAATTGTGTACATTAAAATCGCCAGGGATAGCAATTTCAGAAGCTGGGTGGTTGATCGGTATCCAGTCGACGGTATGTGAAAAATGATCGAAAAATGTCGCCGGTCGATTGTCATTCGGGGAGATTCGTGGTATCGTTCCACGCAATTCAGCGTATATGCGCTCCACAAGACAATCCGACAGATCACACCAGTTTGCAGTTCATCTCTCGACGGCGCGAACATCCCTGCATCAGCGCTCGTTCCGTTACAGAGCGGGGAAGCTGTGGAACTCCCTTCCGCGTGAGTGTTCCCGGAGAGTTACAACCCGCAACTGTTCAAAAAGAAGTGCAACAGTTATTTGATGGCATCTCGGGGCGCCCACTCGGCGCTATAGGTACGCCTCTCCCGAGAGAAGCGTAATAAAAAAAACATATTTGAAAGCAGCGAAAAGTGCGGACATATATATAGGGCTTCTTAAGGGATGCAAAAAGTACTTCATTCCATTCAACCTGGCCACTATTTACAAGGCGTACTGTGGCGGTTCCGCCAAACCCCACCGCCCACTTGCCTGAAAAACCCCCATAACTGCTACCCAACTTCCGTAAGTTCGCTAATGCAATCACATTAGCACCTTTAACGCTTTACGCATTAAATAGAGCAATTTATAATCTAAAAGCCCCTAGAAGAGAATTCTTACCTTTCATGCATCTCTTCGCATACAAATTCTCTATAAGAATTCCTTCCTAACTTATCATAAATTCCTTGAAAGAAAATTCATCGGTTTACATATAATACAGCCGGATAATCAGGGAATCTTACCCTTGGCTTATCCCAGCCTCAACATGTGTACAATAAAAACTACCTATATACACATTGGTTGGCGATCACTTTAACCAACGATAAACAGTCCAACGCAGCTGCATGTAATTACCAACATAGACGGTGAGACTAATTCCATAACTCGCACCATGTGCAAACAAAAGAACGCTGTCATTCAAAGGTTTTCCGGCGATACCATAAATGCAATTCCCATTTAATGAGTTCCAGTTTATTTATTTAGCTGACCCTAATCACAGACCGATGCATTGGGTCGCTTCTCCTTTGTTCTTTTTCCCTAGCTGTATGTTTTGTTTATCCTTGTTGAAATGCATCGATAAGCACGGTGATGTGTACGAACACACATACACACCATTGCACCAATAGATCGCATCTCCTTGGTGGCCACACCCTTAAGAGAAAAAATGTCTCTCTTTCTTCCGTTCCTTAACCCTAACCGAGGATGAAATTCAAGTCAGAGTTCTACCCTCGGGGAGTCTAATTCCATCAGCCGACCACGCTGGTCGTGCAATCTCCCGCTCTCCTGTGCGCACGGAGACGCGAATATACCCCGGAGTCATCGTCGTAGTGTTGAGACCTCTCTAATTGTAAAATGAAATATTTTAATTGAGATCCGTTGCGAAATAAAAAAACATTAATAATAACAAACCTGTGCTCAGTGCGTTTTAGTTTTTGGTGACTTCCATCGATGTGTTCTATTCGCTATGCTGCGTTCGTTCTGCGTTTTGGACTTAATCCTTGGTGATCGGTTAATGGCGGAACCGATGAACTAATAGTGCTGTTTGTGAGGGCGGAGTAGAACCTAGTGCCCGTATTTGGTACAATACTTCGTCCCCCACAGTACTACATCTGTTCCAAAATGGAGTTCAACTCCCAAAACCGCGTTACACGTGCTCGGTAGAATGAACAGTGAAACTTAATGGGGACCCAGCCGTAAGTCGATCAATTCCGTCGTTGGAACATAGGCGCAACGTATCATGCCTGTCTCTTTTCTATAGGTATTATCACGGTCGTTGCTCAACTGAACTTGCTGAATGTTTTCCGTCCCTTCATTCATTTTCTCGCAATACCCGTCAATTTGAGAATGCGCATCAGTTCACTTTTCAATTCAACTCCAGGCACACAAATAAATATAGGGAGTCATTCCGCCGAACCACACGAATGTGTAATTTTTGGCGGATTTTTATTTATCTATGCAGGTGCTCCGCCGAACACTGGTTGGGAATAAAAGTCACCTTTATTTTTTTTTCTAGCGACATGCCTATATTTATTGTTAAATTACAAAAAAAAGGATTCGCGGCGACACACTTAGTTTTTTAATTTTTTTTTCGACACTTTTACTCGCTCCGACATACGCGCCCGTTTTCTCGAAGGTTGCGGGTCTTCCTATCGTTGAGGTTAATATCGTACTGAATAATATATCTCGCGTCGGCAAAAATTCTCACCGAAAAGATTCGTCAAGTTGTTCTCTCTTTCCTCTCGTTCGACCTTTTTGTATTTCCTCCGTACTTGATGACCTTTTCTACCTCGGCGGTATCTTTTGTATTTTTCCTGGTGCTTAATTACCCAGGGTATTTTACCTGGCCGCGATCGTTATTTTCGGCTGCGATACTTACAGGTAATTGTTTCTACAGTAAGGTACATGTTAAAAATAATTGCCGTATTCGAGTCTGTACCTTCGGTGATCTTTTCGCGATGGAAAAACCGAATAGGGGCTGGCTCCAGAGGAGATTACCAGTATTGTCCAATACTTGGCCGCGTGGCGTTTTAGTTATTTTTGCCGCGTTGGTTAGTGAATTTTTCAGCTAATGCATTTCCAACGAATTCGTTTCAAAAAAATGTGATTTTTCTGTCGCCGTGTAGGCACAAGGATTTGTTGAAATATGCAACCCACGTGTAAGAGAGCACGTGCGGTTGAGGACGAAAGTATGTATGGGCGAGCTAAGGGATTTACCTTAAAGTGTTTTGTGGGGTTCGTAGAACCGCCACGGAATGCTCTACCTAATCATGTATTTCATCGTCGTTGTAATGTCGAGGCATTTAAGGCTAATGTACATCGACACATTCTTTCTTTATTAACTTCCTCTCCGTCCACTCGCACTGTTGTGGGGGTACTACAACCCCCACACTGTGCTCTGACATTTAAGGGTACTCCAAAATTCCCCTTTGTGCGCCTGTTACTGAAGAAAAAAAATCAACACATAAGACCACGGCCGCATGCACACGTCACTGTGTTCATTCCTTTCCTATTCAGCTCGATTTTCTGTTGGTGCTGTGGCCTTTACTGGAGTTCGTGTGTTTCTGTTGGGATCACCACACCAGGCTATTTCTTTGCACCGGCACCGCGCCATTCGAGTTTTTTACGTAACATAATACCAAAAACCGACGCTATCAAATTTGGATACGATTCAAATGATTGGTGTGGCTTTGTTTTTTTCACTCTTGTAGGCTTTGTTTGGCAACCATTTTTGCTTTGCATAAGAAGTTTGTACGACCGACAACACAGAGTGCAACTGAATTATTGTGCATGTAACTCAAAAAAACGACACCATCGAAATGTTTATAAAATTCAAATCATTAGCGTGGCTTTGGGCTGTTTCTTCTTACTCTTGTGAGCTCTGTTCAATAAGTGTCTTCACTGTCTTTTGCGGTGGCGTAAAATTACTGTATAATACTTGGTGTTTTAGGAGCGGCGTAGTATGAAGCTGCCACAAGAATATGCGATTCGATTCTGGATACAGGGACATTATTGGAGGTAAACTGTTGAGCTTCTGGATATATAAATCGAACAATTTGAAGCTGTAAAAAATGGTTTAGCTGCCAGTCGTATGAGAGTTCTTTTAAAATATGTAGGAAACGCGTTAACCCATCCAACCTGGTCATTGTGTAGAACGCGCATTGTTTGAGTTCGAGCAAGCGTAGAGCGCAACTTCCACGAACATTTTGGTGATTGTTGTGGGCAAGGGTGATGCCTTCTGACGTCGAGAACCAGGTGGTGTCTCCGCTTGATTTAACTGTTGTGTAATAACGCGGAAATATCCAATAATACGAGAGAAATGGTGGGCCAAAGCAATGGCGTCAGCAACACTGATTCCTGAAATGTCCAATAACACGAGACAATTGTGGGCCAAAGCAATGGCGTCAGCAACTCTGCTGTCTGAAAACAATTGATAATTAAAGTGGCAAATGGAACCGAATAACTTCCGTTGACACAAAATGAACATCCAGAACGATTCATCAGGAAAACTCATGTGATTTAGTTTTACTAACTGTTAACTTTATTTGATGATTATGTAGATTGTAATCAGATTAATTTTCTCAACTTGGTCGCTTGAAAGGTTAACGCAGAAGTGGTAAATTGAAAGAAGTTGGTTGACAGCTAGAAATTCAGTTATTTGTACGTTGTCATGACAACTGTTTGCTGACTGTTGTTGAATGGTGGCGATGGTCGCATTCAATTGCGAATTCGCTGGTTGCATCCAGTGCGAATTCGCAACACGCATACTTGTCCTAACTGAAACTTAACTCCCATATTTAACAGGCGTATCTAAAGCATCACTAAATATGGTCAATAGAATGCAAAAAAGATCAACGAAACTTATTGGCCACCCAGGCGCGTCTTTCAATACCACAATTAGAGGCGTGCCTACATCTATCTATTCTATAGGTATTAACAGCTAGGTGAACGCGTTCCACCTCTTCAATATTTTCTCGCGATATTAGTCAATCAAATAGTGGGCAAAAATTAGCTTGAGATGTACTGATGAACACAGTGGATTGTTGTATAGCCGAACCACACGAAATGGGTGGAATGGTCCGCCTGCTCATGCGTTTTTTTGATCCTTGCAATATGCATACGTATCGACATAACCTTTCCTTATATTCTCTGTTTTCTTTCCGCGCCGCGTACTTTGATATTTAAGGTTATTTAAAAATTCCTATTGTGCAGATGTGTAAGACAAAGGATTAAATTGATCGATGATTTCAATAAAACTAACAATTATTTGGTAAAGTCCAAGCTATCAGTGGAATTCAGGTGATTTCGGGAGCAGCCAGGAGATTAATAAATTGATAGGAATCTAAATTGAAGGTTTACGATAGATAAGTTTGATATATCTCCTTGTTTTCACATTTATTTTCACACAGTTGATATTTATTTATACTACACCACCATGCTTTCCGTAACAAAAGAGTACGTCTAATTTTTCTAGTAAACATATTGACAAATTTCAATCCGATTTCAAAAAATGTGTACGTAAATGCGAGACATTCTCATAAAGCATATGTTTTTCATTAAGTAGGATAAAAGTCTAGTAAGAGATATCTAACCCCACAGTAATTCGATGGGGTATCCACATAAATCGTCTAGCTTACTATCTGTTCGATATCACTTATGTCCACTGATGATCTCTACTTCAATAAATAACTTTTTTATATTGAAATCGCCGTGCACTCAAGTTAAACCCTACCGAGATCAAAACGAACGAGAATAGCATCAAACATTGCAGTATATCATCTCAGTTGTCGATAGCCTTTAACATTTACCCACTATTTTTCCAGGCTCACTTTTCACACAGCGATATATTGGTTCGCGCCACAGAGTCGTCGTGGTCCATTGATGTGTTCTCCCCTCAGCCCTGCTGCAGTATGACGGCTCCTCCTGATCATGGATCATTATCAGTTGACCAATCCTCCATCATTACGTCGGGGGAGATAAAGTCAAGTCCCAGACTTCAACGAGAAGGAAGAAAGAAAAGCTGTGACGATGATTAAATGCAACGTAATGAGTTTTCTGGTTAGTGAAGGCGAAAATGAAAAAGTCGATGTTTACACAAGTATCTGCGAGTAACGTCCAAGTTTGTCCATGAGAATGTTTACTTTCGGTTTTCGCTGTCTACAGTTAATTGCATGCGAATTTAGAGGATGCCTGGAGCTGGTGATTCGGCTGAGATTGACAAGTTTTTTTGTTTGCCTTTTGGCTGTGTTCATGTAATTCGAATAACTAAGTGATGTGTATGTGGATTTTATTGTTGTCGGCGATAAGATGGGAGTAACTGATATCTGCTGCTAGTGTTCTAATTTATGAAGTTAATCTACTTTTACGGCTCCCCCATAGAACATCTAAAATGTCATGGAACAAGGTATTCAGTCATTTTGATTACAACAAGATAGAGAAGGAGTAGCGAGGGTCATTTGATCTCAAAATCAGTGGGGGAACAGTGGTTTCTAATGGGAACTAGATCAGGGAATGTGTTTCACATATGGATCATTCATTTGAAAAACAACTCTCTGAGTTTGATAAATGATCACAGGAAGCTCCACTTAGGATAATCGTGGATGGAGTCCAATGTTCTTTGGTCAAAAAAGCAATTTTTTAAATAGAGCACTTATGTAGAGGTATCCTGTGTCTTTTTTTTGCAATTGTTAACTGGATTCCCACTTATCAAGATATCTGCACTATCTTAAGAAATAAAATATTTATATTTTAAACTTGTAAAAATTAGATTGCTGTTGTTTAAAATGTTTTTATGTTTAGATTTTCAACTGACGACTGTATGTTAATTTTGTATTTGTCTGTTGCTTGAATATCGTATTGAACCGATTCAAAACTGAAAGTATAGAAATGCAGGGTGTATCAAAAATCTTTTTTCAGAATAAAATTTCGCTAATAAAATAGTTTACAAGTTTAATAAATCAAGATTAACGTTTTAGAAAGGAGGCGTTTATTTCATAAAAATTGCCATAAAATTTCATAAAAATTATATTGTCTAAATGTGTTCTATTATTTTACTGGCTATACTACTATTTTTTTTTTTACTATTTATTGGTCTGTAGGTACCCGAAAGTTCATGACCTCACCTCCTCGACTCCGCCATTGTTCCCTGTCCCATGCGCTCCCCTTCCACGTTCGACCATCCGATCCGATCTCCTCGAGGTCCAGCCTAACATTGTCCTCCCATCTCCGTCGCGACCGCCCTGTCGGTCTTTTTCCTGTTGGCTTACGGTCAGGAATTCTATGCACGGTCCTGTCGTTGCCCATTCGAGCCATGTGTCCGGCCCATCTTAATCTTCGCGACTTGATTACTCTCACTATTGTAGGTTTGCGGTATAACTCTTCCAATTCGTGGTTGTGGAGTTTCCTCCATTGTCCTGCCTCCTCGTCATATATGGCGCCAAAGATACCCCTTGGACTTTATTATCGAATACGCGGAATTTAATTTCTTCCTGTTTTCTGAGAGCCCATGTTTCGCATCCGTATATAGCAATCGGCATGATTATGGTTCTATAGACACGGAGCTTCATATACCGTGATAGCAGTTTGGATTTCAGCAGTTTACTGACTGCATACCAACTAGCGTTGCCGGAGTGTAGTCTTTTGTTAATTTCCTTCGACATTTCGCTACTAGCCGTCAGTATTGTTCCCAGGTATTTAAATTCTTCGACATTTTCAAGTACGAGTATCTTGAAAGTTCATCTTCAAGTTTTTACTTATAGTTTCCAGATTATCGCCGAAAACGGCGATGTCATCTGCATATGCGAGCACTTGTGTGACCCCGTTCGGGGATGATCCGGCCATGTTGTCATCTTGTACCTTTCTGATGACATACTCGAGGACAAGGTTGAACAGACATGGCGAGAGGCCACCCCCCTGTTTTAGTCCGTCCCGGATTTCAAATGGTTCTGAGAGGTGATTTTCTATTCTAACTCGCCCTTTGTTTTCGTTCATGCAAATTTGAATGAGGGCGGTTTTCGGGATTCCCAGCTCAACTACAATATGGTAAAGTCTTTGCCTTGCGACCGTGTCGTAGGCTTTTTTGAAGTCATCGAACAGTTGGTGAACCATCTGTGGGAATAATGTATGTGTGCCGACATTGGCACCGGTTAACTCTTATCCCCATCATGACTGTCACTAAATGCCGACACGTATCGTTCGCAAGGAAGGCAACACATAACAAAACTTCTCAACACAGGAAACAAGTTAAATGAAACACAAGAATTAATTGCTGATCACATCTTTTACTTTTATTGTTCCTTAACACACGGTAGTTTCGACTTAATCACAAACAGTTTTCAATTCAGCGTAATATGTTTACTTAATGTTAGAATATTTGAATTTAGTTCAAACTAGGCCCAACGTTCGCGGAATACGTAGTGAAGTGAATTAAGGATACATCCCGCAGGGGTGCAGACTCCAGTGCACACCCTACGGGGGATTCTAAGAAAAACAAACTCTGTGCGCGCACTGACGGATGAATGGAGGATCGACCAGCTCGGTCTGGTGTGTGTAATACGACTCAACGATATTTTATCGTTTGGGGTGAGTTTTTGGTGGTCTGGTGAAAAGGAAAAGAAATTTCCTTTGACCAGTGACCTATGGAAAGCGATCTCAGGTACGCGGTGGTGTATGTGTGTGTTGGTACACATCACCGTGTTGATCGATGCGTTTTGCCTGAAACGAGAAAAAAAGGAACAATGGTGAAACGACCTACAGCATCTTTCGGTAATGAGGGTCGGCTGTCTAAATAGCAGCCACTCATTAGATGCTAAAAGGATCGTATGCATGATTACCTGCGACTGGGAGAATCGGATTCTTTTGTCTTGCATATATTTATGCTATTGCATCCGATTTGACGGCAAAACTTGGCGTCGGTGATTGTTTGAAAATTCAAACAAAGCAATGCTTCCTGGTGAAGTGCTTGCAATTGAATCAATAGTTGCAAGTCTTCGGAAAGCAATTTAGATGGGTACACAATGACGGTTGTGTATACCATCTGCGTCAATTATGCATGGCATCTATGGCGACGGCTGGATCGAATTATAGTGTGAATATCTACACTAATTGGAAATTCGGTTTTTGGGTCGCTAATGCAGAGATGCTTTGTAATATATGAATGCCCTTGTAGACGCAATTCTTTTTAGGGATTCTTTATAATGCTTGTATGCATTAATGTCCTTGGAGAAGGAAATATTTTCAGGTGCCAATGCAATCGCATTGGCGGGAATTAATGGGAGTTGAGTTGCGGATATGGGGAGTTTTTCAGGTAAGTGGGCCGTGGGGTTTGGTGGAACCCCCACACATCTCTCCGTATTCCCACTTCTTTTCCAGTAGTTGCCTTATTGTGAATATTTGGTCGCTCGTTGACCGGTTCCTACGGAATCGCATTGATGGTATCCCAATATGTTTTCTGAGTACGGTGTGACTATCGCCAGTATGACATTTGTTAGTATTTTGTATGTGGTTGGGAGCAATGATATTCCTCTGTAATTTTCGCAGTCAGATCTGTCACCTTTTTTTGAAAATGGGGACGACTATTGAGGTTTTCCATTCTTCCGGAATAACTTTCTTATCCCACATTGTTTTAATCAGTTGGAGGATCTTTCGAACGGTTGCCTCTCCTCCATGCTTTACAAGCTCTGCCGGTATGCAGTCGGCTCCAGGAGCCTTGTTGTTTTTCAATCGGTTTATTGCGTCTACAACTTCGTTGAAAGAGGGCTCTGGGATCTAAGGCTCGGCTGTATGTACGTCTGGTGCGTTTATTTGTGGTTGATGGGTGCACATATTGAGCAGGTTTTCAAAGTACTGCTTCCATCTTATCACGATATTGTTTGTTTCTGTCACCAGACAGCCATTTGTGTCTCGAATTATTTTGGCTCTCCCTTGGTAGTCATTTCTAATTGAATTTATGCCGGCATACATACCTCTGATATCCGTTGCTCTGGAATTTTCTAGGATTTTTTCGATCCTAGTCTTCTCCCATTGGTGTTTTTGCGTTTGAAAAGTCTCATTGTCTCTTTCCGAATTACCGCGTATCTTTCTGCGTTGACTTCATCATATCTTTCTAAGTGGATCACTCTGAGGCGTTTACGATGTTCGATCTTCGCCCTGAACTCATCGTCAAACCAAGGTTTGGACTTAATTGTTTTCTTAAATCCTAGTACCTTAAATTCTAGCTTAATTATCTTCTATTATAACTTACTGGTCCTACGCAGACGCTACACAATGAATATATTAAAGTGTTTCCGTAATCCTTTGATAGTGTGCATCGCGATGGACAATATGCCACTCTCGAATAAAATGGGCTACTAAATCACCCTCAAGAGGTAAAAACTCCAATTTTAAGCAATCTTCATTTTCAAAATTCTTTGAAAGGCACCACTAAAAGTGGCAAAAGAAAAAAAGGTAATAAATCCTTCATGTAATTTTCGGTACTGGGATCATATCCCTAAGGTACATGAAATGTCCCCTAGTGGACAAATGCATTATCCTAATATTACCGTGTCACTTACTTAAATATGATATATGTATAATGATAAAATACACATATTACATATATATTCTCCACGAAATTAATTAATTACTTAGATGTGTTAACATTGCTTAGCTTGCAAATAAACTATAATATAATATATATATTAATATTATCAACACAATAGCTCAGGTTGACAGGGTTTTCGACGAATAAAATTATGTTTCTCTGTGACAGTAGGAAAAACTATCTAAACACTTTCCTCAAAACACTCATCTGAATTTGGTCTCAATTTCCGCGTTCTCTTCTATTGTACACATCATATGAAATGTCCTATACGTTAATTTGTATGGGATGCATTAGGTCGCATTATTCATTCTGATCGTAAGACCTTGGAATCATAAAGCATGCATTTGTTAAAATATTCACCTCTTGAGCCCACCAACATCAATTCTTCCCAAACATCCCCCTAGAACATAAACAGTGAGGTGTTATATTATGTCCTCGGCCTCACGAACAAAATCGACTACAGAACACCAACTCAAATCCCGAATGTATTGGGGGAGAGAAAATTTCTCCACTTCTACTTAATTTCCACGTTTGTGAGAAGTTGTAAATTTAAAATAAACCACTTTAAAAATAAATTAACGCTCCCTTCTCACATCTGTACCTCCTGATTCTGACAGCCATGTGCACTATCTTCAAGGTGCACCAAAAATCTCCAGCCGCATAACTTCTCCGCGCCACCAGAAGCATTTCGTATCCATAAAGAGCAGATATACATTTATAAGAAAAACAATAAAATAAAAAACAACAAGAGAAAAAAAAGAAAGGAAAATCGAAAGCGAAGTGTGTTGAAGCTCGTCCTCGGGAATATTAATGCGTCCTTCTAAATATAGAAGAATTGTACGACTTCGGGTCCACGAACGGAACCCTCCAAGTAAAGCGCGCGTTTCTTTTTATTCTCCGCCTTGCGGACTCTATAATCCTTGGCTCCTTCGGGAAGAAAGAATAATTTTTTTATTTTTAGGAATCCTACGTGCACTGCATTCACCGGACGATGTACAATAGCCTAATACGTCCCATCCCCACAACTGATCTCCCCGATTCATATAGACCCAGACACTATGTATAAACAAAACACTGAGTTTACCTGTGTGCGCGAGTCTAGAAAACTGACGCAATAGTTTTAAAAATAAACGCTTTCGAAAACGATTCTCCTTTCTTACTATGTGATCATGAGTTTCATTCCAAAGAGTGAAAAAGGGTCCAATCCTGAGAGCTCGCTGGATATTTTTCCATTTCCGATAAATCTCGGAAATTGAACAATCCCCATGAAATACACGCGAAGCTGACGAAAGACACTTGGACTCTAGTGAATCGACTGACAATCGATGTTCATTAATAACTCTTTAAAGGAATAAATACTTGGGCGGCAGATGCTCATCGTACACTTGGGTATTATCTTAATTTGGTGCTTTATGGGTTTGTTGAGTGACTAAATGGTGAGGTATAGGGCCGATGCTTTACGAATATACTAGGGGACTCCGCTGCAATTATACTTAGAATATACTGCAGGGTAATTGTTGCTTGTAAGATGATATTTTTCTTTTTCAGGCTATTGTTCCATTGGGGCAGTCGTGGTATTATGACTTTAGTTACACGAAAAGGATTGTCTAACGAACGGAAGGGGCATCCGGCAATCGGGGTAATCATAAAGAACGGTCGGTGGGAACGTTGTTTGACGAGGATATGAACCTCAGTGAAATGTTATTCGATATATGTGATGAATTGATAGGGAGGGTGATCCCAAGACTTTTTGTGTTGGGAAACACAGACAAGCAGTTGGTGTGAAACTACAACTGTTCCACGAATCGTAACAGAGTTCCTCTGTTGGGCTTTTGAACTTCGTTTATTATCTTTATAAAATCCAAGACAATTGTAAAGCTGTTACTTGAATCAGATTATTTAAAAATAACGCTGAGCCAGTGCAATTACGATTGTGTGCAGAACATTTTTGTAAGAAGAAAAAGATTAGTCGACGAAGTCTCGTAATCAGTAGACTATTGCAAGGGAGTCGATAGAACTAAAGCTACTCAGTCCAACAAACTTCTCTTTATCCATAAATACATTAAAAAAAAAAAAAAAAAAAAAAAAAAAAAAAAATGGGTGGCGAAATGCCGACTTTAGGGAGACAAGGACAAATGTGTCCTTCATCTTGTCTCTGGCTTCTGGCCATCTTGCAATAACCAGAATCACCCACATCCGTGAAGATGTTGGGCTCGGTCTCAAGATATCTGAAAAGAAAGGGGAAGGCCGTACCTAAGGATAGTGTGGACAGGGTTAGTTCAATTGTTCTCTAACTACTTGGATGGGGGGATAGTGGGAAAGAAATCGTACAAGACCGGTAGGTCTTGAGTGCGGTAATAAACGCAGATCACGTCTTTGGCGTCTGATAATCTACGCTTTGGTCAGTGTGTATGTGTGTGTGTTTGTGCTGTCTTGTACTATTCGTGAGTGTTTGTAGTGTGTCAGCAGTAGACCCTACGGGATGGGTCTAGGAAGCCTCTATTATAAAGGAGAATGTTGTTGGGAAGGGTGCTTTCTTCAATTTTGTACTGAAGAAGAAATTGTGGTGGTCTGATCCGAAGAGATCGAAAGAGAGAAGGGTCAAGAGCGCAATACTCTCGTACAAGTGGGTTCTCGCTGTTCTGAATGCTTTCGAGGTACTTCTATGCTAATTGCAGCAAGTACTCGTCGATAGGGATGATCGAGGCACCTTCGTATAGGTGAGATTTCGGGTAATGGCGACCGTCAGGCCTTCTAAAGTGGTTGATGCATCTCCTGAGGAGTTTTCTTTTGAAAACTCGAAGTCTTTCCATTTGGTCCGAGGATACGCAGGACCATATGGGAAAGGCGTATGATATTCTAGATAAGATTAGCTGCTTATAGCAGAGAAGCTTGACTTTGGTGTCAACTTTGTTGCTCCACTTCAAGATGTTGTGCAGCTGCTTAGACCCACCGAGGCCCCTTTGAAGAATGTGGGTCACATGTTTGATGAAATTCATTTTTGGGGTATAGACGACCCCAAGATATTTCAACCTGTCCTGTGGTCTAATCGTAGTACCTCCATGAATACATTTTTGTGTTGACTCCTTTTATTCGAGAAATATTGATTACATCAAAAACTTCTTTTAGCCATGTAAGTGAGTACTGTGCGACTTAACGCAGTCGACCTGTGCTAGTTTAGGGAACAACCGTCGTAATTATTAAGCATCTGAGGATAATCAATATCAAACCTTCGACGTCAAATAAGGTAACACACAAGCGTGAACATTCTTTTACATCTATCTCATTCCAATTTGTATAATTCAATCCGTTGACTGAGCACAAACAAAATGTGTACCCCAGTTTAGGGTAGTGCGCAAAACCTTCCATTCCTTTCCTTTTAATATCTACCACGTTCCCTATCGATACATTTGTATCTTGACGCTCACTTCACACCGGTACACCTGGTAATTAAACTGGCTATCAGAGAATTTAACAGGACAACAGAACATATAACTAACACGACAAAAACCCAGAAAAACATGACCACCCCCAAACTTTATGATCTTACATATTCTGGCACGTACTTCATTCAAAAGTGTATGTAGTTAAATATATCATCAGCATCATCGTCGGGACTACAACCGGGATCCGGTCTTGGCCTTATTTAGCATATCCGAGACTTGTTAAATAATAATTCGTTTTTCCGGGCAAGGTTATTAGCCTTACGCCAAACCTTTCTTAGGATGTCGCTGCATGCATTGGTTCACTACTTGGCGAGTGACAAAGTAATTATCCAGGGGTGTCACGTGAAGACTGCATGTCAACTTGGATTGAACAGGGACAAGGATCGTCCTGGCCTTCGCCGGGTTGAAAGCAAAGACTTTGCCCTGTATGTTCACTCCCATCCCCCCCCCTGATACATTATACGAGGGTTGCCTCTAATGTTTCGGGATTTGGCAACCCTAGTGTGCAATCCGTCAATTGACAGATCTGTCGTTAAGTTGGACATTTTTGAGGTTATACGCACTCAGAACGTTTTGACATACGAGCGCTATTTGTGTTGTTTACAGTAACTTAAAAGATTCATCTCGGCCCAAAAATGGAATTAAATCGTCAACATTTTCGTGCGATTATTTTTTACAACTTTCGGCGTGGATTAACTCAGCAACAGTGCATGGATGAACTTAATTCAATTTTTGTCGATGAAGCTCCATCAAGGACCAGTGTTTATCGATGGTATGGTGAATTCAATCGTGGTCGTAGTTCACTCCAAGATGAATTTCGTGAAGGTCGTCCAAAATCAGTTGTTGTTCCGAAAACCATTGATGCTGTGCGCGAACTGATATTGGAAGATCGCCATGTGACCTATCGTGAGATTGAGACAACCTTAGGCGTTAGTGGGACCAGCATACATTCAATATTGCATAAACATTTGACTGTCAAAAAAATTTGTTCGAGTTGGATCCCACACAATTTGTCAATCGCCCAAAAAAAGGCTCGTGTCAATTGGTCGAAAGAAATGCTCAAAAAATACGGTCGCGGTACTTCGAAACACGTCTATGACATCGTGACCGGTGATGAATCGTGGATTTACGCGTATGAGCCCGAAAGTAAACAGCAGTCGACTGTCTGGGTGTTTCAAGATGAGCCAAATCCAACAAAAGTTGTTCGCGCACGAAGCACTTCCAAGCAAATGGTCGCCTGTTTTTTCGGAAAAACTGGACATGTCGCAACCGTACCACTAGGATAACGCAGAACAGTCAATTCTGAGTGGTACACAACCATTTGTTTGCCAGTTGTCTTCCAAGAAATCGGGAAAACCAACCGCCGAAGACGGATCACTCTTCACCACGACAATGCGAGCTCTCACACATCGGCTGCGACAACTGCATTTTTGAGCACCCAAAACATCGATTTGATGGGTCATCCGCCATATAGTCCTGACTTGGCACCGAATGACTTCTTTTTTTCCCGTACGTAAAAAACAAACTGAGAGGTCAACGTTTTTCGACACCTGAAGATGCGGTTGCTGCATTCAGAATGCATGTGTTGGAGATACCTCAATCAGAGTGGCAAAAGTGCTTCGACAATTGGTTCAAACGCATGCAAAAGTGTATAGATCTTCATGGGGAATATTTTGAAAAACAATAAAGTGATTTTCGATGATCAATATTTGTTTTTGTCCTCTAATCCCGAAATATAAAAGGCAACCCCCGTACAACTTCTTTAAAGGTTAGTTATAGTTCTTATTCCATATTGTTAACGGCTGATACCATTGACCCAAGGTAGTTAAATGATTGCACTACTTCAAATTCCTGCTCCAGTACCCGGATAGTTTGGCCAATGTTAGGTCTTCTCTTCGCAGAAGTTGCCACCATGTATTTAGTTTTCCCCTCATTACTGTGCAGTCCCAGTTTTTGTGCCGCCTGCTTGATCTAGGTGAAGGAATCTACCAATGATGTGGATGTTATCTGCGTAGGCAAGTATCTGGCTGAACTTGGTGACAATAGTCCCTCTTGTTATAACGCCAGAGTTACGGATTGCTTTCTCCAACGCCAGATTGAAGAGGAAGCAGGCCAGACCGCCCCCTTGTCGGAGTTCATTAAAGATGTTTATTGGTTTGGACAGCAATCCCGCTATTTTTACTTGACTACTTACGTTGGTCATGATCAACCTACAAAGTCGAATCAATTTGTTAGGAATGTCGAACTCTCTCATGGCTTTATATAGTTCTACCCTGGCCATGCTGTCGTATGCGGCCTTAAAGTCTATAAATAGATGATATGATGGAATCTTAAATTCCTGAAATTTTTCTATCGCTTGCCTGAGGGTGAATATCCGATCAATCACTGATTTCACACTGATATTGACCAATGACTCTAGCGTATGGGGCAATCCGATCTTGTAGTATAGACGAGAGTATCTTATAGACGGTACTCAGCAATGTTATACCCCTATAATTGTGGTATCTCTCTTCTTATGTATGGGGTAAATTATTCCACGACGCCAATCTTCCGGCATCTCCTCTTGCTCCCATACGTACACCACGATCTCATGAATTACGCGATGGAACGCTGTCCCTCCTTGTTTGATCAGCTCAACTTGTATGCCATCAGCTCCAGGGGCTTTATTTGATTTGAGCTGTCTTATGGCTTTTAGTGTTTCCTTAATGCTTGGTGATGGCAGCATTTGGTCTTGATTTTACATTGGCGTAGCTCCAATTCTTCTGTGAGCTGACCATTTAGCAATTCATTGAAGTGCACTTCCCATCGCTCCAGAATGCCTTCAGGATCGGTGATCAGATTATCCTCTTTATCCTCGCAGTAAGTGCAGCGTGGTGTGTACCGCGTCATACTGCGGATTATTTGGTAGAACTTCCGCGCCTGGTGTGGACCTCGCTCTCTACTTTTCTCTATTTCACCGACAAGGTTTTTTTCCCAGGCACTTTTCTTTTGTCTGTGAAGTCTTTTTTCAGATCTTCTGAGCTCTTTGTAGTTATCCTCTCGTACCCGCGTCCTATGAGACTGCTGCATTGCCCGGTATGCAGCATTCTTACGTTCAGTCGGTAGTTTGCACTCATCATCAAACCAGTCGCTTCGATATCTACCACTACTGCCTAAGATGGAGCTGGCACTACTAATGACAGTATTCTTAAGGCGTGTGCATTTCTCTTTTACGCCCGGCATTCTGGCCCCAGGACTTACTCTCCCTTCGTCGAGCTCTCCGAGGGCGAGTCCTAGCGCATGACCAAAGGTTACTGGTATTCTCATTGTGTAAGGCAGCCGTGTTGATTCGAACCTGATCCGCGGATGCATACGTCTCCGTAAGGCAATCCGCGCTCGGAAAACTGTACCAAGAAGATAGTGATCCGAGTCGACGTTGGCACCTCGGTACGTTCGTACCGTCATCAGGCTCGAGGAGTGGCGGCGATCTCTCAACACGTGGTCAATTTGGTTGCGAGTGGCTCCAGCAGGTGATACCCAGGTGGCTTTGTGGATATCTTTACACGGAAAACTGGTATTCGCAACGACCAAGTTTTTTGATGCTGCCAGTTCGATGACTCGTAGTCCATTGTCATTAGTGTTCTCATGCAAACTATGGGAACCTGCGTAGTGCCTGAAAACCGGCTCCCGACCTATTTGTGAATTCAAATCACCAAGAACAATTTTCACATCGTATCTTGGGCAGGCATTGAGGGCCCGTTCGGGGTTCTCGTAGTATTCTTCCTTTTCGTCGTCAGGGGACTCCTCTGTAGGTGCGTGAACGTTTATGAGGTTTCTGTTCTTAAACTTGCCGCATACGCGAAGAGTGCATAGGCTTTCGTTTATTGCATTAAAACCGATAATGGCAAGCTTCAGTTTCAGGCTGACTGGAAAGCCTACTCCGAGCACATGGTGTTTTGCATTACAGCTGTAATAAATGTCATACTCGTTTCTTTGAATAACACCACTCCCCTTCCATCTTATTTCTTGTAACGCTGTTATGTCAGCTTTATATTTAGACAGGACATCGGCTAGGCTCATTGATAGTATAGTGGTTAGTATACCCGCCTGTCACATGGGAGACCAGAGTTCGATTCCCCGTCGGGGAGCCTCTGGCGCAAGACTAATGATCTTGCCCGAAAAAAAAAAGAAAAAAATTATGGAAAGTTTAACAAGTCTCAGGACTTGCTAAATAAGGACAAGACCGGTTCGCGGTTGTAGTGCCGATGATGATGATGATGATGATCGGCTAGCTGCCGCGCAGTTCGAGCACTGTATAGTGAGCGGACGTTCCATGAGAAAATTCTCAAATCGTTTAGCCATTTTCGTTTCTGTGGTCGTCATCGTGTATCCGGTCCATATCCGAGGCTTGTTAAATTTGCCATAATAGTTTGTTTTTCCGGGCAAGGCGATCAGCCTTGCGCCAACCTTTCTCAGGATGTTGCTGCATCCATTGGTTCATTAGTTGGCAGGTGCCAAAGTAGCTATCCAGGGGTGTCACGTGAAGACTGCATGTCAACTTGGATTAAACAGGGACAAGGATCGTCCTGGCCTTCGCCGGGTTGAAAGCAATCAGAGACTTTCCCCATTGAGTTCGCCCCCCCCGCGCCATTGATACATTATACAACTTCTTTAAAGGTTAGTTATAGTGGATCAGCTCCTCGATAGTATAGTGGTTAGTATACCTGCCTGTCACCCGGGAGACGGGGTTCGATTCCCCGTCGGGGAGCCCCTGGCGCAAGACTAATGACCTTGCCCAGAAAAATAAATCATTATGGAAAATTTAACAAGCCTCAGGACTTGCTAAATAAGGCCAAGACCGGTTCCCGGTTGTAGTGCCGATGATTATGACGATAGTGGATCAGACTTATATGTTACAGTCTGTTATTGTCAGTTAAGGATTATAATGAAAATAGTGTTTGTTACGAAAATAGCATTTAGTTCTATCAACTCCAGATATAACAGCTCTAGTCTGAGTTGGAGCTATATAAAAGGTGGTAAAATAACCACAGTTAATCTGTAGAAAGATTTAAGGCAGTCGAATACTTTAAGTTAATCCCAATCAGTTCAGGCTTAAGTGTTATAACTTTTCACCATGTTGCAATCGATGAATTTAGCCTAGATACTGTCATAATGGTTGATGATGACATGGTGACGATCACCCGGAGCCTTTATTTTCTGTTGTTTTACAAAATATTATCAGCTGATGCTCAAGACATTTATTACGAGTGAGATACAAAACGTACAAAATACGATGGCGCTCGTAGCATCGCTAATGATCCGTTTTTAGTAAGTATCATTCCTCACTAGGTGTCAATTTTCACTTTGTTTTATGTTTCAATTTAGTATGATAAATAGGGTATGAAAAAAATATCTGCGAGTTGGGTGCCGCATTTGCTCTCAGATGAGAACTTTTGGAGCGCATGCGTCGCAACCATCGTCCTGATTTTCTAAAGACATATCGACCTGCCCTTGTATAACTAAATCTACGATAATGTAATTTGTGAGAGTTCTAATGTTTTCTATTTCACTCACTGTAAATATCCCATGAAATCAAACACATATCTTTATTTCTACAACTTTAATTTATTTACAATAATTTTTTAACGGTTTATTTCTCACTTAGCGTAGGTTGACATTACACCTATAAATTCCTTTTATTTGAAATTACTTTTTATATTCATTTACATATAAGTTCCTTTTAGTTTGTTACTTTTCACTTTCGCCACTCAACTCACCGTCCCGCTCGAATCTCCAAACACAACTCCATCAAGTCTCGCCGTCTCGGTCGAGATTCAAAAACCAACTCTCTGTCTGACCGTCTCGGCCAACATCTTGAAAACCAACCATCTCTAGTGGTTTTCTCATTTTTTTCTTTGGATGGAAATCTTTTGTTTCCTCCGGCAGAAAAAAGGATCTTTCCTTTTTCCCGCCTGATCCATTTTTCGGTAGATCAAACACAAAAGAAAAATCAATAGTGCATCGTGTTAATGCACATTTCTGATTCCCTTTTTTTTGTGTTGTTAGCTGCTTGGGTGAACGTGTAGTCCGTTTTATTGCACCTGTTGTTTTCCTTAACCGCATGGGCCAGGATCTCTTCCGTGGGAAATCAGTGCAAAGGAAAAGATCAATAGCGCCTAGGTGAATGTGCAGTTCGTTTTATGGTGCCTGTATATTTCTTATAGGCGAATGGGCAAGGATGTTCCCTGTGGGAAATGGTTTGGGTAAACAAACCTTTGAAGGATCATAAAATTGCAGACGTGCAATTTATGATTCTCAACAACTTTACTTGAAAGTTGGTCATCTGGTCCACAGATTTGGATCCAGGGGATTCTGCGTGTTGAACATATGGTTCGTTCTTTCACGTCTTAGATTCAACTTAAATTCAATATGGGCAAATTGAACGTCCAGTTCAATTTGTTTGATATTGAATTGATATCGCGATATTTACTGTATGCGCGATTAGTGATGGAGCTTTAACTCCAAAGAGGTAGGTTTTATGGGATGGGTGGTTGTGGCCGTAACAGAGTCAAAAAACCCGTAAAAGATATTTTTATTTTATTGTCAGAGGTATTCTTTTCAGGAAGCTCGTATGATTGTAACCTCCTTTGCGTTGGAAATTGTAAACAGTATAGTATCCATTTTAGACACTATTCCTTTCATCCCCGTTTAGAACAGATTTTCCATTACATAAGGTTTTAAATTTTATATGGAAATTGATGGCCTATTGTGCAAAAAGGGAATAAAATAATTTTTTTAACAAAAATATTTCTGAATACTTCGACAATTTAAAATTTTGGCTATTATTCGGATTTGTCTCCAAATCAGGTGCTTATTGTACAAAAAGGAACTAAAATAGTTTTAAGCATGTTTTTTCAGAAATGCTTCTGGATACAATGTTTATTCAATTTAGAATTTTGACTACAAGTACATCCTTTAAATAAATTGATGTCCAACACTGATGGGAATTTGGAAGGTAGTTTATTGTTTTTAACATTCTTGGAATGTGTACTTAATATGTCTGTTTCTGTCTCTTGACCTAAGCAGGTCAATACTTCCACTTCCTTCATCGTAAAAGGCAAAGAAAAATGCCTTAGAGAAATGGAATTATTTTGCCTCAATGTCACTCCACGTACATCTATGGTATGTCCATCGATCCCAGATGCAAGAAAAGATTCAGAACAAATCAAGTTAATAGTGAAATACCGAAGACCTGGATTATCCCGAAACGATTGCTACCTTGAAATAAACCGCCAAATACCATGTAGAGGTATCCGTCTTCGCCATATATGTCTTCTCTTGGTATTTCTGCTGAAATTCCAAACCTAATAGATGTTGGCAACCGTTCCACTGAACCTTACCACTTATAGAAACTTGCAACCTAGACCCGATCACACCTTTTATCAAGAACAACAAGAAGGCTTCCGAATATAAATAGATATACGAGACAAACAAATAGGAAAAGGAAGAAATAAATAACGAGGTCCGTCGATGAACTGACACTCATTGGGCTTGATATAGAATTCTGTAACACACTTCTGAAGATCAGTGATCGGTGATCTATGATCAGTGATCCGTGATAAGTTCCCGCACCTCTGGTGCTCGAAACGAGAGGAATGCTAACTCATTAGACTGGTAGACTTATGTGTGTCACTTTACCAATTACATAACTGATTCTTTCCTTTATCAGAGCCCGTCTATGTCTAGCTGCTTGATCATCATGATTAAAGTGAACTCGAACACCTCTGATAAATAGGTTTTTAGTCTGTCTGAAATATTATGGTCAACACAGGTTGCACATCGATCGGAATGACGGGTGGGACTCCAGACACAAATGCCATGTAATTGCTTGTCTGACTGGGGTTTTTATTTGTCCAGAAATAGCCCTTGCAGTTCCGTTGTTGGTATACATATCGTTTTATGTCACAAGTTTGAATATAAAGAGCGAGATCACGAAGACAGCTAACGCAGGAACTATTGAACTTTCACTGAGGTGCGTCTACCGAGTGTGGGTGATGAGGTGCTTTTTATGTTAAGAATACTCGGGTATGTAAATGGGCGCGTTGCTATGATTTTTTGAATGCTCTCTATTGTTTTCGTTTTGTTTGTTTATCGATGGAAATTTATACTAAAATTGAGATCTGGCTGCAGGGCGTCGCCGACGTCTTTCCATTTATATGGGAGCTCGATTGAAATTGATGTTTGCGCTGGCGGGGTATTTAAGGCGGATCTTTATGTTTATCTATTTCCGATGTTGAATTAAGATCGGTCTTGAGGATTGTAGTTCGTAATGAACTCGGGTCATCGCTGGATAAGCAACGGATCCTACTAGGGAGCGGTATAATTATGATATTTATCCGCAATTAGAATCTTTGATTGTATCCAGTGAATGTGAAGGCTCGTAATTTAGGCCACGTGGCATAATATGTATTTGTTGTTTATCGGAATACAGGTGTGGCTGGTTAAATTACAGGGAAGAAGATTTTATGCTTATTCTTTAACACAGCAGTTATCTAATTACATTTTTATTATTATCATGGGTTTGGCTAAAATTTATATATTTTTAATTGGGATGGGCGTCCATTAGAATTGTTTTTCAATAAACTTTGAGCATTATCTGTAGTGTCTTGTGGGTGCTGATCGTAACCGATTCATCTAATTTTGTGGTTTCCGGAAGTTTTAAATAATTTCTTCTTAATAAATAGTTGTCTATAAATTCAAGAGCTTCAAAGCATATTGATATTACTTTTTCCGGAAGGTATTTATTACACACGATACCAAAGATGATTTCGAAAAATAAATGCATTTGAAGTCTTACTTATGAAGTCACAATATACAAATATAAATTTCAATTTTGCCGGAAGGATGTCTATATTTATTTAGAATCTATTTTTATATAAGGTTATACAATGTTAGCCTCAGAAAGTAAGATGAAAACAAAATACGGAATTAAGATTTCGATGAGTTGTTTTTTTTTTTTTTTTAATTTCATTGTCCGAATTTTGCCGATAAATGTTTTAGTTAAGTTTGTTTGACGACTATATCTGTCATCGAGGAATGAGCTAATTTGGTCATGACAATTATATTGGTCCGGGTTTAATTGTTGTGATGCAGTCATCAATGAGGTCGCCACAGCTGGCTTCGTAAATGACTGTCATGTAACTGTTGGCCCGAGTTAATCCGTCTGACGTAACTTTGCTTGACTTGAAACACATTTCTGCCATTACTTGGCGCATTTTGGTTCTCAGCTGCTTTCAAGTTTGAGTATCGTCCGTGTAGACACGGGATTGTCCAATGGCATCAAACCGCATGAACTCGGCTGTTAGTTGATGAACGATTATGTAGACCGCAATCTTCTAGTGAGGCGTTGAATGTGGCTAATGAAGAATCATCACTTTGGTGGAAAGCACCTTGTTCGGTGGTTGAACAATTTATATTGTAAAATTTTAAACCATAACTTGAACAAATTACAAGCTGGATGACATTCAAGTTTGACAACTGCCAAAATTACAGAGTTATATTTTCGAAAGCATGAAATGCATAATCTTATATTTAGGCAAAGAAAATCCATTTTTATAGTTAAATGGCTGTAGTGATACATTCTGTCAAATGTCTACCCGGAATTTCTCAATAAAACAACAAAGTTGAATTAATCAACTATAGGCCCGTGAACTGGTCGGGAGAAAGCTCTGGTCATCTCTCGGAGCTTGGCTGATAGACCGGTTCGAGAAAAGTTTGGTTTAGGTTATAAGTCAGTCCTAAGGTAAGATACCAAACCGTCATGGTGTACATTCCGCGATATCGTCGGGAGAAATTTTCGACTATGTTTCGTATGTATGGCTGATGGTCCAGACTGACGCGGAGATAAGTCATGATCGTACCTTCCCAGATAGAGAATTTCGGAGGTAAACTAGTTTCCCATTCGTAACTCTGGTGGGGATTATGTCAGAGGGAACGTCTTGCAAATACTTTGATAAATAGCCAAACTTTAAGAAATTCGTTGTCTCATAATCGGATTTGTTCTCGAAACTCTGTCGAAGTTCGACTAATAACGACATTTTGTAACATCAGGGGCACCAGTTTCACCAATACGAATGTAAAAGCCGCCCACCAATATATGCAAACAGCGAAACCTGATATCCTTGCCCTAACTGAGACCCAGGTCGATTCGTCAACTGATTCGATATATCTTCGTTGCTCAGGACACGACTTAGATTCGACATTCGGTTTTAAGGGCGGAGTCTGCGTCTTCACACGGTCCGATCTGACTTGACAAAGAATGGAGGCGTTGTAACCCAATAACATGGGCATTATATGGATGAGGGTCGTGCTGAGGAATTCTGTTAAATTTCTTTGTTGTCTTAACCGCTCCCCGAATGACGATCGACCGACGACACTTTTCGCGTATCGTCGACTGGACACAGATCAGCTACCCGGCTTCTGAAATTGCCGCTTTTGGCGATTTTAATGTACACAACTCCGGCTGGCTGGTACATTCTGACAAAACCGACGAGGCTGGATGGCTGGCGGAGATGTTCGCTGTTAGCTGCAACTTGACTGAATTCGTGGAGGAACCTACGCGAGTGCCGGATACCCGAGGTTATTATGCTAACACTCTGGATCAGTTTTTGACATCCGAGCCAAGCGTTTATACCGTGGACGTTGCTGCGCTACTGGAAAACTCAGATCAATTCTTGGTATTGGTTGTGCAACCACTTGCATTTCAAACGAATAATCGGTCTAAGCAGTTTCGCCATGTATGGAGATATGGAGCTGCTAATTGGGACGATTTGTGCGATTTCTTCGCATCATTTTCGTGGTCGGAGGTGTGCATTGAAGACTCCGATGTTGACGCATGCGTGGAGTCGGTCACGGAGATTATTCTTCTCGAGATGGAGATTTACATTCCGCATTCCAGCAAATGAAGTTAATCTGAAAAAGCTTGGTTTGATAAAAAATGCAAGCAGATTACAGCGGCAAAAAATAGAGCTTTTAACCAAAGGCGCTCCAATCCCACCGATGTTAACAAAATGAATTTTGTTAGAATCAGAAATGCGTACAACCAGGCGACTAATACTGCCAAGAAGGCATACAACGACAGAGTGACCAATAAACTCCTTGATTGCCCAACTGGTTCGCATACCTTCTGGTCAATGCCAAGGGCTGTCAGCAGTAACCTTGCTTCTCCACCTTTTCCCCCGACAGTGACGGGCAGCGGGATGTTAGTCATAAATTCAAAGATAAGGCGAATGTCTTCGCGAATTTAATTTTCCGCGAATTCAAATCTCGATACCGGTCTTTTGGACCCACCTGTGATCACACCAGTACGATCTTCGATGCAGGATGTGAGGTTCCGTCGGCGTAATATTCAACGTATATTCAACGCAATATGGCTCACGGCTAATAACCTTGCCCGGGAAAACAACTTATTATGGAAAATTGTTAAATAAGGCCAAGACCGGATCCCGGTCGTAGTGCCGATGATGATGATGATAATTCAACGCAATACCAGCAGGAGTCCTTAAGACCTCTGTTTAAGAACTTTCGCCGGTTTTTGGCAGACTCTTCTGCTTATCTGATCTACAGAGGATATTACCTACCTGCTGGAAGGTGGCTCGAGTTCAGCAAATCTCAAAGAAGGGAAAACGGTGTCTCCCACAAAATTACCGGCCGATAGTATTACTGCCTATGTTATCTAAGGTGATGGAAAAATCTATCAATGCCGAGTTAATTAAGTATTTGGAATGCAACGGACTTCTGAATGATCGTCAATACGGATTTCGTGGAAGGCGGTCCATGGGAGACCTTCTGATCCTTAAAACCGATATATGAACATCTACGATTGAGAGGGATGGTGAGTTAGGTGCGGTCGCATTGGGCATCTCCAATGATTTTGACTTCTTCTGGCACGGGGCGTTGCTGAGCAAACTTAGTTCCTACAGACTTTCCCAGCAGCTTTGCGACTGGACGAAGAGCTTTTTAGAAAACCGATCGATCCGGGTTGTTATAGGTTTCCTGTTAAGTCCGGGATGCCTCAAGTTGATATTTTGGCTCCCACTTTGTTTTTGTTTCACATAAATGATTTGTTGGAGACAACGGTAACCGAATGTTCAGTTTTGCGGATGATAGTACGCTCCTCTTTTTCGAGTGAATGGCCGACTTTCTGAATCGGGATCTGGATAAGGTCCTGCAGTGGGGAAAGGCCAATCTCGTAGACTTCAATCCAACGAAGACGCAATATACAACATTCTCGAAGAAAGGTGGATCAACGGCTCCACAGCTGATGATGAATGGCCAGGCCCTCGAATTTGGGGAAAACATGAAATTGCTCGGCGTCATGGTCTGTGGAAATATATCGCGGGATAAACACGCGTCGAACATCGGCGGGGCCGCCCCAGGAAAACAGAGCTACATTTTCAGAGTCAAGAAATATTTTACTCCGGCCCAACTTTTTCTCTTGTATAAATCCCAAGTTAAACCCGCGCTCGAATATTGCTCTTATGGCTGGAGTTCTGCTCCTAAGCATGTCCTCGACCTACTTGAGAGGATACAGAGACGAGCGAGCCGCCTGACCGGGGACTCGGCGCTGACGTCGGGACTACAGTCGCTATCACATCGGTGGCGCGTAGCCGACCTCTGTCTGTTTTACAGATATTGTAGCGGGTACTGTTCTTCGGAGATTCGTGGTATTGTTCCGCGCGATTCGGTTAATATGCGCTCCACGAGACAATCCAACGGATCGCACCAATTTGCGGTTCATCTCCTAACGGCGCGTCAGAACTCGTTCCGTTACAGAACGGGAAAGCCGTGGAATTCCCATCCCGCGCGAGTGGAAAAAGAACTGCAACAGTTATTTGAAGGCATCTCGGGGTGCTGTGTCGGCGGCGTAGGTTCGCTTCTCCTGAGAGAGGTACAATAATAATAAAAAAAAATCATTAACATTTATTTTATCGCCTTCAAAGTAGAGCCCTACCGAGGCAAAAAGCTTATGCCAACGACTAATCCAATCATCCATTCACATTTTATAGGCCGCGACCAGGATCAATTTAGCCCCTTCTTCGAATTGTCTTTTATAGTTTCAATCGACTCGAAACGTGTTCCTCGAAGTGGCAATTTGAGTTTGGGAAACAGGAAAAAGTGACATGGGACCATATCCGATGAATACGATGCTTGTTTGATCTTTTTAGTTAAGTTTTTGGTCAAAAGCTCGCTTACAATGGTAACTTTGTGAGATGGTGCGTTATCGTGGTGCAAAATCCAAGATTTGTCTTTCCACAAATCCAGCCTCGTTTGACGAGCACTCTTACGCAAACGTTTCATAACGCCTAAGTAGTGTTCCTTATTCACCGTTGACCTTGTGGAAGAACTTCATAGGACACCATTTCACGATAATCGAATAACACAGTGAGCATGACCTTAATTTTTGATCGACTTTGTCGTTGTTTTTTTCGGTTTTGGCTTGTTTTGGATGCGCCATTCGCATGATTGGTGACTTGTTTGTATATCATGCTCGTAGACCCATTTCCCGTCACTAGCTATGATACGTTGCATGTCTTCAGCAACCGGTTTTCGATGCTCTTTTGCAAAAAGTTCAGCTTTTTTGGAACAAGCCTTGCTGCGACGCGTCTCATCTAAATATCGACCAAAATCTCACGGACTAATTCGTGTGAAATGTTTAGCTTTTGTGGTATATTTCAACCCATTTCTTCATTTTAGCGATGTTTTTCTCAATTACAGTCGTTCTGGGAGCGCTTGCCCGAGGCATATCCGTAACGTCTTGACGTCCACTTTTGAATGGTTTGTACCATCCATACACGTATGTTCGTTAGAAATGAGCCGCCATATGTCTTAACCAACATTTTCAAAGATTCCACATAAGAATTTCTGTTGGAAACACACAATTTATTGCAAACTCGTGTTCAACGAAATTATCCATTATAAAAATGGAAAAACGTACTTGATGTGAACCAACAAAATCAGCAACTGTAAACAAACTAATTGACAGATAGTGGTCAAACTTGACGTCACTATGTCTCACAGTTGTGCCAATTTCCTGGCAAAAAGAAATTTGACAATAGGCCTATAGCTTTTGCGACGATGGTGAAGAGCGTGTGATTCGAACCGACGCTATCACGGTAAGATTCAATAAAATGGAACCAATGCCCAACACATCAGGCCACTGTCGCGTGTACGAATTCGATTTCTAAACTCAAGTACACTCAACTGGTGTGGAATTGACATGTTATTATTGCTTGGTATACGGCTGGTGCATTTTCTTATTCGATTTTCGTTCGGTGTTCTTCATTATTTGCTTGCATATTGTGTGTGTATCTGTTAGAAATGCCCCACTACTCCCTCCTCAGTACCTTTGTTACGATCAACTTTGAAATGCGAATGACTGACCGAGGAGCAAGCGAAAGAGCGATCGAGAATGAGCAGGCGAGTGAGCCGGTGCTCTGCTTAGAAGTCGTGTGATTGTAAATGGTAAAGTTCTGTGTGCGTATGGGAGTGTGTGTTATGTCGTACAGCTCATATCGGGGTCAGCAATTTGGCGGACTTTTATTTATCGATGCAAGTGTTCCGCCGAACACTGCTTGGGATTAAAAGTCCCGAATTTTTTTTATCTGGCGATATGCCATTATTTATTATTAAATTACAAAAACCGGATTCGCGGCGACACACTCTTGGTTTTTTTAAATTTTTTTTCGACACTTTTTAAACGATACTCCCGCCGACACAATCGCCCGTATTTTTCCTAAGTTGCGGATCTTGTACCCGCGGATGTTATCGCTGAACTGGTTAAACGAATTTTTCTCCACGGATGAGGAACTCACCCGGTTGTTCTTCCTTTCTCTTCCGTTCTCTTATCCCTTGGTCTCCTCTCTTTACCAAGGGATTTCTCCTTTCCACGAGATCGCACCCTCACTTGTCCTACGAATTCGGATTGTTCGTAGGAATACTGTGTGGATGCACCCCACACACACAAACGCGAACGTTGCTGTTCGTGTGTCCAGAGATATGCCGAGGATCGTCAGGATTTTCACACATCTGCGGTATCCCTTTGTGTACATTACCCGCGTGTGGTTTATGGCCCTGGTGATTTCCTCGGCCGAAGTCATTATCTTCGGCTGCGATGTTTACATGGTTTTTATTTGCTTGTAGGAACAGTGTCGGTTGTTTGGTTTATTGTTTAACCTCTGTTCACACAGTAGTCCTTTCGATAAGGAAAACCAAATTGCGATTGACTCAAGGCAAGGTGGTGGCGGTTCTACGAACCACACAACACACTATAGGTTGAGATATCGTCGTTCCACCAAAGGAACATACTCGCCTATATCCATTACACGTGCCAACAGACACGTTTCCCAAAAGTCCTTACTTCCGCCTGAAACAAAAGGTAACATTCCAAATACCCCAACATTGAATTCAATAGTAAAAATCAATCGAACTTAACGTTCAAAATTCCCTAATATTGAATCCAATGCATCCATCCAATGTATTCATTCGATTCATCGATTAAACGCATTTTTCTGAAAACAAACAGAATAATCTCCTCATGTAGCTAATAGCAATTACCACCATAAATTCTTCGCAAGATTCCAAACCGACGTGCGCAAACAAAGGCCTAGCGATTCGCCCGCCGACCAACAATTCTTGCGATCATAAACATCGTAACGCCTATCCCACGCTAGATGTTTATGATTAGGAAATGCGATCTACAACCAAATCCCACGGTTCCTTTGTTACCCATCTGAAGCACACAAAACCGCTGTTGTCGTAAGCCAGATGGGTAACGTTAACAAAGCCCATAATAGGATCAAGAAAGAAGTGGCGACACGCTTGATCCTTTGAAACAAGATTCAGATAAGAAGTTGGAATCGACAACCAAAATGGAAATTTTCTCTTGAAGTTAAGAGACAGATAGGATGGATAGGAAAATTTAGATAGGGCAGTCGTTTTAGGGAAAATTAATTAGAACAGACAGTCGAACAAAGAGAACCGCACCGAGGAGGTATCCGCGTATCGAAAAACAAAAGTGGAGTTTAACGGGTGTCGAGTTAACGTGATGTGTGAGTTGTGTGAGATTCGTGTTCAATAGACAAAACATATTCGTTTCGATTAGGTAAAGTTGTTGTGAGAACAAAACATTAAAAATTTGTGTATTAAATCTTTAATATTTACAACAAGTAATTCTAAAATCAAACAAAACATTTTCCGGTGTTTTATTTGTGCGATCGTCTCCGTGTTCTGGTTGGTTTAATTTTCTCCATTGCGGACGGTGTTCGGCGAAACACTACAGCCATCAACAGTCGACCTAAAGGACAAAACCAAGCCGCCAAAAGGTCATACATTTGTTTATTCCTTGGTCATACATTTATCGCCTAGGGTTTTTCTGGCTGTCAGGATCTGGCGCTGCCGTGCAGGCCTGTGGCATCAGTAACAGATACACACACAATTCACAAGCAAAATAGTGAAGACACCGAACGAAGATCGAATAAGGAAATTACATCAGAGTCGTATACCTAGCGATAACATAACAATTCACATCAGTGGAGTGTAGTCGAGTTTAAAAATCAAATTCTAAAATCGGCCAGTAGCCTGATGGGTAATGCTTAGGTTCAATTTTTGGTGATTCAAACTGTCATAGCGTCAGTTCGGATCACACGTTCTTCTTCACTATTATTTCAAACGCTATAGGCTCCTCGATAGTACAGTGGTTAGTATACCCGCCTGTCACCCGGGAGACCGGGGTTCGATTCCCCGTCGGGAAGCCTCTGGCGCAAGACTAATGACTTTGCCCAGAAAAAATAAATCATTATGGAAAATGTAACAAGCCTCAGGACTTGCTAAATAAGGCCAAGACCGGTTCCCGGTTGTAGTGCCGATGATGATGATGATAGGCCACCTGTGTTTGCCCAGCTAATGGGTCGTCACACAATTTCTTTTCTGGGTAGTGTCCTTCGATAGCCGTGTAGGTATGAGGAATCGGTCGAAAAATTGGGCCCACGTGTTGAGGACGCCAGTATGCATGTTCCCTTTAGCTGGGCGGAAAGGTAAATTTTGAGCAGACGTGTCTGTGGGCAGGTGGGGTTGCGGACACGGTAGGTATGTCCCCTTGGCTAGGTGAAAGGTATTTAACCTCACAATGGTTTGTGCGGTTCGCAGCACCGCCATAGGTCAACGCAGGAATTTTAAATGAGAAATTCCGGGTAGACATTTGACAGAATGTATATCTTATATCTCATTAGAAGTCCAAAGTTGTCAAATCGACTTAGGTATTCGAGATTATACGATCAGGAAACTTCTAATTTAATAAGACAATAGGGTGATGGACTGTATACCAAGTGGCGTCATCCTGTTTGTTTTTTTATATAAACGCGTGCACAAAAGGGGATTTCGGAGTACCCTTATATGTCAGTACATAGTGCAACCGGAACAAGTCTTGCTGCCTGGTAACCATGTATTGTCGATATCGATAGCATCCAATTCCGACAAAAAAAAAACATTACCCGGTAACGTTCACCATTTATCAAAAGTCATTGATGTGCCATTCAGGCGGAGAAGGCACCGATATATGTACTTCCACATCTGACATGGTGAAGATGTGCCGCCAGATCCGCATGCATGAGTAGGATTTCCATTATTTTACCAACTTATTTTCTGAAGAGAGGATTCGCGGCAGCCGATGAACACCGACTTAGCCCTCGTGATTCGGGCTCTTCACAAGCTGACCGAGGGATGGCGCAGCATTCGTACTTCGCGAGGACACCTATGTGAGTGAAGTGGTAACTGGAGCAGATATCATTGAACACGTCTTCGAGAGGAGATATCAAATATGGAAGTCCCTTGTATTGGGAGATTTTAACGTACGCAAGTAGACCAAGGGAAGACTCTCGAAATAAAATGGTCACAAGTATGCGACTCATTCTCCTTTCAAGTTGCTCACGTCGCTAGCCCAGAAACCAAAGAGGAACGTACTATCGTCAATAGCCAGTTGTTTGATTCATTAGGATGGATTCCTCCGCCTATTGCCAGGGCTACCACATTGATGCAGCCACTCTAGGTACATTTTCGAAAAAAAAAATTGCATAACAAACAGTGATCTTTTGTAAGGACTTTTCATCCTTGGAATTTCATTAGTCCAAATGCGACAATTGTGCGTATTCACAAAGCCATTGTTATGAAAATATGCGTCATCACTATAGACGACATTTTATGAAAATTTCTCAATTCTTTGCTCGTGCATCCAATTGGCGAAGACATAGTGAAATGGTCCGTAGGCTGCGGTTTTTGTGTCAATTGAACTTTGTAGATTCTCGAGACAAATGCTTCCTCAAAATATAATGTAATCTGGTCGTGGAGAACTTCAATGCTAAAAAAAGCGACTCGTAACGACTATTTGTTCTTGTGAAATTATGCCGCATTATTGGTATACTTAGTTGGTATACTACTTAGCACGGACTTTGTAACAGCTGTAAAGCACGTTCCTCACGACACGTAATGTGTTTTATTCTATGCGTATAATCACCAACAGCGATCGTTACTAAAATCAAGAACATTAAACTATATGTTAAGATTTAAAATCAAACTCCAAGAACAGCGATAGTAAATTAACATAATTAGAGATAAGGATTGTGGCACTTTGTAGGCTTGAACGGATGACAGAGCATCACCGCAACGATTTAAGCAGACGCGAAAACTAGTGAACGGACAACTCGAGCGAGCAGTAACAAGTGTTTAATTGTAGCACTAATTAAAAGTGTGACATTATATTGTTCATAAAATTTTAATTAGCTGGTGTAAAATGCATTGAAGGACACATAAAACGATCACTAAATTACTGAAGAGCGCGATTCTAAGCCACATTGCAAGGTTATCTTCGTTTAGTGGTGGAGGTCTATTGTAGTATTTGTTTGTTGCTATATTCGTTTTATTTACGAGTTAATAAAACACATAGATCGTCGGTGTAAATGTAAAAATATAGTTTTTCAATACTGACAATGAGTGTAGTTTTACGCTACTCGATTCAGATAAAGCGACTACATGACTTCTTTAGATATGGTTTCTGTATCCAAGTAATGGATTGTTGCCAATGTACTCGTGGTTAGAATTACTTATGTCTAATGTATAATTATCCAATGTCTTAATATATATTGTTCACATTTCGTAATGAGGTAATTAATTTAAATATTTATATTTAAATGAAAAAAAGGTTGTCTGGGCGCAAGGCGCTCGGACATTATATTCGTGACAACGTATCCTAAATATGTAACATTGAATATCACCATCATCGGCACTACAACCGGGAGCCGGTCTTGGCCTTATTTAGCAAGTCCTGAGGCTTGTTAAACTTTCCATAATGATTTGTTTTTTCCGGGCAAGGTCATTAGTCTTGCGTCAGAAACATTGAATATCATCATCATCATCGGCACTACAACCGGGATCCGGTCTTGGCCTTATTTAACAAATCTCTCCACCGGTCCCGATTTCGACCCGATGTCATCCAGTTTAGCACTCCCAGGCTCTGGGCGTCCTGGTCTACGCCATCCCTCCATCGCAGACAAGGTCTGCCGCGCTGTCTCCTTCCATACATCCTGCCACAAAGGACATTCCGGGCAGGCTCCTCTTCGCTCATTCGAGCTAGGTGTCCCGCCCACCGGAGTCTACCGAGCTTGATTTTTCTTACAATATGAACTTCAAGGTAGATTGCGTACAACTCATGGTTGTAGCGTCTCCGGAATCGTCCTCCCTCACATACGGGGCCAACAATTCTCCTTAAGACCTTTCTCTCGAACGCGGCCAAGAGTTCAGAGCGCCTTTTATTAAGCACCCAGGTCTCGGATCCATACATGAGTACTGGTAAGACCATGGTCTTGTACAGTAGTAGCTTGGATGTTCTGGATAAATTTCGGGATTTAAAGAGCCTTGATAGACCATAGTAGGCTTTGTTGGATTTAATCAGCCGTTCGCGTATTTCTTCTTCCATATTGTTATCGGCTGATACTATTGACCCAAGGTAGTTAAAGGATTGCACTACTTCAAATTCGTGCTCCACTACCCTGATAGTTTGATCAACGTTAGGTCTTCTCTTCGCAGAAGTTGCCACCATGTTCTTAGTTTTCCTTTCATTAATGTGCAGTCCCAGTTTTTATACCGCCTGCTCGATCTGGGTGAAGGTGTCCTGTACAGCCGAATCGGATCTACCGATGATGTCGATGTCATCTGCGTAGGCAAGTATCTGGCTGAACTTGGTGACAATAGTCCCTCTTGTTGTAACGCCAGTGTCACGGATTGCTTTCTCCAACGCCAGGTTGAAGAGGAAGCAGGCCAGACCGTCCCCTTGTCGGAGTTCATTAAAGATGTTTATTGGTTTGCATAGCAATCCCGCTATTTTTACTTGACTAGTTACGTTGGTCATGGTCAACCTACAAAGTCGTATCAATTTATTTGGAATGCCGAATTCTCTCATGGCATTATATAGTTCTACCCTGGCTATGTTGTCGTAGGCGGCCTTGAAGTCTATAAACAGATTATATAGCGGAATCTTAAATTCCAGACATTTTTCCATCGCCTGCCTAAGGGTGAATATCTGATCAATTGCTGATTTGCCTGGGATGAAGCCACACTGATATTGACCAATGATGGCTTTTGCGTATGGGGATATCCGGCCTTGTAGGGTAGTGGAGAGTATCTTACAGTGTGATATCTCCTTTCTTATGTATGGGGCAAATTATTCCACGACGCCAATCTTCCGGCATCTCCTCTTGCTCCCATACGTGCACCACGATCTCGTGAATTGCGTGATGTAACGCTGTCCTTCCTTGTTTGATCAGCTCAGCTGGTATGCCATCAGCTCCAGGGGCTTTATTTGATTTGAGCTGTCTAATGGCTTTTAGTGTTTCCTCAATGCTTGGTGGCGGCAGCATTTGGTCTTGGTCTTGCATTGGTGGAGCCTCCAATTCTTCTGTGAGCTGACCATTTAGCAATTCATTGAAGTGCACTTCCCATCGCTCCAGAATGCCTTCAGGATCGGTGATCAGATTATCCTCTTTATCCTTGCAGTAAATGCAGCGTGGTGTGTACCGCGTCATACTGCGGATTATTTGGTAGAACTTTCGCGCCTGGTGCGGACCTCGCTCTCTACTTTTCTCTATTTCACAGACAAGGTTTTTTTCCCAGGCACTTTTCTTTTGTCTGTGAAGTCTTTTTTCAGATCTTCTGAGCTCTTTGTAGTTATCCTCGCGTACCCGCGTCCTATGAGACTGCTGCATTGCCCGGTATGCAGCATTCTTACGATCACTCGCTAGTTTGCACTCATCATCAAACCAGTCGTTCCGATCTCTACGACTACTGCCTAAGATGGAGCTGGCAGTACTAATGACAGGATTCTTAAGGCGTGTCCATTTCTCTTCTACGCCCGGCATTCTGGCCCCAGGACTTACTCTCCCCCCGTCGAGCTCTTCGAGGGCGAGTCTTAACGCATGACCAAAGGTGTTGCTGGTGTTCTCATTGCGTAAGGCACCCGTGTTGATTCGAACCTGATCCGCGGATGCAATACGTCTCCGTAAGGCAATCCGCGCTCGGAAAACTGTACCAACAAGATAGTGATCCGAGTCGACGTTGGCACCTCGGTACTTTCGTACCGTCATCAGGCTTGAAGAGTGGCGGCGATCTATCAGGACGTGGTCAATTTGGTTGCGAGTGGCTCCATCAGGTGATACCCAGGTGGCTTTTTGGATATCTTTACGCGGAAACCTGGTACTCGCAACGACCAAGTTTTTCGATGCTGCCAATTCGATGACTCGTAGTCCATTGTCATTAGTGTTCTCATGCAAACTATGGGAACCTGCGTAGTGCCTGAAAACCGGCTCCCGACCTATTTTCGCATTTAAATCCCCAAGAACGATTTTCACATCGTATCTTGGGCAAGCATTGAGGGCCCGTTCGACGTTCTCACAGTATTCTTCTTTTTCGTCGTCAGGGGACTCCTCTGTAGGTCCGTGAACGTTTATGAGGCTTATGTTCTTAAATTTGCCTCGCACGCGAAGAGTGCATAGCCTTTCATTTATTGCATTAAAGCCGATGATGGCAGGCTTCAGTTTTTGGCTGACTAGAAAGCCTACCCCGAGCACATGGTGTTTTGCGTGACAGCTGTAATAAATGTCATACTCTTTTCTTTGAAAAACACCACTCCCCGTCCATCTTATTTCTTGTAATGCTGTTATGTCAGCCTTATATTCGGACAGGGCATCGGCTAGCTGCTGTGCAGCTCGAGCTCTGTATAGTGAGCGTATATTCCATGAAAAAATCCTTAAATCATTTAGCCATTTTCGTTTCCGTGGTCGTCGTCGTGTATCCGGTCCATATCCGAGGCTTGTTAAATTTGCCATAATAATTCATTTTTACGGGCCTGGTTATTAGCCTTGCGCCAACCTTTCTCAGGATGTCGCTGCATGCATTGGTTCACTACTTGGCGGGTGTCAAAGTAGCTATTAAGGGGTGTCACGTGGAGACTGCATGTCAACTTGGATTGAACAGGGACAAGTATCGTCCTGGCCTTCGCCGGGTTGAAGGCAATCAGAGACTTTGCCCTGTATGTTCGCACCCATCAATGGTAACATCTCAACTGTAACGTGTCTTGAGAAGCTTAGGTCGAGGGTTGTTCCTCCCAATGTTGCAGGCTTGTTGACATTCGACGCGCATTCGAGATTGAACGTACTCTTCATGAAGTTAATAAATGCGCTATCAGTTGTGACATTTATATTGAAGTCGCCACAACGAAGAATTGGTATGTCTGCATCAACTTCATAGATCGTCGGTACACTCTGATTGTGTACATATGGGAGTAATGCTTGGTGCAACAACAAACCAATGTTCGGGATAGTTGATCCAGGATGAGTGTACACTGCCCCGAGTAATACTTTGTACATCCTATCGACAGTGAAGCATGAAATTTCAGCCAAGCACACATCACCCGTGTTTTTAATATGACGAGCTGAATCGGACAATTCAACTCGAAGAATTTCCTTTGCCATGGACGGCGATGATAATCTTCTATAAATCGCTACTCCACCAGCTGCGTTTGTTTCAGAATCCGAACGATAGTTCTGCTTCGTAACGCACTCATAATCATTGATTGGCACTGAATCACAATCATCGCGCATCCACGTTTCGGTTAATACGAGGTAATCTGATCTTGGTATGACAGTATCTGTTTGAATATCCTCTGAATGGGCCGACAAACTTTGCACATTGAGGTTTGTCACTATTGTTTGTTTAGCATTGTCAGCTTCGTTACAGAATTCCACTGCCTCCTTGGTAATAGTTGCAAGTATGTGTCCGTTGAGTCGCAGATACTCGTTGCGGATATCGCGTGTATTCTGTGAGTCATTCCCTTCACGCCTATGCTTGAAGACAAATGGCTCATCGTTCTCCGTAACGACATACAAGCTGTCTAGATTCGTTACCCGACTCATCGCTACGTACACTAACTGTTGCGGTTGCTTGGCAGAGTATTTATATACGATCTTTTCAAACGTCCCACCCTGCGAATTGTGAATCGTAGTCGCACAAGCGGGCACACAGGGTAACTGTTTTCGTTTTCACTTTACGGTTTTTGTTAGCGTAATGTTCACTACTTTTTTATAAATTGGCACCCATTTTCTAGAAATTGTATTTCCTTTGCTTTGTACGTAAGGTCGACATTTGATTTTAGCACTGGTTCGGGAAACTCAAACCACAAGGCAATTATTTCTTCTTCAAGTCCCGGTCGATCTTTTTTGTGCGATGCTTCCACATTTTCAGAATTATCGCCTTTATTTGATAACTGACGCTCGATATGTTGCAAGACACCAATAGCACCATTTACAAGTCCATCAGCAACATCTATATTGCAAGTAATCATGTACGGATACCCCTTTGCCAATGGAAGCAAGTACGGCAATCCGTCGGTTTCTGCCACAGACATTTTATGAAGTTTACCCCGACACTGCGTGTTCTCTTGTTTACTCGAGTATCCGATGATGATGTCTTGCGCTAGACAATTGTTCGCGTTAATTATGGCGCTTCTGTTGAACGAATCAACTTCGTTATTACTGTAGTACAGCCGAACGACATTCTGTGCGCTTTCCTTGCACCAAAATTCAGTTTTGTGCCTGGACTCGATAAGTGCGATCTTATCGTCACTCAGTTTCAGCCCGTCGCCAATTTTCGTCAATATGGTAGAGAATCTTGCGTCGCTCTGCCGCACGACACGAACCAGCGGAAAGTAACTAATGCTGTGCCACAGAATTGGTCCTCCGAGTTAATTGATCGGTATACTGTAACACGGACTTGCTCGTACCGGCGGCAGCTGTCTGAAATCGCCGCATAAAATCACGTGGAAGCCTCCAAATAGTTTGTCGTATATATCGGCGATCTGTTGCAGTCGATAATTTATTTTCTGAAGAATATCAGAACTCAACATACTGATTTCGTCTACAAACACCACTCTGACGCCTACAAACGTATTTCTGTAAGCCTGTAAATTCTCTGTCGACAAGAGTTTCGTCATGCGCGAAGTGGTTAAACGCAACGCTGAATGCACAGTAGTGCCGCCAAGAGGCACAGCGGCTTTACCTGTACTCGCACAGGCAATGTATGCGTTGTTCATTGAATTATGCTGCTGAGTGTAGCGGTTGTACGTTTCCATTAGAAATTTCAAAGTATACGTCTTTCCACAACCTGCGGGGCCTGTAAAGAAAATTTGTATGGGTTCAGATACACCGTCTCCACAACCGTGTATTCGATGTATAACCTCCAGAACAATCTCTCGTTGCTCCGGATTGGTGGTTCGTATAAGCTCCCAATACTGCTGTTTCGTTATCACGTTGCTGCGCTTCTTTACAATAGATAGCCCCGGATGCGAAACTATTTCGTGAATATCGTCAACATTTTCAGCACCATTCTCTCCGAGCACGCGTTCGACAAATGCCGTTCTTGATTCTGCTTCTTGCACATTTGTACTCTCATCTTCGTTCTGCAAAATCATCATTGCTTCCAATTCTTTCATGACGTTTTCAATGTTCAGGTTCGCCTCGAATAAACTGCGGCGTTCCATGATCAAGTTTTCGTTTTCCTCAAATAATTGCAGAAATTTATTCTGATCGATAATTTCTGTCACTTCGTTGCGAAACTGGACGTAGAAGAGAACCATCTCTCGTTTATAGTCTCTCTGCACTTGACTTAGGAGCAATTAATGTTGGTGGCTCAGTAATTGGCATTTCGTCCATTGATACGATATATTCTTGCTTCTTCGACAGTTCACAATACTCTCTCCTCTTTTATTTTATTCGTTTTGCTACGTCAACCTCTCTCTCGCTAGTCGCGCTCTCGCTCACTGCGGCTCGTGCGTTATCGGTTATCGTTATCGTAACGCTACAAACTTTTTTCCGAATGCCTCCCAAGTGTAGGCATTAATTTTGGTGTTTGAACTTGCCGCTGCGAAACCACTATGAACAGTCAATTTTCTCTTAGCTATATCCGATTTATTTAATGCTGCAAGGCGCCGCCTGTATTCGCGTTGTCTCTGTGTATTTTTTATCTTTACACTTTCAACCTGCACAGCTGTTCTCTGAAGAGTCAATTTTCTGCAAGGCGCTGTCTGTATTCCTGTTGTCTCTCTGCATTTGACTTAAGAGCAATTAAGAGAGTCGCGCTCTCGCTCACTGCGGCTCGTGCGTTATCGTAACGCTACAAACTTTTTTCCGAATGCCTCCCAAGGTATACCGATTTATAAGACGTTGTCACGTCAAAAAATCGTAAAACCTATTTTTGCGATAATAACACGTGTTCGTTACTATAGCGTTGCTTGGTGTTGGAGAGCTTTTACGAGAAGAAGCCCCAGGGCCGCCAGAAGCCATTAAGGCTAAAGAGTTGAGCTTCCGGTTGTATAAATCAAATCATACCGAGGAAAACCGGATACGATTTAAGAGAGCTAGAAATGACTGCAATGCGCATATTCAACGCGCCCAGTTCTTGCATGACCAGCGAGTAAGACAAAAAATAATACACTCTCCCACAGGTAGTAGAAACTTCTGGGCATTCGTGAAAAACATTCAAAACTCGGTCTCTTCATCCATTCCATCGCTTATAGTCGATGACAGACCAGTCACCAGTTCAATAGAGAAGGCAAATCTACTTGCTCCATATTTTGTACCGAACTCAACGCTGCCGGATACCACATCAGTTCCGCCTCAACTTGAGCATAAGTAGCACACTATGACCAGATTCACTTCCGAACACGTACTGTTGCTCGTGTACTCAAGGAGCTACACGCAAACATCCGCTGGTCCGGATGGCATTCCCCCAATTCTTTTGAAGAGAGGTTCTTCTTCACTCGCTAAATCACTGCGGAAACTCTTCCATTTCTCTTATTCTACTGGCCGTTTCCCAAATGGATGGAAGTCAGCGAACATTTAACCAATTCCCAAAAAGGGTGACAAATCATCCCTTTCTTCTTATCGACCCATAGTACTACCTTCTATTCTCTCCAAGGTAATGGAATCTCTTATCAACCGTCAACTTTCGAAATATCTGGAATCAAATGATCTTCTCAATGACCGCCAATATGGCTTTCGTAGCAACCGGTCCACAGGAGATTTGATGGCGTACCTTACCGAAAAGTGACGCCACTCCACACTACTCTACATTTAAGGGTTCTTAGTGTAAAAAAAAAAAATGGTCGGGTTGTTATCTCTCCAGTACGTCGCCTATCGCGATTTTTGATACGCCCGTTCTGAGCGCTGGTTTCGTGCCCGGGAGGAAGAAGGTGGTACAAGTTGCGTCGGCGACGGCCATTAGGTTACTTGGGATTGACCAACGGCGCATTTGTCTGCGTAGAGGCGCACCCCAACTCCTCGGAGTGTGCATAGTTGGTGCAGATGTTCCAGGCGTTGGTCATGACCGCCAATATGGCTTTCGTAGCAACCGGTCCAGAGGAGATTTGATGGCGTACCTTACCGAAAAGTGAAGCCATTCCATTGACGACCTCGGCGAAAGCAAGTTGTCGCATCATCATCATCATCATCGGCACTACAAGCGGGAACCGGTCTTGGCCTTATTTAGCAAGTCCTGAGGCTTGTTAAATTTTCCAAAATTAATTATTTTTTTCCGGGCAAGATCATTAGTCTTGCGCCAGAGGCTCCCCGACGGGGAATCGAACCCCGGTCTCCCGCGTGACAGGCGGGTATACTAAACACTATACTATCGAGGAGCTAGTCGCATCGGATATTTCAAGGGCATTCGACAGAGTTTGGCATCCAGCTCTTTTATCAAAATTACATTTCTATGGAGTGGACAATTCCTTGTTCCAATGGACAAGAGACTATCTTTCTGGCCGTTCAATTCAAGTAGTTCTTGATGGTGTCAAATCTGTCTCCCATCAAATTAATGCAGGTGTTCCCCAGGGTTCGCTACTCTTACCCACTTTCTTCCTCATCTTTATAAATGATCTCTTGTCCATTACCCACAACCCAATCCACTCGTTTGCTGATGATAGCACATTGAATTTCTCATACTCATACGAACATTCCCGACACAAACTCTTCGAACGTCAATACCAATCAGCAGATTATGCCTAATACACTGAATTCCGACCTCAATAAGATATATCAATGGGGATTATCTAACCGAGGAGAATTCAATGCCATAAAAACTCAGTGCTGTCTCCTGCCGTCAAAGGTAAACCCCGAAGAAAATATACTGTTGATGAATGGCACTTGCATCGACGAAGCCAAGGAACTATCAATCTTTGGCACTCGAATTAATTGGACCGGCCACATATTTGAAGCTGCGAATAGTGCAGCCAAATGTATGGGGTTCCTTAAGAGATGCAACAGATACTTCACTCTATCCAACCTGGTCACTATTTACAAGGCGTAAATTCGTCCCAAAATGGACTTTAACTCCCATATTTGGTCAGGCGCATCCGAAACTGCACCACACGTGCCCGAAAGAATGCAAAAACGAACAGTGAAACCTATTGGGGACTCAGCTGGAAGTCGTTTAATTCCGTCATTAGAATACAGGTGCAACGTATCATGCTTATCTCTTTTCTATAGGTGTTACCACGGTCGTTGCTCAACTGAACTTGCTGAATGTTTTCTGCCCGTTCAGCCATTTTCCCACGATACCCGTCAATCCGAGAATGTGCATCAGTTCACATTGAAAGTGATGTTCAGACGCACAAATAAACATAGAGAATTATTCATTAGTCGAACCACACGAATGTGGAATGTTCTGCCTGTTCATGTGTTTCTTCGTCGTTGTGATGGCCAGGCTTTCAAGGCCAATGTACATCGACTTATTCGCTTCCTCTCCATCCGCTCGCACTGTGCTGTATACACACTACTCTACATTTAAAGGTACTTTAAAATCCCATTTTATGCGCGCGTTAGTGTAAAACAAAATGGTCGAGTTGTTATATCTCCAGTATGTCCCCTATCCCGATTTTTGATACGGCCGTTCTGAGCGCTATTTTCGTGCCTGGGAGGAAGAAGGTGGTACAAATTGCGTCGGCGATGGCCATTAGGTTACCTGGGATTGACCGACGGCGCATTTGTCTGCGTAGAGGCGCAGCCCGACTCCTCGGAGGGTGTTCAGTAGTTGGTGCATATGTTCCAGACGTTGGTCGTGGCCGTCCGGCAAGGCGAGGTTGTCATCAATAATCTTCTTCTGAAGAACAGCTTGTAGAGTTCATGGGTGAGTGAAAACAGCAATGATTACGTCGCCTTCCTCAGACCTAGGGATGTACCCACAAACCCGATGGGACCTAAACGTGTCATGACGCCATCGTGGTAGAAAGGTTTGCTCAAGTCTACCCTCGAGAAGGTCATTTAAAAAATGTTTTTTTTGCTGGTCAATTAAAAATCATTTAATTCGATTTAAGAAGATTTTTTTACATGACTTCTTGAATATGAATCCGTTAGTGGTCCCTTTGAGTCACATAGTATAATGTGTTCGTTTTCTTGGCATCTTCTCTTACATTGGCCAGTCCGATATGGCGGCGGTTTCCTGGCAGATGGCGGCCTTAAATTGGTCAAAGTTCCTTGACTTGTCAATATATAATTTTGATTCTACGTATGGCCAAAGGAAAAATCTGATAGAGTCAATTCAATTGAACCAGTCAAACCCCATTTTTGATCTCAAACGACCAGGAGACACTGTCTTAAAAAACCCGATTGTGGCTTCAGCTGTGAGTGATAGAGTACCGTCTTGTTGAAATCAGAAGTGATCCATACAGATATTTTCCCGAAGAATTGGCATACAAAAATCCGTTGACATAGCTCGAAAACTAACTTAATTCACGGTTGCCATATCAGTTCAAACACCACACCAAGTAGCATCTTTTTGGTCATGAAGACCATAACAATTTGAAAATTTCTAGGTCGTAAAGCTGGGGATTTTATTTGTTGATGGTTTCATTTGGCGTGAAATGCGCCTCATCACTTCACTCGTGATGATTTTTTGCCAAAAATCCTTCCATTTTACGTATAGGGTGGCGCAAAATTAATCATTCAATTTTGTTTTTGACTTACTTTTTTACTAAATAAAAAAAAATAATTTTGAGTCATGGAAATCTTTACTTGGACCTTTACAATTTTTTCTGTTAAGTGGAAATGATGATATCCGTCAAGTGGCTGCCGCCAGTGTTGATACTCACCAAGCCCCGCTCATCAAATTCCGGCAGTGAGAAGTCATTTATCATGGCCCTGTAGAGTTCGCCAGTAACATCGACCGATGGCGTTATAGCGTTTGCGACGATAGTGAAGAACGTGTGATTCGAACTGACGCTATGACGGTTAGAATCACTAAAAATGTAACCAATGCTCAACACATCACGCCACTGCCACGTGTACGAATTCGATTTCTAAACTCAAGTACACTCAATTGATGTGGAATGGTTATGTTATCGCTATGGTATACGGCTCTGATGTATTTTCTTATTCGATTTTCGTTCGGTGTTCTTCACTATTTGCTTGTGTATTGTGTGTGTATCTGTTAGATACGCTACACTACTCCCTCCTCGGTAACTTCGTTACGATCAGCTTGGTGTGCGAACGACGGAGCGAACGAGAGAACGCCGGAGCAGGCGAGTGTGCCTGGTGCTCTATGCGGAAGTCATGATCGTGTGTGAAGTTCTGTTTACTACGGGAAAGTGTGTGCTGTGTGTACAGATCACGTCGTATAGAAGTTAGAATCACCAAAAATTGAACCTAAGCGTAACACATCAGGCAACTCGCCGTGTTTAGAATTCGATTTTAAACTCAAGTATATTTCACCGATGTGAATTGTTTTGTTATCGCTATGGTATACGCCTCTGATGTATTGTCTTATTCGATTTTAGTTCGGTGTTCTTCACTATTTGCTTGTGTATTGTGTGTGTATCTGTTAAAGACGCTACAGCGTCCTTAAAAAAAAATACGGCCCAATCACTCCTCCGGCGTGAACGCCAAACTACACAGTGGCTTTGAGTCGATGTAATGGCTCTTCGTGCATCACACGCGGATTTTCAGTGCCCCAGAAATGAAGATTTTGCTTATTGACGTAACCGCTTAAGTGGAAATGCGCCTCGTCGCTCATGATGATTTCCGACACAAAGTCGTCCTCTTGTCGTTGTCGAGATTAAGGATGGCTTGATAGTAATTCACACGACCTCCTTTGCTTGTCTGTTTGTATTCTGCAGCTGTCTAGTTCACAAATGTCAAATATGATTGACGTACGACGCCATTTGCAAAAATTATAACATCTTCCGATAGGGTGATTAATTTTGCGCCATGCTGTACATTTTTATTTTGTTCTTTTTCGTATATTTATCTTACTTCATCATAATCATCGGCACTACAACCGGGATTCGGTCTTGGCCTTATTTAGCATGCCCCGAGGCTTGTTAAATTTTCCATAATAATTTGTTTTTCCAGGCAAGGTTATTAGCCTTGCGCCATATTTATCTTACTTGCTAGACAAAAAATACTTAAATTATAGCTTACTTAAATTATATTCTAACTTACTGGTCGCTGCGGACACTCTACGCTAAACTTCGGGTGACTTATTGATGTATTATTGCCTTTCGGCTTTGTCTGCCAAAAATCCTCCTCGGCTTCAGCTGTTTGGGAGACGAAATTCGGATATGCCAAGCAACGAGCCTTACCGTCTGACAACATTTGTTGGTTTAATTGAATTTTATGCAGAACTGCCTGCATACGAATTATGCACTGTAGAGTGTTTCGTCTGTTATTCTACTACATGAAATGACGTCGAGATGATTGTAGTCTCAATACTGGCCTGTACGGCTTCGATATTCGCATGGGATCGGTTCAGTCGAAGTATATTTGACGTGGGAGTAGTAACAGTATCAGAAGTCAAAAATCGACCGTCAAATGGGTCCTTTGAAGGTGTATTTTCATTTTTTTTCTATGCACGTTGAACTTTTATAATTCAGGAATTATTTTTAATGTTCGATTGGCGTGCCCCACTTCATAGCAAAAATCTCACAAAACTGGCGATTCAAAGGCGCCCTCTACGACAGCTGTCAGACAGAAAATGTCAAAGTTATAGTTTTGTGCGATGCGCTCGCTTAAGTTGGGGCACCTTGAATATGCTTTCTTACTTTGTTTGCAATTAGTTTAATGGTTAAATAATTCTGATTAAAGATAAAATAGTTAAACAACTCCTTCTGACCAGCTTTAATAAATGTTTATACAATTCACATTCGATTCCGCTTCCTGTTCAACTTGAATAGAAATTCATTGCTTGTTTATGGTTACCAACGATTCACGACTTAACAAAGAGAGTAATTTAAAATGAGGTAGCCCAATTTATACGCTTGACGTGTACCCTAACCCTGACATTCAATTGCGAGTTTAGCACGTTTATGTAAACACTATTCCAGACACGACCTGGGAGTGACATTGAAAACGATAGGCAACGAGTACTTTCGCATCAGCTCTAGGTGTGCGCTTGATTTCCAAAAGTGCATAAATCCATGTAAATAAACTCAGATGTGTCGGGAACGCCTTTAAATATGCTGCTCTTAACGACTACAAAAGAGACTATTCAATTGTGGCTTTTCCGAATGCGCCGTTTACCTAACGCCCTTTTTCTGAAGTGTTTTAATGACTCTGTGCAATTGTTGTCGACCCTATTCAAGGTTTTTGATATTCAATATGCACCCCTCGTAGAGATACCGAGAACTCTATGCCTATTCACTTCAGGATTTACTGGTAGGAATTGAATTTCCAATGCATGTACCGTGTGTGGCGCACACGCTACGGGCGAGGATATCGAAACGGATGTCGCACACATGTAAGGGATCAACCGTAGTGATTAGAATTGTCACTTGAAAAATTCGTGAACGTCCGTTTTGGACATGAACCAACTAACAAATTCCAGGTTCAACAACGAAATTTTCTACACATGAGTCTTCTAATCAAGGACTCTGTTAGACTTTGGATACGGTTTCTCATTTTAATTGTTTTTTGCTTCGTTACTCCTTCTTTTTCTCTTCGGTTGCCATATATTATACTTCCTCCGTCAAATGGACGAAGATATTTACTTGACAACCTCCTTTGCTCAACATATGGGATTGAAAAAAGTCTGAAAAGAATATTTTGGTATTTGGTCCTGAATGCTTAGGGATCCATTGAGCTGAACATAAACGCACCACGGCAGGGTGCTCATATATCTTCATGGAATTACTCGACATGCATGGTTTTGATTAGACCATGAGAGGGAAACAAATTGAATGAAGTCATCTGTGGAATACTGAATGAGGGCGTGCTCCTTGATCAATCCTGAGATATTAGTTTCCTTCTGTGCGGTATGGCGTTAGTTTTACTTTCTCTTCTCCTCTTCTATTCAACGTTCTGCATCATGATTAGATTGAAATTTATTCGAGAACTTATGGGCAATTGTGCTGTTATGACTTTATCAAGAATGATTGTGACCGGTAAGTCTTTGATTCTGTATCTGAAAAGCGTGGAACATAAAAGACAAAGTCGGTAATCTTTGCATTTCAAAGGAACGGAAGGAAGTAGGTTTTGTAGGGTTGAATTGATGATCGAAGAGCGAGTGATAAAATGAAGAAGGTATGAGGAGTTTCGATTGGGATTACTGTTTGCAGTTCATTGGTATCATAAGCTTAAATCCATTATAATTAAATCCTTGACACTGTGGTGTAGAGTCTTTTCTATTCAGATGACATTGTGGCTGGTGTGGGCAACAATCGCACTGAAGCATCGTGGAATGTATTGAGGAAAAGATAGGAAAAACAGCTTCTATTGTAAGTATAGGTCATTAAGTTAACCGTTACGTTTTATGATTTAAAAAGTTAGGAATCGTTGATAAGGTGTTGTTAGTCTTTCCTCATTCTGCTGGTCTTCCGCTTGAATTAATTGCTCTTTTCCACGGTTTCATTCGGGGATATACGGTGCTTTGTTGGCTTTCTTTTTTCAAGGTGCCAATGGATGTGGTAATACGTTTAGTGATTTGAACGGACGTAAGCACTAATCCACACTATTCCCCGGTTTCAAGTCCAGGTGTATATTAGCACCACTTTTCCTTATTTTTCCCTCGCTTTGACATTTAAATCCACTGTGCGTGTTTCGCATAAGAAAAAACCAATATGCGTTTCCTTACTGATAATTAATCACTTGAGGCCCTACTTCAGTGAATTCAAGGATATCAGTTTGTATATTTCAAGCACAAAATTTGGCATCTAGCCCCATTACCGACATTGGAACAGTGTTGATTCAACAGATTGGAGATTTAAACCGTCTTGCGAAGTAGTGAAGAATATGATTCAAACCTGTGGCGGTTCCGCCAAACCCCACAGCCCACTTATCTGAAAAACCCCCATGACTACATCCTAATCGGCATAAGTTTTCCCTAATGCAAGCGCATTAGCACATTAAGTGCTTTACGCATCTAGGTTATCAAATTTATAATCTAAAATTCCCTGTAAAAGAACACTTACCTTTCATGCATCCCTTCGCATACAATTCCCTGTAAGATTTCTTTTCTACCTTTTAAGGAATCCCAAAACCTATTCGGTATCTTCGGTTGTCAGGCAAATTCCAACCTTTCCACACCTGCACCGCAATCTCCCCGCAGCAAAAACATTTCCTTCCCAAGGATAATTAATGCTTTCAATGCATTACTTGGAAATGCCTGCAAAGAATTTTTCCTACAAGGGCATTCATACATGTATCAATGCGTTCTCTGTATAAGCGACCAAAAACCGAATTTCCAATTAGTGTAGATTTTCACACTAGAGTTCGACACTTGCGTCGCCATAGATACCATGTATCATTGACATAGATGGTATATCCAAACCGTCATTGTATAACCGTCTTATCTGCCTTACAATGACTTGCAACTATCGATACAGCTGCTAGCACTTTACCCAGAATTGCTCCTTTGTTTGAATCAAGCATCGACTTCGCGAATAGCTGCCGGATTGAATTTAAAGCATAAACAATGCAAATATAGGATCCGTTTCCCACAAACGAATTTCCCTGCATATACAAATGCAAGCAAGGGATTCGCTTAGTCCACCAACCCATTAACACAATGTCATCGATGCGTCACGTCTATTTGTTTAGCCGCGACGCAGATCTCAAATAAAGATCCAATTAGCATCCAATGAGATTCGGCTTGTTTGCTTAGCCGAACTCGCATCCCATGGATGCACATTTTCCCTTTCTTTGTTTTAGATTCGTTCCCATGGCTTTGACCCATAAAAGATCCAATGTAAACACATACATGTGTACCGCGACGATCTTCTCTATGAGATCTGTTTGGTTACCCCAAAGAGAGACTTTACGTCTCTCTTGGAATAGGAAAATGCACTTTTTAATTAAGAGAACCAGTTTCACTGGCCGAATTTCTTTTGACAACGAATGAATCCACCGACCGCGTCGGTCGCGTCACTCCAGCTGTCCATAGCGCAACGGACACGCGAAATTTCAACCGCGAGTCGAGTTTCCTTGTCGCGTGAGTAAAGTTTTAATATACAAGTCGTCGGTTCATTACAGCGGACGTGTACGCGTGGTTTCAGTGTCTAATTAGATTAATTTACGATTTCAATCTTTCAATTATCCTTCTCAATTTAAAAAATTTTTAATGACGAATATAACAAAATAAATGCATCAAAATACTTGGATACATCTAAACCCATAAAAAGGACATTTCATCATCATCATCGGCACTACAACCGGGAACCGGTCTTGGCCTTATTTAGCAAGTCCTGAGGCTTGTTAAATTTTCCATAATGATTTATTTTGTCTGGGCAAGGTCATTAGTCTTGCGCCAGGGGCTCCCCGACGGGGAAACGAACCCCGGTCTCCCGGGTGACAGGCGGGTGTACTAACCACTATACTATCGAGGAACCCAAAAAGGACATTTACCGTGTGTTTAATTTTCCGGCAGCGGTTCCTGGGTGTTGTTTATTAATGTGTTTTGCTTAATTCTTGTGGACGGTGTGCTTCGAAGAATTTTTCCTTTACTCAAAGTTGTGGACAAACGTGGCGGCGTTCCGCTCTTTTGATCGGTGAACAATTTCTTGGTGGAACATGATGATGGAGGAGGAAGATGAACGGAGTGCCCATGCCTGGCACAATACTTTCTCACCCACAAAGCCACGCTGGGGAAAAATTAGAAGTCAATCAGCATCAGCCTACGGCCGCATCATCAGCCAACATGCTTAACTCGTTGTATAAGCTACAATTCCTTCGTTAATGCTCTGGCATACGCCACTGATGATTTTTTTCCTTTCTAATTTAGTGTTCACTCAACAGTGAATCGGTTCCCACGAAATCGGCTCTTGCCCTATCGAGCACACTCCCCGACGGAGTAGTTACTCCTCTTTTTAACTAAATTTGGCATTTTTTCAACAAACGAACAACTTTATAACCAAACTTAGTACTACACACGCAGCCCAAGGTAAACAAACAGTTTATTCTACAGTCGTTGGCATTACTGTGTATAGAGTCGTACCCTCGAATTTTTTCGGAGTCATAGTGTACATGCGACATCTGGTGGTACTTTTGGTAACCCTACTTGCCTTGGTATGGATACATGGACGCGCAATTCAAAAATATTGATGTAAGATATGCTCCGCTCGAACTACCGCTCGATTTCAATCTTCGACTAAAAAGGTGGGTCTCGTCTTTGTCCTATAACTTAAAAAGAATTGTATTCAAACAAACGGTTTTGGGAATATCATCATCATCATCATTGGCACTACAAGCGGGATCCGGTCTTAGCCTTATTTAGGAAGTCTTTTGGGAGTATATCCTACATATACTTTACTACAAAAGAATGAAAAAAAATAGATTTTGTGGTCGGTCCTGATGAGAACCTCCCCTACACAAAAATACCAAAAACGTTACATACCCTTTATGAGTCTCAGCAGTTTTTCCTTCACGGGAATAAAGAAGTCAAATGTGCTGTGTTTGTTTGACAGTCTAAAGTAACCTAAAAGGTACTATTATGAAATATTCAAAGAACAAAACCATAACAATTAAAGAATTCTCCATGTATAACAACTTCTTTTTGCCGATAGGTTAAAAGTGGCAATGGTAGGATGATGTACTTGAAGCACAATACGGACTGTGTCTGCAATAGTCTACCTTTTGTTAAGAAGTTAAATTTACCGGATTTCTTACTACATAAAATAAATGAATAACTTATATAATACATGGTTAGTAATTCCAATTAGACATTTTTACACTCATTGAATTTCTGCAAAACATTTTTCCGCCCATCCTAGATCCATACAAAGTACTTTTAGCTATAAACTTGGCTGCGGTTGTTAGGGCATACCTTATATTACCGTATGTGACATCATGAGGTTATCTCATCTGTTTAATGAGTGACTTATCCATGTTCCAGTCATACCGGTGTTAGTCCGGAAATGAGTAAACATTTCCTGTTCCAAGGTTGATCTGCACGTTCACCTACTCACCTACAAGGGTGTCTCTTCAAAATGTACGCCTTCGGACGCGACGTGGGCAGCTTCAGTTTGTTCACGTAAATCTGTATAGATTGGTCGTGCTTCCAAAAGCAGTCCCTTCCTTCACACGCCACATTTTTATGTAAAAGGAACTTTTTCAGTATTCGTTAACAATCTACGACTTGTTTTGTATGCTAATCTCTGGCGTCTTGCCCATACGTACGTCCATGATCAGCCATTTCTGTCGATCGCAGTATTCTCTATAAAGTATTCAATACTTTATTATTATTTTTTTTTTTGGCACAATGTCGCCAAACGCCGAGTGAGTAATCATGAGACGTTTGTCCGAAAATAGTTTGAGAGAATGATCGCCAGCCTGACACTGAACTGTCGGTCTACATTGGGAGCCGGCAGGTTCTGCGTAATGTTGAAGCGGCCAATAGTCGGGCGCGTCTGTTGATTCATCCTTTCTGGTTCTTCGAGAGTTAGAAAGGGTGTCAACGTGTAATCATTGGCCGAGTGCCAATTTAAAAATAATTTATCTTGTGTGAAATTTGCTTGCGTGCTTTCGTCGGTCTACTCGATGGTGGTGAGCAGCCAATTCTGCCCCGAGCCGAAGAGGGTAGTGCCGAGTGCTGATGAGTCAATAATTGAACGTATTGTTCGGACAGTTTTATCAGTTCTTACTGACATCTCATCTGATCAATGAAGTGCATAATCTATAAATTAATTCTGCAGATGGCTCCGATAAGGTATTGCTAAGACTGTGTCATGTTGGTTGGGGATGACAAGGGTAATTCGAACCGACATTCTGTTAATCACCACACTGGACTGTTGTTGAGTTATGAACGGGAATCGCTGGTAACCCTTAATTGAGAGACCAGTGTCAGTACGTTCAGCTTGGAACATTGTGGCGTATGTGTCCAATTTGTAACCAGACGCGATGCCAAATTTGAAACACTGTATTTAATTGATAAGTGCTTGACCGTAAAGAGGTAATTTGATGTCACAACTGGTATTAGACTGACTGGAGGAGTGAGGTGCAGGAGTTGTGACTGATGGGCAGAACCCAAATTTTGGAATCCAACGGCGTGGTGCTGAATAAATGAATGAAGGCATATATTGGATCTTTGGTTTGATAATTTCATTGATGAGGGAATTCACATTTAACTGGCTTGATGCCATTTATTATTATAGTCGATGATTTTGTCTCTTTCTGAAATTGGAATTTCAATGGATAATCAACTGTGCAGCTAGTCCGGCTGTAAAAGCAAACGTGGTGGTGGAGATGAATTAAGTCGTCTTATCAATAAGGCCATGAACTTCCAAATGTCAATGGACTGAGAATATGCTGATTAAGATTCCCTATTAGACCTTAACAGATACTAAATTCAGTAATTTCCCTTAAATCTGCGTTGAATTGTAAAGTTTTGCAGTCTACATTTGTTTTGTTATATCTCGTAAACACACAGTGGATTTGAAAAAACCTATAAATGGTTACGCACATTGCGGTGAGGAGAGTAGAAAGGAGATACAAAAAGATGGTACTAAAGTACAACGATCTATAAGGATTGTAAGTCAGTAAGTAAGTAAGTTAGTAAGTAAGTAAGTAAAGAAGTAAGTAAGTAAATATGTGGGTGAAGTTGTTGTACCAGACACGGGCACTTGGTTCACGTACACCGCCCAACGATGTTCCGACGAAAATCGTTAAGAAGAAATGAAAACGCACTGGGGTTGTTTTGTTTATTGTTAATGTGTTTTTTTTTTAACTTCTTTTTTTTCTTTTACTTATTAATAGTGCACATTCAATATTAAGTTCAGCTATCTGGATGTTTAAAACCGTCTATCCATTTTCGTTAAATTATGCAACAGTTCACCGGATCACTTTCCTTCGGGACATTATTTATCAATTAAAATGACAAAAATCGACTCCCTTATAATTTCTTTTTAAATCATTTTACACTTCCGCAGCAGACAACAAACAAAAAAAACTTGCTTCAGCAGCACAGCACTCCGGGTTGCGTAAACGCGACTTATCTCCTTGTGGTGGTGAAATTTTACTTTTTCGCACTGATCGCACGTGTGTGTGCCTCGTTTGAGGAATGAAATCTGACTCTTGGTACGGCGTCCGACTGCGGTGGTGATTGAAATTCGACTGTCGCAATCAGGGATGAAAATTGACTTTTGGAACAAGCACGATCAACCAATCATAATCGCGCCCTCCTCTGCATTCTTTCACTTCCCAGCCCATCGAGGTGCATAAACACTTGTGCATTCATTCGACAGTCGATGGACATAGAGTGAATGAGGAAATCAAAAGGAGAGCACGATGATCTCGGGGTTGCTTTGAACTTTAGCGTGCATGCGGAACGCTACATGGGGTGATGACCGAGTGACCCTGTAGCGTCTCTAACATATACATACACAATACACAAGCAAATAGTGAAGAACACCGAACGAAAATCGAATAAAAAATGCATCAGAGCCGTATACCATAGCAATAACATAACAATTCACATCAGTGGAATATACTTGAGTTTAAAAATCGAATTCTAAGAACGCCAGTAGCCTGATGTGTTACGCATTGGTTAAATTTTTGGTGATTCTAACTGTCATAGCATCAGTTCGAATCACACGTTCTTCACTATCATTCCAAATGCTATTATTGGTGACATACCGACGTGATCTGTACACACAGCACACACTTTCCCATAGTAAATCGAACTTCACGACACGATCACGACTTCCGCATAGAGCACCAGACACAGTTGCCCGCTCCGACGTTCTCCCGTTCGTTCCGTCGTTCGCACACGAAGATGATCGTAACAAAGTTACTGAGGAGGGAGTAGTGTGGCGTCGCTAACAGATACACACACAATACACAAGCAAATAGTGAAGAACACCGAACGAAAATCGAATAAGAAAATACATCAGAGCCGTATACCATAGCGATAACATAACAATTCACATCAGTGGAATATACTTGCGTTTAAAAATCCCCAGCGAATAGGGTGTCTGGGGGAAGTCGAAGGACGCCGCTGGTGCTTGGGAAATAATGAGCGTGAGAACCAATCTCGAAGACGCTGAATTTTCTCCAGTGGTTTTGCTATGATGCAACCGCGTCGTTTGGTTAGACTTGGTTGTTGCTAACCAATATGACATTGAGGTTTCCGGTGGAAATCTCATGGGGTTAATGCAATAGTGTTGCCGTATGACAAGAAAGGGCTGAATGCAATTGTGCATTAACTGCATAGATTAATGACCTCCGACCATGCTTCTTTTTGGGATCTATCTTTTTTTCAGGTGAATTAGCTGGTGGGAGGAATTGGGGTTGAGGTGGTGCGTTGTTAGCAGGCGAAATTGGCTTGGAATTTTGGGTTAGTTCTCCATGTAATGGTGAGAGCCCCCACAAATAAGTAAGTAAGTAAGTTAAGTTCTTATAACATCCAAGAGGCTTTAATATCGAAATTTGCTTTTTTTGTGTACATTAACGCCCGCACAAAAACGAAGTATCCTTAAATGTCAGAGCACATTCCGATCTTGTTTTTAGTAAGCATCATTATTCAGTCACCTCATTAGTAAGCATTATTACTCACTACACAGTTGCGGGAAAACGTGAGTGTGAACGCGAAATCTGGGTAAGATTGGTGCCGTGTTTACTCTCGTGTGGTCGATTCTAGAACTAATCTGACAAATTTTGCATCGGTGCATAATCGTGGACGAAACATGAATGCACTACTAAACTCTAGAGACAAATAATAAAAACCGTAGGATTTTGAAAACAAACGAAGCGATGAAAATCGGTCTTTCCATTTTGCAATATTTTTTAATTCCATTATACAAGGTGGCGCAAAATTAATCATCCAATTTTGTTTTTGAATTACTTTTTTACTAAATAAAAAAAAATAGTTTTGAGTGATGGAAATCTTTATTTGGATCTTTACAATTTTTTCCGTTAAGTGGAAAAGATGATATCCCTCAAGTGGCTGCCGCCAGTGTTGATACATATTTGTACTCGTTTTATGGCATTTTCCATGACTTCCCACAAGATTTCTGGTGATAACTGTTCGCATTCCTGTCGAATATTCTCCTTAAGGGCTGCGTTTGTCTGAGGCTTGTTGTCATAAGCCCAAAACTTCTAGTAGCCCCAAAGAAAGAAATCTGGGATGGTTAAATCGGGCGATCGTACTAGCCATGCCAAATCGCCAAAACGGGAAATTACGCGACCAGGAAACGCTTCCTTCACAATATCCATTGTGGCTCGTGCTGTGTGTGCGGTTGCACTGTCTTGTTGAAACCACATGCCTCTTGTCGTCAAAGGTGAACCCCAAAGTAAATATACTGTCTATGAACGGCACTTGCATCGACGAAGCCAAGGAATTATCAATCCTCGGCACTCGAATTAATTCGACTCTTAATTGGAATAACCACATATTTGAAGCTGCGAAAAGTGCAACTAAATGTATGGGGTTCCTTAAGAGACGCAAAAGATATTTCACTCCATCCAATCTGGCCACTATTTACAAGGCGTATATTCGTCCAAAAATGGAGTTCAACTCCCATATTTGGTCAGGCGCATCCAAAACTGCAATACACGTGCTCGACAGGATGCACAAACGAGCAGTAAAACTTATTGGAGACCCAGCTGTAAGTCGATCAATTCCGTCGTTAAAACACAGGCGCAACGTATCATGCCTATCTCTTTTCTATAGGTATTACTATGGTCGTTGTTCAACTGAACTTTCTGAATGTGTTCCGCCCCTTCAGACATTTTCACGCGATACCCGTCAATCTGTGAATATGCATCAGTTCGCGTTGAAAGTGGACTTTAGACGCACAAATAAATATAGAGAGTCATTCTTTAGCCAACCACACGAATGTGGAATGTTCTGCCTGATCATGTGTTTCCTGGCTGTTCTGATGTCCAGACATTCAAGACCAATATACATCGACACCTCTTTTCCATATCCACTTTCTCTCAATCCGCTCACACTGTGCTCTGACATTTAACGGTACTTCAAAATCTCCTTTTGAGCGCGCGTTAGTATAAAAAAAAAAAAACTTTCACGTGCCGTCGACTGGACACAGATCTGAAATTATCGTCCTAGGCGATTTTAACGTAGGCAATTCCCGCTGGTTAGTGCAATCTAACAGAACGGACAAGGCTGGGAGGCAGGCGGAGATGTTCGCTGTTAGCCACAACTTGACTCAACTTGTGGAGGAACCTACGCGAGTGGCGGATGCCTGAGGTGATTACGTGAACACCCTGGATCTGTTTTTGATATCCGAACCGGCTATTTATACCGTGGAGGTTTCTGCGCCACTGGAAAACTCAGATCACTGCTTGGTATCTGTCGCGCAAGCACTTGCATATCAAGCGAATAACCGACCTACGCAGCTTCTTCATGTATGGATGTATGGGGTTGCTGACTGGGACGATTTGCGAGATTTCTTCGCATCCTCTCCGTGGTCGGAGGTGTGCTTCGGAGTCCGATGTTCACGCCTGCGCGGAGTCGGTCACGGAGATTATTCTTCTCGGAATGGAGATTTACATTCCGCATTCAATCAAATGAAGTTCATCTGATAAACCTTGGGTTGATAAAAAATGTGAGTGGATTACAGGGGCAACAAATAAATCTTTTATTCAATGGCGCTCCAATCCCACCGAGGTTAACAGAACGAATTTTGTTAGAATCAGAAACGCGTGCAACCAGGCGATTGATACCGCGACAAGGCCTACAACGGTAGGGTGACCAATAAACTCCTTCAGTGTCCGACTGGTTCGCGCTCCTTCTGGTCAGGGCTGACAGCGGTAACTTCGCTTCCCCCCTCTCCCCCCGTTGACGACGGAAAGCGGGACGTTAGTCACAAATTCAAAAGATAAAGTTAATGAGTTCACGAATTTATTGTTGACGTGAGGCATCGCGCGGGTACTGTGTTATGATAATTTAACAATTTAATTTAAATAATATAGTATATATATTACTATATTATTTAAATTAAATTGTTAAATTATCATAACATAATTAATTGTTAAATTATCATAACATAAAATTAAATATATTTAAATGGTAAGTGAATTAACTTACTTGGTCTTGATTGTGGTCGACCGTGGAGCGGTCGCTGTAGCTGCTGGTGGCTTATGCAAATTAGCTACTTGACGATTTGTCTTCCCTTTACAGGCAGAGAGGCGAAATTTGCCAAAGGGAAGTAGTGGGTGTTAGACGAGGACTTGGGCGCGAGGTCCGTAACAACTGTCCAACGCATTCTACGTGGACTAGACTATAGGAAGGTAACCGGCCCGAATGGAATACCAGCAATAGTCCTTAAGAACTGTGCTCCAGAACTATCGCCGGTTCTTAGCAGATTCATTCGCTTGTCTTATGCATGGAGGACATTCCTTACCTATTGGAAAATCGCTCTAGTTCAGCCAATCCCAAAGAGGGGAAAAAAAGTGTCTCCGACCGATAGCATTGGTGTCTAAGTTATCTAAGGTGATGGAAAAGGTCATCAATGCCGAGTTAATTAAGTATTTGGAGTGCAACGGACTTCTGAATGATCGTCAATACGGATTCCGTGGCAGGTGGTCCACGGGAGACCTTTTGACCCTTATAACCGATATATGGAAATCTGAGATTGAGGGGCATGGTGAGTCAAGAGCGACCGCATTGGATATTTCCAAGACTTTTGATCGCGTAAGGCACGGGGCATTACAGAGCTAACTTCGTTCATATGGACTTCCGTCGATGTCGAGACTACAGTCGCTATCACATCGATGCCGCGTAGCCGACCTCTGTCTGTTTTACAGATATTGTAGCGGATACTGTTTTTCGGAGATTCGTAGCATTGTTCCGCGCAATTCGGATTATATGCGCTCTACAAGACAATCCGATGGATCATACCAATTTGTGGTTCATCTCCCGACGGCGCGAATATCCCTGCAGCAGAACACGTTCCGTTAAAGAGCGGGAAGTGTTCCCGGAGCATTACAACCTGCAACTATTCAAAAAGAACTTCAACAGTCATTTGGTGGTATATCGGGGCGCCCACTTGGCGGTATAGGTTCGTTTCTCCCGAGAGAAGTGTAAAAAAAAAGCCTTTAGTCCGCCATTCGTCAATTTATTGCCATAACTCAGCTGTTGTATGTATATTCGAGAAAACTAACGTAAACATGTCGTGCACAAATATCAATCAAAATTGACAATGCCTAAGCAAAGCGACTACATGGTGATTTTATTGACTATGTTTTTGGACCGAATGACACTCGATTTTTAGTCTCCCTTTACGACAAGTAGGGCCAACTGAGGCTATATTCTAACACCGTACCATAACTGTCAGAGAATTGAGTGTTTTATTGCTCACCCTATTTGGTGGCCTACGTGCAATGCTGTTTTTGAAGTGACTTACCTTACCTAAGTGTAGGAAGTAAATTTCACCTTTGGACGAATATACTTTTAATTTTCTGTACATACTTGTCTCTCTTTAATTTTTTTTAAGTTTCATGTTTTTTCCTATAAATTAAAGTCTTTTATTTAAATACAGAGTATGATACCTTTATTAAGAAAGAATAGTAAATATTTGAACAATATAAATCCCTTTCCACATAATAACAGGTCGCCTGAAAAGTTCGTAGGCTAACATAGTAAAACACATTTTTTTGGTAAAATTCGATTTTATTATTCAACATACTTCCCTTCGAGGGCGATACAACGATTATAGCGGTCATGCAATATTTCGATACCATTTTTATAGTACGATTTCTCTTTAGCCTCAAATAGCCTCAAAATAGGCCTGCAGTCCACTCGGCTGACAGTCGTTCGGTTTCCAGAATGTAGTGATGAAGCCATCTTTCATCCATTGTCACATATCGACGGAAAATTCGTTATTAATACGACTGAATATCGTGAAACATTGCTCCGAGTCAATGACACGTTGAAAGTTTGTTCGATTGTGAGCTCGCGCGGCAACCACTCTGCACACAGCTTTCGCATGTCCAAATATTCATGCACGATATGTCCAACACCCCCTTTTGATATCTTCAGAGTCTTAGATATTTCGATCAATTTCAATTTACGGTCCTTCACAATTATTTTCTGAACTATTTTTATGTCCGTAATCTGACGAGCCAATTGCCCGACAGCTGTCAAAATTTATACACGTGTCGTTTTAAGGTTATGTGGTGGTTCCGCCAAACCCCACGGTTCACTTACCTAAAAAACCCCTATAACTCCCATCCAATCATATAATTTCGCTAATGCAATCGCATAAGCACCTTAAATGCTTTACACATCTAGGATTATCTAAGATATAATCTAAAAAGTCCCTGTAAAAGAAAACTTACCTTCATGCATCTCTTCGCATATAATTTCCTCTAAGATTTCTGCTCTACCTTTTCAGGTACTTTCGGTTCCCAGGCAAATTTCAATTTCCCACACCTGCACCGCAATCTCCACCGCATACCTGAAACTTTTCCCTTTACAAGGACATTTAATGCTTTCACCGCGCTAGATAAAATTCCTAAAAATAGTTCCTTAATGTGCACATGCACCATAAACACAAAACATTCGGCACCCATTGTTATCAATTGAAATGCAACGACGGACGGTTTGTTTTTACAGCTGCACCAAGCCGCCCAGCGATTCGTTGTTCAATAGACAAACAATCATCAATTTCGTACGTCGCCACAAATTAATTTCCCTGCATATACAAATGCAGGCAAGGGATTCGTTTCTGCCACCAAGCCCATTAGCACCTTTTTTCCCAACGTCTACTATAGCGACGATACACAGCGTAAACATGACCCTCATTACCGGACGAAGCATTTGGTTGCTTCTTTCTTTGTCTTTGCTGCCTGTCTGCGTCGTTGTTACATTGCCTTCGAGCACGTGTAGAGAACATCAGATTTGAACGATGGCACACATTCCGCCATGATCTTCATTACAGGATCTGGTTTCCTCTTCCACCAAGAGAGACTTTACGTTTCTCTGGTGGTAAGTAAAAACGATATCCTTAGTGGAGAGGATATCTACCACCACACCACAAACTCACCCCATAAGCGAATCATCGCTGCACGAGATGATTATCGCTGAGTCCTTTACCATCCGCCGACCCCCACGGTCGTTGCCGACTTCCGCTCTCCGGTACGCACGGAGACGCGAAAATCACCGAGTCGCGTGCGTGTAATAATTTTGAAACAAAAAAGAACAATAAAATAAGTAAAACTCATGTGCCTCATAGACATAACATGTCCCACGTACAGTGTAGTGTTTGCAACCGCCGTGTCTAATATTATATTCGCTGCAGTCTTCGAAGATTGTTTTTTATTGATTTCACATTGTAACTTTCACGCAGTGCTACCGTAAAATAAATAAAAATAAACAAAAGAAATCCTGAGTTTTATATTTTCACTTGGTCTGATAGTGTGTTCTGTGACAATTGTTCGGCGCTGGTGTTTCCTTTCCTGCTGCGGTGAATCATCAAGAGTTTGGCGGAACCTTGTTAAACAGTGGAGTGAATGCTGGAGGAAGGAGGGAACCAAGTGCCCATGTTCGGCACCATACTTCTTCCCCACAGTTAGTCTAACTAAAAATCATAGGGGTTTAATTCTAGTAACACCATCTATGTGTCAACCTATAAACTTTTCTGACCTGATAGCTGATTGCATTAAAACTCAAATACATTTTTTCCAATTCAATAATAACCTTAATATTAAACCGGTAAAATCTGTTTTCCACAATTAAATTGCAATGTTGCCAAGTAAATTGTAACAATTACTGCCCGTGAAAAATATTTTAAGATAAAGTGTTTCCTCTTTTTCAAAACAAACGATCTTTGACACACCAAATAATTGTATGTAATGATTTTTATTAAAAATCTTTTACATAATGTTGTTTTTTTATCAATTTAGTAGCTACCGCTAGGATAAGAAGACAAAACCGAGTTTTTTTAAATACTTATGTCCTTTGTTATACCTAATGACTCGGAGCGCACAATTTAGGTTGTCAACACAGGCCAAATATCAAGAATCACTAACAGCCAATTCGACGGTTAAATTGCTCTTTATTAAAGTTTTCTTTATTGTTTGATGCATTTAAATCACTTTCAATGAGGACTGAAGGCCTATGAATGTGCGATAAATTTTAAATCCTTGGATATTTAATGCAAGCTGAGTTCAGTTGACATATGTATTGATTGCTTAATTGCTTTTCATTTTTGGGCACAAATCATATTGTGTTCAATGTCAGTTTTAACCAATTGGACAGTTTTTTAAACACTTCAATTGAATACGTATTGTTCAAGTACACTGAGAGATGCTTTTTAATGGAGATAACCAATTGTGCATTGATTGCGAGGATGGACCTGTGGTTAATGTTTGTGATTTTGTTGTCATATCAATGACGTCTTTGTGTTGTTTTGCATTTAATTGTAGCTAATATGTTGAGGTCGTTGCGACACACTTGCGACAGTGACTATGCAAGTTCAACTGATGAATCTATACTATTGGGATCGTTGGAGATAATTTTACGAATATCTGCTTCATGGTTACGACTCTTTTGCGACTAAGTTCAATTGCCGACTTTATATTATTTTGGTGGTAGGACATACATTTTACTATTAAGTCTTGTAAGATTTTGGAACTTGGAAATAATTCTTCTGAACGTCACGCATTGGCATTTAAAGGCTTCAAAAATCTGTTATGTGCATGTGTATTTAAAAAAAAAACACCATCATATAAGCGAATCGAGGGTAGCATTCCTCCTATCGAAGTATTTAACACCAAAAACCGCCAATTACCAGTAGAGGGAAATATTAGACGGGAGATAAACACTGGCAGTTGTTCTGCAGTCGAAATTCTATGCCTGAACATATATTCTTTCACTCTCAGGCTATAGTAAACTAAAGAAAAGTAAAATGCTTTGAAGACTGTACTTGATGGCCAAAACAGAATTGCATTATTTGAACAGTTGATTTGGCGCCATATAAGACCGGCAGCTCACAAGGGAATGGTTTATGTGGCGAGGTGTACCACACGAGACGGAAAGTAAATTATATACTTTGTTTTTTAAGATACAGTATGTGTTTATTAAGGCTTTTTTTAACGATTCATCGATCGCCTGCTCGATAATGCAATGTGCTATTTTTACTGCCGCCCGAAGATGATGGCGAAGCGAAATCCTATAAATAACGGAAATGAAATAAGAGACAAAACATTTCATATTAAATAAATTATTATACAAAAAATTAAAATATAAATCTCTTGAGTTTATACGAACCAAATATAAACGGTAATTTCTTTTTATACATTTATTGAATAATGTTACACACTAACCGTCGCTGCAGGCTTGATTTTGCCACATTTCCTGTTCTGTGGATTTTCATTTCATTCACCATCCTAATTGTTATAACTCAATTCTTTATAATTCCTACCTGTTATAATTCAATTCTTCTAGCCCTTTAGTCATTAGCCCCTGTATGTTTGGTATCACCTTTATGTTTGTAATCTAGTGCATCCTTGTAACATCCTTTTCAACCGCCATTTTGTTTTTATATATTAATATGTAAATGAGGACATTTCGTTCCTTTTAAAATCAGCTTTTTTTTGAAGCAATTGTGTTGTTGCAAGTCTCTTGTTATTTTATACTTCATATCGTGCGGTTGCTCCATTTGTAATCTTGTCGTTCAGAGCACAAACGCAGTTTTCAAAAGTATTATATCGTTTCGGTCTCATCCTAGACAATAAAAAGGATAATTATAACGTTTCGGTCTCATCATAGACAAATAAAAGTGATAATTATATATAGAACATTTGTCGTGTATTATTTATTTGGTCTTCGTTCTATTTCGCTCAGAATTGAGTTGGCACGGTAAACGAATCGTGCTCATTTTATGGTCCTTCGAGCCGGATACTAACTATACTATCAACTTTTTTCAATACGGTCTCCTACTTGATCTACAAACTTTTGTCACCGATTTGGAAGCTTTAAAATCTCTTGTTCGTAGAAAGATTTAGGACGAGTTGTTAGGCAATTGCGCACGTGCTCCTCGACTTCTTTATTACTTTCGACTTTTTTTTGGAAGCTTTAAAATCCCTTGTTCGTAGAAACATTTAGGTCGGGTTGTTGGCCAATAGCGCACGTGTTCCTCGACTGCTTCATTATTTCCGAATTTGTTTCCTCCAAGTGATTCCTTCAAGGCTACGAACAAAAAATAGTCACAGGGAGACAAGTTTGGACTATGAGGAGGATGTTCGAGGGTTTCTCAGCCCATTTTTACCAATGTATCCCTTGTCAAGGACGCGGTGTGAGACCTGGCGTTGTTATGAAGAAGGATGACATCTCGTAGGGGCATACTTCGTCTTTTGTTCCGATACTCACTTCTGATGAGATTTCTTTAACAGTTAAGCGGCGATCACTTTCAATAAGCTCTCGAATGGCACGGATATTGTCATCTGTACGACTTGTTCTTGGGCGTCGATCATGACTTCAGTTTTCAAAACGTTTTCGTCCACTTTTAAATTCTCTGACCCACGTATACACACGATTCTGAGACAGTATATCATCACCTAACTGTGGCTTCAATCGAGTAAAAATTTCCGAGGGTTTAACCCCTTCATTTATTAAAAATTGTATACTAATTCGTTGCGCAACACACGTCTGTACCTCTTGCTGGCTCATGACTGTACTGATTATAAAGGCGAGCGCGTCCGCTAGCCAAGCCGGTTTCCTTGCTCTTTATAAACAGCCGCGCACAACATTATCTATTGTATTGTAGCTCGCAACTTGCTGGAAAGTAAAAAAAGTAAAATTACCGTTTGTATTTAAATCGCCCTTTTTTATTTTTTTTTATTTATTTATTTATTTATTTTTTTTTTTTTTTTTTGGTTTCGGTAGAGAGATGGTAATCTTCAAAAGATACCTCTAGAGTGATCCAGAGGCATACCGAATTTTTATTGACTAAAACCACCTCCCACCAGCACATATTCCCGTTGATCCCCGTGTAACTTTCTTTTAGATATTCCATCGCCGGGCGGGACGGAGTTTACCTGTTACTCCGCTCATCGCGTCGCGACTGCTGCATCATGTCATATAGAATATCATTGCTACAGACTATGCTTGCAAGCTAACGTTGGCCAAACTGTCAGGGTAGTGGACCACGAATTTGAAGTAATGCAACCTTTTAACTGGCTCAATAGTATCAATAGATAACAATATGGAAGAAGAAATTCGTGAACGGCTAGTCAAATCCAACAAAGCCTACTATGGTCTATCAAGGCTCTTTAAATCCCGAAATGTATCCAGAACATCCAAGCTACTACTGTACAAGACCATGGTCTTACCAGTACTGATGTATGGATCTGAGACTTGGGTGCTGAATAAAAGGGACTCTAAGCTCTTAGCCGCCTTCGAGAGGAAGGTCTTAAGGAGAATTGTTGGACCCGTATGTGAGTGAGGACGATTCCGGAGACGCTACAACGCGATCTACCTTGAAGCTAATGTTGTAATAAAAATCAAACACGGTAGACTCCGGTGGGTGGGACGCCTAGCCCGAATGAGCGAAGAGAAGCCTGCCCGGAAAGTCCTTTGTGGGAGGATGTATGGAGGGAGACAGTGTGGCAGACCTTGTCTGCGATGGAAAGATGGTGTTGACCAGGACGCCCAGAGCCTGGGAGTGTCAAACCGGATGACATCGGCTTGAAATCGGGACCAGTGGAGAGATTTGTTAAATAAGGCCAAGACCGGATCCCCGTTATAGTGCTGATGATGATGATGATGATGATGCTTGTTTGGAACTTACCATGTATTCTATTACTCCTGTCGGAGTAACTTTCCATCTCATATCATCATCATCATCAGTACTACAACCGGGAACCGGTCTTGGCCTTATTTAGCAAGTTCTGAGGCTTTAATGGTATCTTCGGATACCTTTCGGAATGCACAGCATACTCTGAATGATGCTAGGCTATGTGCTGAGTTCACCCCCTCATGTATGATTTATACTGTGCGGCTCCTGTCCATATATGAGCTACATACATTATAATGGAGGTGTTGACATTGGTTATCAGTTTCTTTATGTGTGGCCGGGGTCCACAAACATTGGGTAGCCAAAACTTTGCATACTTTACCGTTTATTTTCACTTGTGTAAGGTCAACCTGTTGTCGAGTATAACACCAAGATATTTAATATAGGGACTGGATCTGATTGTTTGTCCTTCTATTTCCAAATCAATGTGTTCAGCTTTCTTACGGCTGCTTATGAAAACTGCCTCCGTCTTATGTCCGGCTAGTTTTAGTCCGGTCATATCTAGCTTGCATTTACCATCATACATGATAATCCATTATTATTATCACCATCATCCATGATACCATGGACCTAATACAGACCCCTGGGGTACACCCGCTATTATTTTATATTCTCGTGGTCCCTCATCGGTGTCATAGAGCAGTCTTCTATCCGAGAGGTAGTTTGCTAGTATATGTATAGCGTTTGAAATAATAGTGAAGAAGAACGTGTAATACGAACTGACGCTATGACAGTTTGAATCACCAAACATTTTTACCTAAGCGTTACCCATCAGGCTACTGGCCGATTTTAGAATTTGATTTTTAAACTCGACTATACTCCACTGATGTGAATTGTTATGTTATCGCTAAGGTATACGGCTCTGATGTATTTTCTTATTCGATTTTTCGTTCGGTGCTCCTCACTATTTTGCTTGTGAATTGTGTGTGTATCTGTTAGAGTCGCCACATATGCACCAAGTAGGGTGAGACTTGTAAATTCCCCAACGCTTCTAGAATCCGATTCCAATTCACCGAGTTAAATGCATTTTTAACGTCGTCTCTAGTCATCGTGCTCCAGCTATCGCATTGCGAGCGATGTCGTACACCACAGACAGTGCCTCGCATCTTCAATAATTTGACTACCAATTATTATTATGATCCGAGTGTCCGACTTTTGAAAAATTTTGACGATCACTGCAAGAGGCTGTCCAATTCTTGACGTCCTACCCGTTTTCTTTTCTCTTATGGATTCTGTTTGTTCCTACGCTGACTTACATCTCAGAAACAGCAACCCCTTTGTGGTAATTATGTTGCTTGAATTAAGCTAATAAATGGGGTGATAGCCCCGCTAATCTTGCCTTTCCTAGGAGAAATAAAAACAAAAAAGGACATCGTCCGTTCTGACTACGACATGTTTCGATCAATGCAGAATGCCCTTACCAGAATACGATCTCTTCGGTTGGCCTTATTTGTTCATGGCAGGGCAGCATTCGGACAGGGAACAATGGGGCAGCCGAGTCGATGCGGTCATGAACTTCCGGGTTCCTATAGGCCAATAAATAATAATAATAACAATAAATTGTGAAGAGTCAGTAAGTTAATATAAGAAAAATAAATGTAAATTGGGGTTAGCATTTCATCATCATCGGCACTACAACCGGGATCCGGTCTTGGCCTTATTTAGCAAGTCTCTCCGCCGCTATCCGGTCCATATCCGAGACTTGTTAAATTGTCCATAATAATTTGTCTTTTCGGGCAAGTTTATTAGCTTTGCGCCAAAGGGGTTAGCATTTAGTCTTACGTAAAATCTCTAAATTTCTGTGTATAATAAATGCGTATTGTAAACTAAAAAAAAAAAGCTCACGTTTATGTTGCAATTTTAATGCGAACATATTTTCTTGTGATCTAAAACTAACTTCTCGTCTTCTTAATTTTTCTGGTATTCTTGGTATACCTTCCGGTCGCCTTTATCTACATGCGTTCCTTGCACAGAAGTGCAGGTTTTGAACTCAAATAATTGTTCATCCTATTCTAAATAAGGTTGTGACACTGCAACTATAATATTTCCACTTTTGTCCAATTCAAATAAAAATCAAAAAATCTGGAAAATAAATAAATTATATTATTACTTACGTGACTCAAAAGCCTGCTACAATAACTCCTACTAATGACTTCTTAAAAAGGCCTGCTTACTGTCGATTATAGTCGGCACTCGTACTTTTTATTATTATTATTTACTGGCCTGTAGGAACCCGGAAGTTCATGACCTCACCGACTCGGCTCCGCCATTGTTCTCTGTCCTGTGCGCTCTTCTTCCACGTTCGATCATCCGATCCGATCTCCTCGAGGTCCAATCTAACATTCTCCTCCCATCTCCGTCGCGGCCGTCCTGTCGGTCTCTTTCCCGTTAGTTTACTGTCCAGAATTCTATGCACGGTCCTATCATCGCCCATTCACGCTACGTGTCCGGCCCATCTTAATCTTCGCGACTTGATCACTCTCACTATTGTAGGTTTGCGGTATAGCTCTTCCAATCCGTGGTTGTGGAGTTTCCTCCATTGTCCTGACTCCTCGTCATATTTACCGCCAAATATACCCCTCAAAACTTTATTCTCGAATACGCGGAATTTGTTCTCTTCCCGTTTTGTGAGAGCCCATGTTTCGCATCCGTATAGAGCAATCGGCATAATTATGGTTCTATAGACACGGAGCTTTATATTACGTGATAGCAGTTTGGATTTTAATAGGTTACTGGCTGCATGCCAACTAGCTTTGCCGGAATGTAGTCTTTTGTTAATTTCCTTTGACGTTTCGTTTCTGGTCGTCAGTATCGTTCCCAGATATTTAAATTCTTTGACATTTTCATATATCTTGTTCCTGGCGTTTATATGTGTTCTCTGAGGTCCATCTGTTCTCGTCGTAATCATGTATTTCGTTTTGTCTTCACAGTTTTTACTTATAGTTTCGAGATTATCGCCCAGAACGGCTATGTCATCCGCATACGAGAGCACTTGTGTGACCCCGTTCAGGGATGATTCAGCCGTGTTGTCGTCTTGTACCTTCCTGATAACATACTCGAGGACAAGGTTAAAAAGGCATGGTGAGAGGCCATCCTCTTGTTTTAGTCCCGGATTTCAAATGGTTCTGAGAGGTGGTTTTCTATTCTAACTCGCCCTTTGTTTTCGTTCATGCAGATTTGAATGAGGGCGGCATACTTTTTCGGAATCCCCACCTCAACCACAATATGGTAGAGTCTTTGTCTTGCGCCTGAGTCGTAGGCTTTTTTGAAGTCAACGAACAGTTGGTGAGCCGTCTCTCCGGAATTCCACTTCTTTTCCAGCAGCTGCCTTATTGTGAACATCTGGTCGCTTGTTGACCGGTTCCGACGGAATCCGCATTGGTAGTCTCCCAATATTTCTTCTGCGTACGGTTTGATTCTCGCCAGTATGACATTTGTTAGTATTTGTGTGTGGTTGGGAGCAATGATATTCCTCTGTAATTTTCGCAGTCAGATCTGTCGCCTTTTTTGAAGATGGAGATGACTATTGAGGTTTTCCATTCTTCCGGAATGACTTCCTTGTCCCATATTATTTAAACCAGTTGGTGGATCTTTCGAGCGGTTGCCCCTCCTCCATGCTTCACAAGTTCTGCCGGTATGCAATCGACTCCGGGAGCCTTGTTGTTTCGTCGATTTATCGCGTCTACAACTTCGTCGAAAGAGGGCCCTGGGATCTGGGGCTCGGGTGTATGTACGTCTGGTGCATTTATTTGTGATTGATGGGTGCGCACATTGAGCAGGTTTTCAAAGTACTGCTTCCATCTTGTCACGATATTTTTTGTTTCTGTCACCAGACAGCCGTTTGTATCTCGGATTATTTTGGCTCTCCATCGGTAGCCATTTATAATTGAATTTATGCCGACATACCTCTGCTGTTCTTTGCTCTGGCATTTTCTATGATTTTTTCGATTGGAGTCTTCTCCCATTCGCGTTTTTTGCGTTTGAAAATTCTAGTTGTTCCTTTCCGAATTGTCGCGTATATTACTGCGTTGACTTCATCATATACTTCTAAGTGGATCATTCTGAGGCGTTTACGTTCTTCGATCTTTGCCCTGCACTCATCGTCAAACCAAGGTTTGGACTTAGTTGTTTTCTTAAATCCTAATACCCCTTGGGCTGTTTGTTTGATTGTGTCTCTGATCAGTGCCCATTTAGTGTCCACACTATTGGCTTCCTCTTCCTCACTACTGTCATTCTCGAGGATGCTAAATCTATTCGTTAGTTCGTCTTGATATTCAGCCCTTTTACGTAGGTCTTTTAGTTTATCGATGTCGAACTTTTTGCTCGTCTTCCGTGACTGCCCGTGTGGGTTTGCTGCGACCCGAATCCTAATTTTGGCCATCTCTAGAAGATGATCGGAGTCTGCTCCTCTGTATGATGTTACGTCAAGGGTCTTCGAATAGTGTCTTTTGTCTATGAGGAAGTGGTCTATTTGGTTATGCGTTACGCCGTCGGGTGGTATCCATGTGGCTTTATGGATTTGCTTGTGCTTGAACATCGTGCTTTTCACTACCAGATCTTTTGACGCTGCGAACGTGATAATTCGAATACCATTATCAGTTGAAACCTCATGTAGGCTTTCCTTACCTATTGTTGTTTGGAAGATATCTTCCTTTCCAATTTTCGCATTGAGGTCGCCAAGGAGGATTTTAACATCGAATGATGAGATTCCATCAAATACTTCCTCTAGGGTCTCGTAGAATGTGTCCTTCGTTTCTTCGTCGGTAGATTATGTTGGGGCGTGTACGTTTATAAATACATGATTGTGCCATAGGCCCTGTATTTTTAGCACAGACATTCGGTCATTTATAAAGTGCACATCTTTTACATTGGGCGTAATCTTCTTGCTTATGATGAAGCCAGTTCCGAGGTTATGTGTATCGGTACCTCCACACACCATTGTAAACCCGTTGGTTTCGATTACCCGATGTGGGAGTCGAACTTCCTGAAGCGCGACGATGTCCATTTTATATTGTTTCGCGTTTTCTACGACCGCCTGTACCGCGCCTGGTTTATATAACGTTCGAACATTCCACGTGCCGACGCGTATGTCCCGCTTTTTCCGTTTTTCCCTACGTCTTCTTTTTGCCGAAACGGTGTTTTCCTGATGATTTTTTCCCTTATGGTAGTGTTGGCTCATCACACCTACGCCTACCGGGTTGCCGTGAGATTGTTTTTTCTATATTGATTGTTCATTTTTGTTCCCACGAGTCTTGGGGTTTCAAATAGTCCGCCATATCAGAGCCCCGTTTTGATATGGTAAGGCCTGCTTACTGCTCTGATTCGACCCGGTATCAGAGGCGCCGTTATAATACAGCCGGTATACCCCTGGCTGCAAACCATTCAATGGGCTTTCGTACTGAAGTGGTTAAATATTGCACTTCGCGGTGAAATAAAATACCTGCGTCGATTTTTTTAATGGAGTTTCTAAATCATCATATACATACCTCCGTCTCTCTCTGTAATACAATGTTAATAAAAAGAAAGCCAACGATTTGAGCGTTATCCCCGTTGCAAGTTATTAAACTGCTTTAGTAATCCTAGTGCTGTCGCAAGATTCTTCAATACAATCGGAGTGAAAACAAAAACGACTAAATCAGATCAATTCAATTGAACGTTATTCAATTAAAAGGATTTGGTAAGAAATAGCCTCCGCTGTGTCCCACAATTATTGCTGAATCTAGGAAATTGTTCAGACTGCTATGAGCCTTGTCGAACTTAATTGAAAACTTAATGAATTATTTTACTGAAAACCATACCCCCTAAATCGCTATAGCTGCTTACTTCCAGCCTCATATGAACGGCCAAGACAAAGTTAATCCGAAGAACCAACAGATGCAAAAAGTCACAACAATTAGAACCGACACATTACAACCCCTCTGAACATTTCTCACCCGCATTGTTTACCAACAGACGACCAATAAGTATGATTTCGACATTATGCACTCAAATCATTCCCCCTTTCCCTGATTCCATTTTTTATGCTGAAGTATCTGCATCTGTAAACATTAAGGTTGCATAATGAAATATTGCAAAAAAGGGAAACACGACGCCTTACCGCACCCCATTTAATTAACAAAACCCACATATTGCTTGAGATCCCTATTCCATATCCATTTCGGAATCTTTTGTTGCGAGACCCCTGCTATTTCCCTTTCCTTTTTAGTCGTTCGTTTTTTTTCTTCATTGCTTTTTGTTCATTTCAGTTTTTTTTTTTGCAAGGCCAACGCACTCGGGGTGAGAGTTCAATTCTTGAATGATTTCGCCGCGTCGTTTGTTGCTACGATAACAATGATTGACAGGTCTATTTAGCAAGTCGGCGGTTTCCCTTCAAATTAAAGACACTTTAGTGCGTTTGACTGACGGCCGAATGCGATTGACAGTATTGCGTGCACTTGATGAATACACCCATCAACCGAAAGAAGGCATTAGCGCTTCGTGCGGGCGATTGTCATAGTTACTTTAGATATTTCTGCAGGAAATGTTCGTCAATCGTTTGATTCATTTCAAAAGCCACCGAAAGAATAAATGACTTCAATTGTTCGCTGAAAGTTGCAAACACAGAAAACTGTGTCGAATATTCAATTACGTAAGCTCGCGTGATATCACCCGTGCTGATGCAACCGATCGTGCCAAAGAATGTACATCAAATATTCAGCACGATGATGACACAGAGATGAGGACATCAATCGGTCTACTCAAAGTTCTGATTCGTCATAAGAAGTCATGTGACAACGTAACTTTTCATTAGACCTCCCAAAGGTGAATAAATCACCTGATGATTCCAATTATCAAAAACTTCAGTGTACAAAAAGAAGGAAAAGAGTTGCTACCTCAGCAGCATTCTAGTGCGACACTTAATTTATTTGTGTCGGTCCCACTGAAATCAAAAGCTGAGCTAATATTTCTATTTCAAATCTGTTCGGGCCAATTGGTTTCGTCTTTTTGAAATGCGATACTCGTAAGCCAATAAATTTTCCGGTAGCAATCCGACTCGATTCAGACTTAAGGGCGCACCAAATTGAATTCAACCGCATGAAGCGATCAAAGACTGAAATGCTTGCGATCGACTGCAGATAAGCAGATTGGGTAACTGTGGCATAAAAGTGGGACAAATCTTGCTCAAGGTTTTTATAGCAGAGCTCTGCTGTTCTGGGTCAACTTGAGCAAAGTGTTTTGGAATGAGAAAATGGATCGTTTGAGAAATTTGAGTGCAATTCATTTCTTTTTTTTAGATAAAAATTGTCTGCGGTACACGAATGATTAGGTGGCTTGATAGCTTTGGCTTTTCATGGAGCACCTGCAACGGGAGAAAGAATAAACATAATAGATAATGGTATATTATATAATCGAGTGGAAATTCTTGACGAGGTTCACGATACATGGGTTCGATTGATGACTGTTTGATTGAAACGCCTTGCATTCGACTTACTGTATATAGTCTCCACTGTTGCTATATACTGTTTTTATACATATATGGAGTATTTTGTTCACTTTTGTGATTGTGGGGGTACGAAGTATGTGGTGTGCCAGCACGGGGACTGGTTCAATCCTATCCCCATCAAGTTCTTTGTCTGTTCCGCCGAACACAAATCGAATTTGCGATGCACTCAGTCGTCCTGCTGCTTAATGCAACTTTTTACTCAGAAGAGAAATGAAACACCAGGAATGGCTGGTGATAACTGTTTCTTTATTTCTACATTGCTATTTTCACAACACGGTTTATGGGTTTAACAATAGGTTCTATTTGATTTGTCTTTTGTATTCACAACACGGTTTATGGGTTTAACAATAGGTTCTGTTTGATGCACGCTGGTATAAAAGCTTCTTATCAAAATTAACACTGACGAACCAGAGATTTATCAATAGGTTCTATTTGATTTGTCTTTTCCAAAATAGTTTTGTTCAGAAAATAACCCAACACTAGCTCGACAAGACGCTCGGTAAACTTCGTTATACATTCAGGGGTGTTCACGTTACGGGGTATGAATCGCGATTCAATGTGCGCGCCGCTTGGTGGTTGAATTGCGACTGACTGTGAATACTCTCCCAGCTAAGGGTGAGTTTTCTTTTCTTTGAGAGAAACGTGCAATCTCTCTTTGTGGTGGTGTGGTGGAGAGTTGGAGAGGATCTCTCCGGTTGATCTTAGCGAGAGTGCTAATAGATCCATTGTGTACCCATGCAACGAAGGTCATGGGAAAACGAAATTGAGAAATGAGAAGATGAACAAAGGACATCATTAATGGCATGGATGCAGCTGCGTACATAGTTTGCATTGCTATTAGGAAAAATGTGCTAAAAGGAATTTCGGTACACATAGATGATGTGGACCGAATCTTGCTGGCGACAAGGGTCAGATACTTGTTTGCATGTTTGTATGCTGAAGAATTCGATTTATGGCCACTAGACGCTAGATGCGTGTATTTGCTTTTGTCGGTTGGACAAAAGGCTGCCGAGGCCATGGGTAAGCCAGGGAAATGTGGTGTACACGTGTGCAGCAGATTTGCTTGGCAAACAGGGGTGCCGATAAATTTTCCTAATTATGGCTATGTATGCAAAAAATTTCTTTTCAGGAAATTGATATGATGCATTGAATGTATGAATGCTAGAGAATTCTTTACAGGGACTTAGGATGATACCTTAATGACGGAAATGTCCTTGGTGAAGGGAATGTTTGCAGGTAACTGCAGATTTGCCAAGGGAGTTGGGGTTGGAATTGTGGATTGTTCTTTGCGTAAGGCTAGAGAACCCCCACATGATAACTTAAAAAAAGTGTTTTTTTTTCCACTAAGTAAATTGTTTCAATAATTATCCTGTAAAAGATTGATTAATAATCGATAACCGTAACAAAGTTGGATTATTACTTTTTTAGGTTATGGTTACTTTTAGGTGATATGTCATTAGGAAAAAACGGTTGAAGCAGTAGCGAAGGATCCTCTGCTCTTATACAATTTTCTTAATGATTGTACAAAGGATGTGTAATCACCTAAAGATATCGAAGGTTCGAAATTCTGACATGCGCGATTCGTCTGGATTTATATACTAGTTCTGCGCCTATATGCTAACACACCCTTGAATCTCTTACCACTTTTACAGCGGGTCTGACTTTAAGTTTACCTTCGTGGGGCTCATTAGCATTTTACGATAATCTTTTAGTGTTTTCTGCATTTTCTTGTCTTGTTTCTTCGAAGAAATGGATAAGCTTAAAAGCTACCTACCTTTCAAGCTTGTCTTCCATCGACTTTATCTTCTCATTCCTTCAGCTTTGTAGATGCAATTCTACAGTAGTTCATTTTTTCTGGCTCTCCTTTTGTATACTCGAAGGATCTTCTTTATTAAGATTCTCATGGTGCGTAATCCGTCTATGACAAATCCTGTCTTGTTGAAGATTGTTAACGGCCCCAAAGGCATATGTTTAACAAAGGCCCTCCCATTTTTTTTTACACTAACGCGCGCACAGAAGGCGATTTTGGAGTACCTCTAAATGTCAGAGCACAGTGCGAACGGAAGGAGAGGAAGCGGATAAGGAAAGGAGGTATTGATGTACATTGGTCTTATATGCCTGGACATTACAAAATTAGCATTCTTGTTTATGTAACAGCCGTACGAAATGGAAAAATGGCAAGCTTTAAAAAAATCGATTTTACGACATTTCTTTATTAATAACTTTTATAATTTTTAATATTTGGCAAAACCCGTACAGCATACACTGCGGAAGCCACAATCGAATAAAAATTCTTCAATCCTTCAATCGGATAAAAATTGAGAGAGTTAGCTTGGAAGCTAATATGAAAAACATGATTTTCAGATAATCGCGTTTAAAATGTTATCAGTTCATTTCAACAATTTTATTGAACATAGTCACAACGTATGACGTACGAGGATTGGGTTAAAGGTTTCCTGCCTGATCGACAGATGGCAACAGCAGATCAAATTTTTGGGTTGTATTTTATTGTACTATGTCTCATTAGCTTGTATATACATTTTCAGGTCGATTGCTCTGTTGGTATACATTTATACGTACCCCCCCCCCCCCCCCCCCCCCCCCCCATTTAAATTGATTCGCATTAGAATCAAAATTAAAACCACCCCCGCGAATCATTAAATTGATTCGCATTATATACTGCCATGAAAAGACAACATTCTTGCATATATCCCATGAGATTTCCTATAGGAAATCAAGAATGTCATGCCCGATTAGCAACCGCAAAGCTTGGGTAAGCGAGGCTGTTGCTACATAAAGAAACGGCTTGAGTTATCGCGTTCCTTTTGTCTTTCTATACCCACACGCCGATAATATCTCAAGCATCAGCAGCGGACGTTGACCTCGCTAGACACGGCCATTCGCTGGGGATCAAAAACCTCAGAGTCAGCTGGAAAGTTTGAAAAGAATACTCTTCATTCCACGCGATTTCCCCTCTCGACGTGCATTTTGGATCTGCACTCTGAGAGCAATCCAAACATGAAACAGAGTCATGCTGTCACCTAATTGGTTTCGCTTTCGTGCAAGCAAAAGCCAAGCAACCCTGTAATCGTCATGGTCTTCGTTGCGTTTTCTCATTCTTCTAGTTCATTGACCGTCGGGTAAATTCGCAAGAGTTTACTCACCTCAATGGGCGGGGAAATGGGAAAATGAGAGAGGGTGCGATCGAGAATGGGTGATCGTAAAAAGTACCTGTTGGTTGGGTGAGAGGGTGGGTTTTGAGTTTCCGAGTTAGTTTTAAAGTCAGTCGAGATCTGAGTATCAAAGTGGTTGGTTGTCGTGTGTGCAACTGTTTTGCCAAATTTAAATTAAACAACGTGAAAACTGAATAAGTAAATTCCAAAGTAAAGTGTGTGCACCGTTTTTGCTAAACTTAAATTAAAAACGTGAAAACGGAATAAGTAAGCCCTAAATGTAAAAAAAAAAACAATAATAAATGTGAAATTCCTAAAAGTGAATAAAAGAACAAGTCACTTAATCCCAAATTGTGTTTGATTGAAGACATTAATATAACAATTTAATAAACCCTCGAAAGCGTTGCAATATCGATTAGGAAAACAACCTTCGACGGACGAAGCAGTGGCAGCAGCGTCTCTAAGTCCAGTCAGGGCAGCAAACACGTAAGTAACCTCAGCAAACCTTTATATATATATATTCGCAACTATACTGAAAGTGTTACAATTACGTATATTTACCATTGATAAAAGTGTAACACACCCGCCAAGTAGTGAACCAATGCATGCAGCGACATCCTGAGAAAGGTTGGCGCGAGGCTAATAATCTTGCTCGGAAAAGCTAATTATTATGGACAATTTAAAAAGTCTCGGATTAGGACCGGATACTGGTGTAGAGACTTGCTAAGTAAGGCCAAGACTGGATCCCGGTTGTAGTGCCGATGATGATGATGATGATGATGATGATGACGATGATGATGATGATGATGATGATGATGATGCCAGAAAAACTGCTTGTCTTTCGCAGCAAACCATTCGTCGAGCCATTTTTCAACTACCTCAACTTCGCTGAAGTGCTGATCTGCGAGCGAGCGCCCCATTGATGCGAAGAGGTGTTAGTCACATGGCGCGAAGGCTGGGGAGTACGGCGAGTGCACAAGGATATCCCACCCAAGCGATTTCAAAGTGTCTTTCACTAGTTTTGCTATGTGTTGGGTACTTTTCGCTGGCGCCATCTCTTAGTTAAACCGGAAAAAAACGTATGCATACACCTGGTATTGAGTTTCCCAATTTATCGTAAACGTCTGTTGATTTGTTGTTGTGACACATGTAATGCTTCTGTTAATTGTAGTTGAGTTTGAGTTGGGTCATCATTCAATTACTCCTGCAATTGCTCGTCTTCACATTTTTGTGTTCTACCAAAGCGCTCACTGTTTTTCGCATTGAAGTCACCACTTCTAAATTGTCGAAACTAATTGATGGAGCGTGTTCACCATATGTCTCAACCAGCAAACGATGATTTTCAACAGACTTTTTCTTTTGATTAAATAAGAAAAGCAATACGTACCGCAAAGGTTCTTTTTCAGGCACAAAACTCGACTTGACCACTGAACGATAAAGCAAAGACTCTAGTTTTTGGTCGACTCAACTTGTGTGTGTTTGTAGCTAAATCTCAGACGAACAAAATGACGTGAGTGTCAGATTTATACGTTGCGTAGTTTTTACTGGCGCCATCTCTTAATTAAACTTATGCATACACCGATATACGAGGGCGGGCTGAAAAGTTTCCGACTCCAACGTGAAGATAACAGCACTCGTCAATAAAAGCTAGTGAATGTAGTTGTACATCTTTTGAGAGTTATTCACCAAAAGTCCGCTCGATTAAGCTGCAGCAACGCCAAACCGGCCCTTGAATCATCAACGCGTTGCTCTTTTTAGGCAGTCAGCAAATGCGGCACCCATCGCTCCGATAGCTTTCTCATCTCCAAAATATCGAACAAAATACATTTTGGACGCGTAGTTTTTATTTGACAGTCGTTTGAGCGAGTCGATGTGAGTGGTTTTGTGAAAATTGACAAAATTGAGTACCGAGCTGTCATTAAAGTTTTGTTTTTGAAAGGCAATACGCCTACGCAAATCAAAGATGAGTTGGACTTTGTGTATGGGGTCTCTGCACCATCATTTACCACTGTGAAATTTTGGGCAGCTGAATTTAAACGTGGCCGTGGCAGCTTGGGAGACGATGAACGTTCGGGACGTGCAAAAACTGCAGCAACTGACGATAACATCGTTAAAGTTCACCAAATGGTGCTCGAACACCGCCGAATTAAAGCGAGCGAGATAGCAGAGACTATGAAAATGTCCAAAGAACGTGTTTGTCACATATTAAATCAAGATTTAGGCATGAGAAAGCTGTCTGTGCGTTGGGTGGCGCGTTTGCTCACGTTAGACCAAAAACGTGTTCGAATGAATATTTCCACCGTTCTGTTGGCGCAGTTTAGGCGCAATAAATCCGAGTTTGGCACCGATTAATTACTGTCAATGAAACTTGGATACACCATTATACGCCCGAAACAAAAATACAGTCAAAACAATGGAGTGCAAAGAGGGATTCGGCCCCAAAAAAAGCAAAAACTGTTTTTTCGGCTGGGAAAGTGATGGCGACTGTTTTTTGGGATAGTGATGGAGTTATCTTATGGCGCAAGGCTAATAACCTTGCCCGTATAAATAAATTATTATGGAAAATTTAACAAGCCTCGAAACTTGCTAAATAAGGCCAAGGCCGGATCCCGGTTGTAGTGCCGATGATGATGATGATGATGGAGTTGTCTGGGTCGATTATCTTTAAAAAGGAAAAACCATTACAGGAGCATACTACGCATCATTACTTGATCAACTGAAGGCAGAAATTGCGGGAAAACGGCCACATTTGGAGAAAAAGAAAATCGTGTTTCACCAAGACAATGCGCCGTTTCACACCTCAACGGTTGCCATGGGGAAAATCCACGAATTACGGTTTGAACTGCTTGACCATCCGCCTTACTCACCAGATCTAGTCTCAAGCGACTTCTTTTCCCTAATCTAAAAATTGGGCTCGGAGAACACAGATGTTCGTCAAATGAGGAGGCAATCATCTTCGTGAACAGTTATTTTGCAGAGAAAAACGCCGACTACTATTTGGATGGGGGAAGTATGTAGACTTACAAGGAGAGTATGTAGCAAAATAAATTTTAAGAAAAAATGTCTTATATGTTTGTTAGGTCGACAACTTTACAGGCCACCCTCGTATATCCCGTCCGTTCTTTTAGATGCCCACGGCGTCAGGTAAGTCGGGCAATTTCACTTTATTATCACTCCAAACGATTCGTCACTTAGGTTTACTTTGGATTAGGATTATTCTTTTTTACTTTTTGATCGAACCTGAAGCTCGTCTTCTTGCGGTTTTACCAATAATTCTTCTCTATTGGTTACACAAATTGACCTTATTTTTGTGGAAAGCTCTGCAGCTCAAAACCCATTAAACGCCCGGCTGCGGTTTTCATAAATCGCTCGTGGATTTATTATATGTTACTAGAGCCCAAGCCATATGGCGCACTTGTTCGCTTTGAAAACTCCAATATATCGGTCATCAAAGTCTGCCTTTGTTTAACGACTTAACGACATGTTTTAATGTTCAACTTCATCGTGACTTGCATCATATTGACGGGCGATAATTCCGCCACTGTCGCATACGTCATCGTACACCTATAAAATGCTAAGTCTTTATTCTCTCCTACTTGGCGTCTGCTCGTCGACTAGGAGTGTCATACCTTGATATGTCGGGTTCTTAAGACTTTGCATCTAGATGCATACAAAATAATATTCTAGGCACAGAATACTGACGTACACTCGTCGCCAGTATCGTGCCTCAATCACACGCCCAACAAGCCGAAATCATTTCAATAGCTCTGTATCGGAAGCTTGACTAGCGAATGCCTCTAGTTTCTACCGACCCCCTGACGCTGAACTGCTTTAAATTGAAAATTCCCTACGCGACCAAAGCCTCTACCGGTCGGTCGACTTGAGATACGGCGTTTCATTCAGGAAAAGTTCGATCTGTGAATTGGCTTCGCTGCTTTTGCATTTACGATCACACTGAATAATTTATGAAAATTTGTCGTCTAGTGCGTGAATACGAGATTGCGGTCATATGATTGTAATGATAAATTCAAATTGCAACGCATCGTTCATATGCGATGCGCATGACAACGCGATAATGCTGTAAGTGGTGGTCAGGTGGAAAGATGCGCATCCTGTTTACTTCGAGTAGGACGAACATCAAACACAACTCGACCAGTGTTTGGATGCATTTGACTGCACTATCTATGAAGCTGATCCGTTTGTGTTGGGAGAAGTAGTGCTAAAGGGGGTCGACCAATGGTGTTCTGTGTTCACGTTCCACTTCATGGCCTGTAGTTCTGTTAAAAAATTCAAACTCAAGCGTCGGTTTTGTTGCACTCACTGGTTTTATAGGATTGTATTCCCGGAAGCAAGCGATGGGAGATTTGTCAATACATTTGGAAGGACAGCGGTATAGGAATTATACAATTTTCGACCAACAAATTGGATTTGTAATGTCCTCAAAACTGCTCAGGGAACTGGACAGGGTTTAATGGTTTATTGTTCAGTCATTTCATTTGCAATGAATTTGTAAATGAGTTTCGAAAAGACATGTCACAAGAATCTGCTTGAAAGGTGCTTCGGATACGCTTGGTGCATTTATACTTGAAGTTAAATCGATTCAAGTGAAATTGAGTGAGGATTCTCCTGACGATGTCGTATATAATCAGCGTTCGTTGTTTTACAATTGGATAATTAATGGAGGCCGTTAATGTTGATTACACAAAGCGGCCTGAGATCTTAAGAGCAATTTGTTAGATATTTAATTACCATAAGCAGTACAAATTAAATGTCAGTAATATTCGTTCAGAATTTGTCATGGGTTTAAGAACCCAGCTAATTACAACGAGTGAAGATGAGTGCTCTTCCTGTTTTTTCATAGTTAGCTCTTATTGCACTGTTTTTTATACATAGCAGGTTTTTTGTCTGAAAAAACCAAAAAACGGCACTTTATTTCATTAGGAATAAAATTGAACAGGAAAAATTGGCAAATCTCATACCACATAAAAGTAATTTCGTAGGTGGGTTTCGAAGGCCCAAAAAAAGCATATTTTTACTACTTTTTTTCTAATATATCAAATAAAATATTGTATTCAAACAATTTAACATATCAAAGTCCATATTTCATAACTCATTATCATCATCATCATCGGCACTACAACCGGGATCCGGCCTTGGGCTTATTTAGCAAGTCTCTCCACCGGTATCTGGTCCTTATCCGAGACTTGTTAAATTGTCCATAATAATTTGTTTTGCCGGGCAAGATTATTAGCCTGGCGCCGGCGCAAGACTAATAACTGTGAAATTTTCATTTGAACATTTTGAAAATTCAACGATTGGGACCTCATTTCCCCTGACCCCACAGAAAAAAGTTCTTTCGCCGCTGTCAGGATAACTCATGACAGATTTATCTGAAATTAAAAAACCAAATATTTTCTGTTAGTAGATGTGTAAAGCTCGTGCCTGGACGAAGGAAAAAAAATAATATTTGAATTTTTGGTATAGGTGTGATCAACAAATTGTAGAATTTTCACCACGTATTGCCTTGTAAAATTAGTTGTGATACAAAAAAGAAAGAATCCTTCGTTCAAGCACTAGATAATGTTATTCAAGCACTAGATAATATATACATATTATAGTCCACAAAATTTGAACAAAATCGGTTCAAAGCTTCTTGAGAAATCATGACAACCGACTTTAAAAATAGAGTTTCGAGAAAAACTCAACTGAAGTTTTAAAGTGAAACACGGAGAAAAAATGTTTTTTCCCAACTTACATAGAGTCGTTGATTCCGACACAAGGTGCTGTAAATAACGTGCTGCAACAGCAGTATCCAGGGCATGCTTTTCCTCTTGCCTGTGACGAATTCTTGCTTCTCTAATCAGACCAAAAAAAAAATAACTAAGCGTTGCCTCAATATACCTGCGACGCGCTAGGCTAACGCGGCCTGATGGGCGGAACTTCCGAAGGCTTCATCTCTTAGAATTTCACGCCAATCAATTTAAAATGTTGGGAGACTATTCTAGCCACCGCTTGGTAGAAACCATGACGTGGTCTGGGGGCTTAAACTACAGGCAATGCTGACGGAAGCATACGCTTCAAATAGGGACGCCCATATCAGACAGGCTAGCGAGGAGTAGCACACAAAGATCTGTTGCGTTAAGCAAGGAATAGTAAAGACGGTGATTTGAACATACGATTAAGCGGATGAAAAGCGAAGCATTGAAGCACCAGGCTACTGGCCGCGTGTATGAATTCGATTTCTAAACTCAAGTACACTCAACTGATGTGGAATTGTTATGTTATCGCTATGGTATACGGCTCTGATTAATTTTCTTATTCGATTTTCGTTCGGTGTTCTTTACTATTTGCTTGTCTATTATGTGTGTATCTGTTGAAACGACACAGATCTACCACCCCTAATCCAGGGTGTTATGCGTCACCGTGCCCATTGGATAGTTTGCAGCCAGGGGTATCATCATCATCATCGGCACTACAACCGGGAGCCGGTCTTGGCCTTATTTAGCAAGTCCTGAGGCTTGTTAAATTTTCCATAATGATTTGTTTATTCCGGGCAAGGTCATTAGTCTTGCGCCAGAGGCTCCTCGACGTAGAATCGAACCCCGGCCCCCCACGTAACATACGGATATACTAACCACTATAGTATAGAGGAGCCAGTCAGGGGTATACCGGCTGTATTATAACGCACCCTCTCTCACATTGGGTTGAATCAGAGCAGTAAGCAGACCTTATCATATCAAAACGGGGCTCTGAAATGGCGAGCTATTTGATACCCCAAACAAGCTCGTGGGAACAAAAATGAATAACCAATATAGACAAAACAATCCCGCGAAAAACTCGGTAATCGTAGGTGTGATGACCCGACACTACCATAAGGAAACAAATCATCAAGAAAACACAGACTCGGTAAAAAGAAAATGTAGGGAAAAATGGAAAAAGTGGGATATATGCGTCGGCACGTGGAATGTAAGAACGTTATATAAACCAGGCGCGATACAGACGGTCGTAGAAAACCCGAAACAATATAAAATGGACATCGTCGCGCTTTAGGGAGTCCGACTCCCACATCAAGTAATCGAAACGAACGGGTCCACACTGGCGCGTTGAGGTACCGATACACATATTCTCGGAACCGGCTTCATCATAAGCAAGAAGATTACGTTCCATGCCAAAGATGTGAGATTTATTAATGACTGATTGTCGGTGCTAAAAAAACAGGGCCCATGGTATAATTATGTACTAATAAACGTACACCCCACAACAGAATCTACTGAGGACGAAACGAGGGGCACGTTCTACGAGACCCTAGAGTAAGTATTTGACGGGATCACACCATTCGATGTTAAAATCCTCTTCGGGGACTTCAATCCGAAAAATGAAAAGGAAGATATCTTCCAACCAACGGTAAAGAAATCTGTTACGGAACTCGTGTCCATGCCCTCTTCCAATACACTATAAGCCACGCATTTCCCTTCTCTACCGGTAAATTGGAAATATCGTCAAGTAGCTAATTTGCATAAACTACTTTATGCAAATTCTACTTGGCAGAAAAAATAATAATAAAAGGCGTTGGCGCCGAATAAAAAATAAAAACGTCAACGACAAAAAAAGAAGTTCTAGCTCCTATCTGTTGAGAAACAGATAGGAGCTAGAACGGACGTGTCGGGAAAACGGTTCGGACGTGAACAAATTCTAGTATATAAAAGATTTGACGTAATTATCCACGAAAGAAATGAGAAAGGAGCAAATTTTACGCAACCGAAAAAAAAAGGATTTCTCTTTATACCACAACACGAAGTCCCGGAACAACGGACCAGTGGACGGGATCAGGGGGATCAAAACTCAACACCCCTTGCACCCAGGAACCAGCCACAACGACCAAGGAACGGTCGAACACTGCAATACCCTGACAAGTAAGTCACCTTCCTTTCCATTATCCTTTCCTTAAATTGTTTTTCAAATTGTTAATAATAACATAACAACCCCTACACGACGTTTCAAATGATAATGGAATTCGAAATATCACGTTGGCACCGTTAAAAGATCTGGTAGTGAAAAGCACGATATTCAAGCGCAAGCAAATCCATAAAGCCACATGGATATCACCCGACGGCGTAACGCGTAACCAAATAGACCACTTGCTCATAGACAAAAGACACTACTCGAACATCCTTGACGTAGGATCATATAGAGAAGCAGACTCCGATCATCTTCTAGAGATGGGCAAAATTAGGAGTCGGGTCGCAGCAAACCCACACGGGCAGTCACGGAAGACGAGCAAAAAGTTCGACATCGATAAACTAAAAGACCTACGTAAAAGGGCTGAATATCAAGACGAACTAACGAATAGATTTAGCATCCTCGAGAATGACAGTAGTGAGGAAGAGGAAGCCAATAGTGTGGACATTAAATGGGCATTGATCAGAGACACAATCAAACGAACAGCCCAAGGGGTATTAGGATTTAAGAGAACAATTGAGTCCAAACCTTGGTTTGACCGTGAGTGTCGGGCGAAGATCGAAGAACGAAAACGCCTCAGAGTGATACACTTAGAAGGATATGATGAAGTCAACGAAGAACGATACACGACGATTCGGAAAGACACAACGATTCGGAAAGACACAACGAGACTTTTGAAACGCAAAAAACGCGAAAGGGAGAAGACTCGGATCGAAAAAATCCTAGAAAATGCCAGAGCAAAGAATACCAGAGGTATGTATGCCGGCATAAATTCAATTAGAAATGGCTACCGAGGGAGAGCCAAAATAATTCGAGACACAAATAGCTGTCTGGTCACAGAAACAAATAATATCGTGACAAGATGGAAGTAGTACTTTGAAAATCGCTCAATGCGCGCACCCATAAACCACAAATAAACGCACCCGACGTACATACAGCCGAGCCTCCTATCCCAGAGTCCTCCTTCAACGTGTAATTCGAACTGACGCTATGACAGTTAGAATCACCAATAATTTGAACTAAAGCGCAACCCATCAGGCCACCGCCGTGTGTACAAATTCGATTTCTAAACTCAAGTACATTCGACTGATGTGGATTTGTTATGTTATCGGTATGGTATACGGCTCTGATGCATTTTCTTATTCGATTTTCGTTCGGTGTTCTTCATTATTTGCTTGTGTATTGTGTGTGTATCAGTGAGAAACGCTACAAGGGTGTCAACTGGGATGATTTGTGAGATTTCTTCGCATCCTTTCCGTGGTCGAAGGTGTGCTTTGGAGACTTCCATGTTAACGCATGCGCGGAGTTGGCCACAGAGATTATTCTTCTCGGGATGGAGATCTACATTCCGCATCCCATCAAGCGAAATTCATCTGATAAAACTTGGTTTGATAAAAAATACGAGCAGATTACAGCGGCAAAAAATAGAGCTTATACACAATGGCGCTCCAATCCCACTGAGGTTAGCAGAGCAAATTTTGTAAGAATAAGAAACATGTGCAACTAGGCGATTGATACTGCAAAGAAAGCGTGCAACGACAGAGGAATCAATAAACTCCTTGAGTGCCCAACTGGTTCGTGTCCCTTCTGATCAACGGTAAGGGCTGTCGGCAGTAACTTTGCTTCCTCCTCCTTTTCTCCGTGGGTGACGGGCAGCAGCTGGCGCAAGGCTAATAACATTGCCCGGAAAAACAAAATATTATGGAAAATTTAACAAGCCTCGGTTATGGATCGGATACACGACGACGACCACAAGATTTGTTAAATAAGGCCAAGACCGGATCCCGGTTGTAGTGCCGATGATGATGATGATGATGATGACGGGCAGCAGGACACTAGTCACAAATTCGAAAGATAAAGCTAATGTGTTCACGAATTTATTTACCGCGAATTCAAACCTCGATATCGGTCTTTTGGAGCCACCTGTGATCGCGCGGTACGGTCTTTGATGCAGGATGCGAGGTTCCGCCCGTGTACTATTCAACGCATTCTCCGTGGACTGGACTGTAGGAAGGCAACCTTTGAGTCGATTTTGCAGTGCACTTTGTTTGTGTGCTCGTACTATCATTAAGTAATCAATTAATATTCTTAATGATAATAATATTAATTAATTAATATTGACAAATGAATCACTTTCCAATTGCAGGCATATGCGTTAATTGTTTTTGTTTTTCTGTTCTTAACTTTCTCCGTCGCCAGTTTTTTTCTAATGATATTGTAAAGGTTATCATAAACGCACATTATCATTAATAAAACATTCATTATCAAGGTTTTTTACTGTAGACTCAATTTGAAACTAAACTTCCCTCAAGATAAACACTGTTCTGGTATAATTAACTAGATTGATGAAAACTACGAGGAGCAGCTCGATTATCTTGTCCCACAATTTGAGATGAATACTTAAACGAGATGCTTAACTCCGGTTGCACGGCAGTGATATCACTTTCGTTATTCCTTCAGGTGCTTAAGTCTCATTCTAATCGTACGCTTGTCACGATCGTTTTCATCGTAATCTTTACTAACAGCACCGGCGGCTGCATGTTAATCATTTTCATTCTAATTACTGCGCCTCAACGCTTGACGTTTGACATAGTAGTTATTTTACTTAATGAATACATGAATGAAAATGGAGGCCAAATTCTAACACGTACTCAAGAACAGATGATAAATGTAGATTAATGTTACTTATACATGAGTATGAGAGTCATAGGCTCATGAAAGAGGTGTTTGCTAGATTAAATGAAACATTTTTATGCGCATTTCAAGGACAAGCCTGGAGTGTTGGCAACACTGATCGTTTTTTCGTAATATAAATTATTACAATAAAATACATACAGTACATTTTAAAAAGATCTTAAAGTTAGATTTAGGTCAAGTTTATAAAAACAGATTTCCGACTTCAACCTTATAACTTTTCAGTGGAAATGCCAAGACAAATATTATAAAAATTAGGGGTGCTCTGCATCAGAAAATAAAGGAATCGGTCTAATGTTACGACCACAACCACCCATCCCATAAAAATTACCCTTTTGGAGCTAGTCTCCACCACTAACGGCGATACACGCCAAAAACATCCACTTAAAGGATGTGACATAATGCTAAATCAAAGCATTACCCCATACACCTTGTCCCGCATAAATTGCTAAACGTTCAATTTGCTCACATAAGAAACTGGGAAACATAATCATTGAACCAAGGGTTCACCGCAACAACCCCTAAGAGCCAAATGTGCAGGCCAGATGCCGTCCTTCAAACAAAACCATTGAGTATCATAAAAAATTGCACGCCAGCAATTTTACGAGACCTCAGAAAAATGGTTATCTAAAACAATTAAAACAACCAACGCCAGTTTTCGTTTTAACAAAATTAAGTTAAAACAAACAAAAGGAAAATATTCGCCTTTGTATCGATTCCCCACGGAAAAGATCCTTGCCCATTCGGCTAAAATAAACAACATAGAGAATCAGAAATGCTCATTAGCACAATTCTCTATTTGTATTCCCTAACGTATCCTTACAAAAGGGATCCTTGCCGAGTCGGTTAGAACAAACAACAGGCATCATAAAACGAATTACACATTCGTTTAGCGCATATCAACATAGAGGATTATAAATGTGCATTCGCACGATCCTCTGTTGATTTTTCCCTTTGTGTTTCCGCGTTTGAATCCAAGCCGGGAAAGATAAAGAAAGAAATGCCATATCCTTCGACCTTCAGGATGAAGAAAAAACAGGTCTTCGTTGGCGGGTTGAATTTTGAATCTCGACCGAGACGGTGAGATAACAACGAGTTGGTTTTGGAATCTGGACGAGAACGGTCCGTTCAGAGTTTGGTTTTCGAGTTGTTATGTGTTGAGTGTGCTAACTAAGAGTATTGCTGCGTGTTTAACTAACTTTAGGAGCGTTCCGGTGTGTGCTTATTATTTCTAGATATAAAATAATAGTTTGTACAAGCAGTGGTGAATCAAATTAATTTGAATAATACAAAACATTAAGAAGTGTGCTTTTCTTGAAAATAATTCCTATTCGACCCAGTAAACAGTGGTGAATTAAACTAAGTTGTAAATACAAAACATTAAGAAGTGTGCTTTTCTTGAAAATAATTCCTATTCGACCAAGTAAAATGGTTTATTAATAAAGACTAGCTTATATAAAGAACAAAAAGTGTTTTATTTAAAGAGGGATTCCAACGTGTTGGTGATGTTTAAAGTGAGTGACAAACAGAACCATTACACTAATAATAAATATTTTATTATTAACAGACGTATTAAAAATAATACAAATAATGTACAATGAGGCATTTTTGAATCAGAAAACAGTCTATCAGCACTCATTTCATTCTCACATATCATACTACCAAGCAGCGACGCAGTACATTATTTTCGCAGAAGGTAGACGCCGTGCGCGAAATGTGTGTTTTTTTTTTAAATGAGCTTGATAACAAGGTTGTCGACTTTTCTTTTCCTAAATAATCAACATTGATTATATCAAAAGAAGTCAAAAAACATGTGATCAATATCTTTCCACCTTTTTGGGTATAGTTTTTTATATATCGATTATAATGGCGGATTCAGGTTTCATTCTTGTACTGTCTAAAAAATTCGGTAGGACTGCGCTTTAATATGTTCAAGTACTGTTTTAATATTGTTACGGATCTTTAATTTCATGTCTGGCGGCTTCCTAGGTCCGATCTCTGGATTGCGAAATAATCCAAATCAAATTCCAAAAGCTCGTTCTCCTTACTTTAATGGATTTACTTATTTACACTTATTATTTTACACGTTATTCTTCAATATCGACCCTCGTGTTACGCTGTCAGTTTTCTTCTTCTTCCTCTTGACTGACACTTATTATTCCGCTGTCAGTTTGCCTGCTTCTCTATGTCGTCTATCTCGCACTAGATGGCGTGCTTCATCATCATCATCGGCACTACAACCGGGAACCGGTCTTGGCCTTATTTAGCAAGTCCTGAGGCTTGTTAAATTTTCCATAATGATTTATTTTTTCTGGGCAAGGTCATTAGTCTTGCGCCAGAGGCTCCCCGAAGGGGAATCGAACCCCGGTCTCCCGAATGACAGGCGGGTATACTAACCACTATACTATCGAGGAGCTAAGATGGCGTGCTTAATGCTCGTAAATTCGTCACAATATTTTATATTTCCGCGGTTCTTTTGGTTTGATAGTAAATTCTTTTCCCCAGATTCCTCTTGCCAAAATGGAGGTTTAACACTAGGTTTACTGACGTTTCTGATATACCTATCTCTACGAACACGCGTCAATTTGACGCAGAGACGAATACATATAACAACACTTAGAAAATAATGTAATTATATACTATAAGAAAAAAATGAAAATGTGAGATATATATTTATGGAAAGGTTTTATTATTCAATAGTTTTATTACAGATTATTTCAATATTTGACATTTATTTCGCACACTTTTTACACAAATACTCAATTTTGTTTGTACATTTTCCGCAAACAACCTTTTGACATATTTTACAGATATTATTGCTCCTGTTTCTTTTACAAAAGCCAATTTGGCAAGTCCTACGTTCTCCCGAAGTACTAGGTAACGGGTGATTATAATCTATGTTGTTGGATTTTTTCTTTTCTTCTTCTAAGTTCTTTGGCCAACTGAAATAGAAACTCCTTTCTGGATAATTTTGACCCAGTACACTCTGTGTATAATATCCATGCGTTTATTGCCGCTAAATCTATAATGTTGAAGAACACCTGGAGAGGCCATCGAAAAGATGCTGATTTGCTAGTATATTTGCGAGCCATTTGGTCTACTACGTCGACTCCAAACTTTGTACCATTGTAATATGCTATTGTTTCCGGGGTATGTTTTTTATTGTCTTTTATTTTTATAAAAGTATGCTTAGTACTTAGTAACAGCACCTTTAGATTTTGCTTACTTTTATATATAGTAAGTATGCAGTTTCCTGTTTTATAATGTTCTGAAGAATACAACTTCATTTTATCTTTCTTGCTTTTTGCTGGCTTTGGCAGTTCTCTTTTGTTGGCTCGAATAGTTCCAACGAAACTGGTTCCTTTTGCAACTAATTTTTCAGCTAGAGGAATACTGGTGAAAAAATTATCCGTAGTTATATTTCTTCCGTCATGAAGATATGGTTCCGCTAACTTCATAACTACAAATTCGCCCAACGGTGTTGAATTTCGCGTTTCATCCTTCCCTAGGTAAGAGATCCCATTGATAACGTATTTAGATTGCACATCTACTGCCAACCAAAATTTTATACCAAATTTGTAAGGCTTATTTGGCATGTATTGGGTAAATTTGCAGCGGGCTTTAGTAGGAAACAGTTGCTCGTCTATTGAAATATTTTCGTGAGGTTTATAACAGCATTGGCTATTGTGTATAAATTGATTCCATATTTCGGATATCATTGCAAATTTGTCGGTGCGTAAACGTCTAGATCGTTCCGTTTTTTTATCAAATCGGACAAATCGAAGAATTTGCATGAAATCATCTCTGGACATTGTATTAGAAAAAAAAGCAGGTCCCCATTCTTTGGACCACAAATAAAAAGCATTCAGCGAATTTGCTTCATACGCTCCCCTAGCGTACAAAATCCCAATAAATGCAAGCAACTTTGTGGTTGAAATCTTCCAATCTCCTTTCAAAACACGACCTGCTTCTTCTTCAGTACAACTTTTTATATGTTCTATCATCTTTTTGGTTATAATCAAATGAAAAGCACTGCTTACGTTACCTTCCATCACATTGCGTTTTGCGTAGCCAGTAGGCCCAGCGATGTCTTTGAAGATTGTGTGGAAAGGATAGCGACCACTAGATCCGCCCACTTTCAATTTCGTCCAAGTGGTTCCATCGACCGCTATTTCTGTATCACAGACTGCCTCCGAATTTTGGAACGATCTCCTAATATTTGTCTCATTCTCGGATTCAGAATCGGATAGGATACGCATCCTTTTTCTGCAAAGACCAAATTTCTGATGATTTTCTTTTTCAATGTCTGATGAGTCCCCTGTTTGCATACTTTCATCAGATTCCAAAATCTCGATTTCATCCTCGTCTTGAATCACTTCATTTTCATCCTCATCAGAGCCAGAACATTCTTCACAAATACTAACTATGTTTTGTAAAATTTTATTTCCTCTTCTAGACATATTTAGATGATACAGAAGGGCTTTTTATCAAAATAGTATAAAATTGAGGTTCACAATAATATTACTAATTCAAAAAATATTCTAGTACTTTATTTTTCAATACTCGAACTAAGCAACTGAAACCTTCTAAATCTCTTCGCACTCTAACATCAACTGACATTCTGCATTCCCTTCTTTCTCTTATTGCGCAAAAGTTGTTTATCGCTTTGGCTTTGTATAACGTCAAATTGACGCATATCCGTAGAGATAGGTATACCACATAAAGAATTACAATATTTCAACACTTTTGAAAAAAGTAGACCACAATATATATTTATCTCGACCACTGGACAAAAGTCAATACAAGAGATAAGATAAAAATGCAAACGGTGTTTGTACATTTCCTTATAAAATTTGAAATGCGTCAAAATGACGCGTCCCGTAAACCTAGTGTTAAAAACTGTAAGATGTACCTAAAAACAAGGATTTGTAGTAAGTACATTAAGATGTACATTCATACAAAAAAAAAAAAGAAATTCAGTGATAGGAGGGATCTTTCTCACGGAAACATTGACTTATCGAACAACCCTCGTAAATATGCTCGATATATTAAAACTGTTATAAGCAATAAGTTGAGCAACTTTTTATAGTACAAGTAATACTTCCTATCGCAAGTTTTTGGATTGTATTTTACAACTCTCCTTACACCTTAAACACCAGCACCTTGGATTAAAGACACATTATTTTTGAAGCCCTTGATCCGCTGCCTTCTTTAGCATTTTAGTTCAACATACTCCCCAAATTTGGAAAAGGCATTACTACTTCTCATGGCACCAATAACAAATTTTATATCAGGTGTTGACTTGATGCATGGCTTGCGTTGTATGCGGCGCCAAACGGTGAAAGTAAAGTCGTATAGTTTATTTTTTCTTCTTCTTCTTCAGATTTGGAACCTAAATGGTGTCCGATATCGTACGAAAACGTTTTCCATATTCTTTCATCAAATGCTATCCGCCGACATATGAAACCAAGGTAAATTGCCAGACGGCGACAACGTGTAGGTCGTCCTACGTCGCCCATCGAATATCAATACACTAAGCGTGACTATAATGTATTTTTATATAATAATCTGTATGTAAATGATCGGCGTACCGTGAAATCTATTAGCTCCCTTTTACGTGTTTCGGAAATCGTGGAACTGGTTGACAAACAGGTGGGAGGAGATCTACTTACGCATAATCAAGAATCTTTTATTGAACTTTGATTTCGGGCCATTCTTCAAATTGATATTTAATTGAAGGAGGAATGCGCTGCAGGCTTTGCTATTAAAATAAACTATTAGAGGTGAGGAGTAATTGTGCCCACCAGGAGTCTTGTTCTTCATTTAAGGTGTTTTCGTATGTTTTCAGGTTTATTCAGTTCATATTTTGTAATTTGAATATTTCGAGTGTAAGAGCACCACCCACAAAGACGTTTTGATTTGAAACAAATGCAGGCTCAAACTGGGCTTGTACCCTTTTTAGATGCGAGTTTTAGAGGCCAATATAAATGCAATCAACCTCCCACTACAATTATTAATTCAGTAATGAAACATTTTACAGATTTATGTGAAATCATAGACTTTTGGAGTGTATGAGATGATTTAAGAGCGTTTTGCACAGTTCTACAGACAGGGTCGATGTTTATACGAGATTTACATAACGAGCTTATTTGATAGCACATATTTGTAATGTACACTCCCTTGAAGTCCATTCGACGCTGGTTTTTATATACAGGTATATTCAAACACCATTAACAAATCAGCTTAACAAGAAACTCCCACAAAGTATTTATTTGCAGAACTGAGTATAGCAGTCATTTTTGTTATCGTCCCACAAGCTGGTTTCATGACTGTTAATGGCTAATGACTGTTTACTTAAATTCACGTCGAACCAGCAAATACGAAATGTTATCAGACAGAGCTGCTCCATTAGTTAAAAGGATTTGAACCAAATAACTCACACCTTTTCCTGCACTTTGTTTGTTAAGAAAGGTTGTTATGTAAACCTCAACGAAGACATGATAGTTTTACATTTAAATGTGTTCAGATTTATTGAATTCATATTGTTTATAATTACTTATACTCGTATAAAATATTATATTTTTTACTCCACTGGAAAAATAATTTTCTGCCACTCATGTTTAAATACGATTTCTCGCATATGGGCGCTGCTAATAAAGCGCAATCTCGAAGTCCAGTTTCGACCACTTTTCAGGTAACTGAGGCTGTATATCGGCAATAACACATTTATGGTTGGCTTCTAATTTTTTTTCTTTTATTCCATATCTATCAGGAAAAGCTAACTAAATAGCGCTGGACTAACGCATTAAATTGCTATTTATTCTCGACCGAGTCCAATACTCAACCTCCGAAAGATGTTTAAGAATTCTTCCCAACCGTTTCATGGAACCTACAGTGTGGTGGTTTGGTATTTTGTCGCGGTGCTGAGCATTGCGACCTAACCAACCATTCGCTTCAAAGTCTGTCGGGTAGTAGCATAGACTGACAACTTTACACAGCTCGACAGAAGTTAATCAGGAGGTGTGGTTATAGCGTTTGCGATAACAGTGAAGAACGTGTGATTCGAACTGACGCTATGATAGTTAGAATCACCAAAAATTGAACCAATGCTTAACACATCAGGCTACTCGCCGCGTGTACGAATTCGATTTCTAAACTCAGGTACAGTTAACTGATGTGGAATTGTTATGTTATCGTATGGTATACGGCTCTGATGAATTTTCGTATTCGATTTTCGTTCGGCGTTCTTCACTATTTGCTTGTGTATTATGTGTGTATCTGTTAGAAACGCCACAGTATCATGTCGTGGGATCATCTTCCTGTGACGGGTGCGTCCCATCTCTGCGGCGATTGGCTACGGGTCGACTACCCGCGAATTCCTATGCACTGGAGTTTTTTTTTATTTGAAGTCCGCATTTATGTTAATTCAAAATCAAATTATACATATTTCTTTATGTAGGACTAAGTGCATGTCCTATTTTACAAATATTGTTCTAATATTAACTTGCTGGCTCTTTGCAAGCACTTTAAATTATACAAACTCTAGTGTTTGTTTATGCCTTTCGGCGTACTATTTGCTTGTGTATTGTGTGTGTATCTGTTAGAAACGCCACATGGTATCACAAGATCGTGGAGTTCGAAGAACAAGACCATTCCGCGAAATTACGCGGTCAACGAACGTTTCTTACAATAATGTGTTTGTGTCTCCTGTTGAATGGCATGTTCTACCGCCTTGTTGAAACCAGAACTGTTCGACATTATTGCCGATCAATTGAGGAACAAATAAAAGCGTAATCATGGATTTTTAGTCAGTAACGTTCTGCCCTGTATCATTTTTGAAGAAATATGGGCCAATGATTCCACCTTATGGTGATTTTTTTCCGGAATACAGCTTGCCCAATAACTGCTTCTAGATTTACATCACTTCAGATCAGGCAATTTTGTTTGTTGACGGAGTTGCTGAAAGTGAATCGTATCACTTAAAAGGATTTTTTTTTTTTTTTTTACTTTTTCTGGTCTTGTTGTGGTAATGCTCAAAGGCGACTTGAATCCACTTATGTGTTCAATTCACTCCATTTTCGGTTATCCGGTAGTGCCCACGGATTAAATCCACCCCACTTTGTAACCCATTCCTTTTTTCGCCTGGGTACTGGGTGGGAGCGAACACACTGGGCAAAGTCTCAGAATGCTTTCAACCCAGCGAAGGCCAGGACGATCCTTATCCCTGTTCAATCCACGTTGACATGTAGTCTCCACGTGAAAACCCTGGATAGCTACTTTGGCACCCGCCAAGTAGTGAACCAATGCATGCAGCGAGAAGGCTAATAACCTTGCCCGGAAAAACAAACTATTATGGAAAATTTAACAAGCCTCGGATACGGACCGGATACACGACAACGACCACGGAAACGAAAATGGCTAAACGATTTGAGAATTTTCTCATGGAACGTCCGCTCACTATACAGAGCTCGAGATGCATAGCAGCTAGCTGATGCCCTGTCCGAATATAAGGTTGACATAACAGCATTACAAGAAGTATGATGGATGGGGAGTGGTGTTATTCACAGAAACGAGTATAACATTTATTACAGCTGTCATGCAAAACACCATGTGCTCGGGGTAGGCTTTCTAGTCAGCCAAAAACTGAAACCTGCAATTATCGGCTTTAATGCAATAAACGAAAGGCAATGCAATCTTCGCGTGGGAAGCAAGTTTAAGAACATAAACGTCATAAACGTTCACGGACCCACAGAGCAGCCCCCTGACGACGAAAAAGAAGAATACTACGAGAACGAAAAACGAGCCCTCAATGCCTGCCCAAGATACGATGTGAAAATCGTTCTTGGGGATTTGAATGCCAAACTAAATCGGGGGCCGGTTTCCAGACATTACGCAGGTTCCCATAGTTTGCATGAGAACACTAATGACAATGAACTACAAGTCATCGAACTGGCAGCATCAAAAAACTTGGTCGTTGCGAGTACAAGGTTTCCGCGTAAAGATATCCAAAAAGCCACCTGAAGATCACCTGATGGAGCCACTCGCGACCAAATTAACCACGTGTTGATAGATCGCCGCCACTCCTCGAGCCTGATGGTGGTACGAACGTACCGAGGTGCCAACGTCGACTTGGATCATTATCTTGTTGGTACAGTTTTCCGAGCGCGGATTGCCTTACGGAGACGTATTGCATCCAAGGATCAGGTTCGAATCAACACGGCTGCCTTACGCAATGAGAACACCAGCAACACCTTTGGTCATGCGTTAAGACTCGCCCTCGAAGAGCTCGACGGAGGGAGAGTAAGTCCTGGGGCCAGAATGCCGGGCGTAAAAGAGAAATGCACACGCCTTAAGAATACTGTCATTAGTACTGCCAACTCCATCTTAGGCAGTAGTGGTAGATATCGAAGCGACTGGTTTGATGATGAGTGGAAACTAGCGACTGAATGTAAGAATGCTGCATACCGGGCAATGCAGCAGTCTCATAGGACGCGGGTCCGCGAGGAGAAATATAAAAAGCTCAGAAGATCTGAAAAAAGACCACAGACAAAAGAAAAGTGCCTGGGAAAAAAACCTTGTCGGTGAAATAGAGAAAAGTAGAGAGCGAGGTTCGCACCAGGCGCGGAAGTTCTACCAAATAATGCGCAGTATGACGCGGTACACACCACGCTGCATTTACTGCAAAGATAAAGAGGGTAATCTGATCACCGATCCTGAAGGCATTCTGGAGCGATGAGAAGTGCACTTCAATAAATTGCTAAATGGTCAGCTTACAGAAGAATTGGAGACTCCACCAATGCAAGATCAAGACCAAATACTGCCGCCACCAAGCATTGAGGAAACATTAAAAGCCATTAGACAGCTAAAATCAAATAAAGCCCCTGGAGCTGATGGCATACCAGCTGAGCTGATCAAACAAGGAGGGACAGCGTTACATCGCGTAATTCATGAGATCGTGGTGTACGTATGGGAGCAAGAGGAGATGCCGGAAGATTGGCGTCGTGGAATAATTTGCCCCATCCATAAGACAGGAGATATCACACTGTGCAGTAACTATAGGGGTATAACATTGCCGAGTACCGTCTATAAGATACTCTCCTCTATCCTACATGACCGGATAGCCCCATACGCTAAAGTCATCATTGGTCAATATCACTGTGGCTTCATCCCAAGCAAATCAGCGATTAATCAGATATTCACCCTTAGGCAGGCGATGGAAAAATGTGTGGAATTTAAGATTCCATTATATCATCTATTCATAGACTTTAAGGCCGCCTACGACAGCATAGCCACGGTAGAACTATATAATGCCATGAGAGAGTTCGGCATTCGAAACAAATTGATACGACTTTGTAGATTGATCATGACCAACGTAACAAGTCAAGTAAAAATAGCGGGATTGCTATGCAAACCAATAAACATCTTTAATGAACTCCGACAAGGGGACGGTCTGGCCTGCTTCCTCTTCAACCTGGCGTTGGAGAAAGCAATCCGTGACACTGGCGTTACAACAAGAGGGACTATTGTCACCAAGTTCAGCCAGATACTTGCCTACGCAGATGACATCGACATCATCGGTAGATCCGATTCGGCTGTACAGGACACCTTCACCCAGATCGAGCAGGCGGTATAAAAACTGGGACTGCACATTAATGAAAGGAAAACTTAGAACATGGTGGCAACTTCTGCGAAGAGAAGACCTAACGTTGATCAAACTATCAGGATAGTGGAGCACGGATTTGAAGTAGTGCAATCCTTTAACTACCTTGGGTCAATAGTATCAGCCGATAACAATATGCAAGAAGAAATGGGTGAACGACTGATCAATCCCACAAAGCCTACTATGGTCTATCAAGGCTCTTTAAATCCCGAAATTTATCCAGAACATCCAAGCTACTACTGTACAAGACCATGGTCTTACCAGTACTCATGTATGGATCCGAGACCTGGGTGCTTAATAAAAGGCACTCTGAACTCTTAGCCGCATTCGAGAGGAAGGTCTCGCACGATAGTATAGTGGTTAGTATACCCGCCTGTCACCCGGGAGACCGGGGTTCGATTCCCCGTCGGGGAGCCCCTGGCGCAAGACTAATGACCTTGCCCAGAAAAAATAAATCATTATGGAAAATTTAACAAGCCTCAGGACTTGCTAAATAAGGCCAAGACCGGTTCCCGGTTGTAGTGCCGATGATGATGATGATGAACTCTTAGCCGCGTTCGAGAGGAAGGTCTTAAGGAGAATTGTTGGCCTCGTATGTGAGGGAGGACGATTCCGGAGACACTACAACCATGAGTTGTATGCAATCTACCTTGAAGCTAATGTTGTAAGAAAAATCAAGCTCGGTAGACTCCGGTGGGCGGGACACCTAACTCGAATGAGCGAAGAGGAGCCTATGGGTTTAAGGCCGTGTGTGTGCCGTCGTTGGCACGGGTTCTACGCCTATTCCACGCGGTTGCCCTGTTGGTCGTCACAAAGGTGGGGTAATAGTTCCAGTATCTGCTCGTTATCGATGGTGCCGAACTATGGTCTATCAAGGCTCTTTAAATCCCGAAATGTATCCAGAACATCCAAGCTACTACTGTGCAAGATCATAGTCTTACCCGTACTCATGTATGGATGCGAGACCTGGGTGCTCAATAAAAGGCACTCTGAGCTCTTAGCCGCGTTCGAGAGGAAGGTCTTAAGGAGAATTGTTGGCCTCGTATGTGAGGGAGACCGATTCCGGAGACGCTACAACCATGAGTGGTATGCGGTCTACCTTGAAGCTAATGTTGTAAGAAAAATCAAGCTCGGTAGACTCCGGTGGGCGGGACACCTAGCTCGAATGAGGAGCCTGCCCGGAAAGACCTTTGTGGCAGGATGTATGGAAGGAGACAGCGCGGCAGACCTTGTCTGCGATGGAGGGATGACGATGACTGGGACGCCCAGAGCATGGAAGTGCCCAACTGGATGACATCGGCTCGAAATCAGGTCCGGTGGAGGGATTTGTTAAATAAGGCCAAGACCAGATCCCGGTTGTAGTGCCGATGATGATGATGACTGTATTTCGACAATTCTTTCGCACCCGAAAAATAACGTCTTTAAAGTTGTTCTAGTCCTTGTAGTTTGCGAAGTTTCTGGATAATGTTGTCGAACCATTCCACGGTGAGTTCCCATTTGATGCTTGAGCTTAGCATTACCGCTCTTATGTTCATTGCATCTACTGTAACGTTGACTTGCTCAGCAATTGTATTGCGATCTTCCTGGAATCTACTGCATTCGGTTAGGCTGCGTTCCGTGTTTTCTACACATCCCTTACAGGACATGCAGTGTGGGTCTTCCTTGTGCTTGAGTATGTGCAGGTATTGTCCAAAGCACCCATGTCCTCTCAGCCGCCGGGACATGTGAAAGTCTATTTACCTAGCTGGCAAGGTTATAGCTACTGTGTTTTGGGATGCACTTACTAGTCAATCAATGAAATGACTGATTTCAAATAAAATTCCGTCTGAATTAATTTCTTCTTAGTCTTTTCGCATAGAAAGGCCAGTACCCCTTGTCAAGTAGGACTGTTTAGTTGTACGAGTAATATATCCAGCTATTAAAATGTCAGAAACCCTACATAAATTTGTAATATTAAAGCAAGATCATGGCCTGTTTTCTTAGTTTTATCACATTCATCCATTTCCCTGAATTCGTTAACCCAATGAGTTCAGAGGACACTAAATTCTTCCGAGAATTCGTTAGTGCTATATTGTTAGGCATACCCACTTCCTTGGTCTTGTCGTCTTGATCCGGTAAACCTTTAAATTGTGACATGGTGTTCCCTATAAAGTTAAAAATATTCTTTCTAGGTTTTGACATAAACGTTTCGTATGGATCTTGGAAATCTGAGACCCATTAACGAATTTATTGTGCCTCCTAGATCTCGCTCTTCCGTTCACCTGCCACGTTGACGCCCATTACCACGAGTCTGACTATATTTTTACGATCCCTCAGAGGTAGCCACCATAAAGGTCTGTTCTGAATGTGCCATAAAGGTATTAATTCTTCCGCAGATCATAATGTGTACCTCTAATGATGTGCCGACAATGAATCCCATGAGTGTTATTTGTGGTTTTGTTTGTTTTTATTTACAGGGTGATTGTTGGAGCCCCCAAGGATAATAATTCATTTTATCAACCGTCCATCTATCAGCCTGGTGCCGTCTGGAGGTGCGACATTGAGGATGACGATCGTTGCCGTGTGGTGCCATTCGATTCGAAACGTGAGTTGCAATTACAAATAATATTCAAATAATTGTTAGAAATAGAAGAAAAGTTGAATTGTAAAGGGGACATAATCCAAATTGAAGTTCATAAAATTAATGGTCGACTGCTAATATCACTACAGGTTGATCATAGTCCTTTGTATTTGAAATAATGGCCAGTGTTTACCTGAGTTGAATAAGTTCATCAATTATATTTTGCCCTAGACTACAGTAAATAGGTAAAGGGTATGCGTGCCTACCTGTGCCCCGCCAGATGCACTCAGTAGGCCGCAATGCTGGACAGTTGAATAGAATAGAAGGGGCTGAAAAAGGACACAAAGTCAGACTGTCAGTAATAGGAAGGCAACGTGTTAAACAGCTGGGGTACATATTTCAGAGGTCGTTAAACATATACTACAGGGGGTACCATCACGACTACTGAACTACCTATTGTTACTTGATGAGGTGCAATAAATTCCATTATGAGAGGGTTATACAGTAGAGAGGATGTGAATGAGTCATTTGGTGTTAATGAGGTTACCCGATCTGTATGAGAGTGGTTAGCTTAATGAAGTTTCTCAACAATGGACGCGTGCCACTGTATCTAACCATTTTTGACAAGGTATTTATAAAATAATTTATGGCTTACCTATTCGGAGGAGTTGAAATAAGGTCATAAGTTATTTGTTTTATTTTTCTGGTATGCAAGGGAAATGAAAAAGGAAACATTTGTTGTACTTGGTTTGTTATTGTTCTTAAATATAGAAGTTTTTAAGTAAATATAATTCTTATTTTATATATTGTATATGAGTGTTTGTGAGTGATTATCAACGTGGTTGTAAATTAGCAAAGCTTTTTTTCTCATTATGACGAGTTGTGCATCCCGATATTATTCTAGACCTCTTACGGTGAATATAATAACGATAGTACACTTCAATCAATCGACTAATCAACTAACCATCAGCTCGCAAGTCGAGGAATTCTTCCATTAATCAATCGATTATTACTGATCAATTTGTGATTGTATAGGGGGGCTATATCACAGATCTTATTGTGTAGGAATCACTTTGGTTTGCATAGTATCCTCCTGTGTTTACCTTCGAGTCAGGCGCCTTTGTACATTTTTGACAATTTAACTTATAACACCGTATCTAAACATTTTATATAAAAATTGCACCTACACGTTGTCCATAAATATTTTACCTAAATATTGTATCTAAACATAGCATCTCATCATCGGCACTACAACCGGGGACCGGTCTTGGCCTTATTTAGCTAGTCCTGAAGCTTGTTAAATTTTCCATAATGATTTGTTTTTTCCGGGCAAGGTCATTAGTCTTCCGCCAGAGGCTCCCCGACGGGGAACCGAACCCCGGTCTCCCGCGTGACAGGCGGGTGTACTAACCGCTATCCTATCGAGGAGCCAAAAAATCTAACCATGTACATATCCAAGTATCTATCCAAGTATTTATCCACGTATCAAATCCTGTATCTAACCATGTACCTTTGACCTTTATATAGATCCGCTGTGCATCCTTCTTCTTGATACTTTATCCATCGATTGTATCCTCTTGAATCGTCCTTCTTGATACTGTATCTAGTCATATATCTAACCATGTATCTATCCATGTTTCTTTCTATGTATCTACCCACGTCCTTAGGTATGTATCCATCCATGGGACTATGTCAGGGGGAACATCATCCAGATATTATGATAAATAACCGAACTTTAAGAAATTCGCATAATCGGGCTCGTTTTCGGGGCTCTGTCCGCGTTCGACTAATAACGGCATTTTGTAACATCAGGGGCATCGATTTCACCAATACGATAATAAAAGACTTACATTCGAGATTCCGTTATAAGGGTGGAGTCTGCGTCTTCACACGGTCTGATCTGGCTTGACAAAGAATGGAGGCATTAGAACCCAATAACATGGATATCATGTGGTTTAAGGTTGTGCTGAGGAACTCTGTTAAATTTGTCTGTTGTCTTTACCGCACCCCGAATGATGATCGACAATTTCAGAAGGCGGGTGGTTGATCTGTATCCAGTCGACGGAACGTGAAAGATGTTTGAAAATTGTCGCTGGTCGATCGTCATTCGGGGTGCGGTAAAGACAACAGACAAATTTAACAGAGTTCCTCAGCACAACCTTAAACCACATGATATCCATGTTATTGGGTTCTAATGCCTCCATTCTTTGTCAAGCCAGATCAGACCGTGTGAAGACGCAGACTCCACCCTTATAACGGAATCTCGAATGTAAGTCGTATCCCGAGCAATGAAGATATGTCGAATCAGTTGACGAATCGACCTGGGTGTTGGTTAGGGCAAGGATATCAGGCTTCTTTGTTTGTAAATATTGGCGGACGGGGTTTACATTCGTATTTGTGAAACCGATACGCCGTTATTAGTCGAACGTCGGCAGAGCCTCGAGAGGGAGCCCGATTATACGATGACGAATTTCTTAAAGTGTGGTTATTTATCATAATATCTGCATGGTGTTCCCCCTGACATAGTCCCATGGATAGATACATATCTAAGGACATGGGTAGATACATGGAAAGAAACATGGATAGATACATGGTTAGATATATGATACAGTATCAAGAAGAAGGATTCAAGAGGAAACAGTCGGTGGATAAAGTATCAAAAAGAAGGATGCGCAGCGGATCTATCATCATCATCATCGGCACTACAACCGGGAGCCGGTCTTGGCCTTATTTAGCAAGTCCTGAGGATTGTTAAATTTTCCATAATGACTTGTTTTTTCCGGGCAAGGTCATTAGTCTTGCAGGATGCACAGCGGATCTATATAAAGGTCAAAAGTACATGGTTAGATACAGGGTTGATACATGGATGGATACTTGCATAGATACTTGCATAGATACTTGGAGAGATACTTGGATAGATACATGGTTAGATGCTATGTTTAGATACAATGCTTAGGTACAACATTTATGGACAATGTTTATATAGGATGTATAGATGCAGTGTTATAAACATTGTTACGATGTATCTATTTCAATAATCCCATCACAGACATCTCCTTCGAACCCAATCCGTCTCACTTCACAGACTTGCCCGAATTCTCCCTCGGCCCCTCCACCCCTCAAATTATTCAGCGTCACGTAGTTGAGGAGAAATTAAACTTACTCAAAGACGAGTTCAACCCTGGGCCTGATGGACTTCCGGCTGTATTTTTAAAGAAATCTTCCACTTCTCTTTCCCTCCCGATATCAAAGATATTCAATCTATCCCTTTCACAAGGGATTTTCCCTAGTATTTGGAAATCCTCCTATGTCACCCCCATACATAAAAAGGGACCTAAAAACGATATAAGCAACTGCCGTCCCACCGCCAAACTGTCTCATATCTCCAAACTGTCCGAAGGAATTCTTTACAACGTGTTATATTTCCGTTGTAAATCCATCATCTCATCCAACCTCCCATAATCTCATCCTTTTTAAGCTATCCTCCCTAGGTTTCGAACCCCTATTGATCAAGTGGTTTTCTTTTTATCTGAAAGGTCGATCCTACGGTGTCAAATTTAGATCCCTTCTGTCCAATCCTTTTCTTCCCACGTCAAAGGTTCCGCAAGGCAGCCATCTAGGTCCACTCCTATTTATCCTTACCATCAATGATGTGGACTCCATTATTAAATACTCACCCATCTCCCTCTATGCAGACGACGCCAAACTCTACAAAACGATCATCTCTCCTGTCGACTCCTCACTTCTCCAAGCGGACCTCGACAGCTTCTCAACTTGGTGTCGTAATAACTGCCTTGAACTCAACGTTGTCAAATGTCACTCCATCACCTTCTCCCGCAAACGTCCCCCTGCCCCCCCCCCCCCCCCCGTTCCTACTTTCTGCTATACCAGCAGATATTATCTGTACCCTCGATACGTGACCTCGTGATCTTATTTGACAGGGAGCTTAGCTTCATCCCGCATATTGATGATATTATTCTTAAGGCCAACTCTGTCCTTGGGTTTGTGAAACGCTGGTCTAAAGAATTCTCTAATCCTTACGTTTCCCATTCTCTCTACATAGACTTCGTCCGCCCCCTTCTTGAATACGCCAGTCAGGTCTGGTCTCCACACTACTCGTCCCATGTACGCAGAATCGAAAGCGTGCAACGCCGTTTTCTGCGGTTTGCTCTCCGCGGACTGAACTGGGTGAATCCACGGATTCTCCCCCCATACACTAGCCGGCTCCATTTGATCAACTTCAACACACTTGAGGAGCGCAGAACCCATGCCGATATCCTCTTTGTCCACCGTCTCCTTTCAGGCACAATCAACTGCCCAAGCTTGCTCTCCATCATTCCACTTCACACTAACCCCTGTAACCTGCGAAACCCTCATCTGTTCTATCAGCCCACCCACCACACTTCTTGCGGCTCTAATGAACCCATTTCGCGAATGCTGCGGCGGGCAAACTCCTAACCTACCTCCTTCGATTTCAACTTTACCTCTACTGCTCTCAAACTTCATCTCCTCTCTTTCCCCCCCCTGACCTCGCCCACTCCCCGTCTACACTCTTACATCCTGTACTAAGCGAGGTGAATGAATGAGTGATAATCGATGGATACACCCATTAACCAACTCGCCAAACATACCCCCCCCCCCCCCCCTCTTTTTTTTTCTTTTTAACCATAGTTTTTATTCTTATATATAGTTTTAAGATAGTTGTTAAGTTTTATCGCTTGTACTAAGCTAAATATATGAAGGTTCTGCCCTCACTAAACTCAACATTGTTTACAAACATTGTATCAAAATCACTTGTTCAGCTGTTGAAAAATTCGATAACAACACCCTGTTCAAGTCACGTTGATATAGCAATAGAACTCGGCGCCTTATTTCACGACCTCGGGTCTACACGTGCGTATTGAGAAGGAATGTTATAGCGTTTGCGACGATACTGAAGAACGTGTGATTCGAACTGACGCTATGGTGGCTAGAATCACTAAAAGTAGAACCAATGCTCAACACATCAGGACTCTGCCGCGTGTACGAATTCGATTTCTAAACTCAAGTACACTCAACTGATGTGGAATTGCAATGTTATTATTACTTGGTATACCGGCTGGTGCATTTTCTTATTCGATTTTCTTTCGATGTTCTTTATTATAATATTTGCTTGTGTATTGTGTGTGTATCTGTTAGATGCGCCACACTACTCTCTCCTCAGTAACTTTGTTACGATCAACTTCGTGTGCGAACGACGGAGCGAGGAACGAGCGAGCGAAAGGACATCGGAGCAGGCGACTGAGCCGGTGCTCTATGCGGAAGTCGTGATCGAGTGGTAAAGTTTTGTTTACCTATGGGAGATTGTGTGTTGTGTGTATACACAGATCACGTTGGGGTCACCAATTATGTAGACGGTGATTTGAACATACGGTGAAACGGGTGACAAGCGAAGCAATGAAGCATCAGGCTACTCGCTGCGTGTACGTATTCGATTTCTAAACTCAAGTGCATTCAACTGATGTGGAATTGCTATGTCATTGCTTGGTATACGGCTGGTGTATGGGGGTTCTCTATACCACATGGAGAACCTACTCACAATTCAAACCTTATTCCGACCGCTTTCAGCGCGCCATTTCAACCCTTATTCCCCCTACAAGCTATTCCACCTGTAAAACATGTTTCCCAAAAGGGCGCATAGCTAAATTCATTATTCTATGCAGATAATGCATAATTGAGTTTAGTTACCTCTTCGCCATACGGCAACTCCATTTCGCTAACTCATGAGATTTCCATCGGAAATCGCATTTCATGTCGGTTAGCAACGGCATAGTCTATCCAAACGACGCGGTCGCATAATCACGCAACCGCTGGGGAAATTATCAAACTATTTAATTTAGTTCCCACGGTCAGATTTCCCTAGCCAAGTCGGCGTCCTATTCACTTTCCCCAGACATTCCATTCGCTGGGGATCAATGATCTCTTTCTACAGGTGAATAGCTATAAAACATTTTCCTCTCCTTTCCATTTTTATCTTCCCGGGTTCATTGTACTCTGAGATCACCACAGTCACCGCACTAGGTCAGCCGGCCACCCTCAGAGACTGCATTGGTACAAGTACACAAGCTAAGTCAACCCCGAAGTTATTGCGCTCTCTCCTTTCCACCCTTCGAATGCCCAGCGACTGTCGAGTGAATGTGCAAGTATTTATTCATCTCGCTGAGACATGCAACTTAATGAATTCATGAGAGAGCGCGATGATGATTGGCTAATAGCTGTGCAAAGCCCAAATTCCAAATTTCATCCCTAATTGGGATCAGTCGTTTTACAATCACCACCGCGGGTGGTCACGCCGCAAGAGATCATCCACCAAATGGTGCACATAGAGTCGAGTTTTACACTGCATGGAGTGAGCATCGAAGATCGAATAAGGTCGAGTGCAGTTGTGTGTGTTTTATTCTTTTTCAACTTGGGAAAGTTTCAGTTTTTTTTTTTTTCACGGAAACTTATCCGTAAATCTGTGAAGTAACGTAAATCAATCGTTATTATCGAAAACAAATAGTGCGTCACATAAATCGAAATGAATTTAATTCGAAACTGGACACATTTAATTGTGGAAGAGTGTTCCTGAGCTGCTGCTCAATAAAACGTTAATCGCTGTAAAAACAAAAAAAAAAGGAAGGAATGAAATAAAAAAACATTTATACAAAACAATATACCGGTGTTTCTTTGATGATTTATGAACAGTGTTCGCCGTAAATATTGTTGGGGATTTAAAAGAACCAGTGTCGTACGTCGGCATCATACTTCTACCCCCACAGGCGCGTTTTCTTATTCGATTTTCTTTCGGTGTTCGTGTATATTGTGTGTCTATCTGTTATTATATTGTGTGTGTATCTGTTAGAAACGGTACAATGTTACTCCATTTACTGCCAGGCGCGCTTCTGAAGGTCATTTCATTCGCGTTCTGCAAGCATGTGTGTATTATATATCAGCCCACCTTCGTATATATTCAAGCATTCAATCTTCTCTGGGGTCATCAATGTGGGTTTCTCAGGCGATTCTTACCTAAAAGTAGAACAACTCCAATCAATGTTTTCGTGAAAGAAAGGTTGTTATACTGTATACATTAAAGGCGTCGGAAGAGTTTCCTTTTTTAAGAATGTTTTTATATGAAGTTGATGTCATCCTAGGCTCCTCGATAGTATAGTGGTTAGTATACCCGCCTGTCACCCGGGAGACCGGGGTTCGATTCCCCGTCGGGGAGCCTCTGGCGCAAGACTAATGACCTTGCCCAGAAAAAATAAATCATTATGGAAAATTTAACAAGCCTTAGGACTTGCTAAATAAGGCCAAGACCGGTCCCCGGTTGTAGTGCCGATGATGATGATGATGATGTCATCCTGGTGTGGCGTGTCTAACAGATACACACACAATATACAAGCAAATAGTGAAGAACACCGAAAGAAAATCGAAAAAGAAGATGCATCAGCCGTATACCAAGCAATAACTTAGCAATTCCACATCAGTTGAGTGTACTGGAGTTTGGAAATCAAATTCATACACGCCGCCGTGGCCTGATATGTTAAGCTATGGCTTAATTTTTAGTGATTTTAACCGCCATAGCGTCAGTTCGAATTACACATTCTTCATTATCGTCGCATATGCGATACTAGTTCAATGGATAAGGGACAATGTTTTTCACCATTCAATCCAAATGGTTCTGCGTCAAATTGCTTTCCTTCAATTAATATCGGAATTCATCTGGGTTCTGCGCTCTCACCCACTTTAATGCCCTCATTTTCATAAATGATCTCTTTTCCATTATTCGCAATCTAATTCAGTCGCTTGCTGTGTCTTGAGTTTTTCCTACTCACTCGATCAAGCTTGAACGATTTCTCCTTCGTTAAATTCCGACCTCAACAAGATATAGCAATGGGGTTTATTTAACATGGTAGAATTCAATGCCTATAAAATTATGTTCACCTTGTCGTCAAAGAACAATCCCAATCTTGACATAATTTCGACGCCTAGCACTCGTATTATCATCATCATCAGCATCATCATCATCATCGGCACCACAACCGGGATCCGGTCCCGGCCCCATTTAACAAATCTCTCCACCGGTCCCGATTTCGAGCCGATGTCATCCAGTTTAGCACTCCCAGGCTCTGGGCGTCCTGGTCTACGCCATCCCTCCATCGCAGACAAGGTCTGCCGCGCTGTCTCCTTCCATACATCCTGCCACAAAGGACTTTCCGGGCAGGGTCCTCTTCGCTCATTCGAGCTAGGTGTCCCGCCCACCGGAGTCTACCGAGCTTGATTTTTCTTACAACATTAGCTTTAAGGTAGATTGCATACAACTCATGGTTGTTGTGTCTCCGGAATCGTCCTCCCTCACATACGGGACCAACAATTCTCCTTAAGACCTTCCTCTCGAACGCGGCTAAGAGCTCAGAGTGCCTTTTATTTAGCACCCAGGTCTCGGATCCTACATGAGTATTGGTAAGACCATGGTCTTGTGCAGTAGTAGCTTGGATGTTCTGGATAAATTTCGGGATTATAAGAGCCTTGATAGACCATAGTAGACTTTGTGGGATTGATCAGTCGTTCACCCATTTCTTCTTCCATATTGTTATCGGCTGATACTATTGACCCAAGGTAGTTAAAGGATTGCACTACTTCAAATCCGTGCTCCACTACCCTGATATTTTCATCAACGTTAGGTCTTCTCTTCGCAGAAGTTGCCACCATGTTCTTAGTTTTCCTTTCATTAATGTGCAGTCCCAGTTTTTATACCGCCTGCTCGATCTGGATGAAGGAGTCCTGTACAGCCGAATCGGAACTACCGATGATGTCGATGTCATCTGCGTAGGCAAGTATCTGACTGAACCTGGTGACAATAGTCCCTCTTGTTGTAACGCCAGTGTCACGGATTGCTTTCTCCAACGCCAGGTTGAAGAGGAAGCAGGCCAGACCGTCCCCTTATCGGAGTTCATTAAAGATGTTTATTGGTTTCCATAGCAATCCCGCTATTTTTACTTGACTTGTTACGTTGGTCATGATCAATCTACAAAGTCGTATCAGTTTGTTTGGAATGCCGAACTCTCTCATGGCATTATATAGTTCTACCGTGGCTATGCTGTCGTAGGCGGCCTTAAAGTCTATGAATAGATGATATAATGGAATCTTAAATTCCACACATTTTTCCATCGCCTGCCTAAGGGTGAATATCTGATTAATCGCTGATTTGCTTGGGATGAAGCCACAGTGATATTGACCAATGATGACTTTAGCGTATGGGGCTATCCGGTCTTGTAGGATAGAGGAGAGTATCTTATAGGCAGTACTCAGCAATGTTATACCCCTATAGTTGCTGCACAGTGTGATATCTCCCTTCTTATGTATGGGGCAAATTATACCACGACGCCAATCTTCCGGCATCTCCTCTTGCTCCCATGCGTGCACCACGATGTCGTGAATTGCGTGATGTAACGCTGTCCCTCCTTGTTTGATTAGCTCAGCTGGTATGCCATCAGCTCCAGGGGCTTTATTTGATTTTAGCTGTCTAATGGCTTTTAGTGTTTCCTCAATGCTTGGTGGCGGCAGCATTTGGTCCTGGTCTTGCATTGGTGGAGCCTCCAATTCTTCTGTGAGCTGACCATTTAGCAATTCATTAAAGTGCATTTCCCATCGCCCCAGAATGCTTTCAGGATCGGTGATCAGATTACCCTCTTTATCCTTGCAGTAAGTGCAGCGTGGTGTGTACCGCGTCATACTGCGGATTATTTGGTAGAACTTCACCGCCTGGTGCGGACCTCGCTCTCTACTTTTCTCTATTTCACAGACAAGATTTTTTTCCCAGGCACTTTTCTTTTGTCTGTGGTCTTTTTTCAGATCTTCTGAGCTTTTTATATTTCTCCTCGCGGACCCGCGTCCTATGAGACTGCTGCATTGCCCGGTATGGAGCATTCTTACGTTCAGTCGCTAGTTTGCACTCATCATCAAACCAGTCGTTCCGTTCTCTACGACTACTGCCTAAGATGGAGTTGGCAGTACTAATGACAGTATTCTTAAGGCGTGTCCATTTCTCTTCTACGCCCGGCATTCTGGCCCCAGGACTTATTCCCCTCCGTCGAGCTCTTCGAGGGCGAGTCTTAACGCATGACCAAAGGTGTTGCTGGTGTTCTCATTGCGTAAGGCAGCCGTGTTGATTCGAACCTGATCCGTGGATGCAATACGTCTCCGTAAGGCAATCCGCGCTCGGAAAACTGTACCAAGAAGATAGTGATCCGAGTCGACGTTGGCACCTCGGTACGTTCGTACCGTCATCAGGCTCGAAGAGTGGCGGCGATCTATCAAGACGTGGTCAATTTGGTTGCGAGTGGCTCCATCAGGTGATCTTCAGGTGGCTTTGTGGATATCTTTACGCGGAAACCTTGTACTCGCAACGACCAAGTTTTTCGATGCTGCCAGTTCGATAACTCGTAGTCCATTGTCATTAGTGTTCTCATGCAAACTATGGAAACCTGCGTAGTGCCTGAAAACCGGCTCCCGACCTATTTTCGCATTCAAATCCCCAAGAACGATTTTCACATCGTATCTTGGGCAGGCATTGAGGGCCCGTTCGACGTTCTCATAGTATTCTTCTTTTTCGTCGTCAGGGGACTCCTCTGTAGGTCCGTGAACGTTTATGAGTTTTGTTTTGCCTCGCACGCGAAGAGTGCATAGCCTTTCATTTATTGCATTAAAGCCGATGATGGCAGGCTTCAGTTTTTGGCTGACTAGAAAGCCTACCCCGAGCACATTGTGTTTTGCGTGACAGCTGTAATAAATGTCATACTCTTTTCTTTGAAAAACACCACTCCCCGTCCAACTTATTTCTTGTAATGCTGTTATGTCTGCCTTATATTCGGACAGGGCATCGGCTAGTTGCTGTGCAGCTCGAGCTCTGTGTAGTGAGCGTATGTTCCATGAAAAAATCCTTAAATCGTTTAGCCGTTTTCGTTTCCGTGGTCGTCGTCGTGTATCCGGTCCATATCCGAGGCTTGTTAAATTTGCCATAATAATTCATTTTTACGGGCCTGGTTATTAGCCTTGCGCCAACGTTTCTCAGGATGTCGCTGCATGCATTGGTTCACTACTTGACGGGTGTCAAAGTAGCTATCCAGGGGTGTCACGTGGAGACCGCATGTCAACTTGGATTGAACAGGGACAAGGATCGTCCTGGCCTTCGCCGGGTTGAAGGCAATCAGAGACTTTGCCCTGTATGTTCGCACCCATCCCCCCACTCGTATTGTCAGGATCAATGAAATTGCAATTCTTAGTATTCAAATGTACTACGATATGACAAACTTCGGTTTAATAAAAATAAAACTACTGTATTATAAATTGTGTACAATTTAATTAAAGAAGCGTCGATACTTTGTTCTCAACTGAATACTTAAATTGTTATCTTCCTTAATTTAAAGCCTCTCTCCATTCCTTATATTTTGTAACCATCAATTCATTTGAATCGTCATCTTAACATCTTTAGACAGCTTAATAAATCTTTCAAATATTTCTAATTGAATTGTGTGTGCCCATCGTTTATCCAATTACGAATGACTTCAGCCCTTAAATGCGCTGTACTACTATCACCCGCTTTGAAGATATCTTCATTTACCTACGAAATTACAAACCGATTGGGGTGTACAATTATCTATTATACTTGTTATCTAACAATTGAGCTGAACAACTCCCCACACAAGTGGTTCAATCAAATGTTTTTATCATTCTCAACCTCTTGGCATATCCTCATTAAAACGTTTTTTTCAATTGGGCACTTGAAGCTTGTTTAACGAGATAACATCCTTAGCGTACGCTCGTTCGAATTTCTTAAGGCACAACTGATTGCTTAAAAAGTAGCAGGCGAAAGAGATTGGGCACAGACCCACATTTCAATGTCAAATCGTGTATATGTACAAGACGATAGTGTGGACGCATGCGAAAACGTAAGGCATTCGCCTAAAGCTGACGAAGTTGTTGGGTCAACTTCCTTCAACGATAATTATCGTAGCTGGAGTGTGTTATCGTGAAGACTTCTCACGAAAACTTAGCTTAGACCAATAGTTTCGCTGTGCAACTAGTATGGACATAAGATTTATGTTTTTCTTAACTTTATCACACATCCGATGTATCTGATAATCTTGGTATCTGGTCAATGATACCATTGTAAAATATTGCCGTAATTCAGATAACGACATGGAACTCGACATGGAAGATCTTTAAATTTGCTGCCTGTTCGTAAGGTAGGAGCTTGTTTTGGAAGTGGTTATACAATGATGTTCGGAACGTTAAAGATGCACTTCGACAACACATAACTGACAGATTTTAAGAAGTTATTCATTGAATAGTTAGCTATTTTGAAACTTGACCTAAATTTCTTTGGCCAAATCAAATGATGATTATTTGAACCTCGTGGCATGTGGATGTGAAACCTGTCCTGTATTGTTTTCAGTACAGGATTAATAATACGACGTCAATCAGACACATTAAACTATTTAAATCTTACGCGACATCCGCCCAATTATGTGATGGTACGAAATCTATTGTTGGGCGGCTTTTTGACGATATTTATTTGTTTACGAGCTCTTTTTCAAAAATAAAACCCATACGGCCATAGTGTTCATTTCTCTGTCACCGAGATAGCATTGGGTTGTGAGTTCGTATCCACTTTCAAATCTATGATTCAGTTCTGATGCTGTACAGTGGTTCTCTTTGCAGAAATACTTATTAACGAGTAAAGATTTTCCCCTCAGTTTTGTAGGCCAGGTTTGATATACTGGATGCGTAGACTACTCTACGTTGTTAAAGTTTTTGCTGCTAAGCCATTGCAAGTGTTCCATTCGTTGTTTATATGCTGTTTTGTATTTGTTTGATACAAAACTGTCCACCACCCAATATGTATTGTTGGTGGGCCGGGGGAATGACGTCAGGAACACGATGGTGTCTCCCAGCTGGAAATTAATGTGCGAAAAGAGCAAAGAATACCCAGGTAGAATAGGTATCAGTCCAAGATGTAATTCTCCTCCAGACGGGACTAATGCCGTGGGTTGGTTTGATTTCCATCTGCCCGTGACCAGAGTTGATTGCAGACTGAGATTGAGTAACGACGCCGAATAACCGCTAATTCAAAAAAGGGACGCTGCTGACCTCATCGTTAGTGACAATCGGCCAACGGGTCCGTGACAGCTGCCGCGCAACTGGTATACTGCGAATGTACTAGATTTCTCCAGCACATCCCAGCACATCCCACTGCCAATCGGCAACATATGCAAAGGAAGTCCAAGAAGACTAAAAGAAAGAACATCCCACCGATTCCAAATTTATCTGTTACCGACGACAATGCTGAAATTGAGATATAATTCTAATAGGCCAATTTATAATAATATATATTAAGACCGTTGTCAAATTACATATATTCAAACTGTTATTAAAAACGCCATGTATTTGAGTTGGATTTTGTAACTAGCAAAAGTTGAAACCCTCTATTATGATCTTTAAGATGAGCACCTACAACATTTTGCAACCATGTAGTGAAGAATGTGCTTCGAACCCACTATGAAAAGGTTAGAACTAAAGCATCAATATATCAGACCTCTGCCCCATTTCACCAGAATCTTTCAACCCGTTATTTAAACTGTGTGATTGCTACATTAGTTGTTGTAATATGCGGCACTGATGCAGTTGCATTCGATTTGCTTGTATGCTGTATCCTTCACTACAGTTGAGTGTTCGTGCGTATGTGTTGGATCATGCTTTGTGGAGCGGCAGAGCAGGTGGAGTGAGGCCAGTGGACTGATCGAGAGAGTGACGTAAACTCCTCGTCTAGTATGGGAGCGTGTTTGACTGTGTGTACAGTTGCGTCCGTGTCCCATATTTGCTCCACTCCAAAAGAACGTCAAATAAAACACTTTTCTTTGTTTTTTGAACTTCGTAGCAAGTCTGTGGCGGTTCTATGAACCACACAAATCCTACCTATAACATAATCCATTTCATATCACCAACACAACATTGAATTCAATGGTCAAACCCAATCGAACTAAACGTTCAAATTCTCTAACATTGAATTCAATTCATTTATGCAATTCAAATTCATTTACTCAATTTCATCCAATTCAATTCAATTCCCTAAAATCAAACACCATATTCGCATCCTCCGCGACGGGTTGCCGTGTGCGGAATGGAAGGGAGACCCGAGTCCAGAGTCGGTGTCTTTCGTCCATACGTTAGTATGGCGAATTGTTTGTCGCTGGGACTAGTGAAGGGCACTCAGTTGCGAGGCTTACCGGTTGAGGGAGGACCTGGTATATCGGCACCGGTGTTGACGACGGAGCTCGATATATGGTCGCTGCGACCTCGACCGAACAGCAACTTATGAGGAGGTGCCGGCCGGTCGCGCTTGGTTGGAGGTAGGCGACTAGTGAGGGGGCTCCTGGTGGATGGTTGGTTGTGTCCAATCGCAGGGCGCCCTAGGGTACTGGAAGCGCGCTCCGAAGGGTGGTTGTTGCACCTGGTAATTGGGGCGGCGTAGTGGGACGTGCCTAGCCCATGGTTGCCGCTTAAATTGGGCCGTGGTGGCTTGGGGGACATTAAAAGTCCCAAGGGAAAAGATCCTTACGTGGGAGTAAGGGTGGTGGAACCCCAATGTGGGGAAGAAGTATTGTGCACCGGCGTACGGCGCTGATTCCATTCTCGTCCCCATCATCCACTAAAAGGTTCTACCACGTATAGCTCACAAACGAAAAGAATAAATACACCGTCCACCAGAAGCAAATAAAAGGAAAACGCACTTTTTATTTATTATAAAAGGTTCTTTTATTTCACAATACCTTTTTCGTATTTTGGTTAGATGACAGCACTTTTTCGTATTTTAGTTAGATTACAGCACTTTTTCGTATTTTAGTTAGATTACTGGCTGCACAAGAAAAAATACTTTTTACTCGGTAACGTGCTTACTCGACTCGACTTAATTATCTTCGCGTCCCCGTGCGCACCGGGGAGCGGGAGTGAACACGACCGGCGCGGTCGCTGAATGGAAAAGGACTCAGTGATATCAATTCGCTGGCTAAGAAAATTCGGCCAGTGAAACTGGCTCTCTTACTTTAAGGATGCATTTTCCACCCCAAGAGAAACGTGAAGTCTCTCTTTGGGGGTAGGTAACCTGATCTCATAGAGAAGATCATAGAGATACACACGTATGTCTGCACATTGGTTCTTTCATGAAAATCTGAAACAAAGAAAGGGCATAATGTGCATCCATGAGATGTGAGTTCGGCTAAGTAGACAAGCCGAATCTCATTGGGTGCTAATTGGGTTTCTGTTTGTTCATGCCGCTAGGTCATGGGAATATGTAGGACAAATAGACCGTACAGATCATTGTCTAAGATGTGCATTGTAGCTGTAATGATAGCCGCAATGTGTCATGCACATGGTGCTAATTGGTTTTGGCTTATTTACAGGGAATTGGTGTTTATGGCATCGCTGCCAAGGGTAAGTATACCATTCCTATTTGCATTTGCCTATACTCCCGTCGGGGAGCCCCTGGCGCAAGACTAACCTTGCCCAGACAAAATAAATCATTATGGAAAATTTAACAAGCCTCAGGACTTGCTAAATAAGGCCAAGACCGGTTCCCGGTTGTAGTCCCGATGATGATGATGATACTGTGGGATTTAATGTATGCCTTAAGACGCAAGATGCGTACATCTGCTTTTGTCCCTTGGGTATAGGTCACCGGCCAATGTGTATCTAAAGGAATTTATCATACACATGGTGAGGCTGGGAATAGGCGACGCAATGTTTATGATCCCGGTTATGATGGTTACATTAAATGTAAACCAAATTGTTTCGTTTTCAGGAATTCGACTAGGGAAAATGCGTATGTAAGATTGGGATTTGCCTGGCAACCGAAGGTGCCGAACTGGGCTTGGGATTTATGATGTTTGGAACAGAATTCTTATAGGGAATTTTGAATTCGAATAAATGAATGAAGGTAACAATTCTCTTCCAGCAGCTTCTAGCTAAACACATTCGATAAATTTGTTGCGTGAAGTATTTACAGGTGCTAATGCGATTGCATTAGCAGAAACTTATGAAAGCTGGGTTGTAGTTATGGGGGTTCTTCGAGTAAGTAGACAGTGGGGTTTGGCGGAACCGCCACAATACTATTTAATGTAAAGGCACGATTGTCGCACTTGATATCTCAAAAGCAGTCGACTAATTTTTACCCACTGTTGAAGTTACTCTCTTATAAATTTGACGACATGCTGATTTAATGGATAAGAGACTATCATTCTGGCTGGTTAATCCAAGTAGTTCTGAATTACGTCAAAATTGTCTCTCGTCAAATTAAGGCTGATGTTCTAGGGCTTCGTGCTGTCGCTCACCTAATTTTTCATTTTTATAAATAGGCTTTTGTTCATTATTTACAACCCTGTTCTCTTGTATAACAGTGTGGCGATTCCAACAAATTATACAACTTATGTGGTCAGTTGAGATAACATCAAGTACACGCGGCCATGGCCTGGTGCGACGGTGCTTTGATTCTAATCATTTTCTTGAAGTGGGTTCGAATCAAGTTCTTTTTCGCAAAATGCTATAACAATACTTTGAGTGTTTCGTACTCATTTAAACATGCATGATCTACCTTCTCGAACCTCGTTAGCCAACAGCAGAGTGCGCTCATTTCATTGAAATATGATCTCAAGATATACCAATGCGAATTATTTAACCTAATTCAATGTCTTTAAAATTCAGTGCTGCCTCTTGTCTCAATGTACACCCACTAGCTATGAATGGCTCGTTCGTCATCGAACCCGGTGAACTTTAAACCCGGATATTTGAATTGCCTTGGCTCAATGGAAACGACCAAATATCTGAAGCCATGAAAAGTGCGTCTAAATACAAGAGCCACTTCCCTCTACCAAATCTGATCAGAATATACAAGACATATATTCCCTTAAAACTGGCATTTGATTGATTACCGTGTTTAGCCAGAGAATTACTAAAGATACTGTGGTAGTAAAACTCATGGGGGACGTAGAAGCAACATAACTTAGGCAACGTTTCTACCATAAAAACCCACTTAAAACACATCATTCCTGTTGTTTACCCATTTTGAGCTTGGAAAATGTAGGAGTTTTGTGCGTACAGTTCTTGGTAAAGATATACTTTAGGCGCAAGGATAAGAATCGTTCTTCAGTCGAACTACCCGAGTGTGGAATATCCAGGCATTGAATACCTCCTTCCCCTATCCTCTTCCTTTGCTCCCACCCACACTTAACAATTATGTGAACCTTAAAACCCGTTTAGAGTACAAATAAAAAAAATAGATGGACGAATTCGGAGGTCCTGTTCTTATCACCGTTCTCCTACGATCGGTGAGATTATTTTAGCTCTTTAAACAAATACTAGTTTCATTGATAGGCGGCACCCATAGATGCCGCAAAGAAGTTGTGGTTCATCGCTATTAATTTAGTCATCACTTCGGTCGCGATTCATAAGACGATGATGTGAGAAAGAAAACTAAAGACGTCGTCGTTCTAACTGTGAGAGATTAACACGCACAGTATCTTTCTTAACCTTTTGTACGTTTTGATCGCACCAGCCTGTGATCAAAAAGTCCGTAGGCTGTCATAGGTTTTCTGTCACAAAATTCTACTTTAGCTTTCCCATTTCGAACTTAATAACCGTCTCGTGCATGGGGAATTTATTAAACGGCCCACGATCAAAGCGGGCCTTAAATACAACCCACACGGATCAGGCACTGTCAAAGGCAATAAGAGAAGTTCAAAGAAATAAAAAAAAATAAAGAAAAACATCAAAACCAACGAAGGAAATTTTATATCAGTATGCACATGGGACCTCTGCGGTAAGGCCGCGCACGTCTATTTAGCGATCGCATATAGAGTTCGACAATCGGCAGCCGGATTGCAGTCAACCCATAAATCTATGGGCGAACTTGTTTCACTTTCAGGCATTTCCATGGCTCTTTCCGATTTGTAACTGGAAATCAGTGATCGCTTGCGTCACTTCCTCTCGAGTGACTAACTCAGCCGCGGAGGCGGAAAACTAATTTTAGAGCCGCACGGAGCCCCAAAATATTCCGGTGGAACTTGTAGGTTTTTCGAACTTCAATCTGTGATCAATTTAGGTCAGATATGCATGTAAGCAAAGCAAACTATCTGATGGATGTATATTGGAAGAGTTGGCATTCATCTTCGACTTGCTTTGGGGACGAGCGGAAAACAAGACAAAAGCGTTTTCCTCTCGCCCTCGGGTGGCAGCTTATGCTTTCTTGGCACAAGGTAACCGGCGATTAAGTATCTTTCTTGCGTCAAACCTTACAGCGTTGATAATTAAATTTTATTGCTGAAACATAATTATAATCCTTGGCATCTATCAAAACGTAACATACACGTTCATTAGAAGCAAGGGCATCGTCGCGCTTCGCGATATAGAACGCAGTCTCGTACGTATACAGATCGGACGGTAAAGGATGGAAATGGTTTTTAAATGTAGGTGCGTGCCAAAAGCAATTAAGAGATTTGACGCACTTCGCTATTGGACCGTGGAGGTACAATATATCTCCACAGAGGCACACATAATAAGGTTATTCAGATCGTTTTCGGTTCTTTTTTTGTTTTCAAAGTTCTTTTTGTCTGGAGAAATTAATTGGCGTGAGTTATTGAGCCAGACAAACCACTGAATCCAATTGGAGTGGTAATAATTAGGGGGCTCCTGGTGTCAAAATTACTGGAAAAAGATTTAGAAACCACTCCGGGGATAGTTCCTATTGATTTGTGTTCTTCTAAAATTGTAAACTTATTATTTATAGAGCGCAGAGTTGGCTGACTTTGGGGCGCGGAGAGTGCTTAGAACCAGCATGGGTCAGAAATCGGTGATTCCCGCTGTTTCGGTTGAAAAGCGTTGCGTTAAAATTACAATCAATCTGACTTTATTAAATCATGACTCTATAAAATCAGAACTTTGGAACGTCATTAAATTCTAGTCTTAAATATAGTTCGCAATAATTCTTCGTCTAACGGATAAGGATCCAAAATGGTTGAATATTATTTCAGGAAATAACATACAGGAGAAGAAGTTGAGCCGGAGTAAAATATTTCTCGGCTCTGAGGAGATACCTCCGTTTTCCCGAGGCGGATCTGGTGATGTTCGACACGTGTTTATGCCACGATACATTCCCACAGACTGTGATGCCGAGCAATTTTCAAGTTGTTTCTGTGCACTTCTTTAGATGCGCCTGCCCAAATTGAAAAATAATTTCTAGTTTAGTATGAAGGTGGCAAGGTGGAATGGGGTGAAGTACTTTTCGAATATCTTAATATATTACAACATGTAATATTTGGTCGCTTTTTAACAGTTTCAGATATTGTATATGGTCGTTTGAATTAAGGATTGGATGGATTTGAGTATCAAAAATTGGTGGCTTCGATCATATGATCATCAATTGGTGGCTTGGGTGAACCAAATTGAATTTCTCTCGGTTACTTATTATATATTTTGTTGAGGTCAGAATATAATAAAGTTAGCGTACCCTGTATTTATAAAAAATTTTGTATAAAAACGAGAAAAAGAGTATGAGAGAGTACTGATCCCTGAAGAATAATCATTATCATCATCATCGGCACTACAACCGGGATCTGGTTTTGGCTTTATTTAGCAAGCCTCGAGGCTTGTTAAATTTTCCATAACAATTTATTTTTACGGGCAAGGTTATTAGCCTTGTGCCGAGATCCTGAATAATTCTGAAGAATACCAGCATCAATTTAAATGGAATTAGTTTGAACGTCATACAGAAAAACCTGAATTGAGCGTCTAGAAAGAAAGTCTAGTATCCATTGGAATTAAAACTTCAATTTTGACAAGGGTCGGTAACAACTCGAGGGAAGAGGGAAAATCAAATCATTTTGACGCCTTCTCTTTTCTTGCTGTTCTACCTATTCCCTTCTATTTTTCCTGTCCGTAGTGTTGTTTTTGTTAACATGCGAGTAAGATTATTAACAATCACTTTAGTCATCATCATCGTCATCATCGGTACTGCAACCGGGATCCGGTCTTGGCCTTATTTAAGTCTGAGGCTTGTTAAATTTTCCATAATAATTTTTTTTTCCGGGCTAATAACCTTAGCCTTGCGGCAAACTCACTTTAGTATTTGCATGTTAATGAAAACAAAAACTAACTGACGAGGAGCTCTAGCTATGGTTATTTATATTTGTCCTGGAAAAAACCGTCCTAGATATATTAATCGTCCTAGATATATTAAGGCCATGCACCATAAGCGATGGAGGAAAGCAAGATTGTTAGAGTTTTTTTTTTAAATTCATGATTGACTTCACCACCTTATTTCTTAATGCAATACAGAATGAGTGAATTACAATTAATTCAAAAACCATAAGGTATCATTGAAATAAACAGTAATTTTAAAATTATTGCTTTAGAGTTGCTTTAAATCAACGACCGACAACGTAACTATCGTAGGTGTTCTAAGACCTTCACTGGAATGAACACATCCACATCTTATCGAAGCTGTTATTAAATGTTTGCTATTTGAAAAGTGATGCAATAATTTCTTGACACCTACTCATATAGCCAACATAAGAGTAAATCTACTCCAGTTATTTGACTTCAGTGGTAGCATAGGCCGTCTGTCTGGTTCAGTACACCTACAGGGTATCTGCACCTATTAAAAAACCGAAGTGACACCGGTAATTGGTGACAAAAGATCAATTGGGACTTCTATGGATATTTTTATCATTTTATTGGATGCGTTGGCTAGTAATGTTTTTTCTATTCAATTTGTTTAGCCAAAGACATTTATTGATATATGTATTTAGTATGTTGTTTTGTATAAATTTAGATGATCGATTGAGTTTGAAATGATGTAAGCGATAATGGGGCGTCGTACACACCTGTCGCGTTTCTACTAACGCTACTGCTACCTTTTCAACCTACCTCCAAAACTTCCTTCCTAAAGCTCCACCAATTTTTTCATTTTTGCTTATGCAAGCGCAATAACTTCCCCAAGCATTCTCCCACCGATTGCATTACCTTCCGATTATGCAAATCGCATCCAACATCAAGCATCTGCCCATCAAGGACATTCACGCAATTAACGCGTTATATCAATTTTCCGTAGAAGAAATTCGGTACGCCAGTACCGCATACATTAATGCATCTCAGCATTGTTCTAAAAAAAGAAAACATTTCGGTTGCCATACTAGATAACCGAAGTGGATTATGAAAACAATCAGCAGAACGCCTGTCTGCCTGCATTTATTGTCCCACACGTGCGCAACAGACTTTCATGTTGCGCCAGTACGCACGGCGGCTTTTATGCAATCTTCAAAGCACCGGCGCAATTCGCGCCTAGCTGCCAAGAGCCGAATTAAATGCCAGTGTAAATATTCACACTGGAATTCGACCCATGACTCCCTAGGAATGCAATACGCAATTAACATGGTTGTAAACACAACCATCATTGTGTAAATATCCCAAATGCATCCTAATCCCTAACGTAGTGTTTGGACCCAAAGATGCTTTTTAATGAATTTTTATTCCCACGGTTCGACCACCCATGAGCTCGCATCACGAGCCAACAAGGTGATCCGCGCGCAAAAGTAGTTTAGTCAATAAAATAGTGGTAAAGGAGTCGAGTCTCCTGGAGTGCGCCCGGAAAGACGAGTTTGAGATACGGTGGAGTTCACCTGCGCAAGGGCATCGAGAGTGTACGGCGGTCTTCAATATAATTACGTAGTGTCTTGTGGTGTTTTAACGAACAGATAATAAGAATAATTAGACAATGTCTCGCAATTGCCAAAATAACGAAGTATGTAACATAGCATATAATAAGAATAATTAGACAGTGTCGCGCATTAGTCAAAATAACGAATAGTGTAACGTCATATATTAGTAAATTAGAAGGCACAAACGCAGTGAATAAGAATCAACTAATTTACCGTCGAAATTAACTTTTGAGGAATTTTAAATAAAGAAAGCATTTATCACTAGCCATCAAAACTAGTGTTTCATTTGTTGGACAGTTAAGCTGAGCAGGCAGTTCCGGAGTCTAATGTGCAGCGCGGCGATTCTAGTGAACATGTGAACAATTTTTGACTGAACGTGTGGATTAGGTAAGTCGTAAGGGAATCTTAGTCAACCCGTGCCAATGTCGGCACATAACTAAAACCACCCCTACACACCCTTTTAGTGAAGTAGTATGCGGGGTTTCTCTATTCTACATGAGAAACAACCCACAATTCCAACCAATATTTCCACCTAATTTCGACCGCTTTCAGCGCGTCATACTTACCAATTTCCTTTATATGTATTCCCCTGTAAAACATTTCAAACGGACGTATAGCTAATCTCATCATCCTTTGCAGATAATGCATAATTGAGTTTAGCTACATAAATGTCATACGGCAACTCCATTCTTGCTAACCATGAGTTTCCCATCGGAAATCTCATAATGTCGGTTAGCAACAACAAGTCTAAAAGAACGACGCTGTTGCATCATAGCAAAATAGCTGGGGTAATTTCAGCGTCTTAGAGTCTGGTTCTCACGCGAATTATTTCCCAAACATCAGCGGCGTCCTATCGACTTTCCCTCAGATCACCCATTCGCTTGGGATCAATGATCTCTCTTTGCAGGGGAGTAACATCCGCTAGGTTTCCCTCTCGTTCGTATTTCTTTCCACGGTTCAATGCGCTCTAACTACACCATAGCCGTACCACTGGGTCAGTAGGTCGTGTCAGTAGCTGCATCTGATACCAACACACACAACCAAAGCTACCCGAGATCACAGCATATCATGTTTTCTGTTCTCTCATTCTTCATGTCCGTCAATTACCCTATTAACAAAAGTTACTCATACTTTGACGGGCGTGAGGTTGAGAGAGCAGAGGCGTGTTCTCTTTTGGTTGTCCTGTGTGTAGAAAGAAATATGAATTTCAACCCTAATTCACACCAGTCGTTATTCATTCATCATTGGTGTTGGACGCGCTGCGCTAATTTTTAATTTAATTCGCTACCGGCCGCAAGAGTCACATCTCAATAGTTCAAGTGAAAGGTCGCGTCGTGTATACCTTCAATAAAACAACTAATGAAATAAAACGAAAATTTATTAATTTAAAATCAGTTTTTTTTTTGTAAAAAAAAAGACAATAAGTTTTTGAAAAAAAAAACCAAAGTGTATTAATATAAGTTAAACCCAATTAAATTAAAATAAAGAACATTAAAATAACAACATATAAAAAGTGCTTTCATTCATTCTTCCCCTTGGTGAACAATTTTGCTGTGGACAAGTGTTTGGGGTAAAAGTGGAAACCGTGCCATACGCTGGCAACAAATCATTTTCTTACCACATAGTAGTTTCGTGGGGGGCGAAGTCGGGGCGCTGGGTTCCACTCCGTCCCCACAATCTGTCAACTACACTCACCGATAGTTGCTCCACCGAACACAAAGGGAAGTACAATGAAACACGGTTGTTTGTGGCTGGTGATCACCGCTTTAATTTAATTTTTTTCTTTTTCGGAACTACTATAGACGTAGGGAATTTAACAATTGTTTCCTTATTAAATGACAAGCCACTCTAAAGCGCAACTGAGCATTATTATAATTAACTATCACTGACCCGAATACATTTTCTCAATGATTCAACCCTCGTTTGGGGTGAGTTTGGTGGTGTGGTGAAAAGGAAATGACATTTCCTTTGACCAGTGACCAATGGAAGGCGATCTCTGGCACGCAGTGGTTTTTTTTTTTTTTTTTTTTGGTTTCGGTAGGAAGGTGGAAATCTTCAAAAGATACCTCTTGACCGATCCAGAGGCATGTCGGGTTTTTACCGACTAAAACCACCTCCCGCCAGGCACATATTCCCGTTGATCCCCGCGGAACTTTCTTTTAGATATTCCATCGCGGGGCGGGACGGAGTTTACCTGTTACTCCGATCTTCGCGTCGCAACTGCTGCATCATTTCACAGAGAATACCATTTGTTACGGACCATGCCTGTTTTGAACTAAGCATGTATTCTATTACTCCTCCCGGAGTAACTGTCCGTCTCATATGTCTCTTCAAAATCGTTCGTGCGGTCTCGAATCTCACGCACTCTGTGAGTACGTGTTCCGCATTTTCTATTTTGCCTTCGCAATACAAGCAGTATGGACGATTCACATGCTTATACTTGTGCAAGTACTGCCGAAAGCATCCATGTCCTGATATTAGCCGAGTCAAGTGGTAATTCAGCTCACCATATTTTCTTTTCACCCATATTTCTATATCAGGTATCATGGTGTTGGTCCATCTTCCTTTGGTGGAAAAATCCCACCTTCGTTGCCATTGTCTTAGACTTGAGAGCTCTAATTGTGACCGCATTCTCCGACGATTCTCTTGAGAGGCCTTATGCAATGCAGCGTTTTCTTTAGCTGCAATGTCAAGTGGCGTCCCCCCGGCCAGAATATTTATAGCTTCTTCGGATACCGTTCGGAATGCACAACATACTCTTAGTGACGCCAGTCTATGTGTGGAGTTCACTCCCCTCATGTACAACTTATGCTGCATATGTGAGCTGCATATATTATAATGGAGGTGTTGACACTGGTTATGAGTTTCCTTGTGTGGGGCCGGGGTCCTCCAACATTGGGTAGGAGTCTCGCTAAAACTTTGCATATTCTTGCCGTTTTTTCACTCGTTTTCCTCAGGTGTTCCTTGAAGTTCAACCTGTTGTCGAGTATCACACCAAGATATTTAATATAAGGACTGGATCTGATTATCTGTCCTTCTATTTCCAAATCAAGGTGTTCAACTTTCTTGCGGCTGCTTATTAAAACTGCCTCCGTCTTATGTCCAGCTAGTTTCAGTCCGGCTATATCTAGCCAGCATTTAATGCTCTGGATTGGTTGGGAGCAAATATTCTCCAGGTCATCTAGATGTTTAGCTACGGCCATTATTGCCAAATCATCTGCGTATCCAATGATTCTAACCCCCTCCGGTACATTGACCCTGAGCACACCATCATACATTATATTCCATAACAGTGGACCTAATACAGATATCTGAGGTACACCCGCTGTTATTTGATATTCCTGTGGTCCCTCTTCTGTATCATACAGCAGTCTTCTATCCGAGAGATAGTTTGCTAGTATACGTACCAAGTAGGGTGAGAGCGTAACAACAGTGGAAATGAATTCCTCTGATCTTCGCATAGGCAATTTCTTCCAGCGGCTGGACACTTCTACATTCCATGGGTGAATTTCCAGTTGTCCAGATGGCCGCTGTTTCGCTGCTGTCTTCCTCACATGTAATAGTACTATTGCCAGGCATCCTGTACTGTTCATTGATGAGTACCACGTCGGCACGCAGTGGTGTGTGTGTGTGATCGTATAGATCTTTGTTTGCTCATGCATTTCGGCAAGGGACAAACGAAACCGAAAAATTGAAAGGGAATAATGGCATTGATGAGATGTGAGTTCGGCTAAGTAAGCCAGCTGTATCTCATTGGGTGCTAATGCATTTGGCTGTTTATAGCATCTCTGGTTGCAGTAGAAACCGGGTTCGTGTTTGCATTAGGAAATGCTGGAGATGCGGTAATTGTTTGTCGATTGAACAAACGAATCGCTGGTCGGTATATTGCAGCTGCATAAACAAGCTGACCGACGTTGCTTTGGTCGTTGCCGATGCGTTGATGCATGGAAAATGCTCTTGTGGGAGAAATTCTTTTCACAGAGACTTTAAGGTTATGCATTAGATAACCTTAATGCTTGTAGCTTTGTAGGTGCTAATGCCATTGCATTAGCAAAGAACAATGGGGTTATGGGAGCTTCCGGACTGGAAGCTTTTAGGTAATTTGGGAAGGTTAGTAGTGGCGTTTATGGGAACCGCCACTGTTTTTTTTTTTTTTTGGTTTCGGTAGGAAGATGGAAATCTTCAATAGATGCCTCTGGACCAATTCGGAGGCATGCCAGATTTTTACCGACTAAAACCACGTCCCGCCAGCACATATTCCCGTTGTTCTCCGCGGAATTTTCTTTTAGATATTCCATCGCGACGCAGGGCGGAATTTACCTGTTAATCCATTCATCACGGCGCAACTGCTGCATTATGTCACATATAATATCATTTGTTGCTTGTTCGGAACTTTGCATGTATTCTCTCACTCCTTCTTCTGCATATAAGTAAAGTAGTGAGATTATAAATACGTTTCATATATAGAAAGATTATAAGTGCGTTTCATAAAGAACCATTAGTAAATTCAAAATATGATTTTAATGCTTAACCCAGACCAATACAGAAGTAATCGCCTTTTTTAATTAGGTCTAATTTAGGGGAGGTGAAGCATTTACGACAAGCGTACTGAATGGGTAATTAATTTCAGAAAGTTTTGACTGGAAGAGGGTAATGTAAATCACTTTTTTGATGCTGTCATTTTTCTCGTCAATGTAGGCTTTGATTTCGTCCTTGCTTTTCCTAGACGATCGAAAATGAATCAGATTTAAGAATTGTTTTTAAAATTGATAAAATAATCGCATCATTTTAAAATATTATTTTATTACAGTTGTCAGGTGTTGTAAAGCGATTTTTTTTTACAAAATAAAAAGACTGCGTTGCGTTATATGGGGTTCATTTAGGCGCCTTTGAGTGACAGCGAAACGTGCTGCATTTGCATATTTTTTATTATTCTGAAACAAATAGCTGACATGTGTAGAGGAAGGATAAATCTATAGTAAAGTATAATACTGTGGCGGTTCCGCCAAATCCCAGTGTCTACTTACCCGAAGATCAACCGTAACTACAACCCAACCTTTATAGTCTTCCGCTAATGCAATCGCATTAGCACCTATAAATGCTTCACGCATCAAGTATCTAATTTATTTTGGTAAATGCTCCTGGAAGAGGATTCTTACCTTCATTCATTAAGTCGAATTCAAAATTACCTACAAGAATTCTGTTCAAACTTCATATGTTAAATCCCAAGTCTAATTCGGCACCTTAGGTTGCCAAGCAAATCCCAATCTTATCATACGCATTTTCCCTAGACGAATTCCTGAAAACGAAACAATTTGGTTTACATATAATGTAACGATCATAACAGGGATTATAAACATTGCGTCGCCTATTACCAGCCTCATCATGTGTACAATAAATCCCTTTACATACACATTGGCTGGCGTCCTTTTTCTCCCTACTATAAACAATCCAACGCAGATGCATACAATTGACGCAAACGACGATGAAACCGAGACCTATAGCATAGGCAAATGCAAACAGGAATTGTATACCTACCCTTGGCAGCGATGCCATAAACACCAATTCCCTGTGAATATGCTAAAACCAATTAGCACCATTTCCACCAGCATTGCGGTCTATCAATACAGCTGCATGGCACATTAAGACAGTGATCTATATGATCCCTTTGTTCTACAATATTTCTGGATGTGCTTCTCATGACCTCGCGGCATGAGCAAACAGAAATCCATTACTAACCTATGAGATACGGCTTGTTTACTTAGCCGAACTCACATCTCATTGATGCACATTATTCCGTTTCTTTGTTTTCGGATTCGTTCTCATGGCTTTGGCCCATGAAAGAACCAATGTTCACACATTCATGTGTACCACTACCATCTTCTCTGTGAGATCTGGTTATCTACCCCCCAAAGAGAGACTTTACGTTTCTCTTGGGATAGAAAATACATCCCTAAATTAAAGAGAGCCAGTACCACTGGCCGAATTTCCCTTGCCAGCGAATTGACATCGTTGAGTCGTTTACCATTATTCGACCGAGCCGCTCGGTTCGTCTTCCGCTCCCCGTACCGCCGGGGACGCGATCATATTAGAGTCGTTTTACAACCAGGAGCCGAGTTTTTCTTTTATAAGCGTTCTCTTTATTGCCGTGCGGTTTTTGTTAACATTATTGCTTTGTATCAGTTATTCAACATCACTTAAAGAATGTGTCCTATTAAATTGTATTCGTTAGATGTTAGAAATTGCTTGTGCCTAATTGAAAATAACTTGTGCTTACAAACGATAAATTATCCCACGGTCTACTCGGCCACCTTTAGTGAACACCAAATAAAAGATAATAGTTGCAAGAAATTAACATACCCCGTGTGTTTTATTCAAAGTGCAGGATGTGGTGAACAGTTTTTCTTCCTTTGGCGACCAGTTTTTGTGAGCAATTTTTCCGCGGAACTTTTAGTTATTTGTGGGGACGAGGTAGAGCCCAGTGTCGTACGCCGACACCATGAGCTCGTACCTCCCACAATACTACTACTAAAACTAGTATCTATTGGCTTGTTCAAACTCGAAAGTTCATGAGCTCAACGATTCGGGTACGCCGTCGTTCCCTGTCTTGTACACTTTCCCTCCACGCTTTTCCATCTGGTCCGACCTCCTTAAGGTCACCATTACACTATCCTCCCATCTCTGCCTACCCACCCCACCTACGCTTTAGTCGTTGCACATTATCGCTGTATACCTGGCCCATCTTAATCTTCGCGACTTGATGATTCTCACTATTGTAGGTTTGGGGTATAGCCCCTCATAGTTGTGAAGTATCCTTCATTGTCCTGTTTCGCTATATTTAGCGCTAAACATACTCTTTAAAACTTTATTCCCGAATACGTAGAATCTGTTCTCTTCTCGTTATTGTAAGCGCCCATGCCTTGCACCCGTACAGAACAATCGGCATGTTGTAAATCTGGAACATTATCGAGTTTAACAGTTTGCCAACTGCGTAGCGACCAACAGCATTTTGTTTATTCCCTTTGATACGAGGGTAGGTTGAAAAGTAATACACATGTGCTTACAGAACGCGAATGAAATGACCTTCAGAAGGGTGCTCGGCAGCAAGGTTCTGAAGAGTTATGTGTATTCTCTAAGGTCCACCTGCTCTCGCCGTAACCATCAATTTTAATTTATCTTCAAAGATTTCTAGGCCCACCTCTTCCACCGCTTGTATGATGATTTCACTGTTTTTACTTACAGTTTCTACCGCAGTGCTCCAGAAAGCCTACCATTACCTACATACATATACCATCATCCTAATTTTATTCAATTAAAAAGTGAACATTTGGTTGCTTGATGACTGGTTCCTTTGCAATCCGCACTGGAAGTCTTTTCTTCTGCATATGGTGTGATTCTCCTCAGTATGAGATTTGTTAGTATTTGGTATGTGGTTGAAAGCAGCAATATTCCTCTGCAGTTCTCGCAGGTCTGTCGTATTTTTTGAAAATAGAGATGACCTTATAGGTTTTCCGTTCTTTCGGAGTGAATTCCGTATCCAATATTGGCTGGTGGATATCTCCAGCGACAGCGTCTTTTCCCTGCCTCATAAGTGCCGCCGGCAGACAACCGACTCTGTGAGCCTTGTTGTTTTTCAGACGATTCATTTCATTTATTACTTTGTTGAAAGAAGGCTTTGGGATCTGTGACTCGGCTGTATGTACGTCTGGTACATTTATTAGTGGTTGATTGTTACGTACATTAAGCAGGAGTAGGATATCCACATAAATAACTCTTTTTAGATAAACAAGAGAAAGATTTCCAGGAGAAAGATCTCCTAGTGATGATAAACGTGCTTTATTTCAAATTTGATATGAAATTGTTTGATGTAGACTGTCGACCAGTCGCTTAAGATAATTTGCAGGAAAAAAAAACAGGGCTTGCCGTTCGTGAAACCTCGGCTGTGCTGATTGCGATTCACAACAATCATAAAATTGGTACGACCATTGCATTTTATCTCCTTCGATGCGACAGGACTTTCCGCACCACACGCAATATCTCTGAGACATTAAGTCTCGCGTGGATCTGAGACAAGAGGTCTCGACGTGGATCAATATTTTTGAGACAAGTCTCGCCGTGGATGGCTCGTAAATGGTGCAAGACGTTTACCCTATAATGTCTGAATCGAGTTGTATACGAATCACATAATTTATTGATATATTTTCGTGTAAAAGGACTGTGGGGAGGAAGTGTATTGTGCCAGGAATGGGCACTCGGTTCACCTTCCTCCTCCATCATAAAACGTAAGTTCCACCGCAGCAGACGTCCATCGAACGCGGAAGGATGAACGATAACATCCAGGAAACTGCAGTACAGGAGAATAAATAAAGAACACGTACTGTCTATTGGTGGTCACCGTTTTTTATTATTTTAATAGCTTATTTCTTTTCACATTTTACACAGTTTTATTTGGACCGCGGTCACTAGAGAAATTACTTTTAATCGAGTATTTTGGTAACAATTTTATCCGACTCAATTTTTACAACTCCGGTATATACGCGTCCTCGGCGCGCGGCGAGGAGCGGGAGCGGCATGACCCTGGTGGTCGGCGGATGGAATTAGACTCAGCGATGAACGGCTCGTGTAGAGCCGACTCGCTAATGGGGTGAGTTTGTGGTGTGGTGGTAGATATCCTCTCCACTAAGGATATCGTTTTTACCTACCACCAGAGAAACGTAACGTCTCTCTTAGTGGAATAGAAAGCCAGATCTCGTAATGGAGATCATGGTGGTATGTGTGTGATCGTTCAGATCTGTGTTGTTTACTCATGCGCAAAGGCAATGGAAAAACAAAGCAGACAGGCGGCAAGGACAAAGCTATCAGGGCGATCATGGTTTATGATGAGCATCGCGGCTAAATAAATAGATGACGATGCATCGAAGAGATGTGCTAAAAGCAAATATGGGGCGAGGGCATCATAAAAGTCTTAGATGAGGGATGACCTTGTGTAAATAGGCAAATTGCCATTGGGAAACGGCGCTAATGGGTTGGTGGACGAAACGAATCCCTTGTTTGCATTTGTATATGCAGCGAGATTCGTTTGTGGGAAACGGATTCTATATTTGCATTGTTTATGCTTTGAATTCAATCCAGCGGCTATGCGCGAAGTCGATGATTGTTTGGAGATTCAAACAAAGGAGCATTTCTGGGTAAAGTGCTTGCAGCTATATCGATAGTTGCAAGTCATTGCAAAGCAGATTAGATGGTTACACAAAAACGGTTTGTATATACCATCTGTGTCAATTTTACATGGCATCTATGGCTACGCAAGTGTCGAACTCTAGTGTGAAAATCTACGCTAATTGGGAATACGGCTCTAGGTCGCTAATGCAGAGATGCATTGATACATGTATGAATGCTCTTGTGGGAGAAATTCTTACAGTAAATTTGTATGCGAAGAGATGCATGAAAGGTAAGGATTCTTTAACACGGACTTTTAGATTATAAATTTGATAACCTAGATGCGTAAAGCACTTAAGGTAATTCCTTTTTTTAATATGTGATGTAGAAGGGCATACAGTGTTGTTTCGGGGGGCTATAAACTTTTGCAAATGGCAACACTTGATTTCTTAAAAACCGTTAGAGAGCAATTGTGCGTCATTTCATACAATTTTAGTCACGATAGACCATTTCACGGGACAACAGCGTGCTTTTTGTGTAAAACAATTTTACAAAAACAACGATTCCTACGTTACTGCACGACGCCTGTTTAGAATTTGATACGGATTACGTCGTGTAAGTGCGTGTCCAAGTGTTAATTTAATCAAAACTTGGGTGAAGAAGTTCGAACAAACGGGATCGACAACGAATATTAAATAAACAGGGCGCCCACATTCAAGAAGAAGCGTTGAGAAATTTTGGGAGCTTGAAATTTCCGTAAGGAACGATCCAAAATCAGCGAGTTTTCCAAAGTTTGCATAGTCGATTGCAGGAGTGCTAACGCCGACACGGGGCACATCTCGACGAGGTCATTTTTAAAAAATAAATTTCAATAAACGTTTATTACGTTAAATAAATGATCAACAAAAGAACATTTGTAGTTTTATTTCTATTCATGTTTCAAATGTGCAAAAATTCATTGTCCATTGCATCTTATCGTGTTAGACCGAAACAGTGTTACACGAGGGTAGCCGCAATTTATCCTATCGTGTTAGGGTGAAACCGTGTTGAAGAGTGCCGTGTTGTAGGATGGCTTCATGTACTACTATTCTAAAGTCAAATTATACTGAAGACAAATGCAGCTAGTGATATTACTACGCTCTTAATTATGGCTGCCATGACGTTTTAAAAACGTATTATATAATTTTAAAAACCCTTATAAAGAAATGTTTAGCTACAGGATTTACCACTAAAATCTAAGTAAAATGTTTCATAGTGTAATTTCTCTGCATAATCTTGTCGCCTCAATGGATGAGTTGGTAAGAAGGTTGTGTACTGCGTTTGATTATGCAAACGTAGGTTCAACTAACGAGTCTGTGGGGGTAAAAGTATGTACCGGACATGGGCAGTCGATTCACTTCCCTCTCCATCATACTCTGCTACAAAGTTTCGATGTAAATTGTTCACAAACCGAAAAAAGTAAAATAAGAAAAACACACAGGAATTGTATAACTGCACAGGAGTCTTTGATTTGTTTTTATATTAACTTCACCGGTGACTTAAATTTACACGATTGTATTCAAACACTAAAACAGTTACTTTGGATCGAATATCTTTTGCTAATTACTTGCTCGGACTCAATACGTGTTCACATCTCCGCAGCGCTAGGGAAGACGTGAGTGGCACGACCGGCTCGGTCGGCGGATGTAATAGGACTCCTGGTTCTCCAAATTCGACAACAATTGGAAGTGAGAATCTACCTCATGTTAAACGAACAGCTGGTGGTATATTTAATTTCTACTTTAATATATAGTTATATCCTTCTTAAAGGGGTGACTTGATCTAACTTGATTAAATAATATCTTGTTCGATGCCTTAAGGACTTGATTTGGTATAGTTACATGTTGTTCTTTTTATAGCCTAAGCTATTTACATATCGTAACACCAATTAAAAAAAGGAAAAGCAGGAAACTGTAACGACTAAGGGTAAACAGCTTGATTTGTTATAAAACTCGTGTTTCCTGTATTTTTGCTGCTGTCTACGATAAAATATTTGCTTTATTTGTACTTTTCAATATTCAGGATCAATATCCCGAAGGGGCTTACAACATTAATTAAATTTGATAAGCTTGATGCGTGAAGCATTTACAGGTGCTTATGAAAGTTGGGTAGCAGTTATGGGGGTTCTTCGGGTAAGTAGCAGTGGGATTTGACGGAACCGCCACAACTCTTACTATTGTGCAGTTCGGCACAATTACTGAGCGGTAGATAGAGTCCCAAAGCTCAGCCGTCCGGTGAAGCACAACCCCATTAAGCTATAGGCTTCGTGAAATGGTTGGGAAAAATCTTTGAGCATCTTTCGGAGCTTGGCTGATGGACTCGCTCGAGAAAAAAATGCATCTCAGGGTCCTGGGTCAGTGCTATAGGTTCGCCTTTCCTGGGAGAAGTAAAATAAAAAATAAAAACACTCGTAAGTTCGTTTGTGATTAAAATCTAGAAGCGTTGGAGACCAATACATAACCGTACCTGCCTTCTCACCCTTCTCCCTTTTCTTCTGTTCTCATTGGGTCTTGACATTTAAGATGATCATAAGATCGTTTTGTATTCACATATACTCCAACATAGTTTCGAAACGTTTCGATGCCATATAGGCTTGTGTTCCACCAAATTGGATGAACATAAGCCGAACGATCTCAAACAGTTTGAGAAGGAAAGGCTGTTGGATGACATAAATGTTGCAACCCCAAATTTATGAACACACTTTGATACAAAAACTTCGACAGCGAGATTATGACGTGTGTATGGTAATGGGCTCCTCGATAGTATAGTGGTTAGTATACCCGCCTGTCACCCGGGAGACCGGGGTTCGATTCGCCGCCGGGGAGCCCCTGGCGCAAGACTAATGACCTTGCCCAGAAAAAATAAATCATTATGGAAAATTTAACAAGCCTCAGGACTTGCTAAATAAGGCCAAGACCTGTTGCCGGTTGTAGTGCCGATGATGATGATGATGGTAATGCGTATGTGGGGGTTCTCTATACTACATGGAGAACCAACCCACAATTCCAACTTAATTTCGACCGCCTACAGCGCGTCACATTATCCCCTATTCCACCGTTCATGCTATTCACCTGAAATATCATGTTTTCCAAATGGACGCATAGCTGAATTCATTCTTCTATGCAGATAATGCATAATTGAATTCAGCTACCTTTTTGCCTTGCCATACGGCAACTCCATTTTTGCTAGCCCATGAGATTTCCATCGGAAATCACATCATGTCGGTTAGCAATAAGAAATCTAACCAAATGACGCCGTTGCATCATAGCGAAACCGCTGGGGTTATTTCAGCGTCTTAGAGTCTGGTTCTCACGCTGATTATTTCCCAAACATCAGCGGCATTTATTGACTTTTCCCAGACCATCCATTCGCTTGGGATCAACGATCTCATTTCACAGGTGAATAGCACCAGATACATTTTCCTCTCCTCCACAATTCTGCCCTTCCATAGTTCGATGCACTCTGAGATCACCACAATCACCGTACTAGGTCAGTGGATCATTCTCAGACGCTGCATTAATACACACACACTAAGCCAGATCAACCCTGGGTTATTGTACTTTCCTATTGATTTCTTCATCCTTTCTACGCCCATCGACGTTGAACGAGTACACGAGTACTTATCCACCTCGATGAGCGTGGGGACTTGAGGGATGCACAAGAGAGCACGATTACCATTGGCTGATCGTTGTGCAAAAGCATCTCAATTTCCATCCCTAATTCGAACCAGTCGCTTGTCGTTTATCACGGTGGTCAGGTCACGCCGCCGCTCGGGGAAGCAATTTAATTTCGTGTCTGTAAAATGGAGTCGAATATTGTCGTGGCGCGAGTCACAATTCAACACCAGTTGTTAATTACAATTAAAATTTTAAAATTAAAATTAAATTAAGAAGGATTATGTATATAAAAACTATTTAATAGGATTATATTAATAAGTGAAATTAAAAACGGATTAACCTCAAAACAACATTCAAACTGTGTTAATCATTTCATCTTTTCTCTCTGCGAACAATTTGACTACGTCTGTGCTGGCGGGTAAAGTGAATCCGTGCCCATGTCCGGCATAATACTTCGTACCCCCACACGTACATAGGTTCAATTGCCGGTTCTTTGGTATTGTTGGATAAGGGGAATAAATTGATTATTTATTTCTGTAAAATTGTTAGATTGCGGCGGATATGTAAAGCTCTAGCCAAATTTCATTATTGCTTTATTTACACTTTGGACACCTTACTTAATATTTTTATAGCAAACCCTGGGGTCGGTTTCTGGATTAATTTTCGCCATCAAAGTTTACCTGGCAAAAAGCAATTGATTTTAAACTTCCCACAGAATCGTCGTAAAATTCAAATTTTCTTTCTTCTGAGTTTTTTCAGTCGACAGATTGTAGTTCATATGTACAAAATTTGTCTTTAAGTTATAACGCGGATATTTGCCAAACTCATTCATTCGTTTATATAGTGCTTTGAAATGAATAAGTTGACCGGCTTCGGATCAGCATTTACATAATGTGGAATATACATAGTTAGTCATCTAATGAGTGGCAAACTATACTCTTACAAGTAGTGTTCAACCTCATACATACAATTTAATGCTTAAATTATATAAACGCCCTTAATCAAACGACTGCAAATTGAATTTTAATCGCTGGAATTGATTTGTTAGTCAAGATGAATCTATATTTAGATTCCCACACATAATTAATAAAATTGTGTGCTCCGAAAACCTGATTCGCCAACTTAAAACGTCATATGAGTTTACGATGTCGCCTCCTTTATTAGTCTAGCAATAGGTGAGAATGAATAGCATCATACATAAATTTACTTTTTTACAATCGCCGATCGTAAAATATAAATGTTTGGTAGTTTTATGGACATTCTTTGAAAGCAGGTTTTAATATATTGGAACAAAAGTAAATGATTTATTATTTTCATTTTTGTTTTTGAACAGAACATCTTAGCCCATTATATCTAAACTTGCAGAATGTTAATTGAAATATTATCCACACTTGGTTGAGGATTTGTACAACTTCGTGAGCAGCCAGTTTTATGGAATCACGTATTACTAAATTGTACTTCAATAGGATCTTTGCCCCCTTAACATTTTACCTGAATTGAATTTTAAACAAACCAATACTGTTGTCCAAACAATTAACTGGAAACCGTCAGGCAAAGGAGCATTGTATTTAAAATTGACTAACCCAGTAAACGTATTGATAATCTGATCTAGACAGTCACTTGAAAGTTGTTAATTTAATTTGTTAATGTTTTGATTGGCACACGGTTTATATTAAGGACTGAAGGGACATACGAGTCAGAAGATGTGCGTTGTAATAGATTTAATTTACCAGAGGCCATTTGTATGCAGTATTAAAGATTAATTATATTTTTTTATAGTTAATTATCAGACCGATAAATGCTCAAGACTAATTATTAGTTTAACGAAAAAGAAATTAACTATATTTTACGTTTTTTTCAGGACTTATTTCTTTCGTATTGTTCGATTTGTGTAATATGCACGGCTTCTCTCATAGAAACCTTAACACTTATTGACAAGACTCTAATAAGTGTTTTCCACAATCTTGATTGTGATGAGATTAAGGGGACATTCCGGTTTGTTCGGTTCAACAAATCAATGCTTAATCGATAGTTTTATTCTTCAAAAATAATATGTTAAAATTTGGAAACGAAATCTTAGACGGTGCCAAAGTTATAGGTCATTAAAGGGTCGGGTCTCCCGCGGATACAAATTCGTATCATAGGTGGCAACTGTGGTGGTGTATTTAGAAAGATGCAGACTATCCATTTATAAGCATTAATTTGCATCGCTGTTGGCTTGGGCCAACTGCCACTTCTATGAATATGTCGCAATCTTGTGCGGTAAGCGGTAATGGATAGTCGTTCCTGTGTATGTTGTCTTTACATTCGGGCGTACTGCGGATGACCTGCGATTGCCTGAGTTTTAGTTAGTTTCATATATATGAAACTAACTTGCCCGTTGCACTGTGCTGGTGGTTTTTTCTTGTTTGGTGACTATGGAAGATGTTCCTACCGGTGACGTCGCGGGGTAGGTATTTTTGATGTTTCTATGTTTCTTTTTCGGCTCGTCGATAGTATAGTGGTTAGTATACCGGCCTGTCACGCGGGAGACCGGGGTTCCATTCCCCATCGGGGAGCCTCTGGCGCAAGACTAATGACCTTGCCCGGAAAAAACAAATCATTATGGAAAATTTAACAAGCCTCAGGACTTGCTAAATGAGTCCAAGACCAGTTCCCGGTTGTAGTGCCGATGATGATGATGATGATGTTTCTTTTTCAGGTCTCAGAGCGTGCAGTGCTCGCGTTTAGGCATCCGTTTCATACGTTTTCCAAGGGTAAATTTTTCTAACACAATGTTTAAAAACGTTAAAGGTTCGCGTAAGTCAGGGGTGCGTCCAGGGAGTCGATATAAAAAACGAAAAAGATTTATGGGAACTGTACATGAACTGGAAACGGAGTATGCGACTACATCGGCACAGAAATTGGCTACATCGCCCGACTTCGCTCCAACGGTCACAGTGACGGCAGCATGTTACATTTTTTTTTTTCAGTTTTTTCCGAACTTTCAAACATTATAAAGTGTAAAAACTGTGACGGTTCGATAAACTTTTAAAAAAAATCTGAGAAAGGCCTAGGATTCAAACTGATCGTCGAATGCAACTGTGGTGAGAGAGTCATCGATTCCTGTCCACGAATCGCCAACAAAGCTTACGAAATTAATCGTAGAATAGTATTCGTAATGCGCATCTTGAGTGTGGGGTTAAATGGATTACATTGTTTCACTTCACTGATGGATATTGGCGAATTTACGAAACATATCTACTACGCTGCTCTCGATAATGCACACACCGCTTGTATCGGCGTTTTTTCTTCCGTGATAAAAAAGGCTAGGAAAGAAGAAAAAGAAAAAACTGATGACAGTGAAGATAAAAAATATACTGCTTCTGGAGATGGTAGTTGGAGCAAAAGGGGTCATACTGCTAATTATGGCGTTATGACATTGATCGGCAACAAAACAAACAAGGTTCTCGATCTTACTGTGAAATCGCGTTATTGCCAAGGCTGCAACCTCATGAAAACAAAGAAAGGTACCCCTGAATATGATACTTGGTGGGATGAGCACGAACCAGTTTGCATGTTGGCTCACAATGGAAGTTCGGGTAAAATGAAGCCTGACGGAATGTTAGAGATGTGCGGGCGCGCTTTTGATCTGCACGGTCGCATTTACGAAAGGTACGTTGGAGACGGGGATGTAAAAATAATGAATGCGTTGCAGAAATCATTTCCAAATGTTGTAAAGGCCGAGTATATCAATCACGTGGGAAAGCGAATCGGTTGCAATTACGCGGTGTCATCAAAAAAGCAAAAAAAAAAAAAAAAAAACAGACCAATTAGGAGGAGCTGGTCCTGGCAAACTTACGGGAAACATGATAACAGAACTGACGACTTATTACGAACTTGCGATTAGGCGCAATGCTCACTCTGCTGTAGAAATGGCGAAAGAAATTTGGGCAACATATTACCACAAAATATCAACCGTAACATCAAAACTGTCCAGAGGGCCCGGAGTCATGGTGCAAATGGAAATGCGCGAAAGCTGCGAATGAGCTGTCAAAGTTCCACCACGACATATCTCCCTTGGATCCTAAAGTACGAACAGCCATTTACCCAGTTTACGTAAAACTGACAGATCCCGGTTTGTTAAAAAAATGGGAAGGAGGCTTCACGCAAAATAACAACGAAAGTTTCAATGCGACTATCTGGCAAATGGCACCAAAACACACATACCGTGGTAAGAAAATCATTGAAGTTATGGCTCTTACCGCAGCTTGTATGTTTAATGAGGGGTTTTTACCCGTATTGCTAATAATGCAAGTCATGGGCATCAAAATTGGGTACGCTGCGAGAGCGTTGGCGAACGAGAGGGACAGAGATCGGCTGCAAGACGCTGACCGCAGCCTAGTATACAACTCGCACGAGGCACAAACAGCGAGGAAAAAGGTGAAAATGCAACTGGAGGACCAATTCGAAGTCGTGGAAGGAATTGTTTATGGTCCAGGAATATATGTCTAGCTGTTAGTATAAAAAATCCCGTTGATTTCATGAAAAAATCACTTTTATCTTTTGTCTAATTTATCTCCAAACTTTGATGTTTGCGTTTTTCTCGAAACGACTTTTTTGAGTGCGGTGTAAGCGATAATATGAAAACGGTGCATGCGATTCTTATGAAAGTTCACACACATAAGTATTTTTAACAAGCACACGCAAATTGTGAGTGAATTACTTTTAAATAAATAATAAATAAATTTTTTTAGTTATAACTAAAAAATAGAGCAAAAAAGGGGCGAAAAATAAAAAAAAATTTCAATAGTCCGCCATTTTGTTGTTTTTTATCAATTTTAAAATTTTTTTCACTCACATTGGGCTAAATGTATTTAAGTTTAATAAAATGTTTGCATTTTTCGTATTTTTTCACCGGGGACGAAAATAACCCTTACACGAGCAGAACAGATGGCTAACTTTGAACACCTGGAGGGGGTGTTTCCGGTTCCGGAGTTCGGAAAAATTTACAAACGTAATCCAAAGATGAATAAAATGTTTAAAAAAGATTGTTGTTATGTCTTTAACACTTTCTCTTAAAAAAATCATGAAAATAACCTATTTTTTGACCCGACAAACCGGAATGTCCCCTTAAGTGCGAATGTCCTTTGTAGTCACCTGCGTATTTAGTTCCTGAATATTTGTGTTTCAATGTAAACACCGACAAAAAGAATAGCATTAAATTGAAATATTTTTTTTTGTAAATTACAAATGGTTGTTAAATTTTTTTCTTAGAAACTAACAAATCACTTTTTTATTAGGCTCAGAAACCAGTCCTGTTAAAACTTACCCGTTCATCCAGATATAGACGAAATTGTAATTTGCACACATGTGCGGTGCTGTGGATGGAGGCTGTTGCAGATACCTCATAACCTAACCCTCCAATCTAAGTGTTTACGTGGGGAAACAGCTAAAGGAGCGGTCGTTCAAGTATCCGTAAAACCGAAATCATCTCTTATGGTTGCACGCCGTCGTGTTGCGATTTTGAATAATACGAGAGCATGTGTGTGGTGCGTAATTTTGACGTACGCCAACGGATGCGTAAACTCTGAACATGCCAGTCGTCTCGCGAAACGTCGCCTCTGCAATATGGAAGCATGCGAATATACTAAACAAAACTATTCAAAGTTGCGGCATTGCGCCGAGCATCACAACCTGGAGAAGCGTATTTATGATGGAGTTTTAGCGTTTCCGAATCGCCGAGAAGTTGCAAATACACAATAATATTCGTTGAACTTCTCTTCTGTTTCTGCCACCTCCACCATAGCAACGTGTATTGCTTCAATTCAACAGCAATGACAACTGCAAAATCACTCAGTGCTATTGCCCTCTAAGGGAGCATTGCTAGTGAGTCCTTTGCCGTCCCAAAATAGCTTTAGAATAACAATAATTACTTGGTCGGTCTTATACCAAATGACTCTGCGTGCTGAATTGATTGGTGATACATAATGCGTGTGCACAGGAAATTCAGTCTCTGACGCATACCCCGTTCCAGAATTATGTTTGCCAGTACCAGGAGGGACATTAATAGTCAATTCACGCACGTCTCCAGTCCAACTGTTGCTTTCTTGTGCCCAGATTGATGTACCGTGCGCCTGGTGATTACTCGTGGTAGTCTCATTTGTGCGATTCAATTTAAGCAAAGAACAGCAACACCTCGTATGTAGGCTTTCAACAGAAATAACTACAAAGGGACTTCCAGCCACTTCTTGTTACTCCGTCCAATGATGGATCCAGGAATTAATCAAAATCTTGTCTGATGCTTGCAAGTTATCGGTAAGACACTACAAAGCATCTTCCATATCGGAGGGGCTGCGATTATTGTTGGCAATACTCAACAACAAGGTTGTTTGGATGCAGAACCATTCACTTAGTTGGAAGGCAAATGCTTTAGCCAAGACGCATTTCCTTTTTTAGACGTGAATACGGTTTTTGTGTGCGCAACAGCTTAGCGCTTGGATCGTGCTTACGCGATGTTAGCCCCTGTACAGTCATGGTGATTAAATGAGCACAAGATGAGCAATTTGTTTGTAAATTGTCGGGAAGAGTGTTCTTCCAAATTAAGACATCTATTTGTGGAAGTGGTTAAAATTTGCGGGCGCGATAGCAAGAATTGCGCACGTATGATTGCCATATGGTTAGGTATTGGCTTATACAATTGGTGACGACATTGTAGAGTATGGGTGGTGAAGAATGCGCTCTAATAAATACCCGTAAGTTTTCGCAGTGTTAAAGGAACGCCAGAAATGTTGACGTTTGTCATGAAATCGTAGGATTGGAACACTCACCTAGTTGTTAATCATTCTAGGTCATTTTTAATGCAACCGGAGGAGATGTCATTTTAAGGCGAAGATAGTAAAAGTCTGAGTGAGGGTGACGGAATGACAAATATGAAGTCATCTTTAGCTGACAACATTCTATATCTCTGTATCTTTTTAAACCGTTCGCGAATTAAACGCGTAATACGAGGGTTGCCTTTTATATTTCGGGATTAGAGAACAAAAACAAATATTGATCATCGAAAATCACTTTATTGTTTTTCAAAATATTCCCCATGAAGATCTATACACTTTTGCATGCTTTGGACCAATTGTCGAAGCACTTTTGCCACTCTGATTGAGGTATCTCCAACACATGCATTCTGAATGCAGCAACCGCTTCTTCAGGTGTCGAAAAACGTTGACCTCTCAGTTTGTTTTTTACGTACGGGAATAAAAAGAAGTCATTCGGTGCCAAGTCAGGACTATATGGCGGATGACCCATCAAATCGATGTTTTGGGTGCTCAAAAATGCAGTTGTCGCAGCCGATGTGCGAGAGCTCGCATTGTCGTGGTGAAGAGTGATCCGTCTTCGGCGGTTGGTTTTCCTGATTTCTTGAAAGACAACTGGCAAACAAATGGTTGTGTACCACTCAGAATTGACTGTTCTGCGTTGTTCTAGTGGTACGGTTGCGACATGTCCAGTTTTTCGAAAAAACAGGCGACCATTTGCTTGGAAGTGCTTCGTCCGCGAACAACTTTTGTTGGATTTGGCTCATCTTGAAACACCCAGACAGTCGACTGCTATTTACTTTCGGGCTCATACGCGTAAATCCACGATTCATCACCTGTCACGATGTCATAGACGTGTTTCGAAGCACCGCGACCGTATTTTTTGAGCATTTCTTTCGACCAATTGACACGAGCCTTTTTTTTGGGCGATTGACAAATTGTGTGGGATCCAATGCGAACAAATTTTTTTGACAGTCAAATGTTTATGCAATATTGAATGTATGCTGGTCCCACTAACGCCTAAGGTTGTCTCAATCTCACGATAGGTCACATGACGATCTTCCAATATCAGTTCGCGCACAGCATCAACAACAACTGATTTTGGACGACCTTCACGAAATTCATCTTGGAGTGAACTACGACCACGATTGAATTCACCATACCATCGATAAACACTGGTCCTTGATGGAGCTTCATCGCCAAAAATTGAATTAAGTTCATCCATGCACTGTTGCTGAGTTAATCCACGCCGAAAGTTGTAAAAAATAATCGCACGAAAATGTTGACGATTTAATTCCATTTTTGGGCCGAGATGAGTCTTTTAAGTTACTGTAAACAACACAAATAGTGCTCGTATGTCAAAACATTCTGAGTGCGTATAACCTCAAAAATGTCCAACTTTACGACAGAGCTGTCAATTGCCGGATTGCAACGCTAGGGTTGCCAAATCCCGAAACATAAGAGGCAACCCTCGTATGCAATACACTATCAGTCCGAAAATAAACCCGAATGGATAAAAAACAAATAGTTAATTAATTTACACAAAAACCATTTTTTTATTCAAAATCATTTCATTGAATTGAAATACATTGATTTGCGCGTTCGGTAAGTGCCTCAAAAGGCCTTTGTATGGCGTTGATTGAAATGTTGTTGAGTTTGGTGGTGCTCCTCTATATATATTTTTTGTTTGTTTTCGATTTCCTTCATCCACTGTTCGCAATTCAGTACTGGTTCATATTGAAAACACCAATAGTATAACAATAATATAAAATAGTATTTAAGAACCCTTCATCAATTTGAGTGTGTTAATGGTCTCCTTGCAATGTTCAAATCGGTGCAATTTTTGGTCATCATTCACTTGATGTGGAAAAACCTGTGAACTAAATTTCCTTAGACCAAGTTTTCCACTTAAGATGCGATGAATTGTTGTTTTCGGTATGTTAAATTCCATTTCCACAAATCTCACTGAAGATTCCTTCGAGATTATTGAGAAATCACGTACTTTGTCGATGGTTTCCTATGCCCTGTGACTAGGGTCTTAGAATATACTTGTGGCGTTTCTACGAACCACACAAACCAAAAGGTAACATTCATCCTGGAGTCAATAACCCCACGTATCCACAGATACATGAGCCACAAGTTCGACCAATTTTCCTACGCCTGCATGGCGATCGAAGGACATGACCCGGCATAGAAATTGTGTATCGATCCATCAACTGGATATACACAAACGGTTGGCACAGCTACGCCAGATGTCGACAAACATCACATCTCCGGCGATAAGCGAATTGCCGGAAAACCAATCCGTCAACAAAACCTTTGTCCCTGCCGCAATGTACTTCGCCTAACCAAAGGCCATTGCGGAACAACAGCAATAAACGAAAATGCTGTTCCCATAGGGCAAAGTAAACATTATCCCACGATCGCGTAATGTAAATCACACATTCGATTGTGTGCATAACCCATGGATCAGAGGTGTGAAATTCTGATCACAGAGTGATCTACAGCATGTAGATAATAACCTTCGCGCCTGTATGTCTGAGCGCGATCTTCACTGGTGGAGGGATTCTCGATTGAGAGAAAGTCATCACCAGGGCGAGCACTACATATCTCTTAAAGAGCACCATACATTTTTCCGCACTTGAGGTTCGCATTGAATTCTACTCGTTTAGATAATCCTCATTGATATATCTTGTTGAGGTCGGAATTCAATGTATTAAGTATAACCTGCTGATTGGTAATCACGTTAGAAGAGTTTGCTCGAGAATGTTCGTATGGGCGTAAGTCTAATAATCTTGCCCGTAAAATAAATTATTATGGAAAATTTAACAAGCCTCGGGACTTGCGAAATAAGGCCAAGACCGGATCGCAGTTGTAGTGCCTTTAATGATGATTATGATGTATAATGGTGCGTCCAAGTTTCATCGACAGTAATTAATCGGCGCCAAAACTCCTCAATCGAGCTTCACGGACTATGAATAGATGATGTGTTACCCTGTGTTTATATCTATAAGTATTTAAGAGAATGTGCGTATCAACACCTCCTTTCTCAGTCTTCTTCCTTCTCTTCCACCCGTGTTGTACGTTGCCATTTGAGTATATCAACTCATCTCTTTTTAACCGGGTTTAAGGGGACATTCGCTTTTATAATTCAAAAAAAAAAACACGTTTAAAATTTAAAAAAACGATGCTATTTATTGTAAAACTTTTTTTTTTGAATATTATAATATACGTGTGGGGATTAGGAGTATTGTGCCAAACACGGACACTCGGTTCACTCCTATCCCCATCCGACTGTCACTAGGGTTCCAAAAACTGTTCCGCCAAACACTGAAAGGAAACTGTTCATCAAACGCGGAAGGATAACGATAACATCCCGGAAACTGCAGCACAGGGGAGTAAAACAAGCGAAACTCCACAACACAACGTCCACAACAGGAAAAGGAAACACAAACATTTAGTTTATTCCGTTGTATTCTCTTTAAAATTGTGAAGGATAATTCTCTTTGTTCTCAGCCATTATTAAATATGTTAGTGTTTTATACTTCACTTAGAACTTGGTATTGATATTAAATTGATTTTTACAACTTCTAAACAATGTGAAACACTTCTTTCTCGACACGACCTATGCTTCTCCGCCGCGCGACGGAGAGCGGGAGCGGCACGACCGCGGTGGTCGGCGGATGTAATAAGACTCAGCGAAAACGGCTCGTGCAGATCCGACTCGCTAATTGGGGTGAGTTTGTGGTGTGGTGGTAGATATCCTCTCCACTAAGGATAAGTTTTTACTTACCACCAGAGAAACGTAAAGTCTCTCTCGGTGGAATAGAAAACCAGATCTCGTAATGGAGGTCATGGTGGTATGTGTGTGATCGTTCAGATCTGTGTTGTTTACTCATGCGCGAAGGCAATGGAACAACAAAGCAGACAGGCGGCAAGGACAAAGGAATCGGGGCGATTATGGCTTATGATGTGCATCGCGGCTAAAATAGGCGACGATGCATCGAAGAGAGGTGCTAAAAGCAAAGGGACGAGGGCATCATAAAAGTCTTAGATGAGTGATGGCCTTGTGTAAATAGGCGAATAGCTATTGGGAAAAGGTGCTAATGGGTTAGTGGACGAAACGAATCCCTCGCTTTGAATTCAATCCGGCGGCTATGCGCGAAGTCGATGCTTGTTTGGAGATTCAAACAAAGGAGCATTTCTGGGTAAAGTGCTTGCAGCTGTATCGATAGTTGTAAGTCATTGCAAAGCAGATTAGATGGTTATACAATGACGGTTTGTATATACCATCTGTGTCAATGGTACATGCCATCTACGGCGACGCAAGTGCTGAACTCTAGTGTGAATATCTACACTAATTGGAAATTGGGTTTGGGTCGCTAATGCAGAGATGCATTGATACATGTATGAATGCCCTTGTAGGAAAAATACTTTGCAGCCATTTCCAGGTAATGCATTGAAAGCATTAATTATCCTTGGGAAAGAAATGTTTTTGCTGCGGGGAGATTGCGGTGCAGGTGTGGGAAGGGTGGAATTTGCCTGGCAACCGAAGGTAACGAATAGGTTTTGTTTTAGGCTCCCGTATAATGGAAAGAATTCTTGTAGGGAATTTGTATGCGAAGAAATGCATGAAAGGTAACAAGGATGTGTGGCTGATGGCCCGGACTGACACGGGGATAAGTCATGATGGTGTCTTCTGATATAAAGAATTCCGGAGGTAAACTAGTCTCCCATTCAGATCTCCGGGGGGGAACATGTCAGGGGGAACAACATGCAGATATCATGATAAATGATGGAACTTTGAGAGGTTCGTCATCGCATAACCGGGCTAGCTCTCGAGGCTCGGCCCACGCTCGACTGGTGACGGCATTTGTAACATCAGGGGCATCGGTTTCACCAATACTAATGTAAACGCCGTCCACCAATATTTGCAAACAACGAAACCTGATATCCTTGCCCTAAGAGAGACCCAGGTCGATTCGTCAACTGATTCGACATATCTTCGTTGCTCAGGATACGATTTACATTCGAGATTCCGTTTTAAGGGCGGAGTCTGCATTTTCGCGCGGTCCGATCTGGCTTGCCAGAGGATGGAGGCGTTGGAGCCCAATAATATGGATATCATATGATTGAGGGTCGTGCTGAGGAGTTCCGTTAAATTTCTTTGTTGTCTTTACCGCTCCCCGAATGACGATCGACCGGCGACATTTTTCGAACATCTTTCATATACCGTCGACTAGATACAGATCAACCACCCAGCTTCTGAAATTATTGTCCTTGGCGATTTTAATGTGCACAATTCCGACTGGTTGTTACATTCTAACAGAACCGACGAGGCTGGGAGGCTGGCGGAGATGTTTGCTGTAAGCCACAACTTGACTCAACTCGTGGGAGTGCCAACGCGAGTGCCGGATGCCCGAGGTGATTATGCGAACACCCTGGATCTGTTTTTGACATCCGAACCGAGTATTTATACCGTAGAGGGTTCTGCGCCACTGGGAAATTCACTGCTTGGTATCTGTCGCGCAAGCACTTGCATACCAAGCGAATAACCGGCCTAGGCAGCTTCGCCATGTATGGAAGCATGGGGCTGCTAACTGGGACGATATGCGAGATTTCTTCGCATCCTTTCCATGGTCGGAGGTGTGCTTCGGAAACTCCGATGTTAACGCTTGCGCGGAGTCGGTATCAGAGATTATTCTCCTGGGGATGGAGATGTATATTCCACATTCCATCAAACGAAGTTCGTCTGATAAACCTTGGTTTGACAAAAAATGCGAGCTGATTACAGCGGCAAAAAATAGAGCTTTTAAGCAATGGCGCTCCAATCCCACCGATGTTAACAGAACGAATTTTGTTAGAATCAGAAACGCGTGCAACCAGACGATTGATACCACGAAGAAGGCTCACAACGACAGGGTGATCAATAAGCTCCTTCGGTGCCCAATTGGTTCGCGCTCCTTCTGGTCAATGGCAAAGGCTGTCAGCAGTAACTTTGCTTCCTCTTCTTTCCCTCCGTTGGTCACAGACAGCGGGACGTTAGTCACGAATTCAAAGGATAAAGCTAATGTGTTCGCGAATTTATTTTCCGCGAATTCAAACCTCGATCTCGGCCTTTTGGAGCCACCTGTGATCTCGTCGGTACAGTCTTCCATGCGGGATGTGAGATTTCGTCCGCGCACTATTCAACGCATTCTACGTGAACTGGATTGTAGGAAGGCAACCGGCCCGGACTGAATACCACCAATAGTCCTTAAGAACTGTGCTCCAGAACTATCGCCGGTTCTTGGCAGACTCCTCCGCTTATCTTATGCACGGAGGACCTTTCCTGCCTGCTGGAAAATCGCTCGAGTTCAGCCAATCCCAAAGACGGGAAAAAAGTGTCTCCCACAAAATTACCGTCCGATAGCATTACTGTCTATTTTATCTAAGGTAATGGGAAAAGTCATCAATACAGAGTTGGTTAAGTATTTGGAGAGCAACGGTCTTCTGAATGATCGTCAATACGGATTCCGTGGCAGGCGGTCCACAGGAGACCTTTTGACACTTATAACCGATATATGGACATCTGCGATTGAACGGCATGGTGAGTCGAGGGTGGTCGCATTGGATATCTCCAAGACTTTTGACCGCGTCTGGCACGGGGCATTGCTAAGCAAACTTCGTTCATATGGACTTTCCCAACAGCTTTGCGACTGGACGAGGAGCTTCCTTGAGTATCGATCGATCCGGGTTGTTGTGGACGGCGAGTGTTCGGATCTGTATCCTGTTAATTCGGGGGTGCCCCAGGATTCTATTTTGGCTCCAACCTTGTTTTTGCTTCACATACATGATTTGTTGGAGACAACGGATAACAAAGTGTTCAGTTTTGCGGATGATAGTACGCTTGTTTCCTCCTTTTCGAGTGATCGGCCGATTGGTGCATCTACGTCGCACCAGCTGAGATGTAGACAGATTGACTCTATGAACCAGGATCTAGATAAAGTCCTGCAGTGGGGAAAGGCCAATCTTGTCGACTTCAACGCAACGAAGACCCAGTATACAACATTCACAAAGAAAACTGGATCATCGGTTCCACAGTTGATGATGAATGGCCGGGCCCTCGAGGCTGGGGAAAGTTTGAAATTGCTCAGCGTCACGGTCTGTGGGAATGTATCATGGCATAAACACGTATCGGGTATCGCCAGATCAGCGTCAGGAAAACTGAGTTATCTTTTTAGAGCCAAGAAATACTTTACTTGGGCCCAACTTCTTCTCCTATATAAATCTCAAATTAGGCCCGCGCTCGAATATTGCTCTCATGTTTGGAGCTCGGCTCCTAAACATACCCTCGACCTACTTGAGAGCATACAAAGACGAGCGATCCGCCTGATCGGGAACTCGGCGCTGACGTCGGGACTACAGTCGCTATCACATCGAAGGCGCGTAGCCGACCTCTGTCTGTTTTACAGATATTATCACGGGTGCTGTTCTTCGGAGATTCTTGGTATTGTTCCACGCAATTCGGTTTATATGCGCTCCACAAGACAATCCGACGGATCGCACCCGTTTGTGGTTCATCTCCCGACGGCGCGAACATCCCTGTATCAGAACTCGTTCCGTTACAGAGCGGGGAAGCTGTGGAACTGCCTTCCCACGCGTGTTCCCGGAGCGTTACAACCTGCAACTGTTCAAAAAGAACTGCAACAGTTATCTGATGGCATCTCGGTGCGCCCAGTCGGCGCTATAGGTTCGCCTCTCCCGAGAGAAGTCTAATAAAAAAAAAATAAAAAAATTATTTTACAGGGACTTTTAGGTTATATAAATTTGATCTATTTGATGCGTGAAACAATTAAGGTGCTAATGCGATTGCATTAGCGAAACTTATAAGGTTGGGTCGAAGTTATGGGGGTTCTTCAGGTAAGTAACAGTGGGGTTTGGCGGAACCGTCACATACGTATTGAAGAACATAAAAAAAGTCTTTGTGACTTTTTTTCCTCATATCGGCCGTAGAGTGCGCATCCCAAAAACACTTTTTAAATGGCCAGCTACTCTTTAAGCTTTCTAAAAAATGCAAGTCACAATTCAAAATGGACTCTTTTCCTTAGATAAATCGCTAAGGGATATACCAAAAAATTATTATGGTTTTAGGAAAGTATTTCTGTGATGTTTTAGAACCCATTTATGCAATTTTTTTCGATTTTGAAAGAGAATGTCCTCTTAATAAAAACTAACAAAGGATTGCCGCTGTAATGTGTAATGTGAAGTTACAGGCCGTAACGGATTAATTTTGGATAAGCATTGTCTGTGGATTTGATTTTGCATATTTTAGGATCTGAAGTTTATTGTATTAAGTGTCGGTCGTAGTCTTAGAGAATAGTTAGTACGTCTATTTAAATTTCCTTTCATTCATGCTGTGCGTGTGAAATCAGATTACTGGAGCCACATATAATTTCCCCAATGTGTAATTACAAACAGTAATTAAATTTATATGAATCCAGTAGTTTACTTTAACAGATTTAATCATGTTTTTTTTTAGTTTACTTAATGTTCTCTTTAAATTAAATCTGGTTATTTATGATGTATTTTTCTTGTATCTTATATTTTACTAACCGATAAATAGCCATTGTGAACAGATGTTTTATACCACTTATAGGTAGGTTAGGTGTTCGCTGTCTAAAGCTAATCGTAGCCGCACTTTCACCCTAGAAATCTTTCTCTATTTAGCTAGCACTCTTTGCCATCTTATATTTTTATTGATGTTTAAGTTTATAACTCAAAATTTTCTATAAATGGTTTTTAGTAGCATTTTTTCTAGTTTGAAGAAGGCAGAGCTTTTACTTCCCATTAAATTGGACCTTCAAACGAACTGGTGTAAATATATCTACGTTCATTGCAAAATTTGTCCCAAAACAAATGCAAAATTTATTTATATAATATATTTATAGGTGTTTCGTTCTCTCTTTTCTCGCACACGAAGTGGAAGACATGTTTATGTTTAGTATTTAAAGCTAATATTCTAATCAGTATAAATCACACATCAAACAATTATAATCATGTTTGATGTAACTTAGTTTTTAACCATCTAGATCCTTTCGTAAGCACATCACCTTCACACGCTCTCGCAATCATTTTCCTCACTGTCTGCATTATTTATTCACGAAAGCACTCGCTGTGATACGCATTCTTAAATCACTGTCGGATGTGTATAATACCGACGACAGGAAATGCTTAATTTTAAGTTTTTATTATTTTCCTCCATCTTCAGTTTGTCAAGATTCAACTGAAAATATATCGTTGTGATGGTTTTTTCCTCAATTTTCATGTTTCGTTGTACTCTAAATCTAAATCAATGTCAATGTTGGCTTTTTATTGTATTTACAATTTAAATGAAATATTTAAATGTCTCCTGATTTGAATTTGAAACTTTTCCGTTTGTGCTTCCAGCGAATCAAATAAATGATCGAGGTGAACAAATAGATACCAAGTCCAATCAGTGGCTGGGCGCCACGATAGCTACCAGTAGCGGAGAGAACGGAATAATTGTGGTAAGTTGGCGCAGTATCTATAAATTGTAACAGTTTAATTGCCATGTGGAATTTTTCATTAATTTATGGTTAAGTGGTATAGAGGGTCACAAAGTGGTAGTCTAACCAGTGGGTGTAAAACTGAAAGGCATGAATAATGTTTTGTGAGGTTTTAAAACTTACTTAACTGTATGGGGGATAATTAAGAATTCATTGTCTGTATACTACATATGGTTCCTTAATTGCTCAGTTTTAGAATGATGCAGCAAGAGGGCTTCAAGGAATTTCAACTATTTTCAATTAAGAAAAAGCTTGGGGATGTATTCTACACCATCCAAAAGTATTTTCTCACCCAGGTTTTTAGGTTACATAAAAATTAAACCACATTCAATTTTACTACTTATCATAAATTTATCTATAAAGTGAGGTTTCTTTAAATTTTTGTTGCGTAGTTATGTCCACCCTATGCTTTAATAACGCTACAATTAACGTTTTCTAACGATCAAGTTGGAGAGGTAAACAATCTGTTGGGAGTACAAATTGGTTCGGTTCGTTTTTCTAAGGTCAAAATCCATTTATTTCATAATAAAATAAATGAACATATTAGTCAAAGTATTGTCCGTCGCTTGGCTTTTTACTTTTACCCACCTCTCCGGTAATAATCGAATGTAATCTCGGAAAAATCTCCCGTTTTTTGAGGCAGTCCAAGTTAAAATACGATTTTCCACATCTGCGAAAGAAGTAAACCCATCAAATCGTAGTGCATCCGTCGGAACAACCAGTAATCAGAAGAAGCGATGTCTAGAGAATACGGCGGCTGTGGTAAAATATCTCACTTGAGCGTTTCCAAATATCGTTTACAGCTTTTGGGCATGAGGTCGCAAAACCCAAAATTCATCCCGCGGAAGAATAACTTTGTCATTTTTTATTTATTTTATTATACCAAAAAAAAAAAATTACATTCTTCACTTAAGACTAAATGTTGTCCTATTTACTGTTGTTTTAATTAACTTACTGGCTTAATTAACTTACTGGCTCTTCACAAGCCATCTAAATTGTACTGTCTTTCGGCGTACAATATTTCCTGAATTAACATTTAATATTACCAATGTACTTGGCGCAAGGCTAATAACCTTGCCCGGAAAGAATTATTATAGACCGTATACCGGTTGAGAGACCTGCTATATAAGGCCAAGACTGGATCCCGGTTGTAGTGCCGATGATAATGATGATGATGATTATCAATGTGCATATATATATATATATATATATATATATATATATATATATATATATATATATATATATATTGTGACGCATATGACAATCAGTACTGGAATCTTCGAGAAGGTCCGAAACAAAGTACTAGATTATTTTAGGAAGTACTGGAAAACTGGAATAGAAAAGTCGAGGTTATGGAACGGACGGAAACGAAACGCCGAATCAGAATGAGGGAACGGCATAAATACGTCGCACACAGACCATGGAGAGGAGTCATAAGTAAGGCAAGCGATACGTGCGGAAGCGAAAATCTCGAGTAGAAAGTGTTTACAAAGAAATCATTATGTGTACGGTAAAAAGCAACGGTTGTATTACGGACTAATAAAGTGTTGTATCAATTTAACGGCTCTTATTTATTTTAACATAATTAATCCAGCGAACCCTAAGCTCGCTACAATTGGTGTCAGAAGTGGGATTAATTATTGGTGAAATAAATAAGTCTGTGGAAGTGTATTGTGACGATGGCAAATCGACATTCGGAGAAGAGTTCGCAACCGTTGGACATTTCGGAGATGTTCAGGATTATGATGGCAAAATTGGACGCGCGAGCTGCAAAATTGGATGGGTGGGCTGCAGACGTCAATTCAAAATTGGATGCGCAAGCTGCAAAATTGGATGCGCGAGCTGTAAAATTAGACGCGCGAGCTGCAGAGTTTAATGCAAAATTGGATGCCCAAAGGCAGTGTATGAACGTATTCTGGGACTCGGATGTGGAAGAAGCTGAGGATGAGGAGGAATTGGAGCCACATGAAATGAAGAAACTCAGGAAGAGCAAAGCTATGGCCGACAGCAGTGAGGAAGAGGGGGAAAATGACGATGATGCGTTACGTGAAGAACTGAAGGATTTCATCGATGATAACCCGATTAAAGAGGACGGCAGTGATGATGAAGACACTGATGCATCAGGCCGTTCCCTGAAACGGATTTACAATGATGATGACCAGTTGGACGACCGACTGGAAGACGACGACTGTGACCTTATTGAAGAGAATCTTGGTTTGAAAGTCGAAGGCAGAAAGCGTTCCAAGCGTCTGCGTCGTACACAGGACGAAGAAAGTGATGGAGAGGAAGACGACGACTGTGACCTTATTGAAGAGAATCTTGGTTTGAAAGTCGAAGGCAGAAAGCGTTCCAAGCGTCTGCGTCGTACACAGGATGAAGAAAGTGATGGAGAGGGACAGCACGTCGATGAAGGTTCAGCACGTGAGGCTATAGACGAACAGCTATTCGACGACGAAGACGATGTTGAACGTCGCTCTGAACGTAGTCACAGGGAAACTGAGGCGGCAAAACATTTCAATGATGAATTGGAAAGGGGTCACTTTACGGATTTGGACAATGAAATCCGTAAAACGGATATTCCTGAGCGAATGCAATTACGCGAAGTTCCGGTTACGCCTGTTCCAGAGGGACCCAACGAGCTACAAGATGAAGCTGAATGGATTTACAAACATGCGTTTTGTAAATCAACTGTTTCCGAACAAGAGAGATCAACGGATGTTGGAGGTCGACACCGCTATTGTAAGCCACCACATACGGGGGGAAAGATCAAGCAAGCCCTATCTTGTAGGCGTAATCAACAGCTAGAAGTGCAGTTCATTGCGGTCTATAGAGAAGAACACGTGAAACCAGAATTAACGTGCGACGATCTATGGAAAGTCTATTACTACGACGCACGCTGGTGTTTACTGTCAGCTCCAAAGAACAAACGGCTCCAGTTATTTGAAAAGATGCGGAACTACCTGGTGGATACGGTTATGAAATCGACAGATGCTCCAATACCAGATGATACACGTGTAAGTAAAGATGAAGATCTAGACCGCTTACGTGATGTGCAAACTCCAGAAGAGCTTAAGGGTGTGCACATGCATTTTCTCTTATACTATTCGCATGAGATCTCTAAAATGCAAGAGGAAGTCCGTCGTCAGGAAAAGGAAAAATGGCGACAGGCTAGAGCTGATGCGAAAAGGAGAGCAGTAGAAAATTTGGAAGAAGGTCAAGAACTTCCACCGCCGAACGCCAAGATGAAAGTGGTGTTGGGTTTTGTTGGGGCGGGAGACCAGTGAACTTAGTTCGGGACGAACTAATCTAGGCGGAGGGTAGTGTGACGCATATGACAATCAGTACTGGAATCTTCGAGAAGGTCCGAAACAAAGTACTAGATTATTTTAGGAAGTACTGGAAAACTGGAATAGAAAAGTCGAGGTTATGGAACGGACGGAAACGAAACGCCGAATCAGAATGAGGGAACGGTATAAATACGTCGCACACAGACCATGGAGAGGAGTCATAAGTAAGGCAGTGAAGCAAGCGATACGTGCGGAAGCGAAAGTCTCGAGTAGAAAGTGTTTACAAAGAAATCATTACGTGTACGGTAAAAAGCAACGGTTGTATTACGGACTAATAAAGTGTTGTATCAATTTAACGGCTCTTATTTATTTTAACATAATTAATCCAGCGAACCCTAAGCTCGCTACAATATATATATATATATATATATATATATATATATATATATATATATATATATATATATATATATATATATACATTAGGTGGGCTCTCACGAAATGGGAAGAAAACAAATTCCGCGTATTCGAGAATAAAGTCCCAAGGAGTATCTTTGGCGGCAAATATGACGAGGAGGCGGGACAATGGAGGAAACTCTGAGGCCATTCCGCCAAACCCCACGGTTCGCTTTCCTAAAAAACACCCATAACTCTATCCAATCACATAATTTCGCTAATACAATCGCATCTAGGATTATCTAAGGTATAATCTAAGAAGCTTCTGTAAAAGAATTCTTACCTTTTCTTGCATCTCTTCGCATACAATTCCTGTAAGAGTTCTTTATTACCTTATCATAAATTCCCGGTGATAAAATTCATCGGTTCGCATATCATACGACCGCATATAAGGGAATCTTACCATTGAGTTGGCTAATCCCAGCCTCAATATGTATACATATAAACTATCTATGCACACATCGGCTGTCGACCCTTTTAGTCAGCGATAAATAGTCCAGCACGAGTTGCATGTAATTAGCACCATCCACGTTGAGACTATTTCACTAACTCGCACCAAGTGCAAACAAAGAACGCTGTTCCTCCATAGGCCTCCTGGCGATACCATAAACAATCCATATCGTTTGTGGTATCCTAAACGCAGTTTTCATTTAATGAGTGGCTGCTATTTATCCAGCTGACCCTCATGATCGAACGATGCATAGGTCGCTTTTCCCTTTGTACCGTAATTACCCTGAAACCATCCCTCATGACCTCGACGCATAATCAAACACAAACCATTAGCATCCCACGAAATTCGATTTGTTTGTTTCAACGAACACATATTTCCTGGATGCACAGGATGCCCCTTCTTGGTGTTTCAGATTCGTTATCATGGCCTCGACCCATGAAAAGAACGGACGTACACATATACATGTGTACCATGACGATCTCCGTTATGAGATCCGGTTATCACCACAGTGAAAGCGAATGCACCCAGAATTTCCTTAGCCAGCGAATTGAATCTTTGAGTCGTTTTCCACCCGCTGACCGACGAGGTAGCGCGATCTCCCACTCTCCGTCATTGCGGAGACGCGTAAATAATAATCATAAGTCAAGTTTTAACTTCATAAAGGTTTAGACGCGCGGAAGTCGGTACAGTGTAGTGTTTGCAACCGCCATGTCGAATATTATATTTGCTGTAGTCTCCGAAGATTGTGTTTTTATTGACTTCACATTGTAGCTTTCACACAGTGTTACCGTAAAATGTTAGTATCCAATTAGAAAATGAAACGGAAACAATAATCCATGAATTCAAACAAGTTATTCCATTAGTAGTGTTTTTTTTTAATATAGAAATAAAACTAAACAAAAGAAATAGTGTGTTTTATTTTTACTTGTCCGGTGTTTGGCGTTTTTTTCTCCGCTATGGCGATCGTTTCTTTCTGTGAACAATTTTCTGATAGTGTTTGGCCGGACATTGTCGAAACTTTTAGTGACAGACGGATGGGGATAGGAGTGAAACAAGTGCCCGTGTCTGGCACAATACTCCTACCCCACAACTCCATAACCACTAATTGGAAGAGCTAAACCGCAAACCTACAATAGTGAGAGTAATCAAGTCGCGAAGATTAAGGTGGGCCGGAAACGTGGCGCGAAGGGGGAACGATGGGACCGGGCATAGAATTCTTAACGGTAAGCCAACGGGAAAGAGACCGACAGGACGGCCGCGACGGAGATGGGAGGACAATGTTAGGTTGGACCTCGAGGAGATCGGATCGTGGAAGGAGATCGCACAGGACAGGGAACAATGGCGGAGTCGAGTCGGTGAAGTTGTGGGGATTCTTATAAGCTTACCCGAAGAACTCCCCATAATTGCAACCCGCCTCCCAATGTTTTTCGCTAATGCAATTGCATTAGCATCTGAAAACATTTCCTTTACCAAAGCCATTTAATGCATACAACGCATTATCTAAAATTCCTAAAAAGAATTCTCCCAACATTCACGCATTTAATGCGCTATTCAAATTCCCTGAAAGAATTCTTTAATGTACATATGCATCATAAATCCCAAACCATTCGGCACCCTTTGTCATCATTAAAATGAAATGTCGGACAGCTTGTTTATGCAGCTGCAATAAACCGACCAGCGATTCGTTTGTTCAATCGACAAACAAATACCGCATCTTCGGCATTATCAGCGAAACCGAATTCTCCCGCATTTCCTAATGCAAACACGAACCCGGTTTCTACTGCAGGCAGAGATGCCATAAACATCTAAAATCTCAATTAGTACAATTTCCACGATGTATTGCGGTCTATCTATACAGATGCAATGCACATCATAAACAATGATCTACACGGTCCCTTTGTCTTCCAATGTTTCAGGATTCGTTTCTCATTGTCCTTCTCGCATGAGTAAACAAAACAGATCTACACGATCGCACACATACATCGGAATTTAACCAGCAAGATTCACTTATTGGTTACCCCATAGCGAGACATTTTCTCTCTCTTCTCTTTGGTGCTGACAAACTCACCACCGAATTGAGGGTGAATCAGAAGTCAGATTCAAACCCTCGGGGAGTCGTTTTCCACCACCCGACCGAGCCGGTCGGTTCTTCTCCCGCTTCCCGTAGCGCTGCGGGACGCGTATATAATTCAACCGGAGTCGAGTTACTGTGGATTATTTTCAGAACAAACCCTTACCGTGTTGTGAATTTAAAAGACAAATTAAATCAAACCTATGGTTAAACCCTTAAACCGTGTTGGGTATTCAAAAGTTATAATAAATCGAGTGCATGTTGTACAAGTTTTAGAGTTTTAGAGTTAAGACGAACATGGTTTTTCTAGATCCAATAATAAACACTAATTAATAATAACTACCATAACACAATGCGTTTTATTGCGAACGATTTTTGGTGAACAGCTTTCAGTGAACGTTGGCTTACGTGTTACTGAGCTTAAAGTTCCTGGGTGTTAGCTTTCATCTTTTGCCGTTCGTGGACAATGTTGGTGCTCGCATCTGCTGCGATATTCGACGGAACTATTAGTGACGATGGGAGTGGAAGTGAAACCCGTGCCGTGCGCCGGCACACCTACTTCCTACCCCACAAGGTCATGAACTTTCGGGTTCCTACAGGCCAATAAATAAATAAATAAATAAATATATATATATATATACATATATATAATATATTAGGTGGACAAATAAGTTCACGCTTTTTTTTGTGAAAATGCAACTTTATTGTGCAAAAATCATCATCATCATCGGCACTACAACCGGGAACCGGTCTTGGCCTTATTTAGCAAGTCCTGCGGCTTGTTAAATTTTCCATAATGATTTATTTTGTCTGGGCAAGGTCATTAGTCTTGCGCCAGGGGCTCCCCGACGGGGAATCGAACCCCGGTCTCCCGGGTGACAGGCGGGTGTACTAACAACTATACTATCGAGGATCCCAAATGGCAAAAATGGTTACAAATAAATCATTCGAAGTATTGGCCATCGCCAGCTACAACTTTTTTCCCTCTTTCTGGCAGAGCTCGAATACCGTTACGGTAAAAATGTTCATCTTTTGAGACTATCCACGATTCAAACCATTTTTTGATGTCTTCATATGAGCGGAACTGCTGATCAGCCAGACCGTGTGCCATTGAACGGAACAAGTAATAATCGGACGGCGCAATATCTGGGGAATATGGCGGGTGGGGTAGGACTTCCTATTTGAGCATTTCCAGGTAGGTTTCAACGGGTTTTGCTTCGTGAGGCCGACCGTTGTCATGCTGTAGAATCACTTTTTCATGCCTCTGTTCGTATTATGGCCGTTTTTCTCGCAGTGATCGGCTCAATCGCATCAATTAAAGCCGCTACCGTTCCCCAGTGATGGTTTTATAATAAATAACACCGACAGTTGTCCCACCAAGTACACAGCCTAACCTTCGCAGCGTGAATATTCGTTCGAGCCGATGACGTAGAAGCATGGCCGGGTAGTCCCCGTGACTTTCTTTTATTTCGGTTGTTCTAAACAATCCATTTTTCATCACTTGTCACGATGCGACGAAGAAAACCTTTCCATTTTTTCCGTTGGAGCTGTTGTTCACAAGCGAAAAAAACGAAGCTCAGCGTCCCTTGGTTTCAAATTATAAGGAACCCAAGCTCCTTGCTTTTGAATCATTCCCAACGCATACAATCGCTTGGAAATGACTTGGCGGGTAACTCCTAATGCTGATGAAAGCTCTTATTACGTTTGGTATGGATCCTCGTCGAGCAAGGTCTCCAATTCAGCGTCTTAGAAGGTTTTTGACCTCCCGCGGTAAGAGCGTTTTGCGAAGTAGTGAAGAGTTATTCTTATATAACAATTATTATTATTATTAAAAAACACGCTACGAAACTCTTAAAAGCAAAGCACGACGACTTCATGTACTTGGGGATAGCTTATCGCGCTATATAAATTGTGATTGGTACGTTAATGCTCTGGTATACTGTGGTGACGATTTTTTGATTACCTTTTGGCGGATTTTATTTATGCAGGTGTTCCGCCGAACACTGCTTGGGAATAAAAGTCACCCTTTTTTTTAATCTGGCGATATGCCTTCATTTATTATTAAATTAAAAAAGAAAGGGATTCGCGGCGACCCACTCGTAGTTTATTTTTCTATTTTTTTCGACACTCTTTAAACGATACTCGCGCCGACACACTCGTCCTCGTTTTTCTCTTCTTGGCGATCTCTTTACCTCCAACATCGTAACTTAGTTGGAGAAACGAATTTTTCTCCACGGATGAGAAACTCACCCGGTTGTTCTTCCTTTCTCTTCCGTTCTCTTATCCCTTGGTGTCCTCTCTTTCCAGGAGAACGCACCCTCACTTGTCCTACGATTTCGTATTGTTCGTAGGGATAATGTGTGGATGCACCCCACAAACACAGACGCGAACGTTGTTGTCCGTGTGGTCGGAGATATGCCGAGGATCGTCAGGATTTTCACACATCTGCGGTATCCCCTTGTGTACATTACCCGCGTGTGGTTTATGGCCCTGGTGATTTCCTCGGCCGAAGTCATTACATTATATCGGCTGCGATATTTACATGGTTTTTATTTCCTTGTAGGAACAGTGTCGGTTGTTGGTTTAGTGTTGAACCTCAGTTCCCACAGTGGTCCCTTCGATAAGGAAAACCAAATTGCGGTCGGCTCAAGGGAAGGTTTATTTGTTTATTTTTTGGTCATATATTTATCGCCTGGGATTTTCTGGCTGTCAGAATCTGGCGCGGCCACTTGTGTTTGCCCAGCTAATGGGTCGTCAAACAATTTCTGGGTGGTGTCCTTCCATAGCCGTGCAGGTGTGGGGGTTCTCTATACTACATAGAGAACCAACCCACAATTCCAACCAATTTTGACCGCTAACGGCGCGTCACCATAACTCCAACCCATAAATCATTCGCAAACATGCAAAGAACACATCCCAATATGCAACAGCATCCGTCCCCAAATCCGCAATTGCATACACCCCCCACCATTACCAAGAACCCATTTCCCAAGCTGTAATAAACGCATATTCAAATTTACAACGGAATACTCACCATCTCCACTAACTACATCGAGCCGCATACATTTTTCCAAAAACCGCTTCGGTCAATTTCTTACCTAAATTATATTCCTTGCTTGCAACCAAGCAATTCTATTTTCCCCCGAAAAACGTTCCGGCTCACTTCCTGCTTAAACTATTTCCTCGCTTGTAACCAAGCAACATTTAGTTTCCCCGAAAATCATCTCGGCTCCCATCCTACCCAATACCAATTCCCCTTACCGACAAGTCACCAGCACGATGCGTTGCATTTCCGCATAACTGACAACTCATACCCATACTTGGCCGTATTTCCAAACCATTTTCCTCGTATACATAGCGCCAGAGGAATTTAACCAAGCCTATACGGCAATGATAGTATAGTGGTTAGTATCCCCGCCTGGCACGTGGGAGATTGCCTCTGGCGCAAGACTAAAGACCTTGCCCGGAAAGACAAATTATAATGGAAAATTTAAATAAGGCCAAGACCGGTTCCCGGTTGTAGCGCCGATGATGATGATGATACGGCAATGATTCTCCGGAACTAAATTCCATATGCAAGCATAGCAACCCTTTTCAAAGTTCCTAGTAAATGGCAGTGAGTTTATTTAGCTATGACTCCACTGCCACGACGCGATGAACTTTCCTCGCTTGTAATGAGTCGAGTTTCACCCTCCAGCGAGTACGTACGAGAGTTGCAATACCAGCCAGTGATGCCTCGTCGGGGTCTATCGTGTCCTAAGATCGTTTTCTAATGTCGGTTCTAACGTCGTGTCCGAATAGTTCGACTAGTTAATCCGACGCTTGTGTTGTCGCTCCAGTTACAGACCTAGTGCTATGAACCAACACCGTACAGTGCACTAATCGGGACCACCAACTAGTTGCTCCACCCAAATTTAAAGGAAAATGTAACCCGAAAGCCTATAGTGCGGCCCGAATTGTATATGCAATGGTTCGGTTAATGTAAATCACTTTAAGTCACACAACACTGTTCAACACCTTTGTAAAAACCTATTAACACTAATCAAAATAAAACCAACCCGATACAATAAAAACCGTTAATACCAAACAAATCCGATGTGTTTATTTCTCCGCTGTTTCCGCTCCGTGTCGAGGACCGGCCACCATACCGTCTACGCAAGGTTTCACCATGTCAGTGAACGGTTTGCAGTGTCTCGTCCAGTGAACTCTTTAGTGGGGTGGTAGTGAACTAGTGCCATACGCCGGCACACCAACTTCGTACCCCCAGACAGGCATGAGGAATCGGTCGAGAAATTGGGCCCACGTGTCTGTGGATACGTGGGGTCGCGGACACCCGTATGCATGTCCCCTTTGGCTGGGCGGAAAGGTAAATTGGGCACACGTGTCTGTGGGCACGTGGGGTTGAGAACACGGTATGTATGTGCCCTTTAGCCAAGCGAAAGGTATTTAACTGTTAATGATTTGTTAACAATTATTTATAATTTTTTTGTTTTCACAACATTTACCCCTGCCTTGCTCCTTGTTAGGATAGTTGATGTTCGTGGTTATCTGCACGCTGGATCGAGGAACAAACTTCGCAGTTGTTTATTGTCATTTGCATCGGTCCTTCACTGTTCCCTTGGGGTCTTTCAATTGAAATCATGAATGATGAACACATTTATTAGTTTTATTTTTTCAACTGTTTGTATTTATTTAAACTTTTCTTATTTATTCTTTAATACTTCATAAAATTTACACTTTTCTTTCATTAATTAAACTATCTCTTCTTTAATAATTCTCTTTTTTTTTATTTCACTTTCACTAATAGTGTCCAGCGCACGCGCACACGACTCGATTAACTATTGCTTTATAATTTTTTCTTTTATTACTTTTATTTTTCCGCTGAACGACCGCACGAAGCAAGAAATCTCGTGTCGTTCTTTGTAATATGCTTTTTTGTTTCGCTTCCACGATTGTTATTTCGGGGAAACGGAATTAGGAAGACGATGGCTAATAGGGGGGCTATGGTTAATAGGGAGACTATGGCTAATAGGGAGAATATGACTATGTGCAATATGATTGTGGTTTTTAAATAGGGTTTTTAATTTATTTTAATTATTTAACTATTGTATATGGGAATATTCTATTGTAATGGGAATGTGATGTTTTGGGTATTGGGGAAGGGAAGGATATACATGTGCAGACACGAGATGTTAATTATTATAGGGGGTAATAATTAAACGAATTCAATTACATAACATAACCCCACAATGGTGTGTGCTGTTCGCAGCACCGCCACAACCTTTTGGTACTGTGGATTGGTTGGAATCTTCATAAGGTTATTGCTCAGATACGTATTTTCTGCCGATCAACTGACTACCTTTTTATGATTGCGCCAAATGATGTGTAATCTTCTAAAGATACTTTGGCACATACGATTTGCAGAGTTGTACAGTATGTCATAAGACTTTTCGTAGAAAAAAGCATCCTTACACCTCCTACGTTGGCGATTGTCCTGAAATCGCATGTAGTCCTTAATGCACAAAGTGTGTTTGTTGCTATCATTATCCTTTTCAGCCGTTTTGTGTGTAGAGCTTTTCCCTATACTGGCGCGGCATAGGCTAGCACTGATGTGATCACTGTTGACAGGATAGTTTCTTCTTTTCTCTGGTTGACCGATGTTTGGCAATGTACCGGATAGGGCTGCCTGTGCATCTGCGACTTTCTTACTCGCATTCTCTACGTGACACTGAAATCTTATAATAGTATATTGTCGGCTATGCCCCCTAAATCCTTAACAGCTTCTTTTGATCGTATGTTCTGATCAAGATTTAAGGGAATGGCCATATTCCGCACGATTTCGACAAGTCATTAGTAAGGCTACTTGTTACAACCGCGATGTCATCTTCGAAATCAAGCTTCCACTTCTTGTTGGAGTGGGCAAAGTCCTGGCACTTGAGGAAGTCTTGCTGAGATATAGACTTTTCTACGCTAACCATATGGTACATTAACTGACGATCTCGGAGTGTCCATTGCTTTATAGCACATTTTAAACCAGGGCTGTGGAATCGAAAGAAAATAACACGACTCCGACTCCCACTCCGATTCATATATTTACCAACAACACGACTCCGACTCCAACTCCGACTCCGACTAAAAAAAGCTGAATTTTATCAGGTTGTTTCCTACCTTTGCATATAGCCACATTTTTCATGTTATATGGATAAAAATAAAACAAGATCAAACTTTAATAATTTTTTTTTAAATCATTTATTGGCCTGTAGGAACCCGGAAGTTCATGACCTCACCGACTCGGCTTCGCCATCTTTCCCTGTCCTGGGCACTGTCCTTGACCATTCGATCCGACCTCCTCAAGGTCAAACCTAACATTGTCGTCCCATCTCCGTCGCGGCCGTCCTACTTTAATAATTATTTACTACAATTTATTCTTAAAAACAACATTACTTCTATTAAATCTGTATTCGTAGAGGCTCTGAAATCAGAATTCAGAATTTTAAGGGCGGAAAATAACCTCTCTACGGATACTTGGGTTGGCGGTAATGCTGTAACGATCAATGCTGAATCTTTTACGAATGCTGGATACCGCTGTATTGCCATTTCAACATTTAACTTATAAGTTCGGTCAATTTTTTCCATTTCTTTCAATGCATCATAAAATTCAATTTTAAATTTTAAAATAGAGTCTCCTTCATCTATATTGGGACTGTGATTCAAACGAGGACGTTTTAGTTTATCTTGTTCATTGAGATATTTTTCAAAATCGTCTTCAGATTCACCGGTGTCGGGTGAAGATGATGGTACTTCGTGTAAGCTGCCTGCTGTCGTCTCTTTTTCTAGTCGAAGGCCTGTGGGTATTTTAGCTATGCACCAAGCACTGGTGCGGATTCAGCTAACACCCACTGACTATTCTCGGAAACTGTTCGCCAACGATGAACGGCATAAATAAAACGATAGAGTTGTGGCTTGAAACTTTTAAAAGTACTGATATTTATTATTGCAGGAACAATGATTTGAATTTGTGTTTTTTACATTTAAAGGTACTAACATCGATTACAGGAACAAATGCTTTAAATTCTGTGTTTTCATATTTAAAAGTTCTAACATTGATTACGGGAACAAATTCTTTAAATTCTGTGTTTTCACGTTAAGAAGCACTAACGTTGATTACTGGAACAAACAATTTAAATTCAGTCTTCTCGCATTTAAAAGTTCTAACATTGGTTACGGGAACAAACGGTTTAAAATCAGTCTCTTCACATTTAAAAGCATTAACCTTGATTACTGGAACAAACAATTTAAATGACTCGACTCATTACAAGACTCGCGCGCACTCTCCGGGTGATGAAATCTGACTCCTCGATGCAACTCACATCCATCAGATTCAATGGCCGTGAATTGCATCGATAGAGGAGGAACAAAACGGATCCACTTGACTGTAGCCAATGGTGATCGCGTAAAAAGGGTATATGTGGGTATTTCCATTGCTGTGTAGGGCAGGTTCGATGCCCTGCGATGAAGACGATGATCGGCGAACACCTGATTACACAAATGCACGATCATCAGGGGCTGCGGCGATGTACCCATACATCGTTGATGATATATGCCAGGGAACGAAATAGATGTTTGTTTCAAAGTAAACAAAAACGCTATTTCACAGGTCAAATGGTGGCACGCGTAATGTACATGATGTGCCTATGTTACAAAGGGGTCGTTATTGTATTTGCTTAAGATTCCGTGGCAATACCGATGTAGGCAATATCTACTGGTGTCAACAGCTCGACCAGAGATTGGGAATCTGTTTACTTTAGCCAAATGGCTCTGAAGCAGAATGGGGGAAATTGGTCCTGGACGTTGAGTCCACAGAAAACGACGGTGGCTATGGATTGTTTGTTCGGATTGGATGATGGGTCTTCATGGGACATGAACGTGAGTAAATAAACGATCACGTTCATGCTCAAATCAAATGCATGGCTGGGTAATGGTTAGAGAATTAGTCGCACTAACGCAGACAATAGGGTAGGATAAGATATACGATTATGTAGCTATATCGATTGCAGCTGTGTCCGCAATACGCTGGCCAGTGGTTGTTTATCGGTAATTGAAGACAAGCTGAGCCGATAGGAGATAAACTGGTTCATGGAGTATGAACCAGAAACGTTCAGAATGTATGTATGCCGTCGGGTAGGTGTCCTTTCAGGTATGGAAAATGCTGCTGGGAGCTTGCACTGCCCAAAATTGCAGGTAAGTACCATGGCTTTGTATGGGAAGAGGAAGGTTAGGTGTTATTAAAGCGATGGGTGGTTCTTCGGCGCCTTGAAGAAACCCCACAGGCCTTTCATGCGAACGGTTAATTCAAACAGAACGTTTTTAGCTCTATTTATTTGTTCTTCCGCCAATAGGGATCGAACCATGGGGTCAACATAGATCCCAGCCAACAGAATATCGTTGTCCAGCAAATGTTTTTCTCTACATAGCAAGGCGTTTTTAATTCCACCAGCAAGAGTATTATTTAGAATCTTTGACAAACGAAAAATGATGTTTTTCCACTCTTTGAAAAATAAATCAGGAGTCAAATCTTCCGCTTGCATTACTTTTGTAGCGATATAAGGATGGTGAAACACAGACTCAAGATCCTCCACTTCTTTCCATTGAATTTCAGTCATATTCACGTTCGGGCTGGCCATGTCCTCAAGATAAAATTTCAGTTCAAGAAGTCGCTGTATCATTAAGTATGTACTACCCCATCTTGTAGCTTGATCCAAACTCGCTCCCTTTCCAGCTCTTCGTTTGATTATGGCATGAATTTTTGGTGTTCTGGTGGCTATTGCGACGTTTCGTACATTCTCGCAAATTCTCAGTTGCGTGCACTTCTCTCAAGCCATCACGGATTGCCAATTGCAACGTATGTACTGCACATCGCATATGATGGATATTAAAAAAATCAGAAGCGGCAGCACAAAGTATATTATCTAAAATACTAGAGTAATAATCAATAGTCCTTAAATTTGTCGGCCGTCATATTCACGGTAACATTATCACCTGTAAAATACTTAGTTAATGGCACTTGATTATTCCTATTATTACTTACATTTAAGCCACTGTTGTCCTTCTCACAAATGATCTTATATAAGTTTGGGTGATGGTGTTGAATGTGACGCTTCATATTTGACACCCTACTGGGTGCACTAGATCCTTTCCCACCGAAAGCACTGATTTTTTCACCACAGATTTGTTTTTCAGGGTCATCCTCAGCTTGACATACAAAAAATTGATCGTCCTCAGTCATCTTAAAATATTCATACACCGTAGATTTTTTCTTAGATCCCTGATACATCTTGAATAAGGGGGATTGGTCAATTTTTATTTACACTAAAAAAAATTTAGCCTATTATATATGAAAATTTAAATAAAAAATTAAATATGTTGTTACAAAGGAAACGTACCTCTGATCCCTGCTTTAACAAAAAATTATACAGAAATGACCAATGCAGAAAAATGACTGGCAAAAAAAATGCGCACAAATTGCGTGCAAACAAAAGCAGAAACAAATGCTCCTTTTCTTCCGACGTGAGAAAGAAGGAGACAAACACATTTTTGTAAACTTTATGCATTATTATGCGCCTGCAAGTTTAATATTCGTTCACAATAGACATATATTATACAAAAATGTATTTTAAATTTTAACGAAAAAGTAGTCGGAGTCGCTCGTTTTTTACGACTCCGACTCCGACTCCGACTCTGACTTTTTTTTTTTTTTTTTATAAGACTTCTCTCGGGAAAGGCGAACCTGTAGCGCCGACTGGGCGCACCGAGATGCCATCAAATAACTGTTGCAGTTCGTTTTGAACAGTTGCAGGTTGTAACGCTCCGGGAACACTCGCGTGGGAAGGCAGTTCCACAGCTTCCCCGCTCTGTAACGGAACGAGTTCTGATACAGGGATGTTCGCGCCGTCGGGAGATGAACCACAAACGGGTGCGATCCGTCGGATTGTCTTGTGGAGCGCATATAAACCGAATTGCGTGGAACAATACCAAGAATCTCCGAAGAACAGCACCCGTGATAATATCTGTAAAACAGACAGAGGTCGGCTACGCGCCTTTGATGTGATAGCGACTGTAGTCCCGACGTCAGCGCCGAGTTACCGATCAGGCGGATCGCTCGTCTCTGTACGCTCTCAAGTAGGTCGAAGGTATGTTTAGGAGCCGAGCTCCAAACATGAGAGCAATATTCGAGCGCGGGTCTAATTTGGGATTTATATAGGAGAAGAAGTTGGGCCGGAGTAAAATATTTCTTGGCTCTAAAAAGATAACTCCGTTTTCCTGAGGCTGATCTGGCGATACCCGATACGTGTTTATGCCATGATACATTCCCACAGACCGTGATGCCGAGCAATCTCAATCTTTTCCCAGCCTCGAGGGCCCGGCCTTTCATCATCAGCTGTGGAACCGATGATCCACTTTTCTTTGTGAATGTTGTATACTGGGTCTTCGTTGCGTTGAAGTCGACAAGATTGGCCTTGCCCCACTGCAGGACTTTATCCAGATCCCGATTCAGAGAGTCAATCTGTCTACATCTCAGCTGGTGTGACGTTGATGCACCAATCGGCCGATCACTCGAAAAGGAGGAAACAAGCTTACTATCATCCGCAAAACTGAACACTTTGTTATCCGTTGTCTCCAACAAATCATTTATGTGAAGCAAGAACAAGGTTGGAGCCAAAATAGAACCCTGTGGTACCCCCGAATTAACAGGATACAGATAAGAATACTCGCCTTCCACAACAACTCGGATCGATCGATTCTCAAGGAAGCTCCTCGTCCAGTCGCAAAGCTGTTGGGAAAGTCCATATGAACGAAGTTTGCTCAGCAATGCCCCGTGCCAGACGCGGTCAAAAGCCTTGGAGATATCCAATGCGACCGCCCTTGACTCACCATGTCGTTCAATCGCAGATATCCATATATCGGTTATAAGTGTCAAAAGGTCTCCTGTGGACCGCCTGCCACGGAATCCGTATTGACGATCATTCAGAAGTCCGTTGCACTCCAAATACTTAACCAACTCTGTATTGATGACTTTTTCCATTACCTTAGATAAAATAGACAGTAATGCTATCTGACGGTAATTTTGTGGGAGACACTTTTTTCCTGTCTTTGGGATTGGCTGAACTCGAGCGATTTTCTAGCAGGCAGGAAAGGTCCTCCGTGCATATGATAAGCGGAAGACTCTGCCAAGAGCCGGCGATAGTTCTGGAGCACAGTTCTTAAGGACTATTGCTGGTATTCCCTCCGGGCCGGTTGCCTTCCTACAATCCAGTTCACGTAGAATGCGTTGAATAGTGCGCGGACGAAATCTCACATCCCGCATGGAAGACTGTACCGGCGAGATCACAGGTGGCTCCAAAAGGCCGGGATCGAGGTTTGAATTCGCCGAAAATAAATTCGCGAACACATTAGCTTTATCCTTTGAATTCGTGACTAACGCCCCGCTGTCTGTCACCAACGGGGGGAAAGAGGAGGATGCGAAGTTACAGTTGACAGCTTTTGCCATTGACCAGAAGGAGCGCGAACCAGTTGGGCATCGAAGGAGCTTATTGATCACCCTGTCGTTGTGAGCTTTCTTCGCGGTATCAATCGCCTGGTTGCACGCGTTTCTGATTCTAACAAAATTCGTTCTGTTAACATCGGTGGGATTGGAGCGCCATTGCTTAAAAGCTCTATTTTTTGCCGCTGTAATCAGCTCGCATTTTTTGTCAAACCAAGGTTTATCAGACGAACTTCGTTTGATGGAATGTGGAATATACATCTCCATCCCCAGGAGAATAATCTCTGATACCGACTCCGCGCAAGCGTTAACATCGGAGTTTCCGAAGCACACCTCCGACCATGGAAAGTATGCGAAGAAATCTCGCATATCGTCCCAGTTAGCAGTTCCATATTTCCATACATGGCGAAGCTGCATAGGCCGGTTATTCGCTTGATATGCAAGTGCTTGCGCGACAGATACCAAGCAGTGATCTGAGTTTCCCAGTGGCGCAGAAACCTCTACGGTATAAATACTCGGTTCGGATGTCAAAAACAGATCCAGGGTGTTCGCATAATCGCCTCGAGCATCCGGCACTCGCGTTGGCTCCCCCACGAGTTGAGTCAAGTTGTGGCTTACAGCAAACATCTCCGCCAGCCTCCCAGCCTCGTCGGTTCTGTTAGAATGTAACAACCGGTCGGAATTGTGCACATTAAAATCACAAAGGACAACAATTTCAGAAGCTGGGTGGTTGATCTGTATCTAGTCGACGGTATATGAAAGAAGTTTGAAAAATGTTGCCGGTCGTATGTCATTCGGGGAGCGGTAAAGACAACAAAGGAATTTAACAGAATTCTTCAGCACGACCCTCAACCATATGATATCCATATTATTGGGTTCCATCCTCTGGCAAGCCAGATTGGACCGCGCGAAGACGCAGACTCCGCCCTTAAAACGGAATCTCGAATGCAAGTCGGATCCTGACCAATGAAGATATGTCGAAACAGTTGACGAATCGACCTGGGTCTCTGTTAGGGCAAGGATATCAGGTTTCGTTGTTTGCAAATATTGGTGGACGGCGTTTACATTGGTATTGGGGAAACCGATGCCCCTGATGATACAAAATGCCGTCACCAGTCGAGAGTGGGCCGAGCCGCGAGAGCTAGCCCGGTTATGCGATGACGAACCTCTCAAAGTTCCGTTATTTATCATGATATCTGCATGGTTTTCCCCCTGACATAGTCTCCCCCGGAGATCCGAATGGGAGACTATATACGTCCGGAATTCTTTATATCAGAAGGCACCATCATGACTTATCCCCCTGTCAGTCCGGGCCATCAGCCACACATCCGAAACACCATCGAAGATTTCTCTCGGCGATATCGCGGAATGTACAGCGTGACGGGGTGGTATCTCACCTTGGGACCGACTACCACCTAACCAACCTTTTCTCGAACCGGTCCATCAGCCAAGCTCCGAAAGATGGCCAGGGATTTCTACCGACCACTTCACGGAGCCTAAAGCTTGATGCGGTGGTATTTTACCGGGCGCACAGGGCGTTGGGACCCGGCTACCACTCGGCCTTTAGTCGCCTCTTACGACAAGCTGGCCTAGCTGTGAGTATATTCTAACGCCTGACTCCACAGCCCTGTTTTAAACACATCTTTCCTTGAGTATTTCTGTTAATTTTGTTATCAATTGTATACCCCTCTCCGTGATCATTCGTCATAGACATTCGTCTACCATCCGCTCTTTGAATTTCTATGCAAAAGTATATATTCTTTTTCACCTTTTTTTTGTGAATTTGGATTCGTTACTCCACAACATATTTCGCCACCGTTCACATTACAACTGACGTCTTATCATACATTCACTGATTAACTGACGGCGTAAAAATTTATCGCAATTCGGTGTTACTTACATTGAACCTCCTCAGAGATCAACTCTTGTCGACTGAATTGTTGCCCTATCAATGAATGCAATACATGAATGCTACACTCTTTCGAATACTTTCAAGCTATTCAATGCATTAACTATGAGCAATAGAGTGAACGACGACACAGATTCCAACGTATTTTTCAAAGCTCACACATTTTTACATATAGTCCCACCGGTAATCTGTAATATGTTCGTGTGCATTTTTCTGATCATGCCTGTTCGTCGTCATCTGGACTAATCCTCTTATGCAATTATTGCTCCCAAAGTCTCCACATTCTAGTCCCAATATTCTCCTTGCACTCAGAATGGTCAGTATATTATATTTTGATTTACTATTTACTTTTGTTTTTCCCTTTATTTATTTCCGCGTTGAGTTTTGAGATGTGATTTCGATTTCCTTTTTGCATATGTGTAAATAAAACCAGAAAAATAAGAGTGTCCAACATTCGAAATATAACATTTACACGGGTATTTAGTTTCCATCTTTTTCGTACCATCTATAACATAACCACTGTTCGCAATTTGTTTTAGTCGTTTTTTAATATAATGTATCGAAAATTAGAATGCATGCATATCACTGTTTCAAAAGCAAAATGCAAGATTATGAATTTTTGTTGTGGCCTTCGCTTTTTGCAAATCATTGTAATTATTCTTCGATAAACCATCTCCAGGTGTTCCTTAAACGTTTCGATGATTTGTCGGTTTTCGATCTCTCCAGGGGTGCCATTCTTTATAGCTACCTCGCAGGCTTCCAAACAGTGTGCCCAATCGGTCAACACTTGTTTATTTTGATGCGGGCATTTAATGATTCCACTTTTGTGAAGGTGTATAATTTGTTTGTCTGGATTATTTTTAACTAAAATGGATGATATATTGTTCCCGAGAATTAGTTTACCTACTTCCATATCTGGCCTAAATGATCTCGCCTTAAGCACTTGCTTCCAAATATCTTCGATCTACTTGCATATTCCAACTCAAGCTGCGTCTAATATTGTCTATATTTCTTCTGATCTATTCTATTCACAAAACATACGATGATCATGGGCCACAGTTATTTGTTCAGCTGACCTTCTTTCCCTGAAAGATTTATGATCGAGCATAATTCGCCCCGAGCATACGTTCAGAGCAAGATACCTGTGTATCGTCTGATTAAGATAACGTATGGCGGCGCCGTGTTTTAGATTTATTCTTACACTGATCTTTAGGTATGTAAATATACGGATGTACCGTTGCAAAAACTGAATATGCTTTTCCCGGAAAACTAATACATTGCTTTTTTGAACAAGCTTTCATTAAAGAAAAACATCCAAACAGCTGTCAAATTTGACAGAAGTAAATGGTTTTGTTTTTCAGACAATTTGAGAAATCATCTTAAGAAGAGTTTTGACGTTTCTTAGGGGCCACCATCGAACACCGAATGAAAATCATGGTTTTAATTTCGCGTTGGGAAAATGGTCAATGGCGTGTTCACTTGACGTGGAAAACGCGTTCGATAGCGTATGGATGGAAGGGTTGACACACCAAATGGATGAAAACACTATTCTCTCTTATGTTGTATGTGATCTATAGATCACTAAACAGCTTTTGTACATTTAATCTTAAAGAGGTATTCCGCGGGGATCAGAAGTGGGTCCACAGTTTTACGTTATCTATATGTATGATTTTTTCCATAAGATGCCGTGTGTCCCAACGGTTTTTTTCAAGACTTTCTTTAAATCCATTGACTCCGACGTCTTCTGTTGTACTTCCCAGGCGGTGTTTATACCATAGCTGATATGCAGTCATTATTGGATTTTTTTAAGTTAAGGGCTAGTACCCCATGTAATAGCTTAAATGAAGCTTGCATTAAAAATAAAATAAAAAAATTAACGAAAACCATCTTACGAACTAAATCAACGAAACTGATTCAACATTTAAGAGAGAAAACATGACTAAAAGAACAGACAGGATATGGAGAAACGATTTAGGAAGCGGTGTTTGAGAAGGGGGGTAGAAAAGTTAGAACCAAAAGGTAGCATTGTCATTTCTCAGGAAGCGCGATAGACGTTCATGGAAGTCGTAAGAGGCGGCATAGATGGCATAGTGTAGAGAAGGCATAGATTCCGTATATTACTAAGGTTTGTATTGATAAGAATAGAGTTAAGGAAATTCGCGCTATCGACCGAGCTTGAGAGGAGTCGATGAATGAACAGGATTAATAAGTTTATTAATTTTAGACGATCAATGTGAAGGGTCGTGGAATTCTCCCATCCCAATCCATAGAGCGCGAATCGAAATAAATGACGTTAAATGCGTTCGATTCTGCGAAAGCTTTGGAATGCCCCACCCTGTGCCATGTTTCCGGAGCGTTACAACCTGCAATTGTTCAAAAAGAACTGCAACAGTTATTTGATGGCATTTTAGGGCGCCGACTCGGCGCTATAGGTTCGCCCGTCGAAGTGTAATAAAAAAATTGATCTTTTAATTTTGATAATGGCTGGGGTATTCCAGCACTCAATGGACCAAGGAAACGTAAAGGGACCGAATCATTAAGGGGTTGGAAAATTCATTTGACCCACGTTCTACGAGCTCGATGAGGGAGGAGGCTTTGAGGATCATCTCTTCAATATATGACAAGAAGTTAGGCTACCTATCTATAGAATCCCAAGATCACGGATTTTATTCCGTTACTGAAAAATTCCTTAGACTTTTTTCGAATCCAGGACTTTATAGCAACCATCACCTCATCGTCCGAGGTGTAGTGATTAGCCTTGAGGTCTTGCTTGAGTAGAGGAAGAAAATAAAAATTGTATTATGGGGGTGGGCTCCTCGATAGTATAGTGGTTAGTATACCCGCCTGTCACCCGGGAGACCGGGGTTCGATTCCCCGTCGGGGAGCCTCTGGCGCAAGACTAATGACCTTGCCCAGAAAAAATAAATCATTATGGAAAATTTAACAAGCCTCAGGACTTGCTAAATAAGGCCAAGACCGGCTCCCGGTTGTAGTGCCGATGATGATGATGATGATTATGGGGGTACGAGGTCGTGGCACCGACATGTGCGCAGGGTTCTACCTCGTCCTCACAAAAGTATCCTGTCGACCACTGAAAGAAATCAGTTCACCAGCAAGGGCGTTCATAACACAGCACAGCGAATAAAACCACGGAATAGATACTATATGTTGATGGTTTTTATTGTTTTCTTTAATTAACTTTAATTGTGCACTAGTTATAATGTAGAAATTAGTTTAAGAAACGAATACGAATACGAAACTAGGAAACAGTTTTAAAATATAAATTGCAATGCTGCTGAGAATAAAGGATCACTCGACTGTTGTTAACGCGTGTAGAAAACCGCGTGTGTAAACGTACCGTACCGTATGCACGGCACGGCGAAGGGGTAGGCGAACCGACCGACTCTCGTGATGGGTGTAATGAGACTCAATCGAGGGTTAGAATCTGGCTCTTGCTTCACCCTCGATTCGGTGGTGGTGGATATCCTCTCAGCTAAGGATATATTTTTACTTACCACAAGAGAGACGTAAAGTCTCTCTTTGTGGAATAGAAAACCAGATCTCGTAATGAAGATCATGGTAGTATGTGTGTATGAATGATCGTAAAGATCATATTGTTCAACTCATGCACGAAGGCGAAGGAAAAACAAAGCAGGAAAACGGTAAGGACAAAAGGGACGTGAAGATCTTTGTTTATGGTGTGCATTTCGGCTATTTATTTAGCTAAGGATATATTTATGATTAGCCTTGAGGTCTTACTTGAGTAGAGGAAGAAAATAAAAATTGTATTATGGGGGTGGGCTCCTCGATAGTATAGTGGTTAGTATACCCGCCTGTCACACGGGAGACCGGGGTTCGATTCCCCGTCGGGGAGCCTCCGGCGCAAGACTAATGACCTTGCCCGGAAAAAAACAAATCATTATGGAAAATTTAACAAGCCTCAGGACTTGCTAAATAAGGCCAAGACCGGTTCCTGGTTGTAGTGCCGATAATGATGATGATGATGATATTTTTACTTACCACAAGAGAGACGTAAAGTCTCTCTTTGTGGAATAGAAAACCAGATCTCGTAATGAAGATCATGGTAGTATGTGTGTATGAATGATCGTGAAGATCATATTGTTCAACTCATGCATGAAGGCGATGGAAAAACAAAGCAGGAAAACGGTAAGGACAAAAGGGACGTGGAGATCTTTGTTTATGGTGTGCATTTCGGCTAAATAAATATACGGCAACGCATCGAGGAAATGTGCTAAAAGAAAAGATGGGACGAGGGCATCATAAAAGTCTTAGATGACTGATGCCCTTGTGTAAATAGACGAATAGCCATTAGAGAAAGGTGCTAATGGATTACAATACTTTATACGATGAAAATTGTATATCGTATCTTGGGTCGGTAGCCGAAAGGAATCCCTTGCTTGCATTTGTATATGCAGGGTAATTCTTTTGTGGCAAAGAAGGGAATTGGAGATTGTTTATTCGTTTAGACGAGGGATCGTGGTCGGGTATATTCCAGCTGAACAAACAAGCTGCCCGACGCTGCTTGGGCTGTTGGACAATGGAATCGACAGCGAATGTGTATGTAAGACATTGTTGTACACATGTAAGGCTGGGAATAGCCAACTCAAGGTTAAGATTCCCTGATTATGCAGTTACATTATATGTGAACCGATAAGTTTTCTTTTCAGGGACATTGTGTTTGGCCTTGTTGAATTCCTTTCAGAAGATAGTAACGATGGGTAAGTAGTTGATAAATTGTTTCAGGGAATTTATGAAATGCATTGGATGCATGGATGAAGGAATTCTTATAGGGAGTTTAATGCAATGCCCTCGGTGCATTAATTTCTTACGGGAAGGAAAGGTTTACAGGTGCGCTAGTGCTTGAAATGCAAAAATGGGTTGCAAATATGGGGGGTTCTTCAGGTGAGGTTTAAGAACCCCCACAGTATGTCATGGCACGAAATCAAGAGAATAAAGAGGGTGTGGAATCGGTTCAAACTTCAGGTTTCGCAGAGCCTCTTGAGTTGCGCATTAGGTGTGTTGACGAGCGTTGTCATATTGTATTGTATTGTATTGAATATTGAAAAGAATTTATCGTTGCCCCTCGTTCTAGAAAATCGGTCACATAAACTTGATGAGTACCCCAAAACATGGTCGGAAGAAGTTTTTTTTTTGCGTGGTTGTATTTTTCTCTAGATAAATACAACGCGGAATTTCTAAGAACCACCAAGCACATATTCTCTGTTAATGCTGCCCCTTCTGCTCGAAATTTTACTGTTAATTGGTTTAGAAAGCTAGTTCTAACACGTCGCTTAATAAGTCATGAGACTAACTCAGAGATTGTCACCTTTAATGAAAAATCTTTATGACTTTTAGGACGAGCTTATCTTCAAACGATACGTGTCAAAATTTCATGACAATTGGATCATAACATACTCAGTTATTTAAGTACAATACTGGCGCAGGGCTAATAACCTTACAGGGAAAAAAATTATTGGAAAGTTTAACAAGCCTCAGGAGTTGGTAAATAAGGCCAATGCCGGATCCCAGTTGTGGTGCCGATGATGATGATGATGATGATTTTTACAATACTGAAAACAATGGACGGACGCTTTGGATGGCTTCCACCGGTTGCTCTCCACTCAGCCGATTTGATTCAGGAGTGAAATCGTAAATCCACGTTTCATCTAATAACTTGTTAATAAAGTGATCGACATGAGTAACTATTTATTGACATCATAGTCTCTTATTGATCCCAATATACTCGTAAGTCTTAAAACAAGTATATTCGAATTTCCTACTTCTACATGTAATTTGCAATAAATCTTGGCCCAATATTTGCTGGACGAGATGAAAGATTTTTGTAAAAGGGGTTTTAATGATAGAAGTGAAATATGCATATTCAATTTTTTTTACACTAACGCGCGCACAATTTTTGCAACATTTGAGAGACGGATGTGGGCCGATTGTAACATATAGTGCCATGAAATATTATAGTTACTGGTGCGTATGTGTACAAAGCTGTGAAAAATTATCGACTGAAAACTAAAATCAGTTTTCTTGAAATGAGTAATAAGCTTTTATGACTAGTTTTGTGACAAAATATTGCCAACCGAAACCAAATCGGGCAAAGCTCAGGAGTCTGAGATCGAAAAAGGGGGCTGAGTTTATATTTTTTCAAAGCCAAAATGTGGGTTTTTTCCAGAAAATTACTTACCATTTCTGGTAAAAAGGCAATTAAGCCATTAAAGGGTTTTCCCTAAGTTGGTGTTGGTTGATAATATTTTATCACAAAACTAGTCATAAAAGTTTATTACTCTGTCCAAGAAATTTGAAAATTTACGTTTGAGTCTATAATTTTTCACAGCACTGTACACATACTCACTCGTAACTGTAGTGAAGAACACAGCATCAAAACTTAATCGGAAACATAATTAGCGCCGTTTACCAGAGCGTTAGGGTAGTAATCACGGCTACATCTGTGCACATACTCGGCTGTTTTCTAATGCCATGTTGTTTTGGATCGAAACTTTTCATAGAGTGGATTCGAATAACCTTTTTCACGAACATTGAAAAACTCTATAGGGTCATTGAGCTCAAAGATAGTTCGTGGGTCGCCGATAGGAAAGAAATGTATGATACTACGGTTATAAGGGGGGAAGTTTAGATAAAAGCCATAAAGCTCGAGAGTCACTGTCACCAATCAAATCTACTGTAAATAGTACAATCACGAGTCTTGTTCAGTGTTCGTATGCCAATCAATAATAGTATATTTTCATATGTGAAAATTGCTTTTAGATGGCTCTGTTGTTGATTTATTTATAATTTGCGATGTACTGTTTTCTTAAGTCATCAGCGAGACTTAGGCTATCAACCATCGCGGAGAGAGCAATATAGCGTGGTAAAAAAGTATTCAGTTAATTGAACTATTCACGACTGTCCCTCTTTTATTCTTTTGCGCACCCTATCAAGAGTGCCCTGTTCTGATTGACTGTGAATTATACGACTAAACAAAATTCAGCTTGTCTCCATTGTCACGATGTGACTGTGAACTATAACTTTATCTCAAATTCACCTCTGTTATTTCCATTCCACGATAATATAATTACTTTCATTCTGGTCAACACTCGTGACTGGTTAGGACAAACCAGTACAGTGCAGTTATAGAAAAAAAAAATACAAAAATGTGTAAGCCAAGAAGTGTAATAAAAAACAAGAAATATTAACTGAACTACAGCATTTGAGCGGATATCATGACCTAAACAACAATCATACCGTGGATTTGTAGCCGTTTCGTAGGTGTTACTACAAGCACGATAAAAAAGAAACTTGAAAGGTCAATTTTATCAATAAAAAAATCTCAAAAGTCAATTTTATCGTTTAAATATTGTAGCGAGCCTAGGGTTCGCTGGATTAATTATTTTAATAAATAAGACCCGTTAAATCGATTTTCTTTGTAAACACTTTATTAGTCTGTTAATAACAACCGTTCCTTGATATTTCACTTCTTTACTGCTTATTTATCGCTTCCTCACTGCTTACTCCTCTCCCTGATCTGCGTGCCGCGTATTTATACCGTTTTTCCTCATTCTGATTCGGCGTTTCTCTTCCATCCATTCCATAGCCTCGAATACTGCTCATAGTCTCCGGTTTCCAGTACTTTTTAGAATATTCTAGTACTTTGTTTTGGAGTCCTGCCTGATATCACAGCTGATTGTCATATGCGTCACAATATTATTTTAATTTTGTTTTGCTTCTTAATTTTTTTCTCATCGAGTATAGTCATGGTTATGGCGCAAGGCTAATAAATTTGCCCATAAAAATAAATTGTTATGGAAAATTTACAAGCCTCGAGACTTGCTAAATAAGGCCAAGGCCGGATCCTGGTTGTAGTGCCGATGATGATGATGATAGCCATGGTTATCGAAGAAAAAAATGATATATAACTAAATATTACGTCATGAAGGATGATTTTTGATTTACAAATTTCACCCTTGACGGCCCAATACTTTACCTTTCTGTTTTGTTTTGTGTTGTTGTAGAAACACATATTTCGCCTGTTCAGAGAAATCATTGTAAGCTTTAAAAAATATTAAAACCGTGCTATAATTGTTGTAGATCCGCCCTAAGCTGCATGCTCTATCCGATTGTAGCGCCGGACCGGGCGTTACGAGTAAAAAGCAAATGAATTCACACCTTAATGCACTCGCTCTACTTCTGACAGTTATACCACATCGAGCGCGCCTTTTGCTACACCCGTGAAACTAATGTAGATTTGTTGAAACCAAGCTCACGAGTGCTTCGTTTGTAATATTAAATAAATAATATCTTTCGTACGAGGAGTCGCCCGTTCATTTCATTTCCTGCCACAACAATAATGAATGAAGCCATTCCTCATATATGTATCTTATCAACCGACCTTGGTTGGTCAAGGAAGAAGTTCGCAATTTTTTCTATAAAAATTGTGCTTGACGATCCAATAAAATGAAAATAAGAAAACGAGGAAAAGTATGGAAACACTATGTATATATATAGTCTTCATCATCATCATCATCATCGGCACTACAACCGGGATCCGGTCTTGGCCTTATTTAGCAAGTCTCTCCACCGGTATCCGGTTCATATCCGAGACTTGTTAAATTGTCCATAATAATTGGTTTTTCCGGGCAAGGTTATTAGCCTTGCGCCAACCTTTCTCAGGATGTCGCTGCATGCATTGGCTCACTACTTGGCGGGTGCCAAAGTAGTTATCCAGGGTTGTCATGTGGAGACTGCATGTCAACTTGGATTGAACGTCCTAGCCTTCGCCGGGTTGAAAGCAGAGACTTTGCCCTGTATGTTCGCTCCCACCCCCCCCAACAGTTATTAGTTTTAGTGGCATAGAAAACCAATCTGGTGTTGTCCTTTTAACTCTCTCGAAGTTCACTTACGTCAGTTCGAACGTTTGCTATTCAAATTCCAAAAGTGGCGTAGTTCAGTTCAACTCTTGAAAACAACAAAAGTGGCACAGACTCGAAACAAATTCATTAGGTGTGATGTTTAAAAAGCTGGAAAGGACTCAACAACAAACTTTATGACCTGAATATAGATTTCGATCTCATCAGGAATGTGTATGTTATTCATTTAGGTTTCTAGTTTATAAATAAGTAACCCGTTTGGGGAACATTCATATCTCATGCAAGTCTTCTGAAAAATATCATTTGTAGGAATTTGATTATCGTTCCGCTTGCACTCATAAGTAACATAGACACCTACTCATAGCGGAATGCAGAGTGTCGTTCTAACATAAAACACAGTGAAAAAAACCTAATTTAGTATAATCTCCAAAAACTCCTTCTTAACATCATTTAATGAGTTGATCCCGTAAAATTTGGTAGCATTTAACTTCTCGAAAATAATCATCTATCAGTCCTCCCCTCTCTCTCTCTCGCGGTCTTCTTAAGCAGCATAACCAATTGCCCTTACCTGTTGAAGCAATAAACCCTCATTAAGCGATACGCCTCTTATTTTAACATGAGATCTCCAGTGGAATCCAATAAATTCGATTATATCGAAGTCATTGATAATTAATCGCTACTAAATGAAGGGATCATCACCTCTTACCGATCCATCACATAGTGGCCGACCAACATCAATCTCACATATGTTGACGATATATTGTAGAAACCCCACATTAGGGAATTCCAGCCAACTGTAAACAAGAGGCCAAAGCGAACCTTCTAATCTCATCCATATTGTTCATTAAACTTATTTGGTCTCCATCATCCCGCCGTCCATGGTCTTCAGCGTAATTAGTTTGCGCGATCAATGGCAGCGCCATAACCTATCACACAGATGTATAACTATCGCATGACCAAACAGAGGCACTTAAGGCTATAGCTATTGTCTGGGGGCAACAGCGCCCGCTTCGGCATTTGTATCGGAGCCCCAGCGTTTGCCCCCCTTTCATGCGTTCCCTCTAATTCTGAACTTATTAGTTCTGCTTTGTTTGTTTTTATCCACTTAACCATTTTGTTTGCTAACAATTTCCTGCGTATGCGGCGCGCATACAACGATCTGCGGTCTTCAATTAGATTGAAGTCTTTGGCGCCTGTAGGGCTTATGGCAGGGAAAGTTCTGGGCCGCACGCACTTGCATACGTGCCCGTTGGGAATAAGGAAAGATCGATTGCATAGTGCACGAGGTATAACGTGACACTGGCTATGTTGGCTCATTGGGTGGTAGAATACAAGTTTAGACACTTAGAGAAGACACGATGACAGAAATACAAGTGCTGCATTGTGTAGGAAAATAAATATTCGCCTACATTCGAAATCCACCAGTCTTCCTGGTTGTCTTCTCTTGGGGTCAAGTCTAAGGAAGCCAATAGCTCTTGTAGTGCTACTGTGGGCGTTTTAAAAGCGTTTTGAGTCACCAAACTAAGACGGATATCTCTGACAACATTAAATGGAAATACAGTATCTTTGGTAAAAACTCTGAAAGATTCGTTATCTGATAAGCTTCTCAAGAATTAATTTGGAATATAAAAGATGCAAACCGTTGAGATATGCGTCAGATGAGGCTCTAGGCCGCTACACTAAAATATGTAATCGATGCATCCACAGTTCTCCTGCTTCTGATGAATCTATTAGTCGAGTAAGCCGTTTATCGATGAACAGACTTAATAAATTCTTTTTCGGGGCCTAAATATCCGATGAAACTAGTGTGCAATGCGTAGGTTAAGCGGATCAGAGGTCAGGGCATGATAAGAAGTATCAAGTGAAATAGGAGAATGTGCATCTTTCATTACTTCCAGAGTTCTATAGAAGATTCAATTCTGATTAACAGAGGGAACTCTGAGCACTATTAAACTCTACAAATATTTGTAGATTAGATTTTCGTTTTGATGGCGATACACGATACACGGTACTTAATTCAATTTCGAGTGAGCAACTTGTGAGGTTCTGTGAGTAGAAAACTATGAATAGATTAGATGGATGGGTAGAAAATGTCTCATTTACAAATAGACTGCATTGTGGCGTATTCCTGTATTACAGGGCAATATTCATATTCAGGGTGTTATCGCTTTGGAATGGAGCAAGGTCATTGTTTTTTTTTATTATCTACACATTTAATCAAATTGTGGATATCTTGATCTCCACTACAATTTATAAAAACATAATGAACAATAGCTCAGCCCTCTTTCTTTTTCCATTGACGTTAGAGGAATGTGAGATCCAACACCGAACACAGAAAGAACAATCTCGTAAACTTGCAATCTCATAACAGTGTATAAGATGTCGTTGGCAATATTTCACAAGCGACACAAAATCTGGGCAATTATTGAATATTATATTGTGTAGTTCTCTGGCTGGAAGGGAAAATTTTAAATATGCAGTAATGGCTTTTGTTTATTTTATTTGTTTCTAAAACTGGAATAAGATCTTAATCCTCAGTAGGCATCTTTTCCAATAGATCCGATCCTGAATCAATCTCATATACTTTAATATATATACTTTATATACTTTAATATAAATCATCATCATCATCATTGGCACTACAACCGGGAACTGGTCTTGGCCTTATTTAGCAAGTCTTGAGGCTTGTTAAATTTTCCATAATGATTTGTTTTTTCCGGCAAGGTCATTACTCTTGGGCCAGAGGCTCCCCGACGGGGAATCGAACCCCGGTCACCCGTGTGACAGGCGGGTATACTAACCACTATACTATAAATACTGTAATACTCGTACAATTATGAAGAAACACACGATCAGGCAGAGTATTCCACACTTGTGTCGATCGGCTAAAGAACGATTTTTTTTGACTGAAGTTAATTTTCAACGTAAACTGATACGCCCTCTTTGATTGGCGGGAACACCTTTGAAGAGGTGAAATATTGACAAAGCCACGATCATAGACAACGTATAGAAAAAAGATGGGTAGGATAAGATCCTTTTATGGCCTCACGAGGGAATTAAAACATTTAGGCTCGGGTAACTAATGACTTTCGCTACTCGATTTGGTAAACAATTAAGCACATGGAGCCCAGTTTTAGATGCGACTGATTAGATAAAAGAATTCAAGTCCGATTTAGAACGATTATACGCCTTGTAAATTGTACCCAGGTTAAAAGAAGTGGATTAATTCTTGGATATCATGAGAAATACCGTACATCGGTAATATTTTTCGCAGTTTCGAAAATATATTATTATCGTACACATTAAGGTCGAATTCTTTTTAAAGTTGACTGATAATATATGGTTTTCCAATAGGGACTTGACAACTTTTTTTCCAGAGCCCAATCGGAGAACGTACGTCGCTTCAAATGGTCCATCGGCTTCAATTCTTGAGTCAGCTTGATCTTGTATGGATGTAAACCAAGATCCTTACGCAAAATTCGCCATAAAGTGGTCTGGGCGATGCCCAATTCTTGAGAACGCCGTGGAATTGACTGATTTGGATCGTTTGTTACGGACGCATGAACGGCAGCGATATTTTCGACACTTCGACCAACCCGTTCTCTCACTGGCACGGCAACATCACACAACAAATATGTAGACTCAAATTTTTGCACTAAACTTGTTATTGCCTGTCTACTAGGGCGAGAATTACGACCGAAAATTGGAGTTAACGCTCTTAAAATTGCAGTCACCGACTCCAAATTTTGGTAGTTAATTAGCAGACGTTGTTCGTTCGTGTACTTAACCACGATGAAAATGTTGAGTTTACTGAATAAATTAACAGTGACAGTTCGATGATTAGTGAAAGGGTGCATTCACGAATTAAATTCAAAGTTGTCAATTCCCTATAAAATAACCCTATATGTTGACTTCGATGATGCAACTAATATTCACCGACGTTGGATCTGCATTGAGTGTGCTTTGTGACGACAGCGGACATCACAGTGTTTACCTTTTTCGTTTTGGGCCCTTGTCGAGGACAAAGCTGCAGTAGTGTGGGGGGTTATACTTTATCCCCACATCTGTCTTCTTCTAAGCAAATTAACAAGCCCTGTGTCGCAGTATTTGCTTGAGTACTATTGTTTATTGCCATAGCATTTCCATTCAAAAAATGTACCTAAAATATAAAAAAAGAAATAGCATTAAGCGAATATTTATTCGTGGTTATCTATGTATGAATTCATTCGTGAGTAGCACTGTTTGTTCCTTTCAGGACATGTTTCCTAAAACAGGATTTTATCGAAATGGTGCCACCAAGTATTTCCGGAGCGCCACAACTTCCACCTATTCTACAAAAACACCAACATTTACCTAACGATATCTCGGTTCGCCTTTCGTCATAGAAGTATATAACGTATATATGTATTATATCATCATCATCATCGGCACTACAAGCGGGAACCGGTCTTGGCCTTATTTAGCAAGTCCTGAGGCTTGTTAAATTTTCCATAATGATTTGTTTTTTTCCGGGCAAGGTTATTACACTTGCACAATATGTATTATATATATGTATGTATATGTGTATTATATATATGTGTATATATATATATATATATATATGTTGTACATGTATATATTTACATATATATATATATATATATATATATATATATTATATATATATATATATGTATATATTTTTGTTTGTTTTATTTTTCGGTTATGCTTGCGCTAAAGGATGTGTAATCTTCTAAAGATACCATGTGGCCGAACCTCTGGCATGGATGATTCACAAAGTTGTACAGTATGTAACAACACTGTGCCTTTTCGCAGTGTGGACAGAGAAGTCGCCTCAAAAATGGTTTAGGTTTCTTCGATACACGCCATGCCGCGACAAGAAGTGTGTAAAGCGGTAATTGCAGTTTCCATGTGGGAGCTTTACCGAAGCTGCTATGGATTGGATACGTTGAAAGGCCTATCCGTCTTTTAGGTCCGTGTTCCGTTTGGCTTGTCATAAGGCGAAAAAGCTTCTCCTTCTTCTAGCTTTGTTTTCGCCGTTCCACCAGACATTTACTCCCTTATGGTTCGCCTTCTATAGAATCGAAACATCCCCTCAGCTAGCATATACATCGGCAGTAATTCCACTTGACAAACGCTGCTTCATCGGAAATCGTCATGAAGCCACATGTAGGCTTTGATGGGCAAATCCTGTGTTGCTCTTATTTTTTTTTTAATTGTTTTTTTTGTCTTGAGCTTCTGCCCATTCTGGCGCGGTGATGTGACTACTCTTGTCATAATATATTTCTTACTATATCCGGATCCCACAGTGTTTGGCAATACACCGGATAGGGCTGCACGTGCGCTAGCGCCATTTTTCATTGTATACTCTACGTTAGACTTAAATTAAAGTCGTTTATCGAACATAACTTCCAACTACTTAACATATTCCTTTGATCGTATGGTATAATTTCCGATCTGGAAGTTAGCATATTCCATGCGCTTTCGACTACATAATAGTACTGTGGGACTCTTCAGGGCCCGAAGAACCTCGCATTATTTTTAACCCCATAAAAATCCTTTAAACCCCATATCTACCCTTAAGTCGAATCACTGGCAAGATCACACAACCTTGCCATAGCATTCACCACTGTCCTAAAATGGCTGAAAACAATTCGGTTACCCACTTGGATAACCGTCATAAATATCCCATCATAGCCGAGGAGCTTTTCCTCTACACCCGGCATGTTATTTTTACTCTTCATTTACAGCCCCATCGGCCGATCGTCCTATCGACGATATACAGCGTAGCCATCGTTGGCTACCTGCAAGCGATCGAGCGTTATTTAAAATAACACACACTCGATTCATCGACCGACGAAATGATACATTTTTGGTAGAATCAAAGTGTACACAAACACTGTCGCCATGCCCATTTAACGTCCAGAAATACATGCCGGGCTATTTGCTGGCTTGCATATCTGCAAGCCAGATTTCTAATAGCCCTGCAATAGGACATAATGAGCGGGATAAACCAGATCAATAAACCTTGTTTCTAGTTGCTATGGCGAGCGATCTTCTGTGAATTTTACATCACAGAAGACCCAATTGCCGCCGCCAGCATTGTTCCATTATGCTACCCGAAAAACTTCTGTCTATCCGATTTAGACAAAAGAAAACATTTTCGTCCAGGCGGCAATTTCCTACACAAACAATGTAGTCGAGAAGATTCATGTTCTCAGGCAGCCTTGGGTTTTTGCCGATATTTCATCACCATCATGGGAAAACCATTCTCATGATCTATGACTGCATGTTCTGCCAGTTTCAATACCTGTTCCTTGATTTTCCAGATGTGTATTGGAATTTCCCTGGTACGCCAGAGGTATCCGATAACAAGGAATGTTGAGGACGATTTCCACGAGGAGTCTGAAAACAACCTTTACGCAGTACACAATACACAAGGAGTCAGATTGCATCCTTTGTCGCGAGTACTTGTCCTGACAACCAAGTCTTTCTCTCTAGTAAAGGGAACTCGGTGTCCGAAGTGTAGTTTATCGCGGTACGTTATTACGACAAATTATCCCTTAAACACTTGGGACGTTTCACAAAAAGTGATCGCGGTCAGTGGCTTGTAGTCGGTTGGATTGAATTAAATGTGTGTGCGCTGAGAGAACTCAAGAATAACAGTGTTATGTCATTTATTGGACTAGAATCCACTAACATAGTGTAAAAATAAACGAGTACGGAATATTTCTAAACCTTAATCGAATAAACAAAATTGTAGATCAACTGGATATTTATTAAGTGTGACCGGAGGAAATACTGTGTAATAAATAAACCTAAATAAAGAAAACTTTATCCAACCTAGCTCCATCAGTGCCTCTTATTTATCTTTCCTCTTGGAACAAGGTTTGGTGACAATTTTTGTGAGGAAATCGTTCGTGGGCGATAGGTGGAAACCCGTGTCCATGTTAGGCACATACATCTACGCTACAGTACTGCCTCCGTTTTGTGGCCAGCTATTTCCAGTCTGGCGGATTGCAGCCAGTCTTTAAACAACCGAATTACTTGATTAGTGGACCCTTCTACCCCACTAATGTGCGTAGCAATTGTTATAGCTGCGATATCGTCTGCGAATCCAATCATTTCCACACCTTGTGGTGGATTTACTTGTAAAACTCCGTCGAAATAATATTCCATAGGAGTGGACCAAGAACTGACCCTTCAGGAACTTCTGCCGACGATTTTTTTTATCTTCTTCTATATCGTATATAAGCTTTCTGTTGGTGAAGTAGCTTATGTCGTTTTTAGGATGTATAGTGGATTGACCATTCGACATGATGGCTCTTCTGATGGACAACCAGTTGTTGCCAAGTTAAAGACTTTTTATGTCGCGTGTTATCACGGCACAATATTTCTTTGTTCCACTTTTCATCTTTTTCCTTTTATTACTTCGGATGCCATATCGGCCATTAATTTGATGGCGTCAATGGTTGATCGTGATTTCCTGGCCATATTGGTGATCCAATAGCGCTCCAAAAAAAAAAATTCCTTGTGAGGATCTCTTACGTTTATTTATTCCGCCGGGCCTGGTTTTAGGAATTCCCGGCTTTTGTTCTTGCAGTGGACAGTTCACACTGTTAAAGGATTTTTTCCCTCTTAACAATTAATATTATTTGGGTTTTTTCACAAAACTTACCCCATGAATGACTTGATTGTTGTTTAACGAGTCGCAAGTCCTTTCCTCGACTCCTGGTGTTGCTTCGGTGGTGTTTCTTCGGGGTTGCTTCCTTTTCACTTATGCAAATTTTTGCACACAAAATGTTCCTTCTCCGCACTTACTTCCCAATAATGCACAACACGTAGTTCTTTTCGTTTAATATTGATTTATTTATAGGCATCATTTTTAATGAGTTTAAGTTAGTTCTTATTTTACATTGAAAACAGTGGAATCACTTTTAATAGGTTTAAAACATAAAATTAGTTCTTATTTTACATGGGAAACTATTTTAATAAGTTTAAATTAATAACCGGCGCGCACACGACTTTCTTCAATCACGGTTACTTTCACAAGAACAAAACTCGTGTCTTTCGGCACATATCCTTTTTCGTTCCGCTTCCACGATAGTCATTTCTAGGAAGCGGAATTGGCTAATAGGGGGAGACTGTGGCTAATAAAAAGAATATGACTATTGCAATGTGAGTGAGGTTTTAAAATGGGTGTTTTACTTTTCTATTGTAAAAGGAAATTAGTGATTTGGGGGGCAGGGAAGGATATGTATGTGAAGACACGAGATGTTAATTATCTGGGGGGGGGGGGGATTAATTGAACTTTATTGTATAACAACACTTAATTGATACGAAAAGGGTTTGCTTTTATGAATTTTATTAAGTTCTTCTTATTGGGACGTAACTATCTTATAATCCGGGACTAAACTGATGATTTTTTGGCCGTAGTCTCGGCCCTTCCGATTGACTGATCTGAAGTCAAAAAAAAGAAGGAGTGGCGGGAGGCCGATTTAAACAATACAAGGACAAATGTACCCTCATCTTGTCTCTGGCTTCTGGTCATCTTGCGAAAACCAGAATCACCCACGTCCATGAGGATGTTGGGCTCGGTCCTCAAGATATCTGGAAAATAAAAATGGGGGGCGGGTATCTAAGGATAGTGTGGACAGGGTTAGTTCAAAGGTCTCTAACTACTTGGATGAGGGGGTGGTGGGATAGAAATCATACAAGACCAGTAGGTCTTGAGTGCGGTAGTAACGTCTTTGGCGTCTGATAATCTGCGCTTTGGTCGGTGTGTGTGTATATTTTTGCCGTTTTGTGCAGTGGGTGCGATCCGATAGCGGTCCACTGTTTTTGGCCGTATATGATCTTCTCCAATATTTTCCTCATTGTATCCAAAAGGCATATGTATCGGGAAACATGCGTGCCTTTAAGCATTATTGCAACGCTGTTTGGAATACCTCCGGTCTCTTCTAAGCGCTGTTTGAGACCCCTCGGGGCCCAGGAGCCTTTTTTTCGGGTGTTTCGTCCTCAGTAGATTCTGTTGTGGGGTGTACGTTTATATTTTTCATTTTTATTTTTTGCACAGACATTCGGTCATTAATAAATTTCACATCTTTTACATGGGGCGTAATCTTCTTGCTTATGATGAAGCCGGTTCCGAGGTTATGTGTATTGGTACCTCCACACGCCAGTGTAAATCCGTTCGTTTCGATTACTTGATGTGGGAGTCGGACTTCCTGAAGCGCGACGATATCCATTTTATATTGTTTCGCGTTTTGTACGACTGTCTGTATCGCGCTTGGTTTATATAACGTTCGAAGATTCCACCTGCCGACGCGTATATCCTGCTTTTTCCGTTTTCCCCTACGTCTTCTTTTTCCCGAGTCAGTGTTTTCTTGATGATGTGTTCCCTTCTAGTAGTGTCGGCTAGAAGGGAACACCTACGCCTACCAGGTTTTTCGTGAGATGGTTTTTTGTATATTGTTTATTCATTTTTGTTCCCACGAGTCTTGGGGTTTCAAATAGTCCGCCATATCAGAGCCCCTCTTTGATATAGTAATGTCTGCTTACTGCTCTGATTCGACTCGGTGTCAGAGAGGCGCCGTTATAATACAGCCGGTATACCCCTGGCTGCAAACCATCCAATGGGCACGGTGACGCGTAAGACCCTGGATTAGGGGTGGTAGATTTTTGTTTGTTACTCCTCGCTAGTCTGTCTGACATGGGTGGCCCTACTGGAAGCGTATGCTTCCGTCAGCATAGCCCGAGTGATTCATTGTAGTTTAAGCCCCGGCACCACGTCAAGGTTTCTACCAAGCAGGTGTTTTAAATGTAAATATTTTTCTCTATAATGCCTATAATTCACATAAAATCAAATATCACGGAATCGGTCCAAAGTTTCGGTCTGAAATTCACGGGCGCATAAGAGAAATTTTTTTATAAAAAACAAAAAATCGACTTTCCATAAAAATTTACTTGTGCGGTAATTCCTTGAACTATCTCTATTATTTCTATCATTTTTCTATATGTATTTTTTATCGGGGTTCGATTCCCCGTCGGGGAGCCTCTGGCGCAAGACTAATGACCTTGCCTGGAAAAATGAAATCATTATGGAAAAATTTAACAAGCCTCAGGACTTGCTAAATAAGGCCAAGACCGGTTCCCGGTTGTACTGCCGATGATGATGATGATTTTTTATTGAAGCTCAGCTTAATCATTCCATTTTCCAAGTATTTTCCCATGGTGCCCCTCAATCAGAGAACGCGTATTAGTTCACTTTAAATTAACTTCAGACTTGCGGATAAACAGAGGACATTTCTTCAGTCGAATTATACGAGCTTGAAATGTTCTTACAAATGCACATCAGTATCTTCCGTTTCCTTTTCCTCTCCCACGGTTTTGGTCTATAATTTGCTATAATTTAAAGTATCATCAAATTCTTTCTGTTCACGTGTTTCTTTTAAATTAAAATTAAAATCATAGACCACAGACAAACTAAATATAAAACAAGCATGATAAGCAGATTTCTCGGGCCAGTACCATGGTATAAAACATAAATGATATAAATCATTCGAGATGGACGTAGATAATTGTCATATCAGTTTTTTGAACAAACATATTATATTTTAATTGAATTAAATACAAACAACTACATTGTTAATTTTTAAGAGAATGTGGTATAATTCCCTCGATTACATTCTCACATTTGTGGACCATGTTTACACTTGAAGTATTCTATTTGCAATTACTATTCTGCAAACTCTCACTCGACCTGGTGTAATAAAACAGAAATCTCATTTGAAGGCCCGGCTTCAAACACTCTACCGGTCGTTATACCTGTCTAAACCCTTTCCCTGAACTGAGTCTTAAAATACTTCTGCCACAGCTGACGCCATAAAATTGCACGATAGTAAGAAGATCTTTTAAATCGACCTATTTGCAGGCGTCCAATCCCGTTTCTTGCCATTGCAATGACCAAACTATCTTTTGGCCTAGAACATGTAGTAATAAAGTCTCAAATAAAGACATCCGCTCTCTACTGACCTCCTAGTTATCCCTGCCACACTAGGCTATAAAAGTGGAGTTCATAAAAGATTTTGACGTACACCTGTTCACACAGCACACTGCACAATTTCGAATCCAATCACTTTGCCAATCGGACAGGCAACCTTAATTGGAATTAGACGACCAACGTTAATCCATGCCCATCCGTTGCTAGTTATAACGCCACACACGTATTTACAAGACCACGTATTTACCAGCAAAGTCTTCGCCAACTCGCCACACCTCAATCTGAAGCAGTCGGTGTATCAATTGTCGGCTGTCGTCCCAGAGTTCAGGTGAAAAATTGCGAGCAGTTAACGTTCTATCTGATTTTGCTGTCTGTCTTACAAAGTAGCAAGGGCGGTGCAATCACCTCGTCACCCGCCTACCTACCTGTACGACAGTCAGGGGCTTACATTTATAGCTGCGGTTTAGCAATAACGGAGCTCTTAATCGATCTGATTGTGGTCACATTGTGTCAATCTATGCCGTTGAAAGGAAAATTCAATCTATAGACGATTGATAGACCTTCGCTAGAAAAACACATCCCCTGCATTATATCGTTGGGTGATACATTCTCAACTGTGATAACAATACCCGAATGATGGTCGGGTATGGAAGCCTTTAATGAAGTGAAAGTGAATCGCCGAGGAAATGGCGGATGGGGAATGGCGAATGGCGAATGGCACACGATAAAAGCGTGACCTGGTTTTCGGTTCAATTAAGAGCAACCTGACCACGACATTGCCGTGGGCAACCTTGGTCATTGATTTAATCATCACTGACCAGTGTATTGACGAACCACTTATGGAGTCTCACATCACCCCCAGCACAATAATAATGAATACTCGTAAGAGTGTAAAAGTGAATTTTAAATGGCGCCACGCGTGCGTTGTCATAAATCGTGTGACGCCGTTGGGACAGCAAGTTTGTACCGTCGAGTGTGCCAACGAATTTCTGTGTATTCTGCACAAGTAATTAGAGTCAACGCGAGATTACATATTCGTGTAATTAATTACTTCAACAATCTAGATGTACGTTCCGCGGGGGAATACTGTGCGGACTGCACTTTCCGGTAAGAGCTATTCGCAGCATGGGATAACGAACATGGCCGGGATCTCTAGGACGCACGTTTATTAGGCAGACGATAAGCTGTATTTTGAAGCCCCGGTGCACTTAAGTGTTGATTGATGATCACAAGATGATTGATGGGGTATATTTAATTAAGTATTTCTTCTGCATGACTAAAATGTATCGTCAGCTTAAATTTACTTGTTTTTTGGACTCACAGATTCTCTCAGGCCATTGAAACCCGATAGGAGAGCACATGTTATAGCCATTTTAGGCTATCATGTACACATGCACTTTGCTGGAAGTTAGTCAATCAATTCGGTATCGTCCTGAAAGTCATTTGTCAAAGATTTTTCAGAAGATTCTATTGAATTCCTTTGAAGGTTGGTATAGAGTATAATGTGATCACTTCTGTGTGTAGACGTTTAGTGCAGAGTGATCTGAGAGAATTGTATTTAATATCTGTTCCCAATTTCGTTCTGCGCCATTGGGACTAATATCATTGGCTTAGGTAAGAGTTTACGAATCTAATCTAAGCGATACGAAATGTACTCACATTCTATGCGTTCTGTTGAATAAATATAAATATATATAATATAATTGAATAAATATAAATATATATAAATATATCATCATCATGATCATCATCATCGGCACTACAACCGGGAACCGGTCTTGGCCTTATTTAGCAAGTCTTGAGGCTTGTTAAATTTTCCATAATGATTTATTTTTTCTGGGCAAGGTCATTAGTCTTAAGCCAGGGGCTCCCCGACGGGGAATCGAACCCCGGTCTCTCGGGTGACAGGCGGGTAGACTAACCACTATACTATCGAGGAGGCCTATATAAATATATATATATATATACATATATATATATGTATATAAATATATATATATATATATATATATATATATATATATATATCAGGTGTACCGGTATAAAGCGAGTGTTTTTTTTTTAAAGTAAACATTTTATTTAAAAAGTATAAAACATTTTATTCGAAGTATTGGCCATTGCTTTCTACATATTTCGACCGCCTTTCTGGCAGTTTGTGAATACCACACCAATAAAACCGGCCGTCTTTTGAGGCAACCCATTCGGTGACCCAATTTTCGACTTCTTCGTAGGAATTGAAATGCTGCTCAGCCAATGCGTGTCCCATCGATGAAAATAAATAGTAGTCGAAAGGAGCCAAGTCTGGTGAATACGGCGGGGGGGTGGGAGGGGGGTGGGGGGGGGGGGGCAACACTTCCCAGCCGAAAGCTTTTATTGTTTCTTTGGCGGGTTTTGCTGTATGACTCGAAGCATTATCATGCTCCAAAATTACCTCCGTGTCTCGTGGCCCATTCTGATCGTTTTTCGATCAATACATGGTTCAAATTGATCATTTGTTGTCGGTAGCGTTGCGCATCAACGGTTTCACCAGGTTTTAGAAGTTCATGATACACCACCCCCTTCTGGTCTCACCAAACACAGAGCATTGTCTTTTTTCCGAACCGATCAGGCTTTGCAGTCGATGTTGACGCTTCTCCTGGATGTACCCATGATTTTTTGCGTTTAGGATTTTTAAAATAAATCCATTTTTCATCACCAGTCACAATTCGATGCAATACTGACTTCCTTTCGTGTCGTAGAAGCAACGTTTCGTGTGTGGTGTTTCGCTTTTCCATCTGCCTGTCATCCAATTCATGTGGCACCCAGTTTCCACACTTTTGGATCTTTCAGAAATTGTTTGTTGTGCAACATTTAACATTTGTGCCACTTGTTTTTTTTTTTTTTTTTAGTTTTTAAACCACATTTATTTTCCTAATTATTTTTACATGTATAATATTAGGGGTAAATGTTAAACCCTCTTCTACAATCACAGTCCTTAATTTAACTTACTGGCTCTATGCGAGCTCTCTAAATTACACAGTACAAATTGATTTTTATTCATGCCTTTCGGTGTACATCTTTTTTTTTTTTTCTTATATATATATGAAATAGGTAATATATTAGAGGGACTCCTCGTTTACATCTATCATCATCTCATCATCATCATCATCGGCACTACAACCGGGATCCGGTCTTGGCCTTATTTAGCAAGTGTCGAGGCTTGTTAAATTTTCCATAATAATTTATTTTTACGGGCAAGGTTATTAGCCTACATCTATATGTATACATTGGGCTCCTCGATAGTATAGTGGTTAGTATACCCGCCTGTCACCCGCGAGACCGGGGTTCGATTCCCCGTCGGGGAGCCCCTGGCGCAAGACTAATGACCTTGCCCAGACAAAATAAATCATTATGGAAAATTTAACAAGCCTCAGGACTTGCTAAATAAGGCCAAGACCGGTTCCCGGTTGTAGTGCCGATGATGATGATGATATGTATACATTATTTGTGCCATTTGTTTTCGACTTAAAGTGTCATCTTGATCCAATATTGCTTGCAATTCAGCGTCTTCAAACTTTTTTGGTGGTCTTCCGCGTTCTTCATTTCGCACATAAAAAATCATTATCTCTGAACCGCTTAAACCATCTTTTGCATGTTGTTTCCGATAGAGCATGCTCACCATAAGCCTCGACAAGCATTCGATGCGACTCTGCAGCACTTTTCTTCAATGAAAACAATAAATTAATGCTTTCCGAAAATCATCATTTTCTGGTACCAGATTCGACATTTATAACAGGATTAAAAAATGATGTTGTTTGTACAATGACTTGATGTATACTAAATATGTTTGACAAATGTCATAGCAACCAAATAAAAAAAATATAGGGGCTCGTTCACAACAAGGATTTTTAGTTTCTTGGAGCGTTATCGGATCAACAATATGGTCAGAAAATCACGATCAACCATTGACACCATCAAATCAATATCGGTATTTCAGGCGAAGTAATAAAAGGAAAAACATGAAAAGTGGAACTATAGCGTTTTGTGACGATAGTGAAGAGCATGTGATTCGAACCGACGCTATCACGGTTAGAATCACTAAAATATAGAATCAAAGCTCAACGCATCAAGCCACTGCCGCGTGTACTAATTCGATTTCTAAACTCAAGTACATTCGACTGATGTGGAAATGCTGTATTATTGCTATGGTATACGGCTTTAATGGATGTGCTTTTGGTGGTGCTATTCCTCACTATTGGTCGTGTGTATCTGCTAGAAATGCCACATCACTCCCTTCCCAGTAACTTTCGTTACGATCAACTTTGAAATGCGAACGACTGAGCGAAGGACCGATCGAGAGAGAATGTCAGAGCACGCGAGTGAGCCGGTGCTCTGTGAAGAAGTCGTGTGATTGTAGTGGTAAAGTTCTGTGTGAGTTGGGAGTGTGTATTATGTCGTACAGATCACATCGGAGAACGTGCGATTCGAACTGACGCTATGACAGTTAGAATCACTAAAATTGAATCAATGCTCAACACATCAGGCCACTGCCGGGTGAACGAATTCGATTTTGAAACTCAAGTACACTCAACTGATGTGGAATTGCTATGTTATTGTTTAGTATACGGCAAATGCATTCTCTTATTCGATTTTCTTTCGGTTTTTTTTTTTTTTTTGGTTTCAGTAGGAAGGTGGAAATCTTCAAAAGACACCTCTGGACCGATCCAGAGACATGCCGGGTTTTTACCGACCAAAAACCACCTCCCGCCAGGCACATATTCCCGTTGATCACCGCGGAACTTTCTTTTAGATATTCCATCGCGGGGCGGGACGGAGTTTACCTGTTACTCCGCTCGTCACGTCGCAACCGCTGCATCATTTCACAGAGAATACCCTTTGTTACGGACCATGCCTGTTTTGATCTAAGCATGTATTTTATTACTCCTCCCGGAGTAACTGTCCGTCTCATATGTCTCTCCAAAATCGTTCGCGCGGTCTCGAATCTCACGCACTCTGTGAGTACGTGTTCCGCGTTTTCTATTTCGCCTTCGCAATACAAGCAGTATGGGTGATTCACATGCTTATACTTGTGCAAGTATTGCCGAAAGCATCCATGTCCTGATATTAGCCGAGTCAAGTGGTAATTCAGCTCACCATATTTTCTTTTCATCCATATTTCTATATCAGGTATCATGGTGTTGGTCCATCTTCCTTTGCTGGAAAAATCCCACCTTCGTTGCCATTGTCTTAGACTTGAGAGCTCTAATTGTGACCGCATTCACCGACGATTCTCTTGGGAGACCTTATGCAATGCAGCGTTTTCTTTAGCTGCAATGTCGTGGTTTCCTCCCAGCCAAAATATTTATAGCATCTTCGGATACCGTTCGGAACTCGCAGTATACTCTTAATGATGCCAGCCTATGTGCTGAGTTCATTCCCCTCATGTACGACTTATACTGTGCGCCTCCGACCCATATGTGAGCTGCATACATTATAATGGAAGTGTTGACAATGGTTCTCAGTTTTCTTAGGAGGGGTCGGGGTCCACCAACGTTGGGTAGCAGTCTCGTCAAAACTTTGCATACTCATGCCGTTTTTTCACTCGTTTTCCTCAGGTGTTCCTTGAAGGTCAACCTGTTGTCCAGTATAACACCAAGATATTTACTATAGGGACTAGATCTGATTGTTTGTCCTTCTATTTCCAAATCAAGGTGTTCAACTTTTTTGCGGCTGCTTATTAAAACTGCCTCCGTCTTATGTCCAGCTAGTTTTAGTCCGGCTATATGCTTTTTTTTTTTTTTTTTTTTTTTTCTTGGTTTCGGTAGGAAGGTGGAAATATTCCAAAGATACCTCTGGAACGATCCAGAGGCATCCCGGGTTTTTACCGACTAAAACCACCCCTCGCGAGGCTCACATTCCCGTTGATCCCTGCGGAACTTTCTTTTAGATATTCCATCGCGGGGCTATGTCTAGCCAGCATTTAATGCTCTGAATTGCTTGGGAGCAAATATTCTCCAGGTCATCTAGATGTTTAGCTACGGCCACTATTGCCAAATCATCTGCACACCCAATGATTCTGACCACATCCGATACATTGACACCATCATACATGATATTCCATAACAGTGGATATAATACAGATCCCTGAGGTACACCCGCTGTCATTTTATATTCCTGTGGTTCCTCATCTGTGTCATAGAGCAGTCTTGTATCCGATAGATAGTTTGCTAGTGTTACGCACAAAACCCTCCACTCCCGAATACCTACCTCTTTGGAGCTAAGCTCCACCATTAATCGCGCATACATTAAATATCGCGATATCAATTCAATATCAAACAAAATTGAACTACACCTTCAATTTGCTCATATTGAATTTAACCTGAAGCCAAGACGTGAAAGAATGAACTATATTTTCAACACGCGAAATCCCCTGGATCCAAATCTGTGGACCAGACGACCAACTTTCAAGTAAAGTTCTTTAGAATCATAAAATGCACGTCTGCAATTTTATGATCCTTTAAAGGTTTGTTTACCAAAACCATTTCCCACAGGGAACACCTTTGTCCATTCCCCTAAAACAAATAACTTGCGCCATAAAACGAACCGCACGTTCGTTTTAGCGCCCACCAACATAGAGGTTCATAAATGTGCATCAGCACGACCCTCTGTTGATTTTTCCTTTGTGTTTCTTCTTTTGATCCCAAGCCGGGAAAGATAAAGAAAGGAAATAGCGGCTGGTAAAAGGGCCAGGCAGAAAAAAGGACATATTCTTCGATCTGCAGGATGGAAGAAAAAAAGTCTTCTTTCTAGGAGTTGATATTCAATTATTGACCGAGACACTCGTCCGAGTACAGTGTTGCAATTAATGGCCGAGCCGGTTAGCTTTTAAAAGAAGATTGAGTTTTTGTTAATCGTGGAAACGTTAAGTGTCTGTTCGTAGGTGGACCTGTGGGGATTAGGAGTATTGTGCCAAACACTGACACTCGGTTCACTTCTATCCCCATCCGACTGTTAATAGTTCCGCCGACAAGTAACAACAGAAAACTATTCGCCAAGGAAAAGGAAATGAAACACCCTGATTTGGTGTACAATATTTTATTGTTTTTACTGATAAGTTTATGTCTATTGTAAGTCGCGTTTACATTCAATTTAAAGCACAGCACCTTTCGTTAACAATCTAAAGGGTTGCGGTTATTGTTTATCTGAACTATTTGATGAAAACAAAAACATTTAAATTTACTTTAACACTGGTACAGACACATTCACGGAATACTTTTTGACTACCTAATTGTACAATTAAACGGAGGCAGGTAAAGTAAGCAGGTCGACGCACACCATTCGAAACCAATTTTCTATAAACTAGGGGGTTTAAATCCGCGACTCTGGATATACGCGTGTCCGCAGCGCTACGGACAGCGCGAGTCGCACGACTAGCGTGGTCGGCGGATGTAATTCGACTCCAAGATTCAACCTTCGTTTGCGGTGAGTTTGTGGTGTGGTGGTAGATATCCTCTCTATGTATTTACTTACCACCAGAGAAACGTAAAGTCTCTCTTGGTGGAATAGAGAACCAGATCTCGTAATGGAGATCATGGTGGTATGTGTATGATCGTTCATATCTGTGTTGTTTACATAACGCTTGCAGGTCAAAAGCGAAACGAAACCTAGACAAGGGATACAGACAAAGAAAGAAGCGACCTAATGCATCGTCCGCTAACGACGGTCGGCTGAGTAAATAGCAGCTACTCATTAGATGCTAAAAGGGATTGAAATAATGGAGATCGTATATCGATGCCGACTGGGAGAATCGGATTCTTTTCTTTTTTCCGAGAGAAGTACTTGCAGCTGAATCAATAATTGCAAGTCATTGCAAGGCAGATTTAGTGGTTATACGATGATGGTTTGTATACTCGTATACCATCTGTGTCAATGGTACATGGTATCTATGGCGACGTAAGTGTGGAACTCTAGTGTGAAAATCTACACTAATTGGAAACTCGGTTTTTAGTCGCTTATGCAGAGACGCATTGATACATGTATGAATGCCCTTGTAGGAAAAATTCTTTGCAGGCATTTCCAGGTAATGCATTGAAAGCATTAATGTCCTTGGGTAGGAAATGTTTATGCTGGGTGGAGATTGCGCCGCAGGTATGGGAAAGTTGGAATTTGCCTGGCAACCGAAGGTACCGAATAGGTTTTGGGATTCCTGAAATGGTAGAAAAGAAATCTTTACAGGGAATTGTATGCGAAAAGATGCATGAAAGGTAAGTTTTCTTTTACAGGGACTTTTAGATTATGAATTTGATAACCTAGATCCGTAAGGCACTTAAGGTGCAAATGCGCTTGCATAAGCGAAAACTTATGCCGATTGGAATGTAGTTATGGGGGTTTTTCAGATAAGTGGGCCGTGGGGTTTGGTGGAACCGCCACAGACCTTAATTCGAGTCAAACGGAATAACGTTTGAAATTAATAAAATAAAATATTGAATTTTACATTTTGACTAAATTTATACGTCAAACTAAGTGTAACAATAAATGGACGAAAATTAAAGGCATAAAAAGGAATTGTTGAGTGCTTTATTTAAAGTAGGGTGTAAAGTGTGTGTGGTGTAATAAAGTTTATAACACTAGTATATGCACCAAGTTGGGCGATAGTTGTAGATCGCCCAACGCTTCTAGAATCCGATTCTAGTTCACAGAGTTAAACGCATTTATAAGGTCTAGGGTCACAACCGCGCAATATTTTTTCGTACCTCCTAGCACATCGTGCTCCAGCTATCGCATTGCGAGCGATATCGCACACCACAGATAGTGCCTTACCGGTTGATCTACCTTTCCGGAACCCATACTGCCATTTAGAGAGCCCCGATATCCCTTCAGTGAATTGTTCCAGGCGAGTGGCAATTACTCGCGCAACCAGTTTCCCTGTTGTGTCCAGTATGCACAACGGGCGATAGGACGACGGCATGCCCCTCTTGGTATAAGCACAAGCCGCTGTTTTCTTCCATCGTTTAGGAAATTGTCCTGTTTGAAGGCGGGTTGTGAAAAGACTGCTGAATAATTCCGGATTTTTGTTAAAGCAATCAGCAGCGTTAGGGATACCATCCAGTCCCGGGGTCTTGTTTTTGTTGGCAACCCTTGCAGCCAAGAGCATCTCTTCGGTGGTCACGGGAGGTATTTCTCTTTTTGTGATACTCCATTCCTCTTGCGCTCTCAACACCTCATCACACATTTTTCATTTTTAGTTACCTTGCCCTAAACTTTAAAACTTCTAAACTAAACTCATGATTCCAATTAATTAATAGATTGCAACAGAGCTACCTTATATCTCTATTTCGTTTCTGCTTACTGCTCAGTTTTGATTGCTTTCGTACTTTTGCAATCCATTCCTGTATAATTCAACATTTTATATTTCCAACTGCCGAGAAATTCATATATTTTAATAATTATAAGCTCTAACTGCGTCCACCCTCCTCAAGCAATGCATCACGCTGAATGTCTATTCTAGCCAAATTTACACTGAAATGACCTACACGGATACTGAAAAGAAATGATCCTTGCCTTCAATAAACAATACTACCAACATCCCTTTATAAATAGATGAACATATTATTTATAAACTAAACGAAAATATGATTCGCACGTTCGGCAGTCAGTTGTTTTTATTTCGTTTATAATTTACAATTCATCATCATCATCGGCACTACAACCGGGACCGGTCTTGGCCTTATTTAACAAGTCTGAGGCTTGTTAAATTTTCTATAATAATTTGTTTTCCCGGGCAAGGTTATTAGCCTTGAGCCAATAATTTACAATTAGTTGACACAAAAATTTACAGTTAGTTGATGTTGCATACTGGAGGGAGTTTGTTACTACCATCCCTCCATCCAAGTAGTTATAGAACATTCGAACTAACCCTTTAGACACTATTCTTAGACTCCACCCCGCTTTCTTTTTGAGATATCGTGAGTTCGAGCCCAACATCTTGACGGATGTGGGTGATTCTGGTTGTCGTAAGATGACCAGAAGCCAGAGACCAGATGGGGGACACATTTGTCCCCTTTTTTTTGGAGGGAATTCGATACAAACTTCACATTTGTGCCATGAAACAAATCCCTCCATGATGGATTTGCTCCGTTTTCGCCATGGCGTGTAAGCTTGTGTCGCTCGGACCAATTTTTTGTATTTTCTAGAAGGATACTTATAGTTACTCTTATATACCCTTACCCGTGGTGTATATTTTTTTTTTGTGAGAAAATTATTCCAGGAAAATAATTTGTTAATTAAGATTCAGTTCGCGTGATTAAGAATTTAGAAAGTATATAAACCAAATAAAGACGCGATAAATAGTACTTGAGAAAAACCAGTGCTACAGTTTTCTAGAATACGCATCACATAGTATCAACCAGCGCTTGCGTTCGTAGTATTGATCAACTCCCTTGAGGTCAGCCATCGTATGTCCTTTGCCTTCAAAGAATACAATCATTTTTTATCTCTGATTCATAAGAAATTGCAAACGTACACGGTGATATAAAAACATCCTGTGGAAAAGATTACTACGATGATTCACGAAACACCGGATGGTCGCACTTGCGTACGGAGGTAAAGAGGTATGAACGTCCTGTCTTAAAAATTAATTCAGTAGCATGTTTGTATATATTGTGTGTAATGTCCATCTTTAGTGTGCCTGCTCAGACACATTCGCTAAACTGCGCCTGAGGGTCCTCATAGCTACTGCAGCAAACGCGCCAGTAACTCGGTATGACATGTCTTTTATAATGCGGCGATTTGTGTGCGGCATTTCAGTATCTATTCAATGATGTGCGGGATTGGCCATAAAATCGAAATACCAATAACATTCTTTAACTTCAACGTTACATGCCTACAAGAACTAGAATCTATTACCGGCGATTAAACGGCAAACTTCATACCACGTTGTATTTGATATATGACAGCTTAGCGTTTATTGATTTTAGTTAAATAAAAATGTTGTAAAGTACTCATCCCATAACCGAGCCCTGCGGCATGCCATTCTATTGTAGCACGACCAAGATTTAATGTCTTACTTTCGTGGAGACCACATGCGACGCCTTAACCACGGCGATCACAATCATGTTTCCTATTATACCCAACCGCTCTCCCCAAATACGACAATGAACGCGATTCTTCACTGGAAGTAGAATAGTGTTTATTGCCGTCTTATGGGTGCAAATCCTCCATCGAAATCCTTCGCTTTATTTGGAGTTGCTGTTGTCTTTGCATGATCATAGTGACCGCTGAAGCAGGTCAAACATGACCTCTACTTCTATCCATATTAGCTGACGAGCGGCGACAGTCGCCAGAAACACAAAGACGTTGCGAATATCTGTTTAAAAATATTAAGTAGATACAGACAACCAACGCTGGGAGCTAAAATGCAATCCGTGCAAACAATTGTATTCCTATTTGAGTACAACCAGCCGAACAGAATCATGGATCAAAGGTTATCATAATGGGACTATGCGGGTGGAAGAATACCTTGACTATCGACTCGATCGCCAACGAGTGACATGAGTGCGCCTACACGAGACAGATAAAGTTTTCGAGATGATGACTGACGACACGTTCAAGGTGCTTCGTGGGCCGATAAAACCACTATTCTGTCCAAGCACAACGTGGGCGGGTGGATCTACACAGCGGCAGTAAAATTAGGCGAAAGCATTCGGCGACAATACTCGCTACAATGAATGATTAGTAATTGATTGTGGTTTCTTGTAGTCGACCGACAAAAATTCAGACCACCCTGAAGGTGTGTTGATGTAGCAAGGGCCGTTCCTTGCTGAGGTGCAGAGAGGTGAGTAGGAGTCAAATTCTCGGGATCAACAACGGTGTGCCCCCCATAAGAATGCTCTCATATTTGGACAAAGTTATCAACCGGAGTGAAGATATTTTATTTTATGTGTTGGGTGATTTATTTTGCAATGGCAGCTGAATCCACAGGGTTTTAGAAATACAGCAGGGTACTAAGAAATTCAATTACCACCCGACATTTATGCACTTTCGAGTTAACGACATATATGGATTAATGTGGGCAACATTAATTTTAATTGTTTGTAGAATATTTTGAGAGTGACTGTCCGTCACACCATGATCACACATTTGCTTGGTATTTTTTAACCCTTAACGGTTTCAAGTTTATTTTTAGGCAGGCCCAAGCTATTTTTCATACGAAGATAGTTTCTCTTCTACTACTATAAACATTTTTTAATCAGGTATAGAAAAGAAAATATTTATAGTTTAGTGAAAATTTATTAATATATATTCAGAGTGATAGGATTACAATATGATTTATATTTTATACTCTTTTAGAGTGTGGTATTTTCGAAGCACTCCCCAATATGTATCATCGGTTTGTGGGTGCAAGTGTAATATCACAATAAAATCTTGTTTCTCGTCTTCCCCCTGGATCCGAGCGTACTACGCAGTCTTTTTTAGATCTACTGCGAATTATGTGGAGCGGAATTATCTAGTCGCTGCAAACCATGTTCAGTATTAGCGTGTCCTTGAGGTTTTCCCAACATATGAAAGTTAAATTTTTTTATAAATACGTAATGTGAAACATTTTTTCGTTCCAATTTATATAGAATGTAGGGATTAGTGGTACATACTTCAAGGTCCAAGAAGAAGAGTTGTGGGGGTTCTCTATACCACATGGAGAACCAACCCACAATGCCAACCAATCTTGACCGCTAACAGCACGTCACCTCAACCCAACTCCCATTCAAAACCTGCAATACACACATTCGCAACCATGCAAAACCTGCAAGCGCATCCATCCCGAACTTGCAAAATTCCATCTCCCAATCCGCAACGAAAGGCATTTCCCAAAACTTCCAACAGAATACAATTCAATAGAATACATTCTAAATCATCTCCCTCAATTACATCACCCCACATATAATCTTTCCCAAAACCGCTTCGGTCAATTCTCTATTTAAGTTATATTCCTTCCTTGCGACCAAGCAATCTTAATTTCCCCGGAAATTCATATGCTGTAATAAAACGCATATTCAAACCTACAACGGAACATTAATCATCACCACCAACTACACCGAGCCGCATACATTTCCCCGACATTGTTTCGGTTAATTTTCTATCTAAATTATATCCCTTGCTTGCACCCAAGCAATTCCAATTTCCCCCGAAAACCATTTCGGTTCCTATTCTACCTAAAAGATGTAAAACCACATCAATTCCCTACAATCAAACTGTATGCATTTTCCGCAAAAACTACTTTGGTTCATTTCCTTCTTAAACTACACTTCTCGCTTGCAACCAAGCGGCAGCTAATTTTCCGCGAAACAACCATCACAACGATCAAGACCCTTGATCATCCTTGGCTATGCCGCTGAAGCCAATTTCCCGGTACACACAACCAACGAATCCAACTCAGCTTATACGGCGAGGATTCCCCGGATCTAATCCCCTATACAGGCATAGCAACTCTTCTCGAAATTCCTAGTAAGTGGCAGTGAGTTTATTTCAGCTATGACTCAACCGCCACGACGCGATGAATAGATTCTTTCCATTTATTAGTCAGTGGAGTCGCAACCGCCAAGGTGCACATACACGATCAGTCGAGCCCCAACCGCTCAGTGCTACTAAAATAGTTCGGATGAAAGCTTTAATCTACGCGAGGCAAAACGGAGCGAGTGCTTTCGGGAGGTTGTAACGTAATAAATAATAGTATTTGCAAATAAACAAGGCACGGACCGAAATAGTGATTTGCTGAATTAAAAACGAACAAGGGCGATCGTCCTCACCACACGAGGTATCCGGGTGTGTAGTCTTCAAATACTCCAGAGACTTATCAAACAGAGACCGCGAAATGTTTTCAAGCAATGTATACCAAATAATAATTTTTTTCTAAATACACAACAATAAAAAGGAAAAGGTTTGAAACAGATCAATTACAGTGCGTTTCATTTTCTCTCTCGCGCAACGGCCCGCTGCGGAACTCGGTTTCATTCGTTCGGTGAACTATCGCATTTGCGAACGACAACAGACGGTAGAACCTTAGCGAACCAGTGTCATACGTTGGCACATCTACTTCGTTCCCCACAGAGTCTTCGCCACTATTTAGGGGATTTCCTTAAGAAACAGTAGTTTGCTATATAGTGATCACTCCGAACAACCCATATTTGTGGTATAGTTCAACACTACTTGAGGTTCTGGATTGTTACATATTAGCCATGTGGTAATATTCTTTGGATACACGTTATTTCTGAAACATCCCGAAACCCTGTGAGTAGGGCTGTAGAATCACAGCTGGGCCGGCTTGTCGTAAGAGGCGACTAAATACCGAGTGATAGATGGGGTCCCAACGCCCTGTCGCCCGATGAAATACCACCCCATCAAGCTTTCATCATCATCATCATCGGCACTACAACCGGGAACCGGTCTTGGCTTTATTTAGCAAATCCTGAGGCTTGTTAAATTTTCCATAATGATTTGTTTTTTCCGGGCAAGGTCATTAGTCTTGCGCCAGAGGCTCCCCGACGGGAAATCGAACCCCGGTCTCCCGCGTGACAGGCGGGTATACTAACCCCTATACTATCGAGGAGCCCATCAAGCTATAGGCTCCGTGACATGGTCGAGAGAAATCCCTGGTCATCTTTCGGAGCTAGTCTGATGGAGCGGTTCGAGAAAATGTTGGTTTAGGTGGTAGTCGGTCCCAAGGTGAGATACCACCCCGTCACGCTGTACATACTGCGATATCGTCGAGAGAAATCTTCGGCGGTGTTTCGGATGTGTGGCTGATGGCGCGGACTGACACGGAAATAAGTCATGACGATACCTTCCGATATAAGGAATTCCGGACGTAAACTAGTCTCGCATTCGGATCTCCGGGGGGGACTATGTCAGGGGGAACTTCATGCAGATATTATGATAAGTAATCGAACTTTAAGAGGTTCGTCATCGCATAATCGGGCTCGCCCTCGAGGCTCTGCCCACGCTCGACTGGTAACGCATTTTGTAACATCAGGGGAATCGGTTTAACCAATACATGTGTAAACGCCGTCCATCAATACTTGCAAACAACGAAACGTGATATCCTTGCCCTAACTGAGACCCAGGTCGGTTCGTCAACTGATTCGACATATCGTCGTTCCTTAGGATACGACTTGCATTCGAGATTCCGTTTTAAGGGCGGAGTCTGCGTCTTCGTGCGGCCCGATCTAGCTTGCCAGAGAATAGAGGCGTTAGAACCCAATAACGTGGACATTTGTTAGATTTCTTTGTTGTCTTTACCGTTCCCCGAATGACGATCGACCGGCGACATTTTTCGAACATCTTTCACATACCGTCGACTGGATACAGATCAACCACCCAGCTTCTGAAATTGTTGTCCCTGGCGATTTTAATGTACACAATTCCGGCCGGTTGTAGATTCTAACAGAACTGACGAGGCTAGGAAGCTGGCAGAGATGTTTGCTGTTAGCCACAACTTGACCAGCAACGCGAGTGCCGGATTCCCGAGGCGATAATGCGAACACCCTGGATCTATTTTTGACACCCGAACCGAGTATTTATGCCGTACAGGTTTCTGCGGCACTGGGAAATTCAGATCATCAGATCAGATTGGTATCTGTCGTGCAAGCACTTGCATTTCAAGCGAAAAACCGCCCTAAGCAGCTTCGCCATGTATGGAAGTATGGGGCTGCTAACTGGGACGATCCTTTCTATGGTCGGGGCTGTGCTTTGGAGACTCCGATGTTAACGCTTGCGCGGAGTTGGTAACAAAGATTATTCTTCTCGGAATGGAGACCTACGAGGATGGGCTGAAAAGTTGCCGACCTCAACGTGAAGATAGGAGCACTCGTCAATAAAAGCTAGTGAATGCAGTTGTGCATCTTTTGACAGTTACGCACTAAAATTTCAGCCCAGTTGGACGCCTAGTTTTTACTTCACAGTCGTTTGAGTGAGTCGATGTGAGTGTTTTTGTGGAAATGGACAACATTCAGTATCGAGCTGTCATTAAATGTTTATTTTTGAAAGGCAATACATCTACGCAAATCAAAGATGAGTTGGACTCTGTGTATGGGGTCTCTGCACCATCATTTACCACCGTGAAATTTTGGGCAGATGAATTTAAACGTGGCCGTGAGAGCTTGGGAGACGATGAACTTTCGGTACGACTAAAAACTGCAACAACCGACGATAACATCCCTAAAGTTCACCAAATGGTGCTAGACGACCGCCGAATTGAAGTGAGAGAGATAGCAGAGGCTATGGAAATGTCCAAAGAACGTGTTTGTCACATATTAAATCAAGATTTAGGCATGAGAAAGCTGTCTGCGCACTGGGTGCCGCGTTTTCTCACGTTAGACCAAAAACGTGTTCGAATGAACATTTCCAACGCGCTGTTGGCACAGTTTAGGTGCAATAAATCCGAGTTTTGGCGCCGATTAATTACTGTCGATGAAACTTGGATACACTATTATACGCCCGAAACAAAAATACACTCAAAACAGCGGACTGCAAAGGAGGAATCGGCTCCAAAAAAGCAACAACTGTTTTTTCGGCTGGGGAAGGGAGAAAGTGATGGCGACTGATTTTAGGGAAAGTCATGGAGTTATCTTAATCGATTACCTTCAAAAAGGAAAAACCATTACAGGAGCATACTACGCATCATTACTTGATCAACTGAGGGCAGAAATTGGGGGAAAACGGCCACATTTGCAAAAAAAGAAAATCCTGTTTCACCAAGACAACACACGCCTCAGCGGTTGCCATAGGGAAAGCTTACGAATTACGGTTTGAACTGCTTGGCTATCCGCCTTACTTACCAGACCTACTCCCAAGCGACAAAAACGAAGGCGCGGGGGTTGGGGGTGGGGAATGGAATTGGGAATGGAGAGTAGGCGGTGGATGAATTCTGCGCTCTTTAAGTTTGTTAAGGTTAATTAGGTGAAGACGGCTCGTGTATGCGGGTAGAATTAGAGGATTTTCCCAATTCAATCCTCGGAGGGCGAAACGCAAAAAACGGCATTGCACGCTTTCGACCCTGCGAATTTGGGACGCGTAGTGAGGAGACCAAACCTGACTAGCATATTCAAGAAGGGGGCAGACAAGGACTATATAGAGCGATCTGGAAACGTAGGGATTAGAGAATTCTTTCGACCAGCGTTTCACAAAACCAAGGACAGAGTTGGATTTGAGAATAATGTCATCAATATGTGGGATGAAGTTAAGCCCTATCACATAAGATGCCAAGGTCATGAATCATTTGTACAGGTGTTATCTGTTGGTTGAGTAAGACATGGGGATGTGGCGGGGAGGTGGGTCGTTTGCGGGAGAAGGTGATTGAGTCACATTTAACAATATTTAGTTCGAGGTAGTTATTTTGGCACTGTGGCGGTGCCGCCAAACCCCACGGTACACTTACCTAAAAAACCCCATAACCTCATCCCATAAGTTTTTGCTAATGTAATTGCATTAAGCACCTGAAAATGCTTCACGCATTAATTAGATCAAAGCTATAATCGTAAAGTCCCTGTAAAGAAAGCTTACCTTTTCATGCATCTCTTCGCATACAATTTTCCGTAAGATTTCTTTCTTTGCTTATCTGGAATTCCAAACCAATTCGGCACCTTCGGTACAAGGCAAATTCCTGTAAACAAACTAATTTGGTTTGCATACAACGTAACCGTCATGACAGGGACCATAAATATTGCGCCGTCTATTTTCCAACTTCGCCATCTGTACGATAAATTTCTTTACGTACAGATTGGCCGGCGACCTTTTTCTCCCAGCAATAAAATTCTCTAACTCGCACCATGTGCAAACAGAAGAACGCTGTTCCTACATAGGTTTCTTGCGCTACCATAAACAATTCATATCGATGGTGGTATCCGAAAGACATTTTTTTCATTTAACGAGCGGCTGCTATTTATTTAGCTGGCCCTCGTTAGCGAATGCTGCATAAGCAAACCCATTAGCATCTGACGATTCCGGTTTTATTTACTTTACCGAAATCGTATCCCATGAATGCACTTTATGCCCTTTCTCTGTTCTATGAAAGAACCATGCACACACACCACTGCACCGAAAGAGTGCATTTCTGTATCTGCCACACCCTTAAGAGAAACGTTTTTCACTCCCTTCCCTTTTCTTAACCCTAACCTAGGATGGAATTCATGTCAGAGTTCTATCCTCGGTGAGTCTTTTTCCATCCGTTGACCGCCACGGTCACGCGTCACTACACTAAATACATATCGGAGTCGTGTGTTGTTCGATTTTGATATTCACCCAAAAACTAAAGGACATATCTAACGTAAATGTATAAACAAGTGTTAAAGTTAACGAAAACGAAGTAAATTGAAAATTCATTAAGGACAACTTGTGTTTTACTTACTCCTGGTGTGGACGTTGCGTCGTCCAGTTCGGTTTGTGCTTTTCAAGTTTACTTTCCCCCGTCTGAACATTTGATTAGTGATGGTGACGGAGTAGAACCCCGTGTCGTACGCCGGCACCACTACTTCGCTCTCCACAGCACCAAGTTGAAAAGCTGTCAAGATCAATTTGGAGAAGTGAGGAGTCGACAGAAGAGTGGATCGTCTTGAAGAGTTTAGTGTCGTCCGCGTATAGAGAGGTGGATGAGTGCTTAATACTGGAGTCTATATCATAAATTGGCTCCTCGATAGTATAGTGGTTAGTATACCCGCCTGTCACGCGGGAGACCGGGGTTCGATTCCCCGTCGGAGAGCCTCTGGCGCAAGACTTAATGACCTTGCCCGGAAAAAACAAATCATTATGGAAAATGTAACAAACCTCAGGACGTGCTAAATAAGGCCAGGACCGGCTTCCGGTTGTAGTGCCAATGATGATGATGATATCATAAATTGCTATACCAAGTGCATCGTCCCGCGGACAACTATGTTGAGGAATAAATATAACTATGCCCAAAAGACGCTAGTATTCAGTAAAAATTCCGGGACTTTCCAGTCTATGTAGTAGTTCATATTTCATTTATTTCTTAATTCAAAAACGACCTGTACTAAAAATTAATTTACATTTTTGGATATATGTTAAGTTCCCATAATTTATCCCGACATGTTATATTTTTTTCCAAGGGGTTTCAATAAATTAGCTCTCAAAGACTGTATTAATGTATAATCGTAAAATATACAAAATGTTGTCTCTGTTAACTTTTATTTTTTACATCCCATTGCTGACAGCTGAATCAAACGATTAAAAAACTGTCAAGGATTTTCTCTTAGTACGGAATGTAAGTTTTCCTGCGAGCAGACGTCCGAAATTGGGTCGTTAATATTTTATGACATATTTATCAGTACAACCATTTACCGAAAAATAATGGATTTCTTTTCCCCAAAACTAATATATGGGCAAAGCATTTAAGTTTGGTTGAAATCTCTCATTCAGTGTTGTATGTCAATTGTCTCAACTTCGTCCAAGCAAGTCCTTCAAGTAAATGACCTCGAAACATTTAGCTCTCCATTGTTCCATATAAGCCCAAAGCTACATTGCCGCCGGGCATACTATCCAGTCAGCTTCCGATTACTTCATAGACCATCACCACACACAAGCTCCCACAGATACTTGTCCTATCTTTGCTAACCACACTATCTATCTGCTCGTTTTGTTATTCTGTGTTTTATTTGTCTTCGCGATTAAATAGCTGTTCAAAGTCGTTCGTTAGCTTCACGTTGGTTTGGTTCTGGTTCTTTTTTTTTGCGTCATTTTCTATAGGCATAAAAACAACGCCGTTGGTCTGTGATCGAGGACACTCGGATCTCAAGAAGACGCGGTTGCAGTCAGTGCTGCCGCCAACATCACTATCTGCAAATCGCAGCAATCGTTCGCTATCGTCTTGACGACATCCTAAAAATGGGCAATATGACTTGTTTTGGGATATCGGCGAGAATAATGTTGGTTTTTATGCGCGCTCACTCTTTGCTCTTTATTTTTATGGTTCGCGTAGAATCGCAACAAAACAACGGTACGGCCAACTGCTCGCCGCTTCTATATCTAGCTGACCATAAACATCTCTCACCACGGTCAATAGGCCCCATAGGCTCCACAGGTTCCATGGGCTCCATAGGTAAAGGGTAAATTGAGATTCCCTGAAAATTCCCAGCTATTAACTTGTTGTTGAGCTTCATATGCGCTTACCCGATCTTAGCCTCAAGATAGAAGGGTTCCATTCGTAATAGACGGATGAATGACTGATCGGACAGATTCACTGTCTGCAGCCAGGACTGTGTGTAATACGATGCTCGGAATTTTATTGGTACACACTGCTTAAAGGAACCTCACAACGGAGCCCTTGACATCGTTTTGTGGTAGCACAAAGGACGGAAAGTGTCCCTAACATGTTGTTTTATTTATTGGTCGAAGCCTTTTTTCATGCAGTTTATTTACTTCCCGACGTATTCTCCTTGAAAGGTAGACGGGCAAAAAGTTATCCCATCGGGGCAATTTCAAAAAAGACAAAAAACAGATATAAGACGAAAAATTCGATTTTAAAAGATTGCTTTCTTATTGTATGACCGTCTTTGGGCATGGGGATCTGGTCGTAATTTTTATTCACTCGCGGACTCACTCTTGGGTCCATTGTTTCGCGCGTACTTTCATCTCTTTGGTGGTTTTGTGTTATTTATTTTATGAAAAAATTTGTTATTTTACTGTTTTATGTTTGACTTTGTTACAGGCTTGTGCGCCACGATATGTTTTCCATACAATGACTCCATCAACGAGGTATAGGATTGAGCCCGTTGGAACGTGCTATACATCCAGGAACTTCACATCATTCATAGAGTACTCCCCGTGTCGGACAAGTAAGTTATATTTTCATGTTCAAATATATTGATACACTTAAGGACATACTCGTAAATTTTGTTGGTTATGGAATTGATATGGAGATTTGGTGAGAAGAATGTGTGTATTTCGTTTCGAATTACCGAAAGAAATTTAATTTTTTTTTGTGGAATCTACGATTTGCAGATCCCTAAGCGAAGATATGCAAATGTTTCTTGCATGTTCAACATCCTAGTTTTCACACTGAAATAATTAAAAAAAAAAAAACTAAGCAAAAACCTTTTTAAAAATGCTGCCAGCCCAAATTGTTATGGTAATTTTCACAATTTGATATAATATAGTTTATTCTATTATTATATTTAAATATATTCAAAGGGTAAGTGTAAGAGACTTACTTGTTTTGATCTTGGTCGACCGTTATAGTTGCTGTTGTCTCTGCTGCTGACAGGTTGCAGGGGGCGTTGAGCTTTGTGCTTCCCTGTTCAGCTTACTGTTGGTTGTTTCCTAATTTTTCGGTCACTCTGGTTTAGCGAGTCCTGTACGTTTTGTTCGTAGTTGCTCTGGTTTAGCGAGTCCTGAAGAGACCCCCTTTGTTCCCCTTTTCCATTTCAGTCGTGCTTTTATTTTATTGAATACTATTTTTATTGTATAAAAAATTTAAATAAAACTTACGATAATTACTACAAATATTTAAGATATTCTCGAAGTTATTCACATCCGAATTGTTTTCTTGACCTGTGCGGTTTTCTTCGTAGTTTGTAATTAAGCATTGCATTGTTTGTTAATTTATTGACAGTTAATGTAACAGTTAATTTACGGATAAACATTGATCTTCAACCAGCTAAACGACTTTTATGGTGGAGAGATAAAATAAGAGATGAACTAATCACTCCCAAAAATGAAGAGTTCATCGTACAATTTACCTAGCCACAAGATTTTGTATAAAATCGTTTAGTTGGAAATTTTGAAAACTATTTATGAAAACTGTTTTTTTTTAACACTTGTGCGCCCTGAATTGTTGAATATTTGCAAATTGTAGTGTAGCGGTTCCGCAAAACCCCGCTGTACAATTACCTAAAAACCCCCATTACCTCATCCCTAGACGCATAAGTTTTTGCCAATGCAATCGCATTAGGCACCTGAAAATGCTACACGCATTAATTGGAGCAAAGCTATAATCGTAAAGCTTCTGCAAAAGAATTCTTACCTTTTCAAGCATTCCTTCGCTTACAATTCCTGTAAGAGTTCTTTATTACCTTATCATAAATTACCTGAAAGAAAATTCATCGGTTATATATAATACAACCGCATATCAGGAAATATTACCCTTGCGTCGTTTATCCCAACTTCATTCATGTGTACAACAAATCCCTTTTATACACATTGGCTGGCGACCTTTTTTTTCCATCAATAAACAACCCAATAATTGCATATAATTAGCGCAATAGATGCTGAAATGAAATTCTCCAGCATTTCCTAATGCAAACGTAAACCGGTTTCTACTGCAGCCAGAGATGCCATAAACATCCAATTTGCTTTTAGCACCTTTTTTCTCCCAACGTCGATAATAGCGACGACGCATCGCGTAAACAATGACCCGCATTACCAACGGCGCATTTGGTCATTTCTCCCTTTGTCTTTAGCGCCTGTCTGCTTCGTTTACCCATTGCCCTAGAGCACGTGTAAACCACACATATCTGAACGATCGCACACATACCAGACTTTACGTTTCTCTGGTGGTAGGTAAAAACGATATCCTTATTGGAGAGGATATCTACCACGACACCATAAACTCACCCCAAGAGGCGAATCATCGCTGCACGAGATGATTATCTCTAAGTCCTTTTACATCCGCCGTCCGAGCAGGTCGTGACCAGGTCACTCCCGCTCCCCGATGCACACGGGGACGCGAAATTCAACCGCGAGTCATCATTAACGAGTCGGGGATAGTCATTTTGGAGTCGAGTTCGTCCTTAATAACACCAGTGGAAATTAACAAATCGTGTGGTCGTTAGTGGAAACTTTGTTTAGTGCATAACCGAGAATCAGGTTAGTGCATAAGAACCTACAATTAATACTAAATGAACCAATAACTATAATGCCGTGTTTTATTCCTGTGTGGTGTCCGCTCAGTGCTTTGGAGCTCGATCCTTGACGAACCCTTTGGCGGTATTGCTCAGTGTTTTGTCCTCCATCTGACTGACGGTGTTTCTTGTTGGAGATTTATAAAGTGACGTTAGTGATGGGAAGTGAGGCGAACCAGCACGGTACACCGATGCAACATACTTCCTCCCCACAGTAGCATTCAGAAAAATTCATGACGGAAGAGCTTTCATGGATTCATGGTTTAAAAACTTGGTCTGGGTACTAGTTAATTAAACGACTTCTTTGAGGTCTCCCATAAGACTGGTTTATTGGTATTAACTTTACATTTGAGATTTGTTATCGATAACAGTAAATGTATACCTAATTAGAAAGTGCTTTTTCTGATATTATTACATAACACATTCATTCATTAAAATAATTCATAATAAATTCTTAATTCATTCAATTCGGTTTATGCTTTCCAAAAATTACTACTACTACTACTACTACTACTACTACTATTTCTTGGCCTGAAGGAACCCGGAAGTTTATGACCTCACGGGCTCGTATCCGCCATTGCTCCCTGGCCTGTGCACTCCCCTTCCACGCTTGACCATCTGAACCGATCTCCTCAAGGTCAAACCTAACATTGCCCTCCCATCCCCTTCGCGGCCGTCCTGTCGGTCTCTTTCTCGTTGGTTTACCGTCAAGAATTTTATGCACAGTCCTATCGTTGCCCATTTGCGCCACGTGTCCGGCCCATCTTAATCTTCGCGACTTGATTACTCTCACTATTGTAGGTTTGCGGTATAGCTCTTCGAATTCGTGGTTGTGGAGTTTCCTCCATTGTCGTGCTGTGGCGGTTCTACGAACCACACAACCCACTATAGGTTGAGATGTCCTTTCCGCCAAGGAACATACTCACATTTATCCATCACACGTGCCCACAGATACGTGTTCCAAAAGTCCTTACTCCCACCTGAAACAGAAGGTAACATTTTACACACCAACATTGAATGCAATAACAAAAATCAATCGAACTAAACGTTCAAAAGTCTCTAATATTGAATTCAACGCATCCAATTCGACGCGCCAATTCAACGCATCCAATTTGACGCGCCAATTCCACGCATCCAATTCAGGGCATCAATGCAATACAGCCATTAAACGCGTTCTTCGGTAAACAAACCGAACAACGAATATCTCCGCTGGTAGCTAATGGCAATTAGCACCTAAATTCCTAGCATGACCCAAAAGCTAAAAGGCACACTTGTGCAAACAAACGATAGCGATTCGCCGCCGACCAACAGTCATGCAATCATAAACATCCTAACGTAGATCTCACGCTAGATGTTTATGATTTGGAAATGCAATTAGAAACCAATACCAATCCCACGGTTCCCTTATTACCCATCTGAAGCGCACAAGAACATTGTTAGCTTAAGCCAGATGGGTAACCCAAACAAATCCCACGAAATGATCGGAAAATATGTGGCGGTATGCTCGATCTTCCAAACAAAGGAACAAGATTCCGATAAGAAGACGGAAAGGAGAAGGATCATGATGATGGGAAATGTTCTTTGCAGATTGGATGGGAAATTTTCTTTTGCAGATGAGGGGACGTAAAATTCGAAATGGGGATGAGAATTTTCAGCCTACGAGTTAGTACAGTTAGAAAACTCTACCAGGAGGTCGGCCCGATCCGCGCAACACATAAAAACTAAAACGAACGTATATATCCGACGTTCATCGCCCGACAATCCAACGCTCGCGGTCTGTGTTCCTCGTCAGGGATATGGAAAAAGTCAAATAATAATCGGGCAGTCGAACGGTCCGTGGAAGGAGAAAAATTTGGTCAATGGTGTCGCGACGTGCAGTGTGTTACGAGAAACCTAGGGGATCAGAAATTGTTTGAGGAAATATAAAATCAGTGCTCGACTGTTTTTTTCCCTGTATTTTGTAAACGTTTTTTTTATTGATGTCCTATAGTAAAAAAACAAAACGAGAACAATAAAAATTAAAAATAGAAAAAGAATTTTTCCGTCTTTCATTGTGATGTTCCGCTCTGTAAACACTAAATTTGTTTGTGGTCTTTGCCGTTGACTGAAAACAATGGCAAATCCGAATGTGTTTGAAACTGAAAGGAATTACCTCAATTAGTTGGATCGAACAAATCTTCGTTCTATCATAGTCCCTCAGTTCTTGGACACTCTAGGGTTTCTTGATGTTTCTCGACTCACGAGGAAAAAGCTGTTACGTCGCTAACCAAAGGACCGACCATTAATAACAAACACAAGAGTAAGAAACAAACATTGATCGAATATAATTAATGTTTGGTTTATTATTTACGCTACACGAAAAGTAGAAAAAAGGTTTCAGCAATGACAACTCGAAATTTAATATTATTGAAATGTCAGCTGTTTGCTTACATTTGATATTCGCTGTTGTCATGACAGCATTTCAGTGGTGCCTGTGCCAGTGTTGCCATCGTGTGCTGCCTCGTCTCCAACACGCTCCGTAGTGTTCTTTGTGTTAGCAGTGTTCGGCGTAACACCGCAGCCAAACACCGTCAACCTAAAGGACAAAAACATTCGCCAAACTGCCTCCTCGTCATATTTACCACCAAAGATACCCCTTAAAACTTTATTCTCGAATACGCGGAATTTGTTAGTATAGAACAATCGGCATGATTATGGTTCTATAGACACGGAGCTTTATGTTACGTGACAGCAGTTTGGAATTCAGCAGTTTACTGACTGCGTGCCAACTAGCGTTGCCAGACTGCAGTATTTTCTTAATTTCCTTCGACATTTCGTTACTGGCCGCCAGTATCTTTCCCAGATATATAAACACTTTATCTTGTCTCTGACGTTTATATGTGTTCCCTGAAGTCCACCTGCTCTCGCCGTAATCATATATTTTGTTTTGTCTTCATTTATTCCTAGGCCCACCTCTTCTGCCGCTTGCATGATGATTTCACAGTTTTACTTACAGTTTCTAGATTATCGCCCAAAACGGCTATGTCATCCGCATATGCGAGCACTTGTGTGACCCCTGTAGTATTCTAGAATACTACTGTCCTTATAATTATTAACTTTAACACTGAATCTCATTATTTATCTAACACATCCATAAAACATTCTCTTAACATATCTAACATTCTCATTTAATGTATATCCTAAATAAACATCCACAATATTCTATATCAAAGCAGTTTCAGTACACTTCATACATGCCCCTTTTTTCATAACATGCCCCTTTTTCATTCGAAACATGGCTCTTTGATTTTCGTTCAAAGTTTGTTCAAAATTAAAAGTTACAGTAGATTAAGTAATACTTTGATAAAATTGATTTTTGTTCAAGTAATAATTTATAGTAGATTAGAACACTAAGTTGTATAAGAAGAGAGAAAATTTCATTGTAAAGGCAGTTCAGAAAAGGAGAGAAAAAGATAAAGTCAGAAGTTAGCAGTTCAGAGAAAAAGATAAAGTCAGAAGTTAGCAGTTGAGAAAAAGATAAAGTCAGAAGTTATTAGTTCAGAAACAATAGAGACAATAGAAGAACAGAACTGAGTTGTAAACAGAGAAGAAAAGAATAAACAGAAAAATTCTGAGAGAAGATAAATTAAATCCTGCGTTTTAATTAATATTAAAAATAAAAGGTCCACGCTCTTCCCTCTAACGAGGAAGCACGGCGCTGGATTACAACACCCGTTCAGGTATGATCCGCCCATGTTGTCGTCTTGTACCTTTCTGATAACATACTCGAGCACAAGGTTAAACAGACATGGTGAAAGGCCGTCCTCCTGTTTTAGTCCGTCCTGGATTTCAAATTGTTCTGAGATGTGGTTTTCTATTCTAGCTCACCCTTTGTTTTCGTCCATGCAAATTTGAATGAGGGCGGCATATTTCTTCGGGATTCCTAGCTCAACTACAATATGGTAGAGTCTTTGTCTTCCGACTGAGTCGTAGGCTTTTTTGAAATCAACGAACAGTTGGTGAACCGTCTCCCCGTATTCCCACTTATTTTCGAGCAGTTGCCTTATTGTGAACGTTTGGTCGCTTGTTGACCGGTTCCTACGGAATTCGCATTGGTAGTCTCTTCTGCGTACGGTGTGATTCTCGCCAGTATGACATTTGTTAGTATTTGTATGTGGTTGGGAGCACTGATATTCCTCTGTAGTTTTCGTAGTCAGCTCTGTCGCCTTTTTTGAAAATGGGGACGACTATCGAGGTTTTCCATTCTTCCGAAGTGACTTCCTTATCCCATATTGTTTTGATGAACTGGCGGATCTTGCGAGCAGTTGCCTCTCCTCCATGCTTCACAAGTTCTGCCAGTATCCGGCGACTCTGGGAGCCTTGTTGTTTTTCAATCGATTTATTATGTCTCCAGCTTCGTTGAAAGAGGGGTCTGTGATCTGAGGCTCGGCTGTATGTATGCCTGGTGCGTTTATTTGTGATTGATGGATGCGCACATTGAGCAGGTTTTCAAACTACTGCTTTCATCTTGTCATGATATTGTTTGTTTCTGTGACCAGCCAGCCGTTTACGTCTCGAATTATTGTGGCTCAACCTCGGTAGCCATTTCTAATTGAATTTATGCCGTTATACATACTTCTGATGTTATTTGCTCTGGAATTTTCTAGGATTTTTTTGATCCGAGTCTTTACTCATTCGCGTTTTTTTTTTTTTTTTTTTTTGCGTTTGGAGAGTCTCATCGTCTCTTTCCTAATCGTCGCGTATCTTTCTGCGTTGACTTCATCATATCTTTCTAAGTGGATCACTCTAAGTCGTTTACGTTCTGCGATCTTCGCCCTGCACTCATCGTTAAACCAAGGTTTGGACGTAATTGTTTTCTTAAATCCTAATACCTTTTGGGCTGTTTGTTTGATCGTGTCCTTGATCGATGTCCATTTAGTTTCCACACGATTGGCTTACCCTTCCTCACTACTCCCATTCTCTAGGATGCTAAATCAATTCGTTAGTTCGTTTTGATATTCGGCTTTTTGCGCAGGTCTTTTAGTTTATCAATGTCGAACTTTTTGCTCGTCTCCCGTGACTGCCCATGTGGGTTTGCGGCGAGCCGACTCCTGAATTTGCCCATCACTAGAAGATGATCGGAGTCGCAATCTGGTCCTCTATATGATCTTACGTCAAGGATATTCGACTGGTGTCTTTTGTCTATGAAGAAGTGGTCTATTTGGTTACGCGTTACGCCGTCGGGCGATATCAATGTGGCTTTTTGGATTTGCTTGTGCTTGAACATCGTCCTTTTCACTACCAGATCTTTTGACGCTGCGAACGTAATAATTCGAATGCGAACGTAAAAATTGGAATTCCATTGTCATTTGAAATGTCGTGTACGCTTTCTTTACCTATAGTTAGTTGGATGATATCTTACTTTCCAATTTTTGCATTCAGGTCGCCGAGGAGGATTTTAACATCGAATGATGAAATCCCATCGAATACTTCCTCTAGGGGCTCGTAGAATGTGTTCTTCGTTTCTTCGTCGGTAGATTCTGTTGGGGCGTGTATGTTTATAAATACATAATTGTGCCATGGACTCTGTATTTTTAGCACCGACATTCAGTCATTAATAAATTTCACATCTTTTAGATGGGACGTAATCTTCTTATGATGAAGCCGGTTCCGAGGTTATGTGTATCGGTACCTCCACACGCCAGTGTAAACCTGTTGGTTTCGATTACTTGATGTGGGAGTCGGAATTCCTGAAGCGCGACGATGTCCATTTTATATTGTTTCGCGTTTTCTACGACCGTCTGTATCGCGCCTGGTTTATATAACGTTCGAACGTTCCACATGCCGACGCGTATATCCCGCTTTTTCCGTTTTTCTCTACATCTTCTTTTTACTGAGTCGGTGTTTTATTGATGATTTGTTCCCTTATGGTGGTGTCGGCTCATCACACCTACGCCTACCGGGTTTTTTGTGAGAGTGTTTTTTGTATATTGATTATTTATTTTTGTTCCCACGAGTCTTGGGGTTTCAAATAGTCCGCCACATCAGAGCCCCTCTTTGATATGGTAAGGTCTGCTTACTGCTCTGATTCGACCCGGTGTCAGAGAGGCGCCGTTATAATACAGCCGGTATACCCCTGGCTGCAAACCATCCAATGGGCACGGTGACGCGTAACACCCTGCATTAGGGGTGGTAGATATTTGTGTGTTACTCCTCGCTAGCCTGTCTGACATGGGTGGCCCTACTGGAAACGTATGTCTCCGTCAGCATAGCCTAAGTGATTCATTGTAGTTTTAGCCCCCGCACCACGCCAAGGCTCCTACCAAGCGGGGGCTGCTTTTCAAAAATGGTAAATAAAATATGAACTTAATACAAAATATTACATCTATCAAAACTCTTTAATATGTGTCTTCATGCCTATACTCATAACATCGCTTTCCTTTATTATTAGACATCATCATCATCATCATCGGCACTACAACCGGGAACCGGTCTTGGCCTTATTTAGCAAGTCCTGAGGCTTGTTAAATTTTCCATAATGATTTGTTTTTTCCGGCAAGGTCATTAGTCTTGCGCCAGAGGCTCCCCGACGGGGAATCGAACCCCGGTCTCCCGTGTGGCGGGGGGGGGGGGTATACTAACCACTATACTATCGAGGAGCTGCTTGCGTTATGCGGTGGGGAAATCGGCGACATCCTCTTCGCGGGATTGTCGCATACAAGGGAGTTTCGAGTGTAACTATTCGTATGACGCGTGTGGTAGTATCGTGCTTCGGAGTCGTTGTTTAAACTCCTTGAAAGTGTTGTTGTTCTTTGAACATGCGGCGAGCTTTCCCAGTTAATTTCATGGGTAACCACCGCAGGAAATTTTTTTCCTCCTCCTTTGATAAGCAGTCCAGCGTCCTGTCACAGCTTTTGAAGAAACTATGTAGTTCCCTCGTTGCGTTAGGCCCTTTCTGGCCACTGTAGACATCCACATTAGCTTGGACTAGGTCCACAATTTTTTCTCCACCCAGCATAGCGGCGACGGGTTCTTCCGTTATGATTTCCGCGGATAGTTTCCTTACGTGGCTCCTCGTTTGCATCAACGGTAATGCTTTACGTGCGTTTAATTGTTTGCGTACGGAGGGACTACCCGGATTATTCTAACCGTGGTTCGCTTCTTCTTATCCTAGCCGCTAGTTCCGCTAGTCGGCGTAGGTGCGTAAGAGCCTCGGGGCTCTTCCCACCATTGGATTGTACCCCGATGGATTTGGTACAATCTCAGCTGGCGGTAACCGGCTGCGCCAAAATTGTTATAGTTATTTAACAACAATTTAATATTAATATATATTGTTAATATAGTTGATACGATTAATATCATCATCATCATCATCATCGGCACTACAACCTGGAACCGGTCTTGGCCTTATTTAGCAAGTCCTGAGGCTTGTTAAATTTTCCATAATGATTTGTTTTTTCCGGGCAAGGTCATTAGTCTTGCGCCAGAGGCTCCCCGACGGGGAATCGAACCCCGGTCTCCCGCATGACAGGCGGGTATACTAACCAGTATACTATTGAGGAGCGATTAATATAGTTTAATTTAAATTAAGAGGAAGTTGGGGGACTTACGTGTCTTTAGTCGACCGTTGAGCGGTCGCTATGTGTTGTTTGATGTGTTGGTTGCTAGTTGTTTTCTCCGACAGGGTGCAGGGGGCGTTGAAGGGCTGCTTCCCTGTTCAGCTTCCGATGGTTGGTTATTTAAATCCACCAACTCCAATGTGGATTCGTTATAATTGAGTTGTAGAAAACTAACACTAGAATCAATCTGCTTTAGATCTGACAAGGATTCTAGATCTGGATTATTAATAGCTTGATTCTTTTTAACACTCTAGACACTCTGAAGTTCCTTAATTTCTTTCGGTACACACCATCGAATATCGTTCTCTTACGTTGGTTTAACGTCGAATTTTTTATTATTTTCTCTACCAAGTAGAATTTGCACAAAGTAGTTTATGCAAATTAGCTGCTTGGCGGGTTGTTCTCCTTTTAGAGGTAGAGAGGGGAAACTAACGAAAGGGGATTAGTGGATGTTAGGGGGGACCTGGACGCGAGACAGGGCCGTAACATAATCTAAACCATCAATCGGCATCGGCAGTGACAAACAAAAAACTATTATGTAGTTGATTTACATGCTCTGATGTGCAATAGCTAGGACCTACTGTCACTGGTGAATGATCCACCTTAATTCAAATGTGACGGTATTTATTTGACAAAAGACAGTTCACAAGAATAATGTCTTAAATAATTAATATTTATATTTATAAATTTACATATTTATAAATATAAATATGTAAATTCTTTCAATTTGTGTAAACCAAACTATTTGGTTTCACATTTGATTTCCAATTTTGCAACAAGACTGGCAATATAACAAAACAATCTTTTGTATCTGTTTGGGAATTAGTTTGCGGTAGTTATGACATACAGATTATGAGTGCTGATTTATCAGTCCAAAAAATATATACCTATGGGACATTCTTAAGCGCAAGATCGGAGACTGCAAAACCAAAAATACGGTAGAACTTTGGTCCAGAATAAAAGATGAATGGTACTCTATACCATGCGCGACTTGTACCAAACTAGTCAAGTCCATGGGACGAAGATGCGAGGCAGTCATTAAAAACAAAGGTGCAACAACTAAGTATTAAAAGAAACACTTATACTGTAAATTATTTCTTCACAAAACACAAACAAAAAAGTAATTTGTTTCTATTATTTTTCCAGGCAAATCCAAGGAAAACAGGAATCAATTTTGTTTTTCACTATTTCTGGCTTTTTTTTTATTAAAAGTTTAGTATTTCTTTTATGCATTACAGTGCACCAAATCTATTAGTATATTTTTCCCCAAATACGTGTTTTCTTACCGATTAATGTCGAAGAGCAAGCTTGTTTCTATTATTTTCTCCACCACCGTATATTATAAACTTCGCAATTTTACCCAAATAGTTCAGCCTCCCATTTCCGGTAGATACATTGAGTACTGGAATGACCCAAAACGAACGATCATAATTGGTTGGAAGAAACTTTTAGTGTAAAGAAAGCCGAGATTCTCTTGCTGTTGAACCTCATCAATGTGGGTGTCCTGATGTAGTACTCGATACGACCACAAGGATCGTTTCAAAGTAATTTGAACCTCTTCTATTTTGAAAATGATTCAAATGACACTTTTAGACAATGTTAAATAATCTCTTTTTCTTTGTACCGTAACCGTATCACATTTTCGTACGTCTTGCATTTATATAGTATAGTGTATAGAGATTACCCTGGGAATCTTCGTGGAGGGTGCTATCACTTCGGTTTTAAGTTCACTGAAGCGAAATAATTTCTCGATTCTTATTTACAGAGGAAGCCTGTGGCTACCCAATAAGCATACACTTTCGTAATGCTACCTCTGATCATGTCGAATTCATTTACGCAAGTTTGACGATTCAATTTCGCTTCCAAAGACTCTCTTTAATGGGCAGCATATACACATTTCGTCATTGGTAGTGCGTGCCCCAACTGTGTTGATCTATTTTTGGTCGAGCTCACCTTTAGGTCTATCAGAGGTGATCGGGAAACAAACGGTTCGGGGAGAAAGCATTTGATTTCGAATAAACTTCACGTGGTTGCTTCCTTCAATTTGGCTTCACTTGCAGTTGTTTTGTAGTTCTTTTCTGCTGGTCGTTTATAAATGCAGTGCATATGTACGGTCGAACAAACTCTTGAATGTTGGGATTATATTTAGACCTACATTGTAGTATTGAGATGGTTTCACATGAAAGCAAATGCATAGAAATTGGTTGGGCAGTTCTGGTTAAGGAAACCATAAAACGATCGTTTGATTTTACCACAAAGGGACATGCACACGACAATGGGGTTACGGGATGACATTTGACTCCAAGCAACCAGAAATTGACTGTGGTCGGTATATCGTTCTCATAGGGTTTTGATACCATAAATGATTGAAACCGAAGAAGGATTGATTTGCTAATGATTAAGTAGAGGGGATTGTGTTGAAATGTATTTAGCCAACCCCTTCTATATATTACCTTTCTTTTATTCAAAACATTGAAATGTATCTTAAAGGAAAGGTCATATGTGGTATGGTATCAACTAATTGAGAAAAAATCTAAAGACAGAAGCGCTGCCTTACCAACAACAAGAATGTTGACTTAATTACATGTAGATCTGTCTAAATACCCATTATGTATACAAAACTTTGCTTGGTTAAAATTTTCATCAAAGGCTCAAAACTCGAGCGTAATTGCCGGGATCTTAGTAGTGAAATTTTGAATAAAAAACTAGTATTTTTTTAAGTTAACTCCTTTGCCGACTTTTTGCTTTTTTTATATATAATGTGCACACATTAAAAATATTATTAATACCCTCATCGTATTAAAATGAACAGCGCGATCAGAAATAAGAAGAAGACATAATGAGGATAGAAAAGGGAGTGGGTACCGAAATACTTGGTTATATGGGAAATGGATTTCAATGGTGAATGATAAAAATTGCATGACATGTATTTACTAGATATCTCTGATAAGTACTCTTGTTGCAAAGAATCAACTATTAGGTTTATCTATTCACTTGAAATCCAACGATGTGTAAATATGTATAAATTTCATGTATGTATATACTGTTTCGCCAAAAGATCCGGTTCGCACAATCAAATAATTCAAAACGCTTACTTGGGATTTATGTTGAGATTTGATATTAGGTGTAAAATAAATCATTATGGAAAATTTAACAAGCCTCAAGACTTGCTAAATAAGGCCAAGACCAGTTCCCGGTTGTAGTGCCGATGATGATGATGATGATGATATTAGGTGATGACGAGTTTGTCCTTGTCTAATCCAACCGAGCTAAAGATGATATAAACGAAGATAATATCTTTGATAGAGATTTCCGATTAAATTAAAGCAGCACTTTTTTTTTTATTCTCTTGCTTTTGATTTGAATGATCTTTATTTATTTGCTTGTTTTTAATTAATTTTTTATGAAAGCATATCCTCGTTCATCTTTCCTTTGTCGCGGTTAGCAGCAAACAAAAAAAAATAAACAAACAAATATTTATTTAATTTCTAAATGTATGTTTTTTCGTGACTTTTTTTTATCTTGCATCAAATGGTAGAATATAAAATGCGGTACGATTGAAGTCGTTATATTATAAGCAAAAGTTGACAGAACACATCGTAAAAGTTATAAATAAGTTAAAGATAAGTAAAAGTTATAAAAAATTAATAATTTACACAATTGCACTTTTTCGTTTTAATAATCTTGTCTTTCTTCTTTTGAACTTGACCTCCAAAACACATCAGATGATTTTTCTTTGTTTGATTGTTCCACCAGGTAATGATAATATCAGCAGTGGGCTGATCCTTGTTTAAAATTTTTTTTTGTAACCGACCACCATGATTTGATAACCACCAGCCCCCGCTTCTCGAATCCTTATACCACAACTACTCAGCCCACAGCACACCGCCCTGTAGCGGTTCCGCCAGATCCCACGGCTCGCCTTCCTGAAAAAAACCCCATAACTACTACCCAACTCCCTTAAGTTTGCTAATGCAACAGTATTAGTACCTGTAAATGCTTCACGCATTATATAGATCACCATCTATAATCTTAAAATGCCTATAAAGGAAACGTACCTTTTCATGCATCCCTTCGCATACAATTTCCGTAAGATTTCTTTCTTTGCTTATCTGGTATTCTAAACCAATTCGGTACCAGACAAATTCCTGTAAACAAAATAATTCGGATTGCATTCAATGTAACCGTCATGACAGGGACCATAAATATTGCGCCGTCTATTTTCCCAGCCGCGTCATGTACCTTTTCATACACATTGCCTGGCAACCTTTTTTGTTTATCTTATCAATAAATAACCCAAGCAGCTGCATATAACTAGCGCAATAGACGCTGAAACCAAATTCTCCAGCATTTCCTAATGCAAATATGAACCCGGTTTCTACTGCAGCCAGAGATGCCATAAACATCCAATTTGCTTTTAGCGCCTTTTTTCTCTCAACGTCGATAATAGCGACGAGGCATCGCGTAAACAATGACCAGCATTACCAACGGCGCATTTGGTCATTTTCTTCCTTTTGTCTTTGTCGCCTGCCTGTTTCGTTGTTCCACTGCACGTGTGAATAGCATCGATCTGAACGATCACCACACATACTACCATGACCTTTATCACAAGATCTGGTTTCCTATACCACCAAGAGAGACTTTACGTGTCTCTGGTGTTAGGTAAAAACGATATCCTTATCGGAGGGGATATCGGTTGAGTCGTTTTCCAACCTTCAAGGCGGTCGGGTCACCGCCATCCACCGTACCGGCGCCGGTACGGTGTGGTTTCTAAGAGTCGTGCTTAATCCATATTAAAATTAATTAAAACTAAGTCCGCACCGTGCGTGCTTAATTACCGATAAAATAAAAGTTATAAATACAGACGACAAGCCGCAAGTGTTTTCATTTGGTTTTACTTCTGGTGGACGGTATGCTGAGACGATGTACTTGTTTTGTTTCTTTTGGTGGACAGTGCATTTGACATTTCTTTACTTTGGAACTTTCTCCTGGTGTTTTCTTCTTTCCTCGGCGATCAATTAGTGGACAGTGTACTGTGGAACATTTAGAGGAAGTAGTGGGTAGATGGCAGGATCAGCGTCCATGCCGACGCAAAGACCATCTCCCCCTACAGCCCCCCTATCAATTTTCTTTCAACTTCCGAAAAGCCAAATTCCGCCTCATAAATGAGTACCTCAGTAATATCACACTCTGCGTAAATAATATAAGTGTAGAGGACGATACAGCCTCGCTCTACACAGAAATCCACAACGCCATATCCCTATATGTCCCATACTCCCGACACAGGTTATCCTTCTCATCGCCCCCAAACTACGCACCCTTCGTAACAAGAGGAATAAGTTGTGGAACACTTTCCTTAACACGCGTTCTCCCCTTGCCTACTCCAACTATCTGGGTTACTTTTACCCATTCACCGAGCTTTACAGCTCTCTCTACCACAATTACCTTGCCAAAGCTCAATGCAACCTGATTAACGACCCCAAATCTTTCTTCCACTTCATCAACCACAGACGGAAATCTGATGCCTATCCCACCTCCCTTTTCTATGGCTCAACAGAGGTCATCTACGCACCTTTGATGTGATACTGTAGTCCGACTGTACTCCCGACGTCAGCGCCGTGTCGTCGATCAGGCGGATCGCTCTTCTCTGTATGTTTTCAAGTAGGTTGAGGATATGTTTATAGAGGACATGCGAGCAATATTCGAGGGCGGATCTAATTTGGGAATTATACAGTAGAAGAAGTTGGGCCGGAGTAAAATATTTCTTGTTTCTGAAAAGATAGCTCAGCTTTCCAGAGGCGGACCTGACGATGTTCGACACACGCCGAGTAACTTCAAGCATTCCCCAGATTCGAGGGTCTGGCCATTCATAATCAGTTGTGGAGCCGATGGCCCGTTTTTCTTTATTCTTTGTGAATGTTATAATATAGATTGTGTCTTCGTTGGATTGAAGTCGACGAGATTTCCCCACTTCAGGACTTTATCCAGATCCCGATTCAGATCGAGATTCAGAGAGATGGTTCCAAAAGACCGGCATCGAGGTTTGAATTCGAGAAAAATACAGTAAGTTCGCGAACACGTTGGCTTTATCTTTTGAATTTGTGGCTAGTGTTCCGCTGTCCGTCACTAACGGAGCATAAGAGGAGGAAGCCAACTTACTGCTGACAGCCCCTGCCATTGATCCGAAGGGACGCAAACCAGTTGGGCACTCAAGGAGTTTATTGATCACTCTGTCGTTGTAAGCCTTCCTCACGGTATCAATCGCGTGATTACACGCGTTTCTGATTGTAACAAAATTAATTCTATTAACATTGGTGGGATTGGAGCGCCATTGTGTAAAAGTTCCATTTTTTGCCGCTGTAATCTGCTCACATTTTTTATCAACGAAGATTTATCAGATGAATGTTGTTTGATGGAATGCGGAATGTAAATTTTCATCCCGAGAAGATTAATGTCCGTGACCGACTCCTCATATGCGTTAAGATCGGAGTCTCCAAAGCACACCTCCGACCACCGAAACGATGTGAAGAAATCTCGAAAGTGGTCCCAGTTAGCATCCCTATACCTCCATACATGGCGAAACTGCTTAGATCGGTTATTCGTTTGAAATGTAACTGGTTGCGGAACTGATACCAAGCAGTGATCTGAGTTTTCCATTGGCGCAGCGATCTCCACTATATAAACGCTCGGCTCGGATGTCAAAACCAAATCCGGGGTGTTCGCATAATCACCTCTTGTAGTCGGCACGCGCATAGATTCCCCCACGAGTTGAGTCAAGTTGCATCTAACAGCGAACATCTCCGCTAGCCTCCCAGCCTCGTGTTAGAATGTACCAGGCACCCAAGTTGTGTACATTGAAATCGTCAACGACGACAATTTTAGAAGCCGAGTGGTCGATCTGTATCCAATCGACGATACGTGAAAGATGTTCGAAAAGTATCGCAGGTGGATCGTTATTTGGGGAGCGTTAAAGACAACAAAGAAATTTAACAGAACTCCCGAGCTCAACCCTTAACCATATGATGTCCAAGTTATTGGGTTCTAACGCTTCAATTCTTCGATAATTCAGATCGGGCCGCGTGAAGACACAGACTCCAGCGTTAAAACGGAATCTCAGTGCCGGATTAAGCCAAGCGGGGGTCCTAGGCCATTCAAATTTTGGGGCCCTCTTTTTTTTAATAATCGTAAAATTAATCGTTATTGATGCATTTGTATAATTTAAACAACTAATTCATATCATTTTAAGGTTTTCAAATACAATAAAATAAAGGAAATCATTTTTTTCAGTTGAATTATATATTTTTTGATTAAAAATTATTAACAGTATATTAAATTATAAAATAATCTTTGGACATCTCTTTGCAAGATGAAAGCGACGCTCGTTTTCAACAAACTTTTTTTCTACATTTTTGATCAACAAAATCATTGATGATTTCTTCAAAATCAATTTCACGAAGAATGTCCGATTCAATGGACATCAGACTTAGCATGTCTAATCGTTCTTGACGCATAACACTTCTTTGCTCGTTTTTGATGCGTTTCAATATTGAAAAAGAGCGCTCTGTCGAACAATTCGTGATCATAAGAGTTAAAAAAATGCGAAGAGCAATTTCAACGTTCGGAAAAACTAATTCAAGATGATCTTGAATCAAACTTTCGTAGAGGTCAGAGTGAGTGAACTTAAGTTTCATTGGGAATTTTGATTTAATGAAAGCGTGAAACTGTATGAGTTCAGGGTAAAATTCTTCTAAATCGTCAGAGTAAAAGTCAACTAAATCGGAAATCTTTTTGGAATACACATTTTCGGTCAAATCAAAATCAGCCAAAAACGAAAATCTCTCCGAAACCTCTAAGTAAACTTTGCTTCGTCTGTTGATTTCAATCTTGAGCGTATCGATGATTACCAAAAAACCGTTTACACAAAAATAGTCGCGCGGACTTAATGCAACCTCTGGAGCATCGCCATCGTTTGGCTGTCTTGTTCTTCGTCGAACTCGCGATGCAACATTCGCATAATCTGTCTAATGTAAAATGGATCTGGCTTTGTTTTCAAACACTTCGAACTTATCTCTCATCTCATCTAACAAATTTTCTACTGACGAGTACATTAACGCGCAGGTTTTCAGATCAATTTCTACTGACTGCAATGCTTTGCTCGTTGCCCGAAAATTGTTCAAAATATCGCTCCACAAAACAAGCATGAAAACAAATTCGAAGGTTTGAATTTTATTCGCTATACTCGTACACTCAGCTTCGTGTCTACAGTCACTTTTTTGTGTTAAATCATCAGCAATTTCATACAATGCTGCTACGATTTCGTTGAAAGATGCTCCGACGTCCTCTCGCTCGCTCGTTCCTCGCTCCTCGCACACAAAGTTGATCGTGACAAAGTTACTGAGGAGAGAGGGGAATAGTGTGGTGTTTCTAACAGATACACACACAATATAGAAGCAAATAGTGAAAAACACCGAAAGGAAATTTGAATAAGCTAAGCATCAGGGCCGTATACCATACCGATAGCATAACAATTCCACATCAATTGAATGTACTTGAGTTTAGAAATCGAATTCGTACACGCGGCAGTGACCTGATTGTTACATTTTTAGTGATTTTAATGGTCATAGCGTCGGTTCGAATCAGACGTTCTTCACTATCGTCGCAATACGCGATAATTGGTAATCCCGACGTGATCTGTATACACACAACACACAATCTGCCATAGGTAAACATAACTTTACCACTCGATAACGACTTCCGCATAGAGCACCGGCACACTGGCCTGCTCTGACGTCCTCTCGATCGCTCGTTCCTCGCTCCGTCGTTCGCACACAAAGTTAATCGTGACAGAGTTACTGAGGGGGGAGGGGAGTAGTGTGGTGTTTCTTACCATACCATACCGATAGCATAACAATTCCACATCAATTGAGTGTACTTGAGTTTAGAAATCGAATTCGTACACGCGGCAGTGGCCTGATGTGTTGAGGATTGGTTACATTCTTAGTTATTCTAACCGTCAATCGTTCGTTTGTAAACGTTTCTCCCACCAAATTTGGTCTGTCGATCTCCATGGTATTAGATCACCGCTGTTTACAAGACCCATTTTTACCCACTGTAATTTGTTCGCATTTTTTATCAAACCCTTTTATCAAACTGTTGAATTTCGGTTAATGCAATATGTAATACGAAGTTCCAGACTGAGAAGAATAATTTCGGTAATTGTCTCTGTGCAGGCAGTAACATCGGAGTTTCTAAAGCTAACCTCTGACTATGAAAAGGGCACCAATAAACTCCACATATCGCCTCAGTGAGCAGCGCCATACTCGGCCACATTGGTTTGTTGTTTGAGGTGCAAATGATTTCACAATAAATATCAAAACATTTTCCGAACTTTCCAATGCCGCTGTGATTTGTCTGGAATAAATGCTTGGCTCGAATGACAGAAAAAACATATCCAAGATGTTCGCAGAATTACACTGCTTATACGACACTCCATGAATTGAGTCAAATTGCCGATAACAGCAAATGTTTCAGCTACCAATCTCATCTTTTCTGTTAGAATGTATTAAGTAGTTGGAATTAAGTACACTAAAGTCAGCACGAGCAACAATTTCAGATATCCAACTGGATTTATATCCAGTTGACGATGTAAGAAGATGGTTTAAAGGGTGTCGCTGGTCGATTCTTCACTTTGATCTTTATTGACGGAACTCATCAACACAATTATCATCTAGACGACATCTAAGTTATTCAGTTCTAAAGCTTCTTTTCTTTGGCAAGCCAAATCAGACCAAGGCACATTTGAAAGGAAATTTTGCATACAAGTGTCCATGACAACTTGAACAGCATCCATGACAAGCTGAGTCTTGGTCAGGACTAGAGTTGGGGCTTCTACGAGTTAAGCCCCTCGTTTTCCCGATCGCTTATTAATTTTCCCGTCTTTAAATTAAAAATCGCACAGGAAAATTACTTTACTCCGATGGGCAGACTACCAAAAGACATTTAAGGCAACAACAAAGTAAAAAACCGGCAGAAAAGGAACTACTCAAAACTCCTTACCAAGTTTTAAGAACAAATTACTTAGCATATCTTATTTTGATTAAAGGTTGTACGCTTACCTGAATGGTTCCTTTTCCATTACCGTGTAAATAAGCGATTTATAAAAACAACCGCTAAAAATACGTATAAACAAGAACAGGGACATTATTTGTAGTCAAGTAATCTCCCAATACTGTAACCAATTTTCAACATGATCTTTACCATTCCATGACCATTTATATATCTTAACAATTGATCTGGGTAATTTGGCGGCAGCTTGAATACCCTTGACTCCACTACTAATGGTACTTCCTTATTTCGGTTCTCACCATGAACTCGAAAAACCCTTCTGATTTCCATTGAAGCTTACTGCTGTCCTGCGGTGCCTATGGACAGGTAATTCACAGAATTTCTGCATTTTATCTCGTTCGATTCTAATTGAAATTCCACACGAACAATGATTGCTGCACGGGGACAATCCAATAAAAATAAAATAAACACCCATCGCTGGGATGGTCCAGGGCATAGACGGGAAAGGGGACATAATAGCCGAAGGATCCCTGTAAGAAAAAGTGCCACCGACTATCGATTCGGTTGAACGATTGTGGAAGCAAGGTAAGACCATTGCGACGATGCCTGAACTCGTAAGAAACTGCTGATGGTGTAGAGCAAGACTCCGAAACATATTCGAAACACCTTGGCGACAAATTGTTATCGTTCAATAATGATCGTACGGTGTGGTGCGCGTACGTACACATTGGCTTACCTGGCTGCATGCAACATTCGATAGCGAGATCTTCAATATTAATGACAAACATCAAAGAAGAGAGGTAAAGTGGGCACTATGTCGTAAGTGACCAACAGGTTATGTCGGCTGGAAAAAAAAGACGAAACAAAAAAAAATGAAAATTAAAGTGGTCAACGTTCAGTGATGACAATGATCCCGACAATGATGTCACCAGCATGGGGATTTGTAGTAGTCAAGGGAATCCATGTTGTACTGAGAGACGGTATTTTGAACGTGACATGTTGTACTTGTATCTAAGGCTGTTGGCTTGTGTATTATACATTTACAATTTAATGGCGACTGTTCTCCTGACCACAGAATTGCATTTTGGTCAGCGTGTGGCTTTGACATCCTCTCTGATTTTTTACTAGAGGGCCGCCGAGATCACGAAATTAAATTGTACAAGTTATTTTATTTAAAAAGTGGGTTTACATTCCGCAGCAGTATTAAGCGGTGGACCTTGTCTATGAAACCTAAGGTAGTTCGTCACGGTAAGCCGTCATAACAAATTTACTTGGCAAAATGTAATTTCACACCAATATACATAAATCTAATGCTTAAGGTACCGGTGTCTTTAAAAATGAATTCTTAGTTAATTAATCATTTCCCACGGGATTGTTTTACTTTTCTACTACATTACCCGCGGTGGGGAAAATTGTAATGGTTAGCCTTTGTTTTTGCTTTTTGTTTTTGTGCCATCAAAATTTTAAATTGGAATTAAATATAGAAAAGTTAATTAAAGTGGCTTAACTTGGTGGCCAGTCTAAAATGGGTGACTAATTCTTACATCTATTAAGAAACCAGGGTTGTTCCACTTAAAGTCCATATTAATTCGAGTGCTCAAAATGGAAGTTCTTTGACTTTATCCATAAAAACTATGTTTCATAGACATCAGGTTTAATTGGTGAGCTTTTTTTGTGTGTGAAGGCACCCTTGTTTTTCTGGAGGCATTGACTTTGTTTGAAATTCTATTTTGGATATTTTCTTAACATACCAAGAGCTCGTCTTTTATATTATTGGTGCTCCATTAATCATTTTTTCTTTATGCAAAGCGAGCACGAGCAGGATTTTAAGATGTAGTTAAATGTCATGTCATAATCCGAATTAAAAAGAAAAGGAGCGGAAATATTAATTTACATGTGTCTCAAAACTTGATTCTAATAACGAGACATCCGGGTGCATCATCTGTGATCGAAATCCGGGTGGAGGGCCAGGCGGCATACGAGCTTCTCTTCGCGGAGTCATGCCGCAAAGGGCGGAACGGACCGGTGGTGGACCACGCGGCATTTGCATGCCAGGTGTTGGTGGAGTTTCCGGCCGCCATGGTGCTCGCGACATCATTGGCGGCGAACGACTTTTTGGCGACAGAAGGTGTGCGCTGCAGTCTTGGATGCGGTCGGACGGTCAACGATGAGGGCGTGCCTTGCCTCAGCAAACTTGGTGGCCTCGTCAGGGTATGTCTCTTCGGGCCGGTCGAGGAATCCCTCTTCAAGATGACGCTCGTCCCTGGATCTGCCAGGCATAGGAGTTGTTCGTATCGCTTCCGAATCTCATCCCAGCCCACCTGCAGGTCGCGCTCTTACGCCTCCACTGTGGCCAGCGTCGGTGGCCCTCTCTTCTTTTGACTTCCATGTGCGGCGAACTGGATCGCCATGAGATGTTCGGCCAATGCAGTCGTTGTTATCTTCGATTTCGCTGTCATTGGTGCCGGCATCTCGTTTGTTAACTTCACTTTTGGATGTGCCGTGAACTTGGCGGCGGTGGTTGAATCGCACGTGCCTGTTCTATGTTGTGCCGCGAACTGGGCGGCGATGGTGGATCCATAGTACGGATCCTAGTCGGTTGCATCGCGAACTGGGCGGCGGTAGATGATTGTGCCGCAAACTGGGCGGCGATATTCTCTTCTGGATCCAAAGGTCTGGATCCCAGTTGTGCCGCGAACTTGGCGGCGGATGGTCCTTACGTCTGGAACCCAGTTGTTCCGCGAATTTTGCGGCGGTTGGTCCTTAAATCTAGACCCGGCAGTTGCCACGAACTGGGCGGTGGTATGGATCTACTGGTCTGGATCCGCTGGATGCCACGAACTGGGCGGTGGCATGGATACACTAGTCTGGATCCGCTGGTTGCCACGAACTGGGCGGGGGTTTGGATCCACAAGGTTGGATCCGTTGGATGCTACGAACTGGACGGCGGTATGGATACAAAAGGTTGGATCCGCTAGTTTCAATTACGCCGTGAACTACGCGGCGGTGTACTGGATTTTCTCTCTTTTTTATTACGCCACTCAAACACCAAAAACTTTCAGTGGCGTAATATTCATCATGGAAAGAACGTGACCTCCATTTCGACACGGATCTAGTGAGGCACCTACTACAAAGGCATAACACCTGTAGTGGTTGCTTTCACTCATCTATTGCTGGTTCCGACTTGCACCCTTTTCTGATGGGGTATTGGTTTTCTGTGTGAGGCCATTTCAATGGAACGGGAATTTCACGTCCACCTGTGTAACATTCGCGCCCCAAGATGTAGGATTTTTCCGCCGTGCCTGGCCACATCTCTGACCAGAAACCAGCAATCCTTGCACTTAACGAGACCCAGGTAATAACTGGTATTTCTGATTTTATTACACCCGGTTATAACTTAGTGCCTTTGTTTTTTCCACATCGCGGTCTAGCCACATACATACGAAGTGATATAGCTTATCAACTTCTGCCACAATATGGCCTCTGCTCCAATCCAGAATTTAATTTCTCGTGACTAAAACTTCACGTTCGTAGGCATATCATACATTACTGCTTTATTTATAAAAACCCAAACTTGGGTAGAAACGCATCCTTTAACGAATTTGATGCTCTATCTGATTCTATGGATAGGATCTTGACCTTATATCCGCACACTGAAATTGTTATTGCGGGTGATTTCAATGTGGATAACCCTCAGTGGCTTCGTCACTCCGGATACATAACACCTGACGGTCAGTATGTCCAGCTCTTTGCTGATTCAAATAGCTTAACTCAACTCGCCAATACGGGCAGCAGATACGAGGGTTGCCTTTTATATTTCGGGATTAGAGAACAAAAACAAATATTGATTATCGAAAATCACTTTATTGTTTTTCAAAATATTCCCCATGAAGATCTATAAACTTTTGCATGCGTTTGAACCAATTGTCGAAGCACTTTTGCCACTCTGATTGAGGTATCTCCAACACATGCATTCTGAATGCAGCAACCGTTTCTTCAGGTGTCGAAAAACGTTGACCTCTCAGTTTGTTTTTTACGTACGGGAATAAAAAGAAGTCATTCGGTGCCAAGTCAGGACTATACGGCGGATGACCCATCCAATCGATGTTTTGGGTGCTCAAAAATGCAGTTGTCGCAGCCGATGTGTGAAAGCTCGCATTGTCGTGGTGAAGAGTGATCCGTCTTCGGCGGTTGGTTTTCCTGATTTCTTGGAAGACAACTGGCAAACAAATGGTTGTGTACCACTCAGAATTGACTGTTCTGCGTTGTTCTAGTGGTACGGTTGCGACATGTCCAGTTTTTCCGAAAAAACAGGCGACCATTTGCTTTGAAGTGCTTCGTGCGCGAACAACTTTTGTTGGATTTGGCTCATCTTGAAACACCCAGGCAGTCGACTGCTGTTTACTTTCGGGCTCATACGCGTAAATCCACGATTCATCACCTGTCACGATGTCATAGACGTGTTTCGAAGCACCGCGACCGTATTTTTTGAGCATTTCTTTCGACCAATTGACACGAGCCTTTTTTTGAGCGATTGACAAATTGTGTGGGACCCAACGCGAACAAATTTTTTTGACAGTCAAATGTTTATGCAATATTGAATGTATGCTGGTCCCACTAACGCCTAAGGTTGTCTCAATCTCACGATAGGTCACATGACGATCTTCCAATATCAGTTCGCGCACAGCATCAATGGTTTTCGGAACAACAACTGATTTTGGACGACCTTCACGAAATTCATCTTGGAGTGAACTACGACCACGATTGAATTCACCATACCATCGATAAACACTGGTCCTTGATGGAGCTTCATCGCCAAAAATTGATATAAGTTCATCCATGCACTGTTGCTGAGTTAATCCACGCCGAAAGTTGTAAAAAATAATCGCACGAAAATGTTGACGATTTAATTCCATTTTTGGGCCGAGATGAATCTTTTAAGTTACTGTAAACAACACAAATAGCGCTCGTATGTCAAAACGTTCTGAGTGCGTATAACCTCAAAAATGTCCAACATTACGACAGAGCTGTCAATTGCCGGATTGCAACGTTAGGGTTGCCAAATCCCGAAACATAAGGGGCAACCCTCGTATAGATGGTCATTCCGCCAACACACCCGAATAAATACACAATTGAAGTTTCTTCGCCTTTGGGCACTTCAGACCACTGTGTCGTGTCAGCTAGATGTCCTCTAACCAACAGTAACCAACGATGGCCTTAGCGTAAGGGGCTATTCGATCGTGTAGGATAGTGGAGAGTATCTTATAGGCGGTACTCAACAATGTTATACCCCTATAGTTGCTGTACAGTGTGGTATATCCCTTCTTATGTATGGGGCAAATTATACCACGACGCCAATCTTCCGGCATCTCCTCTTGCTCCCATACGTGCACCACGATCTCATGAGCTGCGTGATGTAACGCTGTCCCTCCTTGTTTGATCAGCTCAGGTGATATGCCATCAGCTCCAGGGGCTTTATTTGATTTGAGCTGTCTAATGGCTTTTTATATTTCCTCAATGTTTGGTGGCGGCAGCATTTGGTCTTGATCTTGCATTGGTGCAGCCTCCAATTCTTCTGTGAGCTGACCATTTAGCAATTCACTGAAGTGCACTTCCCATCGCTCCAGAATGCCTTCAGGATCGGCGATCAGATTATCCTCTTTATCCTTGCAGTAAGTGCAGCGTGGTGTGTACCGCGTCATACTGCGGATTATTTGGTAGAACTACACCGCCTGGTGCGGACCTCGCTTTCTACTTTTCTCTATTTCATAGGCTAGATTTTGTCCCATGTACTTTTCTCTTGTCTGTGGAGTCCTTTTTTAGATCTTCTGAGCTCTTTGTATTTCTCCTCGCGCACCCGCGTCCTATGAGACTGCTGCATTGCCCGGTATGAAGCATTCTTACGATCAGTCGCTAGTTTGCACTCATCATCAAACCAGTCGTTTCGATCTCTACGACTACTGCTTAAGATGGAGTTGGCAGTACTAATGACAGTATTATAAAGGTGTGTCCATTACGCCCGGCATTCTGACCCCAGGACTTACTCTCCCTCCGTCGAGCTCTCCGAAAGCGAGTCCTAGCGCATGACCAAAGGTGTTACTGGCATTCTCAATGCGTAAGGCAGCCGTGTTGATTCGAACCTGGTTCGCGGATGCAATACGTCTCCGTAAGGCAATTCGCGGTCGGAAAACTATACCAACAACATAGTGATCCGAGTCGACGTTGGCACCTCGGTACGTTCATACCGTCATCAGGCTCGAGGAGTGGCGGCGATCTATCAACACGTGGTCAATTTGGTTATGAGTGGCTCCATCAGGTGATACCCAGATGGCTTTGTGGATATCTTTACGCGGAAAACTGGTATTCGCAACGACCAAGTTTTTTGATGCTGCCAGTTCGATGACTCGTAGTCCATTGTCATTAGTGTTCTAAGGCAAACTATGGGAACCTGCGTACTGCCTGAAAACCGGCTCCCGACCTATTTTCGCATTCATGAACGTTTATGACGTTTATGTTCTTAAACTTGCCTCGCACGCGAAGAGTGCATAACCTTTCGTTTACTGTATTAAAGTCGATAATGGTAGACTTCATCTTTTGGCTGACTAGAAAGCCTACCCCGAGCACATGGTGTTTTGCTTGACTGTAATAAATGTCATACTCGTTTCTTTGAATAACACCACTCCCCGTCCATCTTATTTCTTGTAATGCTTGTTATGTCAGCCTAATATTCGGACAGGGCATCAGCTAGCTGCTGTGCAGCTCGAGGTCTGTATATTGAGCGGACGTTCCATGAGAAAATCTTAAATCGTTTAGCCATATTCGTTTCCGTGGTCGTCGTCGTGTATCCAGTCCATATCCGAGGCATGTGAAATTTGCCATAATAATTCGCGGCATGGTTATTAGCCTTGCACCAACCTTTCTCAGGATGTCACTGCATGCATTGGTTCACTACTTGGTGGGTGCCAAAGTAACTATCCAGAGGTGTCACGTGGAGACTGCATGTCAACTTGGATTGAACAGGGACAATGATCGTCCTGGCCTTCGCCGGGTTGAAAGCAATCAGAGACTTTGCCCTGTATGTTCGCTCCCATCCCAACAATCAGTCATTCAAATTGAGCTCTTATTATTTTGTCATGTTGGCTTATTTTCAATTGACATTTTCACCACGAGTTATAGCTTGACATTTGTAAAAGTTACACTTGAGCACATCTACCTCTATACTTTTTTTTCATTTTTTATAATTTTATACAATTGAATTTGCAACAAGGTGCTTTGAAAAGGTTAGGAGGAATCCTTGACCAAACTTTGGAACTTGGCAGATTGAGCTTAATTCGACCCAGTAGGTTCGCCGTTCCTGAAATATGTCAAATTAAACAAATACAATACCATTTTATGGATTTTCTTTGTCATCTCTGGCCCAGTCATCTGATGCGGTCGACCACTTCCATCTTTGTCTTCTTCACCTCGGGCGGCCTCATTGAAATTCTGCCACTGATTATCTTAGTGTTGAACACGAAGGAAGAGATAGCAGGCTCAGGACTTTCAAATGAAACTATTGTATTACGTACTGTTGACCAATTTTTACGAAACTTACAAACGTTCACTATTCATTGTTGTCAATAAAAACAAAACTTAATCACACAGCGTCGTCAAACACCAAATTTGAGCTTATACGTTTGGTATTCCCTAGTTGTCGAATAACAAATATCAATATATCTGTCAGATCGGGTACTTCAGCGTCTGTCCTTATAACCTAAATTTATTTTTGGTATCATTTGGCCCTTCTTATCAAGGCATACTGCCCAAATATCAGCGTATTCTTCGGGATGAATACCAATAATAGACGCGATCCTGATCGTGTGTTCTTTACATCCTTTTTATTTTGTTTTCATAAATGTATTATCTAACAATGACTTCACATTTTTCATTGCAGACTATTGGGGATACCACAAGCAGGGATCCTGTCAAGCTGGATTTAGTGCTGGTGTAAATAAGGTAAGCTGTTGTGTGGACTAAGGTTATTTTATCTATAAATCACTGTTCGATCCTTATTTGGATCTTTGGCAAATGGAGTGAATTTATTCAGAGAGAATTTACATAAACACATCACGATAAGTGGAAAAATCAAACTTGGTCTCTCTATTTGCCTAAGAAACGAATGCTTCTGGCCTAAAGCTGTTGCCCATAGATGGGCGTTAAATAAATGGACATAATCGTGCGTTGTGTATCGGTAGCTAGAAAGGATGTGCGAATGAGAGTTATTTTCCTTTTCTTCCATCGCATTTAAATAACACACAGGTATATTGTTGACGGAGTGAAGCAGATACGCGAGACCCTGAATATATATCTACATTTTGTTTGGCTCTTTTACGTTCCGTGTGGTCGATACGAGATTTCAAGAATCTATTTCTCAGGATCGGTACACAATGGTCAGATAACTGTTCACAAGAAGATGAAGAGAATATTTTAAAGGGGGCGGAAGGGCGGAGTGCACGAACGAAAATGTTTTCGTATAAATTTGCTTGATGATGGCAGAGCAAATACGACTACACATTTACAAATTGCAATTGGAGTACATGGCATAGTTTAGGAATAGCATCCACATAGGATAGGATTTATTTATTTAGAAGCCACACATTGTGGTAAATGGGTTTTTGAGTTATTTGACCGTAAGTTTCGGCAATGAAATCTATGTTTAAGAGGACAGAATGCAAAAGTGCTAAAAATAGTAATCGTGCCCCCTGAAGAAATGTTTGGAGACCATTCGTGTTGCACTAACGGGAGTGTAACAAAGTAAGGTGGAGTTTAGTTCGTATGCACTTCCGGAAAAGTGGGTATGAAATGAATCCGCCAGGCAAGTGGATTCGGGTCACATGTAACTTTTGTAGATTACTGTCCCCAGGTCGCAAAAAAAATTGTTTTGTTTTCCGAATATACAAATCGTGGTATGATGACCAAACTTCACTTGCGTATCCAAGGGTTAGATCGTTAGATGTCGTTAGACAAACGTCTATGGTATGGTGGTATTTTCCATAAAGCAAGTCTTGAGGATTGTGTTAGACACCAAACCTGCCATCATAGATACTCGCCCTCCGCCCCCTCTCCTTCTCGGTGCAATAAGCAGATTTGCTTAATGTGAATTATCCCGCATTGATACTTAATCAACAAATCAAATTATTTATGCGTATATATAAAAATACAGAATCTATAAAATGTAGAATTCTTAACGGAAGACCAACCGGAGCTCTGGGAAGGCCGGTACGGAAATAGGAGGACAATATCAAGCGTGACCTTCAGGAAATCACATCAGATGTGAAAGCGAGCAGGAAAAGTGCACAGAACAGGAAGCAGTGGCGTGGCTGAGTTAATGACGTCGTGAACTTTCGAGTTTCTACAAAGCAATAAAAAGATGGATAGATATACAACTGCATAAAATATGAAATGCATAAGTAGGCAAATCATAGAATATAGATATCGACTCTGTGTTGCCACAAAAAAATAAGCAATTACCTAGAAACGACATAATATACAAAGTGGCATCGTGAAGCACGAATGAACAATTATGAAAACACCAGTTGCTTAGGCTCGCGATACACACACCCAAAGTAATAAACAAATGCTGTGGGTCAATTAGGAATTGCAGTACAAACATTCGTCTCAAATCTTGGGTAAACAAAGAAAGAATTTTAGCACTTGCATCTTTAAGGATGTTTACATTACATCCATAAATAGTGTTTGTTGATTGAAATGAGTGACAAACAAATAGTAAGATGAACTGAAAATGCATCAATCGATCTACACGATCATAAATCGTCAACGGAGATGGTCATATTTTCAAATTCAATTAGCAATGTGCCAAAATAAGTACTTTAGTAGTCAACAATGAATCCCTGGTTGAGATGGTGATTTTAAAAGGCATTCGGTGTTGGAAAAAATACAGGCACTCAATTTAATATTGGTTAAAATGACATTTAAAAGAGCTGTGTTGCTAGGTGTGGTGTATGTAAAGCCATGTAAACAATGGCTTTCTTGTCACCTCACGCTAGTGTACGAGGCGACAAGGGGCATAAGTCCTTAGGAACGCGTACGATGTCACTCGTAGTATCGCGAATGCTCTGTTTTTAGTAAGCATCATTCCTCACTTGGTATCTGTCAATTTTCATATCTTTCATGTTTCAATTTTGCATGTAAATTTGGCATGAGAAAAATGTCTGCCTGATGGGTGCAGCATTTAAACTTTTGGAGCGAGATGAATTTCTGCGTAGATTAGTAACTGTAGACGAAACATGGACATACCACTACACTTCCGTGATGAAAGAAAAGTCAAAACAGTGGGTTGTTAAAGACGAATGGGCTCCAAAGAAGTCCAATACGTTGGAATCAGCTGGAAAGGTCATGGCTACTGTGTTTTGATATGCGGGTGGTATTATCTTCATCGACTATTTGGAAGAGAGACAGACGATAACTGGACAGTATTATGCGTCATTATTAGATCAGCTAAATGAGAAAATAAATGAAAATCGTCCTCATTTTCTAAAGACTTATTGACCTGCCCTCGTATATATGTATTTCTTACCCGATATGATGAACTACTAATTGGAATGTATGAATTATTGCATAAAATAATTATTATAATAAAAGTGTGTTAACATAAAGTTAAATTAAAATAAGAAACTGTGTTTTCAATCTACTGAGAGCGTGTATATAATGTGTATAGTAGTATGCATATAGTGTAACAGCTGCAGAGAGATTGTTTGCGACAATAGGTAATATATCAATTTTAAACTCAATTAATTTCGATACGGGTTAATGCCACGATACATTACCACAGATCGTGACGGGGAGCAATTTCATGCTTTCCCCTAATTCGGGGGACTGGCCATTCAGAATCAGCTGTATAGCCGATGATCCATTTTTCTTTGTGAATGTTATAATATATATTGTGTCTTCGTTGGATTGAAGTCGACGAGATTGGCATTCCCCACTGCAGGACCTTATCCAGATTCCGTTTCAGAGAGGTGGTTACAAAGAACGGGATCGAGGTTTGAATTCGCGGAAAATAAGTTCGCGAGCACATCGGCTTTATCTTGTGAATTGGTGATTACTATCCTGCTGTCCGTCACTAACGGGGAAAAGAGGAGGGAGCGAAGTTAATACTAACAACCCTTACCATTGACCAGAAGGGACGCGAACCAGTTGGGTGCTGAAGGAGTTTATTGGTCACTCTGTCGTTGTAAGCCTTCCTCGCGGTATCAATCGCCTGATTGCACGCGTTTCTGATTCTAACAAAATTCATTCTGTTAACATCGGTGGGATTGGGGCGCCATCGTTTAAAAGCTCTATTTTTTGCCGCTATAATCTGTTTGTGTTTTTTATCAAACCAAGGTTTATCAGATGAATTTCGTTTGATGGAATGCAGAATGTAAAACCCCATTCCGAGAAGAATAATCTCCGTGATCGATTCCCGCATGCATTAAGATCCCAAAGCACACCTCCGACCATGGAAAGAATGCAAGGAAATCTCGCAAATCGTCCCAGTTAGCATCCCCATACCTCCATACATAGCGAAGCTGCTTAGATCGGTTATTCGTTTGAAATGCAAGTGGCTGCGCGACCAATACCAAACAGTGATCTTAGTTTCCCATTGGCGCAGCAACTTCCACGGTATAAACGCTCGGCTCGGATGTTAAAAACAGATCCAGGGTGTTCGCATAATCGCCTCGTGTATCCGGCACTCGCGTAGGTTCCTCCACGAGTTGATTCAAATTGTGGCTAGCAGCGAAAATCTCCGCCCGCCTCCCAGCCTCATCGGTTCTGTTAGAATGTACCAACCAGCCGGAGTTGTGTACATTAAGATCGCCGAGGGCGACAATTTCAGAAGACGGGTGGTTGATCTGTATCCAGTCGACGGTGCGTGAAAGATGTTCGAAACGTGTCGTTAGATCGTCATTCCGGGAGCGGTAAAGACAACAAAGACATTTAACAGAACTCCCCAGCACGACCCTCAACCACATGATGTCCAAGTTATTGGGCTCTAAGGCCTCCATCTTTTGGCAAGCCAGATCGAACCGCGTGAAGACACAGACTCCGTAGCAGTAAGTTTTTTTTTTTTTTACACTAACGCGCGCACAAAAGAGGATTTTGGGGTACCCTTAAGTTTCATAGCACAATGCGAGCCGAAGGAGAGGAAGTGGATAAGGAAAGGAGGTATCGATGTACATTGGTCTTAAATGCCTGGATATTACAACGACGAGGAAACACATGATCAAGTAGAGTATTTCACATTCTTATTTGTGCGCCTAAAGTCCCCTTTCAACGTGAACTGATGCGCATTCTCAGATTGACGGGTATCGCGGGAAAATGTCTGAAGAGGCGGAACACATTCAGCAAGTTCTGTTGAGCAACGACCATGATAATACTTATAGAAGCGAGATAGGCATGATACGTTGCGCCTATGTTCTAACGACGAAATTGATCGATTCACAGCTGGGTCCCCAATACATTTCACTACTCGTTTTTGCATCCTATCGAGCATGTGTGGTGCAGTTTTGGATGCGCCTTACCAAATATGGGAGTTGAGCTCCATTTTGGGATGAATATACGGTTTGTAAATAGTAGCCAGGTTGGATGGAGTGAAGTATCTTTTGCATCTCTTAAGGAATCCCGTGCATTTGGCCGCACTCTTCGCAGCTCCAAAAATGTGCTCATTCCAATTAAGAGTCGAATTAATTCGAGTGCCGAGGATTGATAGTTCTTTGGCTTCGTCGATGGAAGTGCCATTCATCGACAGTGTAATACTTTGGAGCTCACTTTTGACGACAGGAGACAGCACTGAGTTTTTAGGCATTGAACTCCATTCGGCTAGAGAATCCCAATTGATATATCTTATTGAGGTCGGAATTCAATGTATTAAGCATAATCTGCTGATTGGTATTGACGTTCGAACAGCATGGCCGGGAATGTTCGTATGAGTATGAGAAACTCAATGTGCTATCATCAGCAAATGACTGGATTTGGTTGTGAGTAATTGACAAAAGATCATTTATAAAGATGGGGAAGAGCGTGGGCGAGAGTACAAAACTTTGGGAAAAGCCTGCATTAATTTGATAGGAGACAGATTTGACACCATCAAGAACCACTTGGATTGAACGGCCAGAAAGATAGTCTCTTATCCATCAGTTCAGGGAATTGTCCACTCCATATGGATGTAATTTTGATAAGAGGGCTGGGTGCTAAACTCTGTCGAAGGCTTTCGACATATCCAGTGCAACAACCTTGCTTTCTACGAAGTAGTGGATGAACTGCCTCCACTTTTCAGTAAGGTTTGCCATCATATATATTATATATTCTAACGCCCTACTTACAACGCTTGAATTGACAGATAGAGGTCAAACCTGACGTCATTGTGTCTCACAGTGGCCTCAACTTAGCGGCGGAAATAAATTTGACAATAGGCTTACGCGGGAATTTTAAATGAGAAATTCCGGGTGGACATTTGACGGAGTGTATCTTGGTGCGCAATTTTATCCACTACTATATATAACATACTGGCGCAAGACTAATGACCTTGCCCGGGAAAAACAAATCATTATGGAAAATTTAACAAGCCTCAGGACTTGCTAAATACGGCCAAGACCGGTTCCCGGTTGTAGTGCCGATGATGATGATGATATATAACATACATATTGCTGCCTCTATTTAATTTGTTATCGACCACCCATAGAGAAGATAAATCTATGAAGTAAAATAAATAAAACATGAATAATATTTCAAGTGGCTTATGTTTTCTTTTACTTTCAGAAAGGCGATCGTTTGTATATTGGTGCTCCCGGCAGCTGGTATTGGCAAGGTATGTTTAGTTTTCATATTTTATTAACACATAAATGATTATTCAACAAAAACGCAATCTAGGATTAACATATTTTGTATAAATATAATTAATAAAACAATTTGGTAGTTGTAGAACCAATAGTATGTTAAGTGTCCTTAAAAATTACCCAAGTTCTTCAAAAAACTTAAAAAATTAAATTGAATAACGAGTCGTTATAACTAAATTCCCTTCGTAGATTTGACATAATTTAGTTTAAAATTGGTAGATGTAAGTTAACATATTTATTTTGATTTGACCACCAAATACAATATCTGAATTCCATCCGTTGCCTGGGTAAAGAGGTCGATCTAGTTCGAAATTTGCATTCATAAGAAACTTAGGCGTTGTTGCTTAAGCGTCAAGGGGCATGGCGATATGCTAACCGTATTAGATTGTCCCCCAATTGCCTGTGACACGTATGTGTGTGTAGTTTAAATTACAAGCAAAAGATCCTTTTAATTGATTTTTATGGAATGAACTTGTCTGGAATGAAAGTCATGGGATGTGGAATTATTAACATTTTTTTCGTATTTATTCTTTTGAACTAACCTTTACTCGAACCTAAGGCAAATTAGGGGGACATTATTTTTGACCGAACAATGTCAACATAATCGCAAGTGTTAGAGAATAATGACACATTTGATGTTGAGCTTAATTAATCTAAATGGTACTAAATAAAGGTATGATTATGATGACAATAATGTTATGACCATAATTTACAACTGCCTTAATGGTCATAAACCATTGTTCTATAGCCCAGAAGAAGTGCAAACTAATACTCATTTAACTAACACAAAAATCTTGCATTCACTAGGATCTACTGTTAAAATAGTTCCTTAGGTATACAATAAAACAATGTTTTTTTCTTTCGTATTTTTAATTTTAATTTTTATTTTATATCTTCTCGTTTCCTGCCTGTGTCTGCACCCCCTTCATTGTAATGTACGCGACTGTTGTGTTGTGTTGCCCTGTTGTGATATCCCACATTTCTATATCTCCTCAAAACTTTACATAAAAAAAAACGAAAATCATATAAATATTAATAATAAACAAACATCGCCGTACTGCACATAAATATAAATCAAATACAAATATTAAATGATTAAAGGACAAGCATTCTCAATTGATCCTGATTCAAAATATCCGTACAAGCCGCCAATGTATCAAGAGTTTGGCGTTGGAGGTAATCAAAAACAAACAAATACATAATTTTGTAATTAGCTCTCGTTTCTTTATTTATTATTTTTTCTTCATTTTTTCTTTTACTTTTTTTTTTGTTAGTTTTTATAATAATAAAAATAGTTTTCCTGTCGTGGACAGCATAATACATATTTTTTGTTCAAAATTCAAAATTTTCATTTTTTTCTGTACATTCAGTACTCTATTAGAGTAGCCTATAAAAAAGAGCAAAAACCATAAAAACAAAAAGGTTTTAATTTAAATTTGGTGCGCTTTGGACTTTTTTTATTAAATACATTAAACGTTAACCATGCTTCCTTACTTTCACTGCCAGGGAAGAATAACTCGAGTACAATTTCTAACAAGGAATAAAAATTGAGCTTATATGGAAATTAAAAAGCAAACAACAACAAAATATTAACTGCGGCTATGTGCAATAGAAGAAATCAAAACAGGAAACCCTCATAAAAATGGGTTGTTGCAAAAACTGATGAACCTACAGGACGGTTCCTTTGCGTTGTGCTTTCAAAATTAATAAAACTATAAAAATAATAAATAAACCTAAAAGCAAAAACACCTATGGACGGTAGCTTTCTATCCTTGTTTTAATTTATTGTGGCTTCTTATTATTATTCATTTAAAACAATTGGTGATATCGAATTGGGAAACTATGCATACCATACTTTTTTTTTAAAGTTTTTTTGTGATGTATATCTATCTATATTTGCATGTTATTATAATTAATTCTTAGGGTTGATGATGTTTTTATGTTTTTGTGTTGCATATAGAACTCTAACCCATTTAGGTGTACGGTGTATGTAAAATATATTTCAGTGTCCCGATTTAATTTAATATATATTACATGCTTGTGACGTGGACTACATTACATTATTACAAATATTTTATAGATATAAATTAGAAACAAATTAATTTTATAGTGAAATTTGGCACAAATTATAATTCAAAGATAAGCATTGAAATGAAGATATCAAATTACAAATACAAAACCATCATTAGACTACATCCATCGGGTATTTGACAATATTTGATAGCTAGACAAAATGTTCTACATGTTAAATTTTTATAATACACACTTTGTTAAGAAAAATCCACACGTAACAATTGGAGTTCAAAAAAAAATTTTATTGCGTTGTCAGTTAAACCTACACGCGTCCAGTCACTCACATATCATGACTTCCTTAGAATCATGATTACTAAAGCGAAATATTAAATAAACAAATTGTTTTATAAATGAGATAAGTAATAAGTTTGTCACCTAAAGCGTTAGTTGTACCTAGGTTCACTTGCACGAATATCACAACCTCTATCTTTTATGAACATTAACGTTCATCTTATGTTAGGATTTTTATAAAATCCAGGGAATGAAAGGAACGATTATTGCCCTATTCGTCAGTTGAACCTGTGTACGATCAGTTGCTCATATATTATCCTTCGGTATGGTCAATAAGGCGAATAGTTATATAAACATTTTTGAATAAGTCAAGTAAAACATTCATAGTCGAACCAATCAGTGAAATTCCCACATGTTCAGTCCTTAACATTATGGGCACTAAATCGAATTGTAATGTTTTTATAAACTCAGAAAGGTTGTTTATTCATTTGTCTTGTTTTTGTCCGAATTTCCTCATCACCTGATCATTCAACATTGCATTCGCAGAAAGGTTTTAAGGAACGGGTAAGATTTTGTATTTGCAGATTTGAACTTAAGTGTGTGACAACCACACAATAACTCGCAGCCACCAGAAGAGTTTCTCCTTCAACCGATCGTATATAGACAGTTGTGACTATTCTCTTTTAATGAGCTCAAAGACATTAATACTCTCTAAATATTACAAAATTCTTCCGGGTCCTAGTAAGTAATTATAATTTTTGAACAAGTTTGTCGATTTAATTTGACGTGACTGAATTATATATCTAACGAAATTTCGACCTTGCATAAATAATATTTTTTAAGAAATTTGTTTAACTATGACAGCTTTTAAAATACTGAATTGAAGACATATGTTTATAGTTGGAACCGTTCTTGCAAAGAACAAGGCTCCATGGTAAAATCGAATAATAACTAGATTTTCTATAAGGAAGCTTTTTTTTACGCTAACGCGCGCACAAAAGGGGATTTTGAAGTACCGTTAAATGTCAGAGCACAGTGCGATCGGATGGAGAGGAAGTGGATAAGGAAATGAGGTGTCGATGTATATTGGGCTTGAATGTCTGGACATCACAACAGCCATATAGAGTGATTCAAACTGAGCTTCAAGTTGTTCTGACTTACTAACTAGACTTAATTGCAAATTTGAGGTATATACGATACCTCTTAAGTCAAAACCGTTTTACAATCCCCTTTCAAATTGTTATTTCAACAGTCGATGGCATTCGTCTTAACATTGCTTTAATAACAAATAACATTTCATGTGGTATGAGATTCAATAATAAATAATATTCCATGTGACATCAAACCGAAGTCGAACATGGACCTCGATTCTTATAGTGAGAGGTTATTAAGACACGGATATTAAGCTTGGGGTCATCAGACCTCAATATTGTTTTAGCAAAAAAAAAAACGGTGTTAGGAAAAATCATAGAAAAGAATGGTCTTCGAGATAGTCACGACTTTCTAAATGAAATTGTTGGGAATTGCTGGTTTTTCTACGTCAGTTTCGATATTGATGCCGCAGTATACGAGGGTTGCCTTTTATATTTCGGGATTAGAGAACAAAAACAAATATTGATCATCGAATATCACTTTATTGTTCTTCAAAATATTCCCCATGAAGATCTATACACTTTTGCATGCGTTTGAGCCAATTGTCGAAGCACTTTTGCCACTCTGATTGAGGTATCTCCAACACATGCATTCTGAATGCAGCAACCGCTTCTTCAGGTGTCGAAAAACGTTGACCTCTCAGTTTGTTTTTTACGTACGGGAATAAAAAGAAGTCATTCGCTGCCAAGTCAGGACTATACGGCGGATGGCCCATCAAATCGATGTTTTGGGTGCTCAAAAATGCAGTTGTCGCAGCCGATGTGTGAGAGCTCGCATTGTCGTGGTGAAGAGTGATCCGTCTTCGGCGGTTGGTTTTCCTGATTTCTTGGAAGACAACTGGCAAACAAATGGTTGTGTACCACTCAGAATTGACTGTTCTGCGTTGTTCTAGTGGTGCGGTTGCGACATGTCCAGTTTTTCCGAAAAAACAGGCGACTATTTGCTTGGAAGTGCTTCGTGTGCGAACAACTTTTGTTGGATTTGGCTCATCTTGAAACACCCAGACAGTCGACTGCTGTTTACTTTCGGGCTCATACGCGTAAATCCACGATTCATCACCTGTCACGATGTCATAGACGCGTTTCAAAGCACCGCGACCGTATTTTTTGAGCATTTCTTTCGATCAATTGACACGAGCCTTTTTTTGGGCGATTGACAAATTGTGTGGGATCCAACGCGAACAAATTTTTTTGACAGTCAAATGTTTATGCAATATTGAATGTATGCTGGTCCCACTAACGCCTAAGGTTGTCTCAATCTCACGATAGGTCACATGACGATCTTCCAATATCAGTTCGCGCACAGCATCAATGGTTTTCGGAACAACAACTGATTTTGGACGACCTTCACGAAATTCATCTTGGAGTGAACTACGACCACGATTGAACTCACCATACCATCGATAAACACTGATCCTTGATGGAGCTTCATCGCCAAAAATTGAATTAAGTTCATCCATGCACTGTTGCTGAGTTAATCCACGCCGAAAGTTGTTAAAAATAATCATACGGAAGTGTTGACGATTTAATTCCATTTTTGGGCCGAGATGAATCTTTTAAGTTACTGTAAACAACACAAATAGCGCTCGTATGTCAAAACGTTCTGAGTGCGTATAACCTCAAAAATGTCCAACTTTACGACAGAGCTGTCAATTGCCGGATTGCAACGCTAGGGTTGCCAAATCCCGAAACATAAGAGGCAACCCCCGTATATTATTGGATGGATATTGACGCCTTGGTATGAATTATTATGTAGTATATATCTCTCTAGAGAGAATCAAACCAAAGTCCAATACATGTTTAGATTCCGGTTATATGGTATTAGACAATAAATTGAGTTTCGAATTTTAAAAGACCAACAAAATAGAGCAAAACCCAGGGGAACATATAGCCGAATGAATGTAATGCACCTATCGCGTATTGCGGCGATAGTGACGAACGTGTGTGATTCGAACTGACGCTATGACGGTTAGAATCACTGAAAATTGAAGCAATGCTCAGCGATTTAAAACCGCCAACGAGACAGCACGTGCGGTTCTGCCTCGTGATACTTACCATCGGATCAATTGTGCAATCCGTTTTGGAAATTTTAAATTCACTTAAGATACCTAATCGCACTATCTGTTCGAGCGCGAAGGCTTACTGTGGGATCCTAAACAAACAAACGGATCTTCACACACGCGTCCGAGTGCAATACAAAGTTTTCTGCGCGATCCTATGCAAATAAATGTATCTCCACACACGTGTCTTAGTACTGAGAAAAGTGCGAGAATAGACACGCGAGTGATGTGCAGTGCGGGAAAACCCTCTACCCTTTCCACCCCTTAAGTGTATTTTCCTTTTTTCTCTGTTTGCGTCCCTTAGGTATCGATCATCATCATCATCATCATCGGCACTACAACCTGGAACCGGTCTTGGCCTTATTTAGCAAGTCCTGAGGCTTGTTAAATTTTCCATAATGATTTGTTTTTTCCGGGCAAGGTCATTAGTCTTGCGCCAGCTTAGGTATCGATACTCTCGATTAATTTATAATCTTTTGAGAGTTTTCTGTGTCACTTCCGAGCCGAGAGCTTTTACTGTTTCTTTGACGGGTTTTGCTGTATGACTCGGAGTATTATCATGCAACAAAATTACCTTTCCGTGTCTTTTGGCACATTCTGGTCGTTTTTCGATCAATACATGGTTCAAATTGATTTCAATTTCAATTTTGGAAAGAGAAAAAAGTCTGCTGATGCCATATCAGGTGAAGACTGTGGTTCTTCGATGATATTTGTTGAGTTTCTGGCCAAAAATTCGTTCAAAATGATAACCTTGTACATGGTGCGTTATCGTGGTGCAAAACCTTGAGTTTCTTTCCACAAAAGTAGCATTTTTCGACAAATTTGCTTCTTCAGACGCCGCATAATGTGCGACCTTTTGGCAAGAATTCTGACTGCGGAACACCGCGATAATAAAAGAAAAACACTCAACATAGCCCTGAATTTTGATCGACGTTGACGTGTTTTTTTTTCAGTTTCGACTTAGTTGGAAGGCGCCATTCCGAAGCTTATTGACTGACTTGCATGTCGTACTCGTATGAATGTAAGGTTGGAGTTTAAATATTAAGAAAATTCAGGGAAAATCGAAAAACAAACTTGAGATGAATTGACAAAATCGATCACTTTAAACAAACTAAATGGCAGATCGCCCTTAAACTTCACATCGAGATAGAGGACAGTTGGGCCAACTTAGCGGCAAAAAGATTTTTGACAATCTTTTCACGCTTTCTTTTAGATGATTAATTCCCGGTACTTTTTGACAGACTGTATACCTTTATCTTGGCTTCAGACGAAAACTACATTAAATTGCTCTGATGTGTGAAACGTCACTGAACCAATTAAAAAATAATAACATTTTTTTTTTTTTGAGAGAGAGAGAGATCTTTTATTTCGTAATAATATTTTCAAAAAAAAGTCTGTGACCGCACATTTTACAATTCAGCGATTGATAAGTTATATCTTACAACTGAAACATTATCTTGGATAAAGAAAAGAAAAATATGTATAATTAATAATTAAAAGAATAAATCGAAGGAAAATACGAAAAGGAAAAACCTTCATTAAAAAAAAAAAAAAAAAAAAAAAAAAACTAATAATAAATAATATAAAATGTAAATATTTACATGAAATTATGACAAATTAAGCAAGAAGCTGGGTTATGAGAGGATTTTCAGAACTTTCACAGCTGATGTTAAAGTTATATACTAGTTTACGAATTCTTTCAGTTGAATAGTGCCAAGGGAGGTCTAGCATCATTTTCAAAACTTTGTTTTGTGATACCTGTAACTTCTTTAAATGGCACCTTGCAGCGTTACCCCATACTGGACACCCATATAACAGTATAGCTTGGAAAATAACTTTATGAATAATAATCTTATTTTCATTTGTGAGTAAAGACTTGCGATTAATAAAAGGGTAAAGCATCTTAATAGCAATACTCATTTTATTAAGAGTACTTTGAATATGTTGTTTAAATGTGAGTTTTGTATCGAGATGAACTCCGAGATACTTTACGGATTGCTCCCATGCAATCCAAACCATTTATTTGCAGCTGACTGCTGGGAAGATAGCAAGCTTTTCTCTTTCGTGTAAAAAAGATGGCTTGTGTCTTCCCGACATTTAGCTTGATTTTCCATTTCATATAATATTTTTCAAGTATCTCGATCGCATGCTTTAGATTTGTCTCAACGTTGAGAGATTCATGCGACGCAAATACTGCAGTGTCGTCAGCGAAGATAGCTGATTCACACTGCGGTAGATTTGGAAAATCCGAAGTGTAGATATTGTACAAAGCTGGACCAAGTACTGAGCCTTGGGGGACGCCACAATAAAAAAATATCCATCTAGAAACATCACAATTGACATGAACCTGAAAACATCTATTGGATAAGAAACTCTGGACGACCTTACACAAATACAAAGGAAAGTCACAACATTTTATATTGAAGAACTTATTAATATTTTTCTAATTATCATATTATAGTCTTTAAAAATAAACCCTTAAATGGGTAAACACATTGATTAATAAAATTTTTTTATCTAAGCCTTTTTTTCTTAGCAACACTAATGTGAGTTTTTTCTTTTAACTGGCAAAACGTGACTAAACAGGAAAATATATAATTTCAAATATCGAATAATCTGTTTAAAAAACACTAAGTTAGGAACCGTTTAATCGCAAAGTTCTGTACCGACTACCAAAAAACAAGTTTTACAATAGTGCAATTTGATCACCTCGTAACCGAATTTATTTCTCTTTACTACGCTTCTATCGGGAAGGCGAACCTATAGCACCGAGTCGGCGCCCCGAGATGCCATCAAATAACTGTTGCAGTTCTTTTTAAGCAATTGCAGGTTGTAACACTCCGGGAACACTCGTGTGGGAAGGGAGTTCCACAGCTTCCCCGTTCTGTAACGGAACGAGTTCTGATGCAGGGATGTTCGCACCGTCGGGAGATGAACCTCAAACTGATGCAATTCGTCGGATTGTCTTATGGAGCGTATGTAGACCGCATTACGCGGAATAATCTCCGAAGAACAGTACCCGTTATAATATCTGTTAAAACAGACAGAAGTCGGCCACACGCCTTCGATGTGATAGCGACTGTAGTCCCGATGTCAGTGCCGAGTCCCCGATCAGGCGGATCGCTCGTCTCTGTATGCTCTCAAGTAGGTCGAGGGTATGTTTAGGAGCAGAGCTAGAAACATGATAGCATTATTCGAGCTTGGGCCTATTTTGGGATTTATACAGGAGAAGAAGTTAGGCTGGAGTAAAATATTTCTTGGCTCTAAAAAGATAACTCAGCTTTCCAGAGGCTGACCCGTCGATGTTCGACACGTGTTTATGCCACGATACAATCCCACAGACCGAGTAGCCGAGCAATTTCAAGCTTTCCCCCGATTTGAGGGCCTAACCATTTTTCATCAGCTCTGGAACAGATGATCCTCTGGCACCGAATTAATCAAATACCAAACATAGGTTTTTAACCTTTTAACCCCTACTACCGGGTAACCGATTTGGTCATCGTATTCTACTGGCCGTTTCCCAAATAGATGGAAGTCAGCGAACATTCAGCCAATTCCCAAAAAGGGTGACAAATCGTCCCCCTCTTCTTATCGACCCATAGCACTAACTTCAACTCTATCGAAGGTAATGGAATCATTTATCAACCATCAACTTTCAAAATATCTGGAATCAAATGACTTACTGACCACTAATATGGCTTTCGTAGCAACCGGTCCACAGGAGATCTAATGGCGTACTTTACCGAAAAGTGGAGCCACTCCATCCATTACTTCGGTGAAAGCAAGGTAGTCGCATTGGATATTTCAGAAGCCTTCTACAGAGTTTGGCATTCAGCCCTTTTATCAAAATTACACTCATGTGGAGTCAACAATTCCCTGATCCGATGTATAAGAGCTATCCTTCTGGCCGTTCATTTCAAGTCGTTCTTGAAGGTGAAAAATCTGTCTCGCATCAAATGAATGCAGGTGTTCCTCTGGGTTCTGTATTGTCACCCACTCTCTTCCTGATCTGTATAAATGACGTCTTGTCAATTACCCAAAATGCAATTCACTCGTATGCTGATTATAGAACATTGGGTTTCTCATACTCATATGAACACTCCCGACCGAACCCTTCGAAAGGGATTACCAACCAGTAGTTTATGCTTGACACATTGAATTCCGTCCTCAACAAGATATATCAATGGGGATTATTTAACCGAGTAGAATGCAATGCCTTAAAAACTCAGTGCTGTCTCTTCTCTTCAAAGGCGAACCCCAAAGTAAATACACTGTCAATGAACGGCACTGCATCGACGAAGCCAAGGAACTATCAATCCTCAGCACTCGAATTAATTCCACTCTTAATTGGAATGACACATATTTGAAGCTGCGAAAAGTGCAGCCAAATGTATGGGGTTCCTTAAGAGATGCAAAGATACTTCACCCCACTCAACCTGGCCACTATTTACAAGGCGTATATTCGTCCAAAAATTCAACCCCCATATTTGGGCAGGTGTGTCCAAAACTGCACTACATGTGCTCGATAGGATGCAAAAACTAGTAGATAAACTTACTTACGGTCACCCTGCCGTAGGTCGTTCAATTCCGTCGTTAGAACATAGACGCAACGTATCATGTCATCAGCCTATTTGTCTGAACAAGGCAAGATAAATACGCAGTCATTTACAACACTCACTATGTCACTGGGTCACCCAATGGGATGTCCGTCCACATTTTCTGCTAAAATTGCCCAATTTCCTCTCAAGTTTCATCTCGAAAGGAGCTGGGTTTGGAAGTACTACTTCATCGCTTTGGTAGGTACTGCACCCGTATTCTATAACATTTCGAGACTATCAGATTCTCCCGAGAATAAGAAGGCATTTAAACAAAGAATGCTGAAGCCAGTGGACGATCAGCCCATCATTACAATATGAAGAATGAATATATTGAGAAGCTAGTGCAGCTTATTTGTCTTTTAGGTTGGAATAGAGCCTTGAAAATATAAAGTATGCTTATCTCTTTTCTATAGATATTGCCACGGTCGTTGTTCAACTGAACTTTCACCTCTTCAGACATTTTCCCGTGATACACGTCAGTCTGAAAATGCGCATAAATTCACGTTGAAAGTCAACTTCAGGCGCACAAATAAAAATATAGTCATTCTTTAGCCGAACCACTCGAATATGGAATGATGTACCTGATCATGTGTTTCCTCGCCGTAGTTATGTCCAGGTATTCAAGACCAATATACGTCGATACCTCCTTTCTTTATCCACTTCAAAATCCCCATTTGTGCACGCGTTAGTGTAAAAATCGTTTTAAAAGACCTCGAACTAAAAGAAAAGAAACCTAAAACCTTCCAACCCAAAACTGTTTAATCTGCAACTGTTTGATCTGAAAACTTTTAACCCGAAATCGTTTAATCTCAGATCTTTTAACTCGAAAACGCACAACCCGAAATCGTTTAACTGGAAACAGCTTAACTCGTGATTTATCCTGAAACTTTTTAAGCTCAAACTCTTTAACCAGAAATCGTTTAATCTGAAACCGTGTAACCCGAAACCGTTTAATCTGGAACCGTTTAACTCAAAATCTTTTAATCTGAAAGCATTTAATCTGAAACCTTTTGAGCTGAAACCTTTCAGGCTGAAACCCTTCAAGCTGAAACCGTTTAACCCGAAACTGCTTAACTCGAAATCGTTTAACCTGAAACCATTTAACAGTAATCGTTTAACCTGTTACAACCGATTTAGCCGACAAATTAATAATCCGTGTTTTACGACTGGAAACTGCTTATTATATAAAACCGGATTATAAACCAATTGATCCGTGTTTTACGACTGGAAACTGCTTATTATATAAAACCGAATTATAAACCAATTGATTGGACAACCATACAGGTGTGGAAGGTAAATGTGCTGATCTTGTGGCGTTTCTAACAGATGCACACACAATACACAAGCAAATAGTGAAGAACACAGAAAGGAAATTCGAATAAGCAAAACATCAGAGCCGTATACCATAGCGATAACATAACAATTCCACATCAGTTGAGTGTACTTGAGTTTAGAAATCGAATTCGTACACGTGGCAGTGGCGTGATGTGTTGAGCATTGGTTACATTTTTAGTTATTCTAACCGTCATAGCGTCAGTTCGAATCACACGTTCTTCACTATCGTCGCAAACGCTATAATCTCTTACTATCCTACTACTTACAATCCTTTGGCAGGCAATGGAAAAATGTCTGGAATTTAAGATTCCATTATATCATCTATGTATAGACTTTCAGGCCACCTACCACAGCATAGCCAGGGTAGAACTATATAATGCCATGAGTGAGTTCGGCATTCCAAACAAATTGATACGACTTTATAGGTTGACCATGACCAACGTAACTAGTCAAGTAAAAATAGTGGGATTGCTGTCCAAACCAATAAACATCTTTAATGGACACCGACAAGGGGACGGTCTGGCCTGCCTCCTCTTCAACCTGGCATTGGAGAAAGCAATCCGCGACTCTGGCGCCACAACTAGATGGACTATTATCACCAAGTCCAGCTAGATACTTGCTTACGCAGATGACATCGACATCATCGGTAGAACCGAATCGACTGTACAGGACTCCTTCACCCAGATCGAGCATGCTGGACATTAATGAGAGGAAAACTAAACACATGGCGGCAACTTCTGCGAAGAGAAGACCTAACGTTGATCAAACTATCAGGGTAGTGGAGCACGAATTTGAGGTAGTGCAATCCTTTAACTACCTTGGTATCTGCCGATAATAATGTGGAAGAAGAAATACGCGAACGGCTGATCAAATCCAACAAAGCCTACTATGGTCTATCAAGGCACTTTAAATCCCGAAACTTATCCAGAACATCCAAGCTACTACTGTACAAGACCATGGTCTTACCAGTACTCATGTATGGATGCGAGACCTGGGTGCTTAATAAAAGGCACTCTGAATTCGTAGCCGCGTTTGAGAGGAAGGTCTTAACGAGCATTGCGGCCCCGTATGTGAGGGAGGACGATTCCGGAGATGCTACCACCATGAGTTGTACGCAATCTACCTTGAAGCTAATGTTGTAAGAAAAATCAAGCTCGGTATATTCTGGTGGGCGGGACACCTAGCTCGAATAAGCGAAGAGAAGCCTGCCCGGAAAGTCGTTTGTGGCAGGATGTATGAAAGGAGACAGCGCCTTGTGTGCGATGGAGGGATGGCGTACACCAGGACCCCCAGAGCCTGGGAGTGCCAAACTGGATGTCATCGGCTCAAAATCGGGACCGGTGAAGAGATTTGTTAAATCAGCCGGTTGTAGTGCCGATGATGATGACTCACAATCCAATCTACTCCTTGGTGATGACATCATGTTCAGTTGTGCTCGCTCATTCAAAATGCTCAACCAAGCTTGTGGGGGTTCTCTATACCACATGGAGAACCAACCCACAATTCCAACCTATTCTGACCACCAACAGTGCGCCACCATAACCCAAACCGGCAATGGCGCACACCTCCCAATATGCAACAGCATCCGTCCCCAAATCTGCAATTGCATACATCCCCCAACTTACCAAGAATCCATTTCCCAATCTGCAATAAAACGCATATTCAAATTTACAACGGAATACTAATCATCTCCCCCAACTACATCAAACCGCATATAATTTTTCCCAAAAACCACTTCGGTTAATTTCTATTTAAATTATATTTCTTGCTTGCTGCAACCAAGCAGTTCTAATTTCCCACAAAAATTATTCCGGTTCACTTCCTGCTTAAACAACATTTAGTTTCCCCGAAAATCATTTCGGCTCCCATCCTACCCAATAACAATTCTCCTTACTGGCAAGTCACCAGCACGAGGTGTTGCATTTCCGCGAAACAACCATCGCAACGACCAAGGCCCACAATCCCTTGTCTAACCGACAACTCATGCTCATACTTGGTCGTATTTCCAAACCAATTTCCTCGTATACATAGCGCCAGAGGAATTTAACTCAGCCAGTACGGCAGCGATTCTCCGGAACCCAATCCCATATGCAAGCATAGCAACCTTTTCAAAGTTCCTAGTAAGTGGCACTGAGTTATTTTAGCTATGACTCCACTGCCACGACGCGACGAACTTTTTCTCGCTTGTAATGGGTCAGTCGCTAATCATCCGCCAAACCGTGCACCTCAGCTAACAAGCAGAAATTTAACCCCCACCGGGGCCGGCCAATAGAGTCTAATACCAACCACCGAGGAACCAAGACGAGGTCGAGTGTCGCGATAGCCAGGCGAAGTTCGCACTTGGAAATTCACTCTTGTTCCGAAAGTAGTGTCTCCCATTGATTTATACCGCCGCGTCAATCGCGCTGAATTCTTTTAGTGGGCTAACGCGATCAAAAGCGAATCGGATGCGACAATAAACGTAAACGTGAAAATAAAAAGGTACAATAGACAAAGCCCGTATCCGTTTGATTGAAGAATGCATAAAAATAGAAAGGAACAATAGACAAAGACAGTGTTATGTCGATTCAAAAAGATACCACGACATATAACCCCCCACAAGCTTTTTGGAATTCATTATCAAACAGCAGGGTATGTTCAACTCATTAAATTCCGACCTCAAGATGGGAATGTCTAACAGAATGAAATTCACTTCCTCCAAAACCCAAATCCAGTGCTGCCCCTTGTCGTTAAAACGATATCCCAATACAAACTCGATGCCAATGAAAGGCACTTGAATCATCGAGCTCCAGGCATTTTCAATTTTGATTCGGAACGGCAAGCATTTGAAACCGCGTAAAATGGGGTAAAGTGTTACGATGTTCTTAAGAAATGCAACAAATACTTTACTCCCACTGAGTTTTTTCTAACTTACAAGGTCTCCAAAGCTGATATTCTCTTGGCGTATTTGGTCAGAGGCAAAATTCCAGCTCTGCACACAGCTGAATCGGCGGAAGAAATTCATAGGAGGCCCAAGTGCTACACATTCGATTCCATCGCTAGAAATCGACCTGGTCATTTTGTACTATAAACATTGTTCAAGTGAATTCTGACAGTGCCTTTCCAGTACTTTTGTCTCAAACATTCTTCTGCTAGAGTGCGTGAGTATTTACAACGTTTTGCAATGCTACTGGAGAACGCGATTCGAACCCACGCTATAAAATGGTTAGACCCAAAGCAACGGCACATTATACCATGGCCGTGTGCACGTTAGAACGTCTCAACACAAACCTAAGCTGTGATTGGTACGTTAATGATGTGGTATACGGTGCTGATGATTTTTTTGATTCTCTTTTAGCCCCCTCTTCTTCACTAAGAGTGCGTATATGTTATGTCTGTTGGAATCGCCACATGTTTACAATAAAATTCAACGAGGGGGATCAACTCTGGGGGTCATTCTTCAGTCAAACTACATGATTATGAAACGCTCTACTTTGCACCCTTATTATCATTTTCAAGCATTTTCGAGGAATATGCATAGACAATGTCTCTCTCTATTATGTTGATATTTAAGAGTATGAAAAAATCCCATTTTTGCGCGGATATGGTAAAACGAAGATATGATATGGCAACCTCGTTTGCTCAGAAACGTTTCTTATATGAATTTTTTATAACTGGTTACCATTTTATTATTATTTTAATACAAATATTTTTATACGTTTTTATTACAATTCGTATGCGCAAACATTATTGATTTTGGGAAATGCTGCACTGAGACTGCAGTAAATTTATAACAATCCTTAAAAACCTTTAGCTTTAGATAAATCCAAGATACTCATCATCATCATCATCGGCACTACAACCGGGAACTGGTCTTGGCCTTATTTAGCAAGTCCTATTGTTAAATTTTCCATAATGATTTGTTTTTTCCGGGCAAGGTCATTAGTCTTGCGCCAGAGGCTCCCCGACGGGGAATCGAACCCCGGTCTCCCGCGTGACAGGCGGGTATACTAACCACTATACTATCGAGGAGCTAAATCCAAAATACTAGGGGTGTTTAATTATAAAAATATGGAATTATGGTGGGCGTCATGTTGAAGATAACTAAAATCTGATTAGTGAAGTGTCTCAAAAATACTGTTAAACAAACAAAAATAATTACGTTGTTACATTGGCTAATGAAATTTCCTTCCAGTGTGGTATGTACGAGGGTTGCCTTTTATATTTCGGGATTAGAGAACAAAAACAAATATTGATCATCGAAAATCACTTTATTGTTTTTCAAAATATTCCCCATGAAGATCTATACACTTTTGCATGCGTTTGAACCAATTGTCGAAGCACTTTTGCCACTCTGATTGAGGTATCTCCAACACATGCATTCTGAATGCAGCAACCGCTTCTTCAGGTGTCGAAAAACGTTGACCTCTCAGTTTGTTTTTTACGTACGGGAATAAAAAGAAGTCATTCGGTGCCAAGTCAGGACTATACGGCGGATTACCCATCAAATCGATGTTTTGGGTGCTCAAAAATGCAGTTGTCGCAGCCGATGTGTGAGAGCTCGCATTGTCGTGGTGAAGAGTGATCCGTCTTCGGCGGTTGGTTTTCCTGATTTCTTGGAAGACAACTGGCAAACAAATGGTTGTGTACCACTCAGAATTGACTGTTCTGCGTTGTTCTAGTGGTACGGTTGCGACATGTCCAGTTTTTCCGAAAAAACCGGCGACCATTTGCTTGGAAGTGCTTCGTGCGCGAACAACTTTTGTTGGATTTGGCTCATCTTGAAACACCCAGACAGTCGACTGCTGTTTACTTTCGGGCTCATACGCGTAAATCCACGATTCATCACCTGTCACGATGTCATAGACGTGTTTCAAAGCACCGCGACCGTATTTTTTGAGCATTTCTTTCGACCAATTGACACGAGCCTTTTTTTGGGCGATGGACAAATTGTGTGGGATCCAACGCGAACAAATTTTTTTGACAGTCAAATGTTTATGCAATATTGAAAGTATGCTGGTCCCACTAACGCCTAAGGTTGTCTCAATCTCATGATAGGTCACATGACGATCTTCCAATATCAGTTCGCGCACAGCATCAATGGTTTTCGGAACAACAACTGATTTTGGACGACCTTCACGAAATTCATCTTGGAGTGAACTACGACCACGATTGAATTCACCATACCATCGATAAACACTGGTCCTTGATGGAGTTTCATCGCCAAAAATTGAATTAAGTTCATCCATGCACTGTTGCTGAGTTAATCCACGCCGAAAGTTGTAAAAAATAATCGCACGAAAATGTTGACGATTTAATTCCATTTTTGGGCCGAGATGAATCTTTTAAGTTACTGTAAACAACACAAATAGTGCTCGTATGTCAAAACATTCTGAGTGCGTATAACCTCAAAAATGTCCAACTTTACGACAGAGCTGTCAATTGCCGGAGTGCAACACTAGGGTTGCCAAATCCCGAAACATAAGAGGCAACCCTCGTACAAGGTGGCGCAAAATTAATCATTCAATTTTGTTTTTGAATTACTTTTTTGCTAAATAAAAAAAATAGTTTTGAGTGATGGAGATCTTTATTTGGACCTTTACAATTTTTTCTGTTAAGTGGAAAAGATGATATGGTCAAGTGGCTGCCGCCAGTGTTGATACACATTTGTACCCGTTTCATCGCATTTTCCATGACTTTCCACAAGATTGCCGGTGATAACTGTTCGCATTCCTATTGAATATTCTCCTTAAGGGCTGCGATTGTCTAAGGCTTGCTGGCATAAACCCGCGACTTCAAGTAGCCTCAAAGAAAGAAGTCTGGGGTGGTTAAATCGGACGATCTTGCTGGCCATGCCAAATCGCCAAAACGGAAGATTATGCGACCAGGAAACTCTTCCTTGACAATATCCACTGTGGCTCGAGCTGTATGTGCGGTTGCACCGTCTTGTTGAAAACACATGTTCACCAAGCCCCGCTTATCCAATTCCGGCAGTAAGAAGTCGATTATCATGGCCCTGTAGCGTTCGCCAGTAACAGTGACCCTATTGCCGATGGCGTGAACGCCGCCCCATACATTGGCTTTGAGTGGATGTAATGGCTCTTCGTGCATCACACGCGGATTTTCAGTGCCCCAGAAATGAAAATTTTGTTTATTGACGTAACCGCTTAAGTGGAAATGCACTTCACCGCTCGTGATGATTTTCGACACAAAATCGCCCTCTTCATTGTTGAGATTATGGATGGCTTGACAGTAATTCACACGCGACTGACGGTTAGCAGGCATTAACTGATGCACTGTTTGCACTTTGTACGGGAACATGTGTAAGTCTTTCAATAAAATTCGCTGTAGCGTTCGTCTGATGATGCCCAATTACGTGGAGCGTCGTCTGGTTGATGTTTCTTCGTTCTCAGCGACATGGGCAGCCACAACCGCGATATTCTCGGCCGAGCGACCAGTCCGGTGGCGCCCACGCCCTGCATGGTCTCCTGTGGTTTCAGTCTGTTCGAGTCGAGTAGCTAAGTGGCAGAATGTTTGCTCAGTTGGGACGACACGATTAGGAAATTCACGCTGCGGTAACACCACCGACCGATTATTGGTAAAAAAAAATCGACACAATTATTCCACGCTCTTGCAGAGTACAGCGCTCCATTGCTTGTCTGTTTGTATACTGCAGCTGTCTAGTTCACAAATGTCAAATATGATTGACGTACGACGCCATTTGCAAAAATTATAACATCTTCCGATAGGGTTATTAATTTTGCGCCATCTTGTATAATTATAATATAACTTTATTTAGACTTAAATTTAGTATCTATTATCTTACAATACACTTAAGCCAACGACAAAATGATTGTATTTTGTGGGATATGATTTGAAAACTTGAACATATTTTTAGTTCGGATAAAATATAAAGGGTATTTATAGATTGACAGATCACAAGTGACAGTAGTCCACGCACAAGTTTGCTTACACAACTTTCTGTAATTATTTGGTTTGTAACTTGATGTTTATTTGTACGATCACCATTATCATTGCTGTAGTATTATCTATAATTAAAATGAAATCAATTCAAATTCACCACTTTGCTTCAAAATTTTACTAGATTTAGATACAAAAATTATATAACACAGTCGAAGTGGATTGGTTTAAGCTAATTATTGATCGCATCTCATTCATCAACAAAGCCACCGAGGGAAATGATGATCTAAACTCTACGCTAGCGAATTAAACACATTAAAGTCAAGGTTGTAAGTTTAGAGCATCAATTCGGTTCGGAGTCATGTACATTCCATTTTACCACCTCATAAGAAGCTACTGTTCTTTCGACATAGATTAATCAAGTTTTTGACCTCCTTATAGGCCAGTCATACGCATACGACATAACTCATCCAAAGAGCAAGGTTTATGCTACTACTCAAAGCGGCGCTAGTAACGATGATTCATATTTGGGATACTCAACAATCACAGGAGATTTTGACGGTGATGGAGAGGAAGACGTGGCCTTGGGCATGCCTCGAGGCTCTGATCTTCTGGGAAAGGTCACACTTTATAAATGGAATATGGTCAACATTCTGAACATAACCGGCTGGCAGATCGGTGCATATTTTGGTTACTCGTTATGCACTAGTGACGTAGATGGCGATGGTTATGATGATCTCATTATTGGAGCACCAATGTATAGTGAACTGAACAATGAGGGAAAGTATGATGTTGGAAGAGTATACATAATGATTCAAGGCAAAAATCCCAAAGAGAAATTCGTAAGGGAAACATATCGAGATGGCATCAACTCAAAGGGTCGTTTTGGTCTTGCATTGACCACTTTAGGGGATATTAATCAAGATGGTTATGGAGACTTTGCAGTTGGTGCACCGTATGATGGACCAAAAGAAAACGGTGCTGTTTATGTGTTTCATGGATCACCAGAAGGCCCACTGGCAAAACACTCACAAGTTATTTATGCAGAAGATATTATAGGTGCGAGACCACCAAGGACATTTGGTTTCTCCTTAGCTGGAGGAATCGATTTAGATGGAAATTTATACCCCGATTTGGCTGTGGGAGCTTATGCAGCGGATCAGGTTATTGTATTTAAATCACGCCCGGTGGCTGTAGTTGATGCAAGTACGATGTTTTTAAATCCAACCAAGCTGATCAATTTGGATGATAGATCATGTAGAACTCGGAGAGATGGAAAAGAGGTTCCATGCACTAATGTCCGATCGTGTTGGAGATATACTGGAATTAATCTTCCGGCCATTTTGGGTAAGTTATATTCTTTTGGTTGTGATCTATTTTTATATTTAATGACTACTATACGAAAAGATACTTCTTCTTTTGAAAATGAACAGTCTTTAGAAAAGTCAGTAGGTCGGACCGTTTTATAACAATATATTTATTAAACATGCAGTTACAATTTGTTTACACAGATTCAGTCGAATTTCAATCACAGTGGAGTCATGGGTAATCTAAAAAACATTTATTCAGTGATATTTTGCATTTTTAAGATATTCGGAATGTTTTTTTTTTATGTACATTTATTGGCCGGCTGCATTGGATGCACCTTAATTTCGAGGCATTGAAGAAAGATACAGCTTCTTGCTTATTAAAAGGGTATCCACATTCTTTTCAATAAATCCGTGACGGATAATAAAAGGGCTCCTTTTCCAAAATGAGGATAGGTATGTCTAGGGTTAATCAGTGGTACCACGCTCACACTATTTTAATCTGATCAATGAGTTCTGAAAATGTATAAGTTCAAAGTTCTGTACAGCTGAACTGCAAGCAATAGCGAACGATATGGTTACAAACATGAAGTTTGAACAAGAAAACTTTAATATCGTGTAACAACAAAATTCACCCTATAACAAAAACTTATACTTAAAGGAATATCACTTTGTGTGAAAACGGTTTCCCAATAAGGGCGATATATTTGTACAATTAAAAAAAAACGAACATTTGAAAAAGAGCGAATCTTTTTTTTAATTTTAAAGTACAACTTCTGACAAATTTATTTTCAGTACTATATGATTCAACTGTTCACAAAAGCGTAGTTTACACAATTAAATCCAATGAACTCACTTTTCGCTGACTTTTTGTAATAAATCAAATATAATTAATGAATGTGGCATTTGGTGTTCAATTTCATAGCGTCTCTAGTTCGAGGTTTGTTGGCAACGACTTCCAACCTCCCCACCAAAAAAAAGAAAAAAAAAAATCAAAACAAAAATGCAAATCTCTCAAATTACAGCTTCTCGGAGGCCAATTAACAGATCCGTTTCTAGAGATTATGGACTCACCAAACTTTTTTCGTTGGAGAAAGCAATCCGCGACTCTGGCGTCACAACTAGAGGAACTATTGTCACCAAGTCCAGCCAGATATTTGCCTACGCAGATGACATCGACATCATCAGTAGAACCGAATCGGCTGTACAGGACTCCTTCACCCAGATCAAGCATGCGGCACAAAAACTGGGACTGCACATTAATGAGGGGAAAACTAAGTACATGGTGGCAAGTTCTGCGAAGGAAGACCTAACGTTGGTCAAACTATCAAGGTAGTGGGGCACGAATTTGAAGTAGTGCAATCCTTTAACTACCTTGGGTCAATAATATCAGCCGATAATAATATAGAAGAAGAAATACGCGAACGGCTGATCAAATCCAACAAAGCCTATTATGGTCTATCAAGGCTCTTTAAATCCTGAGATTTATCCAGAACATCCAAGCTACTACTGTACAAGATCATGGTCTTACCAGTACTCATGTACGGATCCGAGACCTGGGTGCTCAACAAATGCACTCTGAACTCTTAGCCGCGTTCGAGAGGCAGGTCTTAAGGAGAATTATGGCCCCGTATGTGAAGGAGGACGATTCCGGAGACGCTACAACCATGAGTTGTACGCGATCTACCTTGAAGCTAATATTGTAAGAAAAATCAAGCTCGATAGACTCCGGTGGGTGGGACACCTAGCTTGAATGAGCGAAGAGGAGCCTGCCAGGAAAGTCCTTTATGGAAGGAGACGGCGCGGCAGACCTTGTCTGCGATGGAGGGATGACGTAGACTAGGACGTCCAGAGCTTGGGAGTGCCAAACTGGATGACATCGGCTCGAAATCGGGACCGGTGGAGAGATTTGTTAAATAAGGCCAAGACTGGATCTCGGTTGTAGTGCCGATGATGATGATAAATTTTTTCCTTCAAAAGCCCATTGTGGCATTGAGAAAATGTGGTATTGCACCATGTTATTTGAGAAAATATGTCTTGTAAGTCGGTTTCATCCAATTTTGGTTACAAGAAAACCGTTAATACACTATTGGCGGGAAGGGTATTCATACCCTTGATGTAGGAACCCCGCTAAGCGCTAGAAAAGGCCTTACCAATGTTTTTTTTTCATTTAATGAATATTTTGTTTTGCACAACTCTTGGTAACAAACCTTCGGGCTGTTTTTGCATAGCGAGGATGATCTGATTCAATACGTGGTCGAATAAACGAATCGTCATCATGTGCAAAATGAATCACGTGGTGATTCTCTATACAGGCTGCAATATGTGACAAGAATCTCCAACGGAAGAAGACGAGAACTCTATGCAATCTCTCGCCTTGTGGAACTAACGCCATATGTCGTGATAAAACGGATCTAGTTGATATGCTTATCTTCCTGAGAATTTGGGTGATCCCTATAGCGGCTGTCGAATGTGTTCAAAATGTGGACTGCGGCCGATGGAAAGCTTATGTGAATAACCGCTGTCAAGAGCCCTATCCCGGCGCATACGGATTAATAGCGGAATGTAAACCTTCAACCATGCTCGACATTGCAAATATACGAGGGCGGGTCAATAAGTCCCTAGAAAATCTAAGATGTGGTGCTCGTAGCATCGCTAATGGTCTGTTAGCATCAGTCCGCACTAGGTTTCTGTCAAATACAATATATAAATACCTTGTAGGTATCTGATAAATTGGGTGTGGAAAAAAACATTCGCGAGATGGGTGCCGCATTTGCTCTCAGCTGGAAACTAACGCAATCGCTGGTCTCTTGTAAGGCTTGGAGTGCATGCGTCGCAACCCATATGACTTTCTGCGCAAATTAGTTACTGTAGATAAAACATGGATACACCAGTTTACTCCCGAGACGAAAGAACAGTCAAAACAGTGGATTTTTAAAGGCGAACGGGCTCCAAAGAAGGCAAAGACGGTAAAATCAGCTCGAAAGGTTATGGCTACTGTATTTTGGGATACACGTGGCATTATCCTTATTGACTATTTGGAAAAGGGACAGACGATAACCGGACAGTATTATGTGTCATTATTAGGTAAGCTAAATGAGAAAATAAAAGAAAATCGTCCTCATTTTCTAAAGACTTATTGACCTGCCCTCGTATATATGTATTTCTTACCCGATATGATGAACTACTAATTGGAATGTATGAATTATTGCATAAAATAATTATTATAATAAAACAGAAAATCGTCTTCATTTGAAGGGAACAAAAAGTCCTCTTTCTCCAGGATAATGCAAGAGTGCATATGTGCGCAGTTTCAATGGCTAAAATTGAGGAATTAAAGTTTGAATTGATAGATCATCCACCGTATTCACCAAATCTGGCTCCGAGTGAACTCTTTTTATTTTCAAATTAAAAAAAAAAATGGCTCAGCGGAGATGAGGAGCTCATCGCACACACAAGTGCTTATTCTGAGTAACTACCACAATTATACTTTTCTGGAGGGGCGTCTGTCAAAGTGTATTGAACTAGAAAGAGATTATGTTGAAAATTAAAAAAAAGTTTTCCAAAAAAAATTTGTTTCCACCTTTTTCTAAAGACTAATTGGTCTGCCTTCGTATATATTGTTTTACAAATGACGCCCAAAGAGGTTGCAACTTGATAGAAACAGTGACAGAAAGTCCAATAATTCTATGCCACGCATCACCCTGTGGACCGTACAGTCAATGCCATAAGATCAATGGTATGTGCATTCATGCTAACATGGCCATGTTGGCGCACCACCATCCACCAAATTAGAATGTGTCGCCAGTTCCGAATGTCTACAAAACAGTGTATCAACACTAATGACATTGATAAGGTCATTAAGAAATTCTGCTTGTTCCTATACGCTAATGCCACCAAAATATACAAGATCATCGAGTCACCACTTGATTCTGCCCTGCTGCAAACAGACCTTGACAACTTCTCGACTTGGTGTGACAAAAATTGGTTTGTACTTAACACCCCTAAATACCAATCTATATCTATAACCTTTTCCCGTAAGCGGATTCACTGATCCTCACGTCCCTATTCCCTTCACAACAAACCCCTGACATTGTCCAATCTATTCGAGATCTTGTGATCCTTTGCGACAGGGGCCTTAACTGTATCTCTCACATTGGTGAGACGACCCGCAAAGCCAACTCTGCCCTCGGATTCGTGAAACGATAGCCTAAGGATTTCTCCGACCCCTACGTAACTCGATCGCTTTACCTTGCCTTCGATGTGAGAAAAATCACTCTTAACATGATTCTCTTCTTCGAGCCCGCTGATCTACAAAGCCTCCGGTAATTCCTGAGCATCGTCATCAGGATTAGTGTAAATTGTACCGTTCTTTGCGCGGAAGTTTCTTGGTCCCAAGAAGTCAGTTCGGATCAATATTTTTTGCTGAGAAATAGTATCTGAAACAAAACGTATCAGAGTCGGAAAACAGTGGCCATCTATCGTGGCTTCCGTTTGGAATTCTCCTAGCGCCTTATCAGCAGGTGATCCTATTCCTGGGAACTGTACTTCGGTCAGCTGAAGCGGTGGGATCCAGTTCTGTCGTACTCGTCTCTGCGCATGAGAGTCAGATCGCTCCCGCTGCCGATGAGTGTGTCGATATTGTTGCCATGAATTGTTACCATCGACATACACTTCTTCCATGGACCGCATGTTACAATGCAAGCCTCTTTCTTCTGTCGACATTTTGTTGCGATGTGACCGTGTTCGTTGCAATGGAAACATTTTGCGCCTAGCTATTTCAAGGGGCATGTTGCGCGTACATGACCTGTTACCTCGCAATTGAAGCAGCTTTTAGGATATGTCCTTTCTTCGTTGCCAGTTGCTTTGTTCTTCTCGGCTTTTGCATTGGGGTTCTTAAGTGACGTTTCAACCTTTTTATTAATCGCGTTTACTGACGATTATTCCCTCAAGGTTATCTTACCGAATGCGTAGAGTAAGCATTTCTTCGTAGGAAAGTACTCCATGCGAGCTTGATTGCATAACAATTTTTCAGGGATACCCCTGATAAGATAATGGATCATATCTTCATTATTGATCGGCACACGGTTACCCATCACAATCTTATCGTGTGCGTATTCTCGTAAGGTCTCGTCTTTCTTCCATATTCGTGCTTCAAATTTTTTGCATAAGCCAATCTTGGTTTGCTTCGTTCGAACATCTGATCTAACTCGTTCATGAGCTCGCAAAGGGTCATTTCCAGATGTTAGGCTTTTGAGGGCAACCACTCGAATGCTTTCTTCCTGTGTTTCATTCCGACCAACGTTTTTGTCATGGCATCCACTAGTTCATACATCTCCTTCCTGAACTTGATCTGCCTTTCCCGCACATGAAAATTATCAGGCGTATCATCGAACTCAACTTGCCAACATTGTGTTGAAAAAGTTTATGTCTATGATACATCGGCCTCCTTCGATTAAAAACCTATCCTCTATTCTGTCGTTTAAGTCGACTACATCTAGGACTGTGTGAAGGCTTCAAGTAGTGCCAGGCCCCGTACACATGTTCTAAAGCTTCCCCTTACATTCGAATTCCCCTGTTTACATTTTATTGCTTGCCTTGGTTGAGTTTCATTCAACTTTTTGTGGAAAATCTTGTCTACCAATCTTATGAGCGACTGTGTCATTCTAAAAGGACCCACAACATGTTTAACTAAGTCCTTAAGATACAATCCTAAAGCTATTGGATCACATTAATTAAGCATAGTGTCCACAAAGAAATCATTAAACGCACAAACAGTCAACTCTCTTTTCTATTGTCCTTTTCTTTCAACCTCTTCTACCTGCACTATGTCTTGCCATTTCTGATTTTCAGAAAACCTCTTTAATACGCGGATATTAAAAAACACATTCATTTTAATCACTCAACTTCAGCCTTCGATTTGTTTAATATCGTTGCCAATCGAAACGCCATTACATTTATCTAAACTACCCATCCCATCAAATGATCACCCATCTCAGACGAACCTATAGCGGTTTGAGGAGTCGTAACACATGATTCAAAAAAGTTAAAACGAAAACATGCCTCAGACCACGGCCGCATGTACACAACGATGTCTTAATTTGCTACTTAAGCTGTATAACTGCTACATGAATGCTCCGGTATACGGTACTGATAATTTTTTTTCGATTCACTTGTGTGCTGTGTTTTTCACTGCCATTGTGTGATCGTAATCGGTTGAACTCGCCACAAACTCGTGTTCTACTCTCTTGGTTTTATAAATAAAACATGTTATGTTGGAAAAGAAAAAAATATGAAGCGTAGTTTTATAATTAAAGAAATTATAAATATGCTAACGCCCTCTTAATTGCTTCTTCACTTCTACACAGACTTCCAAGTATCATGGGTTCTCGATGCAAGAAAACTAAGGAATCCCCGAATGTTTTTCCTGTCCGATGAGGGTAGAAACATTCGAAATTCAACAATTCGTCTAGAACGAGGCAGAACTCTCTGTCAAAACGAAACTGTCTATTTAGTTGACAATGTACGTGATAAGTTAACGCCATTAGAAGTGGAACTTCGTTACCAATTGAGGAGCATCCGAGCAGGATTGCCAGTAATTAGGAGAAAACGTGACCTTCTAGAGCCTGTGATAGACCAGAATCGAGAGATTGTTCAAAGAGACTCCTTAAATATCCAGAAGAATTGTGGAATGGACAACATCTGTGTTCCTGATCTACGATTGGAGATCAAGTAAGTTATGTTTCCTTTAATACTAGACTATTACTTATCCTCATTTAAATTAGGACCGTTAATAAGTACCTCCTTGGCTCACGGGAACCTTTGAATATTGAAGTTCTAATCTCTAACTTTGGGGAAGATGCTTTTGAGGCAGGTTTCTACATGACGATGCCAGAGGACTTAGATTTTAAGAAGATCCAACAAATTGGCGATGGACGTGATACACCTATCACATGTGCAGCTCCAACAGCCACTACGAACTATACATTGAAATGCGATATTGGAAATCCCTTACCCTCTGGTAAGGTGGTAAGTACTGTAAAGCCTTTGCATTGGACTTAAGTCATTTACTTGCGTTGTATTTCTTGTTTTCGTAGGCAAACTTTAGAGTGGTCATGATCCCTTCGGCTAAAGTTGGCATGGCTTCAAGTTATGACTTCTTTATGGAAGCAAACTCGACAAACGCGGAAAAGGAAGGATCTGGATTTGACAACATCATTCGTAAGAGCATCGGTATATGGGTGGAAACCGAATTGGCAATTGAAGGGTTAGTCGATTTACCTATAAACTTATTACACTTTTGCTGACTTCGTCCATTCACCTTTTTAGGACATCGTTACCAGAATTTTCACATTACAAAGCTTCCGACTTTAAAGCCTTCGAAAATGCAACTAAAGAAAGTGATTTGGGTCCACATGTTGTCCACATTTACAACGTCCGTAATAATGGTCCATCGACTATTGAGGAGGCTGTTATATTTATACATTATCCTTATCAAACACTTGGTGACGATGTGCTTATGTATCTCCTCAATCAACCAGAGACAGATGGCGCTGTTGTTTGCGATCCGCACATAAATGTGAATCCATTAAATCTTCAGTTGGAACAAAATCTAGCCAGAAGAAGTTATTTGGAGTCAATCGGCGCAGTGATAAAGGGATCGGTTGCTGGTTCAAGTGCTCATCAGGTCGGTATACATGTAGAACAGTCGTCAGGAGGAAGTTACAGCATTACTGATCAGCGAACAAAAGTTCTTACCGACGAAGAAAAGCGACGTTTCAAGGAAGAGGAACGCCAAGAATCGACTGGGGATGCTTCATTTGTTCATTCTCAACGAGCAAATGAGGCTGCTGCCGCAGCTGCTGCTGTTGCATCAGCTGCCACCTTTGGTGTTGGTGCCACTCATAGAACTCCCAGTGCGGGTAGCTCTCGTCAAAATTATGCAACTTCTTCTCATAACAGTAGCACATCATTTACCGGCAGTGGAATACGCCGACCGTCGGTTCTAGTTACAGCAAGAAATCGTAGTATCACTTATGATGCCGATGGAAAACCGCATGTCGTTGAAACTAGCACAGAATATGTTCACAATCTAGATCGTCAGCCTGTTCATACCGCCTCAAGTCAATCGACTTATAGGCAACACAATACCGGGGGTGCTGGAAATGTGGCTGGCAATCGCTACCGGAATCAAAAGTACGGAGATAATAGGCCGCACATAGAAGTTAACCAACCTGCTCTTGGAACAGGAAATCAACAACATGGGTCACAACAAGCAGTATTCCAGCAAATATATCAACAGCAAGGAGGACAGCATGGAGGTTATCATGGTGGCCCGCAGGGACCCAATCCAGGCTCTCAAAATTACCCAACACCATCGCATTACTCCTCAACTTATACTCCAATTCAGTCAACATACAATCGTCAAGTGAATACTGGAGACGATTACGGAATAACATCCGATAAAATTGGAACTGGACAAGGCTTTCGAACGGGTACAGTAGATCTAGGAACGCTCAACAGGGGCTATGTAGATGACCAATTGCGGGAATCTGCAAACGCTGCCTCTGGAGGCCGCACTGGAGGGTCTCACGCTAGTAGGACCTACTCACAACCGAATAACTTTGAGTCTGCTTATAATTCGCGTTACTCAACGCAACGGGAGAAGCCATACTATGGAACAGCCGATTTCAATGAATATTATTATGACCAAGATGACAATGCGGGTCACAGTGAATACTCATCATCATCATCATCTTCGTCCAATGCTTATAATAATCGTAGAACGAAAAGAGATGTCGACGACGGCACGATTACTTTAGATAGTATAGCTCCTTGCAAATCGACTAAATGTGCTACATTGCGTTGTGTAGCTAAAAACTTAGGAAACAATGAGGGCGTGTGGATCGCCTTAAGGACGCGACTTGTTGCGAAGACCATGGAACGATTGGCGTCTGATGTTCCGTTGAATATCTCAACGATGGCTGTGTCGCATGTAACACGACTGCCATACATCGGTGAGCCTAAAGAAGAGATCATCCGGTCTCGTGAAGTATACTACAAGGCTATACCAGAGCCTATACCCGCACCTGATATAATTCCACTATGGATTGTCATTTTATCGGCTTGTGCAGGAGCTCTAATACTTTTGCTATTGGTCTACTTGCTACACAAGGTGAGTAACACGTATTTCTGTTTATTTTATGATATCTTCTATTTGTCGAGCTATAGATTCCATATGGTGTCTGTGGAGGTTTTGGTTTTTACTACGATTCCCTTTGGTGCATTTCTCTTTAGATTTATTCTACTATTGATCTTGAATAAATGTCATAATTTTACTATTTTTTTTTTTCTACTATTTATTGGCCTGTAGGAACGCGAAAGTTCATGACCTCACCGACTCGACTCCGCCATTGTTCCTTGTCCCGTGCGCTCTCCTTCCACGTTCGACAATCCGATCCGATCACGTCGAGGTCCAACCTAACATTGTCCTCCCATCTCTCGTCGCGGCCGCCCTGTCGCTCTCTTTCCTGTTGGCTTACCGTCAAGAATTCCATGCACGGTTCTATTGTTCCCCATTCGCGCCACGTGTCCGGCCCATCTTAATCTTCGCGACTTGATTACTCTCACTATTGTAGGTTTGCGGTATAGCTCTTACAATTCGTGGTTGTGGAGTTTCCTCCATTGTCCTGCCTCCCCGTCATATTTACCGCCAAGGATACCCCTTAGAACTTTTATAGCGTTTGGTATGATAGTGATGAACGTGTAATTCGAACTGACGCTATGACAGTTAGAATCACCAAAAATTGAACCAAAACGTAACACATCAGGCTACTTGCCGTGCTTACAATTCGATTTTTAAACTCAAGTATATTCCACTGATGTGAATTGTTATGTTATCGCTATGGTATACGGCTCTGATGCATTTTCTTATTCGATTTTCGTTCGGTGTTCTTCACTATTTGCTTGTGTATTGTATGCGTATCTGTTAGAGACGCCATACTCTATTCTCGAATACCCGGAATTTGTTTTCTTCCCGCTTTGTGAGCGCCCATTTTTCGCATCCATATAGAACAAACGGCATGATTATGGTTCTATAGACACGGCGCTTTATATTACCTGATAGCAGTTTGGATTTCAGCAGTTTACTGACTGCATGCCAACTAGCGTTGCCGGAGTAGAGTCTTTTGTTAATTTCCTTCGACAATTCGTTACTGGCCGTCAGTATTGCTCCCGGATATTTAAATTCTTTGACATTTTCAAATATCTTGCCCCTGATCTTTATGTGTCTCTGAGGTCCACCTCCTCTCACCGTAATCATGTATCTTGTTTTGTCTTCATTTATTTCTAGGCCCACCTCTTCTGCCGCTTGCATGATGACTTCACTGTTTTTACCTACAGTTTCTAGATTATCGCCCAAAACGGCGATGTCATCCGCATATGCGAGCAGTTGTGTGACTCCGTTCAGGGATGTTCCGGTCATGTTGTCGTCTTATACCTTTCTGATGACATACTCGAGAAGACATGGTGAGAGGCCATCGCTCCATTTTAGTCCGTCGCGGATTTCAAATGGTTTTGAGAGGTGGTTTTCTATTCTAACTCGCCCTTTGTTTTCGTTCATGCAGATTTGAATGAGGGCGGCATATTTTTTTCGGGATTCCCAGCTCAACTACAACATGGTGGAGTCTTTGCCTTGCGACTGAGTTGTTTGCTTTTTTGAAGTCAACGAACAGTTGGTGAGCCGTCTCTGCGTATTCCCACTTCTTTTCCAGTAGTTGCCTTATTGTGAACATTTGGTCGCTTGTTGTACGGTTCCTACGGAATCTGCATTGGTAGTCTCCCAATATTTCTTCTGCGTACGGTGTGATTCTCGCCAGTATGACATTTGTTAGTATTTGTATGTGGTTGGGAGGAATGGTATTCCTCTGTAGTTTTCGCAGTCAGATCTGTCACCTTTTTTGCAAATGGGGTCGACTATTGAGGTTTTCTAATCTTCCGGAGAGACTTGCTTATCCCATATTGTTTTAATCAGTTGGGGGATCTTTCGAGCGGTTGCCTCTCCTCCATGCTTCACAAGCTCTGTCGGTATGCAGTCGACTCCGGGAGCCTTGTTGTTTTTCAATCGGTTTATTACGTCTACAACTTCGTCGAAAGAGGGTTCTGGGATCTGAGGCTCGGCTGCATACGTCTGGTGCGTTTATTTGTGGTTGATGGGTGCGCACATTGAGCAGGTTTTCAAAGTACTGCTTCCATCTTGTCACGATATTGTTTGTTTCTGTCACCAGACAGTCGTTTGTATCTCAGATTACTTTGGCTCTCCCTCGGTAGCCATTTCTAATTGGATTTATGCCGGCATACATACCTCTGATATTCTTTGCTCTGGCATTTTCTAGGATTTTTTCGAACCTAATCTTCTCCCATTCGCGTTTTTTTGCGTTTGGAGAGTCTCGTTGTCTCTTTCCGAATTGTCGCGTATCTTTCTGCGTTGACTTCATCACATCTTTCTAAGTGGATCACTCTGAGGCGTTTACGTTCTTCGATCCTCGCCCTGCACTCATCGTCAAACGAAGGTTTGGACTTAATTGTTTTTTTAAATCCTAATGCCTATTGGGCTGTTTGTTTGATTGTGTCTCTGATCGATGTCCACTTAGTATCCACAGTATTGGTTTTCTCTTCCTCACTACTCCCATTCTCTAGGATGCTAAATCTATTCGTTAGTTCCTCTTCATATTCAGCCCTTTTACGTAGGTCTTTTAGTTTATCAATGTCGAACTTTTTGCTCGTCTCCCGTGATTGCCCATGTGGGTTTGTTAATTTTGCCCATGACTAGAAGGTGATCGGAGTCGCAATCTGTTCCTCTATATGATCTTACGATAAAGATGGTGTCTTTTGTCTATGAGGAAGTGGTCTATTTGGTTACGCCGTCGGGTGATATCTATGTGGCTTTATGAATTTGTTTGTGCTTGAACAACGTGCTTTTCACTACCAGACCTTTTGACGCTGCGAACGTGATAATTCCAACTCCATTATAATTTAAAACGTCGTGTAGGCTCTCTTTACCTATAATTGGTTGGAAAATGTCTTCCTTTCCAATTTTCGCATTGAGGCCCCCGAGGAGGATTTTAACATCGAATGATGAGATCCCATCGAATACTTCCTCTAGGGTCTCGTAGAATGTGTCCTTCGTTTCTTCGTCCGTAGATTCTGTTGGGGCGTGTACGTTTATAAATACATAATTGTACCTTGGTCCCTGTATTTTTATTTTTAGCACCAACATTCGGTCATTAATAAATTGCACATCTTTTACATGGGGCGTAATCTTATTGCTTATGATGAAGCCGGTTCCGAGGTTATGTGTATCGGTACCTCCACACGCCAATGTAAACCCGTTGGTTTCGATTACTTGATGTGGGAGTCGGACTTCCCGAGGCGCGACGATGTCCATTTTATATTGTTTCGCGTTTTCTACTACTGTCTGTATCGCGCCTAGTTTATATAACGTTCGAACATTCCACGTCCCGGCGCGTATATTCCGCTTTTTCCATTTTTCCCTACGTCTACGTTTTTGCCTAGTCGGTGTTTTCTTGATGATCTGTTTCCTTCTGGTAGTGCCGGCTCATCACACCTACACCTGCCGGGTTTTTCGTGAGATTGTTTTTTGTATACTGATTAGTCATTTTTGTTCCCACGAGTCTTGGGGTTTCAAATAGTCCGCCACATCAGAGCTCCTCTTTGATATGGTAATGTCTGCTTACTGCTCTGATTCGACCCGGTGTCAGAGAGGCGCCGTTATAATACAGCTGGTATACCCCTGGCTGCAAACCATTCAATGGGCACGGTGACGCGTAACACCCTGTATTAGGGGTGGTAGATCTTTGTGTGTTACTGCTCGCTAGCCTGTCTGACATGGGTGGCCCTACTGGAAGCGTATGCTTCCGTCAGCATAGCCTGAGTGATTCATTGTAGTTTAAGCCCCCGAATATATATTATAATATGGAGATAAAACTATCGCAACTCATTCTTGTGCATAGTATTGGTTAGACTTATTTTCGCCTAATTTAGATCGTAATTCTGATATCTATGCTTTCAAAAGCAATGTACATTGCTTCCTCTTTATCTTACCCTTGTCCTCCCATAATGTATATCGATCCCTCCTTACCTATCCCCTTTCTCTTCTGTCCCTTTACATTTAAGGGTACCATGAAAACCCCTTTCGTCTGCTAGTTGTGTAAAAAAAAGGGGACCTTCCACTGAAGTGTAGTGCATCGTCGGTAAATCTGCCTCAAGCAAGGTTTTTTATTGCGCCCCTGTCGCATCTTTCAAACATCAATACTCTCTAATGATTTATTGTCATCAGTAGGCTTACGAAGAGCCTGTGAACTGAATTTGTGCAGTCCAGTAAGGCATATTAGGGCTCCTCGATAGTATAGTGCTTAGTATACCCGCTTGTCACGCGGGAGACCGGGGTTCGTTTCCCCATCGGCGAGCCTCTGGCGTGAGACTAATGCCCTTGGCCGGGAAAAAATAAATCATTATGGAAAATTTAACAAGCCTCAGGACTTGCTAAATAAGGCCAAGACCGGTTCCCGGTACCGATGATGATGATGATGACGAGTAAGGCATATTAACAATGCTCGCTTTCGCTCATTCATTCCGGATCCCAGTTCAAATCCCATTCCAAGACGGTATTGGTCTTTTGCGTTGAGTGTTGCCGTTGAATGACCCAAGAGTTTCGCGTTGAGCAATACATACAGTGACTGTTGCTTAAGGTGCAACTGATGTACTGTATCGACCCATATTCTCGTATATAACCACTGTTTGCGAACAACATGCGTTGAACGCAACTTCCACGAACAATAGAGATTGTTGTGGGCAAGGGTGATGACTTCTGACGTCGAGAACCAGGTGGTGTCTCCGCTTAACTGTTATGTAATAATACGGAAATATCCAATAACACGAGAGAAATGGTGGACCAAAGCAATGGTGTCAGCAACTCTGCTGTCTGAAAACAATTGCTAATTAAAGTGGCAAATGGAACCGAATACCTTCCGTTGACACAAAATGAACATCCAGAACGATTCCTCAGGAAAACTCATGTGATTTAGTTTTACTAACTGTTAACTTTATTTGATGATTATGTAGATTGTAATCAGATTAATTTTCTCCAACTTGGTCGCTTGAATGGTTAACGCAGAAGTGATATTGTCATTCATTCGATGACAGTTTGTTTGTTTTTCTCCCTTGGCAACCAACATAATTGATTATGTCAGCTAGTTGCTGACATTTGTTAGTCTGTTGCCACGGGTATCATTCAGTTGCGAATTCGTTGGTTGTGTCCAGTGCGAATCCGCAACAACCACACAACATAAAACCGTCCTATTTTGCGAAATGCAAGATCGCATTCACTGGGTTTTATCCTGGAAACATTGTCATGATAGATATTTGAATAACGTTTTATTCTATAACTGGTAGACCGATTCAATATAAAAACATCATGACTTTCCTAGATCCCTGTGTATTTTATTTATTATTTATTGGCCTGTAGGGACCCGGAAGTTCATGACCTCACCGACTCGACTCCGCCATCGTTCCCTGTCCTGTGCACTCTCCTTCCACGCTTGACCACCCGATCCGATCTCCTCAAAGTCAAACCCAACCTTGTCCTCCCATCTCCGTCGCGAACGTCCTGCCGGTCTCTTTCCCGTTGGTCTACCGTCAAGAATTCTACACACTGTCCTATCCTGTACATTTTATTGGGATGGTAATTTGTATTGCTCTTAATGAAACGCGATATATCATATATGGCAGCCTGTGGACTTCTCAAACAACCTGTTATATATCATGTTCCTCCCTCTGTTCTTCTCAATTATATTACTGTTTATGTAAGAATACTTTATTAAATTTCGAATTTGGTTTGCAGTGCGGCTTCTTCCATCGGAATCGTCCCTCAGATAGCTCACAGGAACGTCAGCCGCTACGAAATGGATATCATGGCGACGAACATCTGTAATCTACTAATAAATAAATCGTTCATGATGACAGACATCTAATAGAAACGACCGAGAACAATGTCCATTAGTCGAGTCTAACGCTGTTGTTAAAATGCAATTTAATTTTTATTAATCTAATTTACCAAAATTAAAAAAAGCTTACATGAACACGACTCACATGAACATCGATGTCATACCTAAAAAAGAAAACAAAAAAAAACAACACAAAGTAATAATATTTTCTTTTTGTTAATATAAACGAGTTCTCTTATAAGAATTATCCAAATTAAAAAGCAAAAAAACAAGATAAGAAAACACTAAATCCTAGTCACGACAAACGAACGTTTTTCTTTACAATTAATTTTTTGAACTAATTCTTTAATATTTTGTAAATTGTTTTTATTATAAAACTATTTCGAATCTCTTTTCTGACGAGTTTATAAAAATGTGTTTTCAATTGAATGGAAGATCTTTTTAATACGTTCTTTTGTTTTATTGATTAACTTTAATTATATTTAAGTTCACTAAACATTAATTAGTTTTAATACATATGTGCAAATGAAATGCAAATCGTGAATGTACAGGGAATTGTGTGAGTGTGAACGTGATTATTTAAATATATACGAACTTTTTAAGAAGCATCGACTGTACTTTTTGTGAGTTTTCTTAAACAATAATTTTAATAATGCCATGTTATTTATTAAACGAAATTGTCAAAGAAAGCCAACGTTGTATATAACAATAAAATACTATATTTATTTTTTTTTAACGTTGAAGTTTGCTGTGTAATATAATCTGCGAAATACTACTATCTATTAATTAATAAATCAATTATGATTTTATATTTAACTCACCACTGCCTTTTTCTTATGTTACACACCTATATATACGAGAGTGAAATTGTTTTTTTAAGCACACATCGAAGAAATGTATTTAAACATATACAAGAACTAATGTTATGTAAAAATAAAAACCAAAATTATACTTTTTTGAAGAAGATTCATACTGTGCTGATGTTATTAAGCTAAAGTGGTGTTAATTAATGTGCTAAAAAATCTTTTTTTTTATTTAAATGTAAAAGCCACTAATTTTAAATAATCAATACAATGATTGCTTACGATACATTTGTACTTACACCGATCAATAGAAAAATATTAAGTACTAAGTAAACAATTAAACTGTTTTTAACAAAGAGGAGTTTGTTCGTTTTTTATTGTCTTTTAAATACATATTAATTTTTCGCCTTGGTCTTGCCAAACCGTTTTTCCGAGTTTATAAGAATGTGTCACATAAATTTCCATTAAGTAAAAACACATTCTGTAAAATTATAAATGGGCTGATTCAATAAAACTGCCCGTGTTAATTGTTTCATAAAAAATCCTATGTTGGTAAAATTGCCAACTATCAGCACTGAGTTGGGCGCCATCTGTCAATCAATATGCTGTCGGCAGTCAAGGACATTAGTTTACCACAAGTGTGAGGGGGGTTTCTCTATCCTACATGAGAAACAAACCACCATTCCAACCAACATTTCCTACCTAATTTCGACCGCCTTTCAGCGCGTCAAATCAACCCCATTTCCCACTACTTACCTGTTCACCTGCAAAGCATGTTTCCACCAAGGACACATAGCTAAACTCATTGTACCACGCAGACAATGCATAAATGAGTTTAGCTTACCTTTTTTGCCATACGGCAACTCGTGTCCATGTCGATTAGCGACAACCAAATCCAGCTGGACGAAGTTGTCGCATCATTGCAGATCCGCTGGGGAAAATATATCAGAACATTCGATTGAATCACGTGATAATATTTCCCTAGCGTTACTTCGGCTTTTCTCCAGAGACTTAATTCGCTGGGGATCAATGTTCTCTTTTTGCAGGTGAATATCATCAGCTCAATTCCCCTCTCTTTCTCAGTTCTGTCTTCGTATGGATCAATGTACACTGAACTCACCATACTACCGAATCAGGTCAACGGGTTCCGCTCAGAACTACATTGATTCATGCACATACAACCAAATCCACCCCTAGGATAATCGTACATCGTGTTTCTGTTCTCTTATTGTCCCGCTCTCTTCGATCATCAGATTACCGATGTAACCTACCACACATCGAAGGACGTGGCAATGAGAGAGCAGAAGTATGTTCTCTTTTGGTTGTATCCAATTTCTTCCCTTTTCAAAGCAGTCGATTAACGTGTTTAACCAAGGGAGGTGGTGTCGCTAATTGCCGCCGCATGTGCATGCTCATGCACACGCTCGTCCGCGGACATCCTACTTTTATGCGAAATAAGTCGTTTCAACCAGTACGTTGTGTGGTTGAAAGTGACGATTAATAATTATTAGAAATATTATCTGAGTTATGTGTTGTGTGACCGCATCGGAATGTTCGCACTAGTGAATATTTTCAATAAATTAAAACGCTTGCTGGCAGTGCTATCTGTTATCCGTTTTTATTGATTACTTTGGTGTCTTAACTCACTTATTCGAATTAGACTTCAATCGTTTATTTATCTATCCACTCGAAGGAGATGTCGTCCAATATGCGCATCGGATTCGGTACAACCAGGAAGTGGACGTGCGTCCCATGAATGTTTACAATTACACATTCCTCAATAAAGGTGAACATAAATCGATGCCGCATTTTGAGAGACGAATGGCTATACGACCAACCCGGGGTTACGAGCAACTCTTTTCTGACGTGATTATTCGAACAAATTCTTCCCACGGATCGATGGGCGATATAAGGAATACGTGCCGTACGTCGGCATTTACTTATACCCCCACAAGTGCTATCCACGATTTTTATTATGGGAAAAAATATTGAGGACCGTGTGGTGGTTTCGCCAAACCCCACTTTCTACTTACCCGAAGAACCCCCATAACTACAACCCAACTCCCATTGTTTCCCGCCAATGCAATCGCATTGGCACCTGAAAACATTTCCTTTCTCAAGAACATTAATGCTTTCAACGCATTTCATGAAAATATCTGAAAGATTCTGTTTACACATCCAATGCACCAGTAGAATTCGCTGGGAAATAATTCGTCTGCATACCATGTATCATAAGTAGGAAAACTATTCCGGCACCATTGTTCGCCAAACAATTTCGTCCCTCATGTGCACCCTAATCTTCCCACATGCACATATCTAGCAGACCCTTTGTCCAAGGGACAAAAGCAAATACCGCATCTAGCGTCATGTGCCATAAACCGAATTGCTATGCGTGTCAACACGCATAATATCCAACCCATGATTTGTTTTCCTACGAATAAGCAATCACCAATTTCGTGCTTTGCCACAAAAGAATTACCCTGCATATACAAATGCAGACAAGGGATTCGTTTCGTCCACCGACCCAAGATACGATATACAATTTTCATTGCATAAAATATCCCAAACCATTAGCACATTTTTCTAATGGCGATGCGTCTATTTACGCAAGGGCATCATCAAGCCGAGAGTTGTATGATGCCCTCGTCCCATCTTTCCTTTTAGCACCATTTTCCGGATGACTAGCGGTTTATTTATTCAGCTGCAATGCACATCTCATAATGCATTTTGTCCATCTTCCCTTTTTTGTCGGCTTCGTTTCTCATGACCCCGTGCATGAGTAAAACAATGCATCTCGTTTATCCTTTGTTTCACCGCATGGATAGGCAGCGTGATCTTCACGATCAGCTACACGCACACCACCACAGGACCTCACCAGCGAAATCCTACTCCCTCATTTTTACCAGAGAGAAATACTTTCTCTCTCGAGGAAACTCACCCCAGTTGCGAAGTGGTTCTGCATCGAACAGAGCAACGCTGAGTCGTATTCCAATCACAGAACTGATCGGTCGAGCCGTCCATCATCACTTGTAGGGTGTGCTCGGAGTGCATATCCTAGAGAGTCGTAAAGTTAAACACCCTTACCGGAGACAAGTTTTATTTCCCGTGTAGTGCGCATATCACGAACCTTGTTTTTCTGAAATTAGACGCTGATGGTGTACATCTGTTAAATTTAACTTCAAATCAACATGACTATTGCTACTAACCAATTCTGTAACTTCAAATTGTTGTTAAAATAAAATTGAAATAAAAGAACCATTTACTCCTCACATAGTGTGTTTTACTTTCACTTGTGCGACCTGTGGCTTGGTGATTGATTTTCTGTGTAGTGTTCGGCGGAACTATTGAAGATGAGTGGGCAGTTTAGTGAACCCAGCGCCCTTGTCGACGCATTTTAAACATGCCCCACAACCGTTTTGAAATTTAGTGCTGTGAACATAATTACTTTTTTGAACGTACTGACCGAGAACAAGAATATTTGATTGATATAAAGCGTTCAAAAAGGGCATGAAGTAATTGAAAACCTGCCACTTTCGAGACGTCCTACAAGAGTAACCGGGCTTGTTCCGAAAGAGCAACATTTTCTTCAAATGGGGCATCTGTAGTGTTCTGCTATTTCCCCCCGATATATATGATACCCCTATCCATATTCCAAAATCAACATTGAATATGTTGTAACAATGTCAAACAAATTGAACCCAACGTTCAACTGTCGCACATTGGATTCAATTCCCATAAATCTCTCCAAATTCGAACATCACAACTCGTATCTTCATATGCATTGTATGTCCAGTAATCACGTGTTAACGAATGAAATGTTCACTTGTTTCGTATACACGCGATTCCCAAAATGCTAAAACAAATACGTGATAGACGAATCAAGTTTAGTGGAGCTGCGGGGGTACGTAGTCGGATGTGTCGACATGGGAACTGATTCTACTACGACCCCACTAATTGTTCACTAGATGATCGGCGTCACAAGCAGCTCACAACGAGAAGGAAATAAAACACGCCGGATTTCATTTTATTGTTTTTATTAGTTCGAATTTTTGTCTATTGTAAGTAGATAAAATGAAACACTAGCGCACGGTTTCGTTGTTAAGTGTTGGTTATTGTTCTATTTTATATTGTGTTCAAACAATTTTGATATCAATTGAATATGATTTAATAGAGATGTATTCGTTAAGTAAAGATGAATCCACGCATTAATATGGTAAGTAACCAGTAAGAGGATCTCGCAGAATGGATCCTGGTGGTGTGTGTACGTGATCGTGTAGATCACATTGTTTTACTCATGCACGAAGATCATGGGAAAACGAAATTGAGACAAGAGAAGATGACAAAGGGAAAATCGACCATGGGCATCGTGTGTAATGAGGCGTGCAGCTGAGTAAACGAGCTATAATGCATTAGGAAAGCATGTAGGTGCTAAAAGAGATTTCGATGCTTACGATGGAAATTTGTTTATGGCATCTCTGCCGGCTGGGAGACTCGGATTCTTTTGTTTGCATGTTGTGTGTGCAGAAGAATTCGATTTTCGGCGGCAAAGCGCGAGAATGGTGATTGTTTGTCAGTTAGACAAACAGATCATGGGATGGGTATATTGCAGCTGAATAAACAAGCTGCCCGACGTTGCTTTGTCGTTGGACAAAAAAGGTCGCCGACCAATGTGCATGTACGGAAAATTACTGTGCACGTGTAAGACAGTAATTGCCGGCGAAGGGAATCAATAAGATTCTTAAGGGTTTGCCTGTAAAAAATTCTTTTCAGAAATTTAGAATGATGCATTGGATGCATGAATGCTAGCGAATTCTTTTACAGGAACTTGGGATAAAACCTTAATGGAGGAAATGCCCTTGGTGAAGGTGATTTTTGCAGGGAACTGCAAATTTGCCAAGGGAGTTTGGGGTTGAAATTGTGGGCGGTTCTTGCGTAAAGTTAAAGAACCCCCACATAGCAACCACCCCATTTATTGGCTTAATTCAAGCAACATAATTACCTAATCAAATGTCTGTTTATCATACATATACAATTCCCAAGATCGAAACACCACAATGCGTATCTTCATATGCATCTTGTGTCCAAAGAAAAACGTGTTTGTCCATTTGGTTCTGCCACAGGTAGTAGAAACTTCTGGACATTTCTGAAGAACATCCAAAACTCGGTCTTGTCATCCACTCCTTCGCTAATAGTCGATGTCAGACCACTCACCAGTGCAATAGAGAAATCGAATATACTTGCTGCAGATTTTGCGGCCAATTCAACGCTGCCTGATACCACCTCAGTTCGACCTCAACTTGAACAGAAGCAGCACACCATGAGCTAGATTCGCTTCCGAACGCCTATTGTTGCCCGCGCACTCAAGGCGCTAAACGCACACAAATCCGCTGGACCTGGCATTCCCCCAATTCTCTTGAAGAAATGTTCCTCTTCACTCTCTAAACCACTGCGGAAACTCTTCCATTTCTCTTACTATAATGGCCGTTTCCCAAATAGATGGAAGTCGGCGAACATTTAGCCAATTCCCAAAAAGGGCGACAAACCGCGCATCTCTTCTTATCGACCCATTGCACTAACTTCAATTCTCTCGAGGGTAATGGAATCACTGGTTAACCGCCAAATTTCAAAATATCTGGAATCAAATGATCTCCTCAATGACCGCCAATATGATTTTCGTAGCAACAGGTCCACAGAAGATTTGATGGCATACCTTACCGAAAAGTGGAAACATTCCATCCACTACTATGGAGAAATCAGGGTTGTTGCACTGGTTATCTCGAAAGCCATCGACAGAGTTCGGCATCCACTCTTTTATCAAAATTACATTCATATGGAGTGGAAAATTCCCTTATCCAATGGATAAGAGACTATCTTTCTGGCCGTTCAATCCAAGTCGTTCTTGATGGTGTCAAATCTGTCTCCCATCAAAGTAATGCAGGTGTTCCCCAAGGTTCTCTACTCTCACCCACTCTCTTCCTCATCTTTATAAATGATCTCTTGTCCATTACCCACAACCCAATCGACTCGTTTGCCGATGATAGCACATTGAGTTTCTCATACTCATACGAACAGTAGTCCTTAAGAACTGTGCTCCAGAACTATCGTCGGTTCTTGGCAAACTCTTCCGCTTATCTTATACCCGGAGGGCATTTCCTGCCTGCTGGAAAATCGCCCGAGTTCAGCCAATCCCAAAGATGGATAAAAAGTGTCTCCCACAAAATTACCCGCCGATAGCATTACTGTCTATGTTATCTAAGGTGATGGAAAAAATCATCAATGCCGAGTTAATTAAGTATTTCGAGTGCAACGGACTTCTGAATGACCGTCAATACGGATTCCGTGGCAGGCGCTCCACGGGGGACCTTTTGAGTCTTATCACCGATATATATATTAAATCCGCTCGCACTGTGCTCTGATATTTAAGGGTACTTCAAAAGCTCTTTGCGTGCGCGAGTTACGATTTTAGTTATTCATTGAAGCAAAAAATTACAACGTAAACGAAAAAAGGCCGAAAACATTCTTACACCACTCGTTGAATAGTTAAACACGGAGTCTTTCTTTTGTTTTCTTCCACTTTTTATTTTTGTAATATATTTTATTCCATAAAGAGAGTTAATGATTTGCACAATTTTTCTTATTTAACTTAACTATCTTCAAACTTCCACAAGTCTTCAATTTACTTAATTCACTTTCTTTTGTCCAACTTACAATATCTTTACCTTCTCGGTTTGCGTAAACTATTTTTTTTTATTTCTGTGTTTAACTTTATTTTGTCCACTTTATTTAGTTTCTTTTGTTCTCTTCTGTTTTTGTGACTTTCCTTCAGGTCTCTTTTCTTTTCATATAGTATATTCATGAAACCTACCTTTCGAATATTAATTTACTACAGACTATATTAGCAACGAAATTCCATTATCGACTCTCGGCAAAATACCAATAAACCACTTTTCTTTCGACCTCTTCCGATTTATTCACTTCACTATCGATTCTCAGTACACTGTCAATAAACAATTTAACTTTTGGCCTTTTTCGATCTATTGGCTTAACTCTCGGCTCTCGGCAAACTGTCTATAAACGATTTTACTTTTGGCTTTTTCCGATCTCTTTACTTAACTCTTGATTCGATTGACCACCGACTCCACGACCAACCCCAGACTCTGACCAACCACTGACTACCTCTTCTCTCATTAACCACCGACTCTCGTCACCTCGGGGTCAACTCCTCCCGATGACGATAATGCAATTTAATTTTCATTGCCCCAATTTCCGATTGTTGGCTTCAGTTAGCAATCGCGGTGTATCGCTGAACCAGTCAATATTTCTTCACTGACTTGAACTCGGGTTCAATTTCTACGGTTGCGAACTGACCCAATTAATTGCACTTCTGCCGTTTGTGCTGTAACATGCAGTTTAAACGTTTCTGCAGTTTAATTGCTCCAGCCTATGCAATCGGTAATTGCTTTAGGGATTTGAAATTAAAATTAATCGTTTTCGATTGATTTGCTTAATGGGCTTACGGACTTGATTGCGTTGTCGTTCTGTCGTTCTGTGTAACCGATATATGGACATCTGCGATTGAGCGGCATGGTGAGTCAAGGGCGGTCGCATTGGATATCTTCAAAGCTTTTGACTGGGTCTGGCACGGGGCATTGCTGAGCAAACTTCGTTAATATGGACTTTCCCAGCTGCTTTGCGACTGGACGAAGAGCTTCCTCGAAAATCGATCGATCCGGTTTGCTGTGGACGGCGAGTGTTCGGATCTGTATCCTGTTAATTCGGGGCTCCAAGTTTGTTTTTGCTTCACATTAATGAGTTGTTGGAGACAACGGATAACAAAGTGTTCAGTTTTGCGGAGGATAGTACGCTTGTTTCCTCCTTTTCGAGTGTTCGGCCGATTGGTGCATCTACGTCGCACCAGCTGAGATGTAGACAGATTGACTCTCTGAATCAGGATTTGGATAAGGTCCCGCCATGGGGAAGGGCCAATCACGTCGACTTCAATGCGGCGAAGACACAATATACAACATTCACAAAGAAAAGTGGATCATCGATTCCACAGCTGATGATGTATGACCAGGCCCTCGAATATGGCAAAAGCTTGAAATTGCTCGGTGTCAAGGTCTGTGGGAATGTATCATGGCGTAAACACGTGTCGAGCATCGCCAGGTCGGCCTCAGGAAAACTGAGCTATCTTTTTAGAGTCAAGAAATATTTTACTCCGGCTCAACTTCTTCTCCTGTATAAATCCCAAATTAGACCCGCGCTAGTTAATGAAAACAACTTGGTGTTTTTTCAACTTATTTTATTTCGATTACTATATTTAATAGGCGCTGAGTTCGCTCCTTCACGGCTGGGAAATCAATCGTCCTGGTTCCTCTTCGGTTGCGGTATTTATGCCTCGAATTGCGATAAGGTTGAGTGTGTAGTTCGGTCTATTTGTTGATGTGTCCGTCATGGGAATTCGTTGATTGTTTGTCTTGAGATAGATTGGATTGAGTTGCTGTACTGGGCCATGTGTTGATTATTTGTCTTGTGATTAGGTATGTCTTGGCAGCATCGATTGGTTTTATGATCGTCGGTATCCTTTGACTATGTTTTGATAATGCGGGTTTCGGGTGAGTATGGTATTTGTACAATATTTATGCAGTATTTGGTTTGCAATATGGAAAAGATTAAATTGGATTGTATGTATATTTGTATCATAATGTAACTGTACAAAGGTTGGTAGAGATTAATAATAAAGATATTTGGGGTTTAAAATACAAAGGTTATTATGTACAGAGATTTGTTTGGGGTTTGAACTACAGTAATGCATAGGTATATCTAATACATTATGTGGGAGGTGTTAGCGTTTTAGCGATGCTATCAGACATTATAGGTTTACCATATATAGTTGATAATGCATGTATTATATATGAAAAAGTTGACATTTTTTATTTAATACAGGGTACTTATATGTTATTAAAGTCGTATCAATATAGTAGCAAATAAATATACTGGAATATTCCATTACATGAGTTTAGAGGTTTGCTGGGTCCGTTTTCACTAAAACATATTTCCTATTTTTTTAGATCACTGATCTTGATTGGCTGGATTAGGCCTATCATTGTTATAACCAGGAGAATGGTTAGATTTTTCATCCTGGGAAAGTTTGATTCTCGATCGTATATTATCTTTGTGGATTTTTTTGTTGCGTGTTGTGATTATAGTGTCGCCTTTGTCTTCCTTTACCGTGTGTTCGCTGAATCGATCGGTATTTTTATTTCTGCGTGAAGACCTAACAAACATTTTATCCCCGGGTAGGTATTTGATGTTTACGCGTTTTTTTATTAACGTGATCCAAGAGGTTTTGTTGATTGTTTTTTAACTTCGCCTCTATATCAGGATAGTCTTGTCTGTTAAAAAATACGTCTTCAGGTTTGTATCCAGTCGACGAGTGGATTGTTCGGTTGTATTGAGTGACTGCATCAAATAGGAAGTCCTTGCATTCACCTCCTTCTTGTTTAGCGAGGGCTCTGACGATTTCGATGAGTGTGGAATGTGCTTTTTCTACTTGGCTGTTGCTGGTAGAGTGGTCGACGGGTGTAGTAGTGTGGTTAATGTGATGCCGGTTGAACACAGCTTTTGCCTGTTGACTAATAAAAATAGACTCGTTATCTGTCAAAACACTTTGTTGGCCCGGATAAGCAAATATTTGGGATAAGAGTTCGTTTAATGTAATGTGGTTATTAATTTTATTAGATATATAACGTAAGTGCAGATACTTTGAGTACCTATCTATAGTACTAATGTATATTTCATTGTTCATGTGAAATACATCCATTTGCAGATATTGGGAGCATTTTCTTGGTATAGGTGTTCGTCCTATGGGTTGATGGTTGGGTTTCCGATCGTACTTGGTGACATGGCATATTTTACAGTTTATTGCATATTTTTTGCAGTCTTTTGACAGAGTTGGCCAATAGTTAGTTTCCCGAATTTCTTTTGAGTTATTTCTGTGGTTACGATGAGCTCGAAGGTGCACATCTTCCAAAATCTGTAATTGTTTCTCTCTATCTGTTATGTCTTCTAATAGTTTGTCGGTTAAGGCAATCTTGTATCGAATACCTTTTTAATTTTATCACCGTATTTCGTCATTATTTCTGCTTCCATTTTTAAAGCGTTAAATTTATTTGGATTTAAAGTTTTCTTCATGGAGTCTATAAGTTTTTCTTCGTTAGTGAAGTGTATTATGTGTCGAAAATTATTGAATATGTTGGTCGATTCAAGATTATTTTTGTTGGATTCTTTCAATATTAGTTGGTTTCTATAAGCGTTTAATGGTCTTTTTAGTATCTTGAAATTGTCTGTAGATATGTTGTCATCCGTTGTTGCGTTTATCTGTTGTCTGGATAATGCATCGGCCACAATATTTTGGCTGCCTGGTTTGTAAACTAGTTTTGCTCCGTACTCTTCAATGATGCTCTTCCATCTCGTGAGTTTCGTATTAGGATTTTTGTCGGAAATAGCAAAAGTTAGGGATTGATGATCCGTGTATATAGTTAAGTCTGTGATACCATACAGAAGGTTGCGTAGTTTCTGGAGGGCCCAGATAATTGCTAATAGCTCCTTTTCGTTGGTGGAGTAGTTAATTTCTGCGGAGTTTAGTGTTCTAGAAATGAAAGTTAGAGGGTGTCTTCCCTGGCTTAATACTGCTCCTATTGCAAAGTTGCTGGCGTCGGTAGTTAATTCGAAAGGCTTCCCATAGTCGGGCTGGAACAGCACGATTTTTTCTTGAAGTTTAATTTTTATATTATTGAAAGATTCTTTAGCTGGCTCGTCAAATTTAATCTTTATATTTTTGCTTTTGTTTTTCGATACTTGTCCTCCTCCTTGAAGAAACAAAGTCATTGGCTTTGTAATTTTGGCGTAATCCTTAATAAATTTCCTATAATATCCTGCTAATCCTAGAAATGGTCTTAATTCCTTCAAGTTTGATGGTTCGGGATAATTTTGTATAGTATTGATCTTCTCAGGGTCTACAGTTATAACTCCTTGTGAGATTATATGCCCTAGGTAGTTGATCGATTTTTTAAAGAAATGCGACTTCTCCGATGAAATCTTCATGTTTGCTTTCTGTAGAGCTGCAATTATTATTTTCAAATGTTCCATATGTTCGTTCTCATTACCAGAATATATTAGGACGTCGTCAATGTAGACATAAACGAATTTTCCAATATAGGGTCGTAGAATATCGTCTACTGTCCTCTGAAAAATGCTAGGTGCGTTTTTGAGTCCGAAGGGCATGCGAACAAATTCGTATTTAGCTCCGTTTATGGAGAAGCTAGTTTTCGCCCGATCAGATTTCTTTATTTTTATTTGGTGAAATCCAGATTCCAGATCGAGTGTTGAAAATAATTTAGCCTTGCCTAGGTTCTGTATAGTAAGGTTTATGTCAGGGATAGGGTATCGGTCTGTTACTGTCTCATTATTGAGTTTTTGATAGTCGATCACTAATCTTCTTTTAGACCTGTTCTGATCATCTGTACCTTTTTTTGGTACGATCCACACTGGTGAGTTATAGGGGCTGTACATTTTTTGAATGATCCCCTCATTCAGCAATCTGTTTATTTCTTCGTTTACGAAGTTATTGTCTGTGACTGGGTATGGGTATTGTTTGGAATAGACTGGGTTTTCGTTTCTAGTCTTTATTGTGGCTTCTATATTGGTTACAAATGGTAGAGTTGGATTCATTTTTTCATTAATATTCATGATTTCTTCTATTTCTTCTTTAAATCTTTTGTTTTCCATGGTAAAGTTTATTTTTAGCACAGGTTTTTCTTCTGGTTTCTTTTCCGTTTTAATTCAAGCAGGGATGGGGATAGTGTTCTCCGCTATCTGATTGAGTCTTTGCGGGTTAGTCTGTGGGGTATTAGGGGTAGGGTTTTGTCCGAAGGGGTTTTGGTATTGATTTTGGTTCCAATGATTGTTAAATGGTTGCCCTGGTCTTTGCTGAGTATTATCATGGTTTCTTGGGGGATAGTGGTTATATCTTTGGGGTTTATTAAAACTGGATCTTTGTTGATATTGGTTATGTCTTTGTTCCACAGGTATATAGTGATTTCTCCTATACGGTGGTGAATAATCTCTATCTTGCTGGCTAAGTTTAAAGGTTTCGTTATCGTGTAGAATAGTACTGGCTATAGCGTACGCTGTTTCTATATCTTTGGGCCTACTATTGTATAGGGTACTCCGAGTAAAATCACATTTTAAGCCTTGGATGAAAGTTCTAACCACGTCTTGTATAGCATGTCTACATAGTGGAGCGGCATCTTCGCCCTCTTCTAGTTCTATTTTGTTGAGCACTAGGTTCAAGGATTTATTAACTCTATTAAAATAATCTCGCAGAGAAAGTTTTCCTTGTATTAATTTATGGAGTTTTCCTTGTAACGCGTATAAAGGTCTTTGGTCGGCATACATGTCGTCCAATCGTTTGATTATAGCGTAGAAATTAAAAGCTGTGCAGTTCGTTACTAAAAGATTGGCAGCTTCTCTTCGAATTTTAGACCTTAATAGTGTTAGACATGTATAGTATTTGCATGTATTTTGGAATTCTTTTATATCTTCCATAGCCTTCCAAGCCATACTACGCCACGCTCTATATTCTTCGTGGTTACCATCGAATGTAGGTAAACTTTTAAATATTTCTATGTTTATCTGTTCTGCGTTTTGTATCGGGGATTTGATTGATTCTTGTTGTTCCTTGGCTATATCTTCGCTACAATCCTGTATGTTCTGTGATTGTAATTTGGTTATCATTTCGTTTAGTCTTTGATTCTCGCTATTAATTTTTTTGTTCTCAGTTCTTAATGTCTCAAAATTAGTTGCTAGGTGAGCAATCTGGGCTTGTAACTCAGGTAAAGTAGCCATAGTTGGGTTTTCTTTAGATGAACTAAGGTAGGTTTTTCCACTTCTCAAACTCATAGACAACTCCTAGTTCTTATTATTGTTTTTCTGCCTAACAATTTTTCTATATAAGGGTTTCTGTATGTATATAGACACTAGTAATTAAGTTGTACTTACGGTTTCCTAATGGAGAAAATGTCATATGGAGCCTTAATGTTTGCCTATGTGGTTGCTTCGCTTCCAAGTGGTGATCTCTGGATGGTTCTCCCTGCTGTACGAATGCGATTTTAAAGTTGGGTCGTCTTCAGGGATTGAGTCGAGGTTGATTTTCTTTGAATTCTCGGTGCTTTAGCTTGAATAATTTTTATGTGATGTATCTAATGCACTAGTTTGAATTGGATTATGGCTTTTCACATTCAGCCGGTTGTTAATTTTGTGGGGCTTTTTCTGCACTGAACTATTATTTGGTGCCACCTCTCTCACAGTATTTTTCTTACCAAATCGATGAACTGCTGCGACAATCCGTTGTAAGTTTATACTGGTCCTCTGGTCGGCACGACTTCTATTTCGTGGATTTTAGTTTTATTAAACTAAGCTCGACAGCTGAAAATTAATTTGGTGGTCCTTTTGGATCGCCGGGCCTTTACCAATATCCAACTACACCCTCATATGGTGGGGAATTACAAGTTTGGAATAATGATGAAAGGTTATTGGTCCGTTCAAACAAGCAGTATACTTGCATGCATGGCAGGATCGCCAGTTAATGAAAACAACTTGGTGTTTTTTCAACTTATTTTATTTCGATTACTATATTTAATAGGCGCTGAGTTCGCTCCTTCACGGCTGGGAAATCAATCGTCCTGGTTCCTCTTCGGTTGCGGTATTTATGCCTCGAATTGCGATAAGGTTGAGTGTGTAGTTCGGTCTATTTGTTGATGTGTCCGTCATGGGAATTCGTTGATTGTTTGTCTTGAGATAGATTGGATTGAGTTGCTGTACTGGGCCATGTGTTGATTATTTGTCTTATGATTAGGTATGTCTTGGCAGCATCGATTGGTTTTATGATCGTCGGTTTCCTTTGACTATGTTTTGATAATGCGGGTTTCGGGTGAGTATGGTATTTGTACAATATTTATGCAGTATTTGGTTTGCAATATGGAAAAGATTAAATTGGATTGTATGTATATTGGTATCATAATGTAACTGTACAAAGGTTGGTAGAGATTAATAATAAAGATATTTGGGGTTTAAAATACAAGGGTTATTATGTACAGAGATTTGTTTGGGGTTTGAACTACAGTAATGCATAGGTATATCTAATACATTATGTGGGAGGTGTTAACTCGCTCGAATTTTGCTCTCATATTTGGAGCTCTGCTCCTAAACATACCCTCGACCTACTTGAGAGCATACAGAGACGATCGATCCGCCTGATCGGGGAGTCGGCGCTGACGTCGGGACTACAGTCGCTATCACATCGAAGGCGCGTAGCCGACCTCTGTCTGTTTTACAAATATGATCACGGGTACCGTTCTTCGGAGATCCGTGGTATTGTTCCACGCAATTCAGCCTATATGCGCTCCACAAGAAAATCTGACGGATCGCACCGGTTTGCGGTTCATCAGAACTCGTTCCGTTACAAAGCGGGGAAGCTGTGGAACTCCCTTCCCACGCGAGTGTTCCCGAAGCGTTACAACCTGCAACTGTTCAAAAAAAAAACTGCAACAGGTATTTGGTGGCATCTCGGGACGCCCACTCGGTGCTATAGGTTCGCCTCTCCCGAGAGAAGTGTAATAAAACAAAATGGTTGTCGTTAGGGATTTTTTTTTGGCGATTTCTGACGCGAAACACAGGGAAAGGAAAAATATGTAATGAAACCTTGTGAGATGTTTCTGTGATCTGAAGTTTTCGCTCTTTGAATCTTTGATGAAATTTTCGTTTGCAGTCTGCAACTTCCTCTTTTTTGAGGACCTATTCGCTCATGTCTAGATAATGTTTTCCGCCTCGCGTAACTTTCTTCGTGTGTCATCTATTACACATGTTATAATTTAAACGGTTGCGTCTATTGTTACTTTTCTTCGTTATATGTTTCTCGAATGGCGGAGCCGAGTCGGCGAGGTCATGAAGTTTCGGGTTCCTGCAGGCCAATAAATAATAAATAATAATATGTTTCTCGTGAGTAGCGTTACCTTCCTAAGCTTTCGTTGCCTTAATACAAGATTCCTCATTAAAACAACAGAGTTCAATGTCACCTCAACATAAGAATATAGCGAATGTACAACTGAAATTCACCAAAGGTTAATAAATCGACTAAATCTCATTTTCGAAAAGCTCCATTCGCTTTTCGTACCCAACCCAAATCATGTTCGAGTTAGCCGAGAACACACCCGTTTCGACTTCTTGGAATACGACATTACCCTGCTCCTTTATTAGCAGAGAACAGCTGACGAACAATGACGTCGGTTGACAGCATAGGTTTGGTAACTAATTTTAGTCGGTCTCCTTCCCCCGGCGCTTCTAGTTCAGCAGGAATTATTAACAAATTATTTGTTTACTTTCGGTCGCACACGTTGGCAAAACATTCCGGGTATCGAGGGACAATATTCGTTTCATAATCAGTGTACATCGAGATGCGTAAGTGAAGTCTAGTTGCGGTGAATGATCAGATCTAAATGAAATACAAATCTACTGCAGAAAGCTACCCATGAAATATATATGACAATTTCAATTGAAAAAACAAAGTCAACTTTGGCTTGTCACATGTTCCCATTCCTATTCTGATTGGCATTGAAAACACCGGCGATTTTCGTTCAAGTAGATTGACGTCAAATTCTCACGATTGATTTGAGAACATAATCTTGGTCACGGTTCAATCACACGATCATTAAATTCCAATTAGAAGTTGCGCTACCTTGTGATTAGAAATTCTTTAGCGATTGCCATTTGTGATAATAAAAAAAGGATTAAGTCCACTTTTACCCGGGATAAATCTTAGCGGGAAACTGCGACTACAATCTGTAAAGTGGATTAGTGTTTATCGGACGACATAGCGGAAAATTCGTCCAGGGAGATTTTATCCAAATCAGCGGGGTAACGTCAATACAGTACAACGCAATCTTTAATTAATCCAACTTTTTTGACACTCGCATTTAATTGGAAATGTTGTTAATTTTTTAATTAGTTTGCCATTAACCTGGAATTATTGTTTGTTCGCTGTCGGTTTGTGAGTCTGCGGTTTTTTCCGAAAAAACCTTTCAGTGGTTTTTTGATATGTTGCGAAAGTGCTCTCAGAAAAACATTCTTGTGAAGTGAAACATTCAGACACGTCATAAAGCTGTGCGTGGTCCACTAGTAACCCACTCTTGGAAGATACAGCGGGCTGAAGATGGGACCTTGAATCCAATAGGTGAGTACGCACTCATCGAATTTTGCCTGTGTAAACATATTTTAAGTAGCAGTGTCCCTGGCCAAGGTTGTTTGGTGCCAATAGTAAATTGTGTTTGATTACCAAGGTGAATATATGATTTGGTTCGCTGGAGCAGAGACCAAAAAGGAACAGGCAGCAGCCACTTGATGGGGAATAACTCTTTTGAGACATGTGGCGGAATAATTTGCATATTTGCTGAATTTTTCTGTTTCGAGTTTCCTGTTCCTTCTACGGACGGCATTACGTCGTTGCAGACATGTGGATTTCGTTTTCAGGATTTGACATAGCTACAGTGTTTTTCCGTGATTCATGTTTGTCCGTAAATATTATTGGGAATTCTGAGAATAGTAGAATGGCGAAATTCAGATGAAGATTGCAAGGCGACGGAAATTCGAATCGTTACTCAGACTCTGATAAAGACCGTGTTTTAATTCCATAGTTAAGTTAAGTTGAGTTCAGGTCGGTTCAGAGTACTCGCTTTCATGTACATCACACTGATGACGATGATCATGATGAATAACGCATTTATTATACAATAATTTAACAAATGTTTACTTAGGACTAAATGCTAAATCCTATTTTACAAACTTTTCTTCTTAAAACGATTTACTGGCTCTACACGAGCACTATAAATTACACGATATGGATTTATGTAATGCCTTTCGGCGTACAACAATATTTTTATATTTTTGTTATTATTATTTGTTACTATTTATTGGCCTGTAGGAACCCGGAACTTCATGACCTCACCGACTCGACTCCACCATCGTTCCTTGTCCTGTGCACTCTCCTTCCACGTGTTTAGGACAATCTGTGTGGGGAAGTAAAATTTGTTTCGCTTACCTCCTTTTGTGTGCTTTCAATAACCGGTGGGTCGTCTCCCTTTATTGATGCTCTGCTGCGGGGCCGCTTTTGGGGAGACGTGGATGGAATGAAAACCCATGTGCCCTCGCAACTTCCCCCTTTTGTGCGTGTGGGCTTACTAAGTTAGGGCTCGGTCTCCGCGATCTCTTCTGGTAGGGAATGGTGGAGCTTAATCTGTCAAGGAGGGGATTCCCATCCTAGGGTCCGCGGCATCCAGTTAAGATCTCTTTGTTGTGTGTTTGGTTACTTCCCACCGGGGAGAGTGTTCCGTTGGCAAATAAAATACTGGGCTTCAATTTTCTTTTTAGTCTCTTCTTTATTTATCCTTTTTAGGTTATTTTGACTCGGTATCGGACCAGGGGTCCGGCCTTTCAGAACTTTACTAATTATGAATTTATATTCTACTGGCCAGCGGTTCGGCCTCCGGAGATCTACTAATGGCGAAATCGAAAATTACTGCCCTTTTATTGTTTTTTCAGTTGAGAATTGGCAGCTATTTTAGTGTCGAAATTCCAAGAAGCACACACAAGACTTTGTGTGCTTCAATTGGAATTGTGTTCTGGGAATTGGTTAGAAGTTTGGTTGGGTAGGTTCTTGGAAGGGGAATCATGAAATGCGTTTTGAATTAAGCATTTCATGATGTCAGGATTTTGGCAATTGGGTCAATGTACGACGAATTAACTTTTGGTTTAATTCGTTGTTCATGTGATTCAATATGGATTGAGGTATGAATTATTGTGAAATTGAATCAATGTGCGACAAATTAACTTTTGGTTTAATTTATCGCTCATATGATTCAATATGAAATTCGGATTTGCGTTATGGGAGGTATTTGGGATTTGGATGGGATTATTTAGGTATGTTGGGGATTTGGATGGGAGTGGCGATTTAGGATCGCTACATCCCTCCCCCCTTTAGAAAAGAAAATTAATCTGGAAGAGGTTAATTTTCTAGAATGGGTGAAAAGCAAAGGGCGGTGGCATTTCAATTTCGCGATAGTTTACATTTGTAGTTGTTGGGTTGGTATTTGAACATTAATTATTTAAATTTTGTTTTGGCAGTGTCTATTTTAGCAAGGTGTGATTATTGAGTTTATTGGATTGGCATTTAATTTATTTGGTTTTAGGTTGTAGCGTCTAATAGCTTGTAGCCTTTTTGTTTTGTTTTGTATTAGTAATTTTGCTTATTTTGGTATTTATTTTTAATAATAGTGATGATAATCCACTTAGAAAGATATGATGAAGTCAACGCAGAAAGATACGCGACAATTCGGAGAGAGACAATAAGGCTCTTCAACCGCAAAAACGCGAATGAGAGAAGACTCGGATCGAAAAAATCATAGAAAATTGTAGGGCAAAGAACATCAGGGGTATGTATGTCGGCATAAATTCAATTAGAAATGGCTGCCGAGGAAGAGCCAAAATAATTCGAGACGCAAACGGCTGTCTGGTCGCAGAAACAAACAATGTCGTGACAAGATGGAAGCAGTACTTTGAAAACCTGCTCAATGTACGCACCCATCAACCACAGATAAATGCACCAAGCGTACATACAGCCGAGCCTCAGATCCCAGAGCTGTCTCTCAACGAAGTTGTAGACGCAATAAATCGATTGAAAAACAACAAGGCTCCCGGAGTCGACTGCATACCGGCAGAGCTTGTGAAGCATGGAGGAGAGGCAACCGCTCGAAAGATCCACCAGCTCATCCAAACAATATGGGATAAGGAAGTCACTCGGGAAGAATGGAAAACCTCAATAGTCATCTCCATATTCAAAAAAGGCGACAGATCTGACTGCGAAAACTACAGAGGAATATCATTACTCCCAACCGCATACAAAATATTAACAAATGTCATTCTGGCGAGAATCACACCGCACGCAGAAGAGATACTGGGAGACTACCAATGTGGATTCCGTAGGAACCAGTCAACAAGCGACCAAATGTTCACAATAAGACAATTGCTGGAAAAGATGTGGGAATACGGAGAGACGGTTCACCAACTGTTCGTTGACTTCAAAAAAGCCTACGACTCAGTCGCAAGGCAGATACTCTACCATATTCTAGTTGAGCTGGGAGTCCCAAAAAATATGCCGTCCTCATTCAAATTTGCATGAACGAAAACGAAGGGCGAGTCAGAATAGAAAACCACCTCTCAGAACCTGTAGCGTTCTACAAACGCACAATTCTGCGCAGGTAAGTACCTTCAAAGAACTTACTTACCTGAGAGCGTTGCACGCGCCCACGGACGCGTGCCCCAAAGTCCCACCATAGGGCCTGCAACTCGCAGCCAACGTTGAGACCGACACCAAAAAGCAGGGAACTGAACGTCCCCAAAGCTTTTTAGGTCAAGCTCAACAATTATAATTCATCATGCCTGAAACAAAGGTATCAACATCCATGCGTTCTATTCCTAAAAAAACAATTCCCAAAATGTCATACATGCTGCCTGCGCCCAGGAACATCTCATCGAACCGGCAATTCCGAAATTCGATACAAAAGAATTGCTATCATCAAAGAATGAGCCGATCAACGGATGCACGTGCGGGTAATCTAACGCAAGGACCACCCAAATCCGTTGAACAACAGAAGGCAGCCACGACCTATCGCAATCGAATATATCTCAACGAGATATCCGATAATTTATGAGGAGTTAAGCCAACAAAGGCAATACTCCGGTCCCACGGCCACGCTAGAATTTCGCACCATTATAAAGATCTAATGGATTTCGATTCCGGGTACCAAGTTCAAATAAGACCCACGGACTGCACGTCAAAACAATCGCCGAATATCTCTGGTCTGGGCGCCAGATGTTCTGTGCAAACAGAAGGCCGTGGAAATGAAATTCTATCAGCGATAATAATGATGTATGCAAAGATGACTTTCCCCTTTCAGGAAAATAGGAAATTACCCCTGGGATAAAATAGCATGCTGCTAGCAGAGATTTCCGGAATTCTGTTAGCAGATCGAATAGAAAAATTTTTCCGTACAGATACGGATACCGGTTTGGAATCTGGATATCTGTGTGGGCAGACAGACAGTCTAATTTCGATCGTCGACGAGACGACTGGCTATATCGAACAGCCATATCGCGAAGTCTGTTTGAGAGCACCCGAGGAGGTCGAGAGGAAGTTACGAGGACTAGAGGGCGTACGTGCGTTACCAGTTTAGAATCGGTGGCAATTTACCCACCACAGCATAACTAAAAGAGAAATCCGAGTACCGTCAGTGTGTTGTCGAGCCTCGAGTTCTCTTAAACTAAAGTGATTTGTTAATTCAAGATAAGTGACTTAATAAACCAAAAGAAACAATAAAAATAAAAATCGAGATAATAAACATAATCCTTCTGAGTTTAATTCGTGACAGCATTCGCTTCGGTGTTTTCAGTTGTTTCGTGGACAGTTCTGGCAGAGCACAGCATTCGCTCTGGGTGTTAAAATCATCCGCGATACACAGTGTTCGGCGGGACACTTGGACCAACCTTTACTACCGCCAAAAACCATTTGAAATCCGGGACGGACTAAAGCAGGGAGATGGTCTATCACCGTGTCTCTTTAACCTTGTGCTCGAGTATGTCATCAAAAAGGTACAAGACGACAACATGGCCGGATCATCCCTGAACGGGGTCACACAAGTGCTCGCATATGCGGATGACATCGCCGTTCTGGGCGATAATCTAGAGAATGTTAGTAAAAACTGTGAAATCATCATGCAAGCGGCAGAAGAGGTGGGCCTAGAAATAAATGAAGACAAAACAAAATACATGATTACGGCGAGAGCAGGTGGGTCTCAGATAACACATATAAACGTCAGAGGTAAGATATTTGAAAAAGTTAAAGAATTTAAATATCTGGGAACGATACTGACGGCCAGTAACGAAATGTCGAAGGAAATTAACAAAAGACTGCATTTCGGCAACGCTAGTTGGCACGCAGTCAGTAAACTGCTGAAATCCAAACTGCTATCACGTAATATAAAGCTCTGTGTCTATAGAACCATAATCATGCCGATTGTTCTATATGGATGCGAAACATGGGCTCTCACAAAACGGGAAGAAAACAAATTCCGTGTATTCGAGAATAAAGTTTTGAGGGGTATCTTTGGAGGTAAATATGACGAGGAGGCAGGACAATGGAGGAGACTCTATAACCACGAATTGGAAGAGCTATATCGCAAACCTACAATAGTGAGAGTAATCAAGTCGCGAAGATTAAGATTGGCCGGACACGTGGCGCGAATGGGGAACGATAGGACCGTGCATAGAATTCTTGACGGTAAGAGACCGGTACGGGAAAGAGACCGGTAGGACGGCCGCGACGGAGATGGGAGGACAATGTTAGGTTTGACCTTGAGGAGATCGGATCGAATGATCAAGCGTGGAAGGAGAGTGCCCAGGACAGGGAACGATGGCGAAGCCGAGTCGGTGAGGTCATGAACTTCCGGGTTCCTAGAGGCCGATAAATAATAATAATAATAGTGATGATAATGATAGTAATATTTTGTTAATGACAAAGGATATTATTTATCTGATATGTACATTTTTTGTTATTATTTATCTAGGTAATGTATGTTTTGTGTTTTACTGTTTTTTTTTTTTGTAAATTTAAAAGTAGGTTCACATAATTGTAAGGTTTGTTAATGTTAAATAGTTAAGATTAATAGTTAATTTTAATACAAAAGTTAGTAATAATAATGGGCTAAATTATTTTGGATTTGCCAATAATTTTGTTCAGCTACTTTCTTCTTTTTACAATTTAGTTTATAAACTGTCTTCCTCATTGAGGGTTAATGTTTGTTTTGTTTGCTCTTTGGTTTTTTCTTAATATTCATACTTTTCGTATTTTAAAGTTAGATTTTAATTAGGGTTTACATATATTTTTGAAATAATTATTTTGTTTGTTATTTATAAATTGTCTTCTTCATTGAGGGTTAATGTGTGTTTTGTTTTGTTTGTATGTGCTGTTTTTTTTTTGTATTTCGTTAATATCTTTTTTGAATAATATTTATTAGTTTTTATTTTTTGTTGACAATTTTTGTGTCGTCTGTTATTTCTGTCCATATTGTGTATTTAGGAATGTTTTTAAGTGATGGACTATGATACACCCTGGGGATAACATATGTCTAGGGTTAATAGTGGAAGGGAATTATTGGGGGTATTGGGAATTAGAAATAGGGTTTTGATCTATTATTGTGGATCACCGCGGATCTTTTGCCTATTTTGATGACCGTATTGTTTACCTTAGTTATTCCTATGATGCGGAAAGGGCCCTTTCAGATGGGTATTTCTTTGCCATTGCGGTTTTAATGCCTTACCAATACCATGTTTCCCACTTGAAACAATTGCGGTTTTGTTTTAATTCCGGGGCATGCGGTTGCCTTTGAAGAACGGCATTCCTCGCATTGCCTTTTATATTTCCGGATGTCGGAGAGCATAGACGGCCACCAGTATCTTTGTCGTATGTTATTATACGACTTGGTGATGCTCAGATGTTCACCGGAAGGGGAATTATGATAAACCCTGAGTATTTCCGCGATCTCATTGAGGTTTATTATTTTTTCAGGCGTTGTGGGTTTTTATAATAAATTTTTATTTTGAGAGGAGTTAGGGCACGGGTTTGTTAAATTAGTTGATGAAGTGTTTGTTATTTGATTAATGGCCTTGATATTACCACTTGGCTCCTTGGGGTTCCTTTTTAACCTGAGGATTTTGCGCTTACCTTGGGCTTGCTCCTGTTTCCCTTTAGCGTATTTATTTTCAGGTGCCTTTTTCTCGACGTGTGAGAACTTTATTGGCACACTAAATACTTTGGGGTTTCTTTTCGCGCGAGGAAAAGTGACGCGTTGTTTAGGGCCCTCCACATTGCAATTCCTTGACAGGAAGTCATTTCCCAGTAGACCGTCTTCTAGAAGATCGGGCATATTGCTCACTACTTGGAACTTTGGGAGTTTGGGCTTACCTTTTAATTGGAAGTTGACCTTGCAGGTTCCCAAGGTCCTAATGTTTCCGAATGGCGTCTCTAAGGTGCAGGCTTCTTGCCGATTTATTTTGGAGTCTGTTTTGCTAAGTCAATTTTGGCTGATCAGACTGATTTCAGCGCCGGTGTCCACTACTAGTGTTGTGTTTTTGTTAACACCTACATCTATAGGTAGTTGGACAGTGGGGACGCTAGTTATTGGTGCGCGTGGGGTCCTGATGTGGTAGCTCCTTTTTGCCACCGAGGGTTTTGGCCTTCTTTGTTTTGGTTTTGAAGTAGAGGGGTTCCTTGCAGGTTGACATTGGATTTCCGATTCCCATTTCAGCTTTTGCTGACAGGATTCTAGATTGTGTCCTTGTTGGACACAGAAGTCGCAAGTCTGTCTTACGTGCAGAATTATTTTTACCTCCCTCAATTGCTGCGAATCGCGGATATCGTGATTTAATTGCTGGCAGTGTGTGCAAAAGGGTGTGTTCTTTCTTTTCACACAATCCTCATAGGCATGCCCCCTTTTGTTGCAGTAACTGCAGGTTATCCTGCTGAGAGGGTCTGCATGTGTCAGGGGTATGCTGAGGGGGTTTGGTTTCATTATTCCTTCGGTTCCCTGTATGGTTGGTCAGCTGGCGGTATTTGCGCCTCTAGTTGTGGAATCCCCTGTGTTATTAGTTGTATGTGTGGTATCGTTTCCACATCTGGGGTATTGGGCATTATTTGTGTCATAGGCTGTTCCATTTGGGTACCTAAAATCGGTTTATAGGGATTTGGAGGTGCTATAGATGAATAAGATGATGGAGAATTAAGTGGAACCTGCACAGAGATTAACGGCAGCTGAGGTTGTTGGATTTGTTCCAACTCCAATGTTTTTTCCATTAACGTTTCCATCGGTGCGTCGCCCATTAATACTAAAAATTGCCGACGCATGTAGATGCTTCTTGCAAAGTCATCTAATTGTGCCTTTATCGCCTCGGACAGTATGGGACCGTATTTTAACTCCGCGGCTTTCCTACATTCCCTTAATGACTTCTTCAGTCGTAACTGAAATAGGATGAGTGCTTCTGTCGGTTGTTGCCGAATTGCTAGTAGCCCATTTACCAGATCCTAATAATTTTCTGCTGGCAAATAAACCTTCCTTAGCAAATCCTCGGCTTCCTGAAAAGTTGCGAACGGAGTGGACGCGAATAGGGCAGAAGCTTCTCCCCTCAGTCTAGTAGGGAATATTTGTAGAAAAGCCCCGTGTTCCTTGGTCCTGAGGCAGTTTATGACCCTCTTACAACAATCCAAAAATGTTTCTAATTCTATACCTATGTGCGAATTTGGTTCCCCGGAGAAGATGGGTATTAGCTGTGCTGACAGCTTCGCGATCTTTGTGTAATTCACGGCCATATTTTAGGATAAACGGATTTGATTTAAGTTAAAATTGAAAGTGAAATAATAGTCTACAGATCCAGAAGTTAGGTTAGTATAGTTGCAAAAGGGTAGGGCAATAACAAGGGAATGTTTTGGAATAAGGACAAGCACTACTCCAAAGATGTTTTACAATAAATCTGTTAAAGTGGGGGTACTTTCCAAAGATTGATGATCACACAATATGCACAAATATAGACAGGACAGAGTGTTAATGACTGGTTTGTTTAAGTTTTAAATAATATTTTTGGGACGACTTTAGATTATAGATTATAAAAAAAAATATCTCTATGAAACTATTAATAAAAAGAAATTAAAGCTTACTTAGATCTGTTCTCTGTTGTTCTGCTTTTGCTGCCGCTGTTGTCCATTGGCTGCTTAGTTGGAACTGCTGTTTTGTTGACGTTGTTGTTTTTTTTTTTTTTTTTTTTTTGGAACAGTTTCTTCTTTGTTGGTTTATGTACCAGTGACTTGGCGTTCAGGTTTTTTTTTTCTTCACTTATTTTTGGGGTTTACTTGTTGTACTCCTTTTGCTTGTGTTACTTCTCGATTTTTCTTCTTATCTCCGCAATCTCTTCTTCAGTTTTCTGGATCGTATTGTGGTATAGAACTTCTCCTATCAATAGGTCCAATCCCGTATAGTTTTGTCGATGGTTTATTATCCTCACATTTAATCCTCGGATTAATGTCTTTGACAATGGTTTTTTTTTTTTTTTTTTTTTTTTTGTTGGTGATGTAGTTGGATCTTTTTGATAGGTTCGTACGATTTAGGATTTATTGGCTCTTACCAGAACCGTCCGCTCTGTGGCCTTACCTAAGTCCTATCGGCTGCGCCATTTTGTTGATGGTATAGGTCTGTGTGGGGAAGTAAAATTTGTTTCGCTTACCTCCTTTTGTGTGCTTTCAATAACTGATGGGTCGTCTCCCTTTATTGATGCTCTTCTGCGGGGCCGCTTTTGGGGAGACGTGGATGGGGTGAAAACCCGTGTGCCCTCGCAACTTCCTCCTTTTGTGCGTGTGGGCTTACTAAGTTAGGGCTCGGTCTCCGCGATCTCTTCTGGTAGGGAATGGCGGAGCTTAATCTGTCAGGGGGGCGATTCCCATCCTAGGGTCCGCGGCATCCAGTTAAGATCTCTTTGTTGTGTGTTTGGTTACTTCCCACCGGGGAGAGTGTTCCGTTGGCCAATGAAATACTGGGCTTCTATTTTCTTTTTTAAAGTCTCTTCTTTATTTTTCCTTTTTAGGTTATTTTGACTCGGTATCGGATCAGGGGTCCGGCCTTTCAGAACTTTACTAATTATGAATTTATATTCTACTGGCCAGCGGTTCGGCCTCTGGAGATCTACTAATGGCGAAATCGAAAATTACTGCCCTTTTATTGTTTTTCAGTTGAGAATTGTCAACTATTCTAGTGTCGAAATTCCTAGAAGCACACACAACCCTTTGTGTAAAATTGAATCAATGTGCGACAAATTAACTTTTGGTTTAATTTATCGCTCATATGATTCAATATGAAATTTGGGATTTGCGTTATGGGAGGTATTGAGGATTTGGATGGAATTATTTAGGTATGTTGTGGATTTGGATGGGAATGGCGATTTAGGATCGCTACACACGCTTGGCCGTCTGATCCGATCTCCTCAAGGTCAAACCTAACATTGTCCACCCATCGCCGTTGCGGCCGTCCCACCGACCTTGGTCTACCGTCAAGAATTCTACGCACGGTCCTATCGCTGCCCATTCGCGCTGCATGGCCGGCCCATCTTAATCTTCGCGACTTGACTACTCTTGTGGCGGTTTCGCCAAACCCCACTGTTACTTAACTGAAGAACCCCCATAACATCGGCCCAACCTTATAGGTTTCGCTAATGCAATCGCATTAGCACCTTAAATGCTTTACGCATCTAGGTTATCTAAGGTATAATCTAAAAGTCCCTGTAAAAGAATTCTTACCTTTCATGCATCTCTTCTCATACAAATTCCCTACAAGAATTATTTCCGTTATACAGGAGCATAAAACGGTACCTTCGGTTGCCAGGCAAATTCCAACCTTCCCACACCTCCACCGGAATCTCCCAGCAGCAAAAACATTTCCTTTCCAAAGATGATTAATGCTTTCAATGCATTATCTGCAAATGCCTGTAAAGAATTGTTCCTACAAGGGCATTCATACATGTATCAATGCATCTCTGCATTAGCGACCAAGAACCGGATTCCCAATTAGTGTAGACACTCACACTAGAGTTCGACACTTGAGTCGCCTTAGATGCTATATACAATTGGCATAGATATTATACAAACCGTCATTGTATAACCATCTAATTTCCTTCGCAATGACCTGCAGTTATTAATACAACTGCAAGCACTTTACCCCGAAATGCTCATTTCTTTGAATCTCCAAACAATCATCGACTTCGCGCATACCCGCCGGATTGAATTCAAAGCATAAGCAATGCAATTATAGATCCCGTTTCCCACAAACGGATTTCCCTGCATATACAAATGCAAGCAAGGGATTCGTTTCGGCGACCAACCCGAGATACGATATACAATTCTCGTTGTATAAAGTATTGTAACCTGTGGGGTTAATAAATAGTGGTGCCGATCATGGGCACAGATTCACTTAATCCCCAACGTATAATGACGACGAAATCCAAAAACAAAAGAAAACGCACTGAAATAATTTTAATGTTCCATTATTAGTTTCGAAGACTTAATTTTAATTTACACTGTGCACTTGTTATTACGGCGTGGTTACGAACTCTATTAAACAACGTTACATCCTTATTTGGCAGTCATTATTTAAGCACTTCATTTCTATAAAATATTAAATTCACTCCGACATGATAACTAGTGTGTGTATGCTTAAGCGGTTTAATCTGATTCTATGTTTGTAAAATTGAGAAAACCGGATGGCAGAGACTCGACTTATCTCTTCAAGCGATGAAATTTGACTCTCTGACGCAATCCACATCCGTCAGATTCAACGGTGGTGGATCACATCGGTATGGGAGGAGCGAGTAGGCTCAACTTGACAACGGTCAATGGGCAATCACCAAAGAATCGAATGGGAGGATTGCCTCTGTGTCCGTATAGGACAAGTACGATGCCCCTTAGCCTGCATATCGGCAACAACGAACCTGCACCTGAATAAACATGGACGAGCATAATGAACTGCAAGCATTGTGTTTATGTAATGCCGTTGTAGGCAATACATTCTTCGATGACGATAGGTCGACCGACGATTGGGGTTTATTTGTTTTAGCCGTATGGCTCTGGTGCTCTAGGATGGAATAAATTTTGTTATCATTAAGTCAACAAAAATCGTGCCGACTGTGGCCAAGAGTCACGTTGGATGTTATCTTTTTTTAGGTTGATATGGTGGTGCATGGATATGGTGGTGAGGAATTTGACCTGCAGATGTGCAGGCTAACGTTTCACCCAGGGGAACCATACACCAGCGGAAAGTAAACAAAACAAAGGCAGTGAGGTACTGTGTGTTTGCTTTGCTTTGCCGTGAGTCATCATAGGGCATGGCATGGGTAAGATTGTCTAAACAAAGATCATTTCCATCCCCAAATTCCATGATCGGTTGATAACCGATGAAAGGGAATTGTCGCAAGTGTTGCGAACCTCGGGATTGGAGCAATATTTAATTATGAACCGTAGTATGGATATCGGCTGCAGCTGTGTCAACAATTACGCTGGCCAGCGAGCGTTTATCGATTATAATTGCTGACGAGCTGAGCCGATAGGGGGTAAGGAATGGTTAATATATTATGAATCAGAAAAATCCCATGTTATGCATGCCATCGGTTAGGTTTAACTTTCAGGTAAAAGCTACTGAAAGACAGCATACGCTACTCGAATGCAGGCAAATATAGTGGGTTATGGAGTGAGGGAAAAGCAGGTTGATTTAAGAAAATGGGTGGTTGTTTGGGAATGCTTTAAAGAACCGCCACAAACCCATTAGCACCTCCTTCTAATGGCTATTCGGCTATTTACACAAGGGCATCACTCATCTAAGGCTTTTATGATGCCCTCGTCCCATCTTTCTTTTAACACCAGTGTCCTCGCAACTTCCCCCTGTGGCGTGGGAGCTTATGGACGGGACACTCGGCTGTTGCGGGCTCCTTGACAGCGAGGGTGGTCTTTTGATATTGTTGAACGAAACGGGCAACTCTTTGTGTTTTCAATTTTGTTTTTATTGGTTAAGCTTTTAGATTTAATTTTTCATACGGCCAGCGGTTCGGCCTCTGGAGATCTACTGATTGTGGTCGGTCAGCGGTTCGACCCCTGAAGCTTGACTGATCGCGAAATCGGAAATTACCGCCCTTTTATTGTTTTTTCCGTTGACTTTTGTCAACTATTTTAGTGTCAAAATTCCAGGAAGCACACACAAGACTTCGTGTGCTTCAATTGGAATTTTGTTCTAGGAATTGTTTGAGGATTTGGTTGGATAGGTTCTGGGAAGGGGAATCATGAAATGCGTTTTGAATTAAGCATTTCATGATGTCAGGATTTTGGGAATTGAGCCAATGTACGACGAATTAACTTTTGGTTCAATTCGTCGTTCATGTGACTCAATATGGAATTTGGATGTATTATGTATTAATGGGAAGTATTGGGGATTTGGATGGGATTATTTGATAATATTGGGGATTTGAATAGGAGTAGCGATTTAGGATCGCTACACCATGAATGAGCCAATGCACACACATATATGGGTACCTTAATTTAAGAGAGTCACTCACTGGCCGAATTTCTTTTAATAGCGATTTAATATCGCTAAGTCTTACTCCAATCAGAGGACTGATCGGTCGAGCCGTCCATCATCCCCTGTTGGGTATGTACGAAAGAATATAGAATAACATAGAACTATTAATGAATGATAACACTAGTGTCGTCATACACCAATACACCTAATGAACCAGTGAATTGATGTAAACCTGTGTTAATTAAACGGGTGTGATTAAGATAAAAACAAAATTCCTGCCAGTGTGATTGTTACGCTGAATGTCCGTGCCGTACAATTTTCCGAACTTCCCCAAATAAAACGTTGTTACTAACAGTCAAAATTAGTGTTTTATTTTTGTTGAACAATAAGATCGTTGAGTGTTAAACAATAAGGTAAGAACCAGTTACTAACCATCAACCACGGTGCGTTGTACCTTTCCTTTCTGTCGTTTAGCCGTGGAACAATCGGAGTGTTAACGAAAAGTTGTGGGACGAAGTAGAACTCGCACCCATGCCGGTGCCAGGACTCGTTCCCTACACTCTCACTATTGTAGGTTTGCGATATAGCTCTTCCAATTCGTGGTTGTGGAGTTTCCTCCATTGTCCTGCCTCCTCGTCATATTTACCTCCAAAGATACTCCTTAAAACTTTATTCTCGAATACGCGGAATTTGTTTTCTTCCCGTTTTGTGAGAACCCATGTTTCGCATCCATATAGAACAATCGTGATTATGGTTCTATAAACACGGAGCTTTATGTTACGTGCATTTCAGCAGTTTACTGATTGCATGCCAACTAGCGTTGCCGGAGTGTAATCTTTTGTTAATTTCCTTCGACATTTAGTTACTGGCCGTCAGTATTGTTCCCAGATATTTAAATTCTTTTACTTTTTCAAATATCTTGCCTTTGACGTTTATATGTGTTCCCTGAGGTCCACCTGCTCTCGCCATAATCATGTACATATTTTGTTTTGTCTTCATTTATTTCTAGGTCCACCTCTTCTGTCGCTTGCATGATGATTTCACTGTTTTTACTTACAATTTCTAGATTATCGCCCAAAACGGCGATGTCATCCGCATATGCGAGTACTTGTGTGACCCCGTTCAGGGATGATCCGGCCATGTTGTCGTCTTGTACCTTTCTGATGACATACTCGAGCACAAGGTTAAAAGACACGGTGAGAGGCCATCCCCCTGTTTTAGTCCGTCCCGGATTTCGAATGGTTTTGATAGGTGGTTTTCCATCGTAACTCTCCCTTTGTTTTCTTTCTCGCAAATTTAAATGAGGGCGGCATATTTTTTTGGGATTCCCAGCTCAACTACAATATGGTAGAGTCTTTGCCTTGCGACTGAGTCGTAGGCTTTTTTGAAGTCAACGAACAGTTGGTGAGCCGTCTCTGCGTATTCCCACTTCTTTTCCAGCAGTTGTCTTATTGTGAACATTTGGTCGCTTGTTGACTGGTTCCTACGGAATCCGCACTAGTAGTGTGGGTAGTTCGTCGACATGGACGCAGGTTCAGTGCAATACCCCACAACTCTATTGGGAGCATTAAATTGATTCTCCAGGAAAACAAAGACACACACAGTTATTTAATCGTATATGATTGTTTCACTTTATTGATTATTGTTCTGAGGCGGTACACAGTGACATCGATTCAGTCTTTTAATTGTTATAACTTTAAATCTAGGCTTTTAACTCTACTATATTTGCTTGCCGGTGCGGCGACGATTTTCGACAATGGCACATTATTTTACTGGCGACGAAATATCACGACTCGACCAAACCACTTTTATTGAAGAAACAATTCGTATAAGACGTTAAAAAAATGTAACCCTAAAGTTCCCGACTATCCTCCTCGCGTGTAATAATATGACTCTCCAGTGTCTGTTGCCGTCAACATCCACTAGCCGTGATCGTGATGGATTTTCCGATCTAAGGGTAGCCAATTCGATCTTCTCCTGGGCGATAGCCAATGGGCGATCGAATTGGCGTTTAATGGGAGAATTTCCCAAATGAGCGTACGGTCAAGTGCGATGCCCTTTCGCTTGAAAGACCGACAACGAACGATCCTGCACTTGTTCAAACAAGGAACAACCGTAAGGGCTGCAGGCATCGTTGTTGTAATCGATCGCTGGAGGAAGGAATACGTTTCTGTGTCTTATGTAAACAGAAACACAATTTCGAGGGTCATACGATGAGATGCACATTGTTTGTGGTTTAGCCGATGCTACATGGGAACATTATCGTGTTTACTTACTCACGATCATGCCGTTGTAGGCAGTAGATTCTTCGGTGACGATAGGTCAACCGAAGATTTGAGATTAGTTTATGATAGCAGTGGCTAGGGTGGCTATTGTTTAGATTAATGTGCTGGTACATGGGACGCGATGGTGAGGAATTTGACTTGCAGATGTGCAAGCATACGTCTCACCCAGGGTGGCGATAAACACAGTGAGGTTACTGTGTGTTTGTTTTAGTTTTCAGAAAGGAGCATCATAGGGCATTATCGTGGGTATGATTGTCCCAACAACAATCATGTTCATGTCAAATCCTATAATCGGTTAGTGGCCGATAAAGGGAAATTGGTTGCAACTGTTGCGAACCCAATGGATATGGGGGCAATGTTTGGTTACGAAATGGTAGGAAAAATATCGGCTGCAGCTGTGTCAACAAGTACGCTGGTCGGCGTGTCTTCTTGGACCAACGGATTGTTGGAACAAGAACACGCTGAAAGATTGGCGTATGTTTATCGATTATGATTGCTGACGAGCTGAGCCGATAGGGTTGGAATGTTTCGTATATTATGAACAGAGTAATTTAATGATGTGCACGCATGCTAGGGTTTTACTTTCAGGTGAAAGATGATGCAGGGTAGCTTACGCTGTTCGTTTGCAGGTAGGTAAAATGGCTTTGAATGGTAAGGGGAAGGCAGGTTAATTTAAAGAGAATAGGTGGTTCTTTGGGAATGTCTTAAAGAACCCGCACAGTAGTCTGCCAGTATTTCTTCTGGGTACGGTGTGATTCTCGCTCGTATGACATTTGTTAATATTTTGTATGTGGTTGGGAGCAATGATATTCCTCTGTAGTTTTCACAGTCAGATCTGTCGCCTTTTTTGAAAATTGGGACGACTATTGAAGTTTTCCATTCTTCCAAAGTGACTTCGTTATCACATATTGTTTTGATGAGCTGGTGGATCTTTCGAGCGGTTGCCTCTCCTCCATGCTTAACAAGCTCTGCCGGTATGCAGTCGACTCCGGGAGCCTTGTTGTTTTTCAATCGATTTATTGCGTCTAAAACTTCGTTGAAAGAGGGCTCTGGGATCTGAGGCTCGGCTATATATACGTCTGGTGCGTTTATTTGTGGTTGATGGGTGCGCACATTGACCAGGTTTTCAAAGTACTGCTTCCATCTTGTCACGATATTGTTTGTTTCTGTGGTTTGCGTCTCGAATTATTTTGGCTCTTCCTCTGATGTTCGTTGCTCTGGAATTTTCTAGGATATTTTTGATCCGAGTCTTCTCCCTTTTTGTATTTTGATATATTTTCTGTTAGCTGAATATTTTAGGAAAAAGTTCTCTATCCTTTTTTTTTTTTTTTTTTTTTTTTTTTTAATAAATACGAGGGTAGCCTCTTATGTTTCGGGATTTGGCAACCTTAGTGTTGCAATCCCGCAATTGACAGCTCTGTCGTAAAGTTGGACATTTTTGAGGTTATGCGCACTCAGAACGTTTTGACATACGAGCGCTTTGTGTTGTTTACAGTAACTTAAAAGATTCATCTCGGCCCAAAAATGGAATTAAATCGTCAACATTTCCGTGCGATTATTTTTTACAACTTTCGACCTGGATTAACTCAGCAACAGTGCATGGATGAACTTAATTCAATTTTTGGCGATGAAGCTCCATCAAGGACCAGTGTTTATCGATGGTATGGTGAATTCAATCGTGGTCGTAGTTCACTCCAAGATGAATTTCGTGAAGGTCGTCCAAAATCAGTTGTTGTTCCGAAAACCATTGATGCTGTGCGCGAACTGATATTGGAAGATCGTCATGTGATCTATCGTGAGATTGAGACAACCTTAGGCGTTAGTGGGACCAGCATACATTCAATATTGCATAAACATTTGACTGTCAAAAAAATTTGTTCGCATTGGATCCCACACAATTTGTCAATCGCCCAAAAACAGGCTCGTGTCAATTGGTCGAAAGAAATGCTCAAAAAATACGGTCGCGGTGCTTCGAAACACGTCTATGACATCGTGACAGGTGATGAATCGTGGATTTACGCGTATGAGCCCTAAAGTAAACAGCAGTCGACTGTCTGGGTGTTTCAAGATGAGCCAAATCCAACAAAAGTTGTTCGCGCACGAAGCACTTCCAAGCAAATGGTCGCCTGTTTTTTCGGAAAAACTGGACATGTCGCAACCGTACCACTAGAACAACGCAGAACAGTCAATTCTGAGTGGTTCACAACCATTTGTTTGCCAGTTGTCTTCCAAGAAATCAGGAAAACCAACCGCCGAAGACGGATCACTCTTCACCACGACAATGCGAGCTCTCACACATCGGCTGCGACAACTGCATTTTTGAGCACCCAAAACATCGATTTGATGGGTCATCCGCCGTATAGTCCTGACTTGGCACCGAATGACTTCTTTTTATTCCCGTACGTAAAAAACAAACTGAGAGGTCAACGTTTTTCGACACCTGAAGAAGCGGTTGCTGCATTCAGAATGCATGTGTTGGAGATACCTCAATCAGAGTGGCAAAAGTGCTTCGGCAATTGGTTCAAACGCATGCAAAAGTGTATAGATCTTCATGGGGAATATTTTGAAAAACAATAAAGTGATTTTCGATGATCAATATTTGTTTTTGTTCTCTAATCCCGAAATATAAAAGGCAACCCTCGTAATATATTAAAAAATATTAACCAAAAATATTAACAAACATGATAACATACAGAGAAAAGGGAATCTAAATGAAAAATGGAAACGAAAAGGAAGAATAAATATATATGAAAAGGGAAATGAGGAATGCGAAGGGAAAGCGTAGCGTCTGGAGATCTTCCTATATTTCGGGATGTTAAGTCGTTTCTGCATTGTCAATTCACCACCAGTTGGGATGGAATCGGTCATTTATAGATTTATCTCGATCGCCTCTTGCCATGCTAAAGCGCAAGTGAACTGCAGCATTAGATATTTCACAGTTGTAAAGAATCCGCTTGTCCCTGACACCACAAAAAGGAACTCCATGCTTGTCTTGGATGAGACCTTTTCTATCCAAGAGAGGAAACGCTTCAGGTGGGATAAACCCATTTTGGAGTGTATTCTCCAGATACATGTCATTGGGGTAGTATGCTCCCGAGATAAGATTATTTTCACTGCACATTGCCCTTGCAGTGGACCACGAATAAAATAGATAATGAAATTGTCTATCCTATTCAGTCCTGATTTGTCATACAGTGTCTTATTAGGATAGAATTTCCTGTATTGAGACTCAGGTGTTCTATGTAATCCGAGGCAGGAACGCAGGCACTGCCTCTCGTTTTCCATGTAGGATGGGGAAACGTTAAACCATACCGGGCAACCATACACTAATTTTGGACGGATAAATGCTGAGTACGAAATTATTTTAACTTTGTGATCGGAACAGAATTTTTGTCATTGCATATGCACTTTTAGCTGCGGATAGGGCAGCTGCTATGTGCTTATCAAAGTATAGGTATTGATCCACCCAAATACCAAGGTACCAGACAACAGCTTTCCTATAATGGAAACGTTTTTCCAATTATCCCTTGAATCTCTTGAAGCTGTAGAAAGAGGTGTTCTGAAAAGGATAGTTTCTGTTTTTTGGATGTTAATTTTCAGTTTCCAATCGTCATAAAGGCGTTTGATCTTATAGAAGTCATCTTGAAGGAAGTCTGTTAATGGCATCGATTTTTTTTCTGATTTGTACACCAGAATATCGTCGGCATATGCAATAGCATGATTAAGAGACCCAACTAGATCACTAGTATAGATATTGAAGAGAATGGGATAATTCACGGCCCCCTGTTGTACGCAATTTTTAATATGGAAAGTTTTATTGGAGATTTTGTCCCACATTTTACCAAAAATTGCTTATCCATTATCATATCGTAAATGATGTATAACACATATTCGGGCAAACCAAGATTTGATAACTTACATATATACAAGTTCTTCTAACTATACGGTATCGAAGACCTTTTCAAATGTGTGTCAAAACTTCTCCATTCTGCATGTACGTAAGTGAAAGTAGATTGCCATGGTTTTGCATAGATCCACCAAAAGTGCAAAAATACTAATTCAGTGCCTATAAGCACGGGTTAATTTTTCACTGTAGAATTAATCGTCTTGGAAGAGAACTTACAAAACCTGTGTTGCTGATAAATGGATCTTGCACTTCAAAATACCCTATAAATGATATAGAATTCAAATTCTGTCATAATGAATAACACTTTTTCTTTAAACCTCTGTTACACACAAAAACTGCCACCCCCAATTACTCACCCATTGGGACTGCCCTTCACTTTAATGGAATTAAGTTGAACAAAAAATTTCTCGTTTTGATTAAGTTTTGGTTTTGGCTTTTTATTGGTGGCACTTTTCAATTGTATTTTTTTTAACTGCTGTGTCTTTAAATTTTTTTTTTTTTCAAATTTGTTTGTTATTTAAACTACTTTGTTCACCTTTTTTCTTGTGGATTTAGTTTTCCTTTGATTGGTTTTAGTTTTTTTAATGTATGGTATCTAAGGATAGAGTGGACAGGGTTAGTTTAGGTGTTCTCGAACTACTTGGATGGAGGGATGGTGGGAAAGAAATCGCACAGGACCGGAAGGTCTTGAGTGCGGTAGTAAATGTAGATCACGTCTTTGGTGTCTGATGATCTGCGCTTTGGGCGTTGTGTATGTATGTTTGGGCTGTCTTGTCCTATGCGTGCGTGTGTAGGTGTGGTGTGTTAGCGGTATACCCTATGGGATGGGTCCAGGAATCCTCTATTGTAGAGGGGAATGTTGTTGGGAAGGGTGCTTTCTTCAGTTTTATACTGAAGAATAAATTGTGGTGGTCTGATCCGAAGAGATCGAGAGAGAGAAGGGTCAAGAACGTAAGACTCCCGTACAAGTACTCTGAAGTATACCCTTTGTTACCACACCATTTATACCTAAATTATTGACGAGGAATCGAAAACGATGCATTCAATTCCTCTTTACACAGCATTACCGCACACACAAGTAATTGAGTGCTATCGTCCACCTCCCACCAGGCACATATTACCGTTGATCCCCGCGGAGCTTTCTTTTAGATATTTCATCGCAGGGTGGGACGGAGTTTGCCTGATACTCCGCTCGTCGCGTCGCAACTGCTGGATCAAGTCACATAGAACATCATTTGCTACGGACCATGCCTGTTTTGAACTCAGCATGTATTATATTACTCCTCCCGGAATAACTGTCCGTCTCATATATCTCTCCAAAATCGTTCGTGCGGTTCCGAATCTCACGCACTCTGTGAGTACGTGTTCCGCATTTTCTATTTTGCCTTCGCAATACAAGCAGTATGGGTGATTCACATGCTTATACTTGTGCAAGTATTGCCGAAAGCATCCATGTCTTGATATTAGCTGAGTCAAGTGGTAATTCAGCTCGCCATGTTTTCTTTTCACCCATGTTTCTACATCAGGTATCATGGTGTGGGTCCATCTTCCTTTGATGGAAGAATCCCACCTTCGTTGCCATTCTCCTAGGCTTAAGAGCCCTGATTGTGACCCCATTCTCCGAAGATTTTCCTGGGAGACCTCATGCAATGCAGCATTTTCTTTAGCTGCAATGTCAAGTGGTGTACTTGTGGGGGTTCTCTATACCACATGGAGAACCAACCCACAATGCCAACCAATTTTGGTCGCTAACAGCGCGTCACCCTAACCTAACCTGTAACCCATTTCGCAACATGCAAAAACACATCCCAATATGAAAGAGCACCCGTCCCCAAATCCGCAATTGCATACATTCCCATACTTACCAAGAATCAATTTCACAAGCTGTAATAAAGTCATATTCCAATTTACAACGGAATATTAATCACCTCCCTCAATTACTTCACCCCACATATAATTTTTCCCAAAACCGCTTCGGTCAATTCTCTATTTACATTATATTTCTTCCTTGCGACCAAGCAATCTTAACTTCCCCGGAAATTCATACGCTGTAATAAAACGCATATTCAAACCTACAAAGGAATATTAATCATCACCATCAACTATACCGAGCCGCATACATTTTCCCCAAAAACCACTTCGGTTAATTTCCTACTTAAATTATATTCCTTGCTTGCAACCAAGCAGTTCCAATTTCCCCCGAAAATCATTCCGGCTCACTTCCTGCTTAAACTATTTCCTCGCTTGTAACCAAGCAACATTTAGTTCCCCCGAAAATCATTTCGGCTTCCATCCTATCCAATATCAATTCCCCCTTACTGGTAAGTCACCAACACGATGTGTCGCATTCCCGCGAAACAACCATCGCAACGACCAAGACCCATTTTCCCATGTCTTACCGACAACTCATGGCCATACTTGGTTGTGTTTCCAAAACCGATTTCACAGTACACATATCAACAGAGGAATCGAACTCAGCTTATACGGCAGTAATTCGTTGGAACTGAATTCCCTATACAGGCATAGCAACCCTTTTCAAGTTGCTAGTGAGTGGCAGTGAGTTTATTTCAGCTATGACTCAACCGCCCCGACACGATAAATAGATTCTTTCCATCATTAGTCGAGCTACAACCGCCACCGGGGGCACAGACAGTCAGTCGAGATTCAGTCGAGGTGGGTTGTGGATGTAGAGTAAATCAATCAGTGGTCGTAATCGCAGTGTTGTCCATTAAATACCATATTGTAAATCTAACAGCTACGAGTAAACCAATCACTTGGCACGACAGCAGTGACCAATAATATGATCCATTGTAAAATAGCGAAATAAAGTAAAAGTGACGGCAACCAAACAAGGCGAACTAGTACTCTCCATGTAAATTACGCATCGGCTACAGCCATATTTCTAACCAATAAACGACAATTAACTACAAACAGTGCTCTGGTGTTTAATTTGCTTTACTGGAATAGTTGTATTCGGCAGTCGGGTAACGGAGGACATCTGCAAGGATAGTGATAAGACCCGCTATACGAAAGCATAAGGTCATTATCGATTGAGTTTCAGTGTAAAAGGGTATACAAGACTTAAAAAGGACCAAAAGAACACAAATAACAAACGAGCTTGCCATAACCAGCCCCGTTGCCCGCAACTATCCGTCGTCCCCCCGGGATTTCCGTCGGTGGTTGGTAGTGGACCCGTGCCGTACGTCGGCACCCCCGTCCTCCAACCCGCACATACTCCCAGCCAAAATATTTATATCATCTTCGGATACCGTTCGGACTGCACAGCATACTCTTATTGATGCCAGCCTATGTGCTGAGTTCACTCCCCTCATATACGACTTAAACTGTGCGGCTCCTGCCCATATGTGAGCTGCATACATTATAATGGCTGGCGCAAGGCTAATAACCTTGCCCAGAAAAACAAATTATTATGGAAAATTTAACAAGTGGTTAACGGTTGTAGTGCCGATGATGATGATGATGATGATGATGATACATTATAATGGAGGTGTTGACACTGGTTATGAGTTTCCTTATCTGTGGCCGGGCTCCTCCAACATTGGGTAGCAGTCTCGCCAAAACTTTGCATACTCTTGCCGTTTTTTCACTCGTTTTCCTCAAGTGTTCCTTGAAGGTGAACCTGTTGTCGAGTATAACACCAAGATATTTAATATAGGGACTGGATCTGATTGTTTGCTCTTCTATTTCAAAATCGAGGTGTTCAACCTTCTTGCGGCTGCTTATTAGAACTAACTATTTACCACGCTTTTGGCGCAAGACTAATGACCTTGCCGGAAAAACAAATTATCATGGAAAATTTAACAAGCCGCAGGACTTGCTAAATAAGGCCAAGACCAGTTCCCGGTTGTAGTGCCGATGATGATGATGATTTACCATGCTTTCCGTGGTGCCAGGGATAAACGAAAACGAATTCTCCATGATAACGATATCTCTAATATTCCAAATGTCCTGCGTTTTAATATAGTGATCGGTGAAAGAGATAAATCAATAAAAGGTCGATGTCATCCCAACTGGTGGTGGATCAGTGATGAACAAAGGACTATACGTCCTCAAACATAGTATGCCTCTCAGGCGCACCGCTTTCCATCCCTTTATCCCCAATTCCTAATTATTTTTTATTTGTCTTCCTTGTATATGTTTGTACGTTTTTTTTTGTTTGTCAACTATTTAAAAAAACAAACGTATAGAAAGAATAGAATAGAAATCGAAGATTAAAATGGGCCGGACATGTAGCGTGAATGAGCAACGACAGGACCGCGCGTAGAATTCTTAACGGTTGACCAACGGGAAAGAGATCGGTAGGACGGCCGCAACGGAGGTGGGAGGACAATGTTAGGTTTGACCTTGGGTAGATCGATTCGGCTCGTCAAGTGTGGAAGGAGAGTGCACAGGACAGGGAACGATGGCGGAGTCGAGTCGGTGATTTCATGAACTTCCATGTTGTTACAGGCCAATAAATAATAATAAAAAGAAAGAATAGAACAAATTTTAAAAAAAACATCAATTATTGTGAAATGTTATAAAAACACTAGTTACGCCGAAAGGCATAAGAAAAAAAATAGAAAATGTATAATTTAGAGTGTTTGCGAAGAGCCAGTAAGTTAATGTAAGAATAATATTTGTAAAATAGAATTTAACATTTAGTCTTAAAAATAATCTATAATTGAATTGTTAAATAAATGTGGAGATAAAACAAAACAAAAAACGATGGGCGAAAGAACAATTACTCGATATAGCTCGTGCGCCACCTAGTGTTTGTTGATGGTACTATCGCCAAAACCTTCACCCCATGCCAATAACAACTCAACAAAGATTCATCGCTATCGGATGAACGGTGCGCGAAAGAACAATTAACTGATATAGCGCCGAAACCTTCGCCCCAAGCCAATAACAACTAACCCAAGTTTTATTCAGTCCAAAACATATACGAGGGTTGCCTTTTATATTTCGGGATTAGAGAACAAAAACAAATATTGATCATCGAAAATCACTTTATTGTTTTTCAAAATATTCCCAATGAAGATCTATACACTTTTGCATGCGTTTGAACCAATTGCCGAAGCACTTTTGCCACTCTGATTGAGGTATCTCCAACACATGCATTCTGAATGCAGCAACCGCTTCTTCAGGTGTCGAAAAACGTTGACCTCTCAGTTTGTTTTTTACGTACGGGAATAAAAAGAAGTCATTCGGTGCCAAGTCAGGACTATACGGCGGATGACCCATCAAATCGATGTTTTGGGTGCTCAAAAATGCAGTTGTCGCAGCCGATGTGTGAGAGCTCGCATTTTCGTGGTGAAGAGTGATCCGTGTTCTGCGGTTGGTTTTCCTGATTTCTTGGAAGACAACTGGCAAACAAATGGTTGTGTACCACTCAGAATTGACTGTTCTGCTTTGTTCTAGTGGTACGGTTGCGACATGTCCAGTTTTTCCGAAAAAACAGCGACCATTTGCTTGGAAGTGCTTCGTGCGCGAACAACTTTTGTTTGATTTGGCTCATCTTGAAACACCCAGGCAGTCGACTGCTGTTTACTTTCGGGCTTATACGCGTAAATCCACGATTCATCACCTGTCACGATGTCATAGACGTATTTCGAAGCACCGCGACCGTATTTTTTGAGCATTTCTTTCGACCAATTGACACGAGCCTTTTTTTGGGCGATTGACAAATTGTGTGGGATCCAACGCGAACAAATTTTTTTGACAGTCAAATGTTTATGCAATATTGAATGTATGCTGGTCCCACTAACGCCTAAGGTTGTCTCAATCTCACGATAGGTCACATGACGATCTTCCAATATCAGTTCGCGCACAGCTACAGTGGTTTTCGGAACAACAACTGATTTTGGACGACCTTCACGAAATTCATCTTGGAGTGAACTACGACCACGATTGAATTCACCATACCATCGATAAACACTGGTCCTTGATGGAGCTTCATCGCCAAAAATTGAATTAAGTTCATCCATGCACTGTTGCTGAGTTAATCCACGCCGAAAGTTGTAAAAAATAATCGCACGAAAATGTTGACGATTTAATTCCATTTTTGGGCCGAGATGAATCTTTTAAGTTACTGTAAACAACACAAATAGCGCTCGTATGTCAAAACGTTCTGAGTGCGTATAACCTCAAAAATGTCCAACTTTACGACAGAGCTGTCAATTGCCGGATTGCAACGCTAGGGTTGCCAAATCCCGAAACATAAGGGGCAACCCTCGTACATCTGCATCTTGCTCATGCTTTTCAATAATCCTTTAAACGGTTAAATTAGTGTAAAATGTTTCATGATTGTACCGCTGGGGAAATTGTCAGGTCAACTAATTGAAGATGACAAGGAAATGATAAGCGAATGCTGACACTTTAAAGTCTCCCTGACACCTGCTTTGTGTTTTATGTTAATCACCTGCTAAGGAACTTTTTCAAGTGCTCTTATTGCATGGTATATCTTATCGCCCATCCACAGACATTACATCTGTGTATTATTTACGGTGCAATATCTTTCAGGATAACTTCCTCAGTTATCATTAAGCTTACCCACAAAATACCATAAAGGTAATAAAAGAAAATATAAAAATGTAACAGGGAAACAGGGGGGATCACTCACTCTATCTTCAGGGCTCCTACTATCACAGTTTATCTAGGATGTTCACCATCGTCGAACACCCTCATAGTGTCAGCGTAAGAGTGAAGAATTGCCATCCCCCATGTCTGTGTATTTGAACTGAGTTGTTGTTGGCTCTTGTAGAAGCGTTTTTGGGGTAGTTCACGTACACCCATCTCTAAGATACTGTGACGGTATAACAAAGCATTTTCTTTGGAACCCTCTCCTAATAAAAAGCTCATTCGGGAATCTGTATCTGGTCCAGCAACTTCTCAAATTGAGCAAAATAGGGTAAAGCCAAGGTTCAACTTTGACATTTAAAACCCGCATGCTCAGTGCCATAAAACGTTAGATGGGTGGGATGGAAACGCTACAAGGTCGTGAAGGCCACCCTCAACCGCCTAATGATAGCAAAGTTTTCGATTTCAATAGAAGACTGCTGTGGGTACAATTGGAAACACATTGCGTAGCAGCATCACAATGCAAAGCTATCATCCCTAGATTGTTAGATAAGGCTCAACTGACTGCCAAGTAGGTTTCGTCTCCGTGTTTAGATGAGGTTAAGGAAAAATAATGGAAACGGAGGGTGGGGTGTAATAGGGACAAATTCCTAGGTGATTTAACTCAATGGAGCTGCGTGTCTTAAATGTTTTCAAATTCGCCTTGGGTCTATGCGTATTGTGTATGTGTATTCCCTTAATCAATTTAATCTGATGGGTGAACTGAGTTGGATGGAATTTTATTACATCTTCAGCCGAACTCTTGGGATTCTTGATTCAGTGTGAATGGGTATTTTATCGAATACATTCTGGGACCTTCTCACACCAATTGGATCCGTTTTTTAATCTTTGATAATAAAGTTGGATTTTACTTAAACAGTAAAGTACACGCCACTTAGTTTTCTCTGACATCAAAAAAGAATCTGCATAAATATATACATGTACATCTCATACTTCTAACTGTGTGTTTATATTTTATCAATTCGAATCCGAGATCTCTTAAATCAAACATTTTCGAAGTGAAGATTTCAACAAAAACTGTTAAAACATCCGTTTCATCTTCCTCGAATAGCTTGATAACCTAAACATTCTCCACCCACACTTCAGTGACTTGAAGAGGCTAAATTTGGAACACTCCTTATTTACAAAACGTCTCTTATTGAACACACATCTGAATTCACGTAAACAATCTTCGCTCCTTTGTACCTGACAATGAAGGTGTATTGCACGCCTTATGAATTCCGAGTGGTTAACTTTGTTGATATATTCGTCAGTGCAAACGAAAACATAAAATTCGTAGACTGGGGGGATCCACATTGTCCGTGGGTGAGCGTGTTAATTGAAGATTAGCGTCGGCACGTACTAGAATGGGCGTTTATTAAATGTTTGTAGAAAAAGTGCACAGTTGTTTCGAATGACACATCTCCAAATATTTCGAAGTATGTGGCGGTTGTACGTGAGCGTTACAAACGTGAAATTGACTTTTTGTGGATCCTGACTGCATCTAGTTAAATCTATGGATGTTACTTCGTACCCAGCAAGCTTTATTTGTATGTGACCCTCAAAAACTATAAAGTATGGAATCTAGTAACTCCACTGAATCTATGTTTAGCTTAAATATTTTCCGCCTATTTTTTGTTGCGTATTTAACCTTTATTAGCAAAATGCGCACAGCGTTTTTTTTTTAACATACTGTGTTTATTTGACCAATAATCAATGTTTCCATTAAGTACTACAGCTAACTTATAATTCTAGTGATACTATTGTTTACACATTTTTCAACCATAACTGAATGTGTGAATAACTATTTGAGTATTATAGGTTTTAATATTGACAGTATTCCTGGAAAAGGTCAGAAAACCAGGATTTTTATTTTTTAATTTAATCTAAACTAATACTTAACTTAACTCTAACTTAATTTAGCTTAACCTAATTGATATTATAATAAGTTAAATATGTAATGTGAGTTGGAGAATATATGGATTGATGGTTAAGGTGGGTTGGCGTGGGATATGGTCAGTTAGTGGTCTCGGGTGGGGTAACACTTTCCGGTTGTTCGTTAAAACGCAGAATGTTGGAGAATGGTTGTATGTTACAGTATTTGAACTGATTGGGTGCCAGCTCGGTGTTATGGTACACTACCTCGTTGGAGTCAACAACCAATCTTCCATAGGTGAAGAGAGTACTGGTGTGGAGACAATTCAGGTAGTGAGCCCTGTTATCTAGTGGAGTTGGTAGTAGTGAAGTTGTTATGGGATTGGGATTATTTGGGAGGTTTTCAATAAATTTGATAGACAGCTCTAGGAAGCGTTTATCGAGACGGTCAATACTGGAGGCATTGTATAGCAAGCTGTTGTTGTAATACTTGTAAGAGTTGGGTTGTCGGTAGAGGCTAGTGACCAGCCTGAGGCATTTCCTTTCAAAGTGCGTATCTTCTCCATTTGGGCCGGTGTTATATGATACCACAGTGGACACGCATATGTCAGTGTAGGTCTGATTATTTGTTTATAGATCAGCAGTTTGACTTTGTGGGAGAGACCGTTGGGTTTCCACATCACTCTTCTACATAGATTCAGTTGTATTGTGGCTTACGTAAAGTATTTTCAATGTGGGTGGAGAATGAAAGGTCATTGGAAAAGGTTATTCCCAGATATTTTGAAGTTTTAGACGGTTTTATCTGGATGTTATTTAGTTTGAGTCTAATTTTGTTGTGGGTGCGTCTTGTGTTGTTTGTGCAGTGCTCATTTTTACCCTTAAACACTATAAGTTGGGTTTTATCGGGATTTAGGCGAATTTTCCATTTATTGAAGTATGTTGATAGATTTGGGAGGAAGTTATTAATACGGTTCCTTGCCTTTTTTTACAACTTGCTGCTGGAGTAGACTATGGTGTCATCAGCGTAATTCAGCATTACGGTATTGGGTAATTGAGGCTGCGGTATGTCTGAAGTATAGAGGAGGTATAATAGTGATCCAAGAATTCAACCCCGCGGAACCCCTGTGGTTATATTATACGATTGGGAGAGAGAAGAATTTATTTTGACCATGAATTTTCTACCAGAGAGGTAGGAAGTGAGAAGTTTGGTGGTGTGGGTGTTTAATCCAAATATGTAGTGCAGCTTGTAAAGCAGTCCTGAGATCCAAACACAGTCGAATGCTTTAGATATGTCGAGAGAGATACAGACTGTCGAGCTTTGGTTTTCAAGATTAGTTGTGACATCGTGCGTTAGTTTTAACAGAGCATGACAGGTGGAGTGTTGTGAGCGAAAGCCAAACTGGGAATTTGGGATAATCGTGTTGTCATTAGCAAATGAAAGGAGATTTCGATATATCTTGCTTAATCTGTTTAATAACGATATCGGACGATAGTTGCTGGGGTTGTTGGAAGTGTGGGGTTCGTTTAGCTATGCACCAAGCACGGGTGCGGATTCAGCTAACACCCACTGAACAGCAGAGAAATTGTCACTCAAGAAAAACCAAACGAATAAAAACCAAATCTCCATTCAAAGTTCATATTAGTTTTATTACGCTACACTGAATTTTTTTTTCAAATTTTTATTCAAATTTGTGCACATATGTCTGAATTTTGTTAAATTACATTAAAATATTTCTTCACTGTTTCCATCCATCACATTAATCCAATACAATGCTATTTGGGAAATTTAACATACGAACTCTTCTTAGGAATACCGAATTTTGCAACTAAAATTAACTTTCCAATCGCGAATTTTTCGACGCACTTCTATACTCTCAGCTGACCAGATAAAGACTTCCTGGTGACGTTCTGCTCGGTAGCTATCATCTGACTGGTTATTGGATGTCTCTTTACAGACATCCGACGAAAACCAAAAAAACTAAAGGATTCGCCGCCAATGGCGAAGGCCCAAACGAAAAGGAAAAGAGAAAAACTCATGTAGCAGATCGAATCCGCTGCTACATGTTTGGGCAAGATAAACTGCCGCCATACGCAAGGGATAGATTCTTTGATTGACGTGAGTCAATAAAACCCTTGCCGAAGGCAGAAATCTATCTTGGAAAAATGAATCGAACATTGGGCATGGCCGTTGTTAGATCATCTAGAATAAACAAATTTCAGTCGTATGATTCGATGCATGTTATCTTAGGGATGTGTTAATCCCGTTGAAAGGCACAGTCAGGCGAAAGTATCCGCTTGAATGTTTACTTTTTGTAAACTAAAATTGGTGGCCATGACCGATGCTGGTGATCGTTCCAAGAAACGGCAACGGATCATAAAATCGGTCATGCTAAGATCCAAGCAGATATGCGCGCCTGAAAGGCCAATGTTTGATTTGATCTTCTTTACTTTAGGAAAGATAGATCGTAGACATGCCGTTGGAAATCTGGCTTGCAGCTGTGCAAGCGACCCGAAATAATGCGGTAAATGAATGGGTACAAAAATAACACGCGGAAAGATCAGCGTGTGTTGGTGGAAATGTGCCATCCATTGTTCGGTCGCGGAAGCTCGGTTGATGAATTGATGTCATGGCAAGATGATAATCTTGCCATGAATTATGCTTTTAGGAATGACCGTGGGGAAGGGGTTTGGAAAAGCAAGGTTGCATAATCTTGCTGAAAATTCGACTTCAAGGTAAGTCGCATCGCTGGGAATGGTGGGGATCGAGCGATGCATGGCTCTTCGGGCCCTGAAAAGCCCCACAGAAGGACTGGACTTATTGATAGGGACTATAACCGTGGTTTTCCAGTTATCTGGGAAATGTGATGCGTTAATTATGTGGTTGAGAAGAACGAGAATAGGGACTAGATTTGACGGGAGAAGTCTTGTAAAGAAGGTTAGGAATTCCATCTAAGCCTGTCGACTTTTTGTTGTTGAGTGATGTGATGAAATGGGTGAAGGATGGGATCATTGTGGGTGAGATGTAGTCATTTACAGTAACTTGAAAATTGGAGACTGAGAGGGATTAACCTGCGAAACCCTCATTCCTTCTATCAGCCCACCCATCACACTTCTTACGGCTCTAATGAACCCATTTCGCGGATGCTGCGGCGGGCAAACCCTTACCCTACCTCCTTCGATTTCAACTTTATCTCTATTGCTCTCAAACTTCATCTCCTCTCTTTCCCCTCCTGACCTCACCCACTCCCCGTCTACACTCTTACATCCTGAACTAAGCGAGGTGATAATTGATGGATAAACCAATTAACCAACTCGCCGAACATACCCCCCCCTCCCTCTTTTTTGTTTCTTTTTTTTTAACCATAGTTTATATATATAAGAACAGTTTTAAGATAGTTGTTAAGTTTTATCGCTTCTACTAAGCTGAATATATGAGGGTAACCCTGGTCGGCAAATTGTTTTAGTTGTCCATTTATCAGGGTACTCAATAGTTGGATTTGATTTTTAATAAAAAGGGAGTAACTGCTATGTAGTTTTCGTCTAAGCTGTTTTTTTACGCGTAACAGTTTTGTAAGGATGTTGGGTAAAGGTTTTCCTAGGTGATTATGGGGGATGGATGTAGGTGTGCGGCTGAAGAGGGCATTTTTTAGTATTTGCTCTATTCTTAAGGCTGCTTGATCAATTTCAGCAGGGAGTAGGTTTGAAGACTCTGGCAAAGTATAGTCTGTAAAACTGACTATTGACTCTTTTCCAGTTTGTCCTGGAGAAATTCGGGATCGGATTGAATGAGTAGCTTGGTTCGAGGGTAGGGATTTGGACAGTAGTGTGGACGGACCCATGATCGGATGGGAATTCGAAGGATACTGTAGGGGGATTAGGTGAGTAGAGCGCACAGCGTGGATTAATGCATCAATATTAATTTTACTCTTAAATTTAGGTTATGAATTGTGAAGTCTTTTGGAATAATGTCACTTCGATTACGCAACTCAGCGTACATCAATGGGTTCGACAAATTGACACAACAAATTTCGATCGTACTTGATGTTTAACGTTTTAGGTAACAGTTGACATAAAGTGTACTTGACAATCCAGTGCCTCCAGCTTGAAGGCAATTAACCAGTAAGAGATTTGGACACTTTTTTTCTTCCGTTTTTACGAGTGCACGAAACGTGCGCGAATTAATAAGATGTGTTCTTATTTAGTCAAAAAAAATTTAACTTTATTTATAATTATTCCTTAGCTTATATTTACAATGAGACTTTAAGATGATAATGTGCCGGGTCGGGTCACTCGATGAAGTCTGCCTGATGATTCGTCAATTCTGTTATTTATATTCTTACAGTCGGCTGTTGTTCCTGGAATCTCTCATCTGTGTTCGATGATTGTTTGGGATTCTGTTTTGGTGATTGTTTGGATGGATGAGTCTGTGGCGGTTCTACAAACCACACAACCCATTATAGGTTGAGATATCGTCGTTCCACCAAGGAACATACTCACCTATATCCATTACACGTGCCCACAGACACGTTCCTCAAAGTCCTTCCATCCGCCTGAAACAAAGGTAACATACCAAATACCCCAACATTGAATTCAATAGTAAAAACCAATCGAACTTAACGTTCAAAATTTCCTAATATTGAATTCAATGCATCCATCCTATGCATCCATTCGATTCATCCATTAAACGCATTTTTCTGAAAACAAACAGAATAATCTCGTCATGTAGCTAATAGCAATTAGCACCCTAAATTCCTCGCCAGATCCCAAACCGACAAGCGGACGTGCGCAAACAAAGGCCTGGCGATTCGCCTGCCGACCAACAATTCCTGCGATCATGAACATCGTAACGCCTACCCCACGCTAGATGTTAATGACCGGGAAATGCGATCTACAAACCCACGGTTCCTTTGTTACCTATCTGAAGCACACAAGAACTCTTGTTGTCGTAAGCCAGGTGGGTAAAGCAAACAAAGCCCATGATAGGATCGAGAAAGAAGTGGCGATACGCTTGATCCTGCGAAACAAGATTCCGATAAGAAGTTGGAATTGAAAACCAAAAACGTAAACTTTCTCTTGAAGATTAAGATACAGATAAGATGGTGGGAACACCAAATTGAGATGAGAAATTCTTTTGTACAGAGAAGGAGATAGAAACCTCTGTCCTGGGACAGTCGACGCTGACAATCTGATTGGAGAAGTTGAATTGCAAGAACGGAGGTGTTAAGACCGAATTTCCGGGAGATGTAAGTTATTGATAGTGCCGTCGCGGATTTGTTTGATGTTTTACGAAGTGATCCTCACCAGGACATACGAAGTTTGTGTTATCGGAATTGCGCCGTGTTGTTCGAACATTCAAATTAAGTTCCGTTCGAAAAATTAAGACGATTTGAGGTGTCGTGGAAGTTGGGGTTTTCGTTTGGTATCCTACCCGAACTACTCTTATAAACAAAATCTAAATTGTGCACTAGACGCTTAAGTGTAAAGAAACAAAAGAATTAATAAAGAACAAAGAACGCTAAGACAATTGCGCAGTGTTTTAATTGTCTCTGTCTTCGCTCCGTGTGTCGTTTTGTTTTCATAGACAGTGTTCTGCGGAACACTTCGGCGACTAAAGACAACATCCGCCAAAAGTCATGTCGGGTGCAGCATTGAATCCTATCTTCAATGTTGAAGGTTTTATCAGTTGCATTGATTGCAACTTAATTAGTCTTTTGACGTGTCGATTGCAGCAATGAGTCTTATCTTCTATTTGGGAGTTGGGGGTGTTATCTCTGTTGGGGTTGTCAGGTGTGTCAACTCGCGCTTTCGAGGTACTCTTGTCAAAGGAGCGGAAGAGAAGTGTGAACATAAGACAACCATGAACGGATGTGCATTCGTTTCGAATGCGCTGAGCTTATAACAACGGGTCTGAATTCAATTGTTAACATCTTTTTTTTACACTTACGCGCGCACAAAAGAGGATTTTGATGTTTCACTGCTTATTTTTGGCTGACTGAATACGAGAGTTGAATGGTGGCCAGGTTCGATGGAGTGGAGTATTTTTTGCATCTCTTAAGGAACCCCATACATTTAATAGCACTTTTCGCAGTTTCAAATATGTGGTCATTCCAATCAAGAAATGAATTAATTCGAGTGTCGAGGATTGATAGTTCCTTGGCTTCGTCGATACATGTGGCGTTCATCGACATCATATTTGTTTTGGGGTTCGCCTTTGACAACAAGAGGCTGCACTGGGTTTTAAGCCATTGAATTCTACTCGGTTAGATAATATCCATTGATACAGCTTGTTGGGGTTGTAATTTACTGCATTGATCATAACCTACTGATCAGGCGAAGGTTCACTATAAGAGGGCAAAATATCCTAGGTCTCAATAAGTCTGATCAATTTAAGTACTTCGGGCCGAAAGCGTGCAACGCCGTTTTTTGCGTTTTGCCCTCCGAGGATTGAATTGGGAAAATCCTCTGATTCTACCCCCATACGCGAGCCGTCTTCACCTTGTGGGGCTCCTCTATATCACAGCGAGTCACATCAACCCCTATCCCACCGTTCATGATATTCACTTGAGAATCAGTGTTTTCCTAAAGGAGCTAAACTCATAATTATATGCAGACAATGCATAATTGAGTTTAGCTACCCTTTTGCCATACGGCAACTCCATTTTAGCTATCTCATGAGATTTCCACCGGATTAGCAACAAAAGTCGAATCAGACGACACTGTTGCATGATCATCCAACCGCTGGGGAATTTATCGAAATATCTAATTAGTATTCACGATAAATTACCCTAGCCAATTTGGCGTCACTTCGGCTTTTCGGCAGATCATCCATTCGCTTGAGATCAACGATCTCTTTTCGCAGGTGAATAGCACAGGCCACATTTCCTCTCCTCCATAATTCTGTCTCCCCACGGTTCAATGCACTCTGAGATCACCACAGCCTTAACACGGGCAGTAGGTCTTTCTCAGAAACTGCATTTAATACCAGCGCACAAAATAAGCCAACCCCGAACTTATTGCGCTCTTTCTTTTTGCATGTCCAGCGATTGTCGAATGATGCGCGAGTATTTTTTTTTTCACCTCACCGAGACATGCAAATGAGAAGAGTCATGAAAAGAGCGCAATGATGATTGCCTAATAGCTGTGCGAAAATAGCATCCAGATTTTTCATCCCTAATTCACCAGTCACTATCCAACCATAGCAGAGTACGCACGCTACGCTGCATCCAGAGTCGTTAAATATATCTGTGTATACAAATATTTAAATCAAATTTTCAATAGCATATCTTCTTGTTCAAATATATAAAAATAAGTAACAATAGTTTCGTGAACGCAAATAAATTTGAGCTTCAAAAAAAGCATTGAAAAAAAAGCCCTTGATTCAACTAGACTCCACCATTATATTTCCGGTCTCTTGATCCTTTGTTTTTTATTGTTTCAAAGAAGTTGTTTTATAAAACCGAACTACTTTAAGTGTTTTTATTTATTGATTTATTATTTAATAGGTAAAAGTCAGCTGAGAGTTTGCTTCGATCGCTCCATCTTAACACATTCCCTTGATATGTTTTTCCTTATACACAGAAGCGCCAGCAAAATGTTAAAACAAAATTGCGGCATTTACGTTTCCTTAGTGGTACGTCTTCTGAGCATTCTTTAAGAGGAGTCTTGGTTTTCACGAATAAGTGCTAAATTTATTGCCCGACCACACGCATTAGAATCCATTCACATCTGAGCGTTAAAGTAATGATTCTGCTTTTCATGGGGCATAGGACTATCAGGCTGGCTGATTGTTACATTGAGGAATGGCAAGTAGTACATTATCGAAAACATCTGGGTTAACAATAAATTTTAAATGACTCACGTCGACCTACAAGTCCATATTTCTCCCGGATTAGTTTATTAGACATGCACAACAAAGCACTCAACGATAAAAGTTTATTGGCCGTCAACTTCATGCATAGCTGCTAAATTGTAAATGCAGCACGCTTAGGTCGAAGACTTATTTTTGACAAGCTTTTTTAATGCTTTCACCCTCTTGGAGGCCGATAGAATAGATAACACTTCTCGATTGCCTACTGTTCTGCATTGCTGTTATCGCATTCACCTTTGGTTATATGATAAACCCCTTAATGATAGACTGTGGCTTCCCTCTCGACGGTAATGAAGAGTGGAACAACTTTTTCAGTACCCTATCTTTAATAATAGACCATCGATTCATTATCATTCGATAAAGTCAAGTGGGCGCTAAATGGTCTGTTTAGAGGCCTGGTGATGTGAACAATGTCACGGAATTAATTATCGCGTCGCAGATATTCAGAAGCACATGTGTGCATTGGTGTTCGATTGCATACATTGGCATCGGTACGTTAACCTGTCGAATATAGCTGTGCGATTTTCGTACGATAAGGAGATGTTAATGACATTGTCACTAGAATTATAATTTGGTGATAAATTAAGCTAAAAACATGTTATCAAATGAACGGAAGACTGAATGGTACACCGAGAAGCTGATTCCATTTATTTATTTATATATTCAGCTAATAGAGGGCGTTATAATTTAAATGTTAATTCGAATCTTAAATCTAGTATTAGAGTTTCCAATGGGTCCTATTTTGAAGGGTGAAGTTCTGTCCGTTGACACATAAACATGCCTTTCTTCCACTTAAGATGATTAATTCGAGCACCAAGAACTAAAAGTTCGTTTAGATAATCCCCATTGCCATAGGTTGTTGAGATTGGGATTCAGTGAATTGAGCATACTCTACTTTGTGATAATATGGTGTCCGAAAACCTTGGTTGAGCAAGCTCGAGACAGTAAGTAAGAGGAAATTGGGTTGCGAGTAATGGATATCATCATCATCATCATCATCCGGCTTTGGCCTATTTAGCAAGTCTCGAGGCTTGTTACATTTTCCATAATAATTTGTTTTTACGGGCATGGTTATTAGCCTTGCGCCAGCGTAATGGATATAATTTAACACTAGATTTACGGAACCCGTCAATTTGTCAGATTACCTTTTTAAATTGAAAAATCCAAAAAAAAAAGAAAAAATCTCAATTAACATATGTTGGTTATTATTGATACAATGATATGCAAATGTATCACTATCCTTTTTTGTTATCAACGCCGTTTTATTATTATTTTCTCTACCAAGTGGAATTTGCACAAAGTAGTTTATGCAAATTAGCTACTTGGAGAGTTGTTTTCCTTTCACAGGTAGAGAGGGGAAACTTACGAAAGGGGATTGGTGGATTTTAGGGGGGACCTGGACGAAAGGTAGGTCCGTAACACCTTTTAATGTGTTGTATATGCCTATTTTTACGGAAACCCGTCAGGATTAAGAAAGGACCCATTGTTCTCTTTCTGCTTGACCTAATTTTGAGCAGCGAGGCAAATGCTATATGTATTACATTTTGGCGGTTCTACGAACCACACAAATTACCTTTAGCATAATCCATTACATATTCCCAACGCAACATTGAATTCAATGGTCAAACCCAATCGAACTAAACGTTCAAATTCTCTAACATTTTCATTTCATTTCATTTTCATTTTTAAAACATTTTTAAAACATTTTTATTCTCTTTTAAATATTCTTAGTTTCTAAATTAAAGGCTAGACAAAAAATGCTTAAATTCTAGCTTAATTATCTTATATAATAACTTACTGGTCCTTCGCAGACGCTCTAAGCTAAACATTACTTCACATTTGTATAATTTGCCTTTCGGCGACAGAACTTTGTGGCCGTACTGTTTTGCTGTTGTGGGGGTTGTTCCTCAGGAAGCGCGTTTTCTTGTCCTGAAAAGGACGTTGGATCTCTTTATTGATTGCTCCTGGAACAACACACTTCAGCAAGGGTTCGTTGCCGTGCTTCCTCTGACCCAGAGGGAAGAGCAACGTCCTGATTGTTCGTGGGACGTAACCTAGGGGATAGTGTCTTTATACCCTGCAACCTCAGTACCGGTTCCTGTACCGATTTCTTTGGAGTCGTCCTGGTATATATATAAAAAGAATCATCCAACGTTGGGTGCCAGCACAAAATTTCCAAAGTAGTGAAAGAAGTTTTTCTTATTTTGGATTAAGTTTTATTGTTTAATTTGAATTTGATAATAACTGCTCTGTGGCAGGAGGATCTAGATACTGCGGCCTCGAGATCGTTTTGCTATCCCTTTATAAAGGAAAACACTTCGAAAATTGTATCCCAAAGACACACATTTCCGTACAACAATCTCGATTTGTTGGGTATTTCGAGCGAGATGTATTTACACAAGATAAGAATGAATTCTTACGAAACTATTACGCAGATGTGTGAATGTATCTGCTTTTGGTTTTTGTTTGTTTTCCTGAATGGAAAATTTTCAGATAGAGATAACGATCTCTGAATTTTGAATTTTCATGATGCCGTGGAGCAAATTTGAACAATAAACGAATATTAGATTCGTTTATTGTGAATTTTAATTTTAATTCGGATTTTGGATTAAACTTCGCCGTGGGGGCAAATGTTATCCGATAAACGAATGTTTGATTCGTTTATTGCGAATTTTGGATTATGTTTGGGTTTTTGTGGGTTTTGATGGGTTTTTTGGTTTTAGCTTGGGGGAAAAGGTAGTAGGGCTTTTTGGAGCACTACAGTACTTATAATTTTTTGTAAGACAAAGAGAAATTTGAAAAACCTTGTCAATTTTTTTTGCTTTTTTTTTCTTAAAATTGAACTTACTTAACTTACCTATTTTTTTTTTAATTTTATGTAAAAACACAACTTAACTTAACTCAAATCTTATACTACCTTAATTCTAGAAAAGCTAAGTCTATGTAAGCTAGCTGATGATAGTGTGATTCTATACCGACTTTGGTACCCAGGTCTTTATATGCCATTCAACCACCAGAACTGTTGACGCTGTCTAATACTATCGTCCCGCTCTCTGTGGGAGATAGCCCTACTGAAGCGCAAGAGCTCTTCTTCGGTGCGCGTTACTTCCCGGTCGTAGCACAATCGCCCGTCTACGGATGATCTACTTACGTGATAGATCAGAGGAATTCCTGATCTATCCTGTATAAGCCCTTTCATGTCCAAGTCAAGGAACGCCTCTGGTGGAACAAAGCCGTTGCGACGCACGCTCTCATAGTACAGAGTGTTTGGATAATAGGCCCCGAAAATTAGGTCATTGGACGAGCTTATTGCTCTTGCAATATGTCCTCTGATTAATTTAATCATAAAATTATCCACCCTATTTACGTACGCCTCATTATATAAAGTGTCATTTGAATAATACTTTTTATAGTCCGATTCCGGTGTCCGATATAATCTGAGACAACTTCTGAGACACTTCCTTTCGAACACCCGAATCTTTTCCATCAAATTTGGACCTATGTTAAACCATACTGGACAACCATATATGAGCATTGGCCTGATTAGCGTCATGTAGAATATGACTTTTACCCTGCTGTCAAGTTGGCTACTGTGAAATAGCCTCCCTGTCATAGCAAAAGTTTTCCTCGCTTTGAGCAAAGCAGCCTCTACATGTCTGTTGAAATACAGATATTGGTCTAGCCAGATGCCAAGGTATTTAACTAAACTCTTGGTTTCCAGTTTATCTCCATGCGGTCCCACGATAACTAGCTTTCGCCAGTTTTTCCTTGTGTCGTTCGTGGCTTTATATAATGGAGTTCTAAATAGGATGGCTTCACATTTCTGGAAGTTGATCTTAAGTTTCCAGTCGTCGCAATAGCGCTGTACGTTGTTGAAGTCTCGCTATATTAAACTATTTATGATCTCAACTTTCGGAGCTGTTCTGTAAATTATGAGATCGTCTGCGTACGCAATAGCTTGCGGAAGTGCATCTAATAAGTCGCTAATGTAAATGTTAAAAAGAATCGGAGAGAGTACCGCGCCCTGTTGCAAGCCATTCTTGATATTATACGTTTTATTAGAGGTCACATTACCACTTTTGACCACGAACCTCTTGTCCTTTAACGTATCGTAAAGTACATATAGTAAAGGCTTGTGTATGCCATGTCTGACCAACTTGTAATACAACCCTTCGATCCAGACGGTATCAAAGGCTTTTTCCAAGTCGATCAGACAGGCACCTGTGCATTGGTTCCTACATTTATTCCATTGTATGTCGGAGACCAGTTTAGCTGCGGCATGTGTGGTTTCATGACCCGCCCTAAAGCCAAACTGGTTATTTGGGATAATGCTGTTGTCGTCTACCCATTTTAGCAGAGCTTTGTTAATAGTCTTTTCAAATACTTTACTGATGCTTGGGAGTAAACTTATCGAACGCATGTTCATTGGGTTTGTACAGTCTTTGCCCTTTTTTGCGATGGGCTGAATGATGGCCGTTTTCCAACGCGCGGGATAATATGCATTATTCAACGCGTTGTTAAACAGGACCGTGTATATATCTATTGCCTTTGGGGGCAGGTTCTTGAGTACGATGTTAGGTACTCCATCTATTCCCACTGACTTTTTGCTTCTTAATGAGTCGAAGATAATCTGGAGTCCTTCCCTTGTGATTAAAAGGCTATTTGCCTCACCATTGGCATTAATGTCAATTGACAGATTATCGTCACTGAATTCGGTAAAACCCGGATTCTCCGATTGCCAATGTGAAATTTCATTCCGGAGGTGCAGGTGATTCAGTAGAATTCTGTCCTCCAGGTCGTGATTTCGGCGAATGCTTTCATTCACCTTGTACATTTCCTGAAAGACAGCTCCCACAGCGTTCACTTTTTCCAAAGGATCTTCGATCACGAAGAGCTCACTATTGAGGATAGCGTTCTCTGTATCTATGCCAATGTTGGTTAGCAGCTGCTTGTTTACATCAGTACGTGGAATTTGGAGGCACTGAATCTCGTTTTGATTATTTCTCCTGAATATTTTATTTATTTGCGGGAACATACTCGGGTTATTCGTTTTTATAGCTCGAATTCTGTTGTTCCAATACAAATTTGTTGCTAATCTATAATTAGCTTTAAGTAATTGTTGGAGGTTTTTTAATCGGGATTTCAGTGATATTATCTCCTGGTCTTGTCTGTCAGTAAACTGTCTGTGTAGTTGTTTTAGTTTCGATAGCAGTCTGCTCTTTTTCTTGTGGAGTGCGTTTATTGTTGCGTTTCTGTACATGTTTATGTGGTCTGTAACTGTTATTTTGGGAATTGTTTTGCCCATTGTTCGTTTTACGGTTTCGTCCATTTGTTGGATGTATTTGCCGATTTCGTCATTTGTCAGGTTTCTGTTTACTGGCAGATTAAAGTCATTCGAACGAAGTTCTCTTGTTAATGATCTGGTGAACCGCGGCCATCGCATTGCCCTGTAGTTATAGGGTTGCGGGATCACGAATTCCTCTAGATCTGCGAGCTCGTTCGGAAGCTCTATTACTGCTGTGAATGCACAGTGGTCACTGTCGTATTCAATTGTCCGTAAACAGTTTGTGTTTCGTCTGTTGGTGTTAAGTAATCTCAGTCGTGAGTCGATTAGCAAGATATCTAAGAACGATCTACCTCTGGGGAACGATGGATATTTCGTAGCTAGCAGGTCAGTTCTATATTCAATATGATACTGATCTAACCAACCAGCCAACTGATTTCCTCTGGCATTAGATATATAATTTCCCCAATTTCTATGCTTGGCGTTCATATCTCCCCCTAGGATAAAGTAGTTTTTGCCCAGGTGCAATTGTAAGCATGGAAAGAGTGTCTCGAGCTCCGCTATAAATAGGTTATGTTGGTGCTCCTCAGGTGCGTAGACCGCAATCGCATACAAACCCCTTCCTTGGTGAAGGGGTATGCGTACGATACAGGCTTCCAGCACCTGGAACCTGCGCACTTCTCCACTATATATTACTTTATGATTGATCTCTTTTCTAATAAAGATTGCGACAGCCCCCCCTTGAGTGGAGTTAGGACGGTCTCTTCGTATAATATCGTAGTTTTTATGCCATATCTTGTGTCTCTGGTTTAACTTTGTTTCCCCCGCTGTTCATCTTGCAACATGTTGAAAAGATTGGTTCTTCTCTCAGTTCTTATTAGTGAATTTACATTCACGACAAGAGCTTTTATTGATGTTGTGGTTAGAGGGTTTATATCGACTTGTTATTTAGACTGGGCCAATGCGAGTAGATCTCGTTTATTTGACTTTGTAGCTGTGTCATCTGTCTCTGCAGATTGAGCAGGATTGCGAACACATCTGCTAGCGGTGTTGTTTCAGTCCGTGTGGGAGTATTTGTGGCTACCTGTGATGTAGCCTGCTGTGGTGTTCTCCCACCCGACGCAACTTGTGCGTACGACCGCTGTGATGTTACGGGTGTTGTTGTTGTACGAGCTGGCTCTGTGTTTTTTTGCCAATTCACACTTCTTGCCATTATTTCTCGGAATTTAGGACAACCTCGATAATTAGCGGGGTGTCCCTCATACGCGTTACGCCGTCGGGTGATATCTATGCGGCTTTATGAATTTGCTTGGACTTGAACATGGTGCTTTTCATTACCAGATCTTTTGACTGCGATCGTGATAATTCGAATTCCATTATCATTTGAAACATCGTGTAGGCTTTCTTTACCTTCAGTTGGTTGGAAGATATATTCCTTTCCAATTTTCGCATTGAGATCCCCGAGGAGGATTTTAACATCGAATGATGAGATCCCTTCAAATACTTCCTCTAGGGTCTCGTAGAACGTGTCCTTCGTTTCATCGTCCGTATATTCTGTTGGGGCGTGTACGTTTATAAATACATGATTGTACCATGGGCCCTGTATTTTTAGCACCGACATTCGGTCATTAATAAATTTCACATCTTTTGCATGGGGCGTAAACTTCTTGCTTATGATGAAGCCGGTTCCGAGGTTATGTGTAGCGGTACCTCCACACACCAGTGTAAATCCGTTGGTTTCGATTACTTGATGTCGCAGTCGAACTTCCTAAAGCGCGACGATGTCCATTTTCTATTGTTTTGCGTTTTCTATGACCATCTGTATCGCACCTAGTTTATATAACGTTCGAACATTCTACGTGCCAACGTGTATATCCCGATTTTTCCGTTTTTTCCTACGTCTTCTTTTTGCCGAGTCTGTGTTTTCTTGATGATTTGTTTCCCTTATGGTAGTGTCGGCTCATCACACCTACGCCTACCGGGTTTTCCGTGGGATTGTTTTTTATATACTGATTATTCATTTTTGTTCCCACGAGTCTTGGGGTTTCAAATAGTCCACCATTATCATATCAAAGAGGGGCTCTAATACCCTCTTTGATATGGTAATGTCTGCTCACTGCTCTGACTCAACCCGGTGTCAGAGAGGCGCCGTTATAATACAGCCGGTATACCCCTGGCTGCAAACCATCCAATGGATACGATGACGCGTGGTAGATCTTTGTATGTTACTCCTCGCTAGCCTGTCTGACATGTGTGTATAGCGTTTGAAATAATAGTGAAGAAGAACGTGTGATTCGAACTGACGCTATGACAGTCTGAATCACCAAAAATTGTACCTAAGCGTTACCCATCAGGCTACTGGCCGATTTTTGAATTTGATTTCTAAACTCGACTATACTCCATTGATGTGAATTGTTATGTTATCGCTATGTATACGACTCTGATGTATTTTCTTATTCGATTTTCGTTCGGTGTTCTTCACTATTTTTGCTTGTGAATTGTGTGTATCTGTTAGAGATGCCACAGGTGGCCCTACTGGAAGTGTATGCTTCCGTCAGCATTCATGTAGCTTGATGCTGATTCATCGTAGTTTAAGCCCCCGCACTACGTCAAGGTTTCTACCAAGCGGGGGGAAGGACCTGTATATAAGTTATCAAATCTAGGTATTCCCGAATATGTGTTATTATCATTATCTACGATATGGTAATGGGTAAACAATTTGTGGTGATATGTGGAGATATAATCTCTAACAAGAACTTTCACTTCAAAAACGACTTAAAGCAAGGAACAGCGAATTCTCCCATCCCGTTTAACTTTTACACTAGCGATGTTCTCTCAATCATGCAATTGTATACGCCGACGACATTGTGGTGTATAAACCGGAAGAAAAGATTGACGTAATCAACATACTTCTGGAAGATGGCATCAATAGAATCAAACGATTTTGCGACGACTGGAAATTCAACATCAATTTTAGAACGCCCCTGGCCATGGCGTCTCGAGTTATGCAAAACATAATTGGAAGACATTTTCCATTGTGGGAAGTAATAATCTTCCCCTACAACTAAAAACTGTAGTTAGATACCTTAGCTTGATCAGTATCCTTACCATGATAAGCATATAGCAGCTGCTCTTGCGATAATCGACACGTGTTTATGTCACGATACATTCCCACAGACCGGGATGCCGAGCAATTTCAAGCTTTCCCCAGATACGAGGGCCCAGCCATTCATCATCAGCTGTGGAACCGATAGTCCATTTTTCTTTGTGAATGTTGTATATTGTGTCTTCGTTGCATTGAAGTCGACGAGATTCGTCTTACCCCACTGCAGGACCTTATCCAGAACCCGATTCAGAGATTCGATCTGGCCGCATCTCAGTCGGTGCGACGTTGATGCACTAATCGGTCGATCACTCGAAAAGTGGAAACAAGCGTACTATCATCCGCGAAATTGAACACCCTGTTTTCCGCCGACTCCAACATATCATTTATGTGAAGCAAGAACAAGATTGGAGCCAAAATAGAATCATGTGGCACCCCCGAATTAACAGTATACAGATCCGAACACTCGCCGTCCACAACAACCCGGATCGATCGATTTTCGAGGAAGCTCCTTGTGCAGTCGCAAAGCTGTTGGGAAAGTCCATATGAACGAAGTTTGCTCAGCAATGCCCCGTGCCAGACGCGGTCAAAAAACCTTGGAGATATCCAATGCAACCGCCCTTGACTAACCATGCCGCTCAATCGCAGATGTCCATATATCGGTTAAGTGCCAAAAGGTCTCCCATGGACCGCCTGCCCCACGGAATCCGTATTGACGATCATTCAGAAGTCCGTTGCACTCTAAATACTTAATTAACTCTGTATTGATGACTTTTTCCATCACCTTAGATAACATAGACAATAATGCTATTGACCGATAGTTTCGTGGGAGACACTTTTTCCCCTCTTTGGGATTGGCTGAACTCCAGCGTCCACGTAGAATGCGTTGAATAGTGCGTGGGTGGAACCTCACATCCCGTACCGGAGACCATACCGGCGCGATCACAGATGGTTCCAAAAGACCGGCATCGAGGTTTGAATTCGCGGAAAATTAATTCGCGAGCACCCTAGCTTTATTTTTTGAATTTGTAACTAACGTCGCGCTGCTTGTCACTAATGAAGTAAAAGAGGAGGACGCGAAGTTACTGCTGACAGCTCTTGTCATTGACCAGAAGGGACGGGAACCAGTCGGGCACTCAAGGAGTTTATTAGTCACTCTGTCGTTGTAAGCCTTCTTCGCGGTATCAATCGTCTGGTTGCACACGTTTCTGATTCAAACAAAATTCGTTGTGTTCACTTCGGTAAGATTGGAGCGCCAGTGTTTAAAAGCTCTATTTTTGCCATTGTAATCTGATCGCATTTTTCATTAAACCAAGGTTTATCAGGTGAACTTTGTTTAATGGAATGCGGAATGTAAATCTCCATCTCGAGAAGAATAATCTCTGTGACCGACTCCGTGCATGCGTTAACATCGGAGTCTCCAAAGTACACCTCCGACCGCGGAAAGGACTCGTAAAAGTTTCGCAAATCGTCCCAGTTAGCAGCCCCGTACATCCATACATAGCGACTCTGCTTAGGTCGGTTATTCGCTTGAAATGTAAGTGGTTGCGCGAGTTAAGTAATCTAGACTATTTCAAAAAAATATATTTTATTTAATTAAATACTTAAGTCTAAGATTTCGAACTCTGGAATTAATTAACTAAACGTTAATTTACATTAAAAATTTTATTTGTTTTAATTAATAATAATAATAAATTGAAGAATTGCTACTTAAAAACCATGCTCACTCGATCAGTATCACCAACGAAAAAGATAGGAATCGCTCTATCATTATTGTCTGACTGTCGATTCGTTAAGATTATCTGAGGCGACATCTAGTAGTTTGGATGCTGATGTACTTTCGTTATGTTGTATGGGATTAGACGAATCATCTTTTGGGTGTCAATAAATGATTACTGTTTGGGTGATTCATATTTTTATATAATTCTATATATTCTATAGTCTTATAAGGATATGAATAAATGGGGCCTTAACTCGCGACAGATACCAATCAGTGATCTCAGTTTCCCAGTGGTGCAGCAATGTCCAGGGTATAAATGCTCGGCTCGGATGTCAAAAACAGATCCAGGGTGTAAGCATAATCACTTCGGGTATCCGGCACTCGCGTAGGTTCCTCCACGAATTGAGTCAAATTGGGGCTAACAGCGAACATCTCCGCCAGCCTCCCAGCCTCGTCCGTTATGTTAGAATGTACCAACCAGCCGAAGTTGTGCACATTAAAATCGCCAAGGACGACAATTTCGGAAGCTGGGTGGTTGATCTATATCCAGTCGACGGTACGTGAAAGATGTTCGAAAAATGTCGCCGGTCGATCGTCATTCGGGGAGCAGTAAAGCCAACAAAGAAATTTAACGGAATTCCTCAGCACGATCCTCAACCACATGATGTCCATGTTATTGGGTTTCAACGCCTCCATCCTCTGGCGTGAAGACTCAGACTCGACTCTTAAAACGGAATCTCGAATGTAAGACGTATCCTGATCAACGAAGATATGTCGAATCAGTCGACGAATCGACCTGGGTCTCGGTTAGGGCAAGGTTATCGGCTTTCGCTGTTGCCAAATATTGGTGGTCGGCGTTTACGTATTGGTGAAACCATTGCCCCTGATGTTACAAAATGCCGTCACCAGTCGAGCGCGGGCAGAGCCTCGAGAGCGAGCCCGGTTATGCGATGACGAACCTCTTAGAGTTCCATTATTTATCATGATATAAGCATGATGTTCCCCCGACATAGTCCCCCGCGGAGATCCGAATAGGAAACTAGTTTACCTCAGAAATTCTTTATCTCAGAAGGTGCCATCATGACTTATCTTCGTGTCAGTCAGGGCCATCAGTCATTCATCCGAAACGTAGCCGATGATTTCTCCCGACGATATCGCGGAATCTACAGCAGCTAAGCTCCACAAGGGGTGGTATTTCACCGGGCGGCAGGGCGTTGGCAACCCACCTACCACCCGGTCTTTAATCGCCTCTTACGACAAGCCACCCTAGCTGTGCGTATATTTTAACGCCCTACTCACAGGGCTAGATATAGTGGCAATTCAATAGTTGATTGGCAGGTTGAACCCAATACACATTATCTCTGTGGATTACCAACTCAATAAGATATAGTCTTCGTGAAATTGTTGGGAGGATTGGAACTCGTGACCACTGGTTGAAGCATCGTGTCGAAAAAAAACAGCTTGTCAGGGCCCTGTCTCAGCGTCTTTTCCGAGGGAAGTATATTATATATTTGTTTATACCAAGCTAAATATATTAGGGTTCTGTCCTCACCAAAATTAAATTACATTCCAAAAATTAGAGCGCACCTGCTGGAATCCACTGTATTCGGTTTACATATCGTTTGCAGGACGGGTCATGTTCTTGAATCTGTGAAGGTATTGCTTAAAACGTCCGTGTTTTGCCTATTACTATTACTATTTACTATTTATTGGCCTGTAGGAACCCGAAAGTTCACGACCTCACCGACTCGACTCCGCCATTCTTCCCTGTCCCGTGCGCTCTCCTTCCACGGTCGACCATCCGATCCGATCTCCTCGAGGTCAAACCTAACATTGTCCTCCCATCTCCGTCGCGACCGCCCTGTCGGTCTCTTTCCCGTTGGCTTACCGTCAAGAATTCTATGCACGGTCCTATCGTTGTCCATTCGCGCCTTGTGTCCGGCCCATCTTAATCTTCGCGACTTGATTACTCTCACTATTGTAGGTTTGCGGAATAGCTCTTCCAATTCGTGGTTGTGGAGTTTCCTCCATTGTCCTGCCTCCTCGTCATATTTGCCGCCAAAGATACTTTATTCTCGAATACGCGGAATTTGTTTCCTTCCCGTTTTGTGAGAGCCCGCGTTTCGCATCCATATAGAACAATCGGCATGATTATGGTTCTATAGACACGGAGCTTTATATTACGTGATAGCAGTTTGGATTTCAGCAGTTTACTGACTGTGTGCCAACTAGCGTGCACTTGTGTGACCCCGTCAGGGATGATCTGGCCATGTTGTCATCTTGTACCTTTCTGATGACATACTCGAGGACAAGGTTAAAGGGACATGGTGAGAGGCCATCGCCCTGTTTTAGTCCGTCCCGGATTTCAAATGGTTTTCTATTCTGACTCGCCCTTTGTTTTTGGTTATGCAGATTTAAATGAGGGCGGCATATTTTTTCGGGATTCCCAGCTCAACCACAATATGGTAGAGTCTATGCCTTGCAACTGAGTCGTAGGCTTTTTTGAAGTCAACGAACAGTTGGTGAACCGTCTCTCCGTATTCCCACTTCTTTTCCAGAAGTTGCCTTATTGTGAACTTTTGGTCGCTTGTTGATCGGTTCCTACGGAATCCGCACTAGTAGTCTCCCAATATGTCTTCTGCGTACGGTGTGATTCTCGCCAGTATGACATTTCTAGTATTTTGTATGCGGTTGGGAGTAATGATATTCCTCTGTAATTTTCGCAGTCAGATCTGTCACCTTTTTTTTGAAAATGGGGACGTCTATTGAAGTTTTCCATTCTTCCGGAATGACTTAATTATCCCATATTGTTTTAATCAGTTGGGGGATCTTTCGAGCGGTGGCCTCTCCTCCATGCTTCACAAGCTCTGCCGGTATGCAGTCGACTCCGGGAGCCTTGTTGTTTTTCAATCGGTTTATTGCGTCTACAATTTCGTCGAAAGAGTGCTCTGGGATCTGAGGCTCCGTTGTATGTACGTCTGGTGCGTTTATTTGTGGTTGATGAGTGCGCACATTGAGCAGGTTTTCTCCGTGTTCTGCCAGACATTGAAATATGAAAAGTCTATCTCGTCATGTTATTTTTCTTCAATTTTTGATATTCGGTATCATTTTATAAGTTCCTTCTAATTGTGTTCCATCCATGTTGCCATTGGCTAAGTGTCGGTTCTCAGGTACCCATGAGCTCGGCTTGGTATGCACTGGAGACTAGTGTATTCAGTTGGCGTCGTTTGTATCTGACCGCCGCTATTCCTGCTTGAAAGCCTATCGCGCCATGGTCTGGAATGAACTGTGTTAAAGCGATTCTTAACATTTCCTATTTCAAAGGGATTGGTGTATGAGCTGAAAGCGGTTTCTTGAACTCATTCGGAAGCTGCGTATAACAGGACTAATCTGCTCATTAAGGGAGGAGTATTTTGCCTGATCTTTTACACCTGCCAACATTTGGTATCAGACTATTTAGTGTTCCGTTTGTTGTTGGCCTCGTTTTTGCAGAATAGCGCATGTGGGGCTTAAAATATATTCAGTGCTTCCATATAACTGCTAAATATTAAATGGTAGGACCAGTTTCGTCCACTACGTCTAGATTCATATGCTTAATTTCTTTCATTGGACATCAACATCATTTCTATTTTGTTCTGTGTTAGTTCCAATTCAGCATTTGTGAAGCATCCTCCAATTGTTTTTATCACTTGGTTCGATTTTTTGCAGATTTCCCCAAGCACTTTTGATGTGTCGATTACTATATCGTCGGCATTGTTTATAATCTCGGCTTTTCATGTCATATACCATGTTACATAGGACTGGTCCGAGGTCTGAAATCTGGGGTACTCCCCCATTTACGTGACATATTATTGAGCCGGTCATATATCAAGATCCTATGTTTGAAGTACGAGACGGTGATCTTGGGGGCGTAGCATGATACTCCCAATTGGTCCGGTTTGCTTACATTTTATTTTCTACTTCTGAGGTAAACACGTTCTTGACGTCCAGCGTTCTAAACAGAGGAGGTACGAGTATCTACTCATGTGTTCTGTCTATCATAAAGAGTGTAACTATATATAATGTAGATGTCGACTTGTAGATGTCGGCTGATCAGAGACTCTTGAACAGGCTTGCTAGTGTAGTTCCTACACAATCCTCCAATCTGTGGAGGAACAGTGGGCGGCAGTCAATGATATTCATAACTCTATATCTACTGCCAACCCAATTAATTTACTTTTAATCGCTGCTTCTTACAGTAATTTGTTTTTGCAGTACGCAGACATCATCCCTCAGGATTCAGTGTAACAAATATAGGTGGGCTGGCATCTCCATTCTTTTGCAAAAAATCAACTGCGTGGTTCTATATTATCATTTGAACTTTTTTAACCCACAATTGACACTAATACGCCAAATAAAAAACCGATTTTTATTTCCCTTAGGAAAATCTGTTACCGCAGCCCATTAATACAACTTTCTCTTTAATTTCTTCGTTAGCTCCTTAGTGTGAAGTTGTCATTTTAGCACAGTCAATTAGGAAGACAGTTTTTATATGGCTTATTTATTACGTCACTGGTTTCCTTCTGTTTCGTGGAACTTTGAATGACTGAACTTATATTGACGTCATAAGTGAAAGCAAGAAATCACTTGAATATGCGCGGGTAATCTTAGTTGCCTATCTCTCATTTCTAATTTAGCTTGAATCCTTGTAAAAAGTTCTAGTTCCCCTTTTCATATGACGTCATACAGATAACTAGTTTCTCCTTAAGGAAGGTTATGACGTTTGAAATATGGGGCTACTTTCACGAGAGCAACAGGGAGAATATTGCAACGGAAGCTTTTGCTCTCGTGTGAAATATATAGTAAGAGTGACCAATGTGCAAATGTGAACACAAACACTTGTTGATTAAATGTATAGGTTGTGGGTAATGGTTCTTTTTACATTAAACTACATAAAATGTTGGTTTTAATATATTTGCATTCTGTATTGTGTGCGGGAATAAGTTCCTTACATTTTATTTGAACAAAGGTGTTTTGTGGAGAAATCAATGTACAGAAACTTCATTCTATTGTGCTACATCGACTTTTATCTGAGGTTGATAGCACACTCCAATGGAGTAGTACGGGCACTTTTGAGTCCTAAACACCTTATTTTTAGGAATTCGATAGTTCATCGGCTATAGATATTCGAAAGCAGAGGGATCAAACTCGCGGCCCACAACGAACATTTTTGTAGTCCGGCCAATATGTCGGCACACAATAATATATAATAAAATAACAAACCGACGCATCATAATAATACCGCATATAAATACGATATTTAAGCATAAATAATATCTAAAATATGTCAGAAGTTAGGTTACTGACTTTTTGACAGATGAAAAACCTACGTTTTTATGCATATAGATATCTTTTTGCGGCCCACCTAAAGTTAAGCCATATTTGTTTGGCCCAAGTTAGCTTTTGAGTTTGACACCCTTGCTCTAAAGTATACCCTTTTACATTCCTAAATATCGTTTTCGTGCCAGAAGGTACCCTATAAAATGTATTGACCCTTACTTACATGTTATACCAAGTTTAGCTTAGAGTGTCCGGATAGGACCAGTAAATTAGAATATAATTTAAATAAGCTAGAATTTAAGTATTGTTTGTCTAGCAAGTAAGATAAATATAAGAGGAAGAACTAAATAAAAATGTACGTAAAATGGAAACGATGCTTGTCCGGTCTGAACACAATAGACCCTAATATTGTGTTCAGACCGGTAAAAACTTCATCCGTTTCCTTATCTCTTCATATCTATCGGTTGCCTCCATTAATTTCGAATTATTTTTGCAATCATCCGAGTTTGTGTGGGATTGGGTTCACATCCATTATGGACAAGTCTCGTACCAGATAATCATCGATTTCAATTTCTTATGTCAGAATATCGGAGAGACGAAAATATAACGCTGAGACAACGGCCTGAAATGCAAATGTGTACGGAGGCAAATTGTATTTTTTTTTTTTTTGTTGAACAATTGCAAATTATAACGCTTCGGAAGTAATCATGGCGTTAGGTTGCTCCAGAGGATTTACATTTTGTTATAGAGATGTAATGAAAGTAGTGAAGATCGTGATTCGGCCGCGTTTAAACTGGGATGCTTCAACTCTTACTTAAACTGTGTGATTGCTACATGAGTGCTCTGGTATACGGCACTGTCGAATTTTTTTCAATTGTCTAACTACGGTTGCGTGTATGTAATCTGTAGAAACTACCATAGATGTACGTACCATTGAGAGATGAATTGAAAATCAATGGGAATTGCCTTGCGGATCATATAATACATATATTAATCGAATTCCATGTAGTGTTATTACGGATTTCCACGTTCCCGTGTTAATATTCTTAAACGAGGCGACGGTTGTCCACTCGCCTTCGCCGTGACAGTGACTGTGAGTGATATCAATTAATCGGGTTGCTTAAGTAGAAGAGCTGCCTGCCTAGGAACGCAGGAGCACGGTACTTGAGCTCACTATTAAGATTTACAGAAGAGGGAAACTTTAGAGGGCTAAAATCGTTTTTAGTTCTAAAGATCACTCCGTTTCTCAGTTACTTTGAACCGAAATTTGTTGAATCTGACACATATGTGGGTCACCTGCCTGTGAATTCCCGGTTTTACTCATTATAAGGTCATTATAAGTCTTACGCATGTACGAGGGTGGCCTCAAAAGTTTCCGACCTAACAAAGATACAAGATCGTTTTTCTTAAAATTTTATTTTATTTTTCTACATAGTCTCCTTGTAACTCTACACACTTCTCCCGGCGATGGTCCCATCTCTCTAACCCGTCCAAATAGTACTTGGCCTTTTTATCTGCAAAATAACTGTTCACGAAGGTGATTGCCTCCTTATTTAACGAAAATCTCTGTCTTCCGAGCGCAATTTTTAGATTAGGGAACAAAAAGAAGTAGCCTGGGGCTAGATCTGGTGAGTAAGGCGGATGGTCGAGCAGTTCAAACTGTAATTCGTGGATTTTCGCCATGGCAACCGCTGAGGTCTGAGACGGCGCGTTGTCTTGGTGAAACAGGATTTTCTTTTTCTGCAAATGTGGCCGATTCTCTGCAATTTCTGCCTTCAGTTGGTCAAGTAATGATGCGTAGTATGCTCCTGTAATGGTTTATCCTTTTTGAAGACAATTTATTAAGATAACTCCATGACTATCCCAAAAAACAGTCGCCATCACTTTCCCAGTCGAAAAAACTATTTTTTTTTTTGGAGCCGATTCCCCATTCGCAGTCCACTGTTTTAACTGTATTTTTATTTCGGGCGTTTAATCGTGTATCCAAGTTTCATCGACAGTCATTAATCGGGGCCAGAACTCTGATTTATTGCGCTTAAACTGCGCCAACAGAGCGTTGGAAATGTTCATTCGAACACGTTTTTGGTTTAACGTGAGCAAACGGGGCACCCAACGCATGGACAACTTTCTCATGCCTAAATCTTGATTTAATATGTGACAAACGTTCTTTAGACATTTTCATAGCCTCTGCTATTTCTCTCACTGTAATAAAAAAATTCTAAATGGTTGTCGTGGCTTTGTTTGCTGTTTCCCCCCACTCTCGTAGTCAACTCCTGGGTATTCGTCGGTTGTCGGGAAAAAACGCTTTGTGGCGTCTCTAACAGATACACACACATGTGAAGAACACCGAACGAAAATCGAATAAGATAATGCACCAGAACCGTATACCATAGCCATAAAGTAACAATTCACATCAGTGGAATATACCTGCGTTTAAAAATCGAATTCTAAACACGGCCACTAGCCTGATGTGTTACGCATTGGTTCAATTTTTGGTAATTCTAACTGTCATAGCGTCGGTTCGAATCACACGTTCTTCACAATCATTTCACACGCTATAGCTTCCTTTGGTAATACCGCCTTGTGACTTTTTTTCACTTTTTTTTTTGTATTGGCTTAAACACTTCTTAAAGCATCCAAGAATCATAAAAAAAGTCGATTATTAAGGGGAGAAACCTGTAAGTGGTTCAAAAAAGGCTGTGTTAGGAGGTTATTGCGCCGCATGCTTGCATAAGCTTCGGTCTATGCTTTTGTGACACGAAATTGAATTATGTATTTCAAGCAAATAGTGTAAATTGCATGACAAAATAAAGTAAATAAATGACCTCGTATTAAATTCAAGCCTAGAACGCAAATAAGAAAGGTATCAAAGTTTAAGTCGTGAAATCAGCCGCTCGCTAGCAATCATGGCAGATACAATTTGTTTGCTATTGTAATACACAAGCTCTCGTTATATTGGTTGTTTGAAAGTTAGCTACTAACGTGCCACCATCTTTAATAGAAAGCTTCATAACAAAAAGTAGCATGATTAGTAAGACTCTGGCCGAGCTGATTGTTACGTGCGTTACGTGGTTTTGCGGCTTTCCAGATATTGAATCCGTAGAGTATGCTACATTTCAAACATTTAATTAGTCCGTAATGAATAACTTTTTCCTATTTATTGACAGTAAGCTAGTTTTGCGAAAAACACTTCTTCTCTTTCTCTGGGAGCGGTTAAATGCAAACAATTTTCCAATCAGCAGAGCAGGTTTGTGTATAAGATATATGGAAAACTTCTGCAAAGAACCGGCCACACTTTGGAGCTCAATTTTTATTTAAAGGAGCGTGGGGACACTTTGTCTTCTCCGGTTTTCTTCCAGTTGTGACTACGGAGGTTGCCCTGAACTGAATGTGTGCCAAACTATACTACGTCATTGAAGATTGCATTGGCGCAATCACAGGTAGCTCTAAGGGTTCGCGATCTAATATTGAATTCGCGGAAATTAATTTCACGAAAATATTGGCTTGGTCTTTCTAATTTGCGCTAATGTCTGGTGGCTCCTCATTAATGAGGGAAAGGTAGAGCAACTGGAGTTAACGCTGATAGCCTTTGCCTTTGGCAAGCTGGGTATTCGAGTTATTTGTTGGTTGCCTTATAGTTTTGAATTTTCTTCGCAGTCTCAATCATTCAGTTACATATGTTTCTAACTTCAACAAAATTTATTCTGTTGGCCTCTGTCGATCAACAAAGTGTTACGGTACAGTCTATGGAGCACACCTTAGTCACAACAGTGGACAGAGATAGGCTACTGTTGATCCGGTCTTACTCTAATTACGAAATATTCCGCTATAACTTTATACCTATATAAAAGAGAGCATTACAGATCAACTTGGTCTTATTCTTCGTACAATATCATAATGTTCAAATTTCGTTACATTAACCACCTCAAATTAATCAACTTTAGAACCTTCGAGGAGCGTAGGGTCTTGTCTGAGATTCTTTTTATTCATCGGCTTCTCTGCGGGTCGGTGGACTACGCCTACCTCCTGAACTTAATTATTCTGAATACACACCCTCGTAGAACACGAAATCTCCGCGTTTTCTATATTCCTCCACACCATACCTCTTGTGGTTTCAACGAACCCTTTTCGTGGATGCTGACAAATATCAACTCCAATTCCACCATGTTTGATTTCGACCCCACTACCCATACTCTCGAGCACTGCCTCCTAAATCATTTATCTCAATCACACCAACAATGTCAAGCGGTGCTTCCTACACTTTTCACACTAACCTGCCTCCGCGCCCCCCTCGCACCCGCCCTCTTCACACATGGTTAATTCTTTTTACCTTAGTATAAGCTTAGTTAAGTTAAGGTTATATGCTATATGCTTTAGTTTGTAATACCGTTTATAGCTTGCCTTAAGCCAATAATACTAACTGCTTTAAACTTAACCTATTGTAGGAAATCAGTTTGTGGGGGTTCTCTATACCACACGGAGAACCAACACACAATCATAACCAACCTCCGCCGCTAACAGCGCGTCACCTTAACCCAACTCCCCAGGCAAAATCCGCAATAGCATACATCCCAAAGCTTGCAATAAACACACTTCAAACCCGCAACAGAATACAATTCAACAGAATATATTCTAAATCATCCCCGCATACATTTTCCAAAAATTGCTTCGGTTAATTCTTCATCTAAACTATATCCCTTGCTTGCGACCAAGCAATTCTAATTTCCCCCGAAAACCGTATCCCGTAATGAACGCATATTCCAATTTACAACGGAATATTAACCATCTCCCTCAATTACATCACCCCACATACATTTTCCCAAAATCGCTTCGGTCAATTCCTTACTTAAGTTATATTCCTTCCTTGCGACCAAGCAATCTTAATTTCTCCGAAATGCATATGCTGTAATAAAACGCATATTCAAATCCACAACGGAACATTAACCATCACCACCAACTATACCGAGCCGCGTACATTTCCCCGAAACTACTTCGGTTAACATCTTATCTAAATGATATTCCTTGTCTGCACCCAAGCAATTCCATTTTCCCCCGAAAACTCATGCCCATACTTGCTCGTGTTCCCAAAACCGATTTCTCGGTACCCATAGCAACCGAGAAATCTAGCCCAGCCAGTACGGCAGAATTCCCGGAAACAAACTCCCTAAGCAAGCATAGCAACTCTTCTCGAAATTCCTAGCAAGTGGCAGTGATTTTATTTTTGCTATGACTCAACCGCCACGACGCGATGTCCATTCATTAGTCAGTCGTCTTTCATCCCTTGTAGCGTGAGCACGCGAGTGCACACACCCCTGAGTGTAGTCGAGTGCGTACGAGAGTTCTCCATCACAAATTAAGTCGCCGCGCGAGTTCTCCTTGTTTGTCAATTCCCTACTGGTTTATGTCACATTGAGTTTCCGTTAAACGTGAGCCGAACAGAACTATTAATAAACTCTAAACGCATATGTTTCGTTTAAAACAAAGTTGTGTAACAAAAATAATCAAGAAACAGTGTCGTGAATACCATCAGAGATTGCTCCTTACAAATCATTGTTAAAATAAATTAAAACAAAATACTCAAAAAAAAAAACAAGTCGAATCCCCGTGAACAAGTGTTTTATTTTCTTGCTTGGAACAGTTGCATCAAGCAGCAGGACAGGTGAGTGCATCTGCAAGGATAGTGACAATTTGTGTAACGATCATCTCTGTGGTGCACCAATAATATTAATAAGACATCAAAAGGTTAAAGGACGCGTAACCAACAGACCGACGTGTTTTATTTCTTCGACATATTCTTGGGGGACCTGTGTTTTGTCTTTTCTTTGCTGGGTGTTTTGCTGAACCCCACGCCCGAGCAGGCGTATGAGCAGAACCAGCCCCACAAGTTCATAGTACAATTACACAAGTTTTAATTGTACAACCAGTAATGTCATGCACGCGTCAGGGGGCACTCGTTCTATTAGTCAGTCGCTTTGCTTACCATAGTTTGAAGAAAAGTGCATCGACAACTTTTGGGCCATGAAAAACTTTCTTCTAGACGTCTCTTCCGCCTTCGCATGTAATGGTTACAACCGATTATCTTTCCAACATGTAGAAAACTGTGGTCGTAAAGTAGTTTTACTTAACAACAAAATGTCTTCACTGTATAATTAAATCATCGAATTGCTAAACTATCTACGAAAATCAACAATAACATAGTAAAGTAAAATAAAATTAATCGCAAATTTTACACAACTAACACAAATGTATGCTCCATAATTATCTTTTAATACTCCGACATTTAGCTGGCAACACTGACGGAACTGAACTTTCATCGGAATAGTTAAGTGAGTTTTCCTTTCCTTTGCATCTCTTCCATGGTAAATAAACTTCAAGAGACAATAGGGTGCTGAGAGCTTCAAACTAAACCAACCCCTTGGCAAGCAGCTGGTACCTGGCTGTGCTCCGTGCTAAACAAATTTCAGTTTCCCAGCAGCTTTCCCCAAATAACATTGTCGTAGAATCCACCGAAGGACCAGTGTGAAAATTGTGGAAAATCTCTGTTCTGTACCCTTGAAAAAGTGAATTGACTTTCTAACAGCCGTTCCATGTCTCTTTGCATCAGCTTGATTTACGCTGATAATTAGTTTAATGAAGGTGCGATAAAACACCCTGCAAACGGTTTTTAACGTTTTTTTGTTACCTGAATTTATAAAATTTCTAAATAAATCGCGTGAAGAAGAAAACAGACAATTGCCGAATTATCAACTTAACAAACAGGTGAAAGAAGCATATACAATATATGAAAGAATTATGTGTATCTAGTGGAAATGTATAGATAAAAAAAGTCCGCCACGCGCCTTCGCTCAACCACCGTCTGTAAGCCACCCCTGACAAGGGGGTTGTAATTCGTACCCCGAATATTGCGTGGTTGTGTAAGCTTCGGTCTATACTTTTGTGACACGAAATTGAATTATGTATTTCAAGCAAATAGTGTAAATTGGATGACAAAATAAAGTAAATAAATGACCTCTCCCTTCGTAATAAATTCAAGTCTAGAACGCAAATAAGAAAGATATCAAAGTTCAAGTCGTGAAACCTGCCGTTCGCGGGCAATCATGACGGATGCTATTTGTTTGCTATTGTAATACACAAGCTCTCGTCATATTGGTTGTTTAAAAGTTAGCTACTAACGTGCCATCATCTTTAATAGAAAGCTTGAGAATAAAAAGCAGCATGATTAGTAAGACCCTGGCCGAGCTATTCGCAAAACCACAACCGTAAGTATAAAACTCACCTAACTGTTGTATGTAACCATGTAGAGTCCTATATCACTCAGAACGAAGAACGCAATTGCTTCAATTTAGAGGAACGTATTGTATGTATATCTCTTCAGTTTTCTAGATTTCTTAACCCATAGACATGTGTAAATTATCTTCACTTTCATATTGCGATGATTAGGTTCGGAGAAAGCGTTCCATGCTGGACCAAAGCGGTTAACAAGGGCTAATTTGAATAATGCTTGATTAGCTACGTAAGCGGAAACAAAAGAGAAAAGGAAACAAACAATGAGAAAGGACGAGAAATTCGAGACTTAAATCTGAGGTTTGGGAATAACATTTGAATATTTCCGTAACGCCTTCTTGTCTGCTGTCGTAGCAATTCGTATGCTGACTAGCTGTTCGCGGTGACATTCTCATGTCAAACTCATTTATTTTTGTGTTTTGGGAAGTAAGTATTCAGTTTGCGTCACCACAGAATATTATGCTTCCTAAAATGGAAGATACTAGAAGCCATTGAGTTTTTTCCTTGACCCGTAAATGGAAGTTGTAAACTTTACTTTACAACCATGTGATACATGTTCAACATGCTGGTAATTTTCTAACTATTCATGACTGTTTTTCTCGTCTATTTGTGCCGAATAATGTTTCCGTTGATTTTTAATTATAACTGCGTACTAAACACGCCAATATAATAATACTTTTGGTTATACCTTGTAAGGCGTATATTAGGCACACTTCATGCACACAGCGGCCAGCTCTCATGCATCCCGTGTAGTGCAATGTGCACTTATTAATGGAAATGCTTACAGTTCTCGCTTAAACTGATATAATCTAAAACTCGTGTATTTAGCCCACGAGGTTTCCATTTTATGAGGCCTTTTATTAACGTTCAAAAATACTTAAGAAATGATTAAATTAAAACTAACAGTGATAAGGTATTTCTTAACTCACGTTTCTGAGGTATGACGGTTTTGCTTAGATAAAATTTTATTACGAAATGTAAATATATCCACGTATGGAACTTGACTTCAACTTCTCAGAACGATATCAATATAGAAATTTTTAAGAAAATGTAATATATACGACTCTTAGGAAAGACACAGAGTCCTTGCACGTAAACTATTGATACTTACCTTGAATTGGTGTGGATTCCCAAGAGGTGAGATAGATGAAAATTCTAAAAGTATCTATACTTGATATTTGCAGTCATTTATTGTATTACATTTGAAATATTCGATGTCACATGTCGGATTAATGCACATTTGCATTGACTTTATTTAATGTTTTTTTGTTTGTTTTATTTCCACATTTATTTAACAATTACAGGTTTTACTTAGGGCTAAATGTTAACTTCTATTTTACAAATATCGTTCTTACATTAACTTACTGGCTCTTCGCAAGCATTCTAAATTTACATTATCATTTTTCTTAGCCTTTCGGTCTACAATAACTAATGTTTTTATAACATGTCAGAATCATCATCATCATCGGCACTACAACCGGGAACCGGTCTTGGCCTTATTTAGCAAGTCCTGGAGCTTGTTAAATTTTCCATAATGATTTGTTTTTCGCGGGCAAGGTCATTCGTCTTGCGCCAGAGGCTCTCCGACGGGGAATCGAACCCCGGTCTCCCGCGTGACAGGCGGGTAAACTAACCACTATACTATCGAGGGGCCCAACATGTCAGAATAATTGATTTTTTCTTCTTTCTTTCTGTATATCATGTATTATTTATAATTTTTTTTAAATTACATATATAGGGTGTTGACAAGCAAAATAAAAAAACGAAACAAAACATACAAACATAAACATTTACAAACATAAACATTTACAAAAAAAAAAAAAAAAAAAAAAAAAAAAAAAAAAAAAAAAAAAAAAAAAAAAAAAAATAAAAATAAAAATAAAAATAAAAAAATATTTGGGAATTGGGGATAGAGGGAAGGAAAGCGGTGCGCCAGAGAGGCATACTATATTTGGGGACGTGTAGTCCTTTCTTCATCACTGATCCACCACCAGTTGAGATGGAATCGATCTTTTATTGATTTATCTCTTTCACCGATCACCATACTAAAACGCAGGCGATCTGGAATATTAAAGATATCGTTATCATGGAGAATTCCTTTATCCCAGCCACCACAGAAAGCGTGGTAAATAATAGGGACTCCATGTTTGTCTTGAATAAGTCCTTTTTTATGCAAGAAAGGGAACGCTTCTGGGGGAATGAACCCATTGTGGAGAGTACTCTCCATATACATGTCATTGAGGTAGAATGCTCCCAAAATGAGACCATTTTCACTGCACATTGGCCTAGTTGTGTGGCCACGGATAATCTTGATAATGAAGTTATCTATTCTGTTTAGTCCTGGTTTGTCATAGAGGGCTTTATTGGGATAGTATTTCTTCTATTGCGACTCTAGAGTTTTGAGCATTCCGAGCAAATAGTGAAGAACACCAAAAGGAAATTTGAATAAGAAAATGTATCAGCCGTATACCTCTTTATGTTTTTAGTTATTGTTTTTTTATATTATCATTATCTATTTTTTATTAATTCCGTTTCATCGGGGTGTTTTGGGAAGTGGGAGGTCACACACAACACAGTGACTATCAACGTTGCAAATGTTTACAATAGTCGGCGTCCTCTCGTGTTGATATGTGGCGTTTCTAACAGATACACACACAATATGCAAGCAAATAGTGAAGAACACCGAAAGAAAAGTCGAACAAGCAAACCATCAGAGCCGTATACCATAGCGATAACATAACAATTCCACATCAGTTGAGTGTGCTTGAGTTTAGAAATCAAATTCATACACGCGGCCAGTAGCCTGATGCTTCATTGCTTCGCTTCTCAACCGCTTCATTGTGCGTTCAATTCGCCTTCACTATACTTGCTTAACGCAACACCCGCGACCGTGATCTGTACACACAGCACACACTTACCCATAGTAAACAGTACTACCACGATCCCGACTTCTGCATAGAGCACCGGCACAATCGCCTACTCCGACGTTCTTTCGCTCGCTCGTTCTTCGCTCCACTGTTCGCACACAAAGTTGATAGTAACAAAATTACTGTGAAGGGAGTAGTGTGGCGTTTCTAACAGATACACACACAATAAACAACCAAATAGTGAAGAACACCGAAAGGAAATTCGAATAAGCAAACCATCAGAGCCGTATACCAAGCAATAACATAGCAATTCCACATCAGTTGAGTGCACTTAAGTGTAGAAATCGAATTCGTACACGCGACAGTGGCCTGAAGTGTTGAGCATTGGTTACATTTTTAGTGATTCTAACCGTCATAGCGCCAGTTCGAATTACACGTTCTTCACTATCGTCGCAATACGCGATAAAGTTCTTATGTGTAATAGCGGAGCACATTAAAACACATATAAACTTTTTCGACAGCCAAAAATACTAAACATTGAAAATGATTGTAAATGTCAATGGCTGCCATAGCGCCAGTTCGAATTACACGTTCTTCACTATCGTCGCAATACGCACGTATACACACAACACACAATCTCCCATAGGTAAACAGAACTTTACTACTCGATCACGACTTCATAGAGCACCGGCACACTCGCCTGTTCCGACGTCATCTCGCTCACTCGTTCCGTCGTTCGCACACGAAGTTGATCGTAACAAAGTTACTCAGGGGGAGTACTGTGGCGTTTCTAACAGATACACACACAATACACAAGCATATAGTGAAGAACACCGAAAGGAAATTTGAATAAACAAAGCAGCAGAGCCGTATACCATAGCGATAACCTAACAATTCCACATCTGTTGAGTGTACTTGAGTTTAGAAATGGAATTTATACACGCGGGAGTGGCCTGATGTGTTGAGCATTGGCTACATTTTTAGTGATTCTAACCGTCATAGCGCCAGTTCGGATCACACCTTCTTGTAAATGTCAATATATCCATATGTACTTTTGTTTTGGAGATCTGATTTATAAAGCACTACGGGAATACTGATTATTTTCTCCAAAGACTATCATCAATATTTTAAGTTTTTTATTCAGTTTTCAGTATTTTGTTGTTATCCTGTTGTTTCTAAGCCGAATTTTGTGGGGAAACATTCGAGCTTAATCACCAGAAGCGATGACAACGGGAATTCTATGAGCTACATCGATTACAACATTTTAAAGACCAGGATACAGTGAAAGAATTGCTGTTTACTGTTTTATGTGGGCGATGTACCACTTTATACCGCTTTTGTTCAAGAGTTTTAGTATGTTTATTTTTGAATTCGTATAATAACGTTGAGGCTCCTCGATAGTATAGTGGTTAGTATACCCGCCTGTCACACGGGAGACCGGGGTTCGATTCCGCGTCGGGGAGCCTCTGGCGCAAGACTAATGACTTTGCCCGAAAAAAAAAACAAATCATTATGGAAAATTTAACAAGCCTCAGGACTTGCTAAATATAAGGCCAAGACCGGTTCCCGATTGTAATGCCGATGATGATGTTGAAGACAATAACGTTGAATTGCGCTCCTTATTATTTTTTTTTTGTTCCTAGTCTCAATTACAACTGTTGCTTGAATATTTTAGCAAACTCCTGGTGTGAAATATTTAATAATATATAATAGTAATATTTCTATTTACTGCCTTCAAAAATAATCTCAACGTTCACACGCTGATTAGGTTCAACTAATCTGATCATTTTTTTAATAATGCAGCCATCGACAATTTTTAGTGATGTAGTGATTTACGGATTTTATATGATTCGGTGGATTTGTTAAATTATTTAAGGTAGTCTGACAATTTAATAATTTAGTATCACAAAAAGCAAAAGCCCATGGGACACTTCAACTTCCAACTAAAATAAAAACCTTGAAAACACCTGATTTAACACAAGTAAATAGTTATATCACTACTCGAATCATTCAACTTGCGTCATAACTCGTACGACATAAAACCTGACAATAAAATTTGTACCGGTCTTCCTCAAGGCACCGATTGGCCACGACACTTTTTTTATTGACTTTTAATGTGCTCCCTTCGAATGTCCGACTTATTTAGTGGTTTTATTGGCACTACCATTTTTATTATTGCGTGTATTTCAAAAATGTTATATGTGAGTGATGCTCACTGAATTAAAGGGCAAAAAATGTGTGACTCATTAAATTTCGACAGGATAATCAAATGTATTTAGACAGAGCAAACATATTTTAATGACGCTGAGCTAAATGGGATTCTCATGTCTTGAACAAATACGTATGTTACACGTACATATATAATACTATAATGGACCTGTGGTGCTTATGTAAAGCTTTTTGTGTTTTTTTGACAAACCCTGACGTTCGGTTCCTGTATACATTTTTGCCATCAAAGTTTACCCGGCGAGTGAAAAATGAACAGTCAAGACAATGCATTTGAAAATTTCTCATTTATACACGCGTCTGACTCCTTGCGTAATAAACAAGTAAAAGCAATTCACATCTTGCAAAGAAAAAGTTTACCGAGGTTTACCACTTGATATTTTTAAACTAACTGAATAGATACAATAAAGTGCTAATAATTTGGGATTTAAAGACGTTTCCGACACAAATCAAGTTTGTGGAGTATGTGTTGAATTTGTAACAAAACTGTAAGCTTTTAAACTGTTTTCGAACGAATCAAAGTTATTTGTGATTTTTTATGGACTTTTTAGAGAAAAGATTCGTAATAAAAACCTTGAGAAGCCTATTGAACTGGAGCGAATAAAAACGGGGCTGTATCATTTACATCTAATGGAATCCGGGCTACAAGACATATTCAACAAATGAGCCGTTCATTTTGAAAGTGGGGCAAGTCCATTTTTTGTTATTGCGAGGTACTTAAAGGTTTGCATTTCGATAAGTTTAGAAATATTGGTAACCACTAATAGACATATTTTTTATATTTTGTGGATTAGATAATATAAGTTCATTATCCAATAGTGTTTATAGTGCTGACTTGAAAAAAAATCCAAGGTTTTATTATACCTAAGCGGACTTTTCCCTGTTTCAAAATAAACGGATCAAATATATGTATGTCAAGGATTCTGGCAAAGAACTATTACCTAAATCGTAGACCTATGACGCTGAGTGCTTGGCAACATTTGTTTTAAGAAGTATTTACCTTAACTGAGCGGAGTTCAGTGGAGGACCCCCTAAGCGAGCCCCGGTAAAAGCCAACACGACGCCTCAAATTCAAGCGGCGGTGCAAAAGCCTTCGGGGGGGGGGGGGGGGGGGGGGGTCGGCAATCTTCAATGTTCGAGAAACTACTTAGTTTCTCCCGCTTAATTGAGGATATCCGACCCCGATATGAGAAACTATCAACCGAGGCAGAGGGGGAGGCACTCCTTTTCACTGCATATGCAAGACATACCCTCCACAATGGATTCCAAATTTAAAGTTATCCTCTTAAATGTCAACTCCCTTGTTTCGCATTCCAAGCGTATGATAGTCTCTGACTTCATAAAGGATAACCGGGCGGACGTGGTACTTGTAACCGAAACTAGGTTGCATCCATGTCACCGTCCCGTATTCCCAAACTTCTCCATGATTCGAAGAGATCGAACCCTTACTGGCGGTCCCACCATCAACGGAGGTGGAACTTGTATACTGGTTAATAGCGGACTTCGCCATGAAGCTATTGACATCCCACACCTAGAGTCCATAGAGGTGTCTGGAGTTGAACTGCATCTGGCTAGTAATGGTAGAGTGAATATATACTCCGTATACCACTCGCATAAAATCAATAATGGCCCCATTAATCCCGAAGATATCGGCAAACTAATAAGGACCTCGGGGCATACACCCTTCATCATAGGCGGCGATTTTAACTCCAGACATTCCCACTGGAACAACTCTGTCTCTTGCCCAAATGGCACAAAACTGTACCAATGGTACACCGCAAACATGTATGCCCTCAATTTCGAAATAGTCGCACCTACGGTTGGAATTCGAGGTAACTCAATTCTGGACATATTTATTGTGTCCAAAGACTTACTTCCACAAATCACTCCTCCTCAAGTTTCAGCGGGTGTATCTGACCACAACGCTGTGACCACGTTCATTCGCGGCTATCGAGCATCCCGGGCTCATATCAGATACATACCCGATTATGGGCGGACAAATTGGGACAACTTCAGTATTACATTGAACGATAAACTCCACCATTTCTCTCTTCCCACTGACAGGAACCTAACGACGGTTGAGATAAACAACGTTGCAAAACGACTTCACGAGATTCTAGTTGAAACTTCGGAGACTCATGTCCCGAAGTATAAACTTGAAAAGACCTATCAGATTCCCCATGACGACATCACTCTTCGTCTCATCCGGGAGCGTAAAAAGCTCTGCAGAATGAGATATCGTCACCGCTTTACGCAAAGGGAGCCATTATTGCGATCCATTATTCACAATATTGGTACGCTGATAAAACAGAGAATCCAAAACAATCGTACCCGACAATTGGAAGACAAGCTGAAGGGTATTCAGATGGACCAGAACGTTTATAAAAATGTTAAAAAGATATGTGGCACTTCCCGCATCACTGGCCCAATCATGCACAATGGTGTTGTTGTCAATAACGACACCAATAAAGCAAATATCATCGGAGAGACCTTCGAAAACAATCACAAACTCACTCTCTAAGATGGCGACCCGGAAACGAATGCAATCGTTAGTTCAGAGGTCCACAGTAAGTTGGACGACTTCAACGAGCTAATTGTTGTCTTTAACCCAACTAATAGTGCATACTTCGATGACACACGTGATAATGGTCACGGTTTCATCACACCAAATACCCTACAGAGTCTGGTTAAATCTCGACACCCTAAGAAGTCACCTGGTATCGACAACATGTCATACCACTCGTTGCGAAGGCCTTCTGCCTTATTCTTTATAAAGCTCTCCATTCTGTTCAACCATGCTTACAACATGGGGTACTTTCCCCAAGCTTGGAGGCACGCTATTATTTGTCCAATAGCAAAAGTTGGGAGACCAACGTATCACCCCTCAAGCTTTCGCCCAATCTCGCTTCTCACTTGCATCAGCAAAATATATGAAAAATTCATATACGAGAAGATAAATAACTTTGTCAGTGCCAGGCACCTAATACCTGATTTCCAATTCGGATTTCGAAGAGCGCACAGCACCACTATGGCTCTCAATTTATTTCAAAACCACGTCTGTGTGCGGCTCTTTAATAAGGAACCCACCGTTGCGGTAAGCCTAGACATTGAAAAAGCTTTTGATACGACTTGGATCGAAGGTCTCGCTTTTAAACTACTGAATACTGGCCTCAGTAGAACGCTATGTAGCATCATCTACCAGTTCGTTCGAAACAGAACCTTCCAAGTTAGAATGAATGGAAAGCTTTCCCGAACTTTTCACACCGCTGCAGGCGTACCATAGGGCTCCATTCTAGGCCCCATCTTATTCAATATTTACACCTCCGATATTCCCCGCCCTGTGGACGGGAGAGTAAACCAAATATGCTATGCGGATGACGTCCTGGTGTACACGTCAACCAAAGGCCCTAACCTCGCAACAAATCGACTCAACCGTCACTTGGACGAACTGTATCAGTATTACAGTCGATGGAAAATCCGACTTAATCCATCCAAACCAGTAGCCATAATTCTGAGTAGTAAACACTCCCAACCTGCTTCTCGATATTCACAGAATATTCGAATAAAAATGGGAGATACTACGATTAGACCACAGGACAAGATGAAATATCTTGCGGTCACTTATACCCCAAAAATGAATTTCATCAAACATGTGACCCACATTCTCCAAAGGGGCCTCGGTCGGTCTAAGCAACTGCACAACATCTTGAAGTGGAGCAACAAAGTTGACACCAAAGTTAAGCTTCTCTGTTATAAGCAGCTAATCCGATCTGGAATATCGTACGCCTTTCCCATATGGTCCTGCATATCTTCGGCTCAAATGGAAAGACTTCGGGTTTTCGAAAGAAAACTCCTCAGAAGATGCACCAATCATTCTAGAAGGCCTGACGGTCGTCATTACCCCAACTCTCACCTATACGAAGGCGCCTCCATTACCCCTATCGACGAGTACTTGCTTCAATTAGCATATAAGTACCTCGAAAACATTCAGAACAGCGAGAACCTACTTGTATGGGACTCTTGCGTTCTTGACCCTTCTCTCTCTCGATCTCTTCGGATCAAACCCCCACAATTTCTTCTTCAGTACAAAACTGAAGAAAGCACCCTTCCCAACAACATTCCCCTCTATAATAGAGGATTCCTGGACCCATCCCATAGGGTCTACTATTAACAAACCAAACACACGAACGCACAGTACAAGACGGCACAAACACAAACATACACACCGACCAAAGAGCAGATTATCAGATGCCAAAGACGTGATCTGCGTTTACTACCGCACCCAAGACCCACCGGTCTTGTATGATTTCTTTCCCACCATCCCTCTATAAAAGTAGTTAGAGAACACTTGGACTAACACTGTTCACACTATCCCTGGATACCCCCCCTTTTTTCTTTTCTTTTCTTTTCAGATATCGTGAGACCGAGCCCAACATTCTCACGGATGTGGGTGATTCTGGTTATCGCAAGATAACCAGAAGTCAGAGACAAGATGAAGGACACATATGTCCTGTCTCGCTAAATTCGGCCTTCTCGCCACAAAAAAAAAATTTTTTTTTTTCAGTGGAGGACCTCAGCAATTTTATCTTATGGTGTTCTTTTTTTCCGTTCTTTGTTTGTTTCTTTTGGAGATCAACTCCTTCGGAGTTATCATCGTAATTTGTGTAAGTTAGGCATTCTTTTAATTTTCGTAATTTGGAACGTTGTTAGTGGATATTTTATTATTTGCTCTATTGTCTTAAGTAAATCTTTCTCTTCCCCGTATTAACTTTGTTTAGGATTGTGCTTTCACGACCATTCATTTTCAATCTGTCTTAGGGGGAAAATTAATGGTAATTTCCATTTTTGCATAAATATTTAAATTTCGGAAATGCTTTAGACACGGTCACAGTTTCAGGATGAGGCAACTAATCAAGCACCTCCTCTTTTGGTCCATTCTGCGATGTGGTTATACCATTATAACTCTGTCACCCTTTTCTCCTGATGATTCGAGGTTTTGGTTTGCTCAAGTCGAAAATATTTTCAGGTTTAGAAAGTACGGGGGTGAATCAAATATAAACGGTAATTTCTTTTTATACATTTATTGAATAATGTTACACATTCACTATACTACCAACGTTTGTCAATATTGTCTCCTGCGTGATCTACATATCTTTGCCGCCGATTTAGAAGCTTTAATATCGCTTGTTCGTAGAAAGATTAAGGACGAGTTTCTTTATTGTTTCTTTATTATTATTCGGCTTAATCCAAGCTTTGTTATTATAAATATAATACCTTATAAACTAATTTAAAACTAAAGTAGTAATTAAAAAAGACAAAAAAAATATATATATATATATATATACATAATTTAAAAAAAAAAAAACATAATAATTAAAAAAAAAAAGATAAAAAACAAGGAAGGGGAACAAGTTGTTAGCCAGTTGCGCACGTGCTCCTTGACTTCTTCATTACATTCGAATTTGATTCCTCCAAGTGATTCGTTCAAGGGCGCGATCAAACTATAGTCACAGGGGGACAAGTCTGAGGGTGTTCGAGTGTTTCCAGCCCATTTTTTCCAACGTATTCCTTCTCAATGACGCGGTGCAAGGCCTGGCGTTGTCATGAAGAAGGATCTTTTGTTTCGATATGCTGCTTGTTCCATAGCTGATACCCACTTCGGATGAGATTTCTCCAGCAGTTAAACGGCGGTCACTTTCAATAAGTCATCGAACGGCATGGATGTTGCCACGTGTACGACTTGTCCTTGGACGCCAATCATGACTTCCGTTTTCGATACGTTCTCGCCCCTTTTTGGAATTCCCTGGCACACATACACACGATTCTGAGACAGTGTATCATCACCAAGTTGTGCCTTAAATCCAGAAAAAATGTCCGAGGGTTTAACGCCTTCATTTTTTAATTTATTTATTTATTATTATTTATTATTTTAAATTATATAATAATCCGTTGCGCAACAGACGTATGTACCTCTTGTTCACTCATGGCTGTACTGACTACAAAATCGAGCGCGACTCCTAGCCAAGCCGGTTCCCCTACTCTTCATAAACCAAACAGCAGCCACGCACAAGATTATCTAGCTCGCAAAGCAAAAAAGTGAAATTACCATTTATATTTGATTCACCTTCGTATTACGGAAGAGCGCAGTTTTTTAGGTTACGTGGAATGTTGAGAAAAATCTTCGGCCTGACGTAACCTTAACCTTAATATATCACCTCCTCAATTGAATACCTACTCCGCGTTCAAGGATATCGTTTTGAAGGCATTCTTATAGTCGTTTGCAAATATTAATTAAGGAAACTAATGTTCTTGGAATGAAGCCACCGCATTTTTTGCCAAATTTATGGTCTTTAGCTGGCACTGCAATAGATGAACATTTTCTTAAAATCTCGCTGCTCGAAAACTTCTACAGAACCATTGATATATTCTCGTGTCCTGAACGGACTTGAATATTTATTAGATGGCTCAGAGCGCGGATGAGATAGCTGGTGTTGGTCAGATACAGACTTATCCAGTCCAGATTCCCGCTGTTTATATACCTTCGGTGCCACAAACATCATTTGCTCCTCTGCGCGAGCCTTCGGCGCAAAAACCATCAATTGTGTCTCTAAATTAGGAAATTGCCAGATTGCGAACGGAATTTCAAGAATTTCGTTTGCAGATTAGTAGAGTTAGACGACATGATTCCAAGTCTCCTAGTAGAAGCCGTCGTGATTAGAGGAGTCCCTTCCATAACCTCTCGAACCGAAGATGAAGCTGTTGGTTTACTTCAAGTACAGCGATTTTTGCTACGACTTGTTTCTTGAGGCGTTAGATGCCAATAACATGGACACCATGTTGTTGAGAGTCGTATTGAGGAATTCTGTTAAATTTCTTTGTTGTCTTTACCGCTCCGCGAATGGTCAACGAGCGACACTTTTCGAACATCTTTCACGCACCGTCGACTGGATACAGATTAACCACCCGGTTTCTAAAATTGTCGTCCTTGGCGATTTTAATGTTCCGGCTGTTGGTGCATTCTACCGGAACCAACGAGGCTCGGAGGGTGACGGAGATGTTCGTGGTTAGCTGCAATTCGGCTCAACTAGTGGAGGAACCTACGCGAGTGCCGGATACGAGGTGATTATGCGAGCACTCTGGATCTGTTTTTGACATCCGAGCCGAGCGTTTATACCTTGAAGGTTTCTGCGCCACTGGGAAACTCAGATCACTTGGTATCGGTGGCGCAACCACTTGCATTTCAAACGATCTAAGTAGCTTCGCCATATGTGCAGGTATGGGGCAGCTAACTAGGACGATTTGCGAGATTTCTTCGTAGCCTTTCCGCGGGCGGAGGTGTGCGTTGGAGATTCCGATGTTAGCACATGCGCAGAGTCGGTCACGGAGATTATTATTTATGCAGCTTTACATTCCGCATTCCATCAAATGGTCAAGCGTGGAAGGAGAGTGAACAGGACAGGGAACGATGGTGGAGTCGAGTCGGTGAGGTCATGAACTGCCGGGTTCCTATAGGCCAATAAATAATAATAAAAATTCCATCAAACGAAGTTCATCTGAAAAACGTTCTATTTGTTCTAAAAGTTCTATTTTGGCTTCAATTTTTTCTTGCTTCACATAAAATGATCTGTTGGAGTCAAGAGATAACATAGTGTTCAGTTTTGCGGATGATAGTACGCTTGTTTGAGGGATCGGCCGATTAGCGCATCAACGTCGCACCATTTGAGATGTAGCTAGATCGACTCTCTGAATTGGGATCTGGATAATGGACGATTCCGGAGACGCTACAACCATGAGTTGTACGCAATCTACCTTGAAGCTCATATTGTAAGAAACATCAAGGTCGGTAGACTCCGGTGGGCGGGACACCTAGCTCGAATGAGCGAAGAGGAGCCAGCCCGGAAAGTCCTTTGTGGCAGAATGTATGGAAGGAGACAGCGCGGCAGACCTTGTCTGCGATGGAGGGATGGCGTAGGCCAGGACGCCCAGAGCCTGGGAGTGCTAAACTGGATGACATCGGCTCGAAATCGGGATCGGTGGAGAGATTTGTTAAATAAGGCCAAGACCGGATCCCGGTTGTAGTGCCGATGATGATGATGATGATGATAATGTCATGCAGTGGGGAAAGGGCAGTCTTGTTAAGCTCAATGCAACGAAGACAACATACAATATTCACAAAGAAATAATTTATTTCGGCCCAACCTTTTCTCTTGTGTAAATCCCAAATTAAAACCAAGCATGAGTATTTTATGTTTAGAGCACTACTTCTAAGTATCGCCTCAACCGTCATGAGAGCATACAGAGACGAGCAATTCCGCTGATACGGGATACGGCGCTAACGTCGGAAGTACAGGTGCTATTATTGGAATTCCCTCCCCACGCATGTGTTTCCGGAGCGTTACAAGTTGCAACTGTTAAAAAAGAACTGCAACTGCTTTTTGGTGGCACCTCGGGGCGTCGATTCGGCACTATACGTTCGTCTTTCCCGAGAGAAGTATAATAAAAAAAAATTGACCATTTGCAGATATTTTGGGGGAAGTCGTGGACGTGATGATTCGTTTTAATACACCTGTTAGTGATCCCGCTTGAAGAACCAATTTGTTAATGATCCGGCTGGAAGGACCAAATGTTTCTGATCCAGCTCAATTGACCACTTGTTTGTGCTCTCAACTAATCCGCAAAATTCTTAACTGCCCAGTGGATTGTATTTCTCCCTGGTCAAAAACGATACCTTAAAAGAAACCCGCCAAATGCAGAAGAACGTCTCTCCATTAAATTTTAATCACGATTCTACCGCGTGCCACCGTCTCGATTTTCTGTGGCAAGACGCATTTCGCTAAACCTACACGAAGAGGAATAAGCCTCGAGCACCCCTTACCACTGGTGGGGAAGCGACCTGGAGTACCTGAAAAGCAAGAAAGTAGAGGATTGTGAGAAACAATTTCGTACTATAAATGTAGCAAATATTCCTTATTCTAAATATGATTTATAAGAGTGAAGCAGCGACTCGTTTTAAGAGGATGCTCCTCGACTTTTCGTCGGCTGCGGTGAATGTGTAATAATTCACCTCCTTGGTCTTGAGGTTGTCGTTAACCTTGTGGTAGGTCTCCCTGCCGTAGGTTACGATTTTGTTTAGGGATGGGCTTGTGGTCTTTGCCTTGAAGTTGGAAATCCCACTCTAGAGTACACCGTTTTCCTCTCGTTATATACTATTCGGCGATCGTCCCAATGCACAATTGTCTAATGCGCAGTTTTTGTGCAGCGAGCGACTGTCATGTGTGCTGCTATTGCACCGCCAGCATCTTTCTAGCAATCGACAATGTTAATATGCAATTGTCCGATGCGCAGTACTTTAATGCGCAATCTTTGTACAGATAGCAGCTACCGTTTGTACTGCTATTTCGTCGGTAGCATCTTCCCGTGAATCGATATAATCTTGTTTTTTGATGCAACGTCTTCTTGGGAATTGTGTGATGCCTCGCCAACAACACCTATGCGTATCAAGACCGGTGTTTACGAGGGTTGCCTCTTATGTTTCGGGATTTGGCAACCCTAATGTTGCAATCCGGCAATTGACAGCTCTGTCGTAAAGTTGGACATTTTTGAGGTTATACGCACTCAGAACGTTTTGACATACGAGCGCTATTTGTGTTGTTTACAGTAACTTAAAAGATTCATCTCGGCCCAAAAATGGAATTAAATGGTCAACATTTTCGTGCGATTATTTTTTACAACTTTCGGCGTGGATTAACTCAGCAACAGTGCATGGATGAATTAATTCAATTTTTGGCGATGAAGCTCCATCAAGGAGCAGTGTTTATCGATGGTATGGTGAATTCAATCGTGGTCGTAGTTCACTCCAAGATGAATTTCGTGAAGGTCGTCCAAAATCAGTTGTTGTTCCGAAAACCTTTGATGCTGTGCGCGAACTGATATTGGAAGATCGCCATGTGACCTATCGTGAGATTGAGACAACCTTAGGCGTTAGTGGGACCAGCATACATTCAATATTGCATAAACATTTGACTGTCAAAAAAATTTGTTCGCGTTGGATCCCACACAATTTGTCAATCGCCCAAAAAAAGGCTCGTGTCAATTGGTCGAAAGAAATGCTCAAAAAATACGGTCGCGGTGCTTCGAAACACGTCTATGACATCGTGACAGGTGATGAATCGTGGATTTACGCGTATGAGCCCGAATGTAAACAGCAGTCGACTGTCTGGGTGTTTCAAGATGAGCCAAATCCAACAAAAGTTGTTCGCGCACGAAGCACTTCCAAGCAAATGGTCGCCTGTTTTTTCGGAAAAACTGGACATGTCGCAACCGTACCACTAGACAACGCAGAACAGTCAATTCTGAGTGGTACACAACCATTTGTTTGCCAGTTGTCTTCCAAGAAATCAGGAAAACCAACCGCCGAAGACGGATCACTCTTCACCACGACAATGCGAGCTCTCACACATCGGCTGCGACAACTGCATTTTTGAGCACCCAAAACATCCATTTGATGGGTCATCCGCCGTATAGTCCTGACTTGGCACCGAATGACTTCTTTTTATTCCCGTACGTAAAAAACAAACTGAGAGGTCAACGTTTTTCGACACCTGAAGAAGCGGTTGCTGCATTCAGAATGCATGTGTTGGAGATATCTCAATCAGAGTGGCAAAAGTGCTTCGAAAATTGGTTCAAACGCATGCAAAAGTGTATAGATCTTCATGGGGAATATTTTGAAAAACAATAAAGTGATTTTCGATTATCAATATTTGTTTTTGTTCTCTAATCCCGAAATATAAAAGGCAACCCTCGTATCATACCGCTGCTTCTAGTGGGGCGTTTTGGTATTTTCTATTAAAGAAGAAATAGTGACAATATTGCGTACTAGATATCTCATCTAGTAATTAAAGCTTTTATGAGTGCACTACAAAGAGCATTATCGTTCAAGAAGTGCTAAGCGCACCTATTCCACGTCTTTCTCAAAATCATTGGAAATTCAGCGAAGAAGCGGCCGCACATTTCGTAAGAATATTTACTTTAAAATAAACCTGCTTCTTCAGTATGCAGAAGAAATCTATAGAGAATAAATTAGTAGACTGGCCATTTTAATAATGCTATCTTGCTAAATTAGATATTTACGTAATCATTTAGAATAATTTGTAAAATATAGTCACATTGTATGAAATTTCACTCATCTTGTTTAGCAATAACTTTTAATTCATTGCACCAATTGCAATAAAAATGTCATCAATAACAAGTTATCTGTCAGATAAAAAAGTTTCCAGTTGCATCTAACGTTTTAAAGTAATGACACTTAAATATCGAGGAAGCAGAAAAACACCGAATACTTTTTCTACAATCTATTAACATACGAGGAGGTGTACTGCTCACCAAGCCCTATCATTTCCCTTTCCCGTACATTCGGCACTTCTCCTTTCCTACAACCCAATTCATATCCATAATGGATGTTACCTAATAAAGACCTCCCCCTGAATGATATGCTAATTCGCACCCTTTATCATTCCTACACTCCAACAGCATTGCACGCACATGCTACGACAGCATATCACACATATCTTCTCACACTGTTTTTCCCACGTATGCCCATCCTAATAGTTCCTATGATACGTCAGAATATCACACATTTTTGCACTCACATGACTCTTCGCAGCAAGATTGCCGTTGGTTTTCCATCACACCTGCCGGTCCTTAAGTAAGGGTTTGAACAAACAAACAAACATCCTAATGTTTCCTATGGTACGACAGCTTATCAAACATATCCCTTCACACACTTTTTGCTACGGATACCCATCCTAATGTTTCCTATGCTACTACCGCATATCAATCATATCCTATCACATATTTTTTCACAGGCAAAAGCCTTACCGGCAGGTTTTTCTTCCGTTTTTCCTAATGTTTCCTATGCTTTTCCGTTGGTTTTCCATGACACTTGCCGGTTCTTGAGTAAGGATTTGAACAAACAAACAAAATATTCACCTTTTCCCATATGCCCATCCTAATGTTTCCTATGGTACGACAGCTTATCAAACATATCCTTTCACACGCTTTTTGCTACGGATACCCATCCTAATGTTTCCTATGCTACTACCGCATATCAAACATATCCTATCACATATTTTTTCACACGCAAAAGCCTTACCGGCTGGTTTTCCTTCGGTTTTTCGGAACACTTGCAGGTCCTTGCAAAAGTGATAAAAGTGACGCGAATGGACAGAGAAGTAGTTAGTAAGCAGTCTAGACTTGGCAAGTGAGTTGTGGACGTCGTTCTGTGCATAAGAAGTAAATCAAATAAAAAGTACAAAAAATGAAATAAAAGGCCTTTTTTTACTCAACTCAACAACAGTTGCTATTCTTCCCTCAACCGAGAGGAAGCACGGTGGCGGCGGTATTATAGAGTATTCAATAAAGACTGATATTAGTGCTACACACTTAAATGTCAGAGCACAGTGCGAGCGGATGGAGAGGAAGTAGATAAGGAAAGGAGGTGTCGATGTATATTGGTCTTTAATGTCTGGACATTACAACAGCCAGGAACCACATGATCAGGCAGAACATTCCACATTCGTGTGGTTCGGCTAAAGAATGACTCTCTATGTTTATTTGTGCGCCTAAAGTCCACTTTCAACGTGAACTGATGCGCATTTACAGATTGACGGGTATCGCGGGAAAATGTCTGAAGGAGTGGAACACATTCAGCAAGTTCAGTTGAGCAACGACCGTGGTAATACCTATAGAAAAGACATGTGCATGCTACGTTGCCTCTGTGTTCTAACGACGGAATTGATTGACTTACGGCTGGGCCCCCAATAAGTTTCACTCCTCGTTTTCGCATCCTGTCGAGCACATGTAGTGCAGTTTCGGATGCACCTGACCAAATATGCGTGTTGAACTCCATTTTGGGACGAATATACGCCTTGTAAATAGTAGCCAGGTTGGATGGAGTGAAGTATCTTTTGCATCTCTTAAGGAACCCCATACATTTGGCTGCACTTCAATCACGTTCGATGTATTTTTCCTACAATGCAACGCACTTGTTCCAGTGCCTCTGTCATAAAGATGTATTCGAAGTCATTCTTGGAGAGCACCTTCAAAACTGACTCTAAAGCCTTTACAGTTGCGCTTGCACCAGGAAAACTTCGACCTTTGAGCTCATTTTTTGGCCTGCCAAAACAAATTTTAGTGCTATATTTGCCTATAAGACCGATGCGGTATAACGGGATATTTTGTGTTAGAATTTCATTAACAGCGCGCGTTACATGCGGATGTGCAATTTCCAGTGGTTAACGAGATCTGGTTGCTTTTTCGGCATGTGCAAATGATCACGTAAAAGTTTATGTACGCTTCTTAACGAAACATTAAGCAAAACAGCGAGATGTTTTATTTCCAGACATAGTTCAATGCGTATAATCATAGCTGCGGTGTTAAATGTTTCTTCGGTAAGATCGGTGACAGCTTTCCCTGGATTTCATTCCAATTCACATGATTCCGTGCCTTTTTGCAATGACTTATGTCTTCGAAAACACGTTCCTTTACTCATCATAATCTTGTAAAATGCCGTACGTAACTCTTCAAAAGTGTTGGTAAATGTTAACCTACGATAAACACTGTATTTTATCTTGTCCGCGAGAAATTTGCATTTTTCTTGGTCAGAAATTCACATCAGACGTCCGTGCATTTTCGTGATGCGATTTCCAACATTTAATGAGATCTTGTGGCTTTTTCGAAATATGATCCTTTGGTAGCTGCTCCAATGCGTAGCCTCACAGCCCCGTGTTAATTGCTTCTTTGGTATGGGCAGTGACGGGTTTTTCGGGACTACCTTCATACGATTCCCCGTCCCTTTGACAAAAAGCCATCGAAAACACGTTCTTTTACTCATCGTAAACTTGTTAAATGCCATAAGGAACTCTTCATAAGTGTTGGTAGATGTTAACCGATAATATTTGAAACGCATACGTGTGACGCAGACTTCACTAAATTTTAGAGGTGGCATTTTATACGTGTACTTTATTGTCCGATTTACGTGAGACTGTTCATGCTAAAGTTGCAAAATTTAGAACGTTCCTCGCAAGATCACGCTAATGGCACGTATTCACCTATAGCGACAGTAATGTCAGACCTCATTGAACACCCCCGTCACATTACAGATTAGTTAAGTAGAAAGTATAAAGTAAGCTTAAATCCGAACTTCACGTAGTTATTTTATCAGCTACAGCACCAGTTTAAACGTCAATAGTTCCAAATACTATCCACAAAATGTTTGTTATTATGCCTTGTTTTTGTTGTGTTTTATTTTTGTAATGTGCACTAAAAGAATTATTAGTACACTTGTGGTAGCTAAAGCTACGATCATAGGAAACAGATTATAAGGAATAACTTTCCTTGTGTAATGAGCTTTCTTTTCATATTGTTGGAGGGGTGCATGATAAACAGAATACACAAATTCGTTTACAAGTTACTTTTCCCAGCGAGATAGAAGACATTTTCCGCGTTGTTAAAGGGACTCCATCTGTGCCAATCGAGTGCGAAATAACAACACTCTTAAGCATTCATTGTGCGAGAGCGGAAATAAATTTCCTCCAAGTCCGACACTATTACGTTAGGAACGACGATGTCCTAATTGGGTATATAAACGTGCTTTGGCCGAGGAGCCGACGACGGTCGCACACCATCACCACGGAAATTTGTCGTGGACCAGAAGCAATTTCGAATTAAAACATTCTTACCGAAGATCCAGTTAAGTCATCAAGAATTCATGTTTATGAATCATTTAAACGGCGCAAATTGTCCCTGTCAGTTAACTGGAGTGGACAGGACAAATTGATGACATTCGATGTAGGTTGGTTGTGGGGTGAAAAGCTCGAAAATCACTCACTTTGTCCCATTCCTTAAATCTTCCATCTGCCCACAAGAACCTTGACCCAAATTATCAACTTGTAACGTTTTTCCTGTAGAATGTTCGGGCTTCACTCGGAATTTCATGTTTTTGCTGATTGCTTCGGACGGTTTGAGGGTGTAAAATGGACTACCATCCACCCAACTAAATGGTCGTTGAATATCTGCTTGGTGTTCAAATAATTCGTGAGTAATAAGTTTACACGTTTCATTTAGTACCTTGTCACGCAGTTATTCCTGTATTCTTTTCACTTGTACTCATCTGCGTGGCTTCGCTTTAATTATTCCTGCGTATACATTCAATAGTTGCCTGGGAGCTCGATTGACTGACAGGAATGAAAGGTCTCGGAATTCCCCTGGTGGATGTGATAACCTAGAGAGAGTACGGATCACTTCCCCTTCTCACCCATATACACACAGTGTTAACCTTGGAAAGTCTCAATCAGGGTATGCTATGCAGTTGCTGTTTAATTAAATTAACACCGAAATTATCAGAAAGGTGGTGGACTCGCGGTGGACGGAATACGTTTGTGAATTTACTAATGGAATTAAAACTTGCGGGTGCTTCTTGATTGTTAATACGGCAGTCGGTGGTATCAAGAGACGCTTTCTAATTCAATTTTAATCGCTTGGGGTTGAACTAGTAATTAGCTTAAGTGTCTACTCAAACAAACGGAATATAACTAACCACTGAGCTGCGTGACATAAAGACTATTGGTAACTGAGATTTCGTGCGGTTATGGAAATGGGTGGAAGGCATTGTGGTGAAATGCTGATGACAGTTGTATGTTAGAACAATTGGTTTAATTCAGTTCACGACATTTTGAGGAAGGGACACAAATGTTTTGTTATGATTATTGACAATCATTTGAATGCCACTAATGGGTTGGGCGTTAAATATCAAAGGGGACAAGTGTTTTCAAACGCACATACTGGGCTTGATTGGAATAAGTTCTTAGTGATGGATTTAATCGATTGGCATTATTTCTACGTGACGATGGCATGACCGAGAATGCTTCGAATTAAACATCTCTAAAGCGTAAAGTGGGCTCCTCGATAGTATATTGGTTAGTATACCCGCCTGTCACGTGGGAGACTGGGGTTCGATTCGGGGAGCCTCTGGCGCAAGACTGATGACGCTGCCAAAAAAAAAAAAAAAAAAAAAAAAACAAATCATTATGGAAAATTTGGCAAGCCTCAGAACTTGCTAAATAAGGCCAAGACCGGTTCCCGGTTGTAGTGCCGATGATGATGATGATGATGAAAGTGTAGAAAGCGCCGCTTAAAATTAGTGGTGGAAATGGTTTGGAAGGCGATGCTTGAGAGTAGGGGTAGAGAAGTCGAAATCGTACAAGGTGGAGTTAGACGACATTTCTCAGCATCTGCGGGAGGGGTTCATTAAAGCCATATGAGGTGAGGTGAGGGGGAATATTGAGAAGGCGGGGATTACGTGTGTTACGAGGGTGTGTGTTCAGGCGGAGAGGACTCGATGAACGAACACTATGTCAGCCAGGACTCTGCGCTCCTCAAGGGTTCGAGGTTGATTAATTTGGGGCGGGTAATGTACGGGGTGGCGCAAGACTAATGACCTTGCCCGGAAAAAACAAATCATTATGGAAAATTTAACAAGCCTCAGGACTTGCTAAATAAGGCCAAGACCGGTTCCAGGTTGTAGTGCCGATGATGATGATGATGATGAATGTACGGGGGTAGGATTAAAGGTAAAGAAAAGATTGGCTCTAGTGTAGTGATCCTAAATCACTACTCTCACCCAATTCCCATTAAGCTTCAAATAAAGTAATTTTTCCTCAAAAGACGCTTTGTTCATACTATACGTTAAGCAATTCCCCGGAATGACATCATGAAATGCGTATCTTCAAACACATTTCATGGTTGTGCCTTCCGGGAAGTTACGCAAACCAAAACCCCAATCATATTCCCTAAGTGAATCATATGCGACACAAATTAAACCAAAAATCTATTTGTCACACATTGATTCGATTCCTATTAATCCTAACAACATGAATTGCCTAACTCCAAATGCATTTCATGATCTTACTTCCCGGGAATTTGTTTGAACAAATTCGTTTGACTTCCCAGAATCCCATTCCAATGAAGCACACAAAATTTTGTTTGTACTTCTTGGAATTTTTAAGTAAAATTTTTGACAAATCTCTGTCGCCACTGAGTATAAAAGGGCGCCACATTTTGGATTCGTGATCAGTATATTCACAGAATATCCGAATACAAATGGGAGGTACTACGATTAGACCATAGGACAGGATGGAATATCTTGGGGTCATCTATACCCCAAAAATGTATTTCATCAAACATGTGACCCACATTCTTCAAAGGGGCCTCGGTCGGTCTAAGCAACAGCACAACAACTTGAAGTGGAGCAACAAAGTTGACACCAAAGTTAAGCTTCTCTGCTATAAGCAGCTAATCCGATCTGGAATATCGTACGCCTTTCCCATATGGTCTTGCATATCTTCGGCCCAAATGGAAAGACTGCGAGTTTTCGAAAGAAAACTCCTCAGAAGATGCACCAACTACTACAGAAGGCCTGACGGCCGCCACTACCCGAACTCTCACCTATACGAAGGTGCCCCCATTATCCCTATCGACGAGTACTTGCTAGAATTAGCATATAAGTACCTCGAAAGCATTCAGAACAGCGAGAACCCACTTGTATGGGAGTCTTGCGTTCTTGACCCTTCTCTCTTTCGATCTCTTCGGATCAGACCACCACAATTTCTTCTTCAGTACAAAACTGAAGAAAGCACCCTTCCCAACAACATTCTCCTTTATAATAGAGGATTCCCGGACCCACCCCATAGGGTCTACTGCTGACACACTACAAACTCGCATGCACAGTACAAGACAGCACAAACACACACACACACACACCGGCCAAAGCGCAGATTATCAGATGCCAAAGACGTGATCTGCGTTTACTACCGCACTCAAGACCTGCCGGTCTTGTACGATTTCTTTCCCACCATCCCCCCATCCAAGTAGTTAGAGAACAACTGAACTAACCCTGTCCACACTCTCCTTAGATACGTGCTACCCCTTTTTTTTCAGATATCTTGAGACCGAGCCCAACATTTTCACGGATGTGGTGATTCCGGTTATCGCAAGATGACCAGAAGCCAGAGACAAGATGAAGGACACATTTGTCCTTGTCTCCCTAAAGTCGGCCTCTCGCCACCCCATTTTTTTTTTTTTTTTTTGCATGATCAGTCGGAATCCTACCGCAAAAAAGTATATAATAAAATAAAGTTAAGCCCACCAAAAAAAAAAAAAAAAAAAAACAAGCCTTTTTATTGCCCACTAAAAGTAGTCCGGGTACCATCGTCCACAGCGACCCGGGTTGTCGGCATCACAACGACAAAATTGGACACCCATCACCTGGTGTGGACTAGCTCCTGGAACAACCGACCAAAAGGGGCGCCCGCTGGAAGTTCGGCCACATCAGGACCAATCCGGCCATTAAAGACCCACAGGACCCGCGGCACGGAGCCGGGGGATCCAACAGGCCTCCAGTAACCGGAAGCAGCCCGGGCAGGCCTACCCAAATGGCACGGAGATAAGCTAAAATTATTAATACAAATAAAATATAACCTCGACACTGGTAACAGGACTAGATGTGGGATGACAGTTTAAGGTAAGCGACGTGGGGTAATCATCGGATTTTCGTTTATTATTGAACCACTAAAAGAAGGTGTTGGGATCATTTTGGAGACTGGCATGCATTTTGATAAGATAGTTTCGATAAAGGGTGTTGTAAAGTTCCATGAATTGGAGATAACAGCTGAAAAAGTTGAAATAGTCGGGAATAGTTCGATTCCGAGAAGGTAACCGATAAGTTATCCCCTTTGATACGCAGGGAGCGAAGCTTGTGATTGTACCATGGAGGGAAAGAGTTTGATATTCTTCTTCTAGAGTAGCGAACGAATATGGAAATAGAGTAAAGGATTTTGGTATATAAGTGGATGTTGGCATCTTCGGCGGATAGGTGTTCGTAGTAGAACGAAAGGAGTTCTAGGTAGTCGCTGATGAGGTGAAAGTTAGCTTTATGGAAATCGTAGGCGGCAGACGGTGGCGAGTCGACTCGAAAGAAGGACACGAGAAGAAGGGCTTTTTGTGTTTGGGATTGTCAAAATATATTCATTCTTGCTCACCAGTCACATACCATGCATTTCTCAAGTATCGTTCGAGCAAAACTTCGCATATTGTTTCGCCCTTCTCCATCTGCCTCGCACTAAATTCATAAATGCGATAGCCACCAGCCGAATTTCTGAGTAATATCATCATGCAACGCTCTCAATCATCTGAATTGAGTTTTGTTTGTTTTGTTAGGTTGGCATGTCTGTGTTACGGGCCGACCTTGAGTCCAGGGCCCCCCAACACACTAATCCCCTTTCGTTAGTTTCCCCTCTTTACCTCTAAACGGAGAACAACTCGCAAGTAGTTGTAATGTAATCATAACATCTGTCATTGATATTTTCACTAAATTTCATAGCTTAAGATCTGAACGTCTTAAAAGCGGTTGTGAGTCCGTCGTGGTGATGAAAGTAATGAAAGGCTGTCACCATCGAAGACGAAAACATAGACAAAGTGAAAGAAATGTTGGTCAATAACCGCAAATGAATCGCCAGAGTCCTAGCAGAAAACTAAAAAATTGCTTATTGCTCCGTTGAAGACATTTCAGGTAGTGACTCGGATCTTTGCTGGGTTGGAGCAAAGTTGATCCCGAAGGACCTGAATTACTACTACTGCAACTACTACATTTTGCGTAGAAAGACTGAATTTGACTCAACATTCATTAAATGCTTCATTGCTGGAGACGAGACCTGGATTTATGAGTACGACATACAATTTAGACAACAGGTGAGTGAATGGCGTGCACCCAATGAGCCCCCACCAAAAGCGTCACACCATTTTCAATTAAAATGGGGGGCCGTGCTCACTATTTCCATGGATTACGGTGTTGCCCACAGCACAGCTGAGAAATCGCATCTCAAACTGTGATCGACGGGAAACTCTAGCATCATTGAAAAGGCTGTCCTTTTGTGGACAACAACTTTTCGGATTGCGATGTGTACTGAGATTAGCATTGAATGACCGAAAGCGACAGCACTGGCCTGTGTAGCAGTTGTTTAATTTAGTCTTTATGGAACTTCCACCTACAAAATTTCCGGGGCGGATATTAAGTCCCTCACTTACCAAAACCTCATATCAATATAAAATCGATCTGAACGTAATCATGTTTCAAGAATAGAATAGATAAGGGATATTTTCCGAACAGCACACAGGACTAAATTTTTCGTTTTGTCAGTAGTAAACATTTAAAGGCAAACAGTTTAATTTCAGATTACATGACGTAATATTTATCGAAATGTTCTGCTTTTGTCGTATATAAGGATGTATGTTATATGTACAAATACAAAAGGTAATGGCTTCAAAGTGTAGTGCGAGGGAAGACGGGGCGAAGGATAGGGAAAACATGTTCATTGCACAACATACGAGTACTTTCTGCGCGCATATCATTGCCCTACATCAAGTATGATATGATTTAACTGCACAGAATACCCAAGTTGCACAAATCGAATAAGTTGTAGGTCATCCGAATAAGTATGGTTTTCATCTGAAGATCTGAAAATGAAGCAATTTCAGCAAATACCTAAACCCTCAGGAGTGTATGGTATATCATAAAATTGTCTACATAATTAGTGGGAGTACCCTTAGACTCACGGCATTAGATTGAAATAGTGCAGACAAGATTTAAAAATGTCTGCTTGTAATGACACTACGATTAACCCCAAGTATTGTGTAGTGGATTTGCAGTGAAATCAGAGTTCTACCTCTGTAAATGAATGAGAAAGAAATTATGGGGGTTGACATGTGCTTAGCCTTTTTTCTTTAGGACTGCTGTTCTCTTCATGCCGCAAATGAACAAACAGCTCATATGACATTTCTTTGTTTCTGGTTTTTATTGCATTGTATTGTATCGCTTCACAATGCTTCACACTCACTCATAACTGAATCTTAGGCATGAACAAATTTTGCTGTAACTAGTCCCGCATGTTGAAACCACATTTCTCTGCTCTATTTAAATAAAAGAGGTAATTTATGTTTCGGAAGTGTACGTGTTTGAAAGGTTTTTTCCTTGCTTTTGATTTCTCTTTTTATAGATTAGACCCGACTGGACTGGTAGTGGTTTCAAGGTGATTTCATTATTTCTTTGGCTTCATCGTATGGAGAATGCAATTGTGTATTTTTTCCGACGTTTTTCTTGTCTGTGGCTCAACTATCTTTTATTTACCTTGCCATTTAAAAGAGCCACATCGGTATCATTTTTACACAATGGTTTTTAATTATGCACTGGTGAGGATTTGGAATATGGAGACATCAGATTTCACGTTATGGTTACCTGTTTGCTTTTACGCGAACACGTGAAATTTCAAACGTATTAACGGATTGGGGCCATAATGATTTTGTAGATTACGAAGAACGTTTTAGAAATTCCGACATTCAGCGTCGCTCGTAAGCAAGAAAACTGCTATTGGTAAAATATGTTTGATATTCTCTTTGGGATTTATGAAAGTTTGGACGAAATATAGAATGCAGCATTTATGTTTAATATTTACTATTATACTACTACTAGTGTGAGGGTTCTCACCACCACATGGAGAACCAACCCACAATTTCATACCTTATTTCGACCGCTTTCAGCACGTCATTTCTATCCTTATTCCCCTTACAAGCTATTCCACCTGTAAAACATATTTCAATAACGGACGCGTAGCTGAATTCATTATTCTATGTAAGTAATGCATAATTAAATTCAGCTACCTTTTGCCATACGGCAACTCCATTCCTCTAACCCATGAGATTTCCACCGGAAATCCCAACCCATGTCGGTGAGCAACAACCAAGTCGAATCAAACGACGTGGTTGCAACATCATCCAATGGCTTGGGTAATTACCGCATTCCTTAGCGTTTTCCCACGGTAATATTTCCCTAGCCAATTTAGCGTCACTTCGACTTTTCCCAGACCATCTATTCGCTTGGGATCAATGATCTCTTCTTACAGGTGAATAGCCACAAAACATTTTCCTCGCCTTTCCGTTTCTATCTTCCCCGGGTTCAATGCACTCTGAGATCACCACCGTCATCGCACTATGGCAGTATGTCATCCTCAGAGGCTGTATTGATACCAGCACACAAGCTAAACCAACCCCGAAGTTATTGCGTTCTCTCTTTTGTTCTTTTCATTCTTCACATGCACAGCAATTATTCACCTCACTGAGACATGGAAATTAGAAGATTCATGAGAAGAGCGCAATGATGATTGGCTAATAGCCGTGCGTATTGAAAAATCAAAACTTCATCCCTACTTGGGATCAGTCGCTATTCAATCATTACCGCGGTCGGTCACGCCGCACCGCGTCAGAAGTCACATCTCAACTACAGTCGCTAGTCGTTTTACAATCATCATCGCGAGCAGTCACGCTGCAATATACTCAATTTGCATCCCTCGTTGGATAGAGTCGAAATTCAATCACCACATTAAGTCGACTGTTATTTTCTGGCGGAAGTCATTTACAAAATTAAATTTACCGGGAACATGTGCTAGAAACCGAAATTCGCATTGTATCAGAATTTACACATTAAAACTCGTTAATGTATCTAAACCAAAAGTAGTAATTGAAGTGTATATATGTAAATAAAAGAAAACTATTTTGAAATACAAGAACAAAAAAACAATAGAAGAAAATAAATTTACAGCAAAACAAATTTTAGTATTCCTATTTTTTTGTTTCTCTGCTGGTGAACATTTCTTTCGGTGGAACAATTGTTGGGGGAGTCAAGTGAACATAGTGCCCGTGTATGGTACAATACTTCTAAATCCCCACACTACTATTTATTGGCCTGTAGGAACCCGGAAGCTCATGATCTCGCCGACTCGACTTCGCCATCCTTCCCTGTCGTGTGCACTCTCCTTCCACGCTTGACCATCCGAACCTTACATTGTCCTCCCTTCTCCGTCGCGACCGTCCTGCTGGTCTACCGTCAAGAATTCTACGCACGGTCTAATCGTTGCCCATTCTTGCCGCATGTCCTACCTATCTTAAAATTCGCAACATGATTACTCTCACTATTGTAGGTTTGCGGTATAGCTCTTCCAATTCGTGATTGTGGAGTTTCCTCCATTGTTCTGCCTCCTCGTCATATTTACCACCAAAGATACCCCTTAGAACTTTATTCTCGAATACGCGGAATTTGTTTTCTTCCCGTTTTGTGAGAGCCCATGTTTCGCATCCCTATAGAGCAATCGGTATGATTATGGTTCTATAGACACGGAGCTTTATATTACGTGATGAAAGTTTGGACTTTAGCAGTTTATTGACTGCGTGTCAACTAGCGTTGCCAGAGTATATTCTTTTGTTAATTTCCTTCGACATTCCGTTCCTGTTCGTCAGTATTGTTCCCAGATATTTAACTCTTTGACTTTTTCAAATATCTTGCCCGCCCCTGACGTTTATGTGTGTTCCCTGAGTTCCATCTGCTCCCGCCGTAATCATGTATGTTGTTTTCTCTTCATTTATTTCTAGGCTAACTTTTCTGTCGCTTGCATGATGATTGCACTGTTTTTACTTACAGTTTCTATGTTATCGCCTAGAATGGCTATGTCATCCGCATATGCGAGCACTTGTGTGACCCCGTTCAGGGATGATCCGGCCATGTTGTCGTCTTGTACATTTATGTTTAATATTATAATACTAAATCCCCAATAAGTTTTGGCTGCTTCTAACAGATTGAAGATGACGAGTTTTATGTAAAAAGGGTGTACTTGCGAGGAATTTTATTGCATTACTTTATTAAACAACTCTCTGGGTCACCAAAAAAGTTTGAAGACTTAAGAATTAGAGAGATTACTACATGAAGACTCGTGATAAACGTTAACTGCACTTGCAGAATCATTAAGGGGTGATCACACGACAGTTTGAAACGTATGAAAGTATTAGATGGTTCACATCCACGAATTGAGATCAGAGAGAAGTCATGTAATACGCGAGGATCTTAAATACGGATCCTAATACTGTTCAAAAGTTTCCGAACTATTGCTCAGCTACTTTCTACTACTTGTTATTTTAGAAAAGTAGTAACGATGGCATTTTTAATGTGATTTCATTGCAGAACGCAATGAGTTTGTGCTGCACTAATTTATGGCTTCGCAATTGCGCCAAAGGACTTGCTAAATAAAGGCCAAGACCGATTCCCGGTTGTAGTGCCGATGATGATGAATTGCGCCAAAGAATGGACTGAACAGCAGAATTTCCAGGAAAGACGCGAGTAGTCAGCAATACATTTTCGTATTGTTGGACAATTTGTGTCCTGTCACGGTCACCTCCTATAGTTAATATTAACTTGAAGGGAAAAAAGACAACATTTTGAACTATAACTTCACAAATATATTTTTATTTCAACTATGACTTATTCAAAAAACACAATTTTATCTGGAGGACAGTGGAAGACTGACTCTCCATTCAAACTTCGACGCTATCCCCAACCCTAACGACAAATCTACAAAAATGATGACATGCCAGAAATCAAGTGTGTGCAGTTCCTGGTTTTCTGACCTTTTCCAGGAAGACGAAACACTACTAAATGTATAAACGCATATCTATCCTGTAACTCTTGAAACATTGTTTGGAAAATGTATGTATTATTATAATAATACGAGGGTTGCCTCTTACGTTTCGGGATTTGGCAACCCTAGTGTTGCAATCCGGCAATTGACAGCCCTGTCGTAAAGTTGGACATTTTTGAGGTTATACGCACTCAGAACGTTTTGACATACGAGCGCTATTTGTGTTGTTTACAGTAACTTAAAAGATTCATCTCGGCCCAAAAATGGAATTAAATCGGACACATTTTCGTGCGATTATTTTTTACAACTTTCGGCGTGGATTAACTCTGCAACAGTGCATGGATGAACTTAATTCAATTTTTGGCGATGAAGCTCCATCAAGGACCAGTGTTTATCGATGGTATGGTGAATTCAATCGTGGTCGTAGTTCACTCCAAGATGAATTTCGTGAAGGTCGTCCAAAATCAGTTGTTGTTCCGAAAACCATTGATGCTGTGCGCGAACTGATATTGGAAGATCGTCATGTGACCTATCGTGAGATTGAGACAACCTTAGGCGTTAGTGGGACCAGCATACATTCAATATTGCATAAACATTTGACCGTCAAAAAAAGTTGTTCGCGTTGGATCCCACACAATTTGTCAATCGCCCAAAAAAAGGCTCGTGTCAATTGGTCGAAAGAAATGCTCAAAAAATACGGTCGCGGTGCTTCGAAACACGTCTATGACATCGTGACAGGTGATGAATCGTGGATTTACGCGTATGAGCCCGAAAGTAAACAGCAGTCGACTGTCTGGGTGTTTCAAGATGAGCCAAATCCAACAAAAGTTGTTCGCGCACGAAGCACTTCCAAGCAAATGGTCGCCTGTTTTTTCGGAAAAACCGTACCACTAGAACAACGCAGAACAGTCAATTCTGAGTGGTACACAACCATTTGTTTGCCAGTTGTCTTCCAAGAAATCAGAAAAACCAACCGCCGAAGACCGATCACTCTTCACCACGACAATGCGAGCTCTCACACATCGGCTGCGACAACTGCATTTTTGAGCGCCCAAAACATCGATTTGATGGGTCATCCGCCGTATAGTCCTGACTTGGCACCGAATGACTTCTTTTTATTCCCGTACGTAAAAAACAAACTGAGAGGTCAACGTTTTTCGACACCTGAAGAAGCGGTTGCTGCATTCAGAATGCATGTGTTGGAGATACCTCAATCAGAGTGGCAAAAGTGCTTCGGCAATTGGTTCAAACGCATGCAAAAGTGTATAGATCTTCATGGGGAATATTTTGAAAAACAATAAAGTGATTTTCGATGATCAATATTTGTTTTTGTTCTCTAATCCCGAAATATAAAAGGCAACCCTCGTAACATGTAAAACAGTTGTTGCAAAATTAATTTTAATTCACTGTATCACTTAAATGTACAAATTAAAATTAGGGTTAATAAATTCAGTTTAAAAAAAAAAGCGTGTGCAGAAAAATCACAACACTGTCAAAACGTAGCGCGGAATCTAAATGCAGCAAACAAAACTGTGGGTGTGCCATTAATTTGTTCCCATACGCCCGATGCGGATAAAAACATGCACATTCAACAAAGGAAAGCAATCGAGGTATTGGTTACACATTCAAATTGACGTAGGACAAAGGAATCGAATCTGGCGCAAGGCTAATAACCTTGCCCAGAAAAACAAATTATTATGGAAAATTTCACAAGCCTCATACTTGTTAAATAAGGCCAAGACCGGATCTCGATTGTAGTACCGATGATGATGATGAAAGGAATCGAATGGAAGTATTGCTTTCGTATTCACATGGAATGTATATACAACTTAGGATCAAGTTTACCTAGCTTGCGAGTTAAAGAAACTGATTGGGATAGCGTCAATGTGAATGATTACGATATTGATAAACTGTTAACATACTTGGGTGTCCTGAAAAGTTTCCGACCTAACAAAGATACAAGACATTTTTCTTTAAAATTTATTTTTATTTTTCTACATAGTCTCCTTGTAGACTGTACACACTTCTCCCAGTGATGCTCCCATCGCTCTAACCCGTCCAAATAGTACTCGGTGTTTTTCTCTGCAAAATAACTGTTCACGAATGTGATTGGCTCCTCATCTGATGAAAATATCAGTCCTCCGAGCGCAATTTTTAGATTAGGGAACAAAAAGAAGTCGCTTTGGGGTTATATCTGGTGAGTAAGGCGGATGGTCAAGCAGTTCAAACCCTAATTCGTGGATTTTCGCCATGGCAACCGCTAAGGTGTGAGGCGGCGCGTTGTCTTGGTGAAACAGGATTTTCTTTTTCTGCAAAGGTGACCATTTTTTCGCAATTTCTGCCTTCCGTTGGTCAAGTAGTGATCCGTAGTATGCTCCTGTAATGGTTTATCCTTTTTGAAGACAATTTATTAAGATAACTTCATGACTATCCCAAAAAACAGTCGCCATCACTTTCACGGCTCCTCGATAGTATAGTCGTTAGTTTACCTGCCTGTCACGCGTGAGACCGGGGGTCGATTCCCCGTCGGGGAGCCTCTGGCACAAGACTAATGACCTTGCCCGGAAAAAACAAATCATTATGGAAACTTTAACAAGCCTCAGGACTTGCTTAATAAGGCCAAGACCGGTTCCCGGTTGTAGTGCCGATGATAATGATGATCACTTTCACAGCCGAAAAAACAGTTTTTGCTTTTTTTGGCGTCGATTCCCCCTTTGCAGTGCACTGTTTTGACTGTATTTTTGTTTCGAGCGTATAATGGTGTACCAAGTTTCATCGACAGCAATTAATCGGCGCCAAAGCGCGAATGAGAGAAGACTCGAATCGAAAATGCCAGAGCAAAGAACATCAGAGGTATATACGCCGCAATAAACTCAATTAGAAATGGCTACCGAGGGAGAGCCAAAATAATCCGAGACACAAACGGTTGTCTGGTCAGAGAAACAAACAATATCGTTACAAGGTGGAAGCAGTACTTTGAAAACCTGCTTAATGTGCGCACCCATCAACCACAAATAAACGCACCAGACGTACAAACAGTCGAGCCGAGATCCCAGGGCCCTCTTTCAATGAAGTTGTAGACGTAATAAATTGATTGAAAAACAACAAGGCTAGGATAAGGAAGTCACTCCCGAAGGTGGAAAAACCTCAATAGTCATCCCCATTTTCAAAAGGAGCGACTTATCTGACTGCGAGAACTACAGAGGAATATCATTACTCCCAACCACATATAAAATAGTAACAAATGTCATACTGGCGAGAATCACATACTGGGAGACCACCAATGCGGATTTTGTAGGAACGGTCAACACACGACCAAAGGGCTGGAAAAGAACAGGGAATACGGAGAGACGGTTCACCAACTGCTCGTTGTCTTCAAAAAAAGCCTACGACTCAGTCGTTTCTGTAGATTTTCTTTATTCATTTCATTGGTCTGCTGTTACGAACAATGTTTCAACTAATGTCACACTGGCTTAATTCACACTCCGTAAACTGATCTAGTTGTTCTTTTACTAGTCGAGCACTAATAGTTGTTTATTGTTTTTATTTAAAACCACGGCTATCATTAACCGCAAACGAACATTTCTTCGAATTTGAACTAAACCGCGGTGGCTACGACACACGTTACACTCGATTTTCTCGTTTCTCTTTTATTTTTTTTACTTCGCGGTTACTCGCGACACACGTATTTCGTCTCGCGCATCTCCTCGTTCGGATTTCTAATTTAGACCTTTTGGTTCGCGTATCTTTTAGGTTCTAACCGATCGCTGTTCGAGAAAAGACTAATTGTATCTTGCCTAAATTATCACATTACTCAAGCTGCATCTGCAAAAGAAAATTTCTCATCCTGTCTGCTAACAGATTTTCCCATAATGGATGTTACCTAATAAAGACCTCCCCCTGAATGATATGCTAATTCGCACCCTTTATCATTCCTACACTCCAACAGCATTGCACGCACATGCTACGACAGCATATCACACATATCTTCTCACACTGTTTTTCCCACGTATGCCCATCCTAATAGTTCCTATGATACGTCAGAATATCACACATTTTTGCACTCACATGACTCTTCGCAGCAAGATTGCCGTTGGTTTTCCATCACACCTGCTGGTCCTTAAGTAAGGGTTTGAACAAACAAACAAACATCCTAATGTTTCCTATGGTACGACAGCTTATCAAACATATCCCTTCACACACTTTTTGCTACGGATACCCATCCTAATGTTTCCTATGCTACTACCGCATATCAATCATATCCTATCACATATTTTTTCACAGGCAAAAGCCTTACCGGCAGGTTTTTCTTCCGTTTTTCCTACTGTTTCCTATGCTTTTCCGTTGGTTTTCCATGACACTTGCCGGTTCTTGAGTAAGGATTTGAACAAACAAACAAAATATTCACCTTTTCCCATATGCCCATCCTAATGTTTCCTATGGTACGACAGCTTATCAAACATATCCTTTCACACGCTTTTTGCTACGGATACCCATCCTAATGTTTCCTATGCTACTACCGCATATCAAACATATCCTATCACATATTTTTTCACACGCAAAAGCCTTACCGGCTGGTTTTCCTTCGGTTTTTCGGAACACTTGCAGGTCCTTGCAAAAGTGATAAAAGTGACGCGAATGGACAGAGAAGTAGTTAGTAAGCAGTCTAGACTTGGCAAGTGAGTTGTGGACGTCGTTCTGTGCATAAGAAGTAAATCAAATAAAAAGTACAAAAAATGAAATAAAAGGCCTTTTTTTACTCAACTCAACAACAGTTGCTATTCTTCCCTCAACCGAGAGGAAGCACGGTGGCGGCGGTATTATAGAGGATTCAATAAAGACTGATATTAGTGCTACACACTTAAATGTCAGAGCACAGTGCGAGCGGATGGAGAGGAAGTAGATAAGGAAAGGAGGTGTCGATGTATATTGGTCTTTAATGTCTGGACATTACAATAGCCAGGAACCACATGATCAGGCAGAACATTCCACATTCGTGTGGTTCGGCTAAAGAATGACTCTCTATGTTTATTTGTGCGCCTAAAGTCCACTTTCAACGTGAACTGATGCGCATTTACAGATTGACGGGTATCGCGGGAAAATGTCTGAAGGAGTGGAACACATTCAGCAAGTTCAGTTGAGCAACGACCGTGGTAATACCTATAGAAAAGACATGTGCATGCTACGTTGCCTCTGTGTTCTAACGACGGAATTGATTGACTTACGGCTGGGCCCCCAATAAGTTTCACTCCTCGTTTTCGCATCCTGTCGAGCACATGTAGTGCAGTTTCGGATGCACCTGACCAAATATGCGTGTTGAACTCCATTTTGGGACGAATATACGCCTTGTAAATAGTAGCCAGGTTGGATGGAGTGAAGTATCTTTTGCATCTCTTAAGGAACCCCATACATTTGGCTGCACTTCAATCACGTTCGATGTATTTTTCCTACAATGCAACGCACTTGTTCCAGTGCCTCTGTCATAAAGATGTATTCGAAGTCATTCTTGGAGAGCACCTTCAAAACTGACTCTAAAGCCTTTACAGTTGCGCTTGCACCAGGAAAACTTCGACCTTTGAGCTCATTTTTTGGCCTGCCAAAACAAATTTTAGTGCTATATTTGCCTATAAGACCGATGCGGTATAACGGGATATTTTGTGTTAGAATTTCATTAACAGCGCGCGTTACATGCGGATGTGCAATTTCCAGTGGTTAACGAGATCTGGTTGCTTTTTCGGCATGTGCAAATGATCACGTAAAAGTTTATGTACGCTTCTTAACGAAACATTAAGCAAAACAGCGAGATGTTTTATTTCCAGACATAGTTCAATGCGTATAATCATAGCTGCGGTGTTAAATATTTCTTCGGTAAGATCGGTGACAGCTTTCCCTGGATTTCTTTCCAATTCACATGATTCCGTGCCTTTTTGCAATGACTTATGTCTTCGAAAACACGTTCCTTTACTCATCATAATCTTGTAAAATGCCGTACGTAACTCTTCAAAAGTGTTGGTAAATGTTAACCTACGATAAACACTGTATTTTATCTTGTCCGCGAGAAATTTGCATTTTTCTTGGTCAGAAATTCACATCAGACGTCCGTGCATTTTCGTGATGCGATTTCCAACATTTAATGAGATCTTGTGGCTTTTTCGAAATATGATCCTTTGGTAGCTGCTCCAATGCGTAGCCTCACAGCCCCGTGTTAATTGCTTCTTTGGTATGGGCAGTGACGGGTTTTTCGGGACTACCTTCATACGATTCCCCGTCCCTTTGACAAAAAGCCATCGAAAACACGTTCTTTTACTCATCGTAAACTTGTTAAATGCCATAAGGAACTCTTCATAAGTGTTGGTAGATGTTAACCGACAATATTTTAAACGCATACGTGTGACGCAGACTTCACTAAATTTTAGAGGTGGCATTTTATACGTGTACTTTATTGTCCGATTTACGTGAGACTGTTCATGCTAAAGTTGCAAAATTTAGAACGTTCCTCGCAAGATCACGCTAATGGCACGTATTCACCTATAGCGACAGTAATGTCAGACCTCATTGAACACCCCCGTCACATTACAGATTAGTTAAGTAGAAAGTATAAAGTAAGCTTAAATCCGAACTTCACGTAGTTATTTTATCAGCTACACCACCAGTTTAAACGTCAATAGTTCCAAATACTATCCACAAAATGTTTGTTATTATGCCTTGTTTTTGTTGTGTTTTATTTTTGTAATGTGCACTAAAAGAATTATTAGTACACTTGTGGTAGCTAAAGCTATGATCATAGGAAACAGATTATAAGGAATAACTTTCCTTGTGTAATGAGCTTTCTTTTCATATTGTTGGAGGGGTGCATGATAAACAGAATACACAAATTCGTTTACAAGTTACTTTTCCCAGCGAGATAGAAGACATTTTCCGCGTTGTTAAAGGGACTCCATCTGTGCCAATCGAGTGCGAAATAACAACACTCTTAAGCATTCATTGTGCGAGAGCGGAAATAAATTTCCTCCAAGTCCGACACTATTACGTTAGGAACGACGATGTCCTAATTGGGTATATAAACGTGCTTTGGCCGAGGAGCCGACGACGGTCGCACACCATCACCACGGAAATTTGTCGTGGACCAGAAGCAATTTCGAATTAAAACATTCTTACCGAAGATCCAGTTAAGTCATCAAGAATTCATGTTTATGAATCATTTAAACGGCGCAAATTGTCCCTGTCAGTTAACTGGAGTGGACAGGACAAATTGATGACATTCGATGTAGGTTGGTTGTGGAGTGAAAAGCTCGAAAATCACTCACTTTGTCCCATTCCTTAAATCTTCCATCTGCCCACAAGAACCTTGACCCAAATTATCAACTTGTAACGTTTTTCCTGTAGAATGTTCGGGCTTCACTCGGAATTTCATGTTTTTGCTGATTGCTTCGGACGGTTTGAGGGTGTAAAATGGACTACCATCCACCCAACTAAATGGTCGTTGAATATCTGCTTGGTGTTCAAATAATTCGTGAGTAATAAGTTTACACGTTTCATTTAGTACCTTGTCACGCAGTTATTCCTGTATTCTTTTCACTTGTACTCATCTGCGTGGCTTCGCTTTAATTATTCCTGCGTATACATTCAATAGTTGCCTGGGAGCTCGATTGACTGACAGGAATGAAAGGTCTCGGAATTCCCCTGGTGGATGTGATAACCTAGAGAGAGTACGGATCACTTCCCCTTCTCACCCATATACACACAGTGTTAACCTTGGAAAGTCTCAATCAGGGTATGCTATGCAGTTGCTGTTTAATTAAATTAACACCGAAATTATCAGAAAGGTGGTGGACTGGCGGTGGACGGAATACGTTTGTGAATTTACTAATGGAATTAAAACTTGCGGGTGCTTCTTGATTGTTAATACGGCAGTCGGTGGTATCAAGAGACGCTTTCTAATTCAATTTTAATCGCTTGGGGTTGAACTAGTAATTAGCTTAAGTGTCTACTCAAACAAACGGAATATAACTAACCACTGAGCTGCGTGACATAAAGACTATTGGTAACTGAGATTTCATGCGTTTATGGAAATGGTGGGAAGGCATTGTGGTGAAATGCTGATGACAGTTGTATGTTAGAACAATTGGTTTAATTCAGTTCACAACATTTTGAGGAAGGGACACAAATGTTTTGTTATGATTATTGACAATCATTTGAATGCCACTAATGGGTTGGGCGTTAAATATCAAAGGGGACAAGTGTTTTCAAACGCACATACTGGGCTTGATTGGAATAAGTTCTTAGTGATGGATTTAATCGATTGGCATTATTTCTACGTGACGATGGCATGACCGAGAATGCTTCGAATTAAACATCTCTAAAGCGTAAAGTGGGCTCCTCGATAGTATATTGGTTAGTATACCCGCCTGTCACGTGGGAGACTGGGGTTCGATTCGGGGAGCCTCTGGCGCAAGACTGATGACGCTGCCAAAAAAAAAAAAAAAAAAAAAAAACAAATCATTATGGAAAATTTGGCAAGCCTCAGAACTTGCTAAATAAGGCCAAGACCGGTTCCCGGTTGTAGTGCCGATGATGATGATGATGATGAAAGTGTAGAAAGCGCCGCTTAAAATTAGTGGTGGAAATGGTTTGGAAGGCGATGCTTGAGAGTAGGGGTAGAGAAGTCGAAATCGTACAAGGTGGAGTTAGACGACATTTCTCAGCATCTGCGGGAGGGGTTCATTAAAGCCATATGAGGTGAGGTGAGGGGGAATATTGAGAAGGCGGGGATTACGTGTGTTACGAGGGTGTGTGTTCAGGCGGAGAGGACTCGATGAACGAACACTATGTCAGCCAGGACTCTGCGCTCCTCAAGGGTTCGGGGTTGATTAATTTGGGGCGGGTAATGTACGGGGGTGGCGCAAGACTAATGACCTTGCCCGGAAAAAACAAATCATTATGGAAAATTTAACAAGCCTCAGGACTTGCTAAATAAGGCCAAGACCGGTTCCAGGTTGTAGTGCCGATGATGATGATGATGATGAATGTACGGGGGTAGGATTAAAGGTAAAGAAAAGATTGGCTCTAGTGTAGTGATCCTAAATCACTACTCTCACCCAATTCCCATTAAGCTTCAAATAAAGTAATTTTTCCTCAAAAGACGCTTTGTTCATACTATACGTTAAGCAATTCCCCGGAATGACATCATGAAATGCGTATCTTCAAACACATTTCATGGTTGTGCCTTCCGGGAAGTTACGCAAACCAAAACCCCAATCATATTCCCTAAGTGAATCATATGCGACACAAATTAAACCAAAAATCTATTTGTCACACATTGATTCGATTCCTATTAATCCTAACAACATGAATTGCCTAACTCCAAATGCATTTCATGATCTTACTTCCCGGGAATTTGTTTGAACAAATTCGTTTGACTTCCCAGAATCCCATTCCAATGAAGCACACAAAATTTTGTTTGTACTTCTTGGAATTTTTAAGTAAAATTTTTGACAAATCTCTGTCGCCACTGAGTATAAAAGGGCGCCACATTTTGGATTCGTGATCAGTATATTCACAGAATATCCGAATACAAATGGGAGGTACTACGATTAGACCATAGGACAGGATGGAATATCTTGGGGTCATCTATACCCCAAAAATGTATTTCATCAAACATGTGACCCACATTCTTCAAAGGGGCCTCGGTCGGTCTAAGCAACAGCACAACAACTTGAAGTGGAGCAACAAAGTTGACACCAAAGTTAAGCTTCTCTGCTATAAGCAGCTAATCCGATCTGGAATATCGTACGCCTTTCCCATATGGTCTTGCATATCTTCGGCCCAAATGGAAAGACTGCGAGTTTTCGAAAGAAAACTCCTCAGAAGATGCACCAACTACTACAGAAGGCCTGACGGCCGCCACTACCCGAACTCTCACCTATACGAAGGTGCCCCCATTATCCCTATCGACGAGTACTTGCTAGAATTAGCATATAAGTACCTCGAAAGCATTCAGAACAGCGAGAACCCACTTGTATGGGAGTCTTGCGTTCTTGACCCTTCTCTCTTTCGATCTCTTCGGATCAGACCACCACAATTTCTTCTTCAGTACAAAACTGAAGAAAGCACCCTTCCCAACAACATTCTCCTTTATAATAGAGGATTCCCGGACCCACCCCATAGGGTCTACTGCTGACACACTACAAACTCGCATGCACAGTACAAGACAGCACAAACACACACACACACACACCGGCCAAAGCGCAGATTATCAGATGCCAAAGACGTGATCTGCGTTTACTACCGCACTCAAGACCTGCCGGTCTTGTACGATTTCTTTCCCACCATCCCCCCATCCAAGTAGTTAGAGAACAACTGAACTAACCCTGTCCACACTCTCCTTAGATACGTGCTACCCCTTTTTTTTCAGATATCTTGAGACCGAGCCCAACATTTTCACGGATGTGGTGATTCCGGTTATCGCAAGATGACCAGAAGCCAGAGACAAGATGAAGGACACATTTGTCCTTGTCTCCCTAAAGTCGGCCTCTCGCCACCCCATTTTTTTTTTTTTTTTTGCATGATCAGTCGGAATCCTACCGCAAAAAAGTATATAATAAAATAAAGTTAAGCCCACCAAAAAAAAAAAAAAAAAAAAACAAGCCTTTTTATTGCCCACTAAAAGTAGTCCGGGTACCATCGTCCACAGCGACCCGGGTTGTCGGCATCACAACGACAAAATTGGACACCCATCACCTGGCGTGGACTAGCTCCTGGAACAACCGACCAAAAGGGGCGCCCGCTGGAAGTTCGGCCACATCAGGACCAATCCGGCCATTAAAGACCCACAGGACCCGCGGCACGGAGCCGGGGGATCCAACAGGCCTCCAGTAACCGGAAGCAGCCCGGGCAGGCCTACCCAAATGGCACGGAGATAAGCTAAAATTATTAATACAAATAAAATATAACCTCGACACTGGTAACAGGACTAGATGTGGGATGACAGTTTAAGGTAAGCGACGTGGGGTAATCATCGGATTTTCGTTTATTATTGAACCACTAAAAGAAGGTGTTGGGATCATTTTGGAGACTGGCATGCATTTTGATAAGATAGTTTCGATAAAGGGTGTTGTAAAGTTCCATGAATTGGAGATAACAGCTGAAAAAGTTGAAATAGTCGGGAATAGTTCGATTCCGAGAAGGTAACCGATAAGTTATCCCCTTTGATACGCAGGGAGCGAAGCTTGTGATTGTACCATGGAGGGAAAGAGTTTGATATTCTTCTTCTAGAGTAGCGAACGAATATGGAAATAGAGTAAAGGATTTTGGTATATAAGTGGATGTTGGCATCTTCGGCGGATAGGTGTTCGTAGTAGAACGAAAGGAGTTCTAGGTAGTCGCTGATGAGGTGAAAGTTAGCTTTATGGAAATCGTAGGCGGCAGACGGTGGCGAGTCGACTCGAAAGAAGGACACGAGAAGAAGGGCTTTTTGTGTTTGGGATTGTCAAAATATATTCATTCTTGCTCACCAGTCACATACCATGCATTTCTCAAGTATCGTTCGAGCAAAACTTCGCATATTGTTTCGCCCTTCTCCATCTGCCTCGCACTAAATTCATAAATGCGATAGCCACCAGCCGACTTTCTGAGTAATATCATCATGCAACGCTCTCAATCATCTGAATTGAGTTTTGTTTGTTTTGTTAGGTTGGCATGTCTGTGTTACGGGCCGACCTTGAGTCCAGGGCCCCCCAACACACTAATCCCCTTTCGTTAGTTTCCCCTCTTTACCTCTAAACGGAGAACAACTCGCAAGTAGTTGTAATGTAATCATAACATCTGTCATTGATATTTTCACTAAATTTCATAGCTTAAGATCTGAACGTCTTAAAAGCGGTTGTGAGTCCGTCGTGGTGATGAAAGTAATGAAAGGCTGTCACCATCGAAGACGAAAACATAGACAAAGTGAAAGAAATGTTGGTCAATAACCGCAAATGAATCGCCAGAGTCCTAGCAGAAAACTAAAAAATTGCTTATTGCTCCGTTGAAGACATTTCAGGTAGTGACTCGGATCTTTGCTGGGTTGGAGCAAAGTTGATCCCGAAGGACCTGAATTACTACTACTGCAACTACTACATTTTGCGTAGAAAGACTGAATTTGACTCAACATTCATTAAATGCTTCATTGCTGGAGACGAGACCTGGATTTATGAGTACGACATACAATTTAGACAACAGGTGAGTGAATGGCGTGCACCCAATGAGCCCCCACCAAAAGCGTCACACCATTTTCAATTAAAATGGGGGGCCGTGCTCACTATTTCCATGGATTACGGTGTTGCCCACAGCACAGCTGAGAAATCGCATCTCAAACTGTGATCGACGGGAAACTCTAGCATCATTGAAAAGGCTGTCCTTTTGTGGACAACAACTTTTCGGATTGCGATGTGTACTGAGATTAGCATTGAATGACCGAAAGCGACAGCACTGGCCTGTGTAGCAGTTGTTTAATTTAGTCTTTATGGAACTTCCACCTACAAAATTTCCGGGGCGGATATTAAGTCCCTCACTTACCAAAACCTCATATCAATATAAAATCGATCTGAACGTAATCATGTTTCAAGAATAGAATAGATAAGGGATATTTTCCGAACAGCACACAGGACTAAATTTTTCGTTTTGTCAGTAGTAAACATTTAAAGGCAAACAGTTTAATTTCAGATTACATGACGTAATATTTATCGAAATGTTCTGCTTTTGTCGTATATAAGGATGTATGTTATATGTACAAATACAAAAGGTAATGGCTTCAAAGTGTAGTGCGAGGGAAGACGGGGCGAAGGATAGGGAAAACATGTTCATTGCACAACATACGAGTACTTTCTGCGCGCATATCATTGCCCTACATCAAGTATGATATGATTTAACTGCACAGAATACCCAAGTTGCACAAATCGAATAAGTTGTAGGTCATCCGAATAAGTATGGTTTTCATCTGAAGATCTGAAAATGAAGCAATTTCAGCAAATACCTAAACCCTCAGGAGTGTATGGTATATCATAAAATTGTCTACATAATTAGTGGGAGTACCCTTAGACTCACGGCATTAGATTGAAATAGTGCAGACAAGATTTAAAAATGTCTGCTTGTAATGACACTACGATTAACCCCAAGTATTGTGTAGTGGATTTGCAGTGAAATCAGAGTTCTACCTCTGTAAATGAATGAGAAAGAAATTATGGGGGTTGACATGTGCTTAGCCTTTTTTCTTTAGGACTGCTGTTCTCTTCATGCCGCAAATGAACAAACAGCTCATATGACATTTCTTTGTTTCTGGTTTTTATTGCATTGTATTGTATCGCTTCACAATGCTTCACACTCACTCATAACTGAATCTTAGGCATGAACAAATTTTGCTGTAACTAGTCCCGCATGTTGAAACCACATTTCTCTGCTCTATTTAAATAAAAGAGGTAATTTATGTTTCGGAAGTGTACGTGTTTGAAAGGTTTTTTCCTTGCTTTTGATTTCTCTTTTTATAGATTAGACCCGACTGGACTGGTAGTGGTTTCAAGGTGATTTCATTATTTCTTTGGCTTCATCGTATGGAGAATGCAATTGTGTATTTTTTCCGACGTTTTTCTTGTCTGTGGCTCAACTATCTTTTATTTACCTTGCCATTTAAAAGAGCCACATCGGTATCATTTTTACACAATGGTTTTTAATTATGCACTGGTGAGGATTTGGAATATGGAGACATCAGATTTCACGTTAGGGTTACCTGTTTGCTTTTACGCGAACACGTGAAATTTCAAACGTATTAACGGATTGGGGCCATAATGATTTTGTAGATTACGAAGAAAGTTTTAGAAATTCCGACATTCAGCGTCGCCCGTAAGCAGAAAACTGGTAAAATATGTTTGATATTCTCTTTGGGATTTATGAAAGTTTGGACGAAATTTAGAATGCAGCATTTATGTTTAATATTTACTATTATACTACTACTACTGTGAGGGTTCTCACCACCACATGGAGAACCAACCCACAATTTCATACCTTATTTCGACCGCTTTCAGCGCGTCATTTTTACCCTTATTCCCCTTACAAGCTATTTCACCTGTAAAACATATTTCAATAACGGACGCGTAGCTGAATTCATTATTCTATGTAACTAATGCATAATTAAATTCAGCTACCTTTTGCCATGCGGCAACTCTATTCCTCTAACCCATGAGATTTCCACCGGAAATCCCAACCCATGTCGGTTAGCAACAACCAAGTCGAATCAAACGACGTGGTTGCAACATCATCCAATGGCTTGGGTAATTACCGCATTCCTTAGCGTTTTCCCACGGTAATATTTCCCTAGCCAATTTAGCGTCACTTCGACTTTTCCCAGACCTTCTATTCGCTTGGGATCAATGATCTCTTCTTACAGGTGAATAGCCACAAAACATTTTCCTCGCCTTTCCGTTTTTATCTTCCCCGGGTTCAATGCACTCTGAGATCACCACAGTCATCGCACTAGGGCAGTAGGTCATCCTTAGAGGCTGCATTGATACCAGCACACAAGCTAAGCCAACCCCGAAGTTATTGCGTTCTCTCTTTTGTTCTTTTCATCCTTCACATGCACAGCGATTATTCACCTCACTGAGACATGGAAATGAGAAGATTCATGAGAAGAGCGCAATTGGGTAATAGCCGTGCGTATTGCAAAATCAAAATTTCATCCCTACTTGGGATCAGTCGCTATTCAATCATTACCGCGGCCGGTCACGCCGCATCGCGTCAGAAGTCACATCTCAACTACAGTCGCTAGTCGTTCTACAACCATCATCGCGGGCGGTCACGCTGCAATGTACTCAATTTTCATCCCTCGTTGGATAAAAACACGAGCAAACACGTGTAATTTTCGCTGGATGCCGTAGTCGAAATCTGTCTTCACAGATGCCAGACAACGACCCGAGCGCTACCCGGGATTATCTATTGGAACGGAAGAGAAGAGCCATTGAAACTCTTCAAAACTCATCTAAGAAGACCACAAAAATGGAAAATCCAGGAAAACACATGAACTACGAACAAAAATTCCACGAAGCCGCGGAATACATCCAACTGCTTTCAGCAGAGGTGAAGCAACTCTGGGAGGAAATTCACTCCCTAAAGCAACCCACCCAAAACTGCGACGATGCCAGTATGGAGATGACGCCTTCTCCCAGCTTAAACCATAAAACATCCACCCAAACAACACTCAGCAGCCCATAAGGAATCCACCAAACAAACCAAGCCAGCACCGAGTCCCGTGCCTGCCCAGCACAAAAACGAAAGACCACCGCCAATCTACATCAGACACCTGACCAGCACCAAAGCACTAATTCAAACCCTGCAAAATGCCCTGGGTCACCGGAATTTTAGCACCAATGCAAAAGGATCTAGGACTTCAATAACAGTCAGATCATTACTCGACCATGATAGGGCAGTTAAAAAACTGTTGGAGGAACAATATCAGTTCTTCACCTTCCAGCATCCGAACAGCAAACCAGCTACCTTTATTATAAGGCACATCGATCCCGAATGGACCAACGAAGAAGTGGGACTGGAAATCGCTAGGATATGTCCACAAATAAAGATCAATAAGCTGGACTACTTCCAAACACCGTACATGAGGACAAACAACGTAAAAAACCTCCGGATCATACAAATCCCACCTAATCAAGGCATCAATCAACTTAAACAAATTAAATATTTATTTACCCAAAAAATCGCAATCGAGGAGCCCCACAAACAAGAAATTCTTCATTGTAAGCGATGCCAAGACTCAGGACACTTGCCGGTCTCATCATCATCATCGGCACTACAACCGGGAACCGGTCTTGGCCTTATTTGGCAAGTCCTGAGGCTTGTTAAATTTTCCATAATGATTTATTTTTTCTGGGCAAGGTCATTAGTCTTGCGCCAGGGGCTCCCCGACGGGGAATCGAACCCCGGTCTCCCGGGTGACAGGCGGGTATACTAACCACTATACTATCGAGGAGCCCACTTGCCGGTCTCATGCCACCAGCAAAGACGTTGCGGCAGATGCGCAGAGGAACACGAGCTCGATGAATGCAAGGTAAATCCACAAGGTCTGGAACCTGAAACAGTCCAAACCGTCAACGCTGATGGATCCATTATCACCAAAAAGATCACAGTAAAATGCTGTAACTGCGGAGGCCCTCATCCGGCAAACTTTTCGCAATGCCCTCAGAAGCTAAAGCTTCTACAAAGACGGAATTTAGCAACAACAATTAAATCAACATCAACGAAACCAACAGTATTGCAGGAACCAAAGTCAACCCGACCCGGAATATCGTACGCATCTAACTTACTCCCTACTGAAATCGATCAAGCATCTTTAAGAATAGAGCAAATTCTTAAGGAAGCTCTCAGCAACAACACCCCGACAACCATTCCTCATAACTATTTAGGAAAGCCTTTGCCCAGCATCGTAACCAAATTATTGCGCCTTAAAATGCAGCTCCGCCGTAAACTTCATACAAGATACTGCCCCTTTATTAAAAGCCAAATCCAACTCCTATCCACTCTGATAAATGAGCAGTTCAAAAAGTTCGCAGATGAAAACTAAATCTCCACACTTAAAAATATCAAACCAAATCGGGTTGTTTTCAAAAACATCAACCAATTAACTGGTCGTAAATATAAACCCCGAATTGTTCATCTCATCAACCCAATCAGCAATAATATGGCCCAGTCCGATACGGACATAGCAAATTGCTTCGCCGAACACTTTGCAAAGATTCATGAGCAAAATAATTCTCTCTCAACTCCTGGCTTCGAGAACACAGTAAACGAATACATCTCTAACAGATTATTCCCATCTTTTACTCCTTTCATCGGTGAATTTAACAACACAAACATAGCTTCACACCCCTTAGACACTACAAATTTTCTAACTGCAGACGAATTATCCGAGATCGTAAGATCAGGAAATAACAAAAAGTCAACTGGATTAGATGGAATCCCACGCCTTCTATTTAAAAGGCTACGCCCAACGAATCTACTTCCCATCCTCATTCTTCTTAATCATATAATTAATGCATCGCACTTCCCAGAGAACTGGAAAACTGCGGTAGTAATTCCTATTAAGAAGCCCGGTAGTAGTAATAGCCCTTACAATTATCGTCCAATATCCCTATTAAGTACATTAAGTAAGATACTGGAACGCAAGATCTACCAAAATCTTCTCTCATTTGCCAATGAGAATGCCCTCATCCCTAACTGTCAGTTCGGATTTCGTAAGCGACAATCCACATGTCATGCCCTACTAAAACTTACACACGATATTACAACTGGTCTCCAAAACCAAAGCCCTGCTGTGTGTATATCTCTTGATATTTCTAAGGCGTTTGATTGCGTCTGGATTTCAGGGCTTCTGTACAAACTGCACTCCATATTTAATCTAAACTCTCACACAACAAAGCTCTTAGCCTCTTATCTTTCTGACAGAAAATTCGTTGTGAGAATAAATTCTTCCGTCTCAGAAACTCGCAACATAACCGCTGGTGTTCCCCAAGGCTCTATTTTAGGGCCAATTTTATATCTGTCATATACCGCGGATATTCCTCACCCCGTATCTCCTAATGTTGTGATGCTGATGATACATTAATTTACTCTAGCAGCAAATTTGTTAAGGCTACAAGAAACCGCATTAACAACTTCCTCCCTAACATAACAACATATTTCAATAAATGGAAAATTCACCTTAACCCAAATAAAACGCAGCTCATAGTGTTCAAGGGCAAACATGAGCACTGTACAAACAACACTAGACGCTGCCACAACAAAATTAAACTTAACCTAAACAACACTCTAATAAAACCCTCCAAAACCCTAAAATATCTGGGAATCACTTTTTCTAATAACTGGTCTTTTTCCTCCCACATTAAAAATTCCCTTCATAAAGCCACAATTCAGCTTAATCTCTGTAGAAGAGTAATGTGGAAACCTAATAGTCTCTCTCACAAAGTCAAACTGCTCATTTACAAACAAATTATCAGACCCACACTCACGTACGCGTGCCCATTGTGGTACCATATCACTCCCTCCCAAATGGAGAAGTTACGAGTATTCGAAAGAAAATGCTTTAGGTATGTCTCTGGCTTACATCGTCGTCCTAACTCCTATAAGTACTATAGTAACGTCGAACTCTACAATATCGCTGGTATTGAGCGCCTCGATAGACGATTCCTCGATCTGTCTATCAAATTTATCAAAAACCTACAAAATAATCCCAATCCAATAATAACCTCGCTCTTAGAGAACCCTCTAGATATCAGAACTAACTATCCCAACTGTCTCCACATCAGAGCTATCTTCGCCTCAGGCAGACTGGTAAATGATTCAAACGAGATCATATACCACAACACTGAAGTTACCCCTAACCAGTTCAAATACTGTAACGTCCAACCATTCTCCAACATCCTATGTTTCTCCAACGAACAACCGGAAAGAAATACTATTCCTCAAACCCATAACTGACCTCACTCCACATCCTTTAATTCATATATCCCATTAATTACAAAACTTTGTTTATGGCTTTGGGAAAATCATACTGTAATTAGGCTAAATTAGGTTAAGTTATTTATATAATTAGGATTAAGTTTAGATTAAGTAAAGTTGAAAAAACAAATACCTGATTTCCGACCTTTTCCAGGAAGATAATACCACTAAATTTATAAACACGCATCTATCTTGTATCTCATAAAATATTGTTTGGAAAATGTATATATTATTATAATAATTACATGTAATCAATTGTTACGAAATTAATTTTAAGTCACTGTATTACCTAAATGTGCAAATTCTAATTATGGTTAATAAAAACAATTTTGAAAAAAAAGCGAAACACCGGGAGTCGTCGAAGGAGCTCCCAAGGAAAATGTCTTGTTAAAGACCAGGACAAAGAGAATTAACCGAAAAATAATAGTAAAATAATAATAATAAAATATTCGAATAACCAATAAATATAAAGGATTGGCAAAGTCTCGTTTCTGACCATACTTGGCGCGTTGTATTACTTCGTCTTGTTTGGCTTGTCTTCTCTCGTTGGTCGTGTTGTTTTCACTTTTCGTGGATCCGGGATCTGTACTGGGCAAGACAAAAACGTCCGCCAATCCAGAGAAGAGTCCGGCTCGCATATGCAGATGACATCGCCGTTTTGGGCGATAATCTAGAAACTGTAAGTAAAGACAGTGAAATCATCATGCAAGCGACAGGAGTGGTGGGCCTTATTTCTAGAAGATAAAACAAAATACATGATTATGGCGAGAGCAGGTGGACCTCAGGGAACACATATAATCGTCAAAGGCAAGACATTTGAAAAGGTTAAACAGTTAAATATGTGGGAACAATACTGGCGGCCAGTAACGAAATATCGAGGGAAATTAACAAAAGACTACACTCCGGCAACGCTAGTTGGCACGCAGTCAGTAAACTGCTGAAATCCAAACTGTTGTTACGTAATATAAAGCTCTGTGTCTATAGAGCCGTAATCATGCCGATCGTTCTATACGGATGCGAAACATGGGCTCTCATAAAACGGGAAGAAAACAAATTCCGTGTATTCCAGAATAAAGTTTTAAGGGGTATCTTTGGCGGTAAATATGACGAGGAGGCAGGACAATGGAGGAAACTCCACAACCACGAATTGGAAGAGCTATACCGCAAACCTTCAATAGTGAGAGTAATTAGGTCATGAAGATTAAGATGGGGTGGGCATGTGGCGCGAATGGGCAACGATAGGACCGTGCGTAGAAGTCTTCACGGGAGACCAACGGGAAAGAGACCGACAGGACGGTCACGACGGAGATGGGAGGACAATGTTAGGCTTGATCTTGACGAGATCGGATCGGTTGGTCAAATGTGGAAGGAGAGTGCACAGGACAGGGAACAATAGCAGAGTCGAGTCGGCGAGGCCATGAACTTCCGGGTTTCTACAGGCCAATAAATAGTAAGTAGTAGCATCGATGGGTCAAAAAAGCTCCTAATATATGACTTGATGTAAACTCTTTGAATAATTACTGTCAGAGGGAAATAGCATGAATCCTGAATTGAATTACTTCGTTTTCACTTTCACTGAGTCGGTGTTTTGCTTGAAATTCACGATTCATTCAATTCAAATTTGGCAATCATCATCATCATCGGCACCACAACTGGGAATCGGTCTTGGCCTTATTTAGCAAGTCCTGAGGCTTGTTAAACTTTCCACAATGATTTGTTTTTTCCGGGAAAGGTCATTAGTCTTGCGCCAAAATGTTTGGCAATACTTGATGGTAATTCTCTCTTAACCCTTATGTCAATGACCGACTTCACCGACAGTAGTCAATGACCGGGTACCCGGGTACCCACATAATATAATAGAAACATTGTTTTAACAATTTTAAAACAAATATTTTGCAATAGATTTTAATTTGTTTATCAGAAACAAATATATTGTGAATATTTTATGTATTTTATATAATTATTTTTTATGAATATAAAGAATTTTGACTATCTGCGGCTACAAAAGGCCTATTGAAATCGGCACAGAGCAAGGTCAGGATCGGCAGGTGTGTAACAAATTCAGTTACACCTGCTAGAGGGATCTCGAGTATTCGGTTGACGAATAACTTGTACGGTCAAATTCCTATTTATAACTTGCGAGTTTATGGCGAAACCATTCGAATCCAGCATTAGAGAAAGCGTGGTTCAGTCAGCGTCCTTTGTGCATCTGAGCATCTTCAAAATGACGACTTTGTTGACACGTGCTCAATTCAACAGGTAATAATATTAAAATTAATATTGTTAATGTATTTAATAATATTAAATAATTTTGTTGTTGTATTTTTGTTAACAGCCCAAAAGGTATTAGGATTTAAGAAAACAATTAAGTCCAAACCTTGGTTTGACGATGAGTGCAGGGCGAAGATCGAAGAACGTAAACGCCTCAGAGTGATCCACTTAGAAAGATATGATGAAGTCAACGCAGAAAGATACGCGACAATTCGGAGAGAGACAATGAGGCTCTTCAAACGCAAAAAACGCGAATGGGAGAAGACTAGGATCGAAAAAATCCTAGAAAATTCTAGGGCAAAGAACATCAGGGGTATGTATGTCGGCATAAATTCAATTAGAAATGGCTACCGAGGAAGAGCCAAAATAATTCGAGACGCAAACGGCTGTCTGGTCACAGAAACAAACAATGTCGTGACAAGATGGAAGCAGTACTTTGAAAACCTGCTCAATGTACGCACCCATCAACCACAGATAAATGTACCAAGCGTACATACAGCTGAGCCTCAGATCCCAGAGCCGTCTCTCAACGAAGTTGTAGACGCAATAAATCGATTGAAAATCAACAAGGCTCCCGGAGTCGACTGCATACCGGCAGAGCTTGTGAAGCATGGAGGAGAGGCAACCGCTCGAAAGATCCACCAGCTCATCCAAACAATATGGGATAAGGAAGTCACTCCGGAAGAATGGAAAACCTCAATAGTCATCCCCATTTTCAAAAAAGGCGACAGATCTGACTGTGAAAACTACAGAGGAATATCATTGCTCCCAACCGCATACAAAATATTAACAAATGTCATTCTGGCGAGAATCACACCTTACGCAGAAGAGATACTGGGAGACTACCAATGTGGATTCCGTAGGAACCGGTCAACAAGCGACCAAATGTTCACAATAAGACAACTGCTGGAAAAGAAGTGGGAATACGGAGAGACGGTTCACCAACTGTTCGTTGACTTCAAAAAAGCCTACGACTCAGTCGCAAGGCAGAGACTCTACCATATTCTAGTTGAGCTGGGAGTCCCAAAAAAATATGCCGCGCTCATTCAAATTTGCATGAACGAAAACAAAGGGCGAGTTAGAATAGAAAACCACCTCTCAGAACCATTTGAAATCCGCGACGGACTAAAGCAGGGAGATGGTCTATCACCGTGTCTCTTTAACCTTGTGCTCGAGTATGTCATCAGAAAGGTACAAGACGACAACATGGCCGGATCATCCCTGAACGGGGTCACACAAGTGCTCGCATATGCGGATGACATCGCCGTTCTGGGCGATAATCTAGAGACTGTTAGTAAAAACTGTGAAATCATCATGCAAGCGGCAGAAGAGGTGGGCCTAGAAATAAATGAAGACAAAACAAAATACATGATTACGGCGAGAGCAGGTGGGTCTCAGAGAACACATATAAACGTCAGAGGTAAGATCTTTGAAAAAGTTAAAGAATTTAAATATCTGGGAACGATACTGACGGCCAGTAACGAAATGTCGAAGGAAATTAACAAGAGACTGCATTCCGGCAACGCGAGTTGGCACGCAGTCAGTAAACTGCTGAAATCCAGACTGCTATCACGTAACATAAAGCTCCGTGTCTATAGAACCATAATCATGCCAATTGTTCTATATGGATGCGAAACATGGGCTCTCACAAAACGGGAAGAAAACAAATTCCGTCTATTCGAGAATAAAGTTTTGAGAGGCATCTTTGGAGGTAAATATGACGAGGAGGCAGGACAATGGAGGAGACTCCATAACCACGAATTGGAAGAACTATATCGTAAACCTACAATAGTGAGAGTAATCAAGTCGCGAAGATTAAGATGGGCCGGACACGTGGCGCGAATGGGGAACGATAGGACCGTGCATAGAATTCTTGACGGTAGACCAACGGGAAAGAGACCGGTAGGACGGCCGCGACGGAGATGGGAGGACAATGTTAGGTTTGACCTTGAGGAGATCGGATCGAATGGTGAAGCGTGGAAGGAGAGTGCCCAGGACAGGGAAGGATGGCGAAGCCGAGTCGGTGAGGTCATGAACTTCCGGGTTCCTACAGGCCAATAAATAATAATAATAATTTTTGTTTTTAGATTATGTAATGCACAACTAGATGCCCACTTGAAAAGCGTGTGTGGTGAATCTGACGACGAGAGCATAAACCTTTCTGATAGTGATGACGATGATTGGATTCCTGACGAGCGAAATGAAAACGAGGTATCTGATAACGAAGAATATTGCGCGGACGAAAATGATACAACTGAAGCAGCCGTTGACGATTCTGAAAGTGAAGATGACAATGATACGAACGGAGATGTCGACGCAGTTTCAACTGCAGGTAAAAATAATTCTTTTCGTTTTATTTATTAATTTTTCATGCACAACGCGTTCTTATTATTTTTATTCTTTTTTCTAGATTCAACTGGACGTACGTTTGTCGCGAAAGATAAAACTGTATGGCAAAAAACACCTCCTAACACAACTCAAGCTCTCCGTCACAATATTGTGAGACAAGGAGCTGGTCCCCAACGCTCGACCGAAACACTCTCAGCTGCTGAAACATTCAAAAGGATTCTTACTCACGAAATAGTGGATTTGATTACTCGTTACACTAATCAGAAGGCAGATCTACTTATCCGAGAGTGGAATGCAAACAATTCAAATCGACCGTCGAGAACGTGGAAAAATGTTAATCGTCAAGAGATGTATTCGTTTTTTGCAATTCTAATTGCAGCAGGGGTCAATAATGGAAACAAAGACAATACTACAGAGATGTGGAAAACGTCATCATTCCCTTTATACAGGGCCACCATGAGTATCAATCGTTTTTGGAATATCTTACGTTTTATCAGATTTGATGATGCGCGGACACGAGAGCAACGGTCCAGAGAGGACAAAGCAGCTCCAATTAGTGAGATCTGGGCGATGTTGAATGCAAATTTGTTCGCTCTGTACCGACCCGGCACAGAACTTACCATCGACGACCAGCTGTATCCGTACCGTGGGCGAACCAAATTTACGCGGTATATTCCATCAAAACTAGCCAAGTATGGTATCAAAGTGTGGTGGATTTGTGATGCTGAAAATGCATATCCTCTGAAAGGCATTATTTACACCGGGAAAAGTGGCAATGTTAGAGAAAAAAATCAAGGTGAAAATGTGGTCAAAAAATTAGCAGCACCGTACAAAGGGAGTGGAAGACATATTTGTATGGACAATTTTTTCACGACGTTACCGCTCGCGAAGCTTTTATTGTCGTGGGACTTGACTGTCGTAGGAACCTTACGAAAAAACAAACCCTATATTCCAGAGGAGATGGCTGCATCAAAGGATCGTGCAGAATTATCCACACTGTTCGGCTTTCACGACAAAACGACGATTTGTTCGTATGTGTCGAAGAAAAATAAAGCAGATGCACTCGAACATGGCAGTCGCTGACCACGCACAGAAAAAACCCGAGATTATTTTGCACTATAATCGGTACAAAGCTGGTGTTGATACAATGGACCAAATGGCCGGCAGATACACGACACACCGACGGACGAATAGGTGGCCCTTGGCAATGTTCTTCAATGTCCTCGATGTAAGGGCACTCGCGGCCTTCGTCATTTATAAAGAGAATAACTCCATGCTGCCGAAAAAGACGAACGCCCGTCCTATGTTTTTGCTCCAATTCAGCGAACAACTTGCCCTGCCAAGTATTCATGAACGCTCGGAAAATGTTCAAATCATGAGGCATTACTCAACAAAACTTGCAATTGAGTCCATCAAGGTTCAGCCGCTCGTGCCGACGACCCAGACAGCATGTCCGCCCCTAGATAGTACAGGAAGAAAAAAGGTCACTGGTTGTTGCCACATTTGTTTATCGCAGGCTCTGAAAAAGCGGCGAAAAACAAGAAAGGCGTGTCGGCAATGTGAAATGCCGGTTTGCGACGAACACGCAACTACGTTGGTTGACTGTAATGCATGTCACAGAAGTCCTTCTGAATAAATTTGTTTGTTAATTTAAATGCATTTTTATTGGTTTTCATTAATTATTAGTTATTTAAATAGTTAATTATCAATAATTAATTATTAATTAACTATTTAACATTCAATTTTCCATCATTCTTCATCATTCTCAATGGGGTACCCGGGTACCCGGTCGTGGCTCAGAATACAATTTGAAATTTCGTAATTATCATTCAGAAAGGTTTGAATGGAGATGATCTAAGACATGGGACCGAAATTCGTCTACTAGGCCGAGCAATCGTGAAATTGCGACGAAATGGGTACCCGGGTACCCGGTCATTGACATAAGGGTTAAAACAGGGAGGTAAACGCTTTTGTGGGCTCTATTGTCTATAAAGACAACATTTTCGATGCTAAGTGACGCCATACATTCCCATGTCATGACCCAACAGCCACCATGTTTTGCGATTGAATTCATAATTTGCTAGTGAAATTCTTTGTTTTTAGTTCCCGATATTTTAGATGGTTTTTTCAGACATTTTAAATTTGCTTTCGTTACTAAGGAGAATATTTTCCAAAATGTCAAACAGTCATTTTTGTTCCTTTTCATAGAGATATCGTCGCTTTTGCCATGTAGTTCGTTACCATGTAGAGTCTGGCGAATCGTGTTTATGCTGATGGTTATGTTTGTCGCAATTTTCACTGCACCTTCTACCACATATTTTCACACTTCACTTACAATATATCGACATCACTCGAGGAGACTCCTTGTGACTTCCAGAACGATGTGTATCTTGTATCTCCTTGAACTCTGTAAATTTGCCCCAAATTATTTGAGCTTTGTGGTCATCTTTGAAACACGTTTCTATCATTTTTTGTCATAAAGATTTATAGTATATCCTTAAATAAGCGTTATCCTTATGTTACGAGTATATCAATGTGTTGTTTGTAAATACTTAACATTTGTTATACTTTATATCGCTTAATAAAGAACCTATCAAATAAATATACATAGTGCAATAACAACATCTGTGCTGAACTAAGCTTTGCTATAAACAAAGCCAACAAAGGGAGTATTGTTTGAAAAACCAATGCTTGGAATACGTAATGCTCTTACTTCAGCAAACACTAGACGTGCCTTTTCCAGCTAGTTCGTTGGTGGGATTTGACATATGGAAGCCTCAATTTCAAAAAGGATTTAAATTGCATATCAGAAAATCCCTCTGTTTCTATATTACTGATCTCATTATAATTTAATCCTTGTTACGGGCACAATTAAAATAGAAAAGGACACATGACCTCCAGCATTTTTAAAGCAATCCAGTGATTAATTAACGGTTTGGAAGTGTCTAAATATAAAGCCAACCTGTTATCCTTATACAAAGTATCTACCCTATCGTGTTTCACTTAACTATAGAGTGTGTTTTTATATTCTACGTTGTTGCCGTAACCGATGTGTTGAGAATAGGCTGTTAATAATTTGGTTTATCCTGGTTGAAGGACCAAGAGCTTACTAATTGCTGTGTCAAGCTTAATATTGGAAAGGCGTGCCCACCTCCCAGTTACCACAATATTCAATATATATTTTTAGATTTAATATTCAGATTTAAATATGGCACCAAATAAGAGGGAGGGTTATTAGAACATCTGCTATTGTTATCTTTGTAATAAGGGAAGGAGACGTATTCCCCATTTCTTTTAACGGTTTCGAGCTGTCGTTTCACAGAATTGTGTAACTGTGTACAAAAAGCAGTTTCGTTTCCTATAAATACTAACTATTCATGGATCTTTTATCTGGTCCGGGTATCTGGGGAAGGAGGCTTCTCGGGAGGATTCGACCAGTCTATTTCGATGCTGTTAAAAATTAGCATAAGCTAGTATATTCGTCCATGTGGACTTAAGCTTCCGTCCATCATTAGGAAACATTCAATTGTTAAAAAGCTCCTCATTGTTATACTCATGTTTATTATCTGGTAAGACTATTTATTTACGTAAAACCTTTTTTTAGGATGCCCTTAAATATGAAATTACAGCACAAAGAAAATTGATAATTGGTCTAAATTTATTTTCACTCTCGATGGTGGTACCCAGTCAACTATTCTTGGCGCTGGCTTCCCAATTTCAACTGTTTTCTATGATATCTCATATTCCACAGGGTTATCACAGGCATTGTTCAGATGTCTAGTAAAAAAATGTAAAGAGTTTTCAAAAAGTTGACATCGGAAGATTTATTATCAGGCGCCTGTTAAAAGTGACTATACAAAAACTTCGCAAGCGATAGATCTTGGTTCCCTTTAGGAAAGAATACGTAAGCCAACAATAGATCCTTCAAGTATCTTGACGGCTACGCTACACTTTTCTAATTGGCTTCATTGTAGTTCTTTCAACTCTTCCCGATGTATATCCTTTCTTGAAGGGAACGTATACTGTCTGCATCAGGCAGTGTTAGTGCTTCGCTAAGAGAATACAATGGCAATAGGGAAAGCTGGCATTTCCATCATTAAATCGAATCAAATTGGATTTCAATAAAGGTAATTATCGACTATGTTTACGAGCGATGGGAATAATAAAAACCCTAATGGAAAACCGATATCCTTTTAACCGGAGGACATAGTTTCTATTTTACATTGCTTGGGTGCAGTACGTTCTGTCCATTAATCGTTGACACACTAAGTGCACTATTGAAGTGCAACTAAACGGCTTTCTTGAAAACGCCCGAGTGAATACTTATTTGTGCCTGACGGTACGATGGAAACAGACAGGCTTTTTAAGGTTATGTAGAATATTCACTGGTAAGGAAATCTACATGAATGTATTATCATCGTTATGTTTTTCATGAAGTGTCATTACACTCGCCTAAGTGAATCCATATATTGCGGACAAGGAAAGTTCTGCCACAAAGTGGATCTTGTACTGAAAGGCTCGAGAACACGATGTCTAATTGTGACCGAGTTTTGTGGTTCTGACATGGAGAGACTTGAAATCCATTATTTCATCTAATTAAGTGGGCAATGGTGGCACAGAGAGGCAGTGCCCACTTCGTAAATGGGGACTTGAGACGATTATAAGAAATGTGGAGCGAGGACCCTTTACTTGGTGAATATGAATTCGTCCTAACAAAAAGGTAAATTAGTTTCATAGAACAACTTGGAGATGTTAAAATTGTTGAAAGATGTCAACCTCTTTGGGCGTTCAAACATACGTATTGTTTCTGGGATGGCAGGATATCTAAACGATAAAAAGGTTGTGGGTGTAAATTTGATAGGAAAAGTTTGTATTCATCTTTTTACTTTTGATCTTCCTGAAGTTTAACACAATACGTCTGCTCAAATAACAGGAAGGGATCCCTTGGATGATTAAATTTCAACAATTGTCAACATTATTGTAATCCATTCAGCAGACCAACCTCTTATTTCTGAACTGTTTTTCGAGTAAGTTGTGAAAAGAGTCATTACATGGATTTGAAGATATTTGAAAAAGGTTCACATAAATAGGGTATTTATGATACCCTTAAATGTGGAGGAAGAATAGGGACTCTGTAAATGATATAAACTGGATTTGCGGAGATTGAATTTTTGAATTTGAATTTTGGTGAGGGCAGTCCCCTCATTTATTATGCTTAGAACAAGCGGTACACGATTATAAAAATAAACTTATGTATTAACTTAAAAACTAGGGATTAACAACAATTTAATTATAATTAATTTAAAGAGGGAAGAGAGAGGGTGGTGTAAGTGGCAAGACAGGTACAAAAATAGGCCGGAAGCTTGGAAACGGGAATGAGGATGGGTTTAGCGTTGTGGCGGTTCCGCCAAACCCCACGGTTCGCTTTCCTTAAAAATCCCCATAACTTGCACCCAATCTCTTAATTTCACGAATGCACTCGCATTAGCATCTTAAATGCTTCACACATTAAAGAGATCAAATCTGTAATCTAAAAGAGCCCCTGGAAAAGAAAACTTACCTTTCATGCATCCCTTCGCATACAATTCTCCGTAAGATTTCTTTCTTAAATTATCAGGCAGAACCCCCATTATTACAACCCAACTTCCATTGTTTCCCGCCAACGCATTTGCATGGGCACCTGAAAACATTCCCTTCCCGAAGATAGTTATTGTTTTCAATCCATTACCTGGAAATGCCTGCAAAGAATTTTTCCTACATGGGCATTCATACATTATCAATAGATCTCTGCATTAGCCACCCAAAAACCGAATTTCCAGTTAGTGTAGATATTCACACTATAGTTCGATCCTGGCGTCGCCATATATGCTATGCATAATCGATACAGATGGTATACACAACCGTCATTGTGTACTCATCTAAATTACTCTCCGAAGACTTGCAACGATTGATTCAGCTGCAAGCACTTCTCGCGGAAATATTTCTTTGTTTGAATCTTCAAACAATCACCGACGTCGCGCTTTGCCGTCGGATTGGATTCAATAGCATAAACATATGCAAACAAAAGAATCCGATTCTCCCAGTCGGCAGAGAGACGATATATATCTCTATTGTATAAATTATCGCAATCCCTTTTAGCATCTAATGAGTAGCTGCTATTTAGACAGCTGACCCTCATTACCGAACGATGCCTTATGTCGTTTCCCCTTTGTTCATTTTTTCCTCGTTGTATGTTCCGTTTGTCCTTGGCTAAACGCATCGATAAACACGGTGATGTGTACGAACACACACATACACCACCGCGTCCGAGAGATCGCCTTCCATTGGTCACTGGTCAAAGGAAATTTCATTTCCTATTCACCACACCACCAAACTCACTCCAAACGAGGGTTGAATCTTTAAGTCGTTTGCCACCATCCAACCGAGCAATTCGGTTCGGCTTCCGCTCTCCGTCGCGCGGCGGAGAGGCGATATATATACTCGAAGTCGTAGTTTAAGTGAACTATAATAAAAAGGAAAAGTTAATCTATAAGTCAACATTTAAGAGCAAATTAAAAGGAAGTCGTGTTTATTTCATAGGCGAAACTCTAAAGGAAATACGTTGTAAAAATAGTGTTAATATTAATGTGCATCAAGTTCAACACTGTCAACAAAAGTAGTGGTAATAAAGAATAAAACTAAATCAGTGCGTTTCATTTTCCGGCAGCGGTTCCTGCGCCCTGCGTTGTTTTCTGTGTTGCCCGCTGCGATGTTTCAGTGGCGGATGTGAACAAACGTGGCGGCGTTTCGTTCCTTTGCTTCGGCGGAATTGTTTAGTGCTCGTCGGTGGAACAATAGACGATGGGATGGAAGTGAACGGAGTGTACGTGTTAGGCACGATACTTCCTTACCACAGGTTTAAGTGAGGTTAAAGTCCTCATTCATTCAGCCCAATACAAGCGTTATTTACATAACTTAGGTGCGTGCTGAGAAGAGAAAGTGAGGAGACAGAGTTTTAGAGCAGGAGAGGTGCCGTTGAAATCAAAGGATGTGGGGTAAGAGTTGATGTTGGGTAGCATACGTGAGATCGGTTCGTTAAGGCGATACGAGGTGTGGTGGGCTGGTAGGTAAAACAGACGATGGTTTCATAGGTTACGGGGATTGGTATAGAACGGTATGGTAGAGAGAAGTGTAGGACAGTCGATTGAACTTGACAGAAAGACGGTGGATGAAGAGGATATCAGCGTGAATTCTTCGCTCTCCTAGAGTGGTTAGGTTAATTAGTTTGAGACGACTTGTGTAAAGGGGAGGGGCCAGGGTGTTCTCCCCACACAGTCCTCGGAGGGTAAAACGCAAGAACCGTAGTTGAATGCTTTCAATTCCGCGGATATGGGAACCAAACCTGGCTACCGTATTCAATAAGTGAGTAGGGCGTTAGAATATACTCACAGCTAGGCCAGCTTGTCGGCAGAGGCGACTAAAGGCCGAGTGGTAGCCGGGGTCCCATGGACTTTCCCAACAGCTTTGCGACTAGACGAGGAGCTTCCTCGAGAATCGATCGATCCGGGTTGTTGTGGACAGCGAGTGTTCGGATCTGTATCCTGTTAATTCGGGGGTGCCCCAAGGTTCTATTTTGGCTCCAACCTTGTTCTTGCTTCACATAAATGATTTGTTGGAGACAACGGATAACAAAGTGTTCAGTTTTGCAGATGATAGTACGCTTGTTTCCTCCTTTTCGAGTGATCGGCCGATTGGTGCATCAACGTCGCACAAGCTGAGATGTAGACAGATTGACTCTCTGAGTCGGGATCTGGATAAAGTTCTGCAGTGGGGAAAGCCCAATCTTGTCGACTTCAACGCAACGAAGACCCAGTATACAACATTCACAAAGAAAACTGGATCATCGGTTCCACAGCTGATGAAGAATGGCCGGGCCCTCGAGGCTGGGGAAAGTTTGAAATTGCTCAGCGTCACGGTCTGTGGGAATGTATCATGGCATAAACACGTATCGAGTAGCGCCAGGTCAGCCTCACGAAAACTGAGCTATCTTTTTAGAGCCAAGAAATATTTTACTCCGGCCCAACTTCTTCTCCTATCATCATCATCATCATCGGCACTACAACCTGGAGCCGGTCTTGGCCTTATTTAGCAAGTCCTGAGGCTTGTTAAATTTTCCATAATGATTTGTTTTTTCCGGGCAAGGTCATTAGTCTTGCGCCAGAGGCTCCCCGACGGGGAATCGAACCCCGGTCTCCCGCGTGACAGGCGGGTATACTAACCAGTATACTATTGAGGAGCTAAAAACTTCTTCTCCTATATAAATCCCAAATAAGACCCGCGCCTGAATATTGCTCTCATGTTTGGAGCTCGGCTCCTAAACATACCCTCGACCTACTTGAGAGCGTACAGAGACGAGCGATCTGCCTGATCGGGGACTCGGCGCTGACGTCGGGACTACAGTCGCTATCACATCGAAGGCGCGAGATTCTTGGCATTGTTCCACTCAATTCGGTTTATATGCGCTCCACAAGACAATCCGACGGATCGCACCCGTTTGTGGTTCATCTCCCGACGGCGCGAACATCCCTGTATCAGAGCTCGTTCCGTTACAGAGCGGAGAAGCTGTGGAACTGCCTTCCCACGCGAGTGTTCCCGGAGCGTTACAACCTGCAACTGTTCAAAAAGAACTGCAACAGTTATTTGATGGCATCTCGGGGCGCCCACTCGACGCTATAGGTTCGCCTCTCCCGAGAGAAGTCTAATAAACAAAAAAAAAAAAAAAGAGGGCGAACGAAAGTAATGTAGAGCGATAGGGTCATGTTAGGGTGACCACCCAAACATTCATACCGGGCGAAGCCCTGTGGAGTTTTCTCTTATTTTGCTCCGACACGGGCGCGGATTCAGTAGAAACACCACCCTTGGATCCTTCACAAAGATTGCCTCGATGCACGCTGATCTCCACTCTAAAGTTCACCAAAAACTGTACACGATTGAAGAATAAATAAATGAAACACAGGAGTTGTTGTTCGAATCTTTATTAAAAAAATGTTATTCCGGTTATACATTTGGACGCAATACAAAGGTAAATCTTGGTTGTATGCACTGCTAGTAGTTCTTCTTACTATCAACTTTACACGGATCACTTGGTATCTTGGTTCTGTTTATAAACTAAATACGTAAAGTTACTGTTCACGAAAGGATGAAAATCTTGAACACACAATTCTCATTTCAAATGGACTTCCATAGAGTTTGTAAATATAGGTCGCTTGATGCACTAAGTATGTCGGCGCACAATGACCCGGCGAACATTAACAAACGACAATCACTGTTTTATAAGATTTCAAATTTTTAAGTCGGAATCCCCGCAAAGGGGTTGTATTTATACGCGGATCAAATAGGCAACTCGATCAATTCAAATAGGCAATTCAAATAACTCCTACGGCGCAGCAACCTCGACTTCGTTCTAAGACTCGTAAAATTTGACTTCCTGAGACGTTGAGTTAATCGTACCACCACTCGCAACTCGGGTGGATTTTCACCGCTGTGGTGAGAAGCGAATCAGATACTTCTTGCTGGTGGCGACCAATGAAAAATCAGTTTGGTTTAATTGGAAGGATTTCCAATGTGATCGTGCGGATCTGGTTGGATGTCCATACACTGGAACTGAGGACAAACGATGATGCATCGGCGGTTGGATGTGAAAGAAGAGAGATCAATCATGCAGCTGTTCAAATGAACATGCGTAGAGGCTGAAATAATTGGTATCGTAAACGATAGAGGGTATATTGGATAAACAATCCCACAGGCATGCGCTGAAATGGGCATTTGTTTGTATTAGCGAATGAACATGGGACGAGACCGTTGCAAGTTGTTTGAGGTAAACACATTAGGGTCGCGTCCAATTCGTTGCATGTTTATCGCTTATGCAACCAGTCGGGGATAATTGGCTGCACCTGCTGAAAATTCGATGTAACTGGGAACATAGGATGGGCACACGAGCGCGGTTGTGTATACAACTACGTCGGTTGTATTTGGCCTCCATAGCGGCTCAAGGGTTGAATTCCAGAGTGAATATTTAAACTGACAGAGAATTCGGCTCTTGGCAGCTTGGCGCGAGTTGCGCTATACTTTGATGGCTGGATAGAAACCGCCGTGGGTACACATAAACTATGAAAATCTGCAGCGCACGTGTGGGACAGAACGTAGGCAGACAGGGGTTCCGATGATTGTCTCCACAGTTTATTGCAGTTACCTAGTGCGGCAGCCGAAATGTTTTTCGTTTCAGATCAATGCTGAGATGCATTGATGTATGCGGTAGTGGAGAAGCGATTTCTTCCAGGTTAGAAATGGTTGAAAGGGGAGCTTTGTACTGCTCGTCTACAGGTGTTACGGCCACAACCACCCATCCCATAAAAATTACCCTTTGGAGCTAGTCTCCACCACTAACGGCGATACACGCCAAAAACATCCACTTAAAGGATGTGACATTTTGCTAAATCAAAGCATTACCCCATACACCTCGTCCCGCATAAATTGATAGCAAGCAAATTAAGCTAAAACGTGCAATTTGCGCTAATCAATTAAATGCCAAGTAAATTGAGCTGAACGCTAAATTTACTCACATAAAAAATCCGAAAATATAATCATTGAACCAAGGGTTCACCACACAAACCCTTAAGAGCCAAATGTGCGAGCCAGATGCCGTCATCCAAACAAAATCGACGAGAGTCATGAAAATACGCGTCAGCAATTTTATGACTCCTTAGAAAAATGGTTACCCGAAACCATTAAAACAATCAGCGCCAGTTTTCGTTTTAACCAAATTAAGTTAAAACAAACAAAAGGCAAATATTCGCCTTTGTATCGATTTCCCACGGAAAGATTCTTGCCCATTCGGCTACAATAAACAACATAGAGAATCAGAAATGTTCATTAGCACAATTCTCTATTTGTATTCCCTATCGTATTCTCACAGAAGGGATCCTTGCCGATTCGGCTAAAACAAACAACTGGCACCATAAAACGAATTGCACATTCGTTTAGCGCCTAACAACATAGAGGATTATAAATGTGCATTAGTACGATCCTCTGTTGATTTTTCCCTTTGTGTTTCCGCTTTTGATCCCAAGCCGGGAAAGATAAAGAAAGGAATAACGGCTGGCAAAAGGGCCAAGTAAAGAAAGAAAAAAAATGAGATATCCTTCGATCTTCAGGATGAAGAAAAAAAGGTCTTCGTTTTCGAGAGTTGGTTTTGGATTTTTGACCAGGACGGTCGGGAGTAGGTTGCTTGTAACGCAGATATTGAAACAGTACGTGTTTTAATACTAAAAATCATTATGGAAAATTTAACAAGCTTCAGGACTTGCTAAATAAGGCCAAGACCGGTTCCCGGTTGTAGTGCCGATGATGATGATGATGACGTGTTTTAATAAGTGCGAACAAAATGAAATAACTTGGAAAGTAACGCAGATCTTGTAACAATACGTGTTTTACTAAGTGTAAACTAAATAAAATAACTTTGAAAATAGGTAACGCAGATCTTGTAACAACCCGTGTTTTAATAAGTGCGAACAAAATAAAATAATTTTAAAAAGAGGTAACGCAGATCTTGTAACAATACGTGTTTAATAAGTGTAAACTAAATAAAATAACTTAGTGTTAATAATAAAGAACAAAAAGTGTTTTATTTAACGAGGGATTCTAACATGTGTGTGATGTTTAAAGTGAATGACAAAAAGATCATTACACAGGTAAGAGATAATGATTGGGAATGGGGAGTTGGGTTTAGGAAAATGGGTGGTTCTTCGGTGAGCCTTTAAAGAACCCCCACAGCCCCATTCAATTTTGGATCACATAAGATAAATCCTCTGCAGATTGATTAATGTACCAATCCGTTAAGAAAAATTCTCTACCGACATCGCTAGAGAATAAAACCATAGAGTCCAGAAGTACATCTCAGAACAAAACTCAATGGCGGCACCGTTTCTTTTAACCCATTGTAAGGATACGTTTCCTAAATGGAACAAGGAGCGATTCATGTGAATAGGATCGTGGGGTTGGTAATACTCGTACGCCTGCACGGGCGCGGGTTCAGTAAAACACCCATCGAAGGGAGGACAAAACACATCACACGAGAGAAAGCTGGAGAAATGAAACACTTGGTTGGTTCTATTGATTAAACGTTCTTTTATTTATGTTCACTTGACGGTGGCAAAGAATAATTTATTGCTTCTTAACACAGTGTCATTTCAAGTAAGAACTATCATTTTTGATATAAAATGAATATGATTTAATAGAATTCTGCCGCGGCACTGTTTTTGTCATATTTCACAAGTAACTGCAAAGTAATGTTAAGTATTCATTTAGTCTATTAATTTCATATCGGATATAAAGCAGTTTTTAATAATCTTTACGAAACACGTACAAAAATGAAGAAAACATTTAGTTAAAAACTCAACATGCGGTTGTAAAACGACTCCGGAATGTACGCATCCCCGTGCGCGCTACGGGGAGCGAAAGAAGACACCACTTTAGTCTAGATATTCTTCTATCCTGTTTGAGCTAATAATAGCATACTGCTGGAATCAAAGATTTCTCGCAGTTATTAGGGCTTAGCAAGACTTATCCGATAACTTAAAATGACTTCAAGTCAAACTCCTTGAGCTCAACGCCTGATTGAGAGACAAAGTCCAAGGGCAAGGACAACCTGACACACTTTAGTAAATGCCGCTCCAGCCAATGGAAAAACGAGAACCATCCTGCTTGAGGATATGTGTTATTCAAAATAGCTTCAGCCGATAATCACATCGTTTGACAACCAAAATGTCTATTTATTTCAGTATGCCATCACATCTTCCACTTTTCTTAGACAGCGATAAATCTATTTTTACATTATTTATCATAAAACTAAAAATTTCGTATTTGTGTTCGATAAAAAGAAGTTTTTATTAGCCAATAAGTCTTTGATCGCTTAGCTCCATGAATTTGATTATGCTTCTTCTATTTTTAGATCCGATATTGCATCCATAAGTTGGTTCATTGATGATATCTTCCCACGAACTTACAATTGACCAAATTACGTTTAAACGTCGGAAAAGGAAATCGTACACGTGACGCCATTCGTAATTGTTTCCCACCAAGTCACTTAGTTGATCTTTAATTATTTCAAGATGTTGATTAAAGAATATCGAATACCATTGCCCCTCACAGTGGACGAGTACCGCATAGCCCAGTTGTACATGATAGCGGTGAGTATATTAATTAACTACTAATAACTTTGCCATCAATAACTTTTTTAAATATATTTTTCTCTAGAAAAAAAGCAGAGAAGAGAGTCATGGAGAAGGTAGTGGCGTTGAAATTATTATCAATGAACCTTATCAAAATGGTCCGGGAGGAAATGGTCAATACACTAAAAAGATTTATCATGTCGGGAGTCATTTGCCGGGATGGATTAAGAGTACAATGAATGAAATTTATAATTGAAACACAATTGCTTAAAGATATACTTATGTTTTAGGTCTCTTACCCAAAAGTGCTCTGACTGTGGAAGAGGAAGCATGGAATGCTTACCCATTCACAAAAACTCGCTACACTTGCCCATTCGTTGAAAAATTCTCATTAGACATAGAAACTTATTACTACCCAGACAATGGCCACCAAGAAAATGTGTTCAAATTGACTGGCAGTGAATTACGCAATCGAGTTGTCGGTAAGTAGTTTTGGTGTTTAGTACGAGAGGGATTGTCTGAGAAGTTTTATGATACAATTGTAGACATTTTACTAGTTTAGGTTTTATATACATTTTAATATTTGGTTTGACTACTAATCTAAAGATATGCCGCCCCAACTTAGTTGCAGTTTAAATGCTTTATGCTATTTTACTGTCAAGGCCACATTAAGGTTTAGCCATGAAATTTTTTTATAGACGATATAAAAACCGTCACTCACCTCTATAGGATTAAACAGCACAACCAGCAAGAAAACACTTAAAGAGTGTGACACGTCGAGTCCGACGCGTTCTTTATGTTGTGTTCCCAGAATTTGTCGCATTTGCCATAGATAAAAAAGAACACTATTGCAGTCTACTGCCTGAAACAACAATGCTCTGCAGCTATCCCGGTCAATAGCTAATTGTCTTCAGGTTGTCTTCAGGTTCGCATCACAAGTTCGCACTTATGTTCGCCACCTGAGGATAGGTTTATCACTGCCTCGACGACGTTCCTCTATTGTAATTGACCTACTCATCTTATGCGGTTAATTTGTACCTCACTAATCAGCTGTCACCTTGTAGTTCATAGGATTTTCGCTAAACCACATTAGCATTAACGTGACTGAAGTTCACTCTTACGTTCGAAATCTGCGAGGATATCCCTATCCATCAACAGTCAACCGAATGTGCGATTCTGTTTCCAAATTCCTTATCTTTCGAATTGTGTCTTTCCTTTGGGCATGACTGTAATTAAACAAGCGAAACAGGATGCTCTAAACTGTCAGTTCCTACGAAATTTTCGAAAGTGGAATTCTAAATAATCGAAGTAATCTCTATATCTTTTTCTAAAATGCAAATGAATATTAAGACCTTTGATAATAAAAGATACAATGAGGAGAGAGGATAGTTAGGATTCTGAAAAACAGAATATAATTTGATCCTGTATGTCTGTAAACCAGTGGTTTGAAAAGGCAGGTTTTGGCGGTACAATATACAAAATATTTAGCACATATCCTCTGGAGAATGGCATCGCATCAATAAAGAGCTAAATCAGTAGCTCAACACCACAAAGTAACTGAAAATGAAAATCTCGTAAGTTTCCCAACCGCCCATTTTTATATTAATAACATGTATGCCCTCGATGACCAGTTGATCTCTGTAGTTGTTGTAAACCTACGCACGTTGGAAAAAAAGGTGTTAACGCCCGCCCCACGTCGCTGCAAGATATGTTCCAAAAGACTTGTAGCGATTCTAACAGATACACACACAATTCACAAGCAAAAATAGTGAAGAACACCGAACGAAAAATCGAATAAGAAAAATACATCAGAACCGTATACCAAGCGATAAATAATAAAAATAGATCACATCAGTGGAATATAGTCGAGTTTGGAAATGAAATTCTAAACACGGTCGGTAGCCTGATGTGTAACGCTTAGGTAAAATCTTTTTCGTGATTCGAGCTGTCATAGCGTCAGTTCGAATCACACGATCTTCTTCACTATTATTTCAAAAACGTTATAATTGGTGACTACGATGTGATCTGTACACACACGCAGCATACACTTCCCATAGTAAAGCAGAACTTCACACACGGTCATGACTTCCGCATAGAGCACAGCCTCCGACGTTTTCTCGTTTCTCTCTCTCGTTCGTCTGTCGTCCGCATACGAATCTGATCGTAACGAAGCTACTGCGGCGGGAGTGGTGTAGTGATTCTAATAGATACACACGATTCACAAGCGAAATAGTGAAGAACACGAACGAAAAATCGAATAAGAAAAATACATCAGAACCGTATACCAAGCGATAAATAACAAAAAATAATTCACACCAGTGGAGTATAGTCGAGTTTGGAAATCAAATTCTAAACACGGTCAGTAGCCTGGTGTGTAACGCTTAGGTAAAATCTTTTTCGTGATTCGAGCTGTCATAGCGTCAGTTCGAATCACACGATCTTCTTCACTATTATTTCAAAAACGCTATAGACTTGCATTTTCTTCAAAAACGCTAAAGTGGACAGCTCTCTGTGAACATACTGAATCGTTACAAACTAACAAGCATCAGGACGGAGGAAAAAAAAAACGAACCGAAACTGCACAAAACCAGATCAAAGCCGCTCAAAAGGGGACTGTTATTGTTTTTTTCGATATCCATGATATGGTACACCACGAATTCGTTCCAGTGAGAACAGATTTGTGGACGAATAATTCTTGGACTTAACACGACGTGGACTTAAGAGGGCATATATAGTAATCATTTAAAAAAAATGTAGTTTTAAAAACTTTTTTTATGAAAGCGCATTTCAGCCCCGAAGATAATTGAGTGAGGTAGAGCATTTTTTAAGTCCCGCCCTTCCGACCGAATCCAATCCTTATTGAAAAATGTATGCCCGCTTATCATGATATCTCAACGACATGATATCTCAACAAATAATGAAACAAACTTTCTAAAATTATACACACTTCTGTATGCATGTTTCTGCTTGGAATGTATTGTGATTTTTTTAGTTTTTTAGTTTCAAACCACATTTATTTTCCTAATTCTTTTTACATATTATGTATAATATTAGGGGTACATGTTAAACCCTATTTTACGGATTATTTGGTAGAACTTCCGCTCCCGGTGCGGACCTCGCTCTCTACTTTTCTCTATTTCACAGACTAGATTTTTTTCCAGGCCCTATTCTTTTGTCTGTGGAGTATTTTTTCAGATCTTCTGAGCTCTTTGTATTTCTCCTCGCGTATCCGCGTCCTACGAGACTGCTGCATTGTGGCCCCAGCACTTACTCTCCCTCCATCGAGCTCTTCGAGGGCGTGTCTTAACGCATAAACAAATGTGTTGCTGGTGTTCTCAATGCGTAAGGCAACGGTGTTGATTCGAATCTGATCCGCGGATACAATACGTCTCCGTAAGGCAATCTGCGCTCGGAAAACTATACCAACAAGTCGACGTTGGCACCTCGGTACGTTCGTACCGTTGTGGTGTTTCTACGAACCACGCAATCCACTATAGGTTGAGATATCGGGTACCTCGATGGTGGGAGAGTGTAGTATTTTTTGTCTCACTCTCTGATTGTGTAAGAACTTTGCGCGTTGAATATGCTCATTGCAGTCATTTCTAGCTCTCTTAAATCTTTCCCGGTTTTCTTCGGTATTGTTTGTTTTATACAACCGGAAGCTCAACTCTTTAATCGCAATGACCCCTCTACACGCGGAATCGAACCACATATTTCTCTTGGGTTTGATACTCTACCATGTGTGGAATAAAGGTTCACATACCACGTAGAATCGTGTCTGTCAATGTGTTCGCCATAGAGTCGACATCGTTATAGAGGAAAAATAACGACCAATTTAACTTCCCAAAAAAGTCGTTCAGACCTTCCCAGTTGGTTTTGTCGTAGAACCATACTGTTCTTTTGGAAGTTTTCTCGTTAACGTTGCAAATTTAAGTAACATGATAAGATAGTTTTAAGTGCCTAAGGACGAAGAAACTTCAATTGTGTATTTAAGCATTTTTTTAATCGGGTGGGAGGTGAGAAACAGGTCCCATGTGTTGGCGGAATGACCATCTATATCTGGTACCTGTGTTGGTTCATTAACGGGTTGAGTTCAACTATTTGATACAGCAAAAAGCTGGACATTGTGACTACCAAGTGTTGTTGGTCCGTACTGCCGCAGCCACTGAGAGTTATGCACATTGAAATCACCCGCAATAATGATTTCAGTGTGCGGATATAGGGTCAAGTTCCTATCGATAGAATCAGAGTATCAAATTCGTTAAAAGATGCGTTTTTATCCAAGTTCGGGTTTCTGTAAAGAAAGCAGTAATGTATGATGCTTACGGACGTGAAGTTTTAGCCACGAGAAATTAAATTCTGGACTAGAGCAGACCCCATATTGCGGCAGAAGCTGATAAGTAACATCACTTCGTATGTATGTAGCTAGAGAACGATGTGGATAGAACAGAGGCACTAAGTTATAACTAGGTAGAATGAAATCGGAAGTATCTGTATTAGTTATTATCTGGGTCTCGGTAAGTGGAAGGATTGTTGGTTTCTGGTAAGAAGCGTGGACAGACAGAGGAGAAATTACGTCTTAGGCCCCGAAGGTTACAGAGAAAAGGCACGCTATCCACTTGCAGTGAGAATCTTGATTTCAGGACCGACGGCTTTACTTTATCCAGCTGGTGACAGTGAATTGATCGTCTGGTTTCTTGGAAGCAGCTCAAAATACACAATACCTTTATAACCCCAATAAATAGACAGCATGATGTTCTCTTGGTGTAATACAACTTTCGATGTGGTTTGTGCTGGTTCATTGCACTTGGGTCATGATCGTTTGTGATCGATGTTTTGCTAAATTATCTATTTTGCATCACCAGTAATGATTCGTTTCCAAAAAACGTTCGATTTCATTCACTCGTTCGAGATGCAAATCGCAGATGTTGATGCGTTGTGTCAAATGAATTTATTTCAACTCATGTGGAACCCAAATATCAAGCTTCTTAACGAATCCAAGACATTTTAAATGATTTCCATTGTTGTGTGTAATAAATTTTTAACCCCTTTACAATTTCTCGCATAGGTATATGATGATTCGACTTGATTATTGCTTTGATTTGGTTACCATCTATTTTAGTTAGCGATCAGAACGTTGGTCATCTTTGATGGAAAAATCACCACAACGAAATTGAAACTGTCTTTCATTTAAGACACACATCATAAATCACGTAACTTTTTCAGACAATTTCCCGCGATACCCGTAAATCTGTGAATGGGCATCAGTTCACGTTGAAAGTGGACTTTAGGCGCACAAATAAACATAGAGAGTCATTCTTTAGCCGAACCACACGAATGTGGAATGTTCTGCCTGATCATGTGTTTCCTGGCCGTTGTGATGTCCAGACATTCAAAACCAATATACATCGACACCTCGTTTCCTTATCCACTTCCTCTCCATCCGCTCGCATTGTGCTCTGACATTTAAGGGTAGTTCAAAATCCCCTTTTGTGCGCGCGTTAGTGTAAAGAAAAAGTAACTTTTTAGCAGCTTGCGCTACGTTCTTTCTTTTACGGAAATAGTAAAGCAAAATATGATGGAAATGCTTTTTTTCTGCATTCCATGTAGAACTGACACCAAACTAACATTTGTAAATAAAATTACGATCAGTTTGTGGTGCTAAAAGTGACAGATAACAAGCGCCTAAAGGAGGAGATCGTAAGGTTGGCAGAAACCATTCAAAAAATGGCCAACGCCATTTATGTGTAAAATTGGCAATTACTTACCAACTTAGATATTTCTGCGCATTTTTGAAGAACATTACAAATTATCCGGCCATTCTTTCCATCGTAGAACATTCAAAACCAAATCTGTGGGGTAAAGGTATGGATGCCGACGTACCGCACGGGTTCACTATCACCCACCGACGGAAATCCCAGGAACGCCAAATATTTGCGGATAATAGCACTGGTAATGGTAAGCTCGTTTGTACCAAGGAACAGTCACCATTGAGTCAGTTTAGATCGCTTGCAACTATTTTAAAAGTTTGATTAATTGGATCATACATTGAAGTTATTCACTGGTAGCCATCCACTAGAAGATCGCGCTTCGGGCACGTTACGAGCACTTGATAATCTGATGCGAAACTGTCATTCAAGGTAAAAGTAAATAAAAGGCACTGCGGGAGATTTTGTTGCACAAGGTTCTGTTTATTGGTCTGATTTTTACAATAAGTTTTTCGGACGAAACAATTCGGCAGAAACGCATTCGCGATACTACTTTTATCTCTTGCAACTGGATTCGCTTACAAAAGTGCTCTAAAACTATGTTTAGTCATGCGGCCGTATTGATCGGAACTCGACAGAAGACGCCCTGAGGAAGCTACGCACTTGACTCTTAGTTTCGCCGCTTGGGGAATGACGACACCGCGTGTGTGTGCGTTGATGGCTATTTCTCGACTGACTAAATGAAGGCAAGAATCCATTCAGGGTATCGTGGCAGTGGAGTCATCGCTAAATAAACTCACTGCCACTTACTAGGAACATGGAGAAGAGTTGCTATGCCTACATAGAGAATTTTGTTTCGGGGAATTTCTGCCGTACAGGCTGAATTCGATTTCTCTGTTGCTGTGTATACGGAGAATTCGGTTTCGGAGGCATAACCAAGTATGGGCATGGGTTGTCGGTTAGACAAAGGACGTGGGTCTTGACCGTTGCGATGGTTGTTCCGCGGAAAGACAACGCATGAAGCTGGTGACTTGCCACTAAGAAGAATTGGTATGGTTTTAAATGGTTTAGGTAGAATGGGAACTGGAATGGTTTTTGGGAAAATTAAATGCTGCTTGGTTGCAAGCGAGAAAAATAGTTTAAGTAGGAAGTGAGCCGGAATGGTTTTCGGGGGAAATTAAATGCTGCTTGGTTGGAAGCGAGAATAATGGTTTAAGTAAGAAATGAGCCGGAACGGTTTTCGGGGGAAATTAAATGCTGGTTGGTTGCAAGCGAGAACAATGGTTTAAGTAAAAAATGATCCCGAATGGTTTTCGTGGGAAATTCAATGCGCTTGGGTGTAGATGAAGAGATGATTTAAGATGTATTCTGTTGTAGGTTTTGAAAATGCATTCTATTACAGATTTGGAAATATATGCTATTGCGGATTTGGGAATGGATGCTGTTGCAGATTGGGGAAATGTATTCTTTGGAAGTTTTGAATGGGGAGTTGGGTTAAGGTGACGGGCTTTTAGCGGTCAAAATTGGTTGGAATTGTGGGTTGGTTCTCTATGTAATATAGAGAACCCCCACAAATCTTCTTGCCACACATTTCGGCATGGTGAAATGAATTACCATTTAACTCAGCTGATAATAGGGAGCTTTTAAAACCAATTCAATATCAACATACAGTGCATATATATTTTTAATTTTAATCCATACATACGATCTTCATTATTTCAGATGTCATTGATATTGTGAGAGACCAACTCTATGGTAACGACTATGCCAAGGAAGAGGACCCCAAATTATATGTGTCAGAGAAAACCGGTCGAGGGCCATTGAATGATGATTGGTTGGAGGAATATTGGCAAGAGGTAATTCAAAATTTGAGATCGAACTGTCAGAAAAATCATCAATAGTGTGTTTTTGGAGTTAATTGCGATTCAAAGTACCACGGAAATACATAGAGCAGTTTTATAGGTCATAATATTCGGCACAATTGAACGGGTCTTCATGGGTCTCACACTTACCTTTTAATATAAAATTTTGGCAAACTTTATAGCTGTAGAAATTAGATGAATTGTAGTATCTGGAATTTATTTCACTAGATTATGATTCTACACGCTCTATGAGCTCAGTGGCTTAGTTTTATATTACATGCGTCATATAAACCATTGATTCTATAAAGATCAAAAATCTGTTGATGGTCCCAATCTTTTCACTTCTTTTTATACATGACTGTCAAAGGACGTATGCAGTGCCATGATGTAAAAACTGTTTTGACTTCCACTAGTGGTTTCCTCCAGTAAGTCTGATTTCGTGCGGATCTTGTCTATTTCTATCAGTAGCCCATGGTTTAAGTGACCGAATTTGATGATCAAGCGGTTTGAAAATATTATTTAGGATAATAATCATGTTTGTTCTTGGGGTTTATTAACTTCTCACATTAATTCATTACAATACTGTTCATTGCCTAAGCTGAACACTGAAATGCAATTCATTAAATACTTTATTACACATTTTCATGATGCTGTACTTGTACCCGAACTCTACACAAATATCTACCCAAAAAAAGGCAATACTTGTACTGTACTTACAAAATAACTTATACTTACAAAATAATTATTCTCATAACATGCGCACGTAAAAGGTGCACCCAAGGGTGGTAGGGAGACGGAGTTAAGAACGGGAGAAGTCAAAAGAGGTGGGGTAAGACCTGTGGCGGTTCCGCCAAACCCCACTGTCTACTTACCCGAAGAACCCCCGTAACTACAACCCAACCATCATAGTTTTCCGCTAATGCAATCGCATTAGCACCTGTAAATGCTTCACGCATTAAGTTTATCAAATGTTTATAGCTAAAAGATCCTGGAAGAGAATTCTTACCTTCATTCATTTATTCGAATTCAAAATTCCCTATAAGAATTCTGTTCCAAACATCATAAATCCCAAGCCCAATTCGGCACCTTCGGTTGCCAGGCAAATCCCAATCTTACATACGCATTTTCCCTAGTCGAATTCCTGAAAACGAAACAATACGGTAGAACCAATTAGCATCATGTCCACCAGCATTGCGGTCTATCAATACAGCCGCAATGCACATCATAGACAATGTTCTATACGGTCTCTTTGTCCTACATATTTCTGGATCTGCTTCTCATGACCTAGCGGCATGAACAAACAGAAACCCAATTAGCACCCAATGAGATTCGGCTTGTTTACTTAGCCGAACTCACATCTCATTGATACACATTATTCCCTTTCTTTGTTTTCAGATTCATTTTCATGGCTTTGTCCCATGAAAAAACCAATGTTCACACATACATGTGTACCATGATATATCTTCTCTATGAGATCTGGTTACCTTCCCCCAAAGAGAGACTTTACGTTTCTCTTGGAATAGAAAATGCATCCTTAAAGTAAGAATTTCCTTAGTCAGCGAATTGATACGTATCGCTGAGTCGTTTTTCATCAGCCGGGCGGACGGTCCGTCTCCCGCTCCCCGTTTCGCACACGGGGACGTAGTTATCACCAGTCGAGTCGAGTAAGCACGCGAGTCATATAAATAATCCGAATCTGTGTTCTGACATCTAATTTAGTGTTGCGTCATATAAATAATCCGAATCTGTGTTCTGACATCTAATTGCCTTTCTGGTGGACACAATTGCTGCGGCTGAACTTCCGATTTGTGAAGTGAATCAGCGCCGTACGCCGGTGCAGCATACTTCCTATCCCACAGACCTTCCGAAAAGGGTTCATTAGAGTGTGTGATGGACAGGCAGGTAGAAGAGATGAGGGTTCCATATATTTCGCGGATAAGTATAAAATGTAATGGAGGAGGGTAGGCTTGGGCAGTTGATGGAGTTTAAGAAAAGACGGTGGATGAAGAGGATGTCGGCTGAATTCTGCGCTCTTCAAGTGTGTTAAGGTTAATTAGGAGGGGATGGCTTGTGTATGGGGGTCGAATCAGAGCATTTTCCCAATTCAATCATCGGAGGGCAAAACGCAGGAACCGACTTTGAGAGACCAAACATGTGGGACCGAACCAGACCATACTCAAGAAGAGAACGACGGCTAAGTAGAGCGATACATAGGGATTAGAGAATTCTTTCGACCAGCGTTTAACAAAACCAAAGGCAACTATTTTCCACGGTTTTCATACTTGTAGTGGTCCTTGAAGATCGACTAGACCCCGCCCGAAACGTGTTCATAGCCGAAACAGCCCTATCTCCTCCAAGCTGAATTTTGTGACAGTCATTCCTCGGACGTTGACCTTGGGGATTATATCGTCAATATGTGGGATAAAGTTAAGCTTCCTATCACTTAAGATGCCTAGGTCACGAATCGATTGTACAGGTGATATCTGTTGGTTAAGTAAGAAAAAAGAACGCCGCCGAGAAAAGGGACGCTTACGGGAGAAGGTGATTGAGTGTCATTTGACGATATTTAGTTCTAGCTATCGAGTTCCGTTTGGAAAAGTGTGGAGTCGAGAGGAGAGCGGATCGTCTTGAAGTCTTTAGTGTCATCCGCGTAGGGGAAGATGGAGGAGTGCTAGATATTGGAGTCTATATCATTAATGATAAGAATAAATGAACGGCGGGGGGAAGGGGGCTGTCCTGGGGAACCCTTGAGTGGGGAGGAAAGGCGTGGGGAGGGTGGATCTAAATCTGGCACGGTTCGATCGTTAAGATAGGATAGAATGCGGTAAAGTGGGGCGGGGCTAAGATGGAACCACATTGTGTAGTTCGCTGTATAAATACGTCTCACTGGGTGGGGGTTGGTTTCTTTCAATTGCACGGCTGGGATTTCGCCTTCATCCTTGCCGAGCAGGGACTGCGACGCTGTGAGCTCGTTTCCGACAGAATCATGTTTGTGCCGGACAAGCTCGAGTAATGGGTCAGGTTCGGTCGGAATGAATTGATTTAGTGTGGAGAAGTGCAATAAAGCGAGATCATCACTAAGGATGTTCATGTTGCATTCTATCCAAAGTTCTCAAAGAGCGAGTTGGTTAGAAGAACGGGCGACTATTTGGACGTCGATTGTCAGCATTTATCGATGTTTGACTGGATTGAATTGGATAACTCGAGTGTGAGCGAGTTGAGGGTTTCGTTAACGGAATAAGTAACTTGTTTGACTATCGTCTTGAATGACGGAATTGATATTGGACAGCGTCCCTGGGTGAAGAGAGCCGATGTCATCAATACACTTAACAGTGTTCTCTAAAAGTGAAATTTTGTCAGTAATTATTTTTAAGTTTGAGTTGTGGGAACCATTGTTGGCGTCGCTCAGGCACTATATAGCTAAGAGAAACGTGCCAATGAGAAATCTCGATGCATTCATCGCAGAAGAATAAGAGGTTTCCCGTGAATTATTTTGCGAAGTAAGTATTCCGCTTATTCAGTCCCACGCAGAAGGCGTGAAAAGATTTACCCTAGGTGCCTTAACAGCTTACAAAATCTGCATTGGTATCATTAATCCCACAGGTCGAGTTGGTACAAGACATTATGTGGATGTTGAAAGTGGCGGTGGTTGGATATAGATGTTAAAAGTGTAACTGAGTCGAGAGGAGGACGAAGAAGAGGACCTCAAGAAAAACAATTAGAAAAGGGAATTTCACGTTAGACACGAAAATTCACGAAAGCGTCAAAGATATCGACTACTCTTGCCTATTCATGTCTTCGGAATGCTGGTATTCAAATATTTGTCATTAAGTTGAAAAGACCTCCATGGATAAGCGGCTGAAGAATCATTTAGAACTCGGGTTTATTCCCAATATTTATTGCGACCTTGAATAGGTGCTTGCTGTTACCAAAAAGGCGATACCAGTGTCGTACGTGTACTTTCAGATGATAGTGACTCATAAGCATGTTTGGAAAACAGTGTATGTTATTTCGTCAAAGTGTAAACACTTTTTTTAGATTTATGTAGATTTTTTTTATTGGCAAAAAACAATTTACTCTTTTGTTGGGTGCCGAAGAAGATGAAGCGAAAACTTATTCAAGGTTCCAAGTCTTAATCCAGACTTCCTTGTTTTTCTATCACGTTGGGTAATATGTACAGTAAGGCTATTGACCAGTAATTCTGTGGGAGAGGGTTTCCCCCTTTTCGGAATCGGCTAAATACGAACGTTTTTCCAACAAGAAAGGACGATTTTCTGTGCATAAGATATGCGGAAAAGTTTAAAAACATCCGATTATCGATCTGGAACTCGGGTTTTAAGGACTTTAGCTGATATTCCGACCAGCCCGGTGGTTATTTTGCAGCATAGTCTACGTATGATGCGTTGAATTACATGTAGGCAAAACGTCTGCCATTGTTGATTACACTGCCATGATGTCAGTTGGCTCTATAGAATCAGCCACTAAAGTTCAGTTCTCGGAGGACAAATTCGCGAAAATGTTGGCTTGTTTGTCGAGTTTGTGGCTAGTGTCAAGTTGCCGTCAAACCTGGCTACAAGGCGTATACTCGTCTTCAAATGGAATTCAACTCCCATATTTGATCACGGGCAACCAAAACTGCATTACACGTGCTCAATCTGATACAAAATCGAAACTCATTGCGAACCTAAACATAAGTCTCTCAATTTTCTCGTTAGAACGTAGTCGATGTGTCCAGTCTATCTGTTTTCTATATGTATTATCGTGGACGTTGCCCAACTGAACTTGATGAATGTTTTCCATCTCTCCAGTCACTCCCGCGGTTAAGGTCATTTAGAGAGTGTGCATCAGTTCACTTTGAAAGTCAATATCCCACAAGCAAATAAACATAGAGAATCACTCTTTAGCTGAACCACATGAATATGGAATGCTCTACCTGGTCATATATTTCTTCATCATTATAATATCAAGGTCTTCGATAGCAATGTTTATCGATACCTTGTTTCCTTATCCTCATCCTCTTCTTCCGTTCATACTGTGCAGTGCATTAACATTTACCAGTACCTTTAAATCTTGGTTTGTGTGCGCATTTGTGTTATAAAAAAAAATAATGGGTTAGGATGATGAGGGTCTTTGGTGTGAAGGAAGAAGAACTGAAGTTCTTGTTACTAATATTGGACATTGATCAGAAGGAACGTATACCAGTTGTGCATTCGACTAGTTCTTTTGGTTACTTTCTCCGCGATTCAATTATTTGGCTTCAAATAGGACTGATATTGAAAAAATCGCTCGTTGGACTCTTTCTGAATGGGACGCCATAGCTTATAGGTCCTGTTTTTATCTGCTGTCATTTGTTCACATTTTTTATCAAATTTTGTAGCTAGCGTCAATGTGGCCAACACTAGGGAAGAGAGGGAGGAAGAACTGAAGTTGTTGTCACCACTTCGAACAGGGGGGTGTGAATCTAGTTGGTTCTTTATAATGTAGGAGTGGTACAATATCTATCACGAGTAGATTGGGCATTGATGTTCTGCGAGCATTGTGTGGGATAACCGCTATATATGTAAATAAAGCGGACGATGTTCCCTCACTTTTTAAGGACATTCCTATCACACAGAAACAGGCTCCATGTTCTTTTTTTTTGAAAGTTTTTGTAATGATGTGAGCATTTTGCACCAATTAGTGTAGCATACATGTTTTGGACAGCAATGTCTCTGCAATTTCCGCCCAAATATCAAAACATATACCAGCAATTTTTTCACGAAGTGATCCCAGGTAGTTCTTCTGTTTAAAAGCATACATCTCACTCCGAGACAATATTGGTCTTTTATGCGTAGTTGCATATAATAGCATGAGTTTCGGGTGGAGAAGTGCAACATGCGTTTTTTATTCTTTCGGGGGAAAGGTGGAAATCTTCGAAAGATACGCTGGACGGATCCAGAGGCATGCCGCATTTTTATCGACTAAAATTACCTCCCGCCAGTACAGCCCACCCACCACACTTCTTACAGCTCTAATGAACCCATTTCGCGAATGCTGCGGCGGGCAAACTCTTACCCTACCTCCTTCGATTTCAACTTTACCTCTACGGCTCTCAAACTTCATCACCTCTCTTTCCCCTCCTGACCACGTCCACTCCCCGTCTACACTCTTACATCCTGTACTAAGCGAAATAAGTGAATGAATAATAATTGATGGATAAACCCAGTAACCAACTCGCCAAACATACCCCCCCCCCCCTTTTTTTTTCTTTTTCTTTTTAACCATAGTTTATATATATATATAAGAATCGTTTTAAGATAGTTGTTAAGTTTTATCGCTTGTACTAAGCTAAATATATGAGGGTTCTGCCCTCACTAAACTAAACTAAACTATTCCCGTTGATCTCCGTGGATCTTTCTGTTGGATATTCCTATCAGAGTAATGGCCCGTCTCATACGTCTCTCCAAAATCATTCGTGCGGTCTCGAATTTCACGCACTCTGTGAGTACGTGTTCCACATTTTTAATTTTGCCTTCGCAGTACAAGCAGTATGGGTAATTGACGTGCTTATACTTGTGTAAGTATTGCCGGAAGCATCCATGTTCTGATATCAGCTGAGTCAAGTGGTAGTTTAGTTCGCCATGTTTTCTTTTCACCGATGTTTCTATATCAGATATCATGGTGTGGGCCTATAGTGTTTGCGACGATAGTGAAGAACGTGTGATTCGAACTGACGGTTAGAATCACTAAAAATCGAATCAATGTTGAACACATCAGGCTACTGCCGCGTGTACGAATTCGATTTCTAAACTCAAGTACACTCACCTGATGCGGTGTTGCTATGTTATTGCTTGTTATACGGCTGATACATTTTCTTATTCGATTTTCTTTCGGTGTTCTTTACTATTTGTTTGTATATTGTGTGTGTATCCCTTAGAAACCCAAAATCCTACGTTCGTTGCCATTATCTTAGGTTTGAGAGCTCTAATTGTGATTGCATTCGCCGGCGATTCTTTTGTGAGACATCATGCAAAGCAGCGGTTGTCGCAGCTGCAATGTTAAGTGGTTTCCTCTCAGCCAAGATATTTATGGCATCTTCGGATACCGGTCGGAAAGCACAGCATACTCTTAATGGAGTCAGGCTATGTGCTAAGTTCACTCGCCCCATATACGACTTATACTGTGCAGCTTCTGCCCATATGTGAGCTGCATACATTATAATGGAGGTGTTGACGCTGGTTATCAGTTTCCTTATGTGGGACCGGGGTTCTCCAACATTGTGTAGCAGTCCTGTCCAAACATTGCATACCCTTGCCGTGTTTTCACTCGTTTTCCGCAGGTGATCCTTGAAGGTCAACCTGTTGTCGAGAGTAACATCAAGAAATCTAATATAGAACCTGGATCTGATAGTTTGTCCTTTGTCCAAATCAAGCTATTCAACGTTCTTGTGGCTGCTTATTAAAACTGCTTCCGTCTTACATGTGGCTAGTTTCCGTCCGGTCATCATTAACCAGCATTTAATGCTCTGGATTGTATGGGAACAAATACTCTACATTTCCATCTAGATGTTTAGCCGAAGCATCTGCATACTCAATGATTCTTACTCATTCTGGTACATTGACCCTGAGCACACCATCATACATGATATTCATATTCATAACAACGGGTCAACACAGACCCCTGGGATACACCCGCTATTATTTTATATTCATGTGGTCCCTCATCGGCGCCATAGAGCAGTTGTGGCGTTTCTAACAGATACACACACAATATACAACCAAATAGTGAAGAACACCGAAAGGAAATTCGAATAAGCAAAGCATCAGAGCCGTATCATCATCATCATCGGCACTACAACCGGAAACCGGTCTTGGCCTTATTTAGCAAGTCCGGAGGCTTGTTAAATTTTCCATAATGATTGGTTTTTTCCGGGCAAGGTCATTAGTCTTGCGCCAGAGGCTCCCCGGCGGGGAATCGAACCCCGGTCTCCCGCGTGACAGGCGGGTATACTAACCACTATACTATCGAGGAGCCATCAGAGCCGTATACCACAGGGATAACACAACAATTCCACATCAGTTGAGTGCACTTGAGTTTCGAAATCGAATTCGAACATGCGGTCAGTAACCTGATGCTTCAATGCCTTGCTTTTCACCCGTTTTATCCAATGTTCAAATCACCATCTTCACTATCCTTGCTTAACGCAACAACGCGACGTGATCTGCATACACACAACACACAATATCCCATAGGTAAACAGAACTTTACTACTCGACCACGACTTCAGCATAGACCACCGGCACACTCGCCTGCTCCGACGTCCTCTCGCTCGCTCGTTCCTCGCTCCGTCGTTCGCCCACGAAGTTGATTGTAACAAAATTACTGAGGAGGGAGTAGTGTGGCGTTTCTAACAGATGCACACAAAGAACACAAGGAAATAATGAAGAGCAACACAGAAAGAAAATCGAATAAGCAACAGCATTAGCCGTACACTAAGCAATAACATAACAGTTCCACATCAGTTGAGTGTATCTGACTTTAGAAATCGAATTCGTACAAACAGCAGTGGCCTAATGTGTTGAGCATTGGTTTAATTATTATTGATTCTAACCGTCATAGCGCCAGTTCGAATCACACATTCTTCACTATCGTCGCAATGTGCGATACAGTCTTCTAACCGAGAGATAGCTAACTATAATACGAACCTAGTAGGGTGAAATTTGTAGATCCCCTTCTAGAATCCGATTCCAGTTCACCGGGTTAAACGCATTTTTAACGTCTAGTGTCACCACGGCGCAATATTTTTTTGTTTCTCCTAACCATCGTGCTCGAGGTATCGCATTGCGAGCGATGTCGCCGGCACAGATAGTTCCTCACCGGTTGATCTAGCTTTCCGGAACCCATACTGCCACATTCGTGGTGTGAGATGTAATATCCACAGTAACAAGAATTATAGTTGTTTCTAATAGATTTGGCCATTGACAAGTTTTCATTAGGGAACACTTATCAGTTTACCAACACTCACTTCTAGTGGGCTTCTAAAATTGATATCGAAATCCAGGCATGAGATAGATAAATTCTTACGAAATGTTGCTCGAGAACCACTACACTGCTGAAGTGAGACAGCATTTAATTGGCTTTCTAAATTTTATTTATAGGGTATTTTTTCATGTTCTGGGTAAAATACCAGTGGTCATTAGGAGTCTGTCCTTTGGCCTGTTGTATTCCACATCATCTTGTTCGTTACTGCCAACCTTATTCGCTCATTGTTGTTGACAGTATGTCGAATTACTTATTCATTTTTTCATGTTCCTGGTATTCTATCTACCTTCTTATAAACATCGTGTTCGAGTTTGTAAGCACCTATTTATCCAGGTCGCTAGTTCGATCTTGATTATGGATTAGTGTCATATCATCATCATCATCGGCACTACAACCGGGAACCGGTCTTGGCCTTATTTAGCAAGTCCTGAGGCTTGTTAAATTTTCCATGATAATTTGTTTTTCCGGGCAAGGTCATTAGTCTTGCGCCAGAGGCTCCCCATCGGTGAATCGAACCCTGGTCTCCGGCGTGACAGGCGGGGATACTAACCACTATACTATCGAGGAGCAAGTGTCATAATATAAGGTTTGTTAAATCTGGATGTCCGAAGGTTCCCCAATGAATGTGATATTAAGTCAAACCTCTAAACTAATTTTAAGAACATTTACTACCAAACTGTTTAAACGGTACGAAATAAGTGGCGGTTCCGCCAAACCCCACGGCCCACTTACCTGAAAAACCCCCATAACTGCTACCCAACTTCTTTAAGTTCGCTAATGCAATCACATTAGCACCTTAAATGCTTCACGCATTAAATAGAGCAAATTTATAATCTTAAAGTCCCTGTAAAGAATCCTTACCTTTCATGCATCTCTTCGCATACAAATTCCCTGTAAGAATTCTTTCCTAACTTATCAGGAATCCCAATCTCACCAAGTGCATTTCCCCCTAGACGAATTCCTGAGAACAAAATGATTTGGCTTATATACAATGTAACCATCATAACAGGGACAAAAACAAATATACGCATCTTGCGTCTTAAGGCATCAATTAAATCCTACAGCATAGGCAAATGCAAATAGGAAGTACCAGCGATGCCATAAACCCCATTTCCTGGTAAACAAGCTAAAACCAATTAGCACAATGTCCATGATGCATTGCGGCTGTCAATACAGCTGCTATGCATATTGTAGACAACGATCATCAACGGTCCCTTTGTTTTACATATTCTTGGATCCGTTTACCATTGACCTCCTCACATAAGCAACCCAAACCCAATTAGCATCCAATGAGATTCGGCTTGTTTGTTTAGCCGAACTCACATCTCATGGATGCACATTTTCCCTTTCTTTGTTTTAGATTCGTTCCCATAGCTTTGATCCATAAAAGGACCAATGTACACACATACATGTGTACCGTGACGATCTTCTCTATGAGATTTGTTTGGTTACCCCAAAGAGAGACTTTACGTCTCTCTTGGAATAGGAAAATGCACCCCCTAATAAAGAGAGCCAATTTTACTGGGCGAATTTTTTTTGATAGCGAGTGATCCTCCTAGAGTCTAATTACATCTGCCGACCACGGTGGTGGCGCGATATCCTGCTTTCCGTCGCGCGGCGGAGAAGCGTAGATATACCGAAGTCGTGTCGAGAAAGAAGTGTTTCATCCTGTATAAAATTTATAAAAATCAATTTAATATTAATAATAAGTTCTAAGTGAAGTTTAAAAGCACTAACATATTTAATAATGGCTGAGAACAAAGTGGTTTTTAGTTAGAGAATAAAACTGAACAAATCAATTCCGGTGTTTCATTCATTTGCCTTCTTCCTTAATGGTGCGTGACGTTGCGAACGGTCTACTTGGTTTGCATTCCTTAGCGCAGTAACAATTCGGTTTGGCGGAACCTTTTAGAACTGGTGGAGACGAGGTAGAACCCCGTGTCGTGCGCCGGCACAATGACCTCCTCCCCACGAATATATCAGACTCTCCACAAATCTAAAGAAATAAGCAAGAAATCTATGTTCGACCATACTTATGACACAGTTATAAATCAAACCTTCACACAACCACTTTACTAAATGAGTCGTCCAATCAATCAAACGATAATTGTGAGAACAATCGAATGTATTAATCGATTTCAAAGTGATTGATTTCTTCTGGGTATCCCTAGCTACTTCTGTAATTACCTTTTTATTGTTTATTTCATTATTTTTTGCTATTACCAGGTGAAGGGTAAGAAACAGCCAACCGTAAGGAACATGTCATTGATGTGCGCTTATAAAATTTGTCGGGTAGAATTTCGCTACTGGGGCATGCAGACGAAATTAGAGAAATTTATCCATGATGTCGGTAAGTTGCACTCCAATTCAAGAATTTCCCAAATAGTAAATATATTCTTAATTCGTTGCCAGCACTCCGAAAAACTATGGTTCGAGCTCATCGGCAGGCTTGGGCATGGCAGGACGAATGGCACGGACTAACTATTGAAGACATCCGTGAAATTGAACGTCAAACACAATTAGCTCTTGCTAAGAAAATGGGTGCCGGCGAAAGTGGTGATGAAGATGAAGGTATTCCATGGAATCACAAGTTCAAAATATGTTCTACTATTTACCTCAAAATATATTCCCGATGGTATTAGATCAAAGTCTCTCAGAAAAAGACGTTGAAATTGAGGAGACAGGACAGAACAAAACTGTACCACCGCCAATAGTTAAAGAACAACCACCGAGTCCTGAAGAAAGCTCGCAAGAGGAAGATGATGACGAGGAAGTAGAGGACACATCATCCCACGATCGCTCACAAACCTTCCAATTACCCAAGTCGAAAAGTGCCCTACACTCGCCTGTTGGTTCTGCTCACAGCTTCGACTTACAGGTGGGAAGTTCAGAATTTACCCATCCTCAATAGAAGCATCAAATTATTGATTGCTGCTTTCAATCTCATTCACTTGGTATGGTGTAGTTATTGGTTTAATAGTGGAGCTCGTTCTTATACGTAACAGTAATTTAAATATAATATAAACATCCTGCGATTAATTTCATTTTCTGTATTTATTTATTTGTCGTTAATTTTCTCCTTTTTTTTCTTTGCATCTTTTTTGGTATATTTTAATTTAATTTTACAACTCTCTTTCATAAAACGGCACCAGCAGCGTGCCAAAGCCGTGCAGCATAGGAATGTAAGTATATTTCGTCCCTAGGTGGAATCTATCGTATCTGTCTATAATTTGTTTGAATGGAATCGGTGTACAATAAATAAAGACGGCTAAACTATTCCTCACTTAAGCTTTGCCCTTTCGATTTGTTTCTATATACTGAAACTGGAGATTTTCAGGTCTTCAAATTAAAATTGAAATGTAAACGAACAGCATGTAACGCACTAGCTACTTATGTACTAAATTCAACCCTGACGAGTAATTGTATTGCATGCCTTAAATCTGCACAAGCTAATTTAGAGAGTATTCTAATCACTGAAGGCTTACGATATTTTTAGGTGGCTAATTGGCGTATGGAAAGGCTGGAAGTCGATTCTAAATCCGGCTCAGAAGAAGAATTCTTCGATTGCCTTGGTAAGGAGGTGATAATTAGAGTAGTCCAACACTAAATATTTTATGTTTTTCTTGAACAGATACGAATGAAACAAACTCTCTGGCGAAATGGAGCTCATTAGAGTTACTGGCGGAAGAAGACGAAAGCCCACCAGCACATGGTAATCAGCTTGATGACAGCATATTCAACCAGGCTTTTCTTCAGAGAGTCGCCTCAGAGCGAGGCACAAAACGTCAACTGCAGCAGTCGACAAGTTTAGATCGAAATGAACATTCCCCACCGGGCACACCAGGAACTCCAACATGTCCGACTTTTATTTTGATTTTAGTCGTTCATGCTGGAAGTGTTTTGGGTAAGAACATATTTACAGGATGAACCAAAACCATGGGAATTTGAATTGTTGGAAAGCATTATTTAAACTCCAGATCGAGGAGGGCGTAAACTGAGTGTAAAGTAAAAATAGAAACAGTCAAATCACAGGGAAAGAAAATTCGTGAGAGTGGTATGGTTATTGAAAATGTGAGTTACTGTGGCGGATTGTCTTTTTAATGTTTTTGAACACGTCCATATGGGATTTTGCAATATCTTCAAATACCAAATCGCAATTTGACCTAACTTGTGGAGGAACCTACGCGCGTGCCGGATGCCTGAGGTGATTATGCGAACACCCTGGATCCGTTTTTCACATCCAAGCCGAGCATTTATACGGTGGGGGTAGCAGTGCCACTGTGAAACTCAGATCACTGCTTGGTATAGGTCGCACAACCACTTGCATTTCAAGCGAGTAACCGATCTAACAGCTTCGCCATGTATGGAGGTATGAGGCTGCTAACTGGGACGATTTGCGAGATTTCTTCGCATCCTTTCCGTGGTGTGGTTCGAGAGTCCGATGTTAACACATGCGCGGAGTCGGACACAGATATTATTCTTCCCGGGGCGGAGATTTACATTCCGCATTCCATCAAAAGAAATTCATCTGAAAAGCCTTGGTTTGATAAAAAATGTGACTAGTTTACAGCGGGAAAAAAAGAGCTTTTAACGACGGCGCTCCAATTCCACCGATGTTAACAGAACGAATCAGAGATGCGTGCATTCAGACGATTGATATCGCGAAGAAGTCCTATAACGCCAGAGTGACCAGTAAATTCCTCCTGGTTCGCGTCCCTTTTGGTCAATGGCAAGGACTGTCAGCAGTTATTTTACTTCCTCCTCTTTTCCTTCATTAGTGGTGCGCAGTGGGATGTTAGTCACAAAGTCAAAAGATAAAGCTAATGTGTTCGCAAATTTATTTTCCGCGAATTCAAATCTCGGTGCCGGACTTTTGGAGCTACCTGTGATCGTGCCGGTACGGTCTTCGATGTTGGATATAAGGTTCCGCCCGCATACTACTGAACGTATTCTACGTGCTGTGACTGTATGAAGGCAACCGGCCCGAACGGAATACCAGTAATAGTCCTTAAGAACCGTGCTCCAGAACCATCGCCGGTTCTTGACAGACACCTTCGGTTATCTTATGCACGGAGGACATTTTCCACTTGCTGGAAAATCGCTCCAGTTCAGCCCATCCCAAAGAGGGGAAAAACGTGTATCCCACAAAATTACCGTTCGATAGTATTACTGTCTGTGTTATCTAAGGTAATGGAAAATGCCGAGTTGATTAAGTATTTGGAGTGCAACTGACTTCTGAATAATCGTCGACACAGATTCCGCGGCGGGTGGGCCTGTTACGTGAGTAACTCGTCCATCGCCTTGGTTTTGACAAAACATACACTCAGCTACATTAACGATAGAAAATTTAAATGGTTGAAGTGTGGTAAATAAACACATAATGCAAAAATGATCGAATGAAATTAGATTATACTTCGATTGAGCTGGTTTTGAAAGTCAATCGAAAGTGGCTGAATTGTGTTTTGAATTGAATACTGCGGGCGTATACACCCAGTTTCTTTTCGACGGTGGTATCTTCGGTTAGTTTCGAAGTTGGCCGTCGTCGAGGAGAGACCTTCGATAAGGGGATGATGCGAAAAATAAATAAAAAAAGAGAGAAAGCGAGCTGAGTTGGGTTTGGGGGACCGTTGCGACGGTTGTTTTTTTGGAAAGCGTTAAGCAAGGTATGGTTGTGAAGAAGAACGTCTTCTTCTGTTGTTAAGAACAGTAATATTCTTCGTTTAAGCTGTAAAAAATATTCTCCATTTAAGTTGTAAAAAGAGTAATATGTTTCTTTTAAGTCGTAAAAGACATTCTTCGTCTTAGTCGTAAAAGATATTTTTCGTTTAAGTCGTAAGAGATAACGTCTTCTTTGTTTTTGGTTAAAAAGGAACGTTTTTGTTTGATTCGGTGATCGAAAGGGAAGGAAGGAAAAAGAGAACAGTGACGGTGAAGTATAATCTAATTTCATTCGATCATTTTTGCATTATGTGTTTATTTACCACACTTCAACCATTTAAATTTTCTATCGTTAATGTAGCTGAGTGTATGCTTTGTCAAAACCAAGGCGATGGACGAATTACTCACGTAACAGGCCACGGGAGACCTTTCGACCCTTATAACCGATATATGGACATATACGATTGAGGGGCATGGTGAGTCAACAGCGGCCGCATTGGATATCTCCAAGGCTTTTGACCGAATTTTGAGAGTCTAGCATAGGGCATTGCTGGGCAAACTTCGTTCATGCGGACTTTCCCAGCTGCTTCGCGGTTGGAAGAAGAGTTTCCTCGAGGATCAATCGGCCCAAGATGTAGACGGCGAGTCGTCGGGTTTGTATTATGTTAATTCCGGAGTGCCTCAAGGTTCTGTTTTGGATCCAACCCTGTTTTTACTTCACATAAATGATCTGTTGGGGTCAACGAATAACAAAGTGTTCAGTTTTGCGGATGATGGTACGCTTGTTTCCTCTTTTTCGAGTGATCGGCCGATTATTGCATCAACGTCGCATCAGCTGTGATGTAGCCAGATCGACTCTCTAAATCGGAGCCTGGGTCAGGACCTGGTGCGGGGAAAGGCCAATCGCGTCGAGTTCAATGCAACGAAGGCACAATATACAACATTCACAAAGACAAGTGGATCATCTGTTCAACAGCTGATGATGAATGACCGGGCCCTCGAAGCTGGAGAAAGCTTGAAATTGCTCGGTGTCACGGCCTGTGGGAATGTATCATGGCATAAACACGTGTCGAGCATCGCCAGGTCAGCCTCAGGAAAGCTGAGCTATCTTTTTAGAGTCAAGAAATATTTTACTCCGGCCCAACTTCTTCTCCTGTATAAATCGCAAATTAGACCCGCGCTTGAATATTGATCTCATGTTTGGAGCTCTGCTCCCAAACATACCCTCGATCTACCTGAGAGCATACAGAGATGTGCGATCCCCCCGATCGGGGACACGCCGCTGACGTCGGGACTAAAGTCACTATCACATTGAAGGCGCGTAGCTGACTTCTGTGTGTTTTTACAGATATTATCACGGGTACTGTTCTTCGGAGATTCGTGGCATTGTTCCGCGTATTTCAGGTTATATGCGCTCTACAAGACAATCCGACGGATTGCAATAGTTTGCGGTTTATCTCCCGACGGCGCGAATATCCCTGCATCAGAACTCGTTTCGTTACAGAGCGGGAAAGCTGTGGTATTCCCTCCCCACGCGAATGTTTTCGGAGCGTTACAACCAGCAACTGTTCAAGAAGAACTGTAATGGTTATTTGGCGGCATCTCGGAGTGCCGTGTCGGCGCTATAGTTTGGCCTCTTCTGAGAGTATTATATATATATTTAAAACAAAAAAAAAAAAAAACTACCACACGAACTGTAGAAGAAAAAAAGGCGTCGACGTGCTATATATTACTATACAGGTTATTTCAAATTAGTAATGACTTGGAAGCATATAATTTATTTCTGTGTTTGCGGAACAAAGAAGTTTATCGTCATCATCATCATCAGCACTACAACCGAGATCCGGTCTTGCCTTATATAGCAAGTCTCTCCACCGGTACCCGGTCATTACCCGAGATTTGTTAAATTGTCCATAATAATTTGTTTCTCCGGGCAAGGTTATTAGCCTTGCGCCAACCTTTCTCAGGATGTCGCTGCATGCATTGGTTTACTACTTGGCGTGTGCCAAAGTAGCTATCCAGGGGTGTCACGTGGAGACTGCATGTCAACTTGGATTGACCAGGGTCGAGGATGGTCCTGTCCTTCGCCGGGTTGAAAGCAGAGACTTTACCCTGTATGCTCGCTCCCATCCCCCAAAGAAGTATATATATATATATATATATATATATATATATATATATATATATATATATATATATATATATATATATATATATATATATATATATATATATATATATATATATTGTGACGCATATGACAATCGGTACTAGAATATTCGAGAAAGTCCGAAACAAAGTACTAGAATATTCTATAAAGTACTGGAAAACTGGAGACTATCAACAATAGAACATTCAAGGCTATGGAACGGACGGAAACGAAACCCCGAATCAGAATGTGAGGAAACGGTATAAATACGTCGCACACAGATCATGGAGATGAGTAAGAAGTAGAAAGTGAAGCAAGCGATAAGTGCGGTAGTAAGAAGTAATAAGTAGAAAGTAAGAAGTAAGCAGTAAGCAGTGACGCAAGCGATAACTAAGGAAGCGATAAGTCAAGAAATCGTTGTGTACGGTAAAAGTAACGGTTGTTATTAACGGACTAATAAAGTGTTCGATTAATTCAAAATCGATTTAACGGCTCTTATATATTAAAAATAATTAATCCAGCGAACCCTAAGCTCGCTACAATATATATATATATATTTATTTATTTATTTATTTAATATATATAAAACCAAACCACCTCGCGAACTGTAAAAGAAAAAGGGCGTGGACGTGCTACGTATTGCAATACACATAATTTCAAATTAGTAATAACTTGGAAGCAGATAATTTATTTCTGTGTTTGTGGAGCAAAGGGTGTTAAGTCCAAATTTGTGAAAAATTAGTTATTGCACTCTCGGTTAAAGTATTTTTTGCTCTTCATGTGGGTATAGATGACCAAGTCCTTCCTCCATTCTTGACGGAGAGTAATTTACCCGTGCTTCTTGAGCTATGTTTTCAAAATCCAGGTGACTGCTGTGAAAGGGGTGTTATGTTCATTTTAAACGACATAGCATAATTTTCACAAAACTATGAAGCGATACATTTGTAAAGAGAGTGTTATGTTTCGGACTTGACTCATTATCCACTGATAATTATTGATGATCTATGTCTTGAGTACAAAACGTGTTATGGTTTTTTCTAAGGATTTGGTTTATCTCATGGGGACGAATGGGCCACCAAAATTCTTAGAATTCAAAATATGTTCCTGTTTCACAGAATCCTAATAAACCCCAATAATCAGAATCGGCATATTCCCCACCTTTTCCCTTGTTTTTCCGTTCACAATTTCTGTTTCATTTCACTGAGAACATCAGTTGCTCACTGCCAGTGGTACTATTAAGTAGGATATTTTGCCCTAAAAACAAAACAACAATGAGGTCTCGGGCACATCGGATACTGGCGTTAGCCTTAGACACACGACGCAAGCGAGTCATGATGCAAATAAAGATTCACTAAGTCAGTAATTTAATTTATAGTGAAAATGCAGATTTCAATTCAGATATAGATATTGTTGAACAAGCTCCGGACCCACAACCCCTACTTACAAAAAGAGGTTTAATTAGGAAACGGGGGTTAAAAGGGGATACACGGAATCTTCGAAAGCTGCGTAAAGAGAAACGCTGGAAAAGAATACTAAAAGCGGGAAACTTCGACGACCACGGAAATTGTGGACACTAAATTGACATCGATTAGAGACACAATCAAACAAACAGCCCAAAAGGTATTAGGATTTAACAAAATAATTAAGTCCAAACCTTGGTTTGACGATGAGTGCAGGGGGAAGATCGAAGAACGTAAACGGCTTAGAGTGATACACTTACAGAAGATACGCGACAATTCGGAAAGAGACAATGAGACTCTTCAAACACAAAAAACGCGAATGGGAGAAGACTGGGAGCGAAAATATCGTAGAAAATTCCAGAGCAAACAACACCCGGGGTATGTATGCCAGTATAAACTCAATTAGAAATGGCTACCGAGGGAGAGCCAAACTAATTCGAGACGCAAACGGCTGTCTGGTCACAGAAACAAACAATATTGTGATAAGATGGAAGCAGTACTTTGAAAACCTGCTCAATGTGCGCACCCATCAACCACAAATAAACGCACCAGACGTACATACAGCCGAGCCTCAGATTCCAGAGTCTGTTTTCAACGAAATTATAGACGCAATAAATCGGTTGAAAAACAACAAAGCTCCCGGAGTCAACTGCATACCGGCAGAGATTGTGAATCATGGAGGAGAGGCAACCGCTCGAAAGATCCACCAGCTCATCAATACATGATATGGGATAAGGAAGTCACTCCGGAAAAATGGAAAACGTCAATACTCGTCCCCATTTTCAAAAAAGGTAATAGATCTGACTGCGAAACCTATAGAGGAATATCATTGCTCCCAACCAGATACAAAATACTAACAAATGTCATACTGGCAAGAATCATACAGTACGCAGAAGAAATACTGGGAGACTACCAATGTGGATTCCGTAGGAACCGGTCAACAAGCGACCAAATGTTTACAATATGGCAACTGCTGGAAAAGAAGTGGGAATACGGAGGGACGGTTCACCAACTGTTCGTTGACTTTAGAAAAACCTACGACTCAGTCGCAAGGCAAATACTCTACCATAATGTAGTTGAGCTAGGAATCCCAAAAAAATATGCTGCCCTCATTCAAATTTGCGAGAAAGAAAACAAAGGGAGAGTTATGATGGAAAACCACCTCTCAAAACCATTTGAAATCCGGGACAGACTAAAACGGCGATGGCCACTCACTAAGTCTTTTTAACCCTGTGCTTGAGTATGCCATTAGAAAGGTACAAGACGACAACATGGCCGGATCATCCCTGAACGGGGTCACACAAGTGCTCGCATATGCAGATGACATCGCCGTTCTGGGTGATAATCTAGAAACAGTGAAATCATCATGCAAGCGGCAGAAGAGGTGGGCCTAGAAATAAATGAAGACAAAACAAAATACATGATTACGGCGAGAGCAGGTGGACCTCTGGGAACACATAAACGCCAGAGGCAAGATACTTTAAAAAGTTAAAGAATTTAAATATCTGGGAACGATACTGACGGCCAGTAACGAAATGTCGAAAGAAATTAACAAAAGACTGCATTTCGGCAACGCTAGTTGGCACGCAGTCAGTAAACTGCTGAAATCCAAACTGCTATCACGTAATATAAAGCTCTGTGTCTATAGAACCATAATCATGCCGATTGTTCTATATGGATGCGAAACATCGGCTCTCACAAAACGGGGAGAAAACAAATTCCGCGTATTCGAGAATAAAGTTGTAAGGGGTATCTTTGGCGGCAAATATGACGAGGAGGCAAGACAATGGAGGAAACTCCACAACCACGAACTGGAAGAGCTATACCACAAACCTACAATATTGAGAGTAATCAAGTCGCGAAGATTAAGATGGGGCAGGCATGTGGCGCGAATGGGCACCGATAGGACCGTGTGTAGAATTTTTGACGCTAGACCAACGGGAAAGAGACCAGTAGGACGGCCGCGACGGAGATGGCAGGACAATGTTAGGTTTGACCTTGAGGAGATTGGATCGTCTGGTCCAGCGTGGAAGGAGAGTGCCCAGGAGAGGGAACGATGGCTGAGTCGAGTCGGTGAAGTCATGAACTTCCGGGTTCCTACAGGCCAATATATGGGATGGTAGCCCTAGTAAACTAAACTCAATTTTCTTAGAATTACTTTTATATTCTTGTGTAATTTTGGCTTAAAAAGTAAAATAAATACATTTTAAATAAGGTTTGAATGATTTGTTTCTGATTAGTGAATAATTACTTTACAAATTAAAATAACATACAAATTTTCTTGGTGGTAGTTCATGTTTGAATAACGTGTCCTTCAATTATTGAACGTTATTCAAAATAATAAATTGTATGTGAGATGTAAAATGCAAAAAACGCATGTTTACATATTATTTATATGTCAAAAAATAGGTCAGTAATTTAAGTTTAGTTATGCCTATCTCTCTTTACTATAGCTATTGTCACAGTCGTTGCTCAATGTGTTCCGCCGGCCCTGGCATTTTCCCGCGATATCCATTAATCTGAGAATGCTCATCAATTCACATTGAAAGTCAACTTCAGGCGCACAAATAAACATAGAGAGTCAATCTTTAGCCGAACCACACGAATGTGGAATGCTCTACCTAATCATGTGTTTCCAAGTCGGGTGTACATCGTTACCTCCTTTCCTTATCCACTTCCTCTCCTTCCGCTCGCACCGCGCCCTGACATTTAAGGGTACTCCAAAATCCCCTTTTGTGGGCGCATTTGTTTAAAAACAAGTTTAAAAAATCCCCGAAAAGCAAAAATCGCCAAACTTCGAATTTCGGTTTCCCTACATTAGTAATTAAGGACTTGACGCCCTTTGCGCTGCAAACACTGATTTATTTTATACCTTTTATAAAATAGTAATAATGGTTACTTAAATAACTAATTCCTTCCATTCCAGATGCATCTAGTGAATTGACAGCAAAGAAATCAGATGTCACTACATTCCGAGCTGCTTTCGAGTCTGTCATTCGTCAGCATTATCCAAGTATGCTGTCTCATGTAACCATTAAAATGGTTCCTTGTCCATCAATTTGCACAGACGCCCTTGGCATTCTCTCCAGTCTTAGCCCGTATTCATTTGATGCATCACCTTCGGCTGCAGATATTCCAAATATTGCTGATGTTCCTATTGGTGCAATACCATTGCTTTCGGTATCGTCACCAGAATTCTTTGATACAGTAAATAAGACTATTACGGCTGCAAATATTGTCTATCATGAGTTTTTGAAAAGCGAGGAAGGACATGGATTTTCTGGTCAAATTGCAATGATCGGTGATTCCATGGGATCATTATTGGCATACGAGGCTCTATGCCGATCGAATGGTGCAACACGCGACGAAGATGACCGATTACTGGACATTGAAATAGATGCGAAGAAACTTCTTGTTGCACCTTCACCTAGAAGACGTCGGTCTTCCTCGTCAAATGACGCTCGCATGCCTAAATTGGACTTTGAAGTTAGTGACTTTTTTATGTTTGGTACTCCATTGTCCATCGTGTTGGCCTCTAGGAAACTGCATGATTCGAAACACGGTAAGCTTTATGCCATTCGGTTATTGGTATTACCTGGTATTGTAATGAACAAGTTTTGTATATTTTTAGCATTGGTACGCCCAAATTGCGTCCAAGTGTACAATATGTTTCATCCCACTGATCCCACAGCTTCAAGGCTTGAACCATTGCTCAGTGCAAGATTTTCTATGCTTCCTCCGATGAACGTACCGAGATATGCAAAGTACCCTCTGGGAAATGGGCAATCGCTTCACTTATGTGAGTGACAGCCGACATTGGTACATATATTTATTTAGTTGCAATTAATCACATCATTTCTCTTTCTAGTGGAAGTAATTCAGTCGCATCCACAACAGTTCAGTGATAATTTCTCATGTGGTCGAAGGTCATCAGATGCGTCGATGCAGAGTACCATATCGGGTCTTGTTGAAAATGTTTCCATCAGTACAATTACCTCTCGTAAGTATTATATTTTCTTAGGGGTTGGTGATTTGGTGTTGGGGTCATAAAGTATTACGGTGTCATTTATTGGCTGCTCTTTAAATGTTAAGACGTCGCTTTACTAAATTTTGCTCTAGAATGGAAACACAAGAATGATATTCCTATTAGGTTTTTTATATAGAGTGGGCCATACATTTTTACAAATGGCAAGACCTGATTTCTTAAAAACCGTTAGAGGAAGGAGTGCGCGTGCAGCGGGGCGTAATAAACGTATAAACAATTCCAACAACAACGTAATAAACAATTCTCCGCCACTCGTGCGCCCCTCCCTCTAGCGGTTTTTAAGAAATCAAGTGTTGCCATTTGCAAAAATGTATGTGGCCACCCTATATAACTTTCGTCGAGCAATTTTATTTTTATTTTAGTTATTATACTTAAGGGGTTATACATTGCTGTGAAAAATTATAAACTCGAACTTAAATTTTCAGTTTTCTTGGAATAAGTAATAAACTTATAGCGTTTGGGATGATAGTGAATAACGTGCGATTCGAACTGACGCTATGACAGAATCACCAAAAATTGAACCAAAGCGCAACCCATCAGGCCACCGCCGTGTATACGAATTCGATTTCTAAACCCAAGTACATTCGACTGATGTGGATTTGTTATGTTATCGCTATGGTATACGGCTCTGATGCATTTTCTTATTCGATTTTCGTTCGGTGTTCTTCCCTATTTGCTTTTGTAATGTTTGTAATGTTTGTGTATCTGTTAGAAATGCCACAAACTTTTATGACTAGTTTTGTGACAAAATATTGTCAACCGACACCAACTCAGGGAAAACCCTGTACTGGCTTAATTGCTTTTTCACCAAGAATGGTAATTAATTTTCCAAAAAAAACCCAAAATTCGCCTGTGAAAAAGTATAAACTCAAGATATTTATATTAGGTGTACAAATAAGTTTCCACCGTTTGCCAAAAGATGGCCCCACCGGAAAATTATGTAGTAATTGTCAGATATCAAAGATAATATTGTGAGTTTGAACACGTGATAAGAACATAACTTCAAAATATTAGTGGCTTTGTATCAGCTTTACATCATTTTTTTCGTGCAAAAATGTCGAGTTTCGCGCCAAATAAGCGTCATTTGCGGGAACTTTTGATTTACTTTTTTAAATTGAAGAAATCTGCCACTGCGGCCCATCGATTGCTTGTATAAGCATATTGTGCGGCTGCTTTGAGTGAGAGAAGTTGTCGTGAATGGTTTGAAGTTTAAAACGGTGAGTTTGACGTGGAAGACAAAGAAGGAAGTGGAAGGCCGAAAGTATACGAAGACAAGGAATTGGAAGCAATATTGGAGAAAGATCCATCCCAAACGCAAAAAGAACTTGCACATACATTAGATGTAACTCAAAGCAATTTCACATCGTTTAAAATCGTTAGGGATGATTCAAAAACAAGAAAATTGGGTTCTATACGAACTGAAGCCGAGAGACGTTGAACGCCGATTTTGCATAAGTGAAATGCTGCTTGGCTCCTCGATAGTATAGTGGCTAGTTTACCCGCCGGTCACGCGGGAGGCCGGGGTTCGATTCCCCGTCGGGGAGCCTCTGGCGCAAGACTGATGACCTTGCCCGGAAAAAACAAATCATTATGGAAAATTTAACAAGCCTCAGGACTTGCTAAATAAGGCCAAGACCGGTTCCCGGTTGTAGTGCCGATGATGATGATGATGATGATGAAATGCTGCTTGTCAGGCAAAAATAAGAGGTTTTTGCATCGTATAATCACTGGGGATAAAAAATGGATCCACTACGATAACCCAAACACGAGAAGAGAAAATCATGGGGACCACCTGGCCATGCTTGAACATCGACAGCAAAACAAATATATGTTTTCTTCGTATTACATGCTCAGGTTAATTTTTTTTTTTTTGATATCGCTGAAAGATGTGTAATCTTCTAAAGATACTGTGAGGGTTCTCCATACCACATGGAAAACCAACCCACAATGCCAACCAATTTTGACCGCTAACAGTGCGTGACCCTAACCTAACCTGTAACCCATTTCCCAACATGCAAAAACACATCCCTATATGCAACAGCATCCGTCCCCAAATCCGCAAATGCATACATCCCCATACTTACCAAGAATCAATATCCCAAGCTGTGATAAAGGCCAATTTACGACGGAATATTAATCATCTCCCTCAATTACATCACCCCACATATAATTTGTCCCAAAAACCACCTCGGTTAACTTCCTATTTAAATTACATTCCTTGCTTGCAACCAAGAAATTCTGATTTCCCCCGAAAATCATACTCCGTAATAAACGAATATTCAAATTTACAACGGAATACTCACCATCTCCATCAACTACACCGAGCCGCATACATTTCCCCGAAATTCCTTCCGTTAATTCCCTATCTAAATCATATCCCTTGCTTCCAACCAAGCGATTTCAATTTCCCCCATTTCGGTTCCTATTCTACCTAAAAGATGTAAAACCACTTCAATTCCATACAATCAAACCGCATGCATTTCCCCCAAAAACCACTTCGGTTCATTTCCTCCTTAAACTATACTTCTCGCTTGCTACCAAGCGGCAGCTAATTTTCCGCGAAACGACCATCAAACTGATCAAGACCTTTGATCATATTTGGCTATGCAGCCGAAACCAATTTCCCGGTACACACAACCAACGAATCCAACTCAGCTTATACGGCGAGGATTCCCCGGAACTAATCCCCTATACAGGCATAGCAACTCCTTTCGAAGTTCGTAGTAAATGGCAGCGAGTTGATTTAGCTATGACGCCACTGCCACGACGCGACGAACTTTTCCTCGTCAGTCGAGATTCAACCGGCACCGAGCGCACATCGCCCTTCCAATTACCCCCAAGTCTTTACCCAACCACCATCGCGGCAGGTCGCGCCACTTCTAGTCTTTACAAAAGTCTCCTTTACTTTCATTTAAATTTTAATGTTAAAACCAACACTTCTAGTCAAAGTAAGAAGCCCGCTGTACATACGCTAAGGCCGCAACCTCTTGCTTGGAATAATTCACTGTACTTAACCCATTCGCAACCACTCTTTTATACCAAATTATTGGTGAGTTAATGCAGACGATGCTTTTCCTCAACCAGAATGTGTAACCTATTTTGAAGCTATTTGCCTGGCACATGTTATTTGCATTTTCCAATAATCGGTCACCGCTTGATTGCTTTGCTATAAATGCAGCGGTATTGGATTGGGCTTAATTGCTGTCATATTCTGAACCAATTGTAGTGCATTGGCCCATTGGTGCATTGGTGTGCAAATCGTATCATTCTATCAATTTGCGTTTCATCGCTGTGTCCGTTATTTCGCAGAACACAGCAATTGATCGACGCTCAATTAAATCGTCGCTGGCGGCCTTTGAAAATACCGCCCGTGTCATCTAGCTTGTATGACACTTGCTTGCGGACATGGTAAAAAAAGGAAGACATGCAGTCGAAACATGGGCCTGGCAAGTGTTGGTTTGGTTTTTTGAAGGCGCAGCAGAATGATCGTAGCGAGTGACCTTGGGAATGCCGTTGCTTGTTTGCAATGGTAAGCGCTTTGCGTCGGAAGGTATGAAATGAGTAATTATGAATAATATGATATGATATGAATTAATTGCTGCGGGGAAAAGGCGTGTATTGTATTGTGTGTAAAAAAAAAAAAACTTGTGAGGATTGTTTGAGAGGCGCGGATTGCATCGTTTGTAAAACGACTGTTAGCTTGTTATGAGAGGGGTTGTAAAGCGAGGTGTAACACTAGTCTCCTATGTGTTTCTGTGACCTCTTGTCTCCTTCTTCCGAATTCGCACAGCTTATTCTGAACCAGTGTTACTAGATTAAAGATTTCAGTCTAGCACTCCTGTGGCCGCATTATATAATCAACGAGGTGTTTTTCCCCCGGGACGTTGTTTCTCGATTAAGCGAAGCGGATACATACAAAAATTGGTGTTCAGCATTCTCTTCTCCTTCTTCGCATTGTGGACAAAGAAGTGAACTGTCGTGCCCAAAACGGTTTATATTTTTTCGATGCTCACCGCGTCCTGATAAGAGCTACGTAAGGCGTTAGTTGCAGTTCCCGTGTGAGCGTGGGGCCACTCTAACAGATACACACAATTCACAAGCAAAATGGTGAAGAACACGAACGAAAAATCGAATAAGAAAAATACATCAGAACCGTATACCAAGCGATAACAATAATAATTTACATCAGTGGAGTATAGTCGAGTTTGGAAATCAAATTCCAAACACGGTCAGTACCCTGATGGGTAACGCTTAGGTTCAATTTTTTTCGTGATTCAAACTGTCATAGTTCAGTCATAGTCATAGTCATCACACGATCTTCTTCACTATTATTTCAAACGCTATAAGCGCTTTATCCGATCTTTTAAGGATGGGATGAGTTTAATGATCCAGCTGCTTTTTAAACTTGTATTTCATCTAGCCTGCCATAAATCAATAGAAGCTTCTTTTTCCTTCTAGCTTTATCCTCTTTGTTCTGCCAGGCACTCCATCCCTTGATGCTCTCCGTTTACAGATCCAAAGCATCTTTTCAGCTAAGAAGAGTAGTAGCTATAATAAATAGGAGAGTAGTAGCTGTAAGAAATGTTGCTTTGTCGGAGAACGTCGCATATACCAGGTGTGCCGGTCTGAAGTGAGCGTCAAGATACAAATGTGTCGATAGGGAACGTTTGTTGTGAACGAGCCCATATATTTTTTTATTTGGTTGTTATGACCTCTGTCAAACATATTTAGTATGCATCAAGTCATTGTACAAACATCATTTTTTTTAATCCTGTTAAAAATGTCGAATTTTGTACCAGAAAATGATGATTTGCGGAAAGCAATACTTTTTCGTTTTCATTTGAAGAAAAGTGCTGCAGAGTCGCATCGAATGCTTGTCGAGGCTTATGGTGATCATGCTCTATCGGAAGCAACATGCAAAAGATGGTTTAAGCGGTTCAGAGATAATGATTTTGATGTGCGAAATGAAGAACGTGGAAGACCACCAACAAAGTTTGAAGACGCCGAATTGCAAGAAGTATTGGATCAAGATGACACTTTAAGTCAAAAACAAATGGCACAAATGTTAAATGTTGCACAACAAACAATTCCTGCCCGTTTACAAGCTATGGAGAAGATCCAAAAGTGTGGAAACTGGGGGCCACATGAATTGAATGACAGGCAGATGGAAAAGCGAAACACCACATGTGAAACGGTGGTTCTACGATACGAAAGGAAGTTAGTATTGCATCGAATTGTGACTGGTGATTAAAAATGGATTTATTTTAAAAATCCTAAACGCAAAAAATCATGTACATCCAGGAGAAGCGTCAACATCGACTGCAAAGCCGGATCGGTTCGGAAAAAATACAATGCTCTGTGTTTGTATCATGAACTTCTAAAACCTGGCGAAACTGTTGATGCGCAACGCTACCGACAACAAATGATCAAATTGCACCATGTATTGGTCGAAAAACGACCAGAATGGGCTACAAAACACGGAAAGGTAATTTTGTTGCATGATAATGCTCCGAGTCATACAGCAAAACCCGTCAAAGAAACAATAAAAGCTCTCGGCTGGGAAGTGTTAACCCACCCGCCGTATTCACCAGACTTGGCTGCTTCCAACTACCATTTGTTTTCATCGATGGGACACGCATTGGCTGAGCAGCATTTCAATTCCTACGAAGAAGTCGAAAATTGGGTCTCCGAATGGTTTGCCTCAAAAGACGACCGGCTTTATTGGTGTGGTATCCACAAATTGCCAGAAAGGTGGTCGAAATGTGTAGAAAGCTATGGCCAATACTTCGAATAAAATGTTTTTTACTTTTTAAAAAAAAAAAAGTGCTCACTTCATACCGGTACACCTGGTAGTCCTTCATGCACAAACCCCATGTGTTGCTCTCATCATTTCTTTCAGTTGATTTGTTTGTAGGACATCTGCCCACACTGGCGCGTCATATTCTAGTACGGGTGTAACCACTCTTGACAGGATGATTCTTTTACTATATCCTAGTCCACCCCTATTTGACAATATATTGGATAAAGCTGTCTGTATGCCTGCGGCTTTATTTATCACTTAAGTCTTAGTCTACTGTCGAGCATGACTCTCAAGTATTTAACAGCTTCATTCGATCATATTCTCATTTCTGATCAGGTAATTAGCATATTCCACACGTGACTAGTTATTAGGCCTTCCTCCGTTTTGTGGTCGGCTAATTCTGGCGGATTGTTGTAGCCAGTCTTTAATTAGTCGAATTGCCTCATTAGTGGCCACTTCTACCTCGTTTATATGCTTAGCGATTGTTACATTTGAGTCTGATTCCTAGCTTGGGTGCGTGTTAATACATTGCACTTCTGTAGTGTGCGAGTCTCATCACAATTTTGTGGGATATGGTTCAATGTATCCGCATTGGTGTTATACTTATCGGGTTTGTCCTCGATTTGGTAGTCGAACTCCAGTAGTTTGCGATGGAACCTGAGTAAACGTGACTTGTCTTTTCCATTCATCCTGCTCTATTTATACTGCCTGACCATCTTGGCTTGTATGTTAATCCTGCCCTGTCTATCCACCGTCTCCTGTCTTTTTCTCCATTCTGTCCTGTCCCGGGTTCTCAATATTTTATTATGTTCTTGTATGATTAAATTCATTAACTCTAATACAAAATCTCATTGAAATAACGAAAACTCTGTATAATCTAATGCTTTTTTAAAACGCAGTTCAGCAAAAATGGTGGGGCAGTAAGCGCCTCGACTATGCCCTCTATTGTCCTGAGGGTCTTAGCAACTTCCCAGCTCACGCACTTCCGCACTTGTTCCATGCTAGCTATTGGGAAAGCTCCGACGTGATAGCCTTCATCCTGCGCCAGGTAATCCGATTAATAATTTGAAAAATCATTTTATATGACATTCTATTATTTTTGACAGATCGGTAAATTCGAAGGTTTACCCTTAGGCAATGTTGAGGATAAGGACAATTTATCATTCCGTCCGGGTCAGCCACGTGAAAAATGGATGAAAAAACGCACTTCGGTGAAATTGAAGAATGTTGCGGCCAATCATCGAGCGAATGATGTTATCGTCCAAGAAGGTCGAGAGCAACGAATCACAGCTCGTTTCATGTACGGTCCTTTGGATATGATAACTTTAGCTGGAGAAAGAGTTGATATTCATATTATGCGCGATCCACCAGCCGGCGAGTGGAGCTATCTAGCCACTGAGGTTACAGATAAAAGCGGTAGAATTGCGTACTCAATACCGGATGATAAGGCACTAGGATATGGAATATATCCGCTTAAGATGGTCGTTCGCGGTGATCATACTTCCGTTGATTGTTACATGGCTGTTGTACCTCCCCTCACCGAATGTATTGTATTTAGTATTGACGGATCATTTACAGCATCAGTGTCGGTCACTGGTAGAGATCCCAAAGTGCGTGCAGGAGCTGTAGACGTCTGCCGGCATTGGCAGGAACTTGGATATTTATTAATTTACATAACCGGCCGACCAGATATGCAGCAACAGCGTGTAGTCGCTTGGCTGAGTCAACATAATTTTCCCCATGGTTTGATTTCATTCGCCGATGGCCTCCTGACAGATCCTCTAGGACACAAAACCTCTTACTTGAATAATTTGGTACAGAATCATGGCATCTCGATTTGTGCCGCTTATGGTAGCAGCAAGGACATAACTGTATACACAAATGTAGGATTGAGGCCAAGCCAAATATTTATTGTCGGCAAAGTATACACTTCAGTCTAGAGTAGCTTTTTGGGTTCAATGTTTTTTAATCCCTGCTTCTGTTCTTAATTTTTTAGGTGAGTAAAAAGCTACAAGGCAACGCAACAGTACTATCCGATGGCTATGCTGCCCATTTGAGTACATTGCTGACTGTCGGAGGATCAAGACCAGCCCAAGGTAACGCCCGAATGGTTATACCACGTGGCTGTTTCAATTTGCCTGGACAAGTAACAAATCCTCGCCGGCGAAGGTGAGGAATTTTATATTTATATTTAAAAGAAAACACAAAAACATGTGCCATGCTATTTTAGAGGGTTTTTAAGAATTGCCTTTTGTTTAATAGTGTGTTTTCCACAGATTTTTGTGTGTTTTCAAAATTGTTTTTTATATAATTATGTTTCCTTGCCTTACAGCTCCACAAGATGAGTCAATTTTATTTGTGTTCATTTGATATTTATTAGTTATTAACTTAACTGGAAATTGCTTTTATTATTCTGATGAACCCTTTAATGTGTTTAGTTTTTAGATCACTTTTTTATTTCAATCTCTTTTCTCTTCTTGCTTTGATTCACAAATTTAGGTTGCATGAGGCGGAAGCTTAAAGTAATTGAAATGCAATGATAACCAAAACCCAAAAAAAAAAAAATCGCAAATAGTAATTTAAAAAACAAAATACCAAAATGCGAACATTTGTGTCCGAGTGCACCATAGATACTCCTAAACTCGATATTTTCTTCCAGCAAAGACAAAGCGCTGTCGTCGCCAAGTCGAAGCGGGTACCTGAAACGTAAGACATACTTTAGCAACGCTTAAAAAGTAGTGTGTTTTGGAAAAAACTGGTTTAATTTGAAATGAAGAAAGGTGATTTGAATTTGACGAAAAATATTGACAAGATTTGTGTTGGGAAAAATTCGAAGGCAAAACATTTTCAAACAGCTTAACAACAAAATGTTTTTTCTCGTAAATTGTCACGCGGTGAGTACCTAGGTGATTAAACCTTTTTTTAAGTAGTGTGGATGATTGAGTGTGAGACGTAGAATAACCGTTAAGTGTGTTTAGCCATGGTAAGGATGCCTTCCTCTTTTTAATTTATATTTTCAGATTAAGTACTAACTCTCTTTAACTACCATATTTTTATGAAATCAAGAATTAGCACGATCGTTGGCTCCACAAAGCATTTCAAAACCCTTCAAACCACGAGAATAATTTAGAAGGAAGGAAATTAGGTTTAAGCCGGAAGGTGTTGAAGGGCGTTTTAAAGGCAAATAGGGAAGAGGTTTCTTTATCGCACTGTTGACTAAGAGCAAAAAATGAGTTCATTACGATAGCTCCAAGCACAGAAACTCGTAGGGACTTGGTGGCCATGCTTCTACATCGGTGGCCAAACGGAATATTCTCAGTTCCAGGGTCTTGCTTTGTACTTAATGAGGCCAGTGGTTAAAACCGATTGAAAGAATCACAAACGACCGTATCAAACACATTGATGCGTTTGAACCGAGGCTTGAAAAACAACGACTGTAATACAACGAGAGGCACTATACGCTTAAAATCTCGACCGCATATTGTGAAAGTGATCAATTCAAAGTACGACACGTTGAAATAGGAAGGCCCCAGCCCACCAGTCGTATTTTCCAGACGTTGCTCCCTCCGAATTTCACTGATTTCGATCAATGTTGCACGGCCTGGTTGGTCAGGACTTCTATTCTTATCAAGAAGTAAAAAATTGGATCGCTTCAAACGATGACCAGCTTTTTGACGTGACAACGTCTTATAAGTCGGTATACCTTGGGAGGCATTCGGAAAAAAGTTTGTAGCGTTACGATAACGATAACCGATAACGCACGAGCCACAGTGAGCGAGAGCGCGACTCTCTTAACTGCTCCTAAGTCAAATGCAGAGAGACAACGCGAATACAGGCAGCACCTTGCAGCATTAAATAAATCGGATATAGCTAAGAGAAAATTGTCTGTTCATAGTGGTTTCGCAGCGGCAAGTTCAAACAACGTTCAAGAACTACGGGTTGTAAACCTACAACAGCCTTCAGCAGCAGAACCCGTGTATTTTACAATACAACCAGTTATATCGGCGCAAGAGGTATGGGACATGAAATGGAACAAATCGGTATCAAGATTTAAATTTATGTTTCTTGACAATGACTTTGGGTATGCTTGCTCTGTTTACGATAGACTTTGGTTTGAACGCGATTTAAAACCGATCACAGTGCAACAGATGAACGTAATTTCGGAGTGGCACACAAAAGAAAATCGACAACTGTGTCCTGACGAATACACAGTAGTTTGCATTACTTGTAAAATTTCGTTAAGCAAACCAAAATTAATGCCTACACTTGGAGGCATTCGGAAAAAAACACTTTAATTTTGATTTAATAACTTGTATATTCAATGTTACATATTTAGGATACGTTGTCACGAATATAATGTCCGAGCGCCTTGCGCCCAGACAACCATTTTTAGGCGCGGGATTTGTTTGCTGCCAGAAAGATGAGAAAGCGTAGTGGCCAGTGATGAGCTATACTTTGAATCATTAATGTATAATCTATTTTTTTACAAAAAGGTCGCGGATCTCGATAAAAACGACGGAAGCAACGTTTTTTTTTACACTAACGCGCGCGCAAAAGGGGATTTTGAACTACCCTTAAATGTCAGACCACAGTGCGAGCGGATGGAGAGGAAGTGGATAAGGAAAGGAGGTGTCGATGTATATTGGTATTGAATGTCTGGACATCACAACGGTCAGCAAACTTATGATCAGGCAGAACATTCCACATTTGTGTGCTTCGGGTAAAAAATGACCCTCTGTGTTTATTTGTGCGCCTAAAGTCCACTTTAAACGTGAACTTATGCCCATTCACAGATTGACGGGTGTAACGATCCTAAATCACTACTCCCATCCAAATCCCCAATACCTCCCATAATCCAAATCCAAATTCCATATTGAATCATATGAGCGATAAATTAAACCAAAAGTTAATTTGTCGCACATTGTTTCAATTTCACATTAACTCATACCCCAATCCAATTGAATCATAATCACGATAAATTTAAACCAAAGTCCATTTGTCGTGCATTGATCCAATTCCCAATAATCCTGACATCATGAAATGCTTAACTCAAAATGCATTTCATGATTCCCCTTCTAGGAATTTATTCAAATAAATTCCTAGTTACTTCCAAGAACCTTATTCCAACTGAAGCACACGAAATCTTGTGTGTGCTTCTTGGAATTTTTACAATAAAAACGTTGACAAATCTCAACGACAAAAAGTATAAAAGGACGGTACATTTCAATTTCGTGATGAGTTAGGTTCTAGAAGGCCGAAACTATGGTCGAATGTCGAGTCATGAAATTCAATGTATCGAAATAAGCTTAATCTAGAAAGGCAAAATAAAAAGAAAATCTAACTTGAAACAAAAGTCGAATCTTTTAATTTTCTGCGGAACATTCAACCGGTGGGAAGTTACAAAGTAAAAAGATCTTAACAAGGTATTGCGGACCCTAGTACCGGAACCCCCAACGACAGAGAAAGCGACGCCCGGTGACCAGGGGAGAGTAATATACTCAAACCCGAGGAGTGCCCATTGGTGCCATAACAGGGGACTCCGCAATTCCCTGCCAAGGAGCTCAAGAAGACCGAGCCCCACGTCCGGAAGCCACCACGCCCGACCGAAGGAAATTGCGAGGCCACACCTTTTCACGCCATCCACTTCAACCAATAAACGACCCCCAAGTAGATCACCACAAAAGGAGATTTTGGCGGATTATTTCGTAAGGTCCCTGCTGGATGATGTCGTAGTGTTCCGCCGAACACTGCTTACCGTGGAGGAAAAATATACCAGCGGTGCGAACACAGTCAATAAATGGTACACAACACCTTTTAGTTGTATTACTTGTTTATTGTTTATTAATAAGCACACAGTTCACACCAATTGATCAACGCGCGTTTTTTGAGATGCTTTTTATTTTGCATTCGCTGCGACAACCGACACACGTTCGACTCACTTTCTCTTTGAAATTTTATAAGACTAAGTCGCGGTTACTAATGCCACACACTCTCGACTCCCGTTTGACCTCTTCAAACTTCTCGTCCCGGTGACGATCAAAATCTCTCTAACTTTCTATTTTTTTTTTGTTTCCGTTTTAAATTCTGCTCGGAAGGAGGTTTATACGTTTATCGTTTTCGGCTCTGAAGGAGCTTAATCAATTTATAATGAATTTCCGGTTGTGACTCAGAAGGAGCTTTAAAAACTTTTACACACTGAAGGCACACACAAAAAGAATCAATTATATAAAAAAAAGAAATGTATATAAAAAAAAAATTTTATATTAAAAAAAAAATGTATATTAAAAAAAACTTGCGGTTTATCCGTAGATGTCCTTCGTTCGTGGGCGTCGTGGTGGGTCCTGCTTCGTGGCGAGGATGGCTGCTATTCGGTGGTTTTTGGGTCACTTCGCACTGGCACTGGTACTGGAACTCTTCCTCTACTGGTACTGTCTGTGTTGTTTTTCGGCACTTTGTGTTGTTTCCGAAACTGTTTTATTTTTGTAATTTTTCGGCACTGTCTGCGTTTTAAGTCGCGTTCGTTTTCGGTCGTATTCACTTTTTATATTGTTTTTCGCGTGTTCTTATTTATATTTGGTGCGTGTTCACTTTTAAATTCGCGCGTCGGGTAGTCACCACTTTGGCGGTATTGATGTTGAGCAACTCCGGCGGTGTCCGCCAATCACTGTCCGAAGTGATATCCACACCGGAGCACCAATGGAGTGAAATCAATTGTCCAAAAAAAAACAAACACTGAGGGTTATTTTATTTAAATATTGTATGTTTTTTTTATTTTCGGCACGACCTAGTCGTTGGTAAATATGGTTCGTTGATTCTTACAGGTATCCTTATCATTATTACAGTATTAAACTTAGGCACAGCCTTCGCGTTCACTTGTATTTAGCTAGGCCGCTTTACAATCTTTACAAGAAACCACTGATTGGCATGACCATTTTAAACACACTCGGTACAATTTCAAATAGCAAACGCCCAATTCTTTAAATCTCGTCTCGCGTATTACCTCCTCGTCGGGGTTCCCGGATTTCCTTCCTCGGTTGGATGCTCCCTATCGACTGACCGTCGGCACACACAGATATCCAGATTCCAAACTGGTATCTCTATCTGTACGAAAAAATTTCTCTATTCGATCTGCTAACAGAATTCCGGTAATCTCTGTTAGCAGCGTGCTATTTTATCCCAGGGGTAATTTTCTATTTTCCTGAAAGGAGAAAGTCATTGACGCATACATCCCTATATCATTATCACCATCCGTGGTGGTGATCGAAGTTCGGATCGACGGTTGTCGATCATGTGCCGCTTCTATTTGCATAGCACATCTGGCGCGCGGCCGAAAGATATACTGCAATTTGCATGGATGTATGGTTCATGGGTTTTGTTTGACTTTTGTCAATACACCCGAAATCCATTAGATCTTTCTAATGGGTGTGAAATACAAACAGACACCGTGGGATAGGAGTAGTTCCCTTGTAGGTTTTAAACCTCATACATTTTGAATTATCTTGTTGAGATAATTACGGTTGCCGTTTCTTTTGTTGGGTGATAGATTTGGTGGTCTTTGTGGTAGACCACCTGCACGTGCGTCCGTTATTCGGAGAATTTGCTGGTGATAGCGAATCCTTGTAACATCGTGTAGATGTTCAGGATTTTCGATTGTGCAGTATTGGAGTGAGGCGCATTTCAATCTTTATGAATAAGATGAATGAATGCTTTTACCTGTGTTTCAGGTATGTTACAATCGACTTGTTGCTTGATATTGAAAGCTTTGGGACGTTCAGTTCCTTGCTTCTTTTTATATCGGTTCGCATTTTGCAGCCTTCTATGACCTTTGTTACAGGTATTGACTATTGGCCGCGTGTCTGTGGGCACGTGCGCTGCGTTATCAGGTAAGAACGTTCTTTGAAGGTAGGAACCTTACCTGCGCGGAATTGTGCGTTCGTAGAACGCTACAAGATGACCCAACGATACACACATAAGGAGGTAAGCTATAAAGACTTTAATTCAAAATATAGCACCTCAACACGGGTATCACTGGAAAATGGCTGAAGGGGCGGAATACATTCAGTAGATGTGCCGGCATGGACGTGGGTTCACTAATAGCCCCAACGTAAAACTGCTGCGGACTGTTCACGAAACGAAAAATGAAATACACTAAATTTGTTGGAAGGTTTTTTTATTGTTCTCTCTTCTATGATTAATTATACATTAGTTGGCGTTTTAGTGGACCCTTCAACAAGGGACCGAGTCTAGTCTTGAATTTGATTTACTTTTTTTATTTTGGAAATCACTCCGTTAACGAAATTTATAAACTGCTTATTGTTTGTATATTTATGGTACATTCAATTTTAAAACCAAATTTCACACTAAATAATTCACAATATTCCTGATCGCAATGTATAAGAAGATCTGGGTACAAAAATAACGCTTGGCGTGGTTTTGCCGTGAGCACTTCCTCACCTTTTTCCTTAACAAATCTTATTTGATATTGTTGCAGTTCCGCAACAATTCTAATTATACCATTACGGCAAAACATGCAGGCACTGAACGCCACCAATTGCTGAATAGACGAGCAATAATTGTCTATTCATTAACCGATTGCATCGTAACTATTTTGACACAGTTTTTATTTTTGTTGTACTGTTTTTCTGACAGTATATATTTTAACGTTGGTTAATTGAAAGTGTACGGTGCCTTCAGCACCTGTTTTTTATGTCTGAACCGTTTTATGTGAAATAAAAGTCAAATTAGTGTGTTTTAAAATGTTAATTGTTTCATTTTTTTGCTTTTGCTGGCTATAACGCCAAAATCATTTGCTTTCCTGGTCAAAAATTAACGACCATGGAACAACATTATTTGCTGGGCGACCTACGCCACACACATTTTGCTGTTCTCATCGAGGATGATCGATGCAGAACAAACGTGTGTTTCATGTCTGCCCAGTGCGGCAGTAGGTTTTAATGTGTCCATGGCGACACATTTTTGGACATTTTGCTGTCACGTCGAGGAATTCTTCTCGACGCTGAACATTGATGTATATTGGAGATTTGCTGGGCAACAACGCCACAAGGATTTTTGCTGTCACGTCGAGGAAAACTTCTCGACGCTGAACAGATATTATTAATGCTCTCGTGTACGCGCACTCCACGGGGGTTGAATAACGACTTCTCTCCTTGAGGAATGAAATTTGACTTCTTCGCACTGATCGCACGTGTGTGTGCACACCCCGGTGGTTGAAATTCGACTGCTGGGTCAGCTCACACGATCAACCAAACTTAATTGCGCTCTCTTCTGCATTCTCTCATTTCCCAGCCCATCGAGGTAAATAAACTCTTGTGAATTCATTCAACAGGCAATGGACATAGGGAGAATGTGGAAACCGAAAAGGGGAGCGCGGTGATCCCGGGGATGATTATGCTTTCGCGTGCAATGAACGCAAAATCAATGTGGTGACCCAATGACTCAGTTTGGATATTAAACTGATCTCAGAGTGCAATGCACTCACCTGACTAAAGAGTTTATTGATCCCCAGCGAATAGCCGTGCCTGGGGGACGTCAAAGGACGCTGTGATGGCTTGGGATAATATCTGGTGAGAAAAAAAGAACTAAAAGTGGTCGATATTACCCAAGCCCAGACTTTGCTGTTGCTAACGGAACATGAAATTGTGATTTCCGGTGGAAATCTCATGTAGTTTATGATTTAATATTGCCGAATGGCAAGAAAGGGCCGAATTCAATTATGCATTATCTGCATCGAATAATGAATCCAGGTTATGCGTCCTTTTGGGATATATCTTTCTCAGGTGAAATAGGCTGGCGGAAGGGATTGGGGTTGAGGTGGTGGGCGGTTAGTGGGCGAAATTGGGTTGTAATTGTGGGTTGGTTCTCCATGAAATACAGAGAACCCCCACATAGGTGTAGTGCTCCAAAAAGCCTTACCACCTTTTCCCCCCATTCCTACATCCAAATCCCAGCAATATTACCCTAAAACCCAAAATCCTATCAAAGTCCGAAAAAACCCAAACATGATCCAAAATTCGCAATAAACGAATCAAACATTCGTTTATCGCCTAACATTTGCCCCCACGGCATAATTAAATCCAAAACCTAAATTAAAATTAAAATTCACAATAAACGAATCTAATATTCGTTTATTGTTCTACATTCGCCCCACGGCATCAACGAAAACCAAAATTCAGAGATCATTATCTCTATCTGAAAAAATTCCACTAGGAAAAACAAATACAAAACCAAAAGCAGATACATATCCACATCTGCGCAATAGTTTCGTAAGAATTCAAGAAATTGAATAATTTTTTTTTCGTGATTCGAGCTGTCATAGCGTCAGTTCGAATCACACGATCTTCTTCACTATTATTTCAAACGCTATAGTCTCCTTCTTTTCATAATGTTGGCCTTCTCAGTATCACCTTTTGGAGCCTCTTCACCTTCCAATCTCGCACCGCTCTTCCTTCCCATATAGCCAATTGTAAACCAATTATAATTGGGTGACCCAACATTGATCTGCCCCGGGACCGTGTTCAATTGAGCACATCTAGGCGGAGCCTCCGCTTTGGTCGGTGTGTGTGTGTATATTTGTGTTGTCTTGTTCATTTTTTGTTGTTGTTTTTTTTGTTTTCGGTAGGAAGATGGAAATCTTCAAAAGATACCTCTGACCGATCCAGAGGCATGCCGGACTTTTACCGACTAAAACCACCTCCCGCCAGGCGCATATTCCCGTTGATCCCCGCGGAACTGTCTTGTACTGTGCATGCGGGTTTGTAGTGTGTCAGCAGTAGACCCTATGGGATGGGTCCAGGAATCCTCTATTATAGAGGGGAATGTTGTTGGGAGGGATGCTTTCTTCAAAAGAGATAGAAGGAGAGAATGGACAAGAACGCAAGACTCCCATACAAGTAAGTTCTCGCTGTTCTGAATGCTTTCGAGGTACTTGTATGCCAATTGTAGCAAGTACTCGTCGACAGGGGTAATGGAGGCACCTTCGTATAGGTGAGAGTTGGGGTAATGGCGACCGTTAGGTCTTTTACAGTGGTTGATGCATCTTCTGAGGAGTTACTCTTCGAAAACTCAAAGTCTTACCGAAGATCGAAGATGGAAACCCGAAGATATACAAGGCCATATGGGAAAGGCGTGCGATATTCCAGATCGGATTAGCTGCTTATAGCAGAGAAGTTCAACTTTACTGTCAACTCTCTTGCTCCACTTCAAAATGTTGTGCAGTTGCTTAGACCGCCTGAGGCCCCTTTGAAGAATGTGGGTCACATGTTTGATTAAATTCATTTTTGGGGTAAACATTACCCCAAGATATTTCATCGTGTCCTGTGCTCTAATCGTAAGACCCCCTATTTGTATTCGCATATTTTGTGAATATTGAGAGGTAGGTTGGGATTGTTTGCTACTCAGAATTATGACTACTGCTTTGGAAGGATTAAGTCGAATTTGCCCATGTCTGTAATACGGATGCAGTTCGTCCAGTTGAGGATTGAGTCGATTTGTTGCGAGTTTAGGGTTTTTGGATGACGTGTATATTAGGACGTTATCCGCATAGCATATCTGGTTTACTTTCCCCTCCGCAGGGCGAGGAATTACTGATGTGTACGCCTGCAGCGCCGTTGAAAGTTCGGGATAGCTTTTAATTCACTCGAACTTGGAAGGTTCTGCTTAGAACGAACTGGTAGATGATACTACACAGCGTTCTACTGAGGCCAATATTCAGTAATTAAAAAACGAGACCTTCGCTCCACGTCGTGTCAAAAGCCTTTTTAATCTTCAGGCTCACCGCAATGGTGGGTTCCTTATTAAAGAGGCGCGCGCAAACGTGGTTTTGAAATTGGTTCTCGTATATGAACTTTTCATATATTTTACTGATGCAAGTGAGGAGCGAGATAGGACGAAAGCTTGAGGGGTGATAATTTGGTTTTCCAACTTTTGCTATTGGACAAATAATATTGTGCTTCCCAGCTTGGGGAAGGTACCCCATGTTGCAAGCGTGGTTGAATCGAATGTAGAGCTTTATAAAGAATAAATCAGACAGTTTTCGCAACGAGTGGTGTGACTTCTTGGGGTTTCGAGAATTAACTAGATTTTGTAGGGTATTTGGTATGACGAAAGCGTGATCATTATTACTTCGAATTTGCCCATGAATTCGACGAGTAGTGTCCGTGAAGGAGGTGCCCAGGAGAACCATTTATAAATAAACACTTGTATTTACCAAAAGAAGAAAAGCGAGACTTTTTAATAGTTTTGTTGAGCTGACAACTGGTAAGTAAAGCCGTGGTACCTCCACAAAAGACACTCTTGTAGATTAGGAGTATCACCTGGCGCCCACGGAAACCAACGGAGACGAGGACTGAGGCCAAATCAAAGACGTTGCTCTTCCCTCTGGATCAGAGGAAGCACGGCAACGACCCCTTGCTGTAGTACAACAGCAAAACATAGGCATGATACGTTGCGCCTGTGTTCTAACGGCGGAATTGATCGACGTACGGCTGAGTCCCCAGTAAGTTTCACTGCTCGTTTTTGTATCCTGTCGAGCACGTGTAATGCAGTTTTGGATGCGCCTGACCAAATATGGGAATTAAACTCCATTTTTGGATGAATATACGCCTTGTAAATAGTGGCCAGGTTGGATGGAGTGAAGTATCTTTTGCACCTCTTAAGGAACCCCATACATTTGGCTGCACTTTTCCCAGCTTCAAATATGTGGTCATTCCAGTTAAGAGTCGAATTAATTCGAGTGCCGAAGATTGATAATTCCTTGGCTTCGTCGATGCAAGTGCCGTTCATAGACAGTATATTTACTTTGGCGCTCACCTTTGACGACAAGAGGCAGCACTGAGTTTTTATGGCATTGAATTTTACTCGGTTAGATAATCCCAACTGATGTACCTTGTTGAGGTCTGAATTCAATGTATAAAGCATAATTTGCTGGTTGGTAGGGCCGTATTCTTACGGTTATATAGCTGTCTCTCGTTCCCGATTACGAGAAAACTAAGTCACCCCACATTTGTTTATTATTCGTTGATGTACGTTTTTCTTCTTTGCGTTTTCTTTAATAAATATTGAATGACCAAGTCTCCATCGATTACGTCACATCTGTATCCACAAAGCATGAGTAGTCAGCAACCCACATTGTTGTGCTACATATTTGGCCTCGCTCCCAGGTAGCGTGTCACCTTTTCCTGAAAAGGATGAGGGATCTCTTTAAGACCGCTCCTGGGGGGGACCCGTTGCGGTCACTGCCATGCTTCCTTAAAGCTTGAGGGATGAGTACGAACCGATCGTTCATGGGACGTCGTTCCTGGAATAGTGTCCCTGCGCTGTGTAACCTGGCGCCTCCAGCACTGAGTTTTTATGGCATTGAATTCTACTCGGTTAGATAATCCCCACTGATGTACCTTGTTGAGGTCTGAATTCAATGTATAAAGCATAATTTGCTGGTTGGTAGGGCCGTATTCTTACGGTTATATAACTGTCTCTCGTTCCCGATGACGAGAAAACTAAGTCACCCCACATTTGTTTATTATTCGTTGATGTACGTTTTTCTTCTTTGCGTTTTCTTTAATAAATATTGAATGACCAAGTCTCCATCGATTACGTCACATCTGTATCCACAAAGCATGAGTAGTCAGCAACCCACATTGTTGTGTTACATATTTGGCCTCGGTCCCAGGTAGCGTGTCACATTTTCCTGAAAAGGATGAGGGATCTATTTAAGACCGCTCCTGGGGGGACCCGTTGCGGACGCTTCCATGCTGCCTTAAAGCTTGAGGGATGAGTACGAACCGATCGTTCATGGGACGTCGTTCCTGGAATAGTGTCCCTGCGCTGTGTAACCTGGCGCCTCCTGGTGATGCCCAAAATCGAGGAAAGCTGCAACGATCTGTTATGTGGGCGTGCCACCACTCTACTCGCCGGTTCCTGGGTGTAAGTCGTCCCCTGTGCTGGATAAGCCAACGTTTTGTGACGAACTCACAATTCCAAAATAATAAAAATACTCTTGTTTACCTAAACTCACATTTTATTTTATTTAATTGGAAAAAGGACGATTCTCCTGGGGACACCACTTCCAAGGACCTTGCTCTATATTCTTAGATGCTGCTGTTCGCTCTGATCGTGTTCCTGCAGCACTTCCGCCGTGGATCATGGATGTTAATTGTCTGGATCTGATCGTGGTCCTGCAGCACTTCCGTCGGAGACCATGTATGTTAATTGACTGGCTCTGAGCGTGGTTCTGCAGCACTTCCGCCAGGAACCATGTATGTTAATTGACTGGCTCCCGGAAATCGCGATGCATCCTCCTTTTAACTAGGAACAAATCGAGATTTTGTATCTTGAAACGAACGTTTCAGATGGAAAATCTCGATTTTCGCTACATTCGATGTGATGCTCAATGTTTGTTTAGGATGATCGTTCGGTTTTATGAGTTCTCATGGAACTATAGTGCATACGAGGATATGTACTGGAATTTGGGTTTTTGTTTTTGTTATCCATCTGGCTTATGCAAACAAGAGTTTGCGTGTCCTTCGGATGGGTAATACAAGATCCGTGGGAATTAGGTGTTAGTTTTTAAATTAGTGCATTTACAAATCCTAAAACATCTGGCATATGCATTACGATGTTTATGATTGCTTGAATTGTATGTCGGCGGGTCAAATAGATATGTTTTTGTTGGGACACGTGCAATGTTCAATGTTCATTTGGGTGTAGGGATTTGTATGTCGGGAAAGGAGATTGTTTATATGGGGTAAGGAAATTGTAGGGCTTTCCGGAGCACTACAACATCATTTAGTTCCCAGTACAGTACAGAACCTAAGCCACCTGCGATTGCCGCTGAGCGATACGCTAGCAAGCTTCTACCAAGCACCATTTCCAATTCCCTAGCTTCAATCAAGAAAAAGATTACTTGAATATTGACAATTGCGTGGCAAACGATGTGTTAAGCCGGAAGAGTTAAGAGTTACCTGGAATTCAGGATCGTGGGGCTGAGCCTACTGCATCGTCGACTGCTAATGTCCCAAGTGCAACTACCACCAAAACTCCTTCTTGATGTGCCAAGACTGGCGACGTGTTTTACTCGTTGCCCAGAACAATAAAAACCTGCAGGCTAATAGATGACCCTCTCTGGGGATTCCTTTGGACTAGACTAAGCGATGTCGTGGGGAGTTGGGAAAACTCGGACATACGTTCAGCTAAAACATCTCAAGAATTAAGAGAAACCTGTAGAGAACTTCACAGAAAGCCATTACCGAATGTTCTTCATTGGCAGAATGTGGAGTGGTGTTTGGGAAGCTGACGAAGGTGACTTAAGCGATTTACTTTGAAATGGATTCACACTACTGTCATAGTTTTTGCCCTGGCCCATAAAATTGCACTTATGCTTGGTGGCTGCTTTCTGGTATCCTTTGTTTTCAGTTCGAATGAAGCTAAATCACAGATTCAAATCTTCTTCCTTAGGATCTCTTTCATAGTAGTGTTGCTGGGTTCGTACTCATTTATACACCGCATTATCGTTAACCGGGGTCGCGAACGCAAATTAATACACCCTGGAGTCCGTATTCCGATTGTTATCCAGCGTGTAATGCAGGCGGCGATTGGCACCAGGGGTTTACCCATATTTCATTCACACACATTAAGAAAATGTCTCAGTTACGTTCAAACAATTATATTAAACAGGTCTCATTGTGTAACGCGAGAACGACGATAGACCTTATATAACACTGTCGTGCAGGGTCCGAACAATTGACTAAGTGATGGGGCAATGTTTGAAATTTGCTGTCTCTTCGAACAGTGGAGCACTTAATTACTCGTAATAACGAAATACTTTCCCGTAGGTACTCACTAGAGACCTAGTCACAGTCGCATTCTAACCGATAACGAAAAACTGCAATACTCAGATTTAATCACAAACACTGTCGTTACGATAATCTCAAGCACCAAAAACCACGTCAACCACAATGATAAATCATACTCGTAAACCATAAATGTTCAAGCTAGTCGTAATTCTTTTTTTATTAGTTTTATTCATCGGCATAGGCACTTTATCCGATGCAGATTTACCTTTAACAGTGTGATCCAATTTGTATAGGTAATTAATACAAAGTAACCTCAACGCCAAATGCAACAACAACAATCTAATTCAATCGATCGATGGCGCATCGGACGACGTCCGCCATGGCCCTGATGACGGCCCAGAAGTCTTTAAGAACCCAATAGAAAGAATTTTATTTAGGTAACGATCATAAATTAATGATAGCTATCTATCTATAATTGAAGGAATGTGTGCTCGATAATCCCTGGCTCAAGTTAACGAAAAGTATTGTGGCGGTTCTACGAACCACACAACCTATAGGTTGAGATATCGTCGTTCCACCAAGGAACATACTCACCTATATCCATTACACGTGCCCACAGACACGTTCCTCAAAAGTCCTTCCTTCCGCCTGAAACAAAGGTAACATAACAAATACCCAACATTGAATTCAATAGTAAAAACGAATCGAACTTAACGTTCAAAATTTCCTAATATTGAATTCAATGCATCCATTCAATGCATCCATCCAATGCCTCCATTCAATGCACCAATTCAATGCATCCTGTCAATGCATCCATTAAACGCATTTTTCTGAAAACAAACAGAATAACGCATATCTCTTCATGTAGCTAATAGCAATTAGCACCCTAAATTCCGTGCAAGATCCCAAAACCCAAAAAGTGCACGTGTCCAAACAAAGGAATATCTATTCGATCCGTCGACAAGCCTTTGTCCCTAACCGCACTGCACTTCCCCAAACAAAGCCATTGCGGAGAAAAAGCAATTAACTAAAACGCTGTTCCCATAGGGAAAAGCAAATATAATTATCGCAACCGAAGATAATTATTGTGTCCAAAAAGGGATCGCCACCATGATAAACCACACCAAAGATACTCCGATCGATTCGACAGAAGGTGTGAACTCCGGGTTCCCAGGAAGATCTTAGGCCACACAGCCAGCAACATCCAGATGATAGGAACCAAAATGGAGATGAAAATTCTCTTTTACAGATCATCATCATCATCGGCACTACAACCGGGATCCGGTCTTGGCCTTATTTAACAAATCTCTCCACCGGTCCCGATTTCGAGCCGATGTCATCCAGTTTAGCACTCCCAGGCTCTGGGCGTCTTGGTCTACGCCATCCCTCCATCGCAGACAAGGTCTGCCGCGCTGTCTCCTTCCATACATCCTGCCACAAAGGACTTTCCGGGCAGGGTCCTCTTCGCTCATTCGAGCTAGGTGTCACGCCCACCGGAGTCTACCGAGCTTGATTTTTCTTACAATATGAGCTTCAAGGTAGATTGCGTACAACTCATGGTTGTAGCGTCTCCGGAATCGTCCTCCCTCACATACGGGGCCAACAATTCTCCTTAAGACCTTTCTCTCGAACGCGGCCAAGAGTTCAGAGTGCCTTTTATTAAGCACCCAGGTCTCGGATCCATACATGAGTACTGGTAAGACCATGGTCTTGTACAGTAGTAGCTTGGATGTTCTGGATAAATTTCGGGATTTAAAGAGCCTTGATAGACCATAGTAGGCTTTGTTGGATTTAATCAGCCGTTCGCGTATTTCTTCTTCCATATTGTTATCGGCTGATACTATTGACCCAAGGTAGTTAAAGGATTGCACTACTTCAAATTCGTGCTCCACTACCCTGATAGTTTGACCAACGTTAGGTCTTCTCTTCGCAGAAGTTGCCACCATGTACTTGGTTTTTCCCTCATTAATGCGCAGTCCCAGTTTTTGTGCCGCCAGGTCGATCTGGGTGAAGGATTCCTGTACCGCCGATTCGGTTCTACCGATGATGTCGATGTCATCTGCGTAGGCAAGCATCTGGCTGGACTTGGTGACAATAGTCCCTCTAGTTGTAACGCCAGAGTCACGGATTGCTTTCTCCAACGCCAGGTTGAAGAGGAGGCAGGCCAGACCGTCCCCTTGTCGGAGTCCATTATAGATATTTATTGGTTTGGACAGCAATCCCGCTACTTTTACTTGACTAGTTACGTTGGTCATGGTCAACCTACAAAGTTGTATCAATTTATTTGGAATGCCGAATCCTCTCATGGCATTATATAGTTCTACCCTGGCTATGCTGTCGTAGGCGGCCTTGAAGTCTATAAACAGATGATATGGTGGAATCTTAAATTCCAGACATTTTTCCATCGCCTGCCTAAGGGTGAATATCTGATCAATTGCTGATTTGCCTGGGATGAAGCCACACTGATATTGACCAATGATGGCTTTAGCGTATGGGGATATCCGGTCTTGTAGGATAGTGGAGAGTATCTTATAGGCGGTACTCAGCAATGTTATACCCCTATAGTTGCTGCACAGTGTGATATCTCCCTTCTTATGTATGGGGCAAATTATACCACGACGCCAATCTTCCGGCATCTCCTCTTTTCTTTTGTCTGTGAAGTCTTTTTTCAGTTCTTCTGAGCTCTTTGTATTTCTCCTCGCGTACCCGCGTCCTATGAGACTGCTGCATTGCCTGGTATGCAGCATTCTTACGTTCAGTCGCTAGTTTGCACTCATCATCAAACCAGTCGTTCCGATCTCTACGACTACTGCCTAAGATGGAGTTGGCAGTACTAATGACAGTATTCTTAAGGCGTGTCCATTTCTCTTCTACGCCCGGCATTCTGGCCCCAGGACTTACTCTCCCTCCGTCGAGCTCTTCGAGGGCGAGTCTTAACGCATGACCAAAGGTGTTGCTGGTGTTCTCATTGCGTAAGGCAGCCGTGTTGATTCGAACCTGATCCTTGGATGCAATACGTCTCCGTAAGGCAATCCGCGCTCGGAAAACTGTACCAACAAGATAGTGATCCGAGTCGACGTTGGCACCTCGGTACGTTCGTACCGTCATCAGGCTCGAAGAGTGGCGGCGATCTATCAACACGTGGTCAATTTGGTTGCGAGTGGCTCCATCAGGTGATACCCAGGTGGCTTTGTGGATATCTTTACGCGGAAACCTGGCACTCGCAACGACCAAGTTTTTCGACGCTGCCAGTTCGATGACTCGTAGTCCATTGTCATTAGTGTTCTCATGCAAACTATGGGAACCTGCGTAGTGCTTGATAACCGGCTCCCGACCTATTTTACAGATAAGGGGATGAAAAATTCGAAATGGAGATGAAAACTTTTAGTAGTACAGTTAGAGAAACCCCAGAAGGAGGTCGGCCTGCGCGTGCGTAACAAAACGAAAAGTAGCTACTGGTGTAACAATAATCCGTACAGTTAAGCCGTTGAATGCTGGTTGGATAGAGAGTTTCAGTGTTTCACCAAAATTAAATTGTATAGTGTGTTTGTGTAAACGCTTCCTACAAACAATTTGACAGAGTTTCATTTGTGGGCTGAATTTATTTTTCGTGTGTAGTTGGAGAACAGTGTTCGGCGAACACTTCGAGGTATAGACACAGTGACATACGAACTATCAACACCGCCAAAGTATCGTGGGACAATGCGAATCTATACTCTATGTAGTATTTAGTACGAACTAGAATTAAGAACTACCGATCGGTTACGCTGTCACTAACCATCTTATGATCAATTTTTTATGTCCATGATGACTTTCGAATACGAAACTATTACAAGGAAAGTTATGTTCAATCAACGGATATGAATAAAACAAAGACACTGTCAATACTGACTTATTTGCCAATATCTCATCGTGTGGATAATTATTTGATGACCATGTTTCAACGAAAATCATTTTCCTTTTCCTTTCTTTTTTTTATCGATATATAATAATATATATTCAGTAAAATAGACCCGTAGATGCAAAACTGGTAAGAGGCAATTGTCTTCGAAAATGATCAATTGGTTGAGAGTATTCCTGATTTATAAGTAATATTTATTTAGCAGTACACAAATCTGAATAGCCATAATACTGTGACGCATATGACAATCAGTACTGGAATCTTCAAGAAAGTCCGAAACAAAGTACTAGATTATTTTAGTAAGTACTGGAAAACTGGAATAGAACATTCAAGACTATGGAACGGACGGAAACGATACACGAAATCAGAATGAGGAAAAACGGTATAAATACGTCGCACGCAGATCGGAAGTGGAGTTTTGGCGGTATTGATGTTGAGTAACTTCGGCGGTGTGTTTCGGGTATGTTGTAGGTGTCCGCCAATCACTGTCCGAAGTAATATCCACACCGGAGCAACAATGGAGTGAAAACAATTGTCCAAAAACAAACACTGAGGGTTATTTTATTTTGATATTGTATGTTTTTTTATTTTCGGCACGACCTAGTCGTTGGTAAATATGGTTCGTTGATTCTTACAGGTATCCTTCTCATTATAACAGTATTAAACTTAGGCACAACATTCGCATTCACTTGTATTTAGTTAGGCCGCTTTACAATCTTTAACACAGAGCCACTGATTGGCATGACCATTTTAAACAACACTCGGTACAATTTCAAATATCAAACGCCCAATTCTTTAAATCTCGTCTCGCGTATCACCTCCTCGTCGGGGTTCCCGGATTGCCTTCCTCGGTTGGATGCTCCATATCGACTATCTGTCAGCACACACAGATATCCAAATTCCAAACTGGTTCTGTATCTGTACGGAAAAATTTCTCTATTCGATCTGCTAACAGAATTCCGGTAATCTCTGTTAGCAGCATGCTATTTTATCCCAGGGGTAATTTTCTATTTTCCTGGAAGGAGAAAGTCATTGACGCATACATCCTTATATCATTATCACCATCCGTGGTGGTGATCGAAGTTCGGATCGACGGTTGTCGATCATGTGCCGCTTCTATTTGTATAGAAATCCATTAGATCTTTCTAATGGGTGTGAAATACAAACAGACACCGTGGGATAGGAGTAGTTCCCTTGTAGGTTTTAAACCTCATACATTTTGAATTATCTTGTTGAGATAATTACGGTTGCCGTTTCTTTTGTTGGGTGATAGATTTGGTGGTCTTTGTGGTAGACCACCCGCACGTGCGTCCGTTATTCGGAGAATTTGCTGGTGATAGCGAATCCTTGTAACATCGTGTAGATGTTCAGGATTTTCGATTGTGCAGTGTTGGAGTGCGGCGCATTTCAATCTTTATGAATAAGATGAATGAATGCTTTTACCTTTGTTTCAGGTATGCTACACTCGGCTTGTTGCTTGATATTGAAAGCTTTGGGACGTTCAGTTCCTTGCTTCTTTTTATATCGGTTCGCATTTTGCAGCCTCCTATGACCTTTGTTACATGTATTGTAATGACTATTGGCCGCGTGTCTGTGGGCACGTGCGCTGCCTTATCAGGTAAGTAAGTTCTTTGAAGGTAGGAACCTTACCTGCGCGGAATTGTGCGTTCGTAGAACGCTACAGAGTTATAAGTAAGAAAGTGAACCAAGCGATAAGTCTCGAGTGAGAAGTAAGTAGTCAGGAAATAAAAGACGCGATAAGTACAGAATATTCTATAAAGTAAAGAAATCGTTAAGTGTACGGTATAAGTAACGGTTGTTATTACGGACTAATAAAGTGTTATATTAATTCAAAATCGATTTAACGGCTCTTATTTATTCAAAATAATTAATCCAGCGAACCCTAGGCTCGCTACAATACTATACATTAATAATATTTACGTAGTTGCATAGAATGGAGTGTATGAGTTTTGTGTTTGATTAAATAAAATTGCTTACAATTTACATTTTAATATAATAGTTGTGGTGAAAAGAAATCCATTATTTTTGCATGAAATTGAATTTATTTAGCATAATTAGAATGATCCGATTTAGGTCAAACATGCACCATTTTGTTCGATATATTATTGCCACTTCGAAGGTAATTTCATGATGGCTCTCTCATAGAGACCCTCGTCTATATTGGCAAAAAAATAGAGACAGTCGATTTTTGAAAGGTTCTCTTGGGCGAATTTTTCAGCAGCAAAATCATTCGTAATAGACAGGAACAGGTGGTACTCACTTGGTGCCAGATCCGGACTAAAAGGTGGATGGGTAAGAACCAGTAGCTTCTGCCGAGTCACTATCGATGTGTATGGACTGGCGTTGTCCTGATGGAACACAATTTCTCTCCTATTGACCAAAGCTAGCCGGTTCTGGTTGATTACTTCCCTCAGGCGGTCCAATTGTTTACAGTACACGTCCAAATAAGGAGTTTAGCCGTAGGGCGACAGTTCATAGTAGATGATTCCCTGCCAATCCCACCAAACACACAGCAAACCCTTCCTGACCGTCAATCCTGGTTTGGCCGCCGTTTGCGCTGGCTCACCTCGATTCGACCATGACCGTTTTCACTTTTATTTACGAAGGTAAAAATCATAAATTTATGGCGCAAGGCTAATAACCTTGCCCGTAAAAATAAAGTATTATGGAAAATTTAACAAGCCTCGAACTTGCTAAATAAGACCAAGACCGGATCCCGGTTGTAGTGCCGATGATGATGATGATGAACAATCATAAATTAATGACAGCATCACTCGCCGAATCGGTATGTCAAGGTTTAATTTATCTTAATATGTGGCGTATAAGTGTATCATCTTTTCATCACCAGTAGCGATTTCCAAATGGAGATTCGGTCCATGAAGTTTTTTTTTGTCTTAACTCGTGTGGCATCCATACATCGAGCTTCTTTTTGTATCCAGCATTATTCAAGTTATTCCAAACGGTTTTTGTGCAATGTTTAGCTGCTGGGCAATCGAAACAGTGCTTACATGACGGTTATACTCGACGATTTCCAAGATTTTATCAACATTTTCGACAATTGGCCTTCCACAGCATGGTGCATCTTTGACATCAAAATTACCGGAACGGAATCGACGAAAGCAAAATTGCGCGCGATTAGCTGGTTACAGTATAAGGACCATTAAACACTTCACATTTCCAGCCGCCTGGTATGCGTTTTCTCCCTTATCGAAGAAAAACTGTAACATATGGCGTATTTTCTCTTTGCTGATGTCCATATTGAAAGTGCCCTCAAACAAAACTGAGGCAAGCAATCACAAAACTGTCTGAAAAAAAAATTTTTAGTACGAAATTTTATCTTTTTAACGCTATCTCGTGTAACCTGATAACACTTATATAGGGTTATTATATAGGGACTTGACAACTTTGAATTTAATTTGTGAACGCACCCTTTCACTAATCATCATTATTTTTGGCCCGAATTGGAAGGTATGGACTTGTTCGACATGTGATTTCAACAGGACGGTGCCACAAGCCACACAGCACACACAAAAAAAAAGTTGTCAAGTCCCTATTGGCAAACCCGATACAACGATGTAGGTTACTACAGCCATGTATTGAAAAAATAATGGATTTCTTTTTATTAGACATAATATTACCCATGAGTAATTTTGATTATTATTAACAATTGCTCCCTGTTTTACAGGTACCTGGCTAAGAAGACTGTTTCATCCTGTTGTTTGTTGGTGTTGCAAACTACCTAACAAAATAAAATAAAATCCAGTTGATATTTTAAGACTACACATAAAGTTTTACTGCAATTTCTGAGATTCATCATCGGATGTATTATTTAAAACAAAACGAAAAAGAAAACCTTCATTAGAAAAAAAATGGAAACAAGTGATTGTGTTATGATACATTACACATGTTGCGTAAATGTTTGCATAATCCCTATCAGATATCTCCTTTACCTAAAGCTTTTTCCAAGTAAAGAGAATCTCATGCTAATATATATATAAATTAAAAAGCTTAGCGTAAAGTTCATTGAAGAATAATTATATTTTAAGAGACATTGTACAAAAACAAAATTGAAAAGGTTAAACAAAACTTTAGAGAAAGTATAAACGTTTTGAATGTTAATTGTTGTTGCATCGTTTTATCATCTAAATTGTTAATGATGAAGATGAAAAACTTCTTTAACATTATCCTATATTCCTTGTATGGTTTAAATCTGTTATTTTCTCTTCTCTTTTTGTATGCACTGTGATAAAAATATTATCAATTTCTAAAAGATGTTTCGTATAATTCACTATTTGTTTGTTATTATACTCATAAAGAAATAATACTAAATAAGGCAAACGTATGCCTCTTTATTTTTATATTGGCGTAATCTCTCTAACATAAAATTAAATTATATAAAGTAAGTTTCATTATATAGAGGTTGATACTTTGTATTTAGGCCATCAGCTAAAAAGTATTATTATGTGTGATTCAATGTAAAACTGTATTAGGAGGTTAGAATTCAAAACTTCAATAAATGAACACAATCATTAATTTCATAATCAAGATTGAATAAATTTTAATATAGGCTGAGTAGGTGTTTGATATTTGTTCACTAGAAAAATCAATCTAAATGTACAAAATGCTAAATAAATGTTGGACAGCAGCTAAAAGGCATAAAAGCCAAAATTACTATTGGATCGTTTCAAAGAGAATATTTTCTGTAATTTGGTGTAAATTCAATGATGTGCTGTAAGTAAATGTAAGATTCAATAAATCTTCAAATTTAAATTACTACTGTCGATTAAAACTGAGAAGGTAAAGAATGGTGTGGGTTTTGTTTAAGTGCACGTATAGAGGTTTTCAATTGGTACAAGAAATTTTCCAATTCCTAGTGATGTCGTATACTTGTGTAATGTTTATCATCATCATCATCGGCACTACAACCGAGATCCGGTCTTGGCCTTATTTAGCAAGTTTCGAGGCTTGTTAAATTTTCCATAATAATTTATTTTTACGGACAAGGTTATTAGCCTTGAGCCACAATGTAATGTTTATACAACAATTAAAATTTTCAATGTATAGTATTCAATGTATTTTTATTATTTATTGGCCTGTAGGAACAGTAAACCCTTTAACAATGTTCACAGAATTTAAAATTAATTTTCAAAATTCGCATTCGGTTCTCTCAACTTTATATATGTGAATGAATCTATTACTATTTATTGGCCTGTAGGAACCCGGAAGTTAATGACCTCACCGACTCGACTCCGCCATCGTTTCCTGTATTGTGCACTCTCCTTTCACGCTTGACCATCTGATCCGATCTCCTCAAGGTCAAACCTTACATTGTCCTCCTATCTTCGTCGCGGCCGTCCTACCGGTCTCTTTCCCATTGGTCTACCGTCAAGAATTCTACCCACGGTGCTATCGTTGCCCACCCGCGCCACATGTCCGACCCATCTTAATCTTCGCGACCTGATTACTCTCACTATTGTAGGTTTGCGGTATAGCTCTTCCAATTCGTGGTTGTGAAGTTTCCTCCATTGTCCTGCTTCCTCGTCATATTTACGTCCAAAGATACCCATTAACACATTATTCTCGAATACGCCCGACTTGAAGCGTCAGGTTCAACTTGTGGAACTTCCGTCTTCGGCAGGATAGTCGATGGGAAGAAAATTTATTTTTATTGACATCGCTCAATCGCTTCATTTGATCACCGGTGCTAAGCAGAGAACTCTTCGTATTCGTTGATAAAGCAGGTGACGTCTTAATTTCGTTATACGTTTTCCGATAAAAGTTGCTACTCAAATTGCAATCTTTCGCATTTACTGTGATCATATAAAATCGAATCAGGATGAACTGGACCAATTGAATTGTCATCATGTATTTTTTCCACCATAAGTACTTTTGATATTCGGGTTCCATTGACGAAAACATGTAGTAGAAGTACATGATGATGTGGACGAACGAGTTTAATATCCCGATGATGACATCTTGTTCACCTGGAGCATATTTGAGATAACCACATGAGAACAATGCTGTAGTTGTATGCTGATATATGTGTAAGAATGATATTTGGTTCTCCTTTTTTCGCAGAAAGACGAATTTTGTATTTGTCGATGATTTTGGAGAAGAAATAAAACCATGTTTCAGAATACAGTTGCAAAGTTTCCTATCTGCTCCGAAGAATTTCACATCGTTTCGACCTTAAGTGGGAAACTATTGTACTTTCATTTGATGATATATACGTTAAGTAAGTTGAACGTATCAATTGAAAACCATTGTATATACGTATGATATTCTGTAGATTATAGGGTTTCCGTTTGGCCATGTAAGCAGGACCAATTTCAAAAACAAGCATCAGTGCTCCTTCCTTCAGCCGAACCTCTGGGCGCCGGGAGCGACGGTATCGAATCAGCCTTTGTAGGGATTCCTTGCGCCTACGCTTCCAAAGATGCTGCTTCAATTGTTGCGCGTGGTGCCAGGCGGATATACGATTAACTGGCGTACCTGCGAAGTCGAATTGTGGGAAAGAAGCTAAAGGGGTACCCACTAGGAAATGGGCAGGAGTGAAGGGTTCAAGATTATTGGGATAGGAGGGCATGGGTGATATGGGACGGGAATTGAATATTGCTTCCACTTTGATAATCATCATCATCATCGGCACAACAACCGGGAACCGGTCTTGACCTTATTTAGCAAGTCCTGAGGTTAAATTTTCCATAATGATTTGTTTTTTTTTCCGGGCAAGGTAATTAGTCTTGTGCCAGACCATTTTGATAATATACGTCACTAATTGCTCATACGAGTAAGTAAGCAAGTGAGGAGCTTTTGGCGGAATAAAGTGCCAATCAATTCCTTGACCACTACGAAAACTAAATACGGTTTTTTGCTGCCTTTTGAGCAATTTATAGAGCTGATGGAGCTCGTTTTTAGCTCCGACAAAGTTAGTTCCATTATCATAATCATAATGGACCCCGACTGATTTTTCCCGTCTTGAAAGGAAGCGCTTTAGGCTTGCGATAAAATCCTCGGTGGCGAATCCACCGACCACTTCTAAATGAACCGTCTTTGTAAGACAAACGTACACCGCTGCGTAATCCTTCCACCGAACTTTGTTGCGATGTTGCCTTTCTTTAATATAAAAGGTTTCACACGAAATTTTAGAACAGCTTTGGTACAGGTTCTGGATAACACCCTTGCTGCGATAATCGATTAATCTATCTCTGTGAACTGCACATTCCTCACAAGAAGATCCAACGAAAAGTGTGTTTAACGATCTATGAACAATTAGTTCATTATATATATATATATATATATATATATATATATATATATATATATATATATATATATATATATATATATATATATATATATATATACATATATATATATATATACATATATATATATATACATATATATATATATACATATATATATATATATATATATATATATATATATATATATATATACATATATATATATATATATATATATATATATATATATATGTATATATATATATATATATATATATATATATATATATATATATATATATATATATATATATGTATATATATATATATATATATATATATATATATATATATATATATATATATATATATATATATATATATATATATATATATATATATATATATATAGTTGCGCGCCTTGTTTCGAGGCCACCGATATTATGAAATTAGTTTCATCGATATTTTCTGAGTATTGTGCCAATGCACGAGGCAAAGTCCTTTTGGGAATATTTTGCAAATCCAAGCAATCTCGACGAATCGTCCGGGCTGATGCACGTGCTGGAATGTGGGAAAGGTTCTTCTGCTTCGGTATTCCAGGTTTGAGTCTAATTTCACATATGTCGTCTGAGGATGCCGATAATTTATCCGACCTTAACTTCAGCTCGCATCGTCATCACTGTTTTACGCTACAATTTCGATGGAATCTCCTGGCTGGTATTCGTACTCAGGTATTCCCGTTATGTTTATTGTGCTTTCCATCACCTTTTTTATGGTATTATTTCCTTCGTAGAGGACATTCGCTTTCACCAATGGAACCATAGCTATTTCCGATGCGGCCAACGACATCTTCAGTGCAACATATTTGAATTGTAGATGTGAATCAGCTTCGTCTGTGGTATTTGGAAATGTAATAACCACACTTTCTCCACAATCCTTCTCAATATCTAGTTGACGTTGTTCCTCATACCTACCATCAGGGTTTTTAATGGTGTGAAGAGCGTATTGATCCTCACAAGCTATTTCTCAGGTTGATCAATGTTCAATGGAAGACTCCTCGGAGTCCCAGAACTGAGTTAAATTAACATTTGAAGTGTTGGACTGTATGTATAGGTGGCACGACACGTTTAATGCCCGGAAACTTGGATCTAAATCGCCCGCGACAATAAATCCTAATTGCGTTTTTTGAAGTCGGAGATTGGGCTGTTTCCCCAACGAGCCCATGTTTCGCATCTGTATAGAACAATCGGCATCATTATGGTTCTATAGACACGGAGCTTTATATTACGTAATCATCATCATCATCGGCACTACAACCGGGAACTGGTCTTGGCCTTATTTAGCAAGTCCTGAGGCTTGTTAAATTTTCCATAATGATTTGTTTTTTCCGGGCAAGGTCATTAGTCTTGCGCCAGAGGCTCCCCGACGGGGAATCGAACCCCGGTCTCCCGCGTGACAGGCGGGTATACTAACCACTATACTATCGAGGAGCTTATATTACGTAATAGCTGTTTGGATTTCAGGAGTTTACTGACTTCGTGCCAACTAGCGTTGCCGGAGTGAAGTCTTTTGTTAATTTCCCTCGACATTTCGTTACTGGCCGTCAGTATTATTCCCAGATATTTAAATTCTTTAACTTTTTCAAATATCTTGCCTCTGACGTTTATATGTGTTCCCTGAGGTCCACCTGCTCTCGCCGTAATCATGTATTTTGTTTTGTCTTCATTTATTCCTAGGCCCACCTCTTCTGCCGCTTGCATGATGATTTCACTGTTTTTACTTACAGTTTCTAGATTATCGACCGAACCGGCAATGTCATCTGCATATGCGAGCACTTGTGTGACTCCGTTCAGGGATGATCCGGCCATGTTGTCGTCTTGTACCTTTCTGATGACATACTCAAGCACAAGGTTAAAACGACTTAGTGAAAGGCTACCCCTCTGTTTTAGTCCGTCCCGGATTTCAAATAGTTTTGAGAGGTGGTTTTCTATTCTAACTCGCCCTTTATTTTCGTTCATACAGATTTGAATGAGGGCGGCATATCTTTTCGATACCCCCAGCTCAACTACAATATGGTAGAGTCTTTGCCTTGCAACTGAGTCGTAGGCTTTTTTGAAGTCAACGTACAGTTGATGAACCGTCTCTCCGTATTCCCAGTTCTTTTTCAGCAGTTGCCTTATTGTGAACATTTGATCGCTTGTTGACCGGTTCCTACGGAATCCGCATTGGTAGTCTCCCGGTATTTCTTCTGCGTACGGTGTGATTCTCGCCAGTATGACATTTGTTAGTATTTTATATGTGGTTGGGAGTAATGATATTCCTCTGTAGTTCTCGCAGTCAGATATGTCGCTCCTTTTGAAAATAGGGATGACTATTGAGGTTTTCCATTCTTCCGGAGTGACTTCCTTATCATATATTGTTTCGATCAGTTAATGGGTATTTCGAGTGGTTGCCTCTCCTCCTTGGTTCATAAGCTCTGACGGTGTGCAGTCGACTCTGGGAGCCTTGTTATTTTTCAATCGATTTATTACGTCTACAACTTGGTTGAAAGAGGGCTCTGGGATCGGAGGTTCGGCTGTATGTGCGTCTGGTGCATTTACTTGTGGTTGATGAGTGCGCACATTGAGCAGGTTTTCAAAGTACTGCTTCCATCTTGTCAAGTCGCGAAGATTAAGACGGACATGTATATCAGGTTCGTACTACGTGGCATTTGCACACCCGAAAATTCAACAGAAGTCACATTCGGTTTTAAAACGCGATTTATAAGAATATGGTTAAACGTACGAAGGGAATTACCGATCACCACTCGACTTAGGTATAGGGACTGTACTTGTTTTTCGTGCGCACGGGCGTACGCACACCCGTGCGTGCTCTACTTAGGGTGTAACACGATGGGCACTGGTTGGTGGTTGAATTGCGACTCATCGAGGGTTGAATTCCGACTTTTTATTCAACCCTCAGTTCGGGGTGAGTTTGGTGGTGTGGTGATTGAGAGAGATTGATCTTAGCGAAAGTGCTAATATATCGTTGTGTACCCATGCAACGAAGGTCGTGAAACGAAATCTAGAAAAGAGAAGATAACAAAGAGCATTATTCATGGCATAGATGCGTGGTGCGGGCTCCTCGATAGTATAGTGGTTAGTATACCCGCCTGTCACCCGGGAGGCGGGGGTTCGATTCCCCGTCGGGGAGCCTCTGGCGCAAGACTAATGACCTTGCCCAGAAAAAATAAATCATTATGGAAAATTTAACAAGCCTCAGGACTTGCTAAATAAGGCCAAGACCGGTTCCACATTACGGTTCCCGGTTGTAGTGCCGATGATGATGATGATGCGTGGAGCAGCTGCGTAAATAGACCGCATTGCAATTAGGCAAATTATGCTAAGAGCCATTTAGGTACACAATGGGTGAATGTGTGCCGTATCTTGCTGAACGTAAAGGATCGAATTTTTGCATGCATGTTTATATGCGGAAGAATTCGATTTATGGCCACTAGACGCTGGATGCGTGTGTTTGATTTTGTCGCTTGGAGAAAAGACTGCCGAGGCCATGGGTATTGGCAGGAAAATGTGGTGTGCACGTGTGCAGCGGAATTTCTTGGCAAACAGTGGTGCCGAATAGTTTTCCTAATAATGGTTATGTATGCAAAAGAATTCTTTTCAGGAAATTTTGAAAATGCATTGGATGAATGAATTAAGAATTCTTTGCAGTGAATTTTAGGTAATGCACTATTTGCATTAAAATGTCCTTGAAGAAGGAAATGTTTGCGGGTAACTGCGGATTTGCAAGGGAGTTGGGTTTGGAATTGTGGGTGGTTCTTTGCGTAAGGCTAGAGAACCCCCACAGGCTCTTCCTCGGTAGCCATTTCTAATTGAGTTTGTGCCGACATACATACCTTTGATGTTCTTTGCTCTGCCATTTTTTGGGATTTTTTCGATCCGAGTCTTCTCCCATTCGCGTATTTTACGTTTGAAAAGTCTCGTTGTCACTGACCATATCGTCGCGTATCTTTCTGCGTTCACTTCATCAGATCTGTCTAAGAGGATCACTTTGGGGCGTTCACGTTAGTCGATCTTCGCCCTGCACTCGTGGTCAAACCAAGGTTTTGACTTAATTGTTTTCTTAAACGATTGAAATGCGCACTGTTAAATGAAAAGTTGGATAATGTTTCCCTTCTAACGTTCTGGAAGTTTCCTACGTAATTTAAATTTGTGTTACTAATTTTTTGCTTTACGTGGTTGTAATCTCGATTCCGTTTTTCTATCGAATGTAATAAACATAATCATGCAGACTCCTAATAGTGACCAAACTCCAGGACTTATATTATTAGTATAATTTAATTTAACTGCTTCAAAGTGTAAATTCTCTGTTTAGTCGCTGCAAAATTATTTCAATGAGTTCGGCTTATTTGATGGATAGATCCCATTAATTTGTTATTCATATCTTAGCAACCCCGCAACTCGGTAGCAAAACCCGTATGGCTACTTAATAGGAATTCTTCGGACATCCCTTTCAGTATTATTATTTTCGGAGAGCTATAATTTGTAACTATTTAAAAAAAGAAGAAAAAAACAGATGAAATCATGCACTGACAGATATCCTTCAAACACTTACAACATTCTAAACTTGTGGCATTCATAAATACCTTTCTGCCTACACTAAGCACACTACGTTTGAGTCATTAGTTTTTACTGTTCATTCCATAATCTTGAATCTATTTCATAACACTCTGATGGACGGTTCATTTATGAACTCCTTTCCTAAAGTTTTATTTCAACTTATAATATCACTAAACACTTTTATATCTTTCCCCACCGCTATGTCACTATAAAAATATTAATAAGCTTTTTAAGAATATTAGGAAAGCAAAAGCATAAAGTTAACACAAAGTACAGAAATCCAGGTTTATTCTCCTCCGAAGTTTATTAGAAAGAAGGCCAATGTTAAAAATACTGGTTTAAAAAAAACACCTATAATAGATAAAATAAGAAATTTTTTTGAATGCATATCCAACAATTATTCTTGTATATATAATATGTTTTAATTTAACTCGGCTCTGAGATAAAATCTCAAAATATGTAGAAACAGTGTTGCATGCCTCTTATGGCAGTACTAAGTGTTATTATCCGTAATTTAAAATTAAAGAAAGGAAACATATTTTCTCAATTTGGATCTTGTAATATTATTTGTGTAAAAATAAAACATAGACAAACACAAAAATAAAAAAAAAACTGGTTAACATAAAGTAAGTAAATTGAAAGAACTATCATTGGAATAAAAATGAAATATAAAAATAAAAATATGAATAAAAAAAGTGGAAAAAGTATATTGAACATAAATGTATATTTTTATATACCCGAAAAGGGGAAATATTTAAATTTAAAAACTCTGTTAGAAGTAAACCTTCATAGGTAAATGAAAAAGAATCAATGATTACACTAAAGTTAACCATGAAAGGGCTTCAAAATGGTTTACTTAAAAGGTGGCATTAATTAAAAGTGTATTATTGAAAGGTTGCCCACTTAAAACACTCACGCTTTTTAATACCAAACAAATAAATACAGGACAAGAGAAGGGCTTAGGAAGAATCATTTATCTGCATTATTAGGAATTGGCGTTTGCTTCCAGAATTTTTGATTGTGTAGATCTTTTTGCTGGCTTGATTTTAAATATAGTTGTTGAAGGTATTTCGTTGATTTTTTTTCTATTTATATTTATTGGCCTGTAGCAACCCGGAAGTTTATGACCTCACGGACTCGAATCCGCCATTGCTCCCTGTCCTGTGCACTCTCCTTCCACGCTTGACCATCTGATCCGATCTCCTCAAGGTCAAACCTAACTGTCCTCCCATCTCCATCGCGGCCGTTCTGTCGGTCTCTTTCTCGTTGGTTTACCGTCAAGAATTTTATGCACGGTCCTATCGTTGCCCATTCGCGCCACGTCTCCGGCCCATCTTAATCTTCGCGACTTGATTACTCTCACTATTGTAGGTTTGCGGTATAGCTCTTCCAATTCGTGGTTGTGGAGTTTCCTTCATTGTCCTGCCTCCTCGTTATATTTACCGCCAAAGATACCCCTTACAACTTTATTCTCGAATACGGGGAATTTGTTTTCTTCCCGTTTTGTGAGAGCCCATGTTTCGCTTCCGTATAGAACAATCGGTATGCTTATGGCGCTATAGACACTGAGCTTTATGTTACGTGATAGCAGTTTGGATTGCAGCAGTTTACTGAATGCGTGCCAACTAGCGTTGTCGGAGTATAGTCTTTTGTTAATTTCCTTTGACATTGTGTTACTGGCCGCCAGTATCGTTCCCAGATATTTAAATTCTTTAACTTTTTCAAATATCTTGCCTCTAACGTTTATATGTGTTCCCAGAGTTTCACCTGCTCTCGCTGTAATCATGTATTTTGTTTTGTCTTCATTTATTTCTAGGCCCATCTCTTCTCCTGCTTGCATGATGATTTCACTGATTTACTTCCAGTTTCTAGATTATCAGCCAGAGCGGCGATGTCATCTGCATATGCGAGCACTTGTGTGACCCCGTTAAGGGATGATCCGACGAAATGGTTCTGAGAGGTGGATTTCTATTCTAACTCGCCCTTTGTTTTCGTTCATGCAGATTTGAATGGGGATGGCATATTTTTTCGGGATTCCCAGCTCAACTACAATATGGTAAAGTCTTTGTTTTGCGACTGCTGCGTAGACTTTTTTGAAGTCAACGAACAGTTGGTGAACCGTCTCTCCGCATTTCGCCTTCTTTTCCAACAGTTGCCTTATTGCAAACATTTGGTCGCTCCTACGGAATCCGCACTAGTAGTCTCCCAGTAGTTCTTCTGCGTACGGTATGATTCTCGCCAGTATGACATTTGTTAGTATTTTATATGTGGTTGGGAGCAATGATATTCCTCTGTAGTTTTAAAGTTGGCACCGGCTGTACGTATGCCGGCTGCGCCAATGATATGCTATTGCTCGGGGGATACTGTGAGGCTGTTATGTCCTGTAGTGGTTCGCTGGTCCGCTCCGGTTCATCTTCATTGGTTGGGGATAATTTGTAATCTGTAATTTTCGCAGTCAGATCGGTCGCTTTTTTTGAAAATGGGGATGATTTTTGAAGTTTTCCATCCTTCCGGAGTGACTTCCTTATCCCATATTGTTTTAATCAGTTGGTGGATGCTTTAAGCGGTTGTCTTTCCTCCATGCGTCATAAGCTCTGCCGGTATGCAGTCGACTCCGGGAGCTTTGTTGTTTTCCAATCGATTTATTGGATCTACAACTTCGTTAAAGTGGGCTCTGGGATCTGAGGCTCGGCTGTATGTACGTCTGGTGCGTTTATTTGTGGTTCATGGGTGCGTACATTGAGCAGGTTTTCAAAGATCTAATTCTGCTTCCATCTTGTCACGATATTGTTTGTTTCTGTGACCAGACAGCCCTTTGTGTCTCGAATTATTTTGGCTCTCCCTCGGTAGCCATTTATAATTGAATTTATGGCGGCATACATACCTCTGATGTTCTTTGCTCTGGAATTTTCCAGGCATTTTCATTTTTCGATCCGAGTCTAGTAGTCTCTTTCCGAATTGTCGCGTATCTTTCTGCGTTGACTTCATCATATTATTGTAAGTGGATCACTCTGAGGCGTTTATGTTTTTCGATCTTCGCCCTGCACTCGTCGTCAAACCAAGGTTTGGACTTAATTGTTTTCTTAAATCCTAATACTTTTTGGGCTGTTTGTTTGATTGTGTCTTTGATCGATGCCCATTTAGTGCCCAGATTATTGGTTTACTCTTCGTCACTACTCCCATTCTCTAGGATGCTAAATCTATTCGTTAGTTCCTCTTCATATTCATCCCTTTCGCGTAGGTCTTTTAATTTATCAATGTCGAACTTTTTGCTCATGCCCGTGTACGTTTGCTGCGAGCCGACTTCTAATTTTGCCCATCTCTAGAAGATGATCGGAGTCACAATCTGCTCCTCTATATGACCTTATGTCTAGGATGTTCGAGTGGTGTCCTTTGTCTGTGAGGAAGTGGTCTATTTGGTTACGCGTTACGCCGTCGGATGATATCCATGTGGCTTTATGGATTTGCTTGTGCTTGAACATCGTGCTTTTCACTACCAGATCTTTTGACGCTGCGAACGTGATAATTCGAATGCCATTATCATTTGAAACATCGTGTAGGCTCTCTTTACCTATAGTCGGTTGGAAGATGTCTTCCTTTCCAATTTTCGCATTGAGGTCCCCGAGGAGGATTTTAACATCGAATGATGAGATACCATCGAATACTTCCTCTAGGGTCTCGTAGAATGTGTCCTTCGTTTCTTCGTCCGTAGATTCTGTTGGGGCGTGTACGTTTATAAATACATGATTGTACCATGGTCCCTGTATTTTCAGCACCGACATTCGGTCGTTAATAAGTTCCACATCTTTTACATGGGGCGTAATCTTCTTGCTTATGATGAAGCCAGTTCCCAGGTTATGTGTATCGGTGCCTCCACACGCCATTGTAAACCCGTTGGTTTCGATTACTTGATGTAGGAGTGGGACTTCCTGAAGCGCGACGATGTCCATTTTATATTATTTCGCGTTTTCTACGACCGTCTGTATCGCGCCAGGTTTATATAACGTTCGAACATTCCACGGGTCGACGCGTATATCCCATTTTCCGTTCTTCCCTACGTCTCCTTTTTGTCGAGTCGGTGTTTTCTTGATAATTTGTTACCTTATGGTAGTGTCGGCTCATTACATCAACGCCTACCGGGTATTTCGCGGGTTTGTTTTTGTATATTGATTATTCATTTTTGACCCCACGAGCCTTGGGGTTTCAAATAGTTCGCCATATCAGAGCCCCTCTTTGATATGGTAATGTCTGCTTACTGCTCTGATTCGACCCGGTGTCAGAGAGGCCTGAATTCGACCACAACTCTCCACCGGGGCCCGCTTTTTTAGGAACTACCAAGAGTGGTGAGTTCCACGGACTTTTGCTTGGTTGAATGTTATCATTCTCCAGCATATCCCGTACTTGCTCGTTTGTCACCTCTTTCTTGCAATCAGTCAGACAGTACATTCGTTGATTTATCGGTGCTTGATCCTGTATCACCGGTATCTCATGCGTTATTGCACTGGTATATATCAGGAGGTCACCTTTGAGGTGGAAAATGTCGTTAAACTCCTCACATATTTCCACTATGGATTGACACTGTTGAGGACTTAGGTTTTTCCCTAAGTGGAGTTCCTCGTGTAATTGTGTCAACCTTGGATCTTTTGGTGATTCCTCCTCCGAAGGTTTTTTATCCGAATTATATCCCGTAGAACGGTTCTCCTCATTTTCCAGCGGAAAGATGGAAAATTCTTCATTGGATGTAATTCCCCCATAATCCGGTCAATGGTTTGGAGGTAGCTTGCGATATTGAGTACCTTTACTTGGGCACTCTTCGCTCTCCGTGCAATACAATTGGATATGAAAATCCCTGATTGTACTGCTTTAGGTACTAGCACTACCTCTTCCCGAATTTCCATGGGGAGTCTAAGCATTTTTGTGAACGTGCCGGTATTATCGCTGGTTTGTTCAGAAAAATGTCTACCTCCGAAGGGTTTGGCAGTGAGTGTTCCACCACATTCGTTTACTTTCTTTGGTTTGTCAGCTATCAATATGGGTTTGGGGTACTTGGAGCCTGACAAGTTTTCGCCACTTTCCCCCTGTTTGGGTAAGGTATCCGGTATACTTCCGACCCCGGTCTGGACCTCTGTGGGCCCCATTGGCACGGGTTCCCGACTGGTTGCCTTATGTCTGGACATCCTCTTCCTGTCTTTTGTAAATTCAACGGAAAAGTTTACCGGATTTACGTTTGTTTGGGAGAATTCCAAACAATTCCCGGGTCCATTGACTATACAGTTCCTAGACAGGAAGTCGTTCCCTAACAACCTACAGCGTTTGGGATGATAGTGAAGAACGTGTGATTCGAACTGACGCTATGACAGTTAGAATCACAAAAAATTGAACCAATGCGTAACATATCAGGCTACTGGCCGTGTGCACGAATTCGATTTCTAAACTCAAGTACATTCAACTGATGTGGAATTGTTATGTTATCGCTATGGTATACGGCTCTAATGCATTTTCTTATTCGATTTTCGTTCGGCGTTCTTCACTATTTGCTTGTGTATTGTGTGTGTATCTGTTTGAAACGCCACCCTACTCCCTCCTCAGTAACTTTGTTACGACCAACTTCATGTGCGAACGATGGAGGAGAAACGAGCGTTCAACACCTCAGGCTACTGTCGCGTGTACGAATTCGATTTCTAAACTCAAGTACACTCACCTTATGTGGAATTGTTGGGTTATTACTTGGTATACGGCTGAAACCGCCTTCCGCCAGGCACGTATTCTTGTTGATCCCCGCGGAACTTTCTTTTAGCTATTCCATTGCGGGGCGGGACGGAGTTTTTCCTGTTAATTCGCTCATCGCATCCCAACTGCTGCATCGTGTCACATAGAATATCATTTGCCACGGACCATCCCTGTTTGAAATTTAGCATGTATTCTATTACTCCTACCAGAGTAACTGTCCGTCTCATATGTCTCTTCAAAATCGTTCGTGTGGTCTTGACTCACACGCACTCTGTGAGTACGTGTTCCGAATTTTCTATTCTGCTTTCGCAATACAAGCAGTGTGGGTAATTGACATGCTTATACTTGTGCAAGTATTGCCGAAAGCATCCAAGTCCTGATATTAGCTGAGCCAAGTGGTAATTCAGCTCGCTATGTCTTCTTTTCACCCAGGTTTCTACATCAGATATCATGATATGGGTCCATCTTCATTTTGGTAGAAGAATCCCACGTTCGTCGCCATTCTCTTAGGCTTGAGAGCTCTAATTGTGACCGCATTCTCCGACAATTGTCTTGGGAGACCTTATGCAACGCAACGTTTTCTTTACCAGCAATGTTTAGTAGTTTCCTCCCAGCCAAGGTATTTATGGCATCTTCGGATACCGTTCGGAATGCGCTGCATACTCTTAATGATGCCAGCCTATGTGCTAAGTTCAGTCTCCTCATGTACGACTTATCTGTGCGGCTTCTGCATATATGTGAGCTGCATATATTATAATGGAGGTGTTGACACTGGTTATCAGGTTCCTTATGTGGGACGGGGTCTACCAACATTGGCTGGGCGCGTCGAATTGCCTATTTGACAGTATTGACGAAACATATTATTTGGAAGGAATAAAAAAATTGGAAAAACGCCGGACTGAATGTATTGAACTAAAATGAGACTATGTTGAGTGATAAAATGATTTTGCCGAAAAAAAAATGTTTTTTTTCCAAAAAGTCAGACATCACACTGCCCTTGTATTTCACGTGCTTTCAGCTAGTTATTAAGTCTGCCTCGTTTTTGTGATCAGTTAGATGTAGTTCAGCAAATTACAATGTCTTTAATGGGATGAATTGTCGGATTGGTGGTCGCGTATAACTCGTTCGTATGCCTTGCCACTGGGACAGCCGCTATGTCGTCTGTAAACTAGCTTAATTTGTCAGAGTTGAGCGTACGTAATACTGCACAGCAGTGGACTAAGTATTGATCCTTGAAGAGCACCTGCTGCATATTGTCCGCTTTCATTTGGTGGAGTAGTTTATAATGAGTGAGTAGCGGTACCAATTCGCCTAAAGCTCCCCCCAATGAACAATCAGTTAGCCTAGTCCCACATTTTCCTCCCTTTATAGCTTCGTCAATGATATGGAGATTGTTTCGGGGGTGTTCATGATTGGTAGCAACTTTCAGATGTCCGAGATCTTTTGTAATGATGACTAGGGTATCACATCATTACAGGGTTTATCCACATCTGTATATAGGATATATTTTCATATGTGGAACTGTTCGGGAAAAATACCAACTTGTTGTAGTAGTATTTTTTTCTTTCCTTTCTCTTGAGTTTCTCAGACATCATTGATTGATAGATATTTCTTTATGATATTGTAGCGAGCTTGGGGTCCCTGGATTAATTATTTTAATAAATAAGACCCGTTACATCGATTTTCTTTGTAAACACTTTATTAGTCTGTTAATAACAACCGTTATTTGATATTTCGCTAATAATTCTGTGACTCTTCTTTCGCTTCCGAGACTTATTTTTTAATCCCTATCGCTTCCTTAGTGCTTATTTACTTGCTTGATCTGCGTGCGACGTATTTATACCGTTTTTCCTCGTTCTGATTCGGCGTTTCGTTTTCGTCCAGTCCATAGCCTCGAATTTTCTACTGCTCATAGTCTCCAGTTTTCCAGTACTTTCTAGAATATTCTAGTACTTTGTTTTGGAGACCCGCCAGATATCACAGCTGATTGTCATATGCGTCACAATATATTATTATCATGAGAAGGACTGTAGTGAGAGAGTAGCATTACCATATTTTTTCTTTTATTTTTACTAAGTTGTAGACTAAATGCGAAATATAATTTTAACACTTTTCTTGCTATATTAACTGATGCGGCTTTTCGAAAGAACTCTAAATCCTGTCTTTTGTAAGGTTGCCTGGGCCTGCCGAATTCTACACAGTCAGTTAAGAATGTGGTCCGTAAATGGGTTTTTCGGAAGTATGACCCCACAAGTAAAACAAGCTATAAATTTAAACCAGAAAAATATTTAAATAATTTGTTGCATAAAGACAATCTGAAATGATTGAATGCCCAATATATATTGTTACTATAAATATTACATTATTTAAATAAATAAATGTAATGTATGCATAAAATAATTGTCTACCTATATACAGAATATGTTATTAAAACCTAGATATTTATACTTCAGACGGTTTACAATTACCCAAATGAAATTGCAAAAACAAACATTTGGAATTACATGCATATAACAGTCATATATTATATTTGCATAACTAGCATAAAATCCCACTACTCCATATGTATTAGTCTCTAGAGTCTTGAACACGTGCAGTGTTGAAATACTAATTTTAAGACTAAAAATAAATTCTCGAGGTATTTATATATTGATAAGGTATTTGTTATAAAAAGGTTGAGAAAAAAACTTACTAAATACATAAGAATATGTTTTATATTTACGGCGTTTACATATTTTGAATGATATAAATTTGTACTCATGAGCGCATGCACCCTCACGTTTGCGAGTTGCAACACGGACAATTGTTGCTGTCCACAATAGTTTTTAAATGTAAAATGAAACAAAGAAACGCATATTTTAAAATAGAAATATATGTGAATCAAAGGAAAAAATGTTTTATTACTTCTTTGAAATGTTTTTATTTGAGTTTTTGAATTTGTAGATAGTTTTAAAACCCACAGTAATTGAAGTCTCCAAATCAAATGCTTAAGTGTTATTCTGCTACTCCGCGAGCATTTTATTTTTATAGAAACGCACGTACAAAAGGGGATTTTGGAGTACCCTTAAATGTCAGAGCACAGTGCGACCGGAAAAACCCTAAATTACATGTGATGTTGTTATTCCCTTTCGGTTAACAAAAAAGGTGAGTTAAGGAAATAGAAGGTTGGAATAATTGAAAAAAAAAAAATGGAAACGGTGTCTTAATATCACATGTATTTGGTATTTTAGCGGATTTGTATGTTGTTGTCGAAGTGTTCGGTCGAACACTGTCCACACACCAAAAGGAACACCTGGAAACGCGGAGCGAATTCAATTGCACAAATAAAACACCAGTTGCTTTTTTTTTTCGAGAACGCTCTTTATTGCCTTGATTGTTACTTTTGACTTAAAGATCTAATACACAAACTTTACTTTTTTTTTTTTTTATAGTATTTCAGGAGGTAACCAAAGAAACGACAAACTTCCGCCAAACATTGCATTGTCTTAAATTTTGAAATAACCTGGTTTATCCTTGTTTATTGTTTTTTTTTTTTTTTTTTAGTTTTTAAACCACATTTATTTTCCTAATTCTTTTTGCATGTATAATATTAGGGGTAAATGTTAAACCCTTTTATACAATCACAGTCCTTAAATTAACTTACTGGCTCTATGCGAGCTCTCTAAACTACACATTACAACTTGATTTTTAAATATGCTTTTCGGCGTACATCTTTTTTTTTGTTTCTTATATATATATATATATATATATATATATATATATATATATATATATATATATATATATATATATATATATATTTATTTATATGAAATAAGTCATATATTAGAGGGACTCCTCGTTTACATCTATATGTATACATTATTATTACAATTTTTTTTTATTTTTTTAATTATAACAAACAAAAACTTCAAAACAAAACGAATAAAACATAAAATAAGAAATAAAAAATAAAAGTAATGGGGAAAGGAGGACAGGGGGGGGGGGACAAGAGGAAGGAGAGCGTTGCTCTTGAGAGGCATACTATATCTGAGGAAGTGAAGTCCTCTCCTCGTTGAGAAGCCACCACCATTTGGGAGATGTTCGATCTTTGGCTGATTTATCTCTTCCACTGATCGCCGTGCTAAATTGGAGATATCACTATCATGGAGAATTCGTTTGTCCCTGGCACCACGGAGAGCGTGGTAAATAATCGGGACTCCATGCATGTCTTGGATAAGGCCTTTTTGATCCAAGAAAGGGAACGCTTCTGGGGGAATAAACCCATTCTGGAGGGTATTCTCCAGATACATATCATTGGGATAGAATGCTCCCGAGATAAGATTATTGTCACTGCACATTGCCCTTGCTGTGTGAGCACGAATAATTTTAATTATGAAATTGTCTATCCTATTTAACCCTGATTTGTTATACAGGATTTTGTTGGGATAGAATTTTTTGTATTGCGACTCTGGTGTTCTATAAAGTCCGAGGCAGGAACGCAAACACTGCCGTTCGAACACACAAAACTTCTCCATATAAAGTGGAGATACCATACTGGACAGCCATAAATCAAAACTGGTCGGATGAATGCCGAGTACGAAATTATTTTGACTCTGGGGTCAAGAAGACTACTCCGGAATAGACTTCTTGTCATAGAATATGCGCTTTTAGCTGCGGAGAGGGACGCTGCTACGTGCTTGTCAAAATATAAATACTGGTCTAGCCAGATGCCAAGGTATCTAACTACAGTTTTCACTTGTAGTGGAAGGTTATTGTTACCTACAATAGAGAAGTGTTTCCAGTTGTATTTTGTATCCCTCGAGGCCCTGGATAGGGACGTTCTGAAAAGAATAGTCTCGGTTTTCTGGAAATTAATTTTTAATTTCATTTTTAATTTCCAGTCGTCGCAAAATTGTTTTATTTTGTTGAAGTCATCTTGAAGGTGCCTATTGATGTCGTTTATTTTTCCTCCTGCTCTGTACACCACTATGTCATCGGCGAACGCAATGGGGTTTTCGAGAGAACTCACTAGATCACTAGTGTAAATATTGAATAGAATGGGAGAATTCACAGCTCCCTGGTGTAAGCCATTTTTAATTTGGAAGGTCTTGTTGGAGAGTATGTCCCCGCATTTCACCACAAAATGTTTGTCCATTATCATATCATAAATAATGTATAGCAGATATTGCGGCATACCCAGGTTTGTTAACTTATAGACAAGTCCTTCTAATCATACGGTGTCGCCTTTTACTATTGTTTCCAACCGAAAAGTGGCAATATATAAAAACGACACACGTGCAGGTATCACGAAATGTCGCGACGAGGGTAATTGTCTCGGTCCCCGTATGAACTGTCGGCACTTATGTTAATTACTTTCGATCACAGTGTAATTACAATTACCAAATGTCCTCCGGTTAACTCGCGTTACTTATTTTACTATGTTTAAACTGGTCGAACGTTACTTCCCCGTTTTATCGTGCTGCGCGTGAACGTCGAATGTTTGCGTTTGTTTTATTATATTACGCGGCGCGGACCGGCCTCTTCGTAGGGTTTCTCTGAGACGACCTGATTCGACTATCTGTTCGAAATAATTTTCCCTAAAACGACTGCCCTATCTAAATTTTCCTATCCATCCTATCTGTCTCTTATCTTCAAGAGAAAATTTCCATTGTAGTTTTCGATTCCAACTTCTTATCGGAATCTTGTTTCGAAGGATCAAGCGTGCCGCCACTTCTTTCTCGATCCTATCATGGGCTTTGTTTACGTTACCATTTGGCTTCCGCCAACAGAGTTTTTGTGTGCTTCCGATGGGTAACATAGAAACAGTGGGTTTTGGTTTGTTTCTAAGTGCATTTCCAGATCATAAACATCTAGCGTGAGATCTACGTTAGGATGTTTATGATTGCAAGGACTGTTGGTCGGCGGCAAATCGCTATCCTTTATTTGCACAAGTGTGCCTTTTAGGTTTTGGTTCATGCCAGGAATTTAGGTGCTAATTGCTATTAGCTACAAGAGAAGATATTCGTTGTTCGGTTTGTTTACCGAAGAACGCGTTTAATGGATGTATTGCATTGATGCCCTGAATTGCATGCGTTGGACTGGATGCGTTGAATTCAATATTAGAGACTTTTGAACGTTTACTTCGATTATTTTTTGCTATTGAATTCAAAGTTGGTGTCTGAAATGTTACCTTTTGTTTCAGGTGGGAGTAAGGACTTTTGGGACACGTGTCTGTGGGCACGTGTAATGGATAAAGGTGAGTATGTTCCTTGGCGGAAAGGACATCTCAACCTATAGTGGGTTGTGTGGTTCGTAGAACCGCCATAGTATTGTAGCGGTTCCGCCAAACCCTACGGTCTACTTACCTGAAAAAACCCCCATAACTACTACCCAACTCCCTTTAGTTTGCTAATGCAACAGTATTAGTACCTAAAAATGCTGCACGCATTTAAGAGATCAAATCTATGATCTTTAAGTCCCTGTAAAGAAAACTTACCTTAATGCATTCTCTTCGCATACCATTGCTCCTTAAGATTTCTTTATTAACTTACCAGGAATTTCCAATCAATTTCGGCATCTACGTCGCCAGTCAAATTTCCTTAGAGGAATTCCGGTAAACAAATAATTAGATTTACATACATTTGTAACCTTCGTGACAGGGACCATAAATACTGCGCCGTCTATTTTCCCAGCCGCGTCCTGTACCTTTTCATACATATTGCCTGGCAACCTTTTTTGTTTGTCTTATCAATAAACAACCCAAGCAGCTGCATATAATTAGGGCAATAGACGCCGAAACCAAATTCTCCAGCATTTCCTAATGCAAATATGAACCCGGTTTCTACTGGAGCCAGAGATGCCATAAACATCCAATTTGCTTTTAGCACCTTTTTCTCCCAACGTCGAAAATAGCGACGAGGCATCGTGTAAACAATGACCCGCATTACCAACGGCGCATTTGGTCCTTTTTCCCTATTGTCCTTGCCGCCTGCCTGCTTTCGAACGCGTGCAACAACATTGAATCTGTTCGATCGCGCACATATACCACTGCACCAAAAAGATCGCATTTTCTTAGTGGTCACACCCTTAAGAGAAAAGTTTTTCTCTCTTCGTTTTTTTCTTAGCGAAATCATCTCTGCATGAGATGACGATCGTTGAGTCTTATTCCGTCCTTCGACCAAGCTGGTCGCCGAACTCCCGCTCTCCGCTGGTTGCGGGGATGCGTTAAAGTCGTAGTCGCGAGTGTCCGTGAATTTGGTAATTTTTGTTTGTACATGTTCAACATTAAATAAATTGTACGCAATCGCGAAATGTGTGTGTAAAGAGCTCTTCGTCTCTATGCCATTCTCGGTAGTTATAAATATCAATGTACCTTTTATCGTCCGTTTGTTCCACAAACCGTTTCTTTAAATATAAATAAACGCATCATTAACATTAAAACAGTGAGTTTTATTTACTTTTGTTTCCTGTGTCGAGAAGTTTTGTTTTGTATTGTCTTCTTTGCTAACGATACCGGTCGTCACATTAATGACATTAGGATGGAGGAGGAAGTGAATCAAGTACCCATGCTGGTACATACTTCCTCCACACAGTATCATTAAAAATATTTTTTTTAGATTGTAATTTAGCATGTCCATGTATGAACTTCCAATAAGCAATACGTGCGCAAGTGCCTCGAAATCCGTATCCTGGATTTCGGTAGTGCAATACATAGTGACCAGGCAACACCATGCATTTATCGCTTGCGTAAGTTTTGTGTGGAATTAACAGCAAAAAAAAACGCGAAACAAGCATGCCAAGGGCTTCTAAGGTACCATTAAATGTCGAATCACAGTGCTTGGGTAGAAGGAAGGAGAGGGCCACTATGGAGGTATTATGTTTTTATGTTCCAGGCCTGCCTTTTCGGATTAGGTGACACTCATCAATTAAGATTTGACAGCCTAATCCAACGGTGTCAAACTCAAAGGCCAACTTGGAACAAACAAAGAAGGTTAAACTTTAGGTGGGCCGCAAAAAAAATCAATATTCATAAAAGCGTAGGTTTATTTCGAATAATATATTATAATAAACATACCGTGCTCCAAAAAATTATAGACTCAAATGTAAATTTTCAATTTTCGTGGAATGAGCAATCAACATTATGGCTAGTTTTGGGACAAAATATTGTCCACCGGCTCGACCAACTCAGGGAAAACCGTTTTAACGGCTTAATTGCTTTTATATATGTATATACTTCTCTCAGGAGAGGTGAACCTGTAGCTCCGATATGGCCCCCCGAAATGCCACAAAATAACCGCTGCAGTTCTTCTTGAACAGTTGCAGGTTGTAACGCTCCGGGCCGCCCCTTCTCCCACCCCGAGAGATCCGGTCTGTAACGGAACGAATTCTGATAAAGGGATATTCGCGCGATCGGGAGATGAACCGCAAACTGGTGCGATCCCTCGGATTGTCTTGTGGAGCGCATATAAATCGAATTGTGTGGAACAATATCACGATTCTCCGAAGAACATGCCAGCGCCATGTTCCCTATCGCTCGTCTCTGTAGGCTCTCAATTAGGTCGGGGATGTGTTTAGGAGCAGAGCTCCAAACGTGAGAGCAATACAGAAGAAACAGTTGGGCCACAGTAAAATATTTCTTGGCTCTAAAAAGATAACTCAGTTTTCCTGAGGCGGACCTGGCGATGATCGACACGTGTTTATTCCACGATACATTCCCGCAGACCGTGACACCGAGCAATTTCAAACTTTCCCCAGATTCGAGGGCCTAGCCATTCATCATCAGCTGTGGAACCGATTATCCGCTTTTCTTTGTGAATGTTGTATATTGTGTCTTCGTTACATTGAAGTCGACGAGATTTGCCTTTCCCTACAGCAGGTCCTGATCCAGATCCCGATTCAGAGAGTCGATCTGGCTACATCACAGCTGATGCTCTCGTTGATGCAGTAATGGGCCGATCGCCCGAAAAAGAGGAAAAAACGCACGATCATCTGCACAACTGAACAGTTTGTTATCCATCGACTCCAACAAATCATGTATGTTAATTGAAAACAAGGTTGGAGCCAAAATAGTACCTTGAACCACCCCGGAGTTAACAGAATCCTTAGGACGGATATTAAAGCACTTTGAGAGCGAATGGTCAGAGTACAAGGAACTGAGCTCAGAATGTAAAAAAATGCATAATATTAAAGACGAGATAGGTGTGAATGAGAAGCTGCTGGTCTTTGGTGACAAGTTAATTATGCCTGAAAAACTTAGGCGTCAAGTTATAGACATGCTGGATGCTTCTCATGCTTAGGTGTAGAAAAACTACGACTACGTGCACGTAGACTATTTTACTGGCCAGGTATGTCAAAGAATATTGAAACAAAAATTTAATTGTCTCGAATTTGCGAAATGCATAGGTAAATAATGCAAAAGAACCATTGAACCAGCATGTGCCACCCAAGTTTGGGAAACAACTTCCATGGACATATTTAAACATGATGGCATTTCGTATTTGGTTATAATTGATGCATAGTTGTTAAATATCCCACGTCCACACTCTCTATCTCTCTCTATCTGAATAATCATAAGTGAAAAACAAAAAACAAAAAAAAATTCTTGATAATACAATAAATAATATAAAAAGTTGGCGGTGAAAAGTAAAAGAATACTTTGAAAAACTTTGAGAGAAGTTTTTCAGTTTGAGAAAAAAACATCAGCCGAGGAAGTCGTGCGCTGCGAAAAAATAAATATTAGTGAAAAAGCGTTCGCCGCGGTAACAAAATAGTGAAATAATAATTGGAGAAAAAAGAAGACTCAGGGGGTTCAAGAGTTCAACACCCCCTGCAACCGGAATAGCTGATAACCGTCAACCGACCATTGGTTCGACGAGTCACAAGTAAGTTTCTCCAATCTATATATTTGTTAATTATAAAATATAACATATTCCAACTGGTTGTGTGTTGAGAGGTTTCGGGATAAGTCAGTAGATCACATAATAAAGGTTTTAACTTTTCGATTGTTTGCCAAGTTGGCCACTAGAGATTCGATCGGATAACAGTCCTTTTAAATGCCACAAGTTTAGGGAACTGGCAGAAGAGTTTAATTTGATATCCTCAGAGAAATGGGCTAGCAGAAAAGGGCGTGGCAATTGCCAAGCGAATAATTAAAGAATGCTTAGCAGAAGGAAAAGAAAATGATTTTCAATACCGAATATTAGAGTATAATGCCACCCCGTTGGCTAATGTGTTGCTGCCATCTGCTTAACTCTTCATTGGTAGAGAAACAACAATTCCAACAACGACAAACAATTCGAAACCACACGAATTAACCCCAGATGACATTTTGAAACGCATAGAAAGAAAAAACAGCTTCAAGCTGAATATTACAAAAGAATATCAAAGCCTTTATCCAAGTTGAAACAGAGCGATAGAATAATGTTTAGAAAAAGTGAAAAAGATTGATTGTATGGCACTATATTATAAGAAAGGTTAATGGAAGGTCATACATAGTTAATGATAACGAAGATAATCTTCTTAGAAGAAATAGGCGACACATTAAAAAATCGTTTTTTTTTTTTAATTAAATTCATGGGTGAAAAGTTTCCGACGTAACAAAGATAGAAGCCATTTTTTCTTAAAATTTATTTTTATTTTTCTATATAGTCTCCTTGTAACTCTACAAACTTCTCCCAGCGATGCTCCCATCTCTCTAACCCGTCCAAATAGTACTCGGCGTTCTTCTCTGCAAAATAACTTCACGAAGGTCATTGCCCCCTCATTGGCGAAAATCTTTGTCCTACGAGCGCAATTTTTAGATTAGGGAACAAAAAGAAGTCGCTTGGAGCTAGATCTGGTGAGTAAAGCGGGTGGTTAAGCAGTTAAAATCGTAATTTGTGGACTTTCGCCATGGCAACCGCTGAGGTGTGAGACGGCGCGTTGTCTTGGTGAAACAGGATTTTCTTTTTCTGCAAATGTGGCAGTTTTTCCGCAATTTCTGCCTTCAGTTGGTCAAATAATGATGCGTGGTATGCTCCTGTAATGGTTTTTCCTTTTTGAAGACAATCTATTAAGATAATTCCATGACTATCCCAAAAAACAATCGCCATCACTTTCCCACCCGAAAAAACAGTTTTTTCTTTTTTTGGAGCCCCTTCCCCCTGGACAGTCCACTGTTTTGACTGTATTTTTGTTTCGGGCGTGTAATGATGTATCCAAGTTTCATCGACAGTAATTAATCGACGCCAAAACTTAGATTTATCGCCCCTAAACTACACCAACAGAGCGTTGGAAATGTTCATTCGAACACGTTTTTGGTCTAACGTGAGCAAACGCGCCACCCAACGCGCGACCAGCTTTCTCATGCCTACATTTTGATGTAATATGTGACAAACACGTTCTGTGGACATTTTCATAGCCTTTGCTATCTCTCTCACTTTAATTCGGCGGTCGTCTAGCACCAATTGGTGAACTTTAACGATGCTATCGTGGTTGTTGCAGTTTTTGGAGGTCCCGAACGTTCATCATCTGCCAAGCTCTCACTGCTACGTTTAAATTCTGCTGCAAAAATTTCACTGTGGTAAATGATGGTGTAAAGACCCCATACACAGAGTCCAACTCATCTTTGATTTGCGTAGACTAGAATTTAATGACAGCTCGATACTCAATTTTGTCCCTTTTCACAAAAACACTCACATCGACTCACTCAAACGACTGACAAATAAAAACAACGAGTCCAAAATGGCTGAAATTTTGGTGAGTAACTGATGCACAACTAAATTCACTACTTTATTGACGAGTACAGCTATCTTCACGTTAAGGTCGGAAACTTCTCAGGCCTCCCTCGATACTTCCTTCGGAAGAGGCGAACCTATAGCGCCGACATGGCGCCTCGAGATGCCTCCAAATAACTGTTGAAGTTCTTTTTGAACACCCGGGAGCCCTTGCGCGGGGAGGGAATTCCGCAGCTACCCCACTCTGTAACGGAACGAGTTCTGATGCAGGGATGTTCGCGCCGCCGGGAGATGAACTTCAAATTGATGCGATCCGTCGGATTGTATTGTAGAGTGTATATAAACTGAATTGGGCGAAACAATACCAGGAATCTCCGAAGAATAGTACCCGTGATAATATCTGTAAAACAGACAGAGGTCGGCTACGCGCTTACGATGTGATGGGGGCTGTAGTCCCGATGTCAGCGCTGTTCCCCACAGGCAGATCGCTCGTCTCTGTATGCTCTCAAGTAGGTAGCAGGGCTCCAAACATGAGAGCAATATCCGAGCAGGGGTCTAATTTGGGATTTATACAGCAGTAGAATTTGGGCCGGAATAAAATATTTCTTGGCTCTGAAGAGATAGCTCAGTTTTCCAGCGGCTGATCTGGCGATATTCTACGATACATTACCACAGACGCCGAGCAATTTCATGCTTTCCTCAGATTCAAGGGTCTGGCCATCCACCATCAGCTATAGAAACGATGATCCACTTTCCTTTGTGGCTGTTTTATACTGCGTCGTCGTTGCATTGAAGTTGACGAGATCGGCCTTTCTCTGCACCAGGCCGTGATCCAGACCCCGATTCAGAAAGTCGATCTGGCTATATCACAGCTGATGCTCTCGTTGATGCACTAATCGGCTCCACAGCAGGGCCCTATCTAGATCCCGATTCGGAGAGTCGATCTAGCCACATCTCAGCTGGTGCGACGTTGATGCACTAATCGGAGGAAACAAGAGTGCTATAATTCGCAAAACTGAACACACTGTTATCCGTCGACTCCAACAAATAATTTTTGTGAATCAAAAACAAGGTTGGAGCCAAAATAGAACCTTGAAGCACCCGAATTAACAGGATACAGATCCGAACACTCCCCGTCCACAACAACCCGGACCGATCTATCCTCAAGGAAGCCCTTCTTCCAGTCGCAAAGCTGCTGGGAAAGTCCATATGAACGAAGTTTGCTCAGCGACGCCCTAAGTCAGATTAAAAGCCTTGGGAACATCTAATGCGACCGCTGTTGACTCATCATGCCGCTCAATCGCAGATGTCCATATATTGGTTATAAGGGCCAAAGGGTCTCCCGTGGACCGCCTGCCACGGAATCCGTATTGACGATCATTCAGAAGTCCGTTGCACTCCAAATACTTAATTAACTCGTCATTGATGACCATTTCCATCATCTTAGATAACATACACAATAATGCTATCGGTCAATAATTTTGTGGGAGACACTTTTTTCCCCATCTTTGGGATTGGGTGAAGTCGAATTTTTTTCCAGCAGGCTGGAAAGGTCATTCGTTCATAAGATAAACGAAAGAGTCTGCCAGGAACCGGCGATAGTTTTGGAGCACAGTTCTTAACGACTATTGCTGGTATTCCGTCCGGGCCGGTTGCCTTCTTACAGTCAAGTCCACGTGGAATGCGTTGAATAGTGCGCAGACGAAATTTCACATCCCGCATCGAAGACCGTACCGGCGAGTTCACAGGTGGCTCCAAAAGGCCGGGATCGAGGTTTGAATTCGCGGAAAATAAATTCGCGAAAACATTAGGTTTATACTTTGAATTCGTGAGTAACGACCCGCTGTCTGTCGCCAACGGAGGGAAAGAGGAGGATGCGAAGTTACCGCTGACATCCCTTGCCATTGACCAGAAGGAGCGCGAACCAGTTGGGCACCGAAGGAGCTTATTGATCACCCTGTCGTTGTGAACCTTCTTCGCGGTATCAATCGCCTGGTGGCACGGGCTTGTGATTCTAACAAAATTTGTTCTGTTAACATCGGTGGAATTGGAGCGCCATTGCTTAAAAGCTCTATTTTTTGCCGCTGTAATCAGCTCGCATTTTTTATCAAACCAAAGTTTATCAGATGAACTTCGTTTGATGGAATGCGGAATGTAAATCTCCATCCCGAGAAGAATAATCTCTGTGACCGACTCCGCGCATGCGTTAACATTGGAGACTCCAAAGCACATCTCCGACCACGGAAAGGATGCGAAGAAATCTCGCAAATCGTCCCAGATAGCAGCCCCATACCTCGAGTCGATTATTCGCTTGAAATGCAAGTGGTTGCGCGACAGATAACAACCAGTGATCTGAGTTTCCTAGTGGCGCAGCAACATCCACGGTATAAATGGTCGGCTCGGATGTCAAAAACAGATCCGGAGTAAGTTCCTTCACGAGTTGAGTCAAATTGCGGCTAACAGCGAAGACCTCCGCCAGCCTCCCAGCCTCCCAGCCTCGTCGGTTCTGTTGGAGGTACCAACCACCCGATATTATGTACATTAAAATCCACAAGGACGACAATTTTGGAAGCTGGGTGGTGATTCTGTATCCAGTCGACAGTACGTGAAAGATGTTCGAAAAATGTAGCGGGTCGATCGTCATTCGGGGAGCGGTATAGACAAGAAAGAAATTTAACAGAATTTCTCAGCCCTACCCTCAACCATATGATGTCTATGTTATTGGGTTCCAACGCCTCCATCCTCTGGTAATCCAGATCGGACCGCGCGAAGATCAGACTCCGACCTTAAGAAAGGAATCTCGAATGTAAGGCGTATCCTGAGCAACGAAGATATGTTGAATCAGTTGACGAATCGACCTGTGTCTCAGTTAGTACAAGGATATCAGGTTTCGCAGTTTGCAAATATTGGTGGACAAGGTTTAAATTCATATTGGTGGAACCGATGCCCCTGATGTTACAAAATGACGTTATCAGTCGAACGTCGGCAGAGCCTCGAGAATGAACCAGATTACGCGCTGAAGAATTTTTTAAAGTTCGGTTATTTATCAGAATATTTGCATGATGTTCCCCCGATATTGTCCCGCCCGGAAATCCGAATGGAAAACCATCATGACTTGTCTCCGTGTGAGTCCGATCCATCTGCCACACATCCGATACATAGTCGAACATTTCTCCCGACAATATCGCGGAATGTACAGTACAGTATAATATAATAGTGAACCAACAAACGTATTAGTAGACTAGTGGACACCTATGTTGACATCGATGAGAGTCAAGCCATCGATAACGATGGAAAAGACAATGTGTCAGAATCCCATGATGTAGAGAAAAATGGGAATAAGGACATTATCGACACCGGCTGGGGTCACGTACCCGAGCGTTCAAACAATTTAGTAAGAAGATCAGGAAGATCACGGAATGCTATGGTGACTGGGTGGCTTAAGTAGTTAAAACTAATTAATATATTATATTATAAATTTATGAACATATACATACTAGCATTGAAAAAAAGCATCCTGAGAAAGGTTGGGCCAAGGTTAATAACCTTGCCCGGAAAAATAAACTATTATGGCAAATTTATCAAAGTTCGGACATCGGGCCGAAATTTGGGCGGGGGAGAGACTTGCTAAATAAGGCCAAGACCGGATCCCGGTTGTGGTGCCGATGATGATGATAATGATTAAAAAAGCGTGTAAGGGTAATTTATACGCTTTAAAGAGAATACTGTAGGGGTTTGTCTATTTATTGGGTACTGACACTTATTATTCACTTCCACTGGCGATTGATGGTGGCTATAGAGACGCGAGTGTGAAAACATCTAATATAGTAAATTCATGAACTAAAAAGACAACTAAGAGTTATATTACAAGCATAGTATGTGACTAAAAAACTCATCGGGGTACAAGTAGCCATGTCCGAAATATTGACAAACATTGACCGGCAGGGATATAGTAAAAGAATTATCTTTTCAAGAGTAGTCACATCAATACTAGCGTATGCGGCACCGATATGAGCAAAATTTCTACAAGCGAGGAGGAGTGTGATGAGAGTAGCACAAGGGTTTTGTTTTCAGGAAGTAGAGAGGCTTCTGTTGCTATATGGCAGGCTAGTGAAACATGACCTTAAAAGGTAGATTGTGTTACGTACAAAGGAGGTTACTACTATTGATTGGAGCGGCAAGGCCGGGCCGCCCCACAACGTGCGACGTTCAAAAGCGAAGAACCACGGATGGCGTAGTGAATGCGGGAGTCCATCAACAAAGCGGGCTAGCGAAATAGGAACGAACAGGAACCCCAAAACTGAAGTAGCAGTGGAGATACTTGTCCAGAGAATCACGTAAGTGCAAGATTATTGTTATATCCTAATAATTGGCCTTTTAACTCATCCCATCCGTAGAAGTACAAATATAGCGCTCACAGGGGATTTGCAACTACCACCTAACGCAGATCACGAAAGGGAAGAGCCGGGTAGCTATCGAAACCTCTTCGTCCGCTTCTGGACACAAGAGTTCACCCCTTCGTCCGCATGTCGAATAGCGAGAACAAGGTGGTGGGTACACTATTTTTAGATGCAGCTGGTTTGTTCAATCGAAAAACAACTTCCACTTCCTCTCCACCCGCTTGCACTGTGCTCTGACATTTAAGGGTATTTCAAAATCCTCTTTTGTGCACACGTTAGTGCAAAAAAAGATACAATGAAGATTACATGATGCAGTCAGGGGTATGTTGGACCGATAAGTTACGGGAACTGACAACAGAAAATCGGAAAATTGCAGAAAGGAAGAGGAGGCCTATGGGTAGCGAGGTCTTGGGACCGGTATGGGTGCGAGTTCTACCTCGTCCCACTAACACTTCGCTGTTCGACAAGGTTCCGCCAAATCGAATTGTCACTTCATTAAAAGGAAGAGAAACTGTTCACCACATCCACCACTTTGAATAAAACACACGGATTTAATCTTCGAATGATCCTTTCTTTATTGTTCGTTATCTTTAACAAATTTGCAAGAAGCAACCGGAGGAGGCAATTATTGTTTAATTGCTCCTTGATAGTATAGTGGTTAGTATACCCGCCTATCACGCGGGAGACCGGGGTTGGATTCCCCGTCGGGAAGCCTCTGGTGCAAGACTAATAACCTTGCCCGGAAAGAAAATCATTATGGAAAATATAACAAGCCTCAGGACTTGCTAAATAAGGCCAAGACCGGCTCCCGGTTGTAGTGCCGATGATGATGATGATGCGACACTACACTAACCGAATACATTTTTGGGGCACGCGACTCTCGACTCGACAGCGTAAAAAGTATGAACACGACTCCGGGGCGTGTGCACCCTGATGCACGCTAAAGGGGGTGGACGACGACCGCTCCGGTTAGTGGTTGGAATAAGACTCCCTCGTTTGGGGTGAGTTTGGTGGTGTGGTGGTAGATATCCTCTCCACTAAGGATATGTATTTCTTACCACCAGAGAAACGTAAAGTCTCTCTTGGTGGAATAGAAAACCAGATCTCGTAATGGAGATCATAGGGTATGTGTGTCATCGTTTAGATCTGTGTTGTTTACTCATGCGCGAAAGCAATGGAAAAACAAAGCAGGCAGGCGGAAAGGACAAAGGAATCGGGAAGATCGTGGTTTCTGATGTGCATGGGAGCTAAATAAACAGACGACGATGCATCGAAGAAATGGTATTAAAGGAAAAGATGGGACGAGGGCATCATAAAAGGCTTAGATGAGTGATGCCCTTGTGTAAATAGCCGAATACACATTGGGAAAGGTGCTAATGGATTGCGATACTTTATACAATGAAAATTGTGTATCGTATCTTGGGTCGGTGGCCGAAACGAATCCCTTGCTTGCACTTGTATATGCGGGGTAATTCGTTGTTTGCATTGTTTGTGCTTTGAATTCAATCCATCGGCTATGGGCGAAGTGATGTTTGGAGATTCAAACAAAGGAGCATTTTGGGGTAAAGTGTTTGCAGCTGTATCAATGGCTGCAGGTCATTGCGATGGATATTAGTTGGTTATACAATGACGGTTTGTATAACATCTATGCCAATTGTATATGGCATCTAAGGCGATTCAAGTGTCGAACTCTAGTGTGAGTGTTTACACTAAACGGGAATTCGGTTCTTGGTCGCTAATACAGAGATGCATGAATGCCCTTGTGGGAGAAATTCTTTACAGGAATTCCTAGGTAATGCGTATGTATAATTGGGATCTGTGATAAATTTGGATAACATTCTTATGGGGAATTTTTAGATTCGAATGAATGAATGAAGGTAAGAATTCTTTTCCAGAAGCTTTTAAATCAATAAATTTGATAAGCTTGATGCGTGAAGCATTTACTGGCTCTTAATGCGATTGCATTAGCAGAATGTTATGATGGCTGGGTTGTAGATATGGGGGTTCTTTGGTAAGTGGGGTTGGCGGAACCGCCACAGGCCAACCTAAGGGGCTAAGCATCCCTGCGAAAAGTAGGAGGAAATGGAAGGGTATGTTTTAATACTTCGTTGCAGAGTTGTTAGATACAATTCCGTGAATCCTGCATACCGACTCTTGGCATCCTTGTATGATTATACATCCTTTGGCGCAACCATAAAAACTAACACTTACCTGGTAGATGTTAATTGAGGCAACCCACCTTTGATTGTAGCGCCATTTGAGTAAATAAGTCACATTTTTGACTCCTCAACTAATGAATACTTTATTTGAAATTATTCAAGGATGAACTACAATATTATTTTAATTAGCTCGGCGTCATGTTGTTAAAAGCTACTACCAAGCATGTAACTGAAAACCATTCCAAAAGACAAGAAAACGCTTTCATGTTGTCACCACAATTCCCCCGTAACCCTAAACGCGCAACATTTAATAATCAACTGATTTGAATAAAGTTACAAGGAATCATTGTGTGCTTTTCTGAGAACATTGTCGGCAGTTTGCCAAGGCACATACATACATGCCTTATTTAATGCGCTTAGAATCCTGACATGAAATCCGTTGGCGGCAATCAGTTACATGTTAATTTGAACGAAAGCACATCTAATTTTGGCATTTTGCTGCTTTGTGTAGGAATTCAAATTTATAATGTGACGATGTGTCTGATATAATTGTCGAATCTATTTTTTCTCTAAGCGTAAAATCATGGCTGTATCTTTATTTCACAAGAATCTATCGTATGTAAGTGCATATGAGGGTTGCCACATAGGCGACAAAAATCGATTTAATACTTATGTGGGTTGCGCTTTGAGGATTTTCAACTTACCAAAAGCGAATGATAATTCGTTCTAAAGCTGAACCGGATGTGATTTCCTAACGTTCTTTGAGTCTCCACTCCAACATCATTCTACCACCATTGTCAACACAGACCAAAAATACACCCTCTTAATGCAAATAAAAAAAGAAATAAGCTCTGAGGATCTGTCTCGAAGGAGTTTTAAATATTTCCGCTTTTTGCCTGCTGATCTGCCTTTGAACGGAGTACAGAGTACGCACGCCACGGAAGGCAAAGCAACTATTGCAAACATTCTAGGCGCCTTTGAAATTTAAATCCTGTCGTTTATCCTTAGATAATAATGAGTATGGCAGCAACAATTTGTGAAGCAAATACGAGCCAGGCATACGTTCATATTCGTTGCTATTTGTTGTTTTGTTTGTTCTGTTTTTTGATAACAGATTGCCGTTGGCCTCGTTTTCCTTTGAGTTCATGTGAAATGGGATATAGTTGCTGAGGCTGTGTAAGAATTTGTTCTACGGAATAACAGAGCGGGGTTCCTGTTTCAAATTGTTATCACTGTTCCAATTGTCGGGAGATTATTTTTAAATTTACCCTAGAGGTAAAACAGTACTTTTTTGGCAAATAGCTAAACGAATTCGATACTGTGTTCGGCGAGCTCCGTTTTTATCATAGAATTGGTCTTAGACTCAATGGGCGTACTTCAAATGTATCCCGGGAAAGTGCTTTCACAGAAATCAGAGTGTATAGAATTCCGCAATGGTAAATGTAAAAACCGGAATTGCATTGATCTGGGGGATAATAACAAACGTATTTTGGAAGTTGTTGTCAATTATCCTCTATAGGGCGGTGTATTATAGCAACATTGTTCGTACAGAGGTACGTTATCGTTTGATTTTTATATGAAATAAAAAGAAGTCTTCAGGGCGGTCTCATGTCCTTCTATTAAATTGTAGTCGACTTTTTTGTGTAGCAAGAAATGTTTTGGATACTTGTGCTACGATCCTAGCGTGAAGGATACATTTAGGGAGAAATTTTGCCATAGGTGCAAAATACCCAACAAAGCGACAAAAGTTGCAAAAGTAGTATTTTTTTTTATCTGTATAAAGATTATTCAATAACAGTGCTAATAGTAGTCAGTGTAACATTGCCAGATGCAGCTAATAGTTCTGCAAATTTGGCACACCGGGGAGTAAATGATCAATTGCTGTGATTCACCTGAATATCAATACGACCAGTACAGGATGCCCGACCGCCGCAAAAACACATGGGGAAAAGATAGCAACGGTGCAGACCATTTGGATAATAGGAAACTTTCCTATAGAATACAGAACAATTTAATTTTAGCTAAAGTTTAGGGAATTCCACTATTCTCATGTTCCACCACGGTGGGGAATTATATAATTAAAACGCTTCCTAGGCGAGTACAACAAAGTGCCGAATTACCTACTAATTACCTACGCAGTAGGGGGATGGGAGCGAACATACATCGCAAAGTTACTGATTGCTTTCAACCCGGCGACGGCCAGGACGATCCTTGTCCCTATTCAATCTAAGTTGATATGCAGTCTCCACGTGACACCCCTGAATAGCTATTTTGGCACCCGCCAAGTAGTGCACCAATGCCTGCAGCCACATCCTGAGAACGGTTGGCGCAAGGCTAATAACCATGCTCGTAAAAACATATTATTATGGAAAATTTAACAAGTCTCGGATATGGTCCGGATACATGACGACGACCACGGAAAACGAAAATGGCTAAGCGATATGAAATATTTTCTCAATGGTACGTTCACTTGTGGGGGTTTCTCTATTCTACATGAGAAACAACCCACAATTCCAACCAACATTTCCACCTAATTTCGACCGCTTTCAGCGTGTCATACCTACCCATTTCCTTTATATGTATTCCCCTGTTAAACATTTCAAACGGACGTATAGCTAAACTCATTATCCTTTGCACATAATGCATAATTGAGTTTAGCTAAATTCTTGTCATACGGCAACTCCATTCTTGCTAACCACGAGTTTCCAATCGGAAATCTCCTAATGTCGGTTAGCAACAACAAGTCTAAACGAACGACGCTGTTGCATTAGCAAAATAGCTGGGGTAATTTCAGCGTCTTGGAGTCTGGTTCTCACGCGGATTATTTCCCGAACATCAGCGGCGTCCTATCGACTTTCCCTCAGATCACCCATTCGCTTGGGATCAATGATCTCTATTTGCAGGGGAGTAACATCAGCTAGGTTTCCCTCTCATTCATATTTCTTTCCACGGTTCAATGTGCTCCGACTACACCATAGCCGTACCACTGGGTCACCAGGTCATGTCAGTAGCTGCATCTGATACCAACACTCACAACCAGACCTACGCCGAGATCACAGCATATCATGTTTTCTGTTCTCTCATTCTTCATGTCCGTCAATTACCATATTAACAAAAGTTACTCGCACTTTGACGGGCGTGAGGTTGAGAGAGCAGAGGCGTGGTCTCTTTCTCCCTAATTCACGCCAGTCGCTATTCAATCACCATCGCGCGCAGTCACGCTGCCGCGCAAGTCACTATCGAATAATCAAGTCGAACGGTCGCGCCGCTGCTCATTTTAAACGAATTAACTAAAATCAAAAGATAACATTTGTGAACCAAATCTAAATATTAAAGACTTATTAAAATCAAGACCAAAACGAAAAGTGTTTTCCATTTCCTGCCTTCCAGTGGAACAATTCTTGTGTAAGGTGTAACAGTGTCGGGGATTAAAGTGAATACGTGCCATACGTTGGCATACGACAACAACCCCCACACACTCACTACACAGAGCACGAGCTGCGCAGCAGCTAGCCGGTGTCCTGTACGAATATAAGGCTGACATAACAATATTACAAGAAATAAGATGAACGGGGAGTGGTGTTACTCAAAGAAACGAATATGACATTTATTACAGCTAGCATGCAAAACATCATGTGCTCGGGTAGGCTTTCTAGTCAGCCTAAAACTGAAGCTTACGATTATCGGCTTTAATGCAATAAACGAAAGGCTATCCACTCTTCGCGTGCGAGGCAAATTTAAGAACAGAAGCGTCATAAACGTCCACGGACCCCTGACAACAGTGCATGTAACTTAGAAAGTCCGCAGGGGATCAGTAAGTTAAGAAATAAGATAACATAAGCTAGAGTTTAATCATTTTTGTCTAGCAAGTAAGTAAATTATAATAACAGGAAGAAATTAAAAATGATATATTAAACAAACAAAAAAACAAAAACCCCTGACGACAAAAAAGAAGAATACTACGAGAACATCGAACGTGCCCTCAATGCCTGCCCAAGATACGGTGTGAAAATCGTTCTTGGTGATTTGAATGTAAAAATCGGAAGCCGGTTTTCAGGCACTACGTAGGTTCCCATAGTTTGAGAACACTAATGACAATGGACTACGTGTCATCGAACTGGCCAAATCAAAAAACTTGGTCGCTGCAAGTACCAGGTTTCCGGGTAAAGATCCACCTGGGTACCACCTGATGGAGCCACTCGCAACCAAATTGACCACGTGTTGATAGATCACCGCCACTCCTCGAGCCTGATGACGAAACGAACGTACCGAGCTGCCAACGTCGACTCGGATTACTATCTTGTTGGTACAGTTCTCCGAGCGCGGATTGCCGTACGGAGACGTATTGCATCTGCGGATCAGGTTCGAATCAACACGGTTGCCTTACGCAATGAGAACACCAGTAACACCTTTGGTCATGCGTTAAGACACGCCCTCGAAGAGCTCGACGGAGAGAGAGTAAGTCCTTGGGATCAGAATGCTGGACGTAGAAGAGAAATGGACACGCCTTAAGAATACTGTCATTAGTACTGCCAACTCCCTTTTAGGCAGTAGTCATAGAGATCGGAACGACTGGTTTGATGATAAGTGCAAACCAGCGACTGAATGTAAGAAGGCTGCGTACAGGGCAATGCAGCAGTCTCATGGGACGCGGGTGCGCGAGGAGAAATACAAAGAGCTCAGAAGATCTGAAAAAAGAGTTCACAGACAAAAGAAAAGTGCTTGGGGAAAAAAAAACCTTGTCTGTGAAATAGAGAAAAGTAGAGAGCGAGGTCCGCACCAGGCATGGACGCTGCACTTACTACAAGGATAACAGGGGTAATCTGATCACCGATCCTGAAGGCATTCCGGAGCGATGGGAAGTGCACTTCAATGAATTGCTAAATGGTCAGCTCACAGAAGAATTGGAGGCTCCACCAATGCCAGATCAAGACCAATTGCTCCCGCCAACAAGCATTGAGGAAACATTAAAAGCCATAAGACAGCTCAAATCAAATAAAGCCCTGGAGCTGATGGCATACCAGCTGAGCTGATCAAACAAGGAGGACCGAATTCATGAGATCGCGGTGTACGTATGGGAGCAATAGGGGATGCCGGACGATTGGCGTCGTGGCATAATTTGCCCCATACATAAGAAGGGAGATATCACACTGTGCAGCAACTATAGGGGTATAACATTGTTGACTACCGCCTATAAGATACTCTCCACTACCCCACAAGATCGGATAGCTCCATACGCTAAAGTCATCATTGGTCAATATCAGTGTGACCATCCCAGGCACATCAGCGATTGATCAGATATTCACACTTAGGCAGGCGATGGAATGTCTGTAATGTAAGATCCCTTTATATCATCTCCTTATAGACTTTAAGGCCGCATACGACAGCATGGCCAGGGTAGAACTATACACTGCCATGAGAGAGTTCGGCATTCCAAACAAATTGATACAACTTTGTAGGTTGACCATGAGTCAAGTAAAAATAGCGGGATTGTTGTCCAAACCAATAAACATCTTATTAATGGACTTCGGCAAGGGGACGGTCTGGCAGTCCGTGATTCTGGCGTCACAACTAGAGCGACTATTATCATCAAGTCCTGCCAGATACTTGCCTACGCAGATGACATCGACATCATCGGTTGAACCGAAGGCGGCAAAAAAACAGGGACTCCACATTAATGAGGGGAAAACTAAGTACATGGTGGCAACAAGAGAAGACCTAACGTTGGTCAAACTATCAGGGTTGTGGAGCATGAATTTGAGTTAGTGCAATCCCTTAACTATCTTGGGTCAATAGTATCAGCCGATAACAATATGGAAGAAGAAATACGCGAACGGCTGATCAAATCCAACAAAGCCTACTATGGTCTATCAAGACTCTTTAAATCTCGAAATTTATCCAGAACATCCAAGCTACTACTACGCAATCTACCTTGAAGCTAATGTTGTAAGAAAAATGAAGCTCGGTAGACTCTGGTGGGCGGGACACATAACCCGAATGAGCGAAGAGGAGCCTGCCCGGAAAGTCCTTTGTGGCAGGGTGTATGGAAGGAGACAGCGCGGCAGACCTTGTCTTCGATGGAGGGATGGCGTAGACCAGTACGCCCAGAGCCTGGGAGTGCCAAACTGGATGACATCGGCTCGAAATCGGGACCGGTGGAGAGATTTGTTAAATAAGACTAAGACCGGATCCTGGTTGCAGTGCCGATGATGATGTTGACCTACGCAGTCGAATTTGAAGCACTTGCTCCAGTAGAGGTCAGGCACAACTGGCAGCATTCGCAATCCTAGTTGTGGCATTATTAAATAATTGTGGTGAGGACATTTTTGCAACTGAAAGAGGCCAAAATCGATATCACGATATCACGAAAGAGGTCAAAATCGATATCACCTTTATCAATCCTATTTTGGCAAGAAACATGGAGTGGTGAGTTTGGGACACCTACATTTTCAGTAACCACGAAGCTGCGAAATACCAAATACTGCCGCACAACAGATTCATTGCTGGCAGATTGGTGAACAAAATACAGAAAAATGAGTGGAAAAAAAGGATCTAGATGCGGAGCTTCTCGAGTATATGCTGGAGAATTCAATTGAACAACTCGACGCAGAGACCGATGCGAGCAGGCAGACTGAAAAATCATGAAGAGGCTAAGTAAGAGTGCACAGAATGCTGCAATACCACACCAAAGACTACCAATATAAGCTATCGCACTAGTATATTGCTGGAACATATACATTGCCCATGTACGAGGAGACTGCAACAGCTTGCAACGCTACATCGCTACAGCCACATGCGGCATTCGTTCACAAACATAGAGCTTTAGAGAATATCATCCACAAAAGCAAATATGAGGCGTTCTGAGTCCTAAGGGATGATTGAAGTAATGAAAATACTACTCCAGTAGTATAATGGTATAATAAAGAGTAAAAGTGACATGGGCAGAGTCGGTGCTGACCTCTTCCCGTAGTATAAAGACACATGGCCCCTATCGGAATGGCACATCCGGCAAAGGATAACACTTCCAGTGAACTTTAAAGACATGTTTATGGCAGTAAAGGTCATCAAATAAAATAAGACCAGTGGGCTTAATAACATTTAAAATGCTGTGGTGAAGACTGCTCTAGGTAAAAAAGCAGACAACTTCAGGAGGCTGAAGGAGATTTCATCATGTGCCTCGAAATAGAAAATTTTCAATAACGATAGGACAACGGCGACTAGTAGTCATACGTAAAGAAGTCAATCGCCTGCTATGCATGCCAGACCCATCAGGAAAACTACTCGACCACGTAATTGAAATTCACCGAGGGCACAGAGACTTTGTGACTGCCAATGAGGGTTCACGAAGGATAGATCAATCGGTAAAGTAGAGTGACGACAACAGATGTGCAAAATACCTTCACCTAGGCCAGTCGGACCAACATTCTAGAAGCGTTGAACAGTCTCCATGTCTAATAATGTAATGTAATGTAATGCGTATAATAGCATGCTCTCTCTTTAATATAATACTGCTTTACAACAACGATGTGAGACTACCAAAATATGAAATAATAGCGGGTGCGTCTGGCGGGTATATACTGGGACCCCTGTTCTGGGATATTACATATCCTGCGAATGGTTAATGTAACAAAAGGATAAAACACGTTGGGTGTGCGGATTTGGCCGTAACTACACATCTAGGTGACCTTGAGAATATTTCCACCCATACAATCTATAGCGCTAAAAGCTGGTGGACAAGGGTCGCATAGTACTTCAGGTCCTTGAATTAAATCCATATGATTTTTAGTTAGTACTAACGTTCAAACAATACGTGTATAAATTTGACAGCTGTCGTACAATTGGCTCGTGATATATAGCACTGTGAGTGAAGCAACTTTTGTAAATGAAAAAGAATCGATAAAAAAGAATCCCGTGTTATAATGAAGCATTGCTTTATCATGAAAAAAAAAAAAAAAAAATCAGCTGTATGAATACGTTTTTTTTTTTGTATTCAAAATATTGGCCATCGGCTTCTACACATTTCGCTCATCTTTCATGTAATTTATGAACAGCTTTGTTTTTTATTATACTTATCTCGGGAGAGGTGAACCTATAGCGCCGAAACGGCGTCCCGAGATGCCAACAAATAACTGTTGCAGTTCTTTTTGAACAGTTGCAGGTTTTAACGCTCCGGGAACACTCGCGTGGGAAGGGAGTTCCACAGCTTCCCCGCTCTGTAGCGGAACGAGTTCTGATGTAGGGATGTTCGCGCCACACACAACGATACACACTGACCGAGTGCGGACGTGTTTTAAATTCGCCGACCGAGATAAATGTAAAAGTTACTTTTATGAGTCGCGAGTGAAATTTGAAATAATAAGACTATTTATAAATAAATCAATTCTAGTGACAAGAACAGTCAAAACAAAGTTATTATACATAAATATAAACTAATAAAAGAGAACGAAGCCACGTGGTTTGACAGTCAAAACAAACACCGTTTAATACTAATTAACTGTGAGAGTGTATGTGAGCACATGTTTAGCGAAAAAAAAAATTGAAGTAAGAGAAAAACAAAACAAAAACAATAAATATAAATAAAAAAAAAAAAACAAAAGGAACTAAAATATACAGTGAAACTGCAAAGTGAAGCCAACCTAAAAACTGGTTTCAAACAAAGACTGGCCTGCTATCTTGGATGCAACAAGCTCGGTGTATGGACCCTCAGCATTCAGAATGGCAGACAAAAAACAAAATATTAAAAAATTAAAACCGAAGTCCGCGTTAATAAAACGCCCGGCGAGCTCCCCACTAACACGAGCTGCAACAAAAATAAACAAGCCAAACGAGGCAATAGCAGACTTGCTCGAAAAGGCGCACAAAATGGAAGAGGACAATCTATTCCCCCCGGTTCCATATAATGACGGCCATCTCACCAATAACATGTTTGCATGTTTAGCAACTACCGACACTGAGGACGAAGAAGATGAAATCAACGATCTTGAAACAAGGCTAGCCCGAGCAAGGGCGCAATTATCAGAGAAGCGTCGCAGGAAAAATGAATTTGCTGAAAAGGAGCAGCTAATAACGAAACAACAGCAGAATCAGCAACAATGTGCACAACAGAAGCCAAGCCAACAAAAAGAATGTCCACCACAACAGATGACGCAACAACAACCACAACAAGAACAACAGGCAGCAAAAAGGAAAACGAAGATGCCACCTATCAACATTACAGATATGGACTGTAACGAACTGGTAAGTCTATGTAAGCTTTCTATTGGGGAAGATTTTTCAATTAAAAGACTGACAGGGAACAGGTTGGCCATACAGACAAATTCGGTTAAGGATTTCGAAAAAATGAAAAATGTGCTAAAACGGGCTACCGCGGAATTTTACACGTACACCCCGAAAGAAATAAAGAATATAACGGTTCTACTAAAAGGCGTTGACCCTGAAACAGAACCAGAAGTTCTATTACAAACGCTGCGAAAGCTTAACTGTAATGATATTGAGTTTATCGCAGTAAAACCTTTCAATACAGCTAGGGCTAGACGGGAGAATAGAAAATTACCATTCTTCCTGGTGCAGCTGGGCCCTGGGAGCAAAATTGGTGGACTTAGGAAAATCACTATCCTGAACCATCAAATTGTCACATGGGACAAATTGAAAAAAAGCAGAGATATAATCCAATGTCTTCGCTGCCAAAGGTTCGGGCACTCCGCAGCAAACTGCGAAATGCAGTATCGATGCGTAAGATGTGGACAGGACCACACCGCAGAACAATGCACGTTAGGTAAAGAAAGGGTAGACGACAGATCTCTTCTAAAGTGTGCAGTTTGTAAGAGTGAGGGACACCCCGCTAATTATCGAGGCTGTCCTAAGTTCCGCGAACTACAGGAAAAAAAGTTTTCACAGCAACGAAAATCAGAACGCCCGATAGTTCAAGGCCGACCAGCACTAAACGTAACACCCCAGTTCTCGTATGCTCAAGTAACAGCTGGCAGGAGAAACACGCCACAACCCACCACACGGGTACCGCCGCAACATACTGTGCCTCCAGAAACAGTAACACTAGCAGATGTGCTCACAACCTTGCTCGCTATTCAGACGCAGATGACACAAATGCAAAAACAAATAAAAGAACAGGACACTAGACTAGACTGGGTCTATTCGCAGTTGTCTAGCCAGCCGTCAATATAAACCCCCCAACAGAAAGCACAATTAAGGCTTTAGTCGTGAATGTAAATTCACTTATCAGAATCGAGAGAAGAGCCACTCTCTTTAAACTATTGCAAGACGAAAGTCCTGACGTGCTTCTGGCTAGCGAAACTAAGCTGAATCAGAGGCATAAACTATGTCACACAAACTACGACATTATACGAAGAGACCGACCCAACTCCACACAAGGAGGAGGGGTGGCAATCTTTATTAAAAAACAACTTCAACATAAGGTAATATATAGTGGTGAGATTCGCAGATTTCAGGTGCTTGAAGCGTGCATTATCCGCATACCCCTCCGACAAGGTAGGGGGATGTATGTGATATCTGCCTACGCACCAGAAGCACATCAACAAAATCAATTTATAGTGGAGCTAGAGACTCTTTTCCAATGCTTACAACTTTACTCGGAAGGGAACTATTACATCGTGGGTGGCGATTTGAATGCTAAACACCCAAATTGGGGAAATAGCATATCAAACACGAGAGGGAATCAACTAGCTAATTGGCTAGATCAACATCACATTGAATATAAAGTTGACCTGCTAGCTACAGAATATCCTTCTTTCCCCAGAGGGGGCTCGTTCCTCGATATTATGCTTATTGACACACGCCTTAAACATACACATACTAACAGACAAAATATAAACTGCCTACGCACAATTGAGTATGACAGCGACCATAGTGCATTATCAATATTGATAAAAACACCAAGCGAAGTTGTGGAACTCGGTGAATGTATGATACCGCAACCCTATAACTATTGGGGTATGCGATGGACGCGTTTCACGAGAACCTTAACAAAAGAAATTCGCTTAAAAGACATTAACCCTCCTACCAACAGAAACATACCCAACGATGACATCGACAAATACATACAAAAAAATGGACGAAACCATAAAACAAACTATGGACAAAACAATACCAAAAACCACACCTACAGACAACATGAACATGTACCGAAACGCCACAATCAACGCACTCCACAGAAAAAAAAGTAGACTTCTGTCGCAACTAAAACTACGGTACAGACGATTTATTGATAGGCACGACCAGGAGATAATATCACTGAAGTCCAGATTAAAAAATCTCCAACAGCTGATAAAAGCCAACTATAGGCTATCAGCAAATTTGTATTGGAACAACAAAGTTCGGGCGGTAAAATCCAACAACCCTAGTATGTTTCCGCAAATTAATAAAATATTTAGACGGAGTAATGAAAACGAGATTCAGTGTCTCCAAATACCACGAACTGACGAAAACCAACGAATGCTGGCAAATATAGGCATAGACACAAACAACGCCATCCTAAATGACGAAGTTTTTGTGTTTGAAGATCCCTTGGAAAAAGTGAATGTTGTAGGGGCCGTCTTTCAAGAACTGTACAAGGCAAATGAAGTAATTCGTCGCAACCATGGCTTGGAAGATAGAGTTTTACTGAATTATGGTCATCTTCGAAATGATATTTCACAGTGGCGATCAGAAAACCATGGTTTTAACGAATTCAGTAATGAAAATACGGCAAACGCCGAGATTACTGTCGAAAGCGCCAACAGTCTTTTGATCACTAGTGAAGACATCCATGGCGTCTTTGCATCATTAAGAAACAAAAAATCAGTTGGAATCGATGGAGTACCCAATATCGTACTAAAACATCTTCCTCCAATCGCAATGGACATATATGCAGTATTGTTTAACAACGCTCTGAACAACGCACACTATCCAGTACGTTGGAAAACGGCCATCATCCAACCGTTACCAAAAAAAGGGAAAGATAGAACAAACCCAAAAAATCTGCGATCGATCAGTTTGTTACCGAGTATCAGTAAAGTATTCGAAAAGGTTCTAAACAAGGCTCTACTTAAATGGGTTGAGGACAATAATATTATTCCAAATAACCAGTTTGGTTTTAAAGCTGGTCATGAAACCACACATGCCGCAGCTAAACTGGTTTCAGACATTCAGTGGAATAAAAATCTGAAACAGTGTACAGGTGCCTGTTTGATTGACTTGGAGAGGGCCTTCGACACCGTTTGGTTAGAAGGGTTATATTACAAGCTAATGAGACTAGGCATTCATAGACCACTACTGTATATACTATACGACATGTTGAATGAAAGGAAATTCATCGTCAAAAGTGGCAATGTGACCTCTAACATTACTTACAATATAGAAAACGGTCTGCAACAGGGAGCGGTGTTATCTCCGATCCTTTTTAATATTTACACTAGCGACCTGGTAAGGTCTCTTCATCAGGCTATTGCGTATGCAGACGATCTGATAATATATAGAACAGCACCAAAAATTGAAATCATTAACGGATTATTACAAGGGGATTTCAATGATGTTCAGCGATACTGCAACAACTGGAAACTCAAAATCAATATCCAGAAGTGTGAAACCATCCTCTTTAGAACACCACTGGCTCAAGCTACCAGAGACACCAGGATAAACTGGCGAAAGCTAGCTATTATGGGACCACACCAACAAACACTGGAAACCAAAACCGTAGTCAAATACTTAGGCATCTGGCTGGATCAGTATCTATATTTTAACAAACATGTGGAAGCTGCCCTAGTCAGGGCAAAGAAAGCTTACGCTATGACAAGAAGACTGTTTCATAGTAGTCAACTTGACAGCAGAGTTAAAGTTATATGCTACATGGCTCTCATCAGACCGATGATCATATATGGATGCCCAGTGTGGTTTAATGTGGGACCTAGCTCAATGGAAAAGATTCGGATTTTTGAGAGGCAATGCCTCAGGACTTGCCTTAAGTTACATCGGACTCCTGAATCCGATCACAAAAAATATTATCCCAATGAAGCGTTGTACAGTGGGGCCAATATAAACAGAGTGGATAACTTTATGATCAAGCTGATCCGAGGGCATATTGCGAGATCAATGAGCTCACAGAACGATTTGATTTTTGGTGCATATTACCCAAACAATATGTATTGTGAGGTGGTACGTCGCAATGGCTTTATTCCACCAGAAGCATTCCTTAGTCTTGACATGAACGGCCTCATACAAAATGAATCCGCTATACCGTTGATTTATCACGTGCGTCGGTCGGGTATAGATAAGCGAATATGTTTTAATCGAGAGGTTGCGCACACTAATGAAGAGAGCCTGCAGTTCAGTACGGCAGTAGCACAGAGAGACCGAAAAGACGCGAATAAGCAACACCAGAGATTTTGGTGGCTGAGTGGCAAATAAAACCCTGTTTCCTTATAAAACTAAAGAAATAATAATAATAATAATTAAAAAAAAAAACCCCGACAAACAACGGAAAGCTTACATAGATTTAGCATTTCGAAAATTTAGTTTTGATGTTAGGTTTAGAATAGAGTTAAGTTAAAGAAAAAAAAAAAAAAAGTTCTATAGATAGTTTAGTATTTAAGTTAGATATAAGGTAAAAACAATAACAAGAACAAAGTTTTTTCTTTTCTTCATTTTCTTTGTATCCAATTAAGTTCCCTAAAAATTCAATAACCATAATGTCGAAAGACAAATTTTCATGCTTTAAGCGTATGCATGTAACTTAGAGAGTCCGCAAGGGACCAGTAAGTTAAGAAATAAGATAACATAAGCTAGTGTTTAATCATTTTTGTCTAGCAAGTAAGTAAATTATAATAATAGGAAGAAATAAAAAATGATATCTATAAAAAAAAAAAAAAAGGGATGTTCGCGCCGTCGGGAGATGAACCACAAACGGGTGCGATCCGTCGGATTGTCTTGTGGAGCGCATATAAGCCGAATTGCGCGGAACAATACCACGAATCTCCGAAGAACAGCACCCGTGATAATATCTGTAAAACAGACAGAGGTCGGGTACGCGCCTTCGATGTGATAGCGACTGTAGTCCCGACGTCAGCGCCGAGTCCCCGATCAGGCGGATCGCTCGTCTCTGTATGCTCTCAAGTAGGTCGAGGGTATGTTTAGGAGCCGAGCTCCAAACATGAGAGCAATATTCGAGCGCGGGTCTGATTTGAGATTTATATAGGAGAAGAAGTTGGGCCGGGGTAAAATATTTCTTGGCTCTAAAAAGATAACTCAGTTTTCCTGAGGCTGACCTGGCGATGTTCGACACGTGTTTATGCCATGATACATTCCCACAGACCGTGACGCCGAGCAATTTCAAACTTTCCCCAGCCTCGAGGGCCCGGCCATTCATCATCAGCTGTGGAACCGATGATCCAGTTTTCTTTGTGAATGTTGTATACTGAGTCTTCGTTGCATTGAAGTCGACAAGATTGACCTTTCCCCACTGCAGGACTTTATCCAGATCCCGATTCAGAGAATTAATCTGTCTACATCTCAGCTGGTGTGACGCAGATGCACCAATCGGCCGATCACTCGAAAAGGAGGAAACAAGCGTACACGTGTTTATGCTACGATAAATTCCCACAGACCGTGACGCCGACCAATTTCGAGCTTTCGCCAGATTCGAGGGCCTGGCCATTCATCATCAGCTGTGGAACCGATGATCCACTTTTCTTTGTGAATGTTGTATATTGTGTTTTCGCTGCATTGAAATCGACAAGATTGCCCTTCCCCACTGCAGGACCTTATCTAGATCCTGATTCAGAGAGTTTATCTGTCTACATCTCAGCTGGTGGGAGATAGATGCACCAATCGGAGGAAACAACCGTACTATCATCCGCAAAACTGAACACTTTTTTATCCGTTGTCTCCAACAAATCATTTATGTGAAGCAAGAACAAGGTTGGAGCCAAAATAGAACCCTGGGGCACCCCCGAATTGACGGGATACAGATCCGAACACTCGACGTCCGCAACAACCCGGATCGATCGATTCTCGAGGAAGTTCCTCGTCCAGTCGCAAAGCTGTTGGGAAAGTCCATATGAACGAAGTTTGCTCAGCAATGCCCCGTGCCAAACGCGGTCAAAAGCCTTGGAGATATCTAATGCGATCGCCTTTGACTCACCATGCCGTTCAATCGCTGATGTCCATATATCGGTTATAAGTGTCAAAAGGTCTCCCGTGGACCGTTTGCCACGGAATCCGTATTGACGGTCATTCAGATGTCCGTTGCACTCCAAATACTTATACATTTATTAAATAATGTTAGACACTAACTACACTATCAACATTTTTAAATATAATGTCTTGCGTCATCTACACACTTTTGCCACCGATTTGGAAGTTTTAATATTCCTTGTTCGTAGAGAGATTTAGGGCGAGTTGTTTGCCAATTGACGATCATTCAGGAGCCCGTTACACTCCAAATACTTAACTCACTCAGTATTGATGACTTTTTCCATTACCTTAGATAAAATAGACAGTAATGCTATCGGACGGTAATTTTGTGTGAGACACTTTTTGCCCGTCTTTGGGATTGGCTGAACTCGAGCGATTTTCCAGCAGGCAGGACATGTCCGCCGTGCATAAGATAAGCGGAAGAGTCTGCCAAGAACCGGCGCTATTCCTGGAGCACAGTTCCTAAGGACTATTGCTGGTATTCCGTCCGGGCCGGTTGCCTTCTTACAATCCAGTTCACGTAGAATGCGTTGAATAGTGCGCGGACGAAATCTCACATCACGCATGGAAGACTGTACCGGCGAGATCACAGGTGACTCCAAAAGGCCGGGATCGAGGTTTGAATTCGCCGAAAATAAATTCGCGAACATATTTGCTTTATCTTTTAATTTGTGACTAGTGTCCCGCTGCCCGTCTCTAACGGAGGAAAAGAGGAGGAAGCGAAGTTACTGTTGACAGCCATTGCCATTGACCAGAAGGGACGCGAACCAGTTGGGAACTCAGGGAGTCTCTTAGTCACTCTATCGTTGTAAGCCTTCTTGGCGGTATCAATCGCTTGGTTGCACGTGTCCCTGATTCTAACAAAATTCGTTCTGTTAACATCGGTGGAATTGGAGCGCCATGGCTTACAAGCTCTGTTTTTTGCCACTGTAATAAGCTCACATTTTTTATCAAACCAAAGTTTATCAGACAAATTTCGTTTGATGGAATGTGGAATATACATCTCCATCCCCAGAAGAGTAATCTCTGATACCGACTCCGCGCAAGCGTTAACATCTGAGTCTCCGAAGCACACCTCGCACCATGAAAAGGATGCGAAGAAATCTCGCAAATCGTCCCAGTTAGCAGCCCCATACTTCCATACATGGCGAAGCTGCCTAACCCGGTTATTGGCTTGATATGCAAGTGGTTGCACGACAGATACCAAGCAGTGATCTGAGTTTCCCAGTGGCGCATAAATACTCGGAATTGTGCACATTAAAATCGCCATGGATCGCCGGAATTGTGCACATTAAAATCGCCATGGATCGCCAAGGACAACAATTTCAGAAGCCGGGTGGCTGATCTTTATCCAGTCGACGGTTTGTGAAAGATGTTCAAAAAATGTCGCCGGTCGATCGTCATTCGGGGAGCGGTAAAGACAACAAAGAAATTTAACGGAATTCCTCAGCACGACCCTCAACCATATGGTGTCCATATTATTGGGTTCCAACGCCTCCATCCTCTCGCAAGCCAGATCGGACCGCACGAAGATGCAGACTCCGCTATTAAAACGGAATCTCGAATATAAGTCGTATTCTGAGCAACGCGGATATATGCAAAGAGTTAACGAATCGACCTGGGTCTCAGTTAGGGCAAGGATATCAGGTTTCGTTGTTTACATATATTGGTGGACAACGTTTACATTCGTATTGGTGAAACCGATGCCCCTGATGTTACAAAATGCCGTCACCAGTCGCGCATGGGCAGAGCCTCGAGAGCGAGCCCGGTTATGTGATCACGCACCTCTTAAAGTTCCATTATTTATCATGATATCTGCATGATGTTCCCCCCGACATAGTCCCGCCGGATATCCGAATGGGTGACTAGTTTACCTCCGGAATTCTTTATATCAGAAGGTACCATCATGACTTATCTCCGTGTCAGTCCGGGCGAAGATTTCTCTCGGTGATATCGCGGAATGTACAGCGTGACGGGGTGGTATCTCACCTTGGGGCCGACTACCACTTAACCAACCTTTTCTCGAACCGGTCCATCAGCCAAGCTCCGAAAGACGGCCAGGGATTTTTCCCGACCATTTCACGGAGCCTAAAGCTTGATCGGGTGGTATTTCACCGGGCGCACAGGGCGTTGGGACCCCGGTTACCACTCGGCCTTTAGTCGCCTCTTACGACAAGCTGGCCTAGCTGTGAGTATATTCTAACGCCCTGCTCACAGGGCTGAAATAGAATATACATAAATAGAATATATATAGAATAGTTTGACTTTAAAATAGTGGCACTTTAAAATATAAAAGTGGTTGCAATTATCTCAAATATTTTCTATTATTGAATTTTTTTACTACCTATTATTATATATATTTTTTCCTATCTATTATAATATAATCCTAAATCCTCAGCTCTAAGCAGGGAGCATTATTTTTAAATTAAAAATGTGCAAGAGATAAGAGTAAAACTGTTCTGCTGCTGAATGTGAGACAACATAAACGTTCTGTTGCTGTTAAATAAATATACCAACTTGCCAAAGGGATTATTCGAACTGACAAAGCCAATTTGAGCCTGGAAATCAAGTGCTTTACCTAGAGAATGAAAACGAATACCTACTGCTCTCATCCTTCGAAGCAAAGAAGGTTATTTTCAATCTTCCAACATTTTCAATCGTTTCGCCTGTAGGTAAGGCTTCATTCATCTAAACTTTACAAATGGAAGGATAAAATAAAATGTATTTAAGGATCAATTTTATTGTATCGCAAGGAAAACCTTTGGACACAATATTCCTTCTGGAGCAAGAAAATTTATCAATTTATCGGAGAGATCTGAGACACAATTTTTCCTTGGATAGAATCCCATTGCACGGTTCGTCTAATGGCGTATTTGTTTGCACACGAGTGATTTTGCGAATGTCGTATGCATGCGAAAGGCTGCGAACGTACGTTAATGCGCCCCACTTGTTTTCGAGTCAGTGAATTCCACAATTGGAATAATTTCTTATTTAGTGCTTTAGTATAGTGATAGTACTCATCCCAGAGTGCAGTCCAAAATAAAAATTAGCATTTGCTACTCCCATTGTATTTGTTGACGTAGAATAGAAAGGACTTGTAATTGGAGTCTTGGAAAAGGATCCCGACGGAGTGGCGTCCATTTTACAAGTTCTCTTGATTGCAGTATATTCATTGAATTAAATCGAGGAGATTAAATGTTATATGTAATAGGATTTTATGAGGATGAAGCGCAAACAGTATCGTAAAAGTGACTGTACTAAAGGGGTAAAATAACATTGGGCTTTCATAGATCATCGAATGGAGAATAATTTATTCAAGCAGAGTAGTATTATGTGATGCTTTCGAGGAAATGGAACATTTATTTCAATAATATATTCTAGTGAACGACTTCTACGGATTTAGATTGACGGCATTGCGCAGTATCATTTCGTTGGCTACATTATCATAATTCCAAGTGTATCTTTTTCGCTCAGTAGGGAAATGATATGAGTTCCAAATTTCTTTCACAATTTATTTGCGCGATCTTTAAATTTTTTGAATTCACTCAATCTAAGGTGTGCGATTTCGAAAACAAAATCTTCATTGTGTACATGGGAGCTTCCATTGCATTCACAAGTTAGTGTCCTTTCGCTTATCCACCTTATTCCCTCTTTAAAAAAAAGAAGATAGATATGTTACTTCTCTGTGCATCTTCGTCTTCTACAGTCGTTCGTTAAATCGATTCGAGCTAGGAGAATTTTTTTCTGCAAATACAATCACAAAAGTGTTCTTGGAATACAAATTATTTTACGGTCCTTTGGCACAACCAGAACTATCCTCACATAGTTCATTTATAGAGAATAAAAAACTGCAGCGTCGCTGTAGCTTGCATATTAATATTGTAGAAGTTCGGTGTACATTTCAATTGAAGCTAATTAACATCTACGGATAAGGGTGGCCCGCTGTTGGCAATGGACACTTTATTATCACGACATACGTCACAAACATTAGGCAAAGATGTCGCTGTTTTTTGTAGAATCCCCGATGGAGCTATAGAAAAAATCCTTATGATCCTAATTTTATCCTCGTTACAGGAACTCTCCAGGGTGTACTATACACTTGCATATGCACATATGCATTTTTGTTTAACTCGGTAGGGTACCTTCGTGTGCCTGGGAAATATCGCGTCGTGTCTCACGGAGTAGGACTACGCATTTTTTATTGTAAATTTATGAACTTTTAAGTCGCACTTCCCATTTTGTTTCAGGGAAAGTTTTTCTCACACCGAAGGATGAAGCGGCTGTTGATATAAATTCCTTCCTAGACGTGGTACAACCACATGTAGCTTTGCGGTTGTGTATTATGCTTGCTGTTTTTTCTTTTTAATTTTAATTAATACAGAGATAAGGGATACATTTTTTTGGCTTACGTCCATTACTGACGGTGTAAACGAAATTGCACAGAAGGTATTAAATTTGTTGGGCGCGAATCGATTTGGGTTTGCACGACAGTTAAAGAGGATCACAAAGACTACGAATTTTCGAGAAAACCGTTGAATAAGGGGCAATAAACTCCAGTGTATTTTTAACGAGTTTCTCTTAGTCGGTTTTTTTTTTAACATACTGTATTTATTTGACCAATAATCAATCATCATCGTCGGCACTACAACCTGGAACCGGTCTTGGCCTTATTTAGCAAGTCCTGAGGCTTGTTAAATTTTCCATAATGATTTCTTTTTTTCCGGGCAAGGTCATTAGTCTTGCGCCAAACATTAAGTACTACAGCTAACTTATAATTCTAGTGATACAATTGTTTACATGTATACATTATACATTTTTCAAACATAACTGAATGTGTGAATAATTGTTCGAGTATTATAGGTTTTAATATTAATAGTTTTCCTGGAAAAGGCCAGAAAACCAGGATTTTTATTTTTTAATTTAATCTAATCTAATACTTAACTTAACTCTAACTTATTCTGGCTTAACCTAGTTTACGTTATAATAAGTTAAATATGTAATGTCAATTGGGGAATATAGGGATTGATGGTTAAGGAAGTGGGTTGGCGTGGGTCAGTTAGTGGCCTCAGGTGCGGTAACACTTTCCGGTTGTTCGTTAAACCGCAGAATGTTGGAGAATGGTTGTATGTTACAGTATTTGAACTGATTGGGTGCCAGCTCGGTGTTATGGTACACAACCTCGTTGGAGTCATTAACCAATCTTCCAGAGGTGAAGAGACTTCTGGTGTGGAGACAATTCAGATAGTGAGCCTGTTATCTAGTGGAGTTGGTAGTAGTGAAGTTATTATGGGGTTGGGATTATTTGGGAGGTTTTCAATAAATTTGATAGACAGCTCTAGGAAGCGTCTATCGAGACGGTCAATACTGGAGGCATTGTATAGCAAGCTGTTGTTGTAATACTTGTAAGAGTTGGGTCGTCGGTTGAGGCTAGTGACCAGCCTGAGGCATTTCCTTTCGAAAGTGCGTAGCTTCTCCACTTGGGCTGGTGTTATATGATACTGTGGGGGTAGAAGTATAAATGCCAACGTATGGCAAGTATTCACTTCTTCCCAACGATGATCCGCAGGAGATTGTTCGCAAGTATATCCCATTAAAAAGACACTGATGAATAAAACACACTGATTGTTCCTGTGTTCAGATTAGTTATTTTATTTGTTCTTTATTTACACTACTATTTAAGTGTCCTCCGTGCTAATTTGCACTTATTTCAATGCAAAACGTGTGGGCGCCAACTAAGTATTGGCTCAATTTGAACGATCAGACACAGTGAGAATTTATTAAAAATCGTGAAAACGTGTACAACAGATTACACTCGACTCTTTAAAATTTACGGAATTACTTTTTGGCCTGAACGGCAGCGTGACTATGCGCGTTGGTGATTGAATAGCGACTGGTGTGAATTAGGGTTGAAAATTCATATTTCATTCACACAGGATAACCAAAAGAGACCATGCCTCTGCTCTCTCAACCTCACGCCCGTCAAAGTGTGAGTAACTTTTGTTAATACGGTAATTGACGGACATGAAGAATAAGAGAACAGAAAACATGATATGCTGTGATCTCGTGGTAGCCTTGGTTGTGTGTGTTGGTATCAGATGCAGCTACTGACACGACCTACTGACCCAGTGGTACGGCTATGGTGTAGTTAGAGCGCATTGAACCGTGGAAAGAAATACGAATGAGAGGGAAACTTAGCTGATGTTACCCCCCCGCAAAAGGAGATCATTGATCCCAAGCGAATGGGTGATCTGAGGGAAAGTCGATAGGACGCCGCTGATGTTTGGGAAATAATTGGCGTGAGAACCAGACTCTATGACGCTGAAATTACCCCAGCTATTTTGCTATGATGCAACAGCGTCGTTCTTTTAGACTCGTTGTTGCTAACCGACATTACGAGATTTCCGATGTGAAACTCATGGTTAGCAAGAATGGAGTTGCCGTATGACATTTATGTAGCTAAACTTAATTATGCATTATCTGCAAAGGATAATGAGTTTAGCTATACGTCCGTTTGAAATGTTTAACAGGGGAATACATATAAAGGAAATTGGTAAGTATGGCGCGCTGAAAGCGGTCGAAATTAGGTGGAAATGTTGGTTGGAATTGTGGGTTGATTCTCATATAGAATAGAGGTGAAATTAGCTTTAGCACGCATGTCGCAATGCTATCCTGAAGGTGACCTAGTGACACAATTAGGATATTATGGTGATGTCAGCGTACGTTGGACTCTGGTAAGGGGAAATGAGATGAGTATGGAAGTTGGTTTGTAGCTATTCACCTGTTAAAAGAGATCATTGATCCCAAGCGAATGGATGATCTGATGAAAAGTCAATACGATATAATACCATGGGGAAAACTCTGTGGAATGTTGGTAAATACCCAAGCCAATGGATGATGATGCAACCGCGTCGCTTGGTTTGACTTGGATGTTGCTAACCAATTCGAATAGAGTTTCCGGTGGAAATCCCATGGTTAGAGCAATAGTGTTGCCGTATGGCGACGATTGTAGCTAAACTCAATTATGCATTATCTGCATGGGATAATGAGTTTAGCTATGCGTCCTTGGGGAAAACATGTTATTTCAGGTGAATAGCATATAAAGGAAAAAGCAGTCAAAATTAGGTGGAAATTGAGGTTGAGATTGTGGGTTGTTTCTCATGTAGAATAGAGAAACCCCCACAAGTCTTTTGTAAAGAAGGTTTGGAATTCCATCTAAGCCTGTCGACTTCTTGTTATTGCGTGATGTTATAAATTCAGATAATTCAGCTGCTGTTGCGAAGGTCGCATTATCCGGAGGATGAGGCGCTTTGTTTGTTTCGTTGAATTCCGCGGAAAAAGGGGTGAAGTATGGGATCATTGTGCGTGAGATGTAGTCGTTTACAGTATCTTGAAAATTGGAGACTGAGAGGGAGTCGTTTTGTTGATGGATTTTATAAAAATGACTAGCTAGACAGTTTGCTATGACAATATCTGATTGGACTGGGTGATTGTTAGTAGGGTAGATAATATAATCGATTCGAGGTTTGTATTTTCGACCCGTTAGTCTGTTGATATTTTTGAATAAATCACGATTGGGTTGAATATTTTTAAGTATAGACGTGTAAGCCTGGTCGGCAAATTGTTTTAGTTGTCCATTTATCAGGGTAGTCAAGAGTTGGATTTGATTTTTAATAAAAGGGGAGTAACTGCTATGTAGTTTTCGTCTAAGCTGGTTTTTTACGCGTAACAGTTTTGTAAGGATGTTGGGTAAAGGTTTTCCTAGATGATTATGAGGGATGGATATAGGTGTGTGGCTGAAGAGGGCATTTCTGTTAGTGGGAATATATGCTTCTAACTTCAAATATTTATCTTCGATAAACATAACATTACAAAATATTGTTGATAAGAAGAGTACACAAACCATAGTGAAGGAGAGCACAAAAAAGAACCCGAAATAAATATCTGCAGATCCGTATACCATAGCAAAAAGCATCACTGGGCATATATTCGTTTATAATTCACAGCTAGTTCGTACATAGTGTGTTATGTAGTAGATTGGTGAGATGTCTTTGTCATCTTCATATTTGTGCGCTTATAGCGTTTGCGCTGATAGTGAAGAACGTGTGATTCGAACTGGTGCTATGGCAGTCAATCACCAAAAATTGAACCAATGCTTAACATATCAGGCTACTGGCCACGTGTACGAATTCGATTTCTAAACTCAATTACACTCAACTGATGTGGAATTGTTATGTTATCGCTATGGTATATGGCTCTGATGCATTTTCTTATTCGATTTTCGTTCGGTGTTTTTCACTATTTTCCTCTGGCGCAAGACTAATGACCTTGCCCGGAAAAAAACAAATCATTATGGAAAATTTAACAAGCCTCAGGACTTGCTAAATAAGGCCAAGACCGGTTCCCGGTTGTAGTGCTGATGATGATGATGATGATGATGTTCTTCACTATTTGCTTGTGTAATGTGTGTGCATCTGTTAGAAACGCCACACGCTCGATAACTGCGCAAGCGCTGGCTAAAAAACAATAACTATTTTTACGCTTGGTATAATTTTAGTAATAACCGGACAAAGTCAGGAGGTTTTTGTCGCCCGAAGAATTTATTTTAAAATATAGAAGGAGTATAAATCATCTTCCACTATTGGCACGTATCACAAAATGCAGGGAAAGATCTCCTTACGGCAATCCGTTGCTATAAACTTTGCCTGCGTGGAAGAAGTGTTTTTAGATAGGTGGAACCTTTTGAAGGCTTTCCCCTGTTAAAAATATTGTCATATTGATTTTAAAAACACCACAAAACAATAAAAATAAGTGAATAATGTGTGGTGCTGGTAACGGATTGTATTGTGGGGAAAATCAATCATCCGAGAATCATCAAGATCAAACTCAGGCTTGTTGGCAATTCAATGATGATGATTCATTAATCTACAAATGAGTGAATAATAGTTAGCTCGTCTTAATACTAATATACTTATTGAGCAGGCAATTGTTTTGTTTTCTTTCACTTCTTCTTAAACTGATAGACGGATGGCGCCAACAGAACACCGTCTTCCCCAAGACACCATCTTACCTCTTCTCTCGGCGTTACTCCGTTTTTCTCTAGTTGTTAATCCCCTTTTGCGATCGACTTATTTCCTGTTCAATGTTTTAACTATAACACTGATTCTTATAGCAAGCTGGCTTTTCATAATTTTATTTTCTCTCATTTTTGTTAATTCCTCTCTGTTTTAATTTGTAACTTCCAAGAACGATTATGAAGCACGGCCCGAAATCAGTTTTTCCTCATCAACGTTATCCTTCGTTTTTTCGTTCGTTCCTAGTGATTCAGAGTCCAGTTGATATTTGTTGATAGGTGTAGGATTGTGGCACAAGCTAAAGTACGAAGCGTTATACAAGCACATGTTATAAGGAACATTTTCTTTTCACCTGTGATGAGTGATGAGATGACATGTGATGAGTTTTACAAAAGGCCAATAATTATTATTTTATTACGAACACGTAATTAACTTAACTTTTTGTCAGGATCTATCAATGCCGAAACATCAGTCAAGCTGCATCAGCTGTACGAGTATGTAACCAACGACTTCACGAACGTAGAGCAAAACCTCTTGATTTTTGGTTCTGGTATTTGCCACGAATATTGAAATCCAAAATATCAACATCAGGAACAATTCACTATTGGTGGTCTGTGGTTGGATAGATGGGCATTCGCATTCTGCCTTTTTTATAATAGGCATGCGCTAAAGCGACTTTCTAATTCTCTTGTTGTGTAGTGTGGGTATAGAAGATGGGGAGAATTGGGAAAATTATTAACATACTACAATAACAGTGTACACTTGAAGTGTCTCTAAAAAACGGCGAGACTAATAATACACAGCGTTGTATCATATCTATGTAAAATGACTGATTGTAACAGAAAAAACCATCTCACGAAAAAGCGTTTCCCGACTGTATACTTGATGGCTGTGTACTTGATTGCTGAAGAATAACTCTTTGTGTTTATCTAACCATATTAAATGGCCGTTTAATTTCAACCAAAATAAAATACTTGGAGGGAACTAACCGTACTTCCATGGTCATCTACGAAATCCATCTGATATCTGCAGAACAGTGATTACAAGGTTATATGCCGTCTGTGTTCTAATAAAGGAATTGAAGTTGGGATGACTCACTCTTCTATACACGAGTATGTCAGTACTCGAATTTGCCTCCGATTGATCATGTGCAGAGCTATTTTAGGTATAAAGAACGAGTGTCCCAACAGCGACGATGGGTGTTTTGAATATTCATGTTGGTAATATTTTGAACGGTAGAAACGACTTTAAAATGGTTGTGCTTTATAATAAAAAAAAAGTATTGTTTTTGACAACGATTTTACTATATACTTACTTGCTAAGTAAAGGGTGGTTAAATTTTAAGGGCCGATGTTGATTTTGAATAAAACACAAATTATTTAGGAAATTATTGTCATTTCTTTTTATTATGATAACATTGATATGATTCAATTATGTATGGAACAAAATATCGGCCAAATGGCCGCCGCGACCTAGGCGGCACATCTCCTATGGTCTAAATTTTCGATGACGCTGAGGTATAATTGAGGTTCTATGCCGTTAATGTGCCGAATTATCTCATCCTTTAGCTCTTGAATTGTTGCTGGCTTATCGACGTACACCTTTTCTTTCAAATAACCCCAAAGAAAGAAGTCCAACGGTGTCAAATCACATGATCTTAGCGGCCAATTGACATCGCCACCACGTGAGATAACACGGCCATTGAATTTGTCGCGCAGAAGAGCCATTGTTTCGTTAGCTGTGTGGCAAGTGGCACCGTCCTGTTGAAACCACATATCGTCCGCATCCATATCTTCCAATTCGGAAGTTCGTTATCATCTCACGATAGCGAACACCATTCACAGTAACTGCCTGACCGGCCTCATTTTGGAAAAAATACGGCCCGATGATGCCGCCAGCCCATAAACCGCACCAAACAGTCACTCTTTGTGGGTGCATTGGTTTTTCGACAATCACTCTTGGATTATCATTCGCCCAAATGCGGCAATTCTGCTTACTGACGAATCCACTGAGGTGAAAATGTGCCTCATCACTGAAGATGACTTTCTTCGAAAATTGATCATCCGCTGTTGCCATTTCTTGCCACCATTCTGACCATTGACGACGCTTGAAATGGTCAAGAGGCTTTAGTTCTTGAGTCAATTGCACCTTGTAAGCGCGTAATGCAAGTCTTTATGCAATTGTTGGGCACGACGACGAGTTGAGGTGGACGGCTCTTCAGCCACACTATCGCGAACAGCAGCAATATTTTCTGCAGTACGAGCTGTACGAGCATGCACTGGTGTTTTCACATCTCCTACAGACCCGGTTTGCTCAATTTTTTTCCGATTGTACGCACATTTGGACGATTAAATTGACCGAAAAAATCACGAAGTGCACGATATGCATTTTGATTTGAACGCCCATTTTCATAATAAGCCTGAATAACTTTAACGCGTTGGTCGATTGTGTATCTTTCCATGGTTCAAATTGAGTTAGTCTGAAATTGAGAAATGTCAAATGAAATGCAGAAAAAACTTGACGTTTAGGTGTGGTTCACATTCAATATCGGCCCTTTAAAATTTAACCACCACATTTTGTCTAAATTCAAGGATTTCATTGCATTATGGGCTCATTTTGATTATGAGTTGGATATCTTCGAAACGCGAAAATAGCACTTAGTACGGACGTATCAGACATCGCGATAGGGGCCCAGAAGCGCGGTTGTAGGGATTAATTTTAAAGTATCGTCAGAATATCGTTAATAGTAAGAATGAATAATCCAAGATGACTGCCCTGGCGAATCCCTGACATGGGAAGAAAAGGATTGAAGATGGGGGATCTAAATCGGACATGGTACGTTCAATAGTTAAGATAGGAAGAAAACCACTTAATCGCTAGCGGTTCGAAAACAAGGGAGGATAACTTAAAGAGGATAAGATTGTGGGAGATTTTGTCGACTTCGCCGCCATTATCTAAGGTACGAAGATAGGTTGCGAAGTCGGTATGTGGGGGTTCAGCGTATGACACCGTTTCACTTGGACCCCCATCAAGTAATTCGGCCGACCAAGAAGCGAGCAAAATGGGCAGTTGATGGGCCGAGAAATAAAACGCGCTTAGTAATTTGTAACACAGTAAAATGGCTTTTATTATGGTGGTCCTACACGGGGTCACTTTTGCTTGCTTAATACACTAAAACATCTTTGCTTGCACCGGGTCCAATAACCAGTAGGTGGTTAAGGGAATCTTTAATGCCGTTAATATCCCGGATTACAGTCGTATTATTGTATCTTTCTTTCGTCTTTCTCGCTATTGACGGTGGCAAGTATCTGAATTGTCACATGAGTTATCGATTAACAATATTAATTCTCTACATATTCTTGTACATATATACAAATGTCCTAGATACACGCGATAACTATCCAAAATATTGTTTGTGTGAAACTTGTACACTGTAAATTAAATATATCCATTCCACTAGCAAGCACTTAACTGATTGTGCCGAATACTGGGTTTTGAATAAAATCAGGATTTTTCATAAGTTGTCCAGCTTCTATTCGCGAACTTCGTCCGAATGTTCTCTTTCACTTTTATTTCTCTCTAATTTCGTTTAAATGCAATCACCCTTCGCAACATTGGACCGTGGGTATTACGCTAACTAAATGGGGAGGCACCTCGCGTGGTGCGACGCGACACGGCCGACCGGTTGAGTCATAGCGAAGTAAGCTCACTACCGCTTACTGGGAACTTGAGGAGGGTTGCTATGGAGAATTCGGTTCCAGCGAATTACTGCCATATAGGCTGAGTTAGATTCCTCTGTTGCTAGGTGTACGGGGAAATTGGTTTTGGGTAGGATGGGTGCCGAAATGATGTTCGGGGAATCTAAATGTTGCTTGGTTACGAGTGTTGTAATCCAGCGCCGTGCTTCCTCGTTAGAGGGAAGAGCGTGTACCTTTTGTTTTTTGCTAACAATAACTAAACTTTGTTGTGTCTATATTAATTAGATTTTACTTGAAACCATTTTGCCCTCTGTATTTGTTTATTCATGCTGCCTTTTTTCTGCACAGCGTTAAATTTGAAATCACTTCGGCAACTGGTTTTATAACACTTTGTGTTTATATTACATTGTTAATTGGAAAAGTATATGACGTATTTTGTTGTTTTCTTTTCTTGCAAGGTTGTACTTTCAACTTTATTGTTTGTCCAAAGTCTTTATCTTTTTCTAATAGTTATGTTCTGTTTTTCTCGTCTTCTTCTCTTCTAATCTTATCTGTCTAAACTCAACTCAACTCACTCCCCTCTGTATTTCTCAAACTAACTTTACAATAAAATGTTCCCTCTTCTTATATAACTTTAAGCTCTAATCTACTGTAAATTATAATTTGAACAACATCAATTTTATCAAAGTATTACTTACTCTACTGTGACTTTTAATTTTGAACAAACTTTGAACGAAAATCAAAGAGCCATGTTTCAAATGAAAAAAAGGGGCATGTTATGAAAAAAGGGGCATGTTATGAAATGTACTGAAACTGATTTGATATAGAATATTGTGGATGTTTATTTATGATATGTATTCAATAAGATTGTTAGATATGTTAGGAGAATGTTTTAAGGTTGTGTTAGATAAATAATGAGATTCAGTATTAAACTTAATAGTTATAAGGACAGTAGTATTCTGGAATACTACACGAGCGAGGAGATAGTTTAAGCAGGAAGTGAGCCGGAATGATTTTCGGGGGAAATTAGGACTGCTTGTTTGCAAGCAAGAAATATAATTGAAGTAGGGAATTAACCGAAGTAGTTTTTGGAAAAATATATGCGGCTCGATATAGTTGGCGGTGATGATTAATATTCCGTTGTAGGTTTGAATATGCGTTTTATTACAGCATATGAATTTCCGGGGAAATTAAGATTGCTTGGTCGCAAGGAAGGAATATAGCTTAAATAGAGAATTGGCCGAAGCGGTTTTGTGGGGTGATGTAATTGAGGGAGATGATTAATATTCCGTTGTAAATTGGAATATGCATTTATTACAGCACGGGAAATGGGTTCTTGGTAAGTATGGGGATGTATGCAAATGCGGATTTGGGGACGGATGCGGTTGCATATTGGGATGTGTTCTTGCATGGTTTGAAATGGGTTACAGATTAGGTTCGGGTGACGCGCTGGTAGTAAATTTATGGTACAATATTTTAAATTGTAAAGGCGGCATATTTTTTAAAGGTTGGTGCAAGGCTAAAAACCTTGCCCGGAAAACGAATTATTATGGGCAATTTAACAGGTCTCAGATAAGGACCGGATACCGGTGGAGAGGGGTAAGGTCTCTGCTTTCAACCCGGGGCGAAGGCCAGGACGATCCTTGTGCCTGTTCAATCCAAGTTGACATGCAGTCTCGACGTGGTGACACCCCTGAATAGCCAAGCAGTGGCCCAATGCGTGCAGCGACATCCTGAGAAAGGTTGGCGCAAGGCTAAAAACTTTGCCCGGAAAAACGAATTATTATGGACAATTTAACAAGTCTCAGATAAGGACCGGATAGCGGTGGAGAGGGGCTGTAACGTTTTCCGCCACAGAAAATTGGATTTATATATAAAAGATAACCTGTCCTTAAGGTAGTCAGATCAGCAATTCTCCCAGCTCGGCTCAGGTCTGGGCGGCAGTCCTCCCTCCGGTTGCGGTTTCCAATTTCTCGGGTACTAAGTTGGGGATAATTTCCAACGCACTCGGTGTACTTCTTCACACTTCAGGATCAGCACTACCTGTCTCCGTTGTGCACTGAGCTCATATCGCACTGATTGGGAATGAATAGAATTTCCTTTGTTCCTGCTGCGGTTTCAAATTTCTCGGGTACTAAGTTGGAGATAATTTCCAACGCACTCGTGATACTTCTTCACACTTCTGGATCAGAAATTAGAAGTACTTCCAGCAAGACACTGAATGATTTGCATCAAAAATCTTATATCACCAATTACGAATAGAAAATTTTCTTCTTTTTCTCTTTTTACAATTTTTTACAATTTTTTCACCACTCGAACCGGGACACACTGCCGTTTTTTCTTCTTTTTCCCAACTGTTTACACGAACTCTATAATGATCGTTCTACCAACGGAGTCAAAACAAAACTTGCTGTTCTTTCCCCCTACTACTCAGACTAAAAACTTTTCTCTCTGTCTATCTACATCCACTCCGAAAAAGACACGATCCACAATCCAACAAAAGTATGTTCGTACATTCAACATGTGGATCGTGTGTTTCTTCACCACCTTCCTATCCATCACTATTCTATATTTAAAACGAAACAAACGATGAGGATGGCGGAAGCCGCACGTAACAGGGTAAAGTCTCTGCTTTCAACCCGGGGCGAAGGCCAGGACGATCCTTGTGCCTGTTCAATCCAAGTTGACATGCAGTCTCCACGTGGTGACACCCCTGGATAGTCAAGCAGTGACCCAATGCGTGCAGGGGCATCCTAAGAAAGGTTAGCGCAAGGCTAAAAACTTTGCCCGGAAAAACAAATTATTATGGACAATTTAACAAGTCTCAGATGAGAACGGATACGGCGGAGAGACTTGCTAAAGAAGGCCAAGACCGAATGCCGGTTGTAGTGCCGATAATGATGATGATTAATATATAACTATCGAAAGAGTTGGTTTTGCTTATGTAAAGTATTTATTAGGGGTAATGTAAAATTTGTTACCTTGGGTTAGTCCAGACTGGGGCGTCTAGTATTCCGCTTCAGAGATTTCGTTTCGGAGCAGCTTGTACACCTCTTCTCGATTATTTACGTCCATTTTCTCCCTCCAATCACTAACACTCCTCTGGGGATGTATCCAAATTCGCTTCCAACATGAAGCCCCTTTATGGTCCGGTGCAAAGCCAAGTAGGTAAATTGATCCACAAGATATTCCGGCTCCCCGGACAATTATCAAGCACACGCCGTTATAATGCCTTACTATTCATCTCGGTTTGTTGTCTCTTGGTGATGATCAATACTTAAAGGTTATTCCTTACAAATCTTTTTATTACACTTTTTACGTTTTACAATTTTTACTCTTTTAGTTTTCACAATTTATCAAAAAAACAAAAAAGAAAACGGGACGTTGACGTTCCTTCGTTCTTCTTTTCAACGATTTTTCTTTCTTCTGCCCAACAGAACACTCTCCAACTGTCCCTTCAACTGTGTCCTCAACTGTAATCTTTTTGAAAGGAATTCAAAAACCGTAGATCACAAAAACATCAAACTTGCCACCTCTCTCTCTCGCTCTCCCTCAACATCCACTCCAAAACTCGAACTCGAACCCGCCCAACGATCCACACTCGAATCGGGGCGTGTGCGAGCACTCACATGTGGATCGTGCAATTCTTCCACCACCTTACCATCAAACCATATTAAAACAAAATTATAATAAAAACAATTAAATGATGGGGGTGGTGAAAGCCGCACGTAACACTTAACGAAAGACCAAATATATAACGGGAGCTCCATAATTGAGATTGATTTTTCTCCTCCTCGATATCCGCATATAGTGTGGCAGATCCATTCCCCCGTTTCCCATTTACAAACGTTGGCTTCCACTAAATTAATTTTTGCTTCTCCTTCCCTTTTTATGATCCATTTCCCATTCCAATTCCGATATATTGTCCTAGTTGACTTCCCATTCGAATTCAGATTCCACATACTATTTTATTTCCCATTCGAGTTCTCGTGTATATTCCCATTCCATTTCCTGTTACATTTTCCGTTCTCCATTGTCTCCGGTTTTCCTACTGGGAGACCGAAAATAAAATTTACCTGAATCATAAGTCGGGTTTCATGAATAACTTTGAAGAGAACTTGTCTTTAATAATAGCGGTACTGTATATCCTTCTGCCACCACATCTCTGCGGCGTTTTCCTTCTTCTATTTTATTTACTTACATGGAATTACTCAATACGGACATCACAGAATTTTCTTCAAACTTTTGTAGAGTTCCATCAATGCCGGCGCTCCAAATAATCAAAAGCCTTTATGCGAAATTCCCTATAATATAATCTGAGAAATTTCCAACTCTTCTTGGTACTTCACCAGAAGCATTTTAATACGGACACAAGAGTAGCAGATAGTGAATACTACTACTCAAAACTTACAGTACGCACAGCCAGACATAATGGGACGATTACTACAAGGGCTGAATAGTGCTGGAATTTTTCTATATTTTTCCACTAGAAAATAAACATTTGAAGATGTCGCTAGTTTATGTATGAAGTTTCGTGAGTTTTCGTCTATTCGTTCACAAGCAACAGTCATTTGAGTGACGACACTTTTCCCTTGGCAAAACAGGAATATCGCATATTGATCGAACTTTTTTTTATCGGAAAAACTTCTGTAGAATCATTGCAATGGTTGCAGAAATGTCATCCCGCATATGCTCCTTCGAGAACTACAGTTTATCTGTGGTTTAGTGAATTTAAAATGGGTCGTATAAGCACCGAAGGCGCACCTCGCTCAGGAAGGTCAAAAAAAAGGCTACGAATGTGGAAATTGTAAAGCAAGCGTATCGAACCGTTTTGGGTGATCGTAAAGTAAAGTTGCGCGAGTTATTTTCGACGTTTTGTGCCGATAGATGAAACGTGGATCCATTACCATAGTGAGTCTATGGGGAAGGAAGTATGTGTGCCGTCCTTGGCACTGGTTCTACGCCTATCCCACGCTGTTACTTCGGCTTCGGCTTTGTTGGGGGGTATTTGCTGGCTCACTAGCCACTGTTCCCAAGCGCAGAAAATAAACGCGGTAGGTGGCCTGTTTGGTAGTCCCCCTGGTCTTTTTATTATCACATTTGTCCTCACGGTTAACCAAATTAAAACAAATAGCTCAATTGAAAATACAAATGACGAGCTCTTCTTTTTATTCGAAACAATCCTTAGAGTCTAAATATTACGTACATGGACATTGAATATACAAGCGATGAGTCTCATTGTTATTTAAATTAAATCAAAGTAAACAGCACGTTCAATATTACAAAGAATGAGTTTATGTTGCTATCCGCACTACGCAGCGCAACACTCGAGGATCGCATGCGCACCACACAACCGTTGGGAACCGACCCGACGTTTAACGTGGAGGCCCGACTTACCTCCACGGAATCTGATATTAGACTAATTTTTGCCACCGAAGCGAATACCAAATTCTATCCACCCCTTCGATGACCAATAATGGATGATCTTTACATACATTGGTCCCGAGAAAAGGACGCGAAACACATACACGATGATCGCTACTGTTGCTCGTGGTGTGTGTCCACAAGTATGCGGACCGTGGATAAGCCAAATCGCCAGGGGGAACACCATGAGCAATGATCTGCAGCTGGGCAAGCTGCATGAAGGAGATGCTTGGGTGTTTACACGATCAGCAACGGCGTACGGCATTTACACTGATTGTGCACATATCGCTGGCGTCTGCTGATATGGCTTGCCCCGCACGTGTGGGGAAAATATTTTCTTCTTGTATGCATGGCAAAGTTCGAGGATTTCTGTCGGTTACGTAATGTCGTTTTGGCGGAGTGTAGGTTGATTATTTAACTTTGGCGAATGTATCTGTCTATAATTGGTGCAGTGTTCCGCCGAACACTGTTTGCAAGAAGGAGAGAATCATACTGGAACACGGGCATCAGCGAAACACTGAGAAGTTGTTTTATTTACAAACGTCTTTTATTATTTCTCTTTGTTCGTTCTGGGAAAATTAAATACATCGGTTTTGATTATAATTCAACGTAGATGAACTCGATAAATAGCAACACAATGTCTGCCCGTGAATTTTACTGTTTTTGGTTCTTTAGTTCTGATTTTACTATTCACGTTACTAAATTACACGTCGCGATTAACAAGGTACACACGACTGTTCAGAGCGAGGATTTTGGTTTAGCGCGAATTGAAAAAAAAACTGAATAAATAATAATGTTGCCGTCGGTGGCAGTTCGGAAGAATACTTGATCCTCACGTCCTTGCAGCTTCCTGTCGACCTCCTCGGATGCTCAGAAATAGACTTCGCGATATGGCTGTTGGATATAGCCAGTCGTCTCGTCGACGATCTAAATTCGACTCTGTGTCTGCCCAAGAAAAAACATCCCCCATCGTGAGGGAAATTTTTCCAACGTATCTGTGAAATAGAATTTCCCTTAGTATCTGTAAAAAAAAGGAGGATCATTATCATCATCATTACCATTAGTTGTTGGCGGTCGGTATCTCGTCCCTTTATGTGTTGATCGGATGCCGCCGCTTCTTCTCCGATCATTCTCTATGCATTGTTTGTTTTTCCCACCTGGCCTGAGCAATGAGGGTTCTCATGCTATTCAGATGGGATCGGTAATGCTTTGTTAACCTTTTCCATCGTAAACATATATCAGGGATAGTGTTTAGAGTTTATGGCTCTATGGCTGCTAATCAGCAGCGCAACGATAAGTTTAGATTGAACAAGTGTGCCTTAGACTTACAGTCATACGCTGGGTTGGTGTTGATTTTCAATAGCAACCAGAATAGGTATCCATTGTTCGGTTTATTTACCGGCAATGTAATTCCTTGGAAACATCGTGCAGATGTTTAGGATGGGAGATTTATGACCTGTATTCTGGGATTGGTTTTGCATACGATGAGTGGATGCGTTGACTCGATATTGAAAGTTTTTGAACGTTAAGTTCCTTGTTTTTTTTATATCGGGTTCAACATTGTTGCAGCTTCCTATGACCCTTGTTACAGGTATGATCAAAAGCTTTGGGACACGAGTCTGTGGGCATGTGTAATAAATACGGTAAGTATGTTCCTTGAAGGGTAGGAACCTTACCTGGGTGGAATTGTGCGTTCGTAGAACGCTACATTGTAACCGAATTGGATTTTAGGAATATGCTGCGTTGTATGCAGGCATGCCCCTGGGGAAATGCTTATAGGATGCTAATGCTTGCATACCGAGCGATGTGCTTGTAGGAAAAAGGAAAAGAAGAAATATTTGTGCACCGAAATGGTTCGAGTCATGTTGGTTGCTGGCGGTGCAACCAAATTGCTTTTAGAGAACATGGCGCATTTCATGCGACCATACACTTGTGGAAAATACTTATTTGTTGCTGATGGATTTTGCATCAGCGAAAATTATAGTTCTACAGCATTTCAGGTGATAGTTTGCGCAAACGATGGAAAGGTAAGTAAATGCTTTCCAGGTTTTTGGTGCTCTAGGAAGCAGTTTATTGAATAATTGGTGGAAAGGTAAGAAGTGGCGATCAAAGAAACCGCCACAAGTCCAATAGGCAGTCTGCTGCAGAGTGACTGGAAAGCCACGAAATCGGCCAAAAGATCAAAGCTCGTCCGGGAAGGCTATGGCCTCCGTCTATTGGGATGCGCATGGCATAACCGTCATCGATTACCTGCAGAAGAGAAGTACAGTCACAGAAGAGTGTTGTACGAGGGTGCCTCTTATGTTTCGGGATTTGGCAACCCTAGTGTTGCAATCCGCCAATTGACAGCTCTGTCGTAAAGTTGGACATTTTTGAGGTTATACGCATTCAGAACGTTTTGACATACGAGCGCTATTTGTGTTGTTTACAGTAACTTAAAAGATTCATCTCGGCCCAAAAATGGAATTAAATCGTCAACATTTTTGTGCGATTATTTTTTACAACTTTCGGCGTGGATTAACTCAGCAACAGTGCATGGATGAACTTAATTCAATTTTTGGCGATGAAGCTCCATCAGGGACCAGTGTTTATCGATGGTATGGTGAATTCAATCGTGGTCGTAGTTCATTCCAAGATGAATTTCGTGAAGGTCGTCCAAAATCAGTTGTTGTTCCGAAAACCATTGATGCTGTGCGCGAACTGATATTGGAAGATCGTCACGTGACATATCATGAGATTGAGACAACCTTAGGCGTTAGTGGGACCAGCATACATTCAATATTGCATACACATTTGACACAATTTGTCAATCGCCCAAAAAAAGGCTCGTGTCAATTGGTCGAAAGAAATGCCTAAAAAAATACGGTCGCGGTGCTTCGAAACACGTCTATGACATCGTGACAGGTGATGAATCGTGGATTTACGCGTATGAGCCCGAAAGTAAACAGCAGTCGACTGTCTGGGTGTTTCAAGATGAGCCAAATCCAACAAAAGTTGTTCGCGCACGAAGCACTTCTAAGCAAATGGTCGCCTGTTTTTTCGGAAAAACTGGACATGTCGCAACCGTACCACTAGAACAACGCAGAACAGTCAATTCTGAGTGGTACACAATCATTTGTTTGCCAGTTGTCTTCCAAGAAATCAGGAAAACCAACCGCCGCAGACGGATCACTCTTCACCACGACAATGCGAGCTCTCACACATCGGCTGCGACAACTGCATTTTTGAGCACCCAAAACATCGATTTGATGGGTCATCCGCCGTATAGTCCTGACTTGGCACCGAATGACTTCTTTTTATTCCCGTACGTAAAAAACAAACTGAGAGGTCAACGTTTTTCGACACCTGAAGAAGCGGTTGCTGCATTCAGAATGCATGTGTTGGAGATACTTCAATCAGAGTGGCAAAAGTGCTTCGACAATTGGTTCAAACACATGCAAAAGTGTATAGATCTTCATGGGGAATATTTTGAAAAACAATAAAGTGATTTTCGATGATCAATATTTGTTTTTGTTCTCCGATCCCGAAATATAAAAGGCAACCCTCGTATTTGAAGTGAATCTGTGGCGGTTCTTGCGAACGTCACTACTTACCTGCTCATCTACCACCAGGTAACCCCTCTTCATAAACGGCATGTTTCAACCAAGTGTGTGCTCACCTGCGTTGGTTATTCCTATAACCACGAAAAAAACCTGTAAAGCACAATGTCTGCTGATACGAAAAATTATATCAGCAATAACAGACATTCCCTACATGGGCATATAGAAACCTGAAAAGCATGACTTACCTGCCCATACGACTAACCACCGCTGCAATGCTTACCTGCGCTGAAGTAAAACACCATCAGCAACACAAGCATATCTATAGCAAATTGGTTGCACATCTAGCAACCAACATTACATTAGTTTTTACTAACGAAGTGTGTCCTAAGAAGTCGGCTACAATGCCACAAGAGATATTTCTTCCTTTTGGTTCTTTCATGCATGCCCACATCGGTCGCTAAATCAAGCCACACGAAAGGAAACGCGCACCATGTACTACAAGGCAAAAACCGGTTGCATATGCAGCAAGCAACACTGCCCAAAGTACCAATGAAATGCCCCTAAAATACCATTTGCCAAGAGGAAAGAATCTTTCCCATACATGTACATGGCAATTCGTATGAGAGGACGCCAGCAACGCACGCCCGATCAGCATGAATGTACCACACAGTGATGATTGCTGATCCTATTATGGAAATGTGATGTACACGATCAGCAATAATGCTTTACACAGTGGCTGATCGTGTAAACATTTTAGCCCTTTTTCAGGAGGGCTTGCCCCGGCTGCGAGGGTTGTTTGCTTTTGTTTAATATGATGTCCATGGTTCGCATGCCGGGCGACACGCGCGATGAGCAACCAAAGGGGATCATCGTGTGTGTGCGTTCAATCCTTCTGTGGTGGCACACCAAATCGAAAAGGAAAATTACCAAATATGGTCATCGAGACCATGGATGGAATTTTGGTTTACCGGTCGCTTCGGTGGAAATAAGTAGTCGCGTTGTGGATACGGTGAGGACAAGTTGTCTCAAGTGAATTAAATAAAATCTCTCGTGGGATGTCCCAAGGGATATGCAGTCTACCGGTGAAAAAAGAAAATTACCAGCTTTGACCCCAAAATCAGTTCACACGAAATGAAACACATTTTGTACAACCCAACTTATTGTTATGAATACTGTGACCAAACTGAAATATAAGGTAGTGTGAAAAAAAAGAAAATTACCAGCTGTGACTCCAAAATCAGTCCACACGAAAGTAATCACATTTTGTACAACCTAAACTTAGTATCACCAACACAGTGTAATCATCATCATCATCGGCACTACAACCGGGAGTTGGTCTTGGCCTTATTTAGTAAGCCCTGAAGGTTGTTAAATTTTCCATAATGGTTTGTTTTTTTTTTCGGGCAAGGTCATTAGTCTTGCGCCAGAGTATCAACTTAAAATTGTTATAAATACAGTGTATCAAATTCAAATTGTATAAATTCAGTGTATCAAATTAAAATGTAAGTTGCTTGAAAATACTAAGATTGTATGTTTTAACTAAAATAAGTTTACATCGAAGTAACCACAATTTGTACAACATAAGCGTAGTGATACAAATACAGAGTACACACTGAAATATAGGTTTGCGGAGATCATTAAATTATTTTGTTTTGTTTTTACCTGAATAAAGTTTACCTAATTTACCTTAAAATAGTCTACCTACAATTAACTATACCTTGTACTACATTAGCTTAACTTCACTTAATGATTTAAATAACATAAGATAAATTCTAAGCTTAAGTGAGAATATAAAATACTATGTTAACCTAGAATAAATTGCACGAAAGATGCTAAATCCTTATGTTTTACCTAAAGTAACTTACGTCGAAAAGTTGAAATTACGTTGTGTACAAAACATCTAGAGCTAATAAGAAAAGAGTAAAGATAATAGACGTAAGTAAACCGCCGTTTTTATCCTGAGCGACAAGGCACGACGGACGGTTAAGCAGTTGGGACGCCTTGGTGAACCAGTGTCGGGCGGACACACTACCAAGACTATACAAAATACCCATAAATCATGCAATTTTCATATTATATTACACATTGTACTTCATAGACCGAATGCTGAAAACTTCGAACACGCTTATATGGTTGTAGATTTTACTGCAATCAAATTCAATCCGATACTGAATGTATTTTCCAATGAACTCTATAGATGTTGAACTGAAAAGGAAACGAGTTTAATTACCACATCAAAGGATGCACTGAGAGAGTTGAATTTTTTTTCAGAAAGACTCCGCGAGTATCCTCTTAGTCCTTTTTTCCAGAGCTTACGTAGTTCGTTCCGACACTTATTTGCGATCAAACGGAATTCACAATGAATTCCTTTAATTGAAACTTTTATCTGCACGTCAACTCACATGCTGGTATCAAGTAATTGAAGTACGTGTCACAATTGCACGACATTCAATATTTTTGAGAGAAACGGTGGCTGACTGATGCTTCCACGTGACTCTTGAGATCTGCCAGTCCTTCTGATTAACGTATTCAGAGTCCTGATATTGATTTTTGGAAATACATATAAAAATGAGGGATGTTCAATTGTATTATGTGGCCATTCATTTAAAGGAATTCTGTCTTTACGGCCTTTTGTCGTAGTTTTTCATACTTCTCCTCAACATGGGTTTCTTGTCAGCTTGTCATCACACCTTCTGTTAATAAATGACAGATTACTTAGATGCCTAATAAATCATATTGTGTATGTATTCTCTGCTAGGATTCATAATTCTCTCTCCCACACGAGGCGGGTGATGTTCATCTCACGCAACCCGGTTTCATAGCAGCTCATATGAAAGGAAAAAATCCAAGCCAAAACCGCAACAGGGAAACGAAGAAACCTTTTCGATGTTGATTTTTTAATTTGGGCACAAACGCAAATGAAAATCCCAGAGCTGAAGAATCCCAAATCCCACTGTTATCATTTACACAGTTTCTATAGAAGCTGTTTTCTTTGTGAAGTTATGAGTTTTTGAGATGGTAAACAAACATCAGAAATTCTGTTCAGTGTTCTTGCAGTGCTCTAGTGCAGTTGTAAATTCTTTCGCTAGTAACCTAAAAGAAAGAACGTCTCTTAAAGGAAATTCCATTAAAAGGTCAAAGAAATAAGTTCCCAGGAATCAAAGTGTAATTAGAAATCCGGTGCGGCATCTTCTACTTTGTTGAGGGCCTCTAACCAATTTAGCCAAGAGCTTTAATTATTGAAATTCAGTGGTTGAATTCATTAAAGAAGGATGAGAGGTGCTTGAGATTAGTTGAAACAGTTCCCAGGATGGTTGGAATTTTCTACACCAAACTTTCGTCCTGGTAAAGATAGTTGAGTTATTACTCTACTTAAGGTATGGCTGGGAGGTATTACGCCCTGGTTCAAAGGACTTTGTCTTACTATAGCATATACAAACACATCTATCTAATTGTAGAGCTCGTATTTTAACACGATAACAAAAAATCGGTTTAAAAGTTTTTGATTGCGTATTTCAGAATACATTTACAATGGTTATTTCTTTTGGATAACAAAAAAAGATTTTTGTTTTTTGATATCCTGTTTACGTTTTCTTAGAAAGATGTGTTTTTTTTTAACATACTGTTTATTTGACCAATAATCAATGTTTACATTAAGTACTACAGCTAACTTATAATTCTAGTGATACAATTGTTTACATGTATACGTTATACATTTTTCAAACATAACTGAATGTGTGAATAATTGTTCGAGTATTATAGGTTTTAATATTAATAGTTTTCCTGGAAAAGGCCAGAAAACCAGGATTTTTATTTTTTAATTTAATCTAATCTAATACTTAACTTAACTCTAACTTATTGTGGCTTAACCTAGTTTACGTTATAATAAGTTAAATATGTAATGTCAATTGGGGAATATAGGGATTGATGGTTAAGGAAGTGGGTTGGCGTGGGATATGGTCAGTTAGTGGCCTCAGGTGCGGTAACACTTTCCGGTTGTTCGTTAAACCGCAGAATGTTGGAGAATGGTTGTATGTTACAGTATTTGAACTGATTGGGTGCCAGCTCGGTGTTATGGTACACAACCTCGTTGGAGTCATTAACCAATCTTCCAGAGGTGAAGATGTGGGGAGGAAGTAATGTACCAGCATGGGTACTCCGTTCTACTTCCTCCTCCATCATCAATTGTTCGCCGTGCAAAACACCGAACCGAAAGTCATCAGCAATAAATGAACGAACGCCGCCTCGTTCGTTCGCAACCACGAGTAAAGCTGAGAGATAAACACAAACAGAATTCCACAACGCAACGTCCACAAATTGTTCGAAAGAGGAAAGTTGTCCACAGTAGATATCCGAAAATAAAACGCACTGTTTAATGGAATAAATGGTTCTTTTAATTGTGTACTGATTGGTATTGTTAGTGCACTAGTTATAAATTTCACGCAGTTAGAAGGTTTAATTGGTGTTCCATAGAATTTTATTTTGGGGAGACCGCATTTTTAGGATTAACAATAATAACAAATTCTTTAACTACAGACACACACGAACAGCACGGGAAAATGTCACGACTCTTTGCGAAACCGATTCTGTTCCGGAAAACATAACTAATAAAATCCGCGACTACCGGATGTGTACGCGTATGGAATTGTTTACATGTCTCCGCTGCCGGCGGAGAGCGGGAGTGCTGCGACCAGCGTGATCGAAGGATGGAATAAGACGATATCTTGCTCGTTCAGAGCTCACTCGCTCATCGTGGTCATGGTGGTATGTGTGCCTAGAACAAAGAAGGACATAAAGTGCAGTCCTAGGATACGATTTCGGTAAAGCAAATAAAACCGAAATCGTCGGATGCATGTGCGTAGCAGGTAAACAAAGAGACCACGATGCGATGTAGAAATGTGCTAATTAGTTTTAGCTAGATTATTGGGAAATGGTGTTTATGGCATCGCTAGTAAGGGTACGTATTGAATACCTATTTGCATTGTTTATGCTTGGATTTCAATTGACGCCAAGGGACGCGGATTTGCTTTGCGGATTTGCTTTGCTTTGGGTTGCACATTGGAATTTTATTGCTGGGAGAAAAACGTCGCTAGCCAAGGTATACATAAAGAAATGTATCGTATACATGAATGAAGGTAGGAATAGGCGACGCCATGATAATTATCTCTGGCTGGAATGGTTACATGAACCGGGGTTTTTCTTTTCAGAAATTTGTCTGGTACCGAATTGGTTTAGGATACCAGATAAGCAAAGAAAGAAATCTTACGGAAAATTGTATGCGAAGGGATGTGTTGTGTGTGATCTTTTAGGAGGCGGCGTAGTAACTGTGCCTTGCCTCTTTCTAGGAAATTCCCCAATACTCAGCTGCGGAACGTTTCGATATAGTGCGTCGGATCAATTTTCATCAGTTGACATCACTGGCACTGGGTGGATCGATTATACAAACATATCACTGCAAGAGTCATTGAAATCCCGAAGCCAAACTAGCCCAAGACGCTGTAGTCGAATATTGAGGGCAATGCAATTTCAAGCGGTAGGGAAGGCCGGGCCGAAAGTCAAACAGCGCAAAAGACGAAAGGACAATCCTTTTACTAATCAGTGTTTATTTTATTTTTCTGTAACTTGGTTACATTGTGCGCGGCCAGGGGTTTGGCCTCTGAAGATTTACTAATCATTGATTCATATTTTGTTGGCCATAGGTTCGGCCTCGGAACTTTAACTGATCACGAAATTCAAATTTACCGCCCTTTTATAAATTTTCTAGTTGAGAATTGTCAACTATTTTATGGTCGAAATTCCCAGAAACACACATAAGAGTTTGCGTGTTTTAATTTGGGTTGTGTTCTGGGAATTTGTTAGAAGTTTAGTTGGATGGGTTCTAGGAATGGGAATCATGAAATTTAGCATTTCATGATGTCAATGTTTTTGGGAATTGAGTCAATGTATGATGAATTAACTTTTGGTTAAATTCGTTGTACATGTGACTCAGTATGGGATTTGAAATGAAGCAATGGAAAATTTGCGATTTGAGTTTATTATGTGGAATTGAATCAATGAGCGATAAATTAACTTTGGGTTAATTTATTGCTCATATGGTTTAATATGCAATTAGGAATTTTAGGGTTTGATGATATTGGGGAATTGGCTATGAGTAGCGATTTAGGATCGCCACATCCCTCCCCCCTTTAGAAAAGAAATTAATCTAGAAGAGATTAATTTTCTGGGATATGTGGGGAGCAAAGGGCGGTGGCATTTCAATTTCGCGATAGTTTACATTTATTAATTGTTTAAATTTTGTTGTAACTGTGTCTGTTAATGATAGAGGTATTACTTATCTGATATGTACATTTTTTGTTATTATTTATCTAAGTAATGTGTCTTTTATAATATGTTTTATTGTTTTTTCAGTAAATTTAAAGGTAGATACATATAATTGTAAGGTTTGTTAATGTTAAATAGTTAAGATTGATAATTATTGTTAATATACAAGTTGGTAACAGTAATGGGCTAAATTATTTTGGATTTGCCAATAATTTTGTTTAGCTACCCCTTTTTGTTTTTTCTTTTTATAATTTAGTTTATAAACTATCTTCCTCGTTGAGGGTTAATGTTTGTACGTGAATTCTCTTTGTACTTGATTGTTTTCCTATGTCAATCTTAGTTTTATTTGTGTATTATATGTAGTGTTAAGTTTATTTGGTAGTTAACTTAGGGGTATCTTTCTTATTCATTTGTTTTTGGATATAGTATTAACTAATTTGGTTATGTTATTTACAAGTCTTGTTTAAAATGAAAGTAAATTTTACAGTAAATAAGTTTTAAATTAAGGTATAAAGGGTCAAAGTAAATATTCTTATTTCGATTTGGTTTTTTATTAATAGTGAAGTTGTTTTTTTTTCTTTCTAATATATATATTTAACCGCTAATATTAACTTTATTTGGTTGTTGGTTTTTTTTTTTCATTAAAAATAAATGTAACTATGTTTAAAAAGGGTCTTATTCTAGTAATACATGTATTTTGAAATGGTTACAATTTTGTTTGTTATTTGTAAATTGCCTTCCTCATTGAGGGTTAATGTCTGTTTTGTTTGTTTATATTTTACATTTGTTTTAATATCCTTTTGTATAATATTTTTTTAGTTTTTATATTTTTTTGACAATTTTTGTGTCGTCTTTTATTTCTGTCCATATTGTGTATTTATGAATACCATTAAGTGGTAAGTTATTGGACTGTGATATACCCTGGGGGTAGCATACGTCTAGGGTTAATAGTGGAGGGGAATTTGGATCTAGGGTGAAGGGTTTAGAAATAAAGTTTTAGTCTATTGTTATGGGTTACCACCGCTCTTCGGCCCATTTTGATGATCGTATTGACTGGTCCTTTTATGGCAGTAACTAGGAAGGGTCCCTTCCAAATGTATGCCAGTTTGCCCTTGCGGTTTTCGTTTTTTATTACGACTTGGTCCCCCACGTGGAATGTGCTTTCGTGGTTGTAGATGGGCTCGGGTTCACGTTTTGAGTTAGAGGGGACTTCTGGGCAGAAATCATATAGACAATCCATTGGTGTTAACTTGGTGCTATCATGTGTACTGGTGTTGTACACGAAGGTGGCGGTTCGTAAGTATTGATCCCAAGTATTTGGGCTCTCGTCAATTACTGTACGTAGGTATTCCACCAATGGCCTGTGGGCCCTTTCCAATGCTCCGTTAGACTGCGGATGGTAAGCTGTTGTTTACAGTTTCTTTATTCGAAGGAGTTTGCACAGTTTTTTGAACAGTTCGCTGAGGAAATTTGTTCCCTGGTCTGTCACTAATTTTTTGGGGATGCCATATCGTGAGATAATCTGGTCAAATACATTTACATTTAATAGCTGGGGGGTTGTTTGGGTTTGGGGAGGTGGGTTCCTTAGATTGTTTCAGGTCTGTTTGTGGTTCAATGTTTTCATATGGTATACGGCTGAGGGCGTCTGCATTTGTGTTGTATTTTCCGGGTTTATATTCGATTTCATAATCATATCCGGCTAGCTTACGGTGGAAGCGTGTTAGTCGACTGGTGGGGTGCTTGAGGTTGAATTCTCCTTTCAGGGGTTTGTGGTCGGTATATATTGTAAATTTTCTGCCCTGTACGTAACACCTAAAATTCTTTACCGCCCATACGACGGCCAGCAATTCCCTTTCAATTGTGGAATAATTTCGCTCCGCTTTGTTGAGCGTGCGGCTGGCGTATGCTATTGGTAGGTCTTTTCCCACCAGGCCCTGTGAGAGGACCGCTCCTAATGCTTCTGAACTCGCGTCGGTGGTTAAGTTAAAATCCCTGGAGAAATCTGGGTATATTAATAGGGGTGGTGATGTCGGGTTCTTCATGGTGCCCGAAGAACCAACCATCGCTTTACCCTACCAAGCATAGCCTCGGCACCTATTTAGACATCCCTGAAATGTAGGTTCATGACAAGATTACCACCTTGCCATGACATTAAGCTTTCAACAGCATCCAACAAATCCGACAATCTGCCAGGGGACGTCGGAATTCTCCCTACATAATTATTGTTGCTGATACGATCGGAAACCCAATTTGGTTATCCTTCAGACAACAGGCATAACATGGAACATGTCAATATGCAGAGTCGATGAGCATTTCCTCACATACTGCATGATTTGTTCACCATCGGTCGACCTTTAGCTGAACAATACAAGTGTAGCCATAGCTACCTACTTACCTTCGATCGAGTGTTGTTTCGAGTAAACATGCACCCGAACCACCGACCGATGATAAGCTATATGCAGGGATCTGTTAAATGACGCTGTACGCGTCGGCAATGGGTAAACAGATCCTTGTCTGCATAAACATGACCAGCTGCAGCTAATTTTTACTTATCGGTTACCACCGATCATAGGCCGCAAACAAGCAACGAATTGGTTATGACCGTCAAGTGTTTACTTTAAACATTTGGCAACTCATCGCCACTGATTGTAAACACAATCCCAAACTCAATTCCTCCTTGCGGCAAGAGTTTTATTGACTTATGTCAATCAAGGGATCTATCCCTAGTGGATGGCGGCAGTATACCCTGCCCACACAGGGATCAAGGATTTGACCTGCGACATGTGTGGTTTTTCTGTTCTTTTTTGACTTTCCCTTCTCCTTGCCTTTCAGGGTGGACCCTTCCAGTTCTCTTGGACGATGTCCATGGAAGCCGTCCAATTGATTCAATTGAACCTTCGCGTGGGGAATCTTTTGACGGTCGCGTTTGGTGGATGTTGACGAATCTGTCTTACGCACTTATGTTCGGACCTGGTAAGTTTTCCTGTGTTGAGTCAAATTCAAACATTCAAGGGAGTCAAGTCAGTCAGATTTTATCGGCCTACGGAGTCGAATCGAGGTCATCGTGTTAACCGAGTCTCCCGTCGCAAGTAGTCTCCCGTCGTGTGCAAGTTTTTTTTTTGTTTTAAGCAATTTCGGGAAACGGCTTTTGAAATTTGTATCCGTCCTTTGTATTGACAATAAAAGAACAAGTCGTAGTGAAGCATGCGCAACGTATACACTGTACGATTGTACTTTAAAAACATTAATAACTATTAAGGCGGTGGAGCAAACAGTGCGTGTAATTTAAAACCATAAAAATCGAAATAGTCGGATGCTAAAGGGATCTTGGTTGGAACATGTGCGTCGCGGCTAAACAAAGAGACGACGATACGATGTGGAAATGTGCTAATTGGTTTTAGCTAGGTTACTGGGAAATGATGTTTATGGCATCGCTAGTAAGGGTATGTATTGAATTATTTGCGTATCGCCAGAATGCCTCATGAAGGACAGCGGTCTTTTGTTTACTCATGGTGTGAGTTCGGGAAATAATTGCTAATTGCATGCAGCTGCTGGTATATTATGCTCGGAGGTCTCCGACCAATGTGTACGTTAAGAGATTTATCATACACATGGCGAAGCTGAAAAATAGACAACACAATGTTTATGGCCCCTGGTGAAGGTTACATTATATGTAATTCAAATCCTTTTGTTTACAGGAATTCGTCTAGGGAGATTTGCTTGACACCGAGGGTGCCGAATTAGTTTGAGATTCCTGATAAGGTAAGAAAGAAATCTTATAGGAATTGTATGCGAAGAGATGCATGAAAAGGTAAGTTTTCTTTGCAGGGCCTTTAAGATTATAGATTTGATCTAATTAATGCGCGAAGCATTTTCAGGTGCTTAATGCGATTGCATTAGCAAAATTATGCGACTTGGGATGAGGTTATGGGGATTTTTAGGTAAGTGTACCGTGGAGTTTGGCGGCACCGGCACACCTTCCTTTGATAAGGTTATGGTTTTAAAGCCGTTTGAAGCGAATCATCACATCCGAACCAGAACCGTTTGCGTTCCACATTTCAAAACAGGACCATTTTCGCCGATTTTCAGCAACATTATGAGTTCACGAGGAATCGCGCTTGCTTACGTGTCCGAGATTCTTTAGATGGAAGTGAACACCTTTTTGTCCGGTTTTCAATGTTTCTGTAATCCTTCGTGGCGTGTAACGTGGGCTTGGCTTGATCAATGCTATAGAAACAGGAAAGCAATGTGAAAGACAGATTTTACATAACAATTTGAATATGCAAATGACACATCTGTCGGCTTATCGCCACCCCATTTTTTTTGAGTTGACGATAGTACAACAATCATACTGGGCAAGACAAAAACGCCCTTCGTCCAGAGCAGAGTCGACGATAGGTCAATCAAATAATAACAGGTCGAGTACAAGTTAAGAAGTTAAACGCTGCTAAAGAAATCTTGACAAATTGGAAAGGGCTTGCTCCACCAATATTCAGAAGGTCAGAAATAAACTAAGTAAATCAGTAATTCACCACCGTTCAATCAAACGAATTGAGACTATAGGGTATTTTACTAGTGCGTCGACACGGACACTAATACAGTAAAATCCACCTCCGAAGTTAATAAATTCAAAACACCCAAACACAAGAGCAAATAGGAAAAAATAAAAACACACGATTAGTTCTTTTCTTTACTTTACGTTATAAAGGTTCTTTAATATGCAGTGATTTGATATTAATAGCGCACTTCCAATTAGACGTTATTCTTAATTGTAGGTTTAACAGCGTCTATTTGTACGTTTAGCAATGTCCATTTGTAGGTTTAACAAGGTCTGTTTATGTTATTAATATCCACCACTTCGAAGGAATTCCTTATCACACCTCCAGTGATTGTTCTTTTGCTGGGTTTCGATATCACTTTTTGCACGAGTTTCCGGAAAGAGAGAAAACTGCGTTCTTAGTTATTCTTAGAATCAAAATCCAATGGATCACTTGTATTCACCTCAGCGAAACGAATATTTCTTAACGCGGACAATCAGATTGCACACCACTTTAACACGCACGCGGCAATTACTTCCCTCTCGCTGGCTAGTGGTTAGAGCTTGACTTTTTAATAAACTCACCTGCGGCACGTGCGCGTGGTTGGAAGGCTAAAATCTGACTCCTCGATGCTGGGCGACATTGACCCAGCCTCGGGGATTGCGATGAATTTGTGGGGCTATTCAGGGCCCGAAGAACCTCACATCATTTTTAACCCCATAAAAATCCTTTAAACCCCATATCTACCCTTAAGTTGAATCACTGGCAAGATCACACAACCTTGCCATAGTATTCACCACTGTCCTAAAATGGCTGAAAACAATTCGGTTATCCCCTTGGATAAGCGTCATAAATATCCCATCATAACCGAGGAGCTTTTCCTCTATACCCGACCGACGAAATGATACATTCTTGGTAGAATCAAAGTGTACACAAACAATGTCGCCATGCCCATTTAGCGTCCAGAAATACATGCCGGGCTATTTGCTGGCTTGCACATCTGCAAGCCAGATTTCTAATAGCCCTGCATTAGGACATAATGAGTGGGAGTCCCAAAGACCAATAAACTTTTTTTCTAGTTGCTATGGCGAGCGATCTTCTATGTTACATCACAGAAGACCTAATTGCCGCCGCCAGCATTGTTCCCTTATGCTATACGAAACACTTCTGTCTCTCCGACGTAGACAAAAGAAAACGTTTTCGTCCAGGCGGCAATTTCCTACATAAACAATGTAGTCAAAAAGATTCATGCTCTCAGGCAGCCTTGGGTTTTTTGCCGATATTTATCACCACCATGGGAAAACCATTCTCATGATTTATGACTGCATTTTCTGCCAGCCTACATTTCCGTCCCTCTAATTGGCCAGATGTGTATTGGAATTTCCCTGGTACGCCAGAGGTATCTGATACTACAAGGGAAGTTGAGGACGATTTCTACGAGGAGTCTGTTAATAACCATTGCGGTACGCGCACCTTCCTTTCGCACCAGATATTAATCGTGAAAACGAACGCTATTGGGAGCCAGATTTTATCTTCCAAGGCGCACGAAGTCCCAAGTAAATTTTCGCGTGGAGTACACATAAGTTGTCGGTTAACTACCCCAGTCCTTTTTTTTTGGTACGCAGCCGCTAGTGAGTCGTGAGGGTTACTTCCTAAGAAGATTTTTTTTACCGTTTCGAACGTTTGTAGCCAGTGACATTGGTTACCAGGAAAAACAAAAGTATTGTAATCTTCAAGTGTAATTATTGTTAAATAAAAGTCCACCATCGGACAACTCTCAGATCTAACACTGAAAGGAACATTAAAAATAATCATTGTGAACTTTATTTGTTAACACCCTAAATAACAGTAACAGCCATCACAACGGCAACATAAGAGTGTTTATTGTTTTGCTTCTGTGACAGTATTGTGGGGGTTTCTCTATTCTACATGAGAAACAACCGGCAATTCCAATCAACCTTTCCACCTAATTTCGACCGCTTTCAGCGCGTCATACGTACCAATTTCCTTTATATGTATTCCCCTGTAAAACATTTCAAACGGACGTATAGCTAAGCTCATCATCCTTTGCAGATAATGCATAATTGAGTTTAGCTACATAAATGTCATACGGCAACTCCATTCTTGCTAATCATGAGTTTCCCATCGAAAATCTCATAATGTCGGTTAGCAACAACAAGTCTAAAAGAACGACGCTGTTGCATCATAGCAAAATAGCTGGGGTAATTTCAGCGTCTTAGAGTCTGGTTCTCACGCGAATTACTTCCCAAACATCAGCGGCGTCCTATCGACTTTCACTCAGATCACCCATTCGCTTGGGATCAATGCTCTCTCTTTGCAGGGGAGTAACATCCGCTAGGTTTCTCTCTCATTCGTATTTCTTTCCACGGTTCAATGTGCTCCGACTACACCATAGCCGTACCACTGGGTCATCAGGTCATGTCAGTAGCTGCATCTGATACCAACACACACAACCAAAGCTACCCCGAGATCACAGCATATCATGTTTTCTGTTCTCACATTCTTCATGTCCGTCAATTACCCTATTAACAAAAGTTACTCATACTTTGACGGACGTGAGGTTGAGAGAGTAGAGGCGTGGTCTCTTTTGGTTGTCCTGTGTGAAGAAAGAAATATGAATTTCCACCCTAATTCTTTCAGTCACTATCCCATCTCCATTACGATCGGACACGCTGTCTCTCGGGCACAAACTACAAAATTAATAAAAATCAAAAGGCACCATTTCCAAACCAAAAATTACAAAATTAATTTAAATTAAAATAAATCGCCAACAAAAAGACAATAAAATTACCCAAAGTGAAATAAATAAAAAGGTGTTTTCCATTTCCTTCGGAGTAACAAGTGTCGGGTGATTTTAAGTGAATCCTGTGCCATACGTTGGCATCATACTTCTACCCCCACAGTATCTACGCTCTGGAATCCTTTTGAGCATCGTCGGACACCGGCGGAATGTATTTTGCGAGGCGACAAGTGCATTAGTGAAACATCGTTGGAGTTTAGGTGAATCAGCGCCGTACGTCGGTGCACCATACCTTTCAAACTACCATAAGTTTCCACCCACACCATCGCAGGGGAAACAATCCTTCCTTCGCCCCCAATGACCAATGAAAAACGATTTGCATTCCATTGGAAGGTTCCCATGAACATTATCCAGAAACATTGGATGTCTTTAGCGAAGGAAAGCGAAAAAGGGAAAAAAAGAAAAACACATGCCGCAGGTCAAACATGCTGATCGATGCATGGACCGGGCATATCGCCGCCGCCCGATAAGGGTAGATTTCATGATTGACCGACGCTGGTTAGGCACAGGGTAGATCGGATCGTGTTTACTTAAAGAGTAACGAGGGACATGGTTATGAGGGTAATGTTTTGTTTACCCCATTGCCGACGGGTATAGCGTCATTTGAGAGTTCCCTGCGTGTAGCATATCGTCGCTCGGTAGGTCGGGTGCGTGTTTACTTAAAACAACACTCGATCGATAGTAGGTAGGTAGCTATGGCTACTCTGGGATTTGTCTATCTAAAGATCGACCGATGACAAGGGTGAGCATGCCATGCAGCATGTGAGGAAATGCTCCTCGTCTCTGCATATTGACATGTTTCATATTTATGCCGGTTATCTGAAAGGATAACCAAATTCCATTTCAGGTCATACACGCATCAATTATCATGTAGGCAGATTGCCGACGTCCCCTCGGTTGATTTGTCGGATGTGTTGGAGGCTGGTGAAAGTTTGATGTCATGGCAAGATGGTAATCTTGTCATGAACTTACATTTTAGGAATGCTTAAATAGGTGCAGGAACTGTAATTGGTCGGGTAAAACGATGGATGGTTCTTCAGGCGCCATGAAGAACCCCTCAAGACCACCCAACCTGGCCACTAAAAAACGAAGTACAGCTCCCATAATTGGGCAGGCGCATCCAGAACTGCACGTGCTCGACAGGATGCAAAAACGAGTAGTGAAACTTGTTACGGACCCAGCTGTAAGTCGTTATAACATTGGCCCAATGTATCTTGGCTACCTCTTTTCTATAGGTATTATTACGGTCAATGCTCAATTGAATTTGCTCAATGTGTTCCGCCTCCCCAGACATTTTCTCGCGATACCCATCAATCTTAGAATGCGCATCAATTCACGTTGAAAGTCAACTTCAGGCGCCCAAAATAACCATACAGAGTCATTCTTTAGCCGAACCACACGAATGTGGAATCCTCTACCTGATCATGTGTTTCCACGTCGTTGTAATATCCCGGCACCTCCTTTCCTTGTCCGCTTCCTCTGCTTCCGCTCGCATTGTGCTCCGACATTTAAGGGTACGCGCTTGTGTAAAAAAAGTAGCATTCTAACAGAAAAATTAGACCTGAATGATTAAAAATTATTAAGCACTTCCTTGTTATAAAATTCGTTCACCAGTTAAATTTATAATATAGTAAATTTGTTTGTAGCTGTTTTTGGGCCTTGCTGTTCCAAGGTGGTTAGTTCATTGAATTCAGTTACCGATGATCAATCTTTTGTCTTCAAATATTTTGCGCAGCACCTTTGTTTTCAAGTACCCTTTCTCCTTCTGTCTGTTTTTTAGTGTAGTCCACGTACACATAAAATGTCATGCATTACAGCAGCATTGTATATCCAACGACAGTACATAACATCCATAGAGAAACCATCTACCCTGTATGGCAGGACCACCGAACCTTTGGTATTCTACGAAGGGAATACGTGTATATCTGGTGGCTCAAAAATAAACCATCCTCAATTGAATCAAACCACAGTGCATGAAAAATTGGATTATATAACATGTCGGATAATATCAATTTTATCATAACGCTGAATAGGAACACAGTTCGTCTATCGTTCACAAGCAGCCTTGTAGTTCCATGCAGCATTGTCATCCGCTTCCATCGGTTGGCCTTATACCGACGGCCGTATCCTCCCTGAATTCAATTTGCCTTGACGGAACTTCGTATCCAGATTCTATGCAGAACGTAGCATATCTCGTCTGCATTTACAGTCTCGTTGACATCCTAAATCTGTTGGCAAACGCAAAAAATGTTCTAGGGAAAAGGAATTATATAGAAAAGCTATGCAACAGCATCACCATCTGCATTAGGGTCATGTGCATCTCCAGTTCGTTGTCAGACTATACCCGTTTTCATGCCATAGTATTGCCTATCGTCCTATCACCAATATAGCAGAACATTTGCGTCCTGACAGTTTTGCTGCAAGGTACTACACCGGCAATGATTCTCAGACCAGGAAGTGGAGGGTTGCTCTGTGGTATGGCAAACAAAATTTCCATAAATTTTCCATTACCATTCTGCATTGCATCATGATTCCAATTCCTGCCTCCATATTGTGTTGCCTCCACCATCGTTTATATCATTCTCTATTCTCGTGGAAAAGAAGCGAAAACACGGTAATACAATTCTGTCTTCCAGCCAGTCTCCAGTCTGTTATACCATGCACATAGATCCTTCTGTCGTGTTAGTCGCTGATGCAGATGGCGTGGTAGTCGTGGAAAATGATGGCGATACTTGGAATTAGGTGTGTAACTGTAAAGTCTGCCCCTCGGGCGCGTTTAAGGCAAATTCTGAATTACGGACCATCAGCTCTAATGGACACTTGGCTGAAGTGTGCGACTGGGACATAAATGGTTGCCATCTATAGAGCAGGATAATGAATTCGAATGAAGGAATATCTGTAGTTAATAAATAAGCTCATTTACCCGACTGGCAAGACGTTATAGTAACGCTGTAATAACTATGCTGCAATTAATGATTATGGTAGTTATTAATGAGAAATGCAGTAAATATTGCACAAGACTTTATTGACATCTGGCTTTAAGGTTAGCATTGAAGTCTCACAAATAATACCATGGCAAATATTCACCAACCTCGGAAGGAAGTTGACGGTTTTTTTATAGGCAAGCGCTATAAACGGACCTCTAATGATAAAATATGAATCTCATTTTATATACAAACATTTTCCATTGTATATGCCAGTTAAAATATATTCACAAGTATGTTCATTATATTACATTTTCAGTTGAGTACCTGGTTGCTTATGCCTAGTGATTGAAGCAAGAGAACTTTCTAGGTATCGACATTCTCTTACACCCAAAAATGACAATGGCATACTTCACCTAAAAGTGGAATCATTCTACCAACTACATTATGGCACTCTTTCAGAACGCTACTAGGGAGTTGACGAATTTCTTATTCAATGTGCTAGGGAAATTCAATTAAGGTTGTCCTTGATGGCATTAAATCTGCATCTTATCCATTGAATGGAAGATTAATGCTGGTGTTCCTTGGAACTCTGCTATGTCACCCAACTTATTTTTCATTTTAGTCAATAATCGCTTGTCCGTCATCCGAAGCCCAATTTGTTATGTTGTTGGCGTCATTACACTTCAGTACAGTGAGAATTCTCGATGAAGTTCCTCAGACTGAAGTACTTCTCTACTATGATCTCAATACCTCACGTCAAGGGCGGAAATGAAAACGGGGAAGGGATGTTGGGAACAGCGAGGTTGGAAAAAGTAAAAAAAAGCGACAGGAAAAAAAAAGCGATTGCTATAATATTTTAGTTCTGTATATCCGTTATCTCTTGCACGAGGAAATGGATTTGGGATGTGCATCAGTAAAACCCTTTCCATCAACGACTGAGCACATCACTATTCAAAAACGAAGGTTGACACCTCAAGCTTCAAAATGCAAATTGGTACAAGTATTATCACCATCGATTTTTTGCCCATTCTACTTTTTCATAACGTACACAAAATGATTATTATTATCCCCATAATATACAGCGCGTGTATGAAAATGGGAAAGGTATACTGAAAATAGTAGGGTTAGTAAAGAAGGAAGAAGGAAAGAAACAAAACCTGAGTGTTCTACCTTTCCACTGCACCGGCCAGACTAAGTGGATTCGAATGCCTCCAAAGAACCATACTGTTTCATACGCATACATATGTATTACGCTGTCAACAACGAAGATAAAGTGGCGTTTCCAACAGTTGCATATGAACACAAAACACAAGAATTGAAAAATATAAAAACAAATGGTCAGAGCCGTGTACCAAAGCATTAACATAATTAACATCGCAATCCACAACTTACGTACTGATAAAATACATTCTCCTAGAAACACTGCCGCGGTTTGATGCGTTAGTCTTTTAGTTGCAACGATTTCTTCACCGCCATTCCTAAATGATAAAGATATTCTGAAAGTGGCGTTTTCAACAGTTGCATATGAACATATAACACAAGAGTTGAAAAAAATAACAACAAATGGTCAGAGCCGTGTACCAAAGCATTAACGTAATTAACATCGCAATCCACAACTTACGTACCGATAAAATACATTCTCTTACAAACACTGCCTTGGTTTGATGCGTTAGTCTCTTAGTTGCAACGTTTTCTTCACCGTCATTCCTAAATGGTAAAAATTCTCTATAATGCACACTTAATTCAACTAGAATGTAAACGATTCGAAAACGTGAAAAATCCAATTACAAGAACTACTTCTTCTCATTCGATGTATAAGGCATATACCTACTAATATTTGGGACTGAATTTTACGTATTTGGTCAGGAACATAGAAAACATTTCATTCATAGGAGGCCTAGGTGCTCTATGGTCACTTTTGCCATGAGAACACAGGGCGCTTCTATCTTCGGTATTGGTGGTTTATTTTTGTTGTAGATGTTGATATGTTGCTCAAGTAAACATGGAAGTTACGTACTACTCGGCAGTTATTTGGCTGTGAAAGCAATTAAATTAACTCTGCACATTGAATCACAGCAAAGGTCAATGCAGGAAATCGCCCGTCAGTCAAAGTGCACGAACACAGATCATTCTATATAGACATGGGAGTAGACATCTTCTTTACCAATTTTCTTCCCCCTACACTATGCATTGATCTATAAAATGGTGTTGTAGCGTTTGGTGTAAATGTGAAGAACGTGTTTCGAACACACGCTAAAAAGCTCATCAGATTGTAGGATTTACGTGATTGCTACATTAATGCTTCGGTATACGGGGTTGATGTTGTTCTCGTTTTGGTATTATGCTCTTCACGAGGGTTGTGCGTAATCTGTTGGAACCGCCACTCCGAGTAGGCGGATTAGGTTAGCTACGGGAGACTGTTTCCTTGCTTATATATCAAGTCGGGATTACCAATTATAGCTGTAGTGATCCTAAATCATTGGAAAATTTAACAAGCCTCAGGACTTGGTAAATAAGCCCAGGACCGGTTCTCGGTTGTAGTGCCGATGATAATGATGGTGATGATGATCCGAAATCACCACCCGAACCGAATTCTTAATAAGCCTCAGCCTAATTCCTTTTCCCCAAATGATGCATCATAGAACGAACCTTAAATTCACACTGTGCGTTGAGCAATTCCCTGGAATAATAATATAATGAAATGCGTATCTTTAAATGCATTTCATGGTTGTGTCTTCCACGAAATTCGCCAACCGTAATCCCAATCATGTTTCCCAATTGAATCATATGTACGACAAATTTAACCGAAAGTCCATTTGTCGTGCATTGATTCAATTCCCTATAACCTTTAATATTATAAAATGCCTAATACTAAATGCATTTCATAATTTCTTCTTCCGGGAATTTGTTCAACTAGATTTCTATCCACTTCTCAGAATCCCATTCCAATTGAAGCGCACAAAATCGTGTTTGTGCTTCTTGGAATTTTAAAATAAAAGTTTTAACCATTTTCTGCCACCACCGAGTATAAGAGGGCGGCACATTTTGGATTCGTGATCATTGAAGGAAACTGAAGGGCGAAGTAGGCGGTTTGGAGAGAGAGGTGATTATGCACTTGAAGGTGAAAGAGGCTCGCGATGTCAACGCAACGAGAGCTAGTCGGTAACTGTCTCCTTTATAATAGAGGATTCCTGGACCCATCCCATAGGGTCTACTGCTGACACACTACAAACATGCACGCACAGTACAAGACAGCACAAACACACACACATACACCGACCAAAGCGCAGATCATCAGACGCCAAAGACGTGATCTGCGTTCACTGCTGCACTCAAAACGTACCGGTCTTGTACGATATCTTTCCCAGCATCCCCCCATCCACGTAGTTAGAGAAAACCTGAACTAACCCTGTCCACACTATCCTTAGATACCTCCCCCCTTTTTCTTTTTCAGATATCTCGAGACCGAGCCCAACATCCTCACGGATGTGGGTGATTCTGGTTATCCCAAGATGACCAGAAGCCAGAGACAAAATGAAGGACACATCTGTCCTCGTCTCGCCAAAGTCAGCCTCTTGCCATCTATTTTTTTTTTTTTTTGGATTCGTGATCAGTCGAAATCCAGAGGGCCGATGTTACTCCAGAATATTTCAAAACCAATAAGGGCAAATAAAGCACAAACTTTAAAGAGAAACTCATTGCTTTTTTTTATTGCCTCGTTCGCCGAAAAAAAACCAAAATCCGGAAACAAGCAAGCTGGAAGGAACTTGCGTTACGAGATCGGCTCATCTGGGAGGCTCCCACTAAAGAGGCTGGGCACACCCATTTCGCCGCCCTCGCACTCCCTGATCACTAGGTAGGGGTAAACCACAATTTAAAAAAATATAACTCCACATAGCGCTCTGTACTGGTAAGGAGGAACTGGACACACGTCCATGTCCAAAACGTTAAGTTCACAGCACCAATGCATCAGAACACGGCCTCATTTATGTTTACATACTATATAAGCTGCGATTGCTACATTGTTGTTTTGTTATACGTCGCCCATGCTTTTTGCGATTTTCTTTTGGGATAGTGTTCTGCACTACAGTTTTGTGTGCGTAATCTGAAGGAATTGACCCAATTAATAATTAAATTAAATATTGTTTACAGAAACGAGCAGGAAAAAGAAATGTAAGGTTTAAATGTTAAAGCAGAGTGTGGACGGAAGAAGAAAAAGAGGATACTGATAGAAGATCAATATTAGTTCGACTGAAGAACGATTACCAGTGTTCGTATTTTTTACCTTTAGTGTGCACTGGTGGGCTTTCTTGGGAAAAACGTGATGCATGTTTACCGTATACATATTTACAGAATTGCACCACCCACGTGGACTTGACAATTCCAATTCCAATTCTTTCAGTTCTATCTAAGAATCCGACAAATACATTCTTCTTTTATTTGCCTTATCTCCTCCTTTTCTGGACTACGTAAGCCCCCCTTTTTGGCTGGCATCATAACCACCACAGTCGCCTGTAAAGGACCGGACGTAATCAGAAATTGTAATCGTTATATAATCATTATAGAACTCGCGAGTGCGTAAAGAAGTCCTTCCCCAACATTTTGCTTCAGGGTAATAATGGTGATGACTCAAGTATCCACTTCCGGCAATTGGCAATCTATTGCCTTAATTGGAATTTGAACTTTCCCTCTTCGGCACGAGCTTCACATTTTCGAAATTCCCTTGAGCTTGTTTTAAAAATTTTCCTTTTTTAAATTCTCTTCAGAAATACCGATGCATTGAAAAGAACGAACTTTGGAGAGCAACAATTCTCCACAGGATGAAAGCATTCCGGAAATGTTCATAGTGTAGGGGTATAGTATACATGTTATGCAGTAATAAGGGAGATTCAATTGAACCGGAATGATTGGAAATCGATAGAGTCTGCTGAGTAACGCAGTGCAACTACAAGGTGCATCGTTGAATGACGTGCTGTTTATTAAATTTAAATAAGTCAAGAGGGGCGTACTTCTCCCTCCTTCTATAATGGAGTTACAGCGAATGAATTTGTCTCTCAAGGGTATTTTCCCTTGTTGTACAGCGAGTGGCCAAATTTAAATGAAACAACACGTTTGAATTGGCGTATGAATTTATAAATTGCTACTGAGGGTCTCTTGATCTATTTTCCTCTAAACCAAAACATTTCTGATTTATGAATATGAAGAGGCAGTCTGAACTGCATGAAGAAGTAGTTCCTTTAACAAAACATCCACACTCAATATTTGATGTTGTATGATCTCTAATTGTTCTAATAGAGAGGTAGAAAGGCTTTGCTTTAATAAGGAATGTGTTGAACGACTTTGTCTCTACTTTTCATATGCAATCCACTGAGTTTTCAAAAACTTATCATCTGAGACGATTTTCTAAGGATGTTTAGTATGTTAGGCAAGGGCAAAAGTTATATGTTCAACAACTAATTAATTCTGGGGTCCATAATTTTACAGGGATGAGCAGGTAGTTCAGCACTTTGTCCGAGTAACATAGAATGATCAGCTGAGTAGGTATAAATTACAGAGCGGGCCGCTTGTGTTCGAGGTTTATTTCATCATCATCGTCATCATCGGCACTACGACCTGGAACTGGTCTTGGCCTTATTTAGCAAGTCCTGAGGTTTGTTATATTTTCCATAATGATTTGTTTTTTCCGGGCAAGGTCATTAGTCTTGCGCCAGAGGCTCCCCGACGGGGAATCGAACCCCGGTCTCCCGCGTGACAGCCGGGTATACTAACCACTATATTATCGAGGTTTATTTCGCATATATAATATTTAAGAAATACTACTTACTATGTCAGGGGGAACGTCATGCAAATATTTTGATAAATAACCGAAATTTAGGAAATTCGTCATCGCGTAATCGGATTCGTTCTTGCATCTCTGTCAACGTTCGATTGATAACGGCAGTTTGTAATAACAGGGGAATCGTTTTCATCTATACGAATGTAAACGCCATCCAAACAGTAAACATGCCTGATATCGATGCTCGAACTGAGACCCAGGTTGATTCATCAACTGACTCGACATATTCTTTGTGACTCAGGCTACGACTTGCATTGGAGATTCCATTTTTTTGGTGGATTTTGCGTCTTCACACAGTCCGAAGTGACTTGCCAAATTATGGAGGAGGTAGAGCCCAATAACTTGAAAATAAGGCCTTGCTGAGGAATTCTGTTGTTGTCTTTACTGCTCCCCGAATGAGATCGACTAATTTTCGTCTAATTCCATGGTTCAGAAGATGTGTATCCATTGTTACCAAATAGTCGCCAAGATCCCGGTATGGTTTAACATAGCCCCTTACTATATGGAAAAATTTCGTGTATTTAAAATACAATGTCTGCGTTCACGTCTCCAATTCTATAGAGCGCCAGAATCGCAGTATACAAAGTATTATCCCAATGAACACATGTATAACATGCCAGGCTTAAACACCATAGATAGCTTCATAATTAAATGTATACTCTTCCACTTTGCAAGAACAACGACCAATGACAAGAATTTGATCTCGGGGGCTTGCTATCCAATCGATTCACACCTGGAGAATACTCTCCAAACCGGACTCAATCCGCCCGAAGCATTTGTTCTATTAGACAAAGAGCACCTTATACAAAACAGTTATGGAGTACCTATCATATACCATGGGTTCCGTGGAGCTAGGAACGAAAGAGTACTTCATAATAACAACACACCCCCCAAGGCGAACGAGATAATGCCGAAAATAGGGCTACACGTCCTCCTTTTCTTTCTGTTTTTATTTATATAGTTCTTTTTCTCTTTTTCCTCCTTTTACATTAGTTAATTCTTTAAATTTCAATTTTAATTTCTAATATAGTTAAAACAAAAACACCCACACATATATATATATATATATATATATATATATAAATAAAATATGTATTTACTATTACTACTATTACTATTTATTGTCCTGTAGGAACCCGGAAGTTCATGACCTCACTGACTCGACTCCGCCATCGTTCCCTGTCGTGTGCGCTTGACCATCCTAACATTGACCTTCCATCTCCGCCGCGGCCGTCCTGTCGGTCTCTTTCCCGTAGGTCTATTGACAAGAATTCTACGCACGGTCCTATCGTTGCCACTTCGCGCCATACTGTGGTGCTTCAAGAAGCCCTACCATTTTCCTCCCACACACATTTCTACCCACCTGCTACATCATGCATCCAACCTAACAATCCAATGTTCAAATATCAAATCCTTCATAAAAACAAAACACCGCAATGCATATCTTCATACCTTGCTACAAATCCTTATCTTCATCTGCATTCTGGCTAGATGGGGACATTCTAAAAACAGATATTCGATTCCTTTTCTCCAATTTCTCACATACAAACCTCAATGAAGATTTGTATAACAACGGGTTCCTTCAGGAGCGGTCTAAAGAGATCCCTCATCCTTTTCAGCACAAGGAGACACGCTCCCTGAGAGAAGCACCACAACAACACGTCCGACTCATTTTAATCTTCGCGACCTGATTACTCTCACTATTGTAGGTTTGCAGTATAGCTCTTCCAATTCGTGGTAATGGAGTTTCCTCCATTGTCCTGCGTCCTCGTCATATATATGTTTCCTTCCCGTTTTGTGAGAGCCCATGTTTCGCATCCGTATAGGATAATCGGCGTGATTATGGTTCTACAGGCACGGAGCTTTATGTTACGTGATAGCAGTTTGGATTTCAACAGTTTACTGACTGCGCGCCAACTAGCGCTGCCGGAATGTAGTATTTTGTTCATTTTCTTCGACATTTCATTACTGGCCGTTAGCATCGTTCCCAGATATTTAAATTCTTTAACGTTTTCAACTATCTTGCCTCTGATGTGTATATGTGTTCCCTGCTCTCGCCGTAATCACATATTTTGTTTTGTCTTCATTTATTTCTTGGCCCGCCTCTTCTGCCGCTTGCATGATGATTTGACAGTTTTTACTTACAATTTCTAGATTATCGCCCAGAACGGCGATGTCATCCGCATATGCAAGCATCTGTGTGACCCCGTCCAGGGATGATCCGGCCATGTTATCGTCTTGTACCTTTCTGATGACATACTCGAGTACAAGGTTAAGAGGACATGGTGAGAGGCCATCCCCCTGTTTTAGTCCGTCCCGGATTTCAAATGGTTCTGAGAGGTGGTTTTCCATCCTAACTCGTCCTTTATTTTCGTTCATGCAAATTTGAATGAGAGCGGCATATTTTTTCGGGATTCCTAGCTCAACTAGAATATGGTAGAGTCTTTGCCCTGTGACTGAGTCGTAGGTTTTTCTAAAGTTAACGAACAGTTGGTGAAACGTCTCTCCATATTCCCACTTCAGGGGGCCATCCCCCTGTTTTAGTCCGTCCCGGATTTCAAATGGTTCTGAGAGGTGGTTTTCCATCCTAACTCGTCCTTTATTTTCGTTCATGCAAATTTGAATGAGAGCGGCATATTTTTTCGGGATTCCTAGCTCAACTAGAATATGGTAGAGTCTTTGCCCTGTGACTGAGTCGTAGGTTTTTCTAAAGTTAACGAACAGTTGGTGAAACGTCTCTCCATATTCCCACTTCTTTTCCAGCAGTTGCCATATTGTAAATATTTGGTCGCTTGTTGACCGGTTCCGCATTGGTAGTCTCCCAGTATTTCTTCTGCGTACGGCATGATTCTCACCAGTATGACATTCGTTAATATTTTGTATGTGGTTGGGAGCAATGATATTCCTCTGGAGTTTTCGCAGTCAGAGCTGTCGCCTTTTATGAAAATGGGGACGACTATTGAGGTTTTCCATTCTTCCGGAGTGACTTCCTTATCCCATATTGTTTTGATGAGTTGGTGTATCTTTTGAGTGGTTGCCTCTCCTCCATGCTTCATAAGCTCTGCCGGTATGCAGTCGAGTTCGGGTGCCTTGTTGTTTTTCAATCGATTTATTACGTCTACAACTTCGTTGAAAGAGGGCTCTGGCATCAGAGGCTCGGCTGTATGTACGTCTGGTGCGTTTATTTGTGCTTGATGGGTGCGCACATTGAGCAGGTTTTCAATGTACAGCTTTCATCTTGTCACGATATTGTTTGTTTCTGTGACCAGACAGCCGTTTGTGTCTCGAATTATTTTGGCTCTCCCTCGGTAGCCTCTAGTGTTCTTTGCTCTGACATTTTTCAGGATTTTTTCGATACGAGTCTTCTCCCATTCGCGCGGTTTGTGTTTGAAGAGTATCTCTCCGAATCGTCGCGTACCTTTCTGCGTTGACTTCATCTTATCTTTCTAAGTAGATCATTCTGAGGCGTTTACGTTCTACGATTTTCGCCCTGCACTCATCGTCAAACCAAGGTTTGGACTTAATTGTTTTCTTAAATCCTAATACCTTTTAGGCTGTTTGCTTGATTGTGTCTCTGAACGATGTCCATTTAGTGTCCACACTATTAGCTTCCTCTTTCTTACTGCTCCCATTCTCTAGAAAGAAAGCTAAATCTATTCGTTAGTTCGTCTTGATATTCAACCCATTGCGCAGGTCTTTTAGTTTATCAATGTCGAACTTTTTGCTCGTCTCCCGTGACTGCTGATGTGGGTTTGCTGTGAGCCGAGTTCTAATTTTGCCCATCACTAGGAGATGATCGGAGTCGCAATCGGTATGATGTTACGTCAAGGATATTCGAGTGGTGTCTTTTGTCTATGAGGAGGTGGTCTATTTACGCGTTACGCCACCGTGTGATATCCATGTTGGTTTATGGATTTGCTTGTGCTTGAGCATCGTGCTTTTCATTACCAGAACTTTTGTAGCAGCGAACGTGATAATTAGAATTCCATTATCGTTTGAAACGTCGTGTAGGCTTTCTTTACCTATAGTTGGTTGGAAGATATCTTCCTTTCCAATTTTCGCATTGTGGTCCCCGACGAGGATTTTAACATCGAATGATTAGATCCCATCAAATACTTCCTCTAGGGTCTCATATCAAGTGTCCTTCGTTTCTTCGTCGGTAGAATCTGTTGGGGCGCGTACGTTTATAAATACATAATGGTGGGCCCTGTACTTTTAACACCGACATTCGGTCATTAATGAATTTCACATCTTTTACATGGGGTGTAATCTTCGTGCTTATGATGAAGCCGGTTCCGAAGTTATGTGTATCGGTACCTCCACACGCCAGTGTAAGCCCGTTGGTTTCGATTACCGATTATTCGGTTGGGAGTCGGACTTCCTGAAGCGCGACGATGTCAATTTTATATTGTTTCCGGTTTTCTACGACCCTCTGTGTCGCGACTGGTTTATATAACGTTCGAACATTCCGCATGTCGGCGGGTATATCCCGCTTTTTCCGTTTTTCCCTACGTCTTCTTTTTGCCGAGTGAGTGTCTTCTTGATGATTTGTTCCCTTATGGTGTCGGCTCATCACACCTACGCCTACCGGGTTTTTCGTGGGATTGTTTTTTGTATATTGATTCTTCATTTTTGATCCCACGAGTCTTGGGGTTTCAAATAGTCCGCCACATCAACTCCCCTCTTTGATATGGTAAGGTTTGCTTACTGCTCTGATTCGATTCGGTGTCAGAGAGGCGCCGTTATAATACAGCCGCTATACCTCTGACAGCAAACCGCATTAGGGGTTAGATCTTTGTGTGTTACTCCTCGCCAGCCTGTCTGATATGAGTTGCCCTGCTGGAAGCGTATGTCTCCGTCGGCATAGCCTAAGTGATTCATTGTAGTTTAAGCCCCCGCACCACGTCAAGGTTTCTACCAAGTGGGGAAAAAAAATATATGGTATATATACACAAACAAAAAAAAAACAATAAAAAACTTAGAAATCATAATCGTGTAACCAGATTCAAGTTTTGCTTTTTCTCTCTGATATAATCTGTACATTTTATTTTAAGTAAAAACAATAAAAAATAAAAATACTGTACACCGAAATGTAACATATTTGTATAGAAAACAAAATAAATGCACGAATAATTTAGAGTGCTCACACAGAGCCAGTAAATTTCATCAAAAATATAATATGTTTAAATTGGGCTTAGGGTTTAGTCTAATAATTAAAAAAAAACAGCTTTATGTGTAATTCTTTTTTTTTTTACAAATAAATGCGTTAAAAAATAGTCGCCAAGATAGAAAGTACCGTGTATCAGTCGAATTGTGAGGGCAGAGGCGACTGATCTTCGTGGGCGGTTCATCTTGCCATTACATTACATGAGCAGCCTAGCGCAACACTTAGTGTGATTTGCATTCGCAACCCATTATATTCTTTACATTACTATATATTGAATGCTGAGAATTTGAACGCCGGTTTTTCAGAGTATGTGCGTTCAAATTTAAGAGTATAAATGGGGTTTTCAAAACCGACATAACAATATTGTATTTTAATACGAACGCACCCTTGAACTTTCTTTACGATCAGTGTCAAATCGACAGTCACGATACTTAATTAATTAATTAGTACATAAATAAATAATTAAAAAATAAATAAATGACCAAAAAACTAAATAAATAAATATTTAAAAAATTAAATAAACACTGATTATAAATTCGATACGTAGCTAAATTAATTATTAATAAATTAATTAATTAGTTACTACATAAACATATAAATAAAAAAATGTATTTGTAATTCTTTTGAGAGCATCCCAAAAACTATTCGAATACGCAACAAAGAATTCATACCCTTAAATGTAAGTTTTAGGATCAGAATCTCTAATCGAATAAATTCACTTTAAGAAGAAACTATACGTTTGCTTGAGTACATTATGTAACATCAAATTACCCAAAAAACCCAACGTGCCGTAAAAGGATGTCAGTTTTATTAAAATCGGAAATGTCCTACCTGACATCACGGGTGTCACTTTACGGTATCGTTCCTTATAACACCCAATGAGCTTGTCACTTGCTCCATTGCCTCCAAAATGATAGGGCGACTTGTAGTCTATATGGAAATTACATGCAAATGAAAAGTCGTTAAGACGCGCTATGAATTAACATAAAGGCCCGAAGAATGAAGTGCGAATCATAAAGTAGATGCTACTTAGAGTAGAAGCCATTACCAGAGATTCGTTAGAAAATTCTTCATCTTGAAATTTCGGTGTGATGAGCCCAAGACTAAAGGTCATTTCACTGAATAAACCATGGGATGCGAATATTTTTTGGTATTTGAAGGTAGTAGTAACTAGATTTTACGGGGTGTTCCGTGACATACTGTAATTACGACTACTGTACACCAAAACCATTTGCTTTAAGTCATATCGAAAATTAACACCCCATCAGCTTTCACAATTCAGTTATTTAATGTATTGATTTGGTGTTGGTAGAAACAACAACCCTCATTTGTATGGCTTTCTTCAAACTGCGGATAGTTGAAACAATTAATAAAGAGCTTTAATTTTTGAATAAGTAGGGGGATGGTGATTTTTAGAAGATAGCGTTGTGGTAAGCGTTGCGCAGATCGGTTAATTGTTAATAATTATGTAAGTTACATGAAAAAATACACCCGAATCATTTTGGTGATGCGCGCCCCTTTTATCCTAAAACATTTTCCTGCATACAAATTACTTTTATTTTATTGTACAAAAAGTACAGTCTATTCATTCATGAATAGTCACGTTTCCATTGAAAATTTACATATGTATACATTCTGTCAATGTTTATCCGGAATTTCTCATTGAAAATTCCCGCGTAAGCTTGTTGCCAAATTTCTTTTTGCCCCTAGGTTGGCTCCACTGTGAGACATAATGACGCCAGAACTGAAATATGCTTATAAAAAATATGCGGGTAACTGCATTGTTCGTTGGAAAACATGCGTTTTCAAATATAGCCAATCTGAAGCAGAACAAATTGACTTGCGATGTTTGTCTGCGTTATTATAATTTGCCTGAAGGTAAACAACACAATTGCGGTTAAAAAAGAAGAGAAAAGCCTAATTAATCGTATTTCATTTTTAAAACATTTTTTATTTTCTATTTATATTCTTAGTTTCTAAATTAAAGGCTAGACAAAAATGCTTAAATTCTAGCTTAATTATCTTATATAATAACTTACTGGTCCTTCGCAGGCGCTCTAAGCTAAACATTACTTAACCATTATATAATTTGCCTTTCGGCGACAGAATTTTGTGGCAGTACTTATAATTATTTGAAAGACAAAGAAAATTTGAAAAACTTTGTCAATTTTTTTTGTTTTTTTTTTTTCTTAAAATTTAACTTACTTAACTTACCAATTTTTTTTTTTTTTTTTTTTTTTTATAATGTAAAAGCACTTAACATAACTTAACTTAAATCGTATACTACCCTAATTCTAGAAAAGCTAAGTCTATGTAAGCTAGCTGATGATAGTGTGATTCTATACCGACTTTGGTATCCAGGTCTTTATATGCCATTCAACCACCAGAACTGTTGACGCTGTCTAATACTATCGTCCCGGTCTCTGTGGGAGATAGCCCTACTGAAGCGCAGGAGCTCTTCTTCGGTGCGCGTTACTTCCCGGTCGTAGCACAATCGCCCGTCTACGGATGATCTACTTAGGTAAGTTAAGTAAGTTAAATTTTAAGAAAAAAAAACAAAAAAAAAATTGACAAAGTTTTTCAAATTTTTCTTTGTCTCAAATAATTATAAGTATTGCCACAAAGTTCTGTCGCCGAAAGGCAAATTATACAAATGTTAAGCAATGTTTAGCTTAGAGCGTCTGCGAAGGACCAGTAAGTTATTATATAAGATAATTAAGCTAGAATTTAAGCATTTTTTGTCTAGCCTTTAATTTAGAAATTAAGAATATAAAAAGAAAAATAAAAAATGTTGTAAAATGAATGAAATGAAATGACGGATGATCTACTTACATGATAGATCAGCGGAATTCCGGATCTATCCTGTATAATCCCTTTTTGTCTAAGTCAAGGAACGCCTCTGGTGGAACAAAGCCGTTGCGACGCACGCTCTCATAGTACAGAGTGTTTGGATAATAGGCCCCGAAATTAGGTCATTGGACGAGCTTATTACTCTCGCAATATGTCCTCTGATTAGTTTAATCATAAAATTATCCACCCTATTAATGTACGCTTCATTATATAAAGTCTCATTCGAATAATACTTTTTATAGTCCGATTCCGGTGTCCGATATAATCTGAGACAACTTCTGAGACACTTCCTTTCGAACACCCGAATCTTTTCCATCAAATTTGGACCTATGTTGAACCATACTGGACAACCACATATGAGCATTGGCCCGATTAGCGTCATGTAGCATATGACTTTTACCCTGCTGTCAAATTGGCTACTGTGTAATAGCCTCCTTGTCATAGCAAAAGTTTTCCTCGCTTTGAGCCAAGCAGCCTCTACATGTCTGTTGAAATACAGATCTTGGTCTAGCCAGATGCCCAGGTATTTAACTAAACTCTTGGTTTCCAGTTTATCTCCATGCGGTCCCACGAGAACTAGCTTTCGCCAGTTTTTCCTTGTGTCGTTCGTGGCTTTATATAATGGAGTTCTAAATAGGATGGCTTCACATTTATGGAAGTTGATCTTAAGTTTCCAGTCGTCGCAATAGCGCTGCACGTTGTTGAAATCTCGCTGTATTAAACTATTTATGATCTCAACTTTCGGAGCTGTTCTGTAAATTATGAGATCGTCTGCGTAAGCAATGGCTTGCGGAAGTGCATCTAATGAGTCGCTAATGTAAATGTTAAAAAGAATCGGAGAGAGTACCGCGCCCTGTTGCAGGCCATTCTTGATATTATACGTTTTATTAGAGGTCGCATTACCACTTTTGACCACGAACCTCCTGTCCTTTAACGTATCGTAAAGTACATATAGTAAAGGCTTGTGTATGCCATGTCTGACCAACTTGTAATACAACCCTTCGATCCAGACGGTATCAAAGGCTTTTTCCAAGTCGATCAGACAGGCACCTGTGCATTGGTTCCTACATTTATTCCATTGTATGTCGCAGACCAGTTTAGCTGCGGCATGTGTGGTTTCATGACCCGCCTTAAAGCCAAACTGGTTATTTGGAATAATGCTGTTGTCGTCTACCCATTTTAGCAGAGCTTTGTTAATAGTCTTTTCAAATACTTTACTGATGCTTGGGAGTAAACTTATCGAACGCATGTTCATTGGGTTTGTGCAGTCTTTGCCCTTTTTTGCGATGGGCTGAATGATAGCCGTTTTCCAACGCTCGGGATAATATGCATTATTCAACGCGTTGTTAAACAGGACCGTGTATATATCTATTGCCATTGGGGGCAGGTTCTTGAGTACGATGTTAGATACTTGTTCAGCGTCGAGATAGGCTCCTCGACGTGACAGCAAAATGTTGTTGGCGTTGTTGCCCAGCAAGTCTTGTGGCGTTATAGCCCAGTAATAGCACATGGTTAAAACAAAACTTGTTAACATGAATTTAACTTTATTTTATATTTTTATTAGGACAATCAAACAAAACAGGTGCTGAAAGCACCGTCCAAAACTCTTAATCTTTTAACGTTAAAAACTGTGTAAGAACAGTGCCGAAAAAACTTCAATTGCTTTTTAACAGAACGTCAGAACAGTAAAACGGAACACCAAAACTGTCTTAGAAAAAACAGTAAACAAGCACTGTGTGTAAACAGTAACCTAAAAAACGTCACATGAATAGACAATTTGGTTTTGTCTATTCCGCAATAGGTGGCGTTCCATATGGTAAGTTTTTCCAACTGATATACGCTGGTATGTATGTTGCGGAACTTTTATCCCGGCTCGAACATAATGTTCAGCGTCGAGATAGGCTCCTCGACGTGACAGCAAAATGTTGTTGGCGTTGTTGCCCAGCAAGTCTTGTGGCGTTATAGCCCAGTAATAGCACATGGTTAAAACAAAACTTGTTAACATGAATTTAACTTTATTTTATATTTTTATTAGGACAATCAAACAAAACAGGTGCTGAAAGCACCGTCCAAAACTCTTAATCTTTTAACGTTAAAAACTGTGTAAGAACAGTGCCGAAAAAACTTCAATTACTTTTTAACAGAACGTCAGAACAGTAAAACGGAACACCAAAACTGTCTTAGAAAAAACAGTAAACAAGCACTGTGTGTAAACATCATCATCATCATCGGCACTACAACCGGGAACCGGTCTTGGCCTTATTTAGCAAGTCCTGAGGCTTGTTAAATTTTTCCATAATGATTTATTTTGTCTGGGCAAGGTCATTAGTCTTGCGCCAACTGTGTGTAAACAGTAACCTAAAAAACGTCACATGAATAGATAATTTGGTTTTGTCTATTCCGCAATAGGTGGCGTTCCATATGGTAAGTTTTTCCAACTGATATACGCTGGTATGTATGTTGCGGAACTGCAACATCTTCCCGGGCCGCGACGATGGAGCCAGTAGGCCTCCTTAGTTGGCGTCACCACCTGGTGTCAGCGCCGTGGGAAGTAGCGGTTGGTATGGTGGTTGAGCTCAGAGACCTTAATGCTCGTATTGCTCATACACCGGCATAACGGTAGGGTGGCAAAATTAATTATATTGTTTTACTATATATGTATTCTATTAGTTGATTAAGTTATAGAGTATACTTGGTTATGTGGCCGTAGTATTATTTATAGTATCAGTGTGTGTGTGTGTGTGTGTGTGTGGGTCGTTGTTTATTGTTGATAGTCTCCGACATGTTGGAGGGGTTGCCCGAGAGGCGATATTTGCCGCATCAGCTGCGGCAACGATGTGACTTGTGTTTAATGTTAAATGTTGGTTGGATCGTAAATCCCTGGTGTCATCGATGATCTTCTTGGACGTAGTCCTCCTTTGGATCGTGAATCCCTCTGTGTCATCGATGACCTTCTTGGACGTAGTCCTCTCGTTGGATCGTGAATCCATTCGTAGAATTATATGTGTTGGACGTAGTCCCATGTCGGATCGTAAATCCATATGTATAATAAAATATGTTGGACGTAGTCCCATGTCGGATCGTGAATCCGTACGTAGTAGGAATATTTTGGACGTAGTCCTATGTTGGATCGTGGATCCATGAATGATAAGTGAGCGATGTGATCGTCAATATGTTGAAGGTGATGGATTGTAATTCCACCATCTTCTCAGTATGTCCAGCCTGTGCCGCTACCAGAAATCTTAGGTATACCGCCAACTGCATAGAATCATCTGCGACTCGAATCCAAGTTGATTGCTCTGGCTGATGCTGTTGCAGTTGGGGATATGTCCCATCTACGCCGCTAAACCAATGCTCGGCGTTGGGCGAATTTCTTGATGGGAGCTGAGATTGTCATCATAAGGTCTATGCTGCTGCTGCAATTGTTGTTGTGGGTGCTGTGACCGCATATGATTTATTGTTGGAACAGCATAGTTGTTCAGGTTCTGATAGTGATCATATTCTGTTAACTTATACCTGGCACTTGATTGAGCCAGAGAGGTTGCGCATCCGGGTTGCTATTAAGAGGATTAATCTGCTCATTATTAGACTTATGTTCAATTGAGCCACAGGATGGAATAGTTCTAAAGCCAGGTACTTTCTTCTTTGACTGGTGGCTGGACCAAGTGTTCACTATTTGCCTTCCGTTGGTTGGATTTCCCGAAGGGTGCCGGCATCTTTCCTATTCTTCTCTTTCTATATTCCATAATCTTTGCACCGAAAGTCTATCTTAGACACCGACTCCGTTGGAGTGGTGCCCCCGTGGCAGCTATGTGCAATGGGCGGTGTTAAAGCATTTCGTCCAGGCGGCGAAAGGTGAAGAGCCCCAGACACGTGACAACGATGTGCCTGAGTGGCGAGAGCGGCAAAATCAGGATGCTCGACCGATGAATCCTTGCGACGAGAAGCGGTGAACTCCAAATCCGCGACAGCTTTCTGATGTCATGCTTTTCCGAAGGGTGCCGGCATCTTTCCTTGTTCCTCGTTGTCTTGTCCCTTAGTCTTGTAACCGAAAGTTTATCTTAAACACCGACTCCGTTGGAGTGGTGCCCCGTGGCAGCTACGTGCAAAGGGCGGTATTAAGAGGGTGCCCCCAGAGCATTTCGTCCAGGCGGCGAAAGCGAAGAACTCCAGACACTTAACTGCAATGTGCCTGGGTGGCGAGAAGCGACAATCCTGGATGCTTGAGCGATGAGTCCAGGTGACGAGAAGATGTGCCCCAGGAACGGATGTAAATGAGATGGTAAATCGCAATTCCCGGTGGTCTTGGACTTATTCATCTGCAAGTTCGATGTTTGAGATGATACTTGCAGGTATAGGACCGGAAGTGTCTTCGTTGACGAACTTTGTCTCAGTACTGACCGTTTAGAGTGAAACGCTGAAGCTTAGTTTTCTACCGGAGGGAAGTTTCCAAAACTTTTTGTCTCCCTGATGTTGTTGCAGGTGACGCTTGCCTAAATCCTGTAGCGTGGATCGTGAAAAGTACCCGCAACATCGTTGAAGGAGGAGCCGAATGATGTCCTCAACCGAAATACTGAGACCGATAGACAACTTCTTCATTTACCCGCGGTGACCTCTGCAGAATGAAGAGAAATGCAACAACCTCGGATATTATAAGTGGACTGTATTTTGGCTTTGTAAAGTTGATTGTTATTTAACTTGTTGTTTAACTGTGTTAAAGCTGAAATGATGTTTGATGGCTCGTAAATTCATTTATGTCATCGATGACTTCTCGGACGTAGTCCTCTTTTGGATCGTGAATCCCTCATGTCATCGATGAATCCTTGAACGTAGTTCTAAATTGGATAGTAAATCCATACGCGTTCCACTCGTAAGAAACGCAAAAATGTTTATTCTATTTATATTGGAGTTGTAGTATGGGACAAAACAGGAAATGTGTATTATTTGATTTTATTTTCCGCTGATTACAAAAGACAAATTAATTAAATAAAGCAGAAGTTAAGTTATTCTTCACAAGATTAACGAACCACGCAACCAGTACGGGCTCGTAGATGTCTGCCCGATGTGAAACTCTGGAAATAGATATGTGGTAAGCATATTCTACTTGACCATACGTCTTCGTTTTTCAGAAGCATATTTGCCAGAGTTCCAATTATGAAGTGCTCCATCCCTTCGATTATCATCAGCGCTTGGTGATGTAATACCTGCATCAGATTCCCATTGTCGTTATCAGGTTCTGATTGAATAGCTTTCGTATAGGCGTCTATGGTTTCATCATACTTTCCTGTATTGATTCGGCCATATGCTTTACTGTAATTTGGATTGTAGAATAATGCAGAGTTGCAGTCTTTAATCGCACTATCGTTTTCTGTTACACGGATATATGCTGCAGCTCGATTACAGTAGAATGTTGGATTTTTCGGATCGAAACTAATTGCCCGGTTGTCTTGGATTACTGCTTCTTGATATTTGCATTCCTTCATCAGGCGGTTGCCTTTATTCTTAATCTGTTCGGCTGTTTCAAGGGATTGTAGATTGCGTTCGATAAACATCGACTGGAACATTTCGAATAGATCTAACCTTTGTGGTTCCGCTTGTGAGGTTGTGCCTGCACTGTTAGACGTAGCTTCTTCGCTATCGAGATCCTCGTCATCGCTCAGATTAAACGCTGCTTACAAACATTGTATAACAACATCCAGACTTTCGACGACGTCAGTGCCCAGCGATTAGCCCTCACTCGGTTGTTCTACATAGTCAATGAAGGATTTAACGAACTGCTTGTTGACTTGATCGGACATTTTCGAAATCCATCAACCGTAAACACTGAATTGCCGTTATTGGTCTCAAATCACTGCACGATCCTGTTCTTGATAGAAGAAGGTGATTGTTTTCCGTTTCACAATCGTTATTAATTCCGATTTTTCCTTTTTTTAAATCAATATTGCATTCATGTGAAGTTCAACTAACTCCATCCAAGAATACACATGAATCAGCATTTTTAGATACATTAGCATATGTGCTAAGACTCGCGGTGGCACATAAACGCGGTTACGATATTGGTCGAAATCCCTCAGTGAAATATCCAAAACACCCGACGTAAACGTCAAAGTACCATTCTGTAAGTTCAGGTGTCTCTCATTAACGATTTCGGGACTTCTATATCTTTCAAACACGCGCACGATTATGTCGGGAGCATGCACAACTGCCTCCTCAATATTGCCCCGAATCCCTGCACAGTCCTGATCATGGACTGAGAAAATACCTGTTTTCTTAGGTTTTGTCTTCTTGACGGACCAGTGGGAAGAAATGAAACTCTTGATGTAGATAAATTCAACATCGTTCTTCATAACGATTTGTAAAATTGTTTGAACAAATCACCTAATTTAGTGATCTGTGATAGTTGTTCTTCGGCTTGCTTTCGCTGCTCAGGAATAACAGCTATTGTGTCCTGTATCAATTCCGTCCATTTGTTGATTTAATTACTGATTTATTTAACTTTGATGAAAAGAGTGTGATGTCAAAACGTAGATTTAAACACAAGCACGACACAGCACAACACTCCTTAAGTTAGGATCCATTCGGATCGCTAATTAATTGTATATATTATTATAAAATGATTGCCACCTACCTGTTTTACTGGAGCGCTGCTCACGTTGATCACATGTTGTTGATGTTTCCTTGTTGAGGATGTGAACGTAATCCCATGGACGTAATCCACTTTCCTGTTCGGATGTTATACATCCGGCTCCGAAGGACCATAATGTTCAGCGTCGAGATAGGCTCCTCGACGTGACAGCAAAATGTTGTTGGCGTTGTTGCCCAGCAAGTCTTGTGGCGTTATAGCCCAGTAATAGCACATGGTTAAAACAAAACTTGTTAACATGAATTTAACTTTATTTTATATTTTTATTAGGACAATCAAACAAAACAGGTGCTGAAAGCACCGTCCAAAACTCTTAATCTTTTAACGTTAAAAACTGTGTAAGAACAGTGCCGAAAAAACTTCAATTACTTTTTAACAGAACGTCAGAACAGTAAAACGGAACACCAAAACTGTCTTAGAAAAAACAGTAAACAAGCACTGTGTGTAAACAGTAACCTAAACAACGTCACATGAATAGACAATTTGGTTTTGTCTATTCCGCAATAGGTGGCGTTCCATATGGCAAGTTTTTCCAACTGATATACGCTGGTATGTATGTTGCGGAACTGCATCTCCCACTGACTTTTTGCTTCTTAATGAGTCGAAGATACTCTGGATTCCCTCCCCTGTTATTAAAAGGCTATTAGCCACTACACCATTGGCATTAATGTCAATTGACGGATTATCGTCACTGAATTCGGTAAAACCCGGATTCTCCGATTGCCAAAGTGAAATGTCATTCCGGAGGTGCAGGTGATTGAGTAGAACTCTGTCCTCCAGGTCGTGATTTCGGTGAATGCTTTCATTCACCTTGTACATTTCCTGAAAGACAGCTCCCACAGCGTTCACCTTTTCCAAAGGATCTTCGATCACGAAGAGCTCACTATTGAGGATAGCGTTCTCTGCATCTATGCCAATGTTGGTTAACAGCTGCTTGTTTACATCACTACGTGGAATTTGGAGACACTGAATCTCGTTTTGATTATTTCTCCTGAATATTTTATTTATTTGTGGGAACATACTCGGGTTATTAGTTTTTATAGCTCGAATTCTGTTGTTCCAATACAAATTTGTTGCTAATCTATAATTAGCTTTAAGTAATTGTTGGAGGTTTTTTAATTGAGATTTCAGTGATATTATCTCCTGGTCTTGTCTGTCTGTAAACTGTCTGTGTAATTGTTTTAGTTTCGATAGCAGTCTGCTCTTTTTCTTGTGGAGTGCGTTTATTGTTGCGTTTCTGTACATGTTAGTGTGATCTGTAACTGTTGTTTTGGGAATTGTTTTGTCCATTGTTCGTTTTACGGTTTCGTCCATTTGTTGAATGTATTTGCCGATTTCGTCATTTGTCAGGTTTCTGTTTACTGGCAGCTTAAAGCCATTCGAACGAAGTTCTCTTGTTAATGATCTGGTGAACCGCGGCCATCGCATTGCCCCGTAGTTATAGGGTTGCGGGATCACGAATTCCTCCAGATCTGCGAGCTCGTTCGGAAGCTCTATTACTGCCGTGAATGCACAGTGGTCACTGTCGTATTCAATTGTCCGTAAACAGTTTGTGTTTCGTCTGTTGGTGCTAAGTAATCTCAGTCGTGAGTCGATTAGCAAGATATCTAAGAACCGATCTTCCTCTGGGGAACGACGGATATTCCGTAGCTAGCAGGTCAGTTCTATATTCAGTATGAAACTGATCTAACCAACCAGCCAACTGATTTCCTCTGGCATTAGATATATGATTTCCCCAATTTCTATGCTTGGCGTTCATATCTCCCCCTAGGATAAAGTAATTTTTGCCCAGATGCAATTGTAAGCATCGGAAGAGAGTCTCGAGCTCTGCTATAAATAGATTATGTTGGTGCTCCTCAGGTGCGTAGACCGCAATCGCATACAAACCCCTTCCTTGCTGAAGGGGTACGCGTACGATACAGGCTTCCAGCACCCGGAACCTGCGCACTTCTCCACTATATATAACTTTATGAGGGATCCCTTTTCTAATAAAGATTGCGACACCCCCCCCCCCCCCCCCTTGAGAGGAGTTAGGTCGGTCTCTTCGTATAATATCGTAGTTTTTATGCCATATCTTGTGTCTCTGGTTTAACTTTGTTTCCCCCGCCAGAAGTACATCAGGCTGTTCAACTTGCAACAGGTTGAAAAGATTGGCTCTTCTCTCAGTTCTTCTTAGTGAATTTACATTCACGACAAGAGCTTTTATTGATGTTGTGGTTAGAGGGTTTATATTGACTTTTTGTTTAGCAAGTACGAGTAGATCTCGTTTATTTGATTTTGCAGCTGTGTCATCTGTCTCTGCAGATTAAGCAGAACCGTGACCACGTCTGCTTGCGATGTTATTTCAGTCAGTGTGGGAGTATTTGTGGCTACCAATGTTGTAGCCTGGTTTGGTGTTCTCCCACCCGACGCAACTTGTGCGTACGACCGCTGCGATGTTACGGGCATTGTTGTAGTATGAGTTAGCTCTGTGTTTTTTTGCCGGGTCACACTTCTTGCCATTATTTCTCGGAATTTAGGACATCCTCAATAATTAGCGGGGTGTCCCTCATTCCGGCACACTGCGCACTTTAGAAGGGCTTTGTCTTCTACCCTTTCTTTTCCCAGAGGGCATTCTTCTGCCTTATGGTCTTTTCCGCATTTTACGCAACGGTGCTGCATTTCACAGTTCGCCGCCGCGTGACCAAACCTTTGGCAGCGGACACATTGCAGGATGTCTCTGCCTTTTTTTAATTTGTCCCATGTGACACTTTGATGATCCAAGACTGTAATCTTTCTTAGACCACCAATTCTGCTGCTGGGCGTTAGTTGAACCAAAAAGAAGGGTAGCTTGCGGTTTTCCCTTCTTGCGTTGGTTGTGGTGAACGGTTTTACGGAGATAAACTCGAGATCGTCGTGCCTCAACTTTTGAAGCATCTCGAGCAGAGTCTCCGGTTCCACCTCAGGGTCGACACCCTTTAATAGAACCGTTACCCTCTTTGTTTGCTTCGGCGTGAACGAGTAGAATTCCGCGGTGGCCATTTTTAAGACCTGTAATTTTATCGTGGTCCGCCACCGCATAGGTTTGAATGGCATGCCTATTACCAGCCAGTCTTTTAACTACAAAATTGTTTCCTATAGCTAGCTTACAAAGACTTACCAATTCCTTACACTCAATATCTATGGTGTTGATTGGTGGCATCTTTATTTTTTGGTTGTTATTGTTGCTTTGCCGCTGTTGTGTTGCTTGCTGTGGTCGATTTTGTGTTGATTGTTGCGGTTGATGTTGATGTTGCTGTTGCTGTTGCTGATGGCCGACTTTTGGCTTCGGCTTTTGTTGTTGTTCGGTGTCTTTTTCTTTTTCGAGTGCCGCTATTTTTTTCTTTCGGCGTCTCTCTTCTAGTCGGGCTCTTGCCATCGCAAGTTTCGCCTCCAATTCATTTATTTCCTCTTCTTCATCCTCAGACTCTGAGGATGCAAGAGAAGCGAACGAGTTGTTTGCCCCATACATGTTAAAGTTGGAGGGGGATGGGAGCTCATTGACCTCCTCCATTTGCTGATCTCCTTTCTCCATTGTCAATTTCGTGGTTTTACTTCGCGTCACAATGGAGTTTTTCGGTGTACCTTTCCGTTTGTGTGTTGTCGCGTTTTTATCTTCCTCCGTGTTCATGCTGGTTCTTTCCAGTTTGTTTTCATTAAAAAAAACAAAGGCGACCTGCAATACGAACCACGAAGTCGATTTCCGCCGTACGCCGACTCGAACTCGGCTATCGTCAGCTAAGAGTCAGTGAACTTGCACTCGCACCAAATGATGCTTTGAAAACTCTGTGCGTAACTAGCAATATATTGTGTGTTTTAGTTTTCACTTTCACGACTGAGGTGATATATTTAAATTGTCTTACGTTGTTTTTGCACCGCACTGTATTGTATTTGCATTCATTGTGTCTGGCTCCTTATGCACGTCAAAGTTCTACATCTTTCTGAAAAGTGTAAACAACAACAAAAAACAAAGTTTGTTTTTATTATTCAAAAGAAATAAATACTGTGAATGTACATTCGGTCAAATTTCTACCCTGCATTACTCATTTAAAATTCCCACATAAGCCTATTGTCAAATTTCGCACAAAAGGGGATTTTGAAGTACCCTTAAATGTCAGAGCACATTGCGAGCGGATAGAGAGGAAGTGGATAAGGAAAGGAGGTGTCGATGTATATAGGTCTTAAGTCTCTGGGCATCACAATGACGTGGAAACACATGATCAGGTTAAGCATTCAATATTCCTGTGGTTTGGCTAAAGAATGACTCTATGTTTATTTGCGCGCCTGAAGTCCACTTTCAACGTGAACGGATGCGCTATCATAGATTGATGGGTATCGCGGGAAGGGGCGGAACTCATTCAGCAAGTTCAGTTGAGCAACGATCGTGGTAATATCTATAGAAAAGAGATAGGCAATATACATTGCTATATTACAATTTATCGACTTGCGGCTGACTCCCCAATAAGTTTCAATGCTCTCTTTTGCATCCTATCGATCACATGTAGTCCAGTTTTGGATGCGCCTGACCAAATATGGGAGTTGAACTCGATTTTGGGACGAATATACGCCTTGTAAATATGGGCAGGTTGGATGAAGTGAAGTATTTTTTTGGAGCTCTTAAGGAACCCCATGCATTTGGCTGCACTTTTCGCAGCTTCAAAAATGTGGTCGTTCCAATTAAGAGTCGAATTAATTCGACTGCCGAGGATTGATAGTTCCTTGGCTTCGTCGATGCAAGTGCCGTTCATAGACAGTATTTTTACTTTGGGGCTCGCCTTTGACGACAAGAGGAAACACTGAGTTTTTTGGCCATTGAATTCTACTCGGTTAGATAATCCCCACTGATATATCTTGTTGAGGTCTGAATTCAATGTATCAAGCATAAGTTGCTGAGGAACACCCGCATTAATTTGATGGGAGATCGATCTGATACCATCAAGAACCACTTGAATTGAACGACCAGAAAGATAGTCTCTTATCCATAGCAATGCAATTTTGACAAAAGGGTTGAATGCCAAACTCTGTCGAAGGCTTTTGAAATATCCGATGCGACTACCTTGCTTTCACCGAGCTAGTGGATGGAATGGCTCCACTTTCCGGTAAGGTACACCGTCAGATCTCCTGTGGACCTGTTGCTACGAAAGCTATATTGCCGGTCATTGGGGAGGTCATTTGATTTCAGATATTTCGAAAGTTGACGGTTGATAAGTGATTCTATTACCTTGGAGAGAATAGAAGAAGATGATGATTTGTCACCCATTTTGGGAATTGGCTGAATGTTCGGTGTCTTCTATCTATTTGGCAAACGGCCAGTAGAATAACACAAATGGAAGAGTTTCCGCAGTGGGTTAGCGAGTGAAGAGAAACATCTCTTCAAGAGAATTGGGGGGAAATGGATTTGGCTGCGTTTAGCTCTTTGAGTGCGCGCGCAACAGTACGCGTTCGGAAGTAAATCTGGCTCATGGTGCGCTGCTTGTACTCAAGATGAGCCGGAACTGATGTGGTATCAGGCAGCGTTGAGTTGGCTGCAAAATGTGCAGCAAGTAGATTCGCCTTCTCTATTGCAGTGGTGACTGGCTTGTCATCGACTATAAGCGATGGAATGGATGAAGACACTGAGTTTTGAATGTTTTACACGAATGCCCAGAAGTTTCTACTACCTGTGGGTGAGTGTAGTATTTTTTGTTTCACTCTCTGGTCATGCAAGAACTTGGCGCGTTGAAGATACGCATTGCAGTCATTTCTAGCTCTCTTAAATCTTTTTCGGTTTTCCTCAGTATTGTTTGATTTATACAACCGGAAGCTCAACTCTTTAGACTTAATGGCTTTTCTGTACCCGGAATCGAACCACATATTTCTCTTGGGTTTGATACTCTTTACTCTGTGTGGAATAAAGATCCGCATGGCAAGTAGAATCGTGCCTATCAATGTGTCCGCTATAGAGTCAACATCGTTATGGAGGAAAAATAACGACCAATTTAACCTCCCAAAAAAGTCGTTCAGACCTTCCCCGTTGGTTTTCTCGTAGAACCATACTGTTCTTTTGGGAGGTTTCTCATTAACGTTACTTTTGTTAGAGCAAATTTAGCCGACACGACACAGTGATCTGAAGTGCCCAAGGGCGAAGAAACTTCATTTGTGTATTTGTTTGTGTGACAGGTGAGAAACCCCCCGCTTGGTAGAAACATTGACGTGGTGCGGGGGCTTAAACTACAATGAATCGCTCAGGCTATGCTGACGGAAGCATACGCTTCCATGTCAAACAGGCTAGCAGGGAGAAACACGCAAAGATCTGCCACCCGTAACCCATGAGCGTTTAAACGCTTCACGGCGCGTCGTGGGATTTGTGCGCATATCTACAGCGATTGCGGAACCAACTTCCAGGGAGCTGCTAATACGATACAAAAGGAGCAGACATATGCATCGAAACATTGGACTGAAGATATCATTAAGCAGATACAGAATAACGGAACTTCATGGCATTTTAATCCTTCTGCGGCGCCTCATTTTGGCGGGTTATGTTAAGCAGGGGTGAAGTCCATGAAATATCACCTCAAACGAGTGATAGGACACTACGCATCACCGTGCCCATTGGATGGTTTGTAGTGCTCTGAAAAGCCCTACCACCTTTTGCCCCATTCATACATCCAAATCCCAATAATCCCACATCAAAACCTAAATCTAATCAAAATCTAAAAATTCGCAATTAACGAATCGAATATTCGTTTATCGCTTTCCATTTGCCCCACGGGATAATCTAAATTCAAAATCCAGAAATACATTATTTCAATCTGGTAAAATCCCTCATAAATTAAATAAAGCAAACCCATGGAAAATCGTACCAGATGTTCCATTTGCCATAAACAACTGAAACGTTCGTTTTCAAGATACAAATCCCGATTTGGTGCCGTTTAAAACGAGGATGCATCGCGATCTCGAGGAGGCAGTTGGTTAATCTAGATGGTCCCTGGCGGAAGTGCTGCAGGACCAGGATCAGAGCGAACAGCATCTAAGAACAACATAGAGCAATGTCCTTGGAGATGGTGTCCCCAAGAAAATCGTACTTTTTCCGATTAACTAAAATAAAATGTGAATTTAAGTAAACAAAAGTATTTTTTATTATTTTGGAATTGTGTGTTCGTCACATGTTGGTTGCTCCAGCATAGGCGACGACTTCCAACCAGGAACCGGTGAGTAGAGTGGTGGCACGCTCACAAAACAGATCGTTGCAGCTTTCCTCGATTTCGGGTATCACCAGGAGACGGTAGGTTGCACGGCGCAGGGACACTATTCCAGGAACGACGTCCCACGAACGATCGGTTGCTACTCTTCACTCAAGGTTTGAGGAACCACGGCGGCGACCGCAACGGGTCCCCTCAGGAGCGGTCTTAAGGAGATCCCTCATCCTTTTCAGGACAAGGAGACACGCTACCTGGGAGTGAGGTCAGTAACAACTACTACAGGTTTGCAGCCAGGGGTAGATCGGCTGTATTATAACGGCGCCCCTCTGACACCGAATCGAATCAGAGCAGTAAGCAAACCTTACCATATCGAAGAGGGGCGTTGATGTGGCGGACTATTTGAAACCCCAAGACTCGTGGGAACAAAAATGAAGAATCAATTTACAAAAATCAATCCCACGAAAAATCCGGTAGGTGTAGGTGTGATAGGCCGACACTACCATAAGGGAACAAATCATTAAGAAAACACCGACTCGACAAAAAGGAGACGTAGCGAAGAGCGGAAAAAGTAGGATATACGCGTCGGCACGGGGAACGCTCGAACGTTATATAGACCAGGCGCGATACAGACGGTCGTAGAAACCGCGAAACTATATAAAATGGACATCGTCGCGCTTCAGAAAGTCCGTCTCCCACATCAAGTAATCGAAACCAACGGACTTACACTGGCGTGTGGAGGTACTGATACACATAACTTCGGAACCGGCTTCCTCATAAGCACAAAGATTACACCCCATGTAAAAGATGTGAAATTTATTAATGACCGAATGTCGGTGTTAAAAGTACAGGGCCCACCATTATGTATTTATAAACGTACACGCCCCAACAGATTCTACGGACGAAGAAACGAAGGACACATTCTACGAGACCCTAGAGGAAGTATTTGATGGGATCTAATCATTCGATGTTAAAATCCTCCTCGGGGACCTCAATGCAAAATTTGGGAAGGAAGATATCTTTCAACCAACTATAGGTAAAGAGAGCCTACACGACGTTTCAAATGATAATGAAATTCGAATTATTACATTCGCAGCGTCAAAAGATCTGGTAGTGAAAAGCACGATGCTCAAGTACAAGCAAATCCATAAACCAACATGTATGTTACCCGACGGCGTAACGCGTAACCAAATAGACCACTTTCTCACAGACAAACGACACCACTCGAACATCCTAGACATAAGGTCATATAGAGGAGCAGATTGCGACTCCGGTCATCTCCTAGTGATGGGCAAAATTTGGAATCACTTCGCAGCAAACCCACATTGGGAGTCAAGGGAGAGGAGCAACAAGTTCGACATTGATAAACTAAAAGACCTGCGCAATGGGTTGAATATCAAGACGAACTAACGAATAGATTTAGCATCCTAGAGAATGGGAGCAGTGAGAAAGAGGAAGCCAATAGTGTGGATACTAAATGGACATCGATCAGAGACACAATCAAACAAACAGCCCAAAAGGTATTAGGATTTAAGAAAACAATTAAGTACAAACCTTAGTTTTACGATGAGTGCAGGGCGAAAATCGAACAACGTAAATGCCTCAGAGTGATCCACTTACAAAGATATGATGAAGTCAACGCAGAAAAATAAGCCACAACCAGACCTTTCAAACGCAAAAAACGCGAATGGGAGAAGACTCGGATCAAACAAAATCCTAGAAAATCCCAGAGCAAAGAACATCAGACTTATGGCATAAATTCAATTAGAAATGGCTACCGAGGGAGAGCCAAAATAATCCGAGACACAAACGGCTGTCTCGTGACAGAAACAAACAATATCGTGACAAGATGGAAGCAGTACTTTGAAAACCTGCTCAACGTGCGCACTCCTCAACCACAAATTAACGCACCAGACGTACATAAAGCCGAATTCAGATCCCAGAGCCCTATTTTAACGAAGTTGTAAATACAATACATTTATTGAAAAACAACAAGGCTCCCGGAGTCAACTGCATACCGGCAGAACTTGTGAAGCATGGAGGAGAGACAACCGCACAAAGATCCACCAACTCATCGAAACAATATGGGATAAGGAAGTCAATCTGGAGGAATGGAAAACCTCAATAGTCAGCCCAATTTTAAAAAACAAAGTGACAGATCTGACTGCGAAAACTACAGAGGATATCATTGCTCCCAACCACATACAAAATACTAACAGATATCGTACTGGCGAGAATCACACCGTACGCAGAAGAAATACCGGGAGACTACCAATGCGGATTCCGTAGGAACCGGTCAATAAGTGACCAAATGTTCACAATAGGGCAACTGCTGGAAAGAAGTGGGAATACGGAGAGACAATTCACCAACTATTCATTGACTTCAAAAAACCCTACGACTCAGTCGCAAGGCAAAAACTCTACCATATTGTAGTTGAGCTGGGAATCCCGAAAAAATATGCCGCCCTCATTAAAATTTGCATGAACGAAAACAAAGGACGAGTTAGAATAGAAAACCACCTCTCAGAACTATTTCAAATCCGCGACGGACTAGACCATCTCATATGCGGATGACATCGCCGCTCTGGGTGATAATCTAGAAACTGTAAGTAAAATCAGTGAAATCATCATGCAAGCGGCATCACGTAATATAAAGCTCCGTGTCTATAGAACCATAATCAGATGTTAAGCTTCAGGTGTTGTGTGTCCGGAGTGACGAAGCCACTGAGAGTTATGCACATTAAAATCATCCGCAATAACAATTTAAGTGTGGGGATATAGGGTCTAGATCTTATCGATAGAACCAGATAGAGCATCAAATTCGTTAAAGGATGCGTTTCTATCCAAGTTTGGGCTTCTGTCAAGAAAGCAGTAATCTATGAATTTTTAGCCAAGAGAAATTAAATTATGTGTTGGAACAGAGCCCATATTGTGGCAGAAGCTGATAAGCAATATCATTTCATGTGTATGTGGCTATACCACGATGTGGAAAGAACAGTGGCACTAAGTTATATCCAGGTAGATTAAAATCGGAAATATCTGTATTAGTAATTACTTGGGTTTCACTAAGTGCAAAGATAGTTGGTTTCTGGTTAGAAACGTGGGCAGACACATAAGAGAAATTGCATCTCAAGCCGCGAATGTTACACAAATTCCCGCTCCATTGAAATGGCCCTACACAGAAAACCAATACCGCCTCGGGAAAGGATGCAAGTCGGGACCAGCAATAGATAAGCGAAAGTAACCACTACAGGTGTACTTGTAGTAGGTGCCCCACTAGATCTGCGCCAAAATCCAGGGTACATCCGTTCCAGTAGATTGGCACCAATGTGAGGCATAATGACGTCTAATGACGAAGTTTAAACGCTAGCTGTCAACTACTTTATTTGCAGCTGTTGATTTTGTTGGTTTAATTTGGTTGAGCAAAGAGTTTGCATTAACTTTGGTGTTTTCATCGGAATGGGCGGAATCGTTGAAAATGTTGGTTAAGACTTATGTACTATCGCTTCAGTTCTATCGAAAACACAAGTGAATGAATGGTACAAATCATTTAAAAGTGCTCGTAAAGACGTTGTTGATTTACTTAGTACGAGGGCTGTGACAGAGGAAAACAGCGCTAAAGTGAAGGAATAGGCAAGAACTTAACATTTCGCACGAATCAATTCGTACGATTTTGTTCGATATTTTGGAAATGAGACGCGCCGCACAAGGCTTGTCCTAAGAGAGTTGCTTTTATTGCTGAACATATGCTTCCCCGAGTCGCCAGTGAATCTACATTCATGCTACACGCCATAATTGGTGACCAGAAAAGGGGGGCTAAGGGTATGACATACGAAAAAACACAAACACTAACTTGTACTCATGGAGTGTTGCTCTATGAATTCCTTCCGCACGGTCATACCGTCAAGAACACTGTGAAGAAAGTGTTCGTCAAAAGAGGTACAGTGGTGCCTCGCATAACGAACGCCTCGCACAGCGAACGCTGCACACAACGAACTTCCTTTTCGTTCATTTCACGATTCATACAACGAACTTCGCTGCACACAACGAACTTCCTTTTCGTTCATTTCACGATTCATACAACGAACTTCGCTGCACACAACGAACTTCCTTTTCGTTCATTTCACGATTCATACAACGAACTTCGCTTCACACAACGAAGTCGCCCACTTCACACGATCACTGCCGATTTATTGCATCCTCCCACGCAGGCAGTCGTTAGACTCGTTAGTCACTGCGTAGTACGCTTAACTTACGCACGTATCGCAGCAATCGTTCTTCATTACGAATTAAATCGCACACGTATCACGGCAGTCGTCCTTTTAAGATAAACCCAACATTTTTTTTATATGATGGGTTCTAAAAAAAGCAGGAAGGTGATTTCTCTTGAAATGAAACAGGAAATAATTAGAAGGAGTGAATGTGGGGTAAAACAGTGTGACCTCGTCAAAGAGTTTGGCCTCAACAAGACCACCATTTTCACCATTTTGACAAACAAGGATGCAATAAAATCAGCCAAAGTAGCCAAAGGAGTATCAAAACTATTTAATGAAAAACATAGATCTTCAATCCACGAAGAAATGGAGAGGCTATTGGCGATTTGGATTAAGGACAGGCAGGTGAAAGGTGACGTAACAACCCAAGATATTATCTGTCACAAGGCCAAGATAATTTATGAAGATCTAAAGAAAAACATCCCTGGAAGTAGCAGCAATCCAGATAATAAAGAAGATTTCAAAGGCAGCAGGGGGTGGTTTTTTAGATTTAAGAAAAGGTATGAAATCCACAGCGTTAATATGCATGGTGAGGCTTTCGGTGCTGATAAAAAAGGAGCAGAAAAGTTCTCTATTAATTTTCAAAAATTTATTATGGATGAAGGATACTGCCCACAACAAGTGTTCAATGCCGATGAAACGGGTCTTTTCTGGAAAAGAATGCCGAGCAGAACCTTCATTACAAAAGAAGAGAAGAAATTGCCAGGACACAAAGCCATGAAGGACAGACTTACCCTTATGATTTCGTCTAATGCCAGCGGAGACCTCAAGATCAAACCTCTATTGGTTTATCACTCTGAAAATCCAAGAATTTTTAAGAAAAATAACGTTATTAAGTCCAAATTGCCCGTCCATGGGAAGTCCAATCAAAAAGCCTGGGTGACCCAAGTTATCTTCAACGAATGGATTCTGGAAACCTTTGCTCCTGCCGTGAAGAAATTCTTGTTGGAAAAAGAACTGCCGCTCAAAGCCCTTCTGATACTTGACAATGCCCCTTCTCACCCAAAAGACCTAGAAGAAATATTGCAGGAAAATTATCCTTTTATCAAGGTCCAGTATTTGCCACCAAACACCACATCCATTCTCCAGCCAATGGATCAGCAAGTTATTGCGAACTTTAAAAAACCCTACACTAGAGCCCTCTTTAATAAGGTGTTTGAAGAATGCGAGTTTGGTGGAGACGATATGACTATCCGAATGTTTTGGAAGGAGAAATTTGATATCCTTTTGGCAATACGACTTATACAGAAGGCCTGGGAAGAAGTGTCACAAAGGACCCTCATTTCTGCTTGGAAGATGCTTGTGCCTTCGTGGATTCAGGAAGAAGCAGTAGTTGATGACACAGAAGTGGTGAAGGACATCATCACAGTGGCCCAAAGGTTGGAATTAGAGGTAGAGGAAGAGGATGTAGAGGAGCTTATTGAGGAACACAAAGAAGAGCTGACAACTGAAGAGCTCCAAACACTTCTGGCCCAACAACAGGACAATGCTCAAAGGGAAGCGTCATCTGATAACGAGGAGCAACAATCAAACAATCAACCAATTCCAACTGCTGACATCAAGAACATCCTGGTCAAATGGAAAGCAGTTCAGGAGTTTACCAATGCCCACTATCCGGATTCCGCTGAAGCAAACAGGATCAACGACCTGTACTCCGATACTCTTGTCCGTTATTTCCGGCAGATGTTGAAGAAAAGAGAGAAACAAACGACTTTGGCGGAAAATGGATGAAGATGTGCAAGATTCGATTATTTCTTAAAATTAAAAAATGTGTGTTTTTTTCATTATGTTTTTAGATGTATCTAAATAAAAATAATAACAAAAAATTTATCTTTTTTTTATGTCATCTTACCATATTTTATGCTACAGAACGAATTATTTTTTTTAACATGTATTGTTATGGGAAAACGCGTTTCACATAACGAACTTTTCGCATAACGAACTTGCTCCTGGAAAGAATTAAGTTCGTTGTGTGAGGCACCACTGTATAGCGTTTGAAATGATAGTGAAGAACGTGTGATTCGAACTGACGCTATGACAGTTAGAATCACCAAAAATTGAACCGAAGCGTAACACATCAGGCTACTGGCCGATTTTTGAATTTGATTTTTAAACTTGACTATACTTCACTGAGGTGAATTGTTGTGTTATCGCTATGGTATACGGCTCTGATGTATTTCCTTATTCGATTTTCGTTGGGTGTTCTTCACTATTTTGCTTGTGAATTGTGTGTGTATCTGTTAGAGACGCCACAGAGGCATGATTTTTGTAAAGACAAATCTTGAATTTTGCTTCACCATAATAGACAAAGCTTCACCATAATGGACAAAGCTACCATTGTGAGCGAGTTTTTGACTAAGAACTCAACTAATATGATCAAATAACCTTCGCATTTATCAGATATTGCCCCTACGACTTTTTCCCGTTTCCCAAACTCAAATTGCCACTTCAAGGAACACGTTGATTGAAGCCATAAAAGAAAATCGCAAAATGATCTAAAGTCGATCTCGGCCGCGCTCTATAAAAAGTATATGGATGGTTGGATTAATGGTTGGCATAAGTATTTTTCCCCGCGAGGGGCCTAGCACATAGGTGATAAAATAAATGTTAATGATTAATTCAAATTTGTAGTTTTATTTAGAAATTCCGGATAGACATTTGACAAAATGTACTTTCCCATACCCATTTTCCTTTCCTAGCAGCACAATTCTTTATTTGAAGAATTACCAAATCCTTTACACGAGATTCAAGGCCAATAATAGGAGACATATACAAATATACACGACAGTTTCGCTTTCCATTATATGCAAAACCAAGTCACCCTTCCCTTAATGGACGTTTTAATATGTACCACTCCTTAGGTTTTTTCATGCAGGTGTTCATTTAACGTGAGTAAACTAGCGAGAGTTTATTTCAATTGGAAAAATGGAGAAATTGAACGTGGGTTGGATATAAAGGGATTCCGAATGAGTTGAATGAGTAGAGTTTTCGGTTCCAGAGTAAAGACGTCTCGGTCCACAACTATTAACTGTTTAAATAAAATTATACATATGTACATATATAACAATCGTTTTTGGTGTATTTAGAACCACTCAAGTGAAAAGTACTCGCTCCATCAAGTGGGCTCCGGGGAAAGTGTTTCTTTGCCATAATTAGAAAAACAACCGGTTTTCAAAAAGAATTTTTAATCTAAACAAATAGACTTACAACAGCATAATCCGAAACCAGGAATAACAATCGCGGCTCCTCGATAGTATAGTGGTTAGTATACCCGCCGGTCAGGCCGGAGACGGGGGTTGGATTCCCCGTCGGAGAGCCTCTGGCGCAAGACTAATGATCTTGCCCGGAAAGAACAGATCATTATGAAAAATTTAACAATCCTCAGGACTTGCTAAATAAGGCCAAGACCGGCTCCCGGTTGTAGTGCCGACGATGATGATGATGATGATGATGATGATGAGGAATAACAATCGCAGTTCAAGAAAAATTGATGAAATTTAGAGTTAAATAATTCTCTATGTAAATTAATTCCGGGAGTGTTGCCAGAATTTGAATCTTTTTTATCTGTTCGGTGTGCGTGGCAGAAAACCTGACCAATTGACCTACAAACAAGGAGAAACGATTGAAAACGAAAGCAGAGCTGTAAATAAAAAAGAAAAGGTTAAACAACATACACTCTCAACAAAGCAATGTAATCTTGCAAGAAGTACGAGTGACAATTTATCGTAACACCATTTCCAAATACTTACCCATTCGGGCCGCACCCACAATTATGGGATTGACTTAACGTAAGTTAAGTAAATCCCATAAATACTTATTACTACCCCGATAAACACACCAAATTATTTATGGCATAAAAGTGCATACAATGTGGGAAATAGGTAATGAAACCATAGAGCCCAGATAAATTCAACTATTCATGTTTTGCACACGAAAGATAGTGGAAAAAGATATATAGATAATTCATCAAAACAGCTGTGAAGAAATAGGTAAACTTACATCACTGGACTACAAAAAATCGAAGCATTAAACATGACATACAATGACGATGACAGTTCATGACAGCGAATCTCGCAGTCATACAAAATCTACGCTGGTAATGGCTGCCTGTGGGGGTTCTCTATACCACATGGAGAACCAACCCACAATGCCAACCAATCTTGACCGCTAACAGCGCGTCACCTCAATCCAACTCCCCATTCAAACCTGAAATATACACACATTTGCAACCAGGCAAAACCTGCAAGCGCACCCAATTCCCCATGCAAAATCCGCAATAGCATACATCCCAAACTTTGCAATAAACATGTGGCGGTTCCCTCGAACGCCACCTACATCTTCCCATAATCTAAGTAAAAAACCCCAAATAGGGCATACAATCAAAAAGAGAAACAAGTACCGTGGCAGTTCCATTGAGCGCCACTACTTACCTTACAGGTACAAAAGGTAACCGTTTCCTGAAATACACTAAAAGCCTGCACTTACCTTCCATGCTGTACCTGCAAAATCGAAGGAAAACCATGAAACATAAATTCTCGCTGATATGAAATTCCAGCGGCAACAAATACAATATTTTCAAGGCAATTTGGTTTAACAACCAAGCAACCAATATTGCCTGTGCAATATCTACACAATATTCTTTTGCGCGCCAGCTGCACACCAGCAGGAAAAGGTATCTTGCCTTGGCACAGCATGCCCACCTCGAGCGATCACCCGAGCGACCGATACATGAAGGCATCCAGCTGGCAGTCGAATTCGCAAATGGAAAATTACCATCAGAGTTCGATTGCGAGAATATACCAGCGAAATGTACACGATCAGCAATAATGCTTTACGCAGTCGTTGATTGTGTAAACATTTCAACCCTTTTGCCGTTGAGATACTCGCACCTGCTGCGAACTCTAAAGGGGACTTATGCAATGTCTGCATACTTGCGGACGCACACGATGAGCAGCGGAAGCAATCATCGTGTGTGTATTTCCACCCCTTTTGTGCTGAACCAAACGCAAAACGGACATATTACCAAATTTGGTCATCGAAGCGATGATGGGATTTTGGTATCCTATCCCTTCGATGAAATAATTTAATCTCGGTTCGGATTCCGTGAGGGCAGGTCGCGCCCTCACGTTAATTTACATCTCTTTGGGGCGTCCCAAGGGATCGGTTAATTCGTTACATTCTGAGTCTGAATTGTCGTTTCGGAATCGTGTGTGTTAGGCGAAATGAATATAGTATCATACCCAAAACAATAGTCTGGTGAACCGCGAGTTGCTGTAACGTTGATCTAAGTATATTGCGTGCGAACGAAAGAGGAAAAACGAATTACATTGGAATTTAATTAATTAATATTATGTACGAGCTATAAGCCAATTCTATGTTAATCTAATAGTGTGTGTATAAAGAACAGTTTACATTGAATTTTAATTAATTAATATTACGTATGAACTATAAGCCAATCTATGTTAATCTAATAGTGTGTGTATAAAGAACAGTTTACATTGAGTTTTACTTAATTAATATTACGTATGAACTTTAAGCCGCTGCTATGTTAATACGATAGTGTGTGTAAGAACAGAAACAGCACAAACTACATTGAATTTAAATCAACATTTTATTGTGAACTACGGTTTATTTTTACGTTGATTGAAATTATATACTATGTGGCTAAAATAAATAAGCTGACTTTGATTAAATAGAAACAATATATTACTGAACTTGGCTAAACAACAAATAACACATGTGGAGCGCCCAGAACAGCCATAAACACACCCCAAATCCGCGACAGAATACAATTCAACAGAATATATTCAAAATCATTTCCGCATTCATTTTCCCAAAATTGCTTTGGTCAATTCCTTACTGAATTCATATTCCCTCCTTGCGACCAAGCAATCTCAATTTCCCCGGAAATTCATAAGCAGTAATAAAATACATATTTCAACCTACAGTGGAATACAAATCATCTCCCTCAATTACATCACCCCGCATACATTTTCCCAAAATTGCTTCGGTCAATTCTCTACTTAAGTTATATTCTTTCCTTGCGACCAAGCAATCTTAATTTCCCCGAAATTCATATGCTGTGATGAAACGCATATTCAAATCCATAACGGAACAATAACCATCACCACCAACTACACCGAGCCGCATACGTTTCCCCGACATTACTTCGGTTAATATCTTATCTGAACGATATTCCTTGCTTGTGCCCAAGCACTTCCACCTTCCCTCGAAAATGCATGCCCATACTTGCTCGCGTTCCCAAAGCCAATTTCCCGGTACACACAACCAACGAATCCAACTCAGCTTATACGGCGAGGATTCGCTGGAACTAAATTCCTATGCAAGCATAGCAATTCTACTCGAAATTCCTCGTAAGTGGCAGCGAGATTATTTCTGCCATTACTCAACTACCACGACACCCTGAATAGATTCTCGCCTTCATCATTAGTAGTCGCTTCGCAACCACCGCCGCTGCCACACGCACCCAGCGTCGTCCCCGTTTAGTTAGCGTAATATCCACGGTCCAATGTTGCAAAGGGTGATTGCATTTAAACGAAATTAGAGAGAAATAGAGGAGAAAACACCCGGCCGAAACGTTCCTACCATCGCAAACTAAGGTTACACTTCCGGCTCTGAATACGACGTGTTATAAAGCTGTTACAATTTAAACGTCTCGGTATAATTATGTATGTAATGTAATGTAATGTAATCGCAATATACAAGTTATGCTATGAAGACATCACAATTTGAATGGACTTGTAACCACAATATAATAAACTCAACCAAAACGGTGTGTATTTTATCAATTCGTGAAGTATATGGTGATTACTTTCGGCGAAATGACTTGATGGGAATCCAGGTGAAACGGTGTCATACGTTGGCACACCTACCTGTACCCCCACATGCCTATCATTTCATCCTTGAAATGGTAAGATATGCGACGAAGTTGTACCTGATTACAAAAGTGTTTAAGCCGTTTCAAGATAGAATCGCTTCATTTTTATATTATCGTGGAAACTTCATGGCTCGAAGATATTTCCTCGTGAAGTAAGGTCAAGGTTTCCCTCTATTTTCGATTTACAGTCCACCGTATTTAAAGTTAGACCTTGAGGCAGATGGCACAGCGGCAAATTCATTGAACGTTTTGGGAATCTGACACACCATTTGTACTTCGGAAGTTATTCGAAATCTCCCCTGGAACCTCAAAGGGCTTAGACTCTACAAGAATAGGTATGTTTGTAATTCGATTTTAATCTTTATGTATGCCCAACAAAGCTCTATCAAGTAGCAACGCAATAAGTTTGCATTGACACAACAGACAGTCAGAAACTTTGAGTGAATTATTTTGCAATCTTGAATGCCCTAACACTCGATTACTATACACCCAGCGTATACATAGTTGAATTTCTATTTAATTAGTACAACATGTTACCGAAAGTAAACCTAATCACCTTTCCTGTTCAGCATACTGGATTATCCTCATTTGAATATTCTCTGCACTTGTGCATATGAAATATCGGTACCCTAATGTGGCCGACTGAATACTAGTAAGCCACAAAGTATGAGAAAGTAACTTTACCCAACTGCGACCGTTCACGAACTTCCCTAAAATCTACTTGGTGCACTCATGCGAGTACGTATCCAATTCTTAACTTTGTATTAAAGAAGTTGAAACTACTTCTCCAAGGAACTGAACACTTACTTCCTGCATAAAAGATGATCTAGAAGTAATTCCATTTAATGATCCCAGTTTAGGATAACCCGAAGCTGGGACAAGAATAAAGTCGCAGCCTCATGCTCACCCATGTGAGGCAGAAGATATTAATTCCCTCGACATGCTCAAAACTTATTGCTTTAGCCGAAGTTTATCCGATAATTTCTGTGGTATCCTTAACTTTTCTTCACATTTGTGGCAAGTTTATCCTTTTACCAGGACGCCGGCCAAACTTTTCTTTTCAAAATCCTGCTCAACTCTACCACATAGTCGATATGGACAAAGCCCATCCAAGTTTTGTTTACTCTATTGTACTTCTTAATTCATTTTGTCCTTAATCTTCAAACGTGGCCATTTGTAATATTCTTAACTATATTTAACTAAAAACAAAAAAATGTGTAGTTACACTTTAGGTGAGCATCGTTTAATGATTTTGCTGTTAGTAACTGTTGATCCTTGGAAAGTTTTGCGTTCTTTTCTGACCAGTTTTGGAACTTTGGCTAGCCTCAATTTCTGACCAATGAGTTAAAGTTGAATTGAGGAGCGAGTTATGCAGGAAGTTAGGACATGTTTACATTTCAGTGGCTTTCATTCAATTGCATTTTCGATAAGGATTCCACGCTGGAGGTTTGAACTAAAAGTTTGCTCCTTGTGTATTTGCTTCATCAAGAAGGCAATTGGTGGCAGCAAACGTATGCTTATGATGGAACGTTCTCTTATATACTCGTATGTTAAGTAGAATCAACTCCCAAATATTGTTATAACTAACGTATAGTTATAACTTTGAAATAAAGGTTATAATTCACGCATTTCTTCCTTCCCCTTTTACCCCCATTCTTTATATTTTAAAAAGTTATTTTAGCCGGGCAGGAAAGAGGCAGTCGTAAATACTAACGAGCATTCTACGGTGATCGAATTGTGACACCACACAAGAACACAGGATAATATCGTGGTTAAAATACTAGGCAAAACGCACGACGATATCATGACCGACAAGGCCGCAACAATGCACGACGATGTCATGGTTGCCACGGAACGCAATATCGTGGTTGGCAATGAATATTAGAAGGCCCGACAAATTCGTGGCTAAGAAGAACCGCAACATGCCCTACGATAGCGTGTTTCGATTACAAGACCAACTGTCAACAACGCACGACGACATCATGGTTGCTTCAAAGTTGGTGCCTTCAAATTGGTTATGGGTCACTTTAAGGCATATCAATATACTGTATCGAAACGCCCCGAACTGATGAACACTATTGTGAACAGCCTATTCCCGAGCGAGGGAAATATCTGTTTTTGAAATATGATAGCGGATCAGCAAGTGGTAGTGGGCTCAGTAACTACAGAGGAAGTAAAAAAAACGCCCGATGGATTAAAGTGGACTGGATGGTCATGTTGGCCCAGCCATACATATTCCGTACAATACCGAGTGCTCGAGAGAAGGCATTTTCCCAAAATGCTGGAAAGAACAAGGGGTAATCCTAATACCAAAAGGTAACAAATCGCCCCAAGAACCGTCATCATATCCTCCCATCTGTCTGCTGAGCGTAGCTGGGGAGGTATTGGAAACCATTATCCTTTCGAGACTGAAACAGTACACGTACGGAAAAGGAGGACCGTCACAAATGCAGTACTTCTTCAGAGGGAAAATGAGTACAGTGGATGCAATTGTCCATGCGTGTAGAATTTCCGATGAAGCGTTGGCCCTATACAAATGGCGCGACGAAGCCATATTGCGCAGTAATCACACCGGACGTCAAGAATGCACCTATCTCAGACGATTAGAAATACATAATAAATACGCTCCAGATATTATGTGTGTTTTAGAAACCGTGGTCTCTTATTTCACAGACAGGGTGCTAATTCAGAGGGTGTCCCAAGAAAACACAAAGTAAAGAGAGGAGTAGCACAAATGTGACACAGTCGTCACAGGAAGATGCCGATCATCAAAAAGTAGACAAATGAGCCAGCCACAATTCCGCGCAGGTAAGGTTCCTACCTTCAAAGAAATTACTTACCTGATAACGCAGCGCACGTGCCCACAGACGCGTTCCCCAAACCCACCATAGGGCCTGCAACTCGCAGCCAACATTGAGACCGACACCAAAAAGCAAGGAACTGAACGTCCCCAAAGCTTTTTAGGTCAAGCTCAACAATTATAACTCATCATGCCTGAAACAAAGGTATAAACATCCATGCGTTCTATTCCTAAAAAAAAGAAAAAAACAATTCCCAAAATGCCATACATGCTGCCTGCGCCCAGGAACATCTCATCGAACCGGCAATTCCGAAATTCGATACAAAAGAATTGCTATCATCAAAGAATGAACCGATCAACGGATGCACGTGCGGGTAATCTAATGCAAGGACCACCCAAATCCGTTGAACAACAGAAGGCAGCCACGACCTATCGCAATCGAATATATCTCAACGAGATATCCGATAATTTATGAGGAGTTAAGCCAACAGAGGTAATACTCCGGTCCCACGGCCACGCTAGAATTTCGCACCATTATAAAGATCTCATGGATTTCGATTCCGGGTACCAAGTTCAAATAAGACCCACGGACTGCACGTCAAAACAATCGCCGAATATCTCTGGTCTGGGCGCCAGATGTTCTGTGCAAACAGAAGGCCGTGGAAATGAAATTCTATCAGCGATAATAGTGATGTATGCAAAGATGACTTTCCCCTTTCAGGAAACTACAAAATATCCCGGAGGATGTGATAACATGCTGCTAACAGAAATTCGGAAGTTCTGTTAGCAGAGCAAATAGGGAATATTTTTCGGATAGATACAGATACCAGTTTGAATCTGGGTATCTGTGTGAGCAGGATATTGTTGAGGTTTGAGATAGTCAGTCAGATTTTGATAGCCAAATCGGGTAGCCTATTTCGAGAAACCAATGAGGATATATCGAGGGGCAGACAGTTAGAGAACCCCGAGGAAGACGTCAGTCCGCGCCGCGCCGATTAGCGAAAGAAACCGTTTGCCCCCAGTAAACTTAAAAGGGTACGCCAGTTCACCAACGCGATTTAATTAAAATACGATATTACTATGTGGACGGTGAATTAATATAGTGTCGATGTGATTTTCATGTTTGGTTGTGCTACAGAAGCCGTAAAATCAATGTTCCAATATATTCGTTTAATCTATCTATTATATTCCCTAAATAAAAAAAGATATTGTAACAATTTGTGTAAGAGAAATAACATAAAATAAAAGGAGCGCTGCAAAGGAAAGGAAAGACTTGGTGTTTAATTGTCGCTGTCTCCGCTCCGTGTGTCGTTTCGTGTTTATTGGCAGAAGGTTTACAGACTACGAAACCGCCAAAAGCCATTGAAGTATTCAAGTCAGTCCGTCTACGAAACCATTTCCTCGTTTTAAGTGAAACCAACGTAAATCCTTGAGTTAAAACATAAAGATAGCATTGTCGAAGTGGGTTGTTTTTTCTTCCTTTGTGGTTAAATAAATTTTGTTGCGGATTCGTACTGAACACCACCAGCGAATTCGCAACTGAATGCTTCCCGTGACAACAGAATAACAAACGTCAGAAACTAGCTGACATAATCAATTATTCTGGTTTTGCAAGTCAGGCTATACAGTTCGCAATTTCTGGTCGAATCGTTATATATCAAAGAAATCAATTAAAATAACTTAATAATTAACCACAATAAACCAACCTATTTCATTGCGGAATTATTGAAAAGGATTATTTCTTGGGGTTGCGGCAGTCATTTAATATAATTCTTTTCTCTTTTCACAGCAGTAAATTGCGTTTGTTTTAGCACAACCACCAACATCAGCGCACGCCAGGAGACCACATTGTTTCAGCCGACATTCCTCGCGACCACATTGAGAAAAGCGCACGACATTCCTCGGTCGGCGGAAATCCAAGTACGTGTTGGCCCATAACATTTTTAGTTGCGTTCAACGCTTGTTGAACACACATTTTGGTCCTTCGAGCCGGCCGATCCAATCCACAGCTGCCAGTTCGCAGCATAATAGAATTTCGCGGGATATTCCAGTTCAGACCCAAAGACCCACCATCGCCAAGTTCCAGTTAGAATTTGACAGGAAATTCGGTCAAATTACAAGAAAGTGCCGGCGTCATCGACCAACGCCAGATCGAAAACGGCAAAGGCCGCATTGCGTGAACGCCAAAGTCAGACCAGAATGGAAGTACATCCTGAATGTCAATACCACGCTCCCGGCCCAGCCGGCCAGGATCGAATAAAGACCAACTCATGGCCGAACAATTAGTCAGCGCCCAGTTCGCCGCTCAGGAACGGATATCGGGGGCATTCCTCAATCTGGAAAAGAGAGGTCCGCCAACGTTGTTCGCGGTGGAAATGCGCCAGAATAGCCTCCAACTCGAATGGGAGGACATCAGAAGCCGAAATGAAGAACTAATCCGCCTGGCCAATCCAGAGAAGATCAAGGGCCACCGTTACTTCGTGGAAGGATTGTTTGGGGCTGCCGGTGAGACCTACATGAAAGAGGCCATCAAATTCGCCGAGATACATCACGCCCTCACCGCTGATCTTCCGTCCACATCCAGGGCAGCAACCGACACCATCAGTCGGCCACATGTCAGAAAACTTCCCCTGGGTGCAGATACCAACATTTTCAAGGAAATATTCGGAATGGCGACCCTTTAAAGATGTGTTCCTAGCAGTACTGGCAGACCACCCCGAACTTGTGGATGTGGAGAGACTTTATTATTTGAAATCCAGACTCCGGGATGAGGCCGCCAGAGCCATTCAGAATATTCCTGTGACAGAAGAAAACTATCACCGAGCTTGGGATAAGCTGGTGGATCACTACGATAACACTCGCGCCTTGGTCCACTCTGCCCTGACGACGCTCCTTAACGTTCCTGCCCTTGCTAAGGAGTCAGCCGCAGGCCTGCGCACACTCCGCGAAACCACCAACGATGCGTTTGACAGCCTGGATGCCCTTGGTCGCCCCGTAGCCACCTGGGACGAAATCTTGGTCTACTTGACCACCCAGCGCATGGACCCCCGAACAAGTCGTTACTGGCAAACCACACAGGGCAGTACCACGGAACCACCTACATACAAGCAGCTCGACGCTTTCTTGAATACAATAATTGAGGCGTTGGAGTTCGTGGAGCTGCCTTGAAGCAACATCGAGTACCCTCATCGGCCCAAGAGCGATCACCAGCCAAACAACCAAAGGACGCGTCTCTCAGTCTACACCGCCTCACCGCCAGTCCAGAGCCCTCGGCTCATCTGCCCATATTGCAGCTCATCACATTATTTAAGCTTCTGTGCAGGATTTAAAGAGCTCAATCTGGACCAGCGAAAGTCCCTTGTCAACCATCGAAGGCTGTGTTTCAACTGCATGGGATCACATTTGCTCCGCGATTGTCCGAATGCCGAGGTCGACATTGCCAAGGACGACACCATACCCTGCTCCAAGCTAGTACGACAGCATCTCTGCCACGTCCAAACGTGGATACTGCCAGATTCGTGGAGTGTCGTCGCACACCTTAACCGCCCATCAACCGCGGTAGACCCTCCTTGCTACTGCACGTGTCATCATCAAATCAGGGGACCAACGCCGGGTAGAGGCCCGTGCCCTAATGGACCCCTGTTCCGAGGTAACGTTTATCTCCGAACCTCTCGCTCAGCGTCTGCGTCTCCGCCGTCGGACAACGTTTATCCCAGTTCACGGAGTCGGGGGTGCCCGCTGCCACACCGCTAAGGCCCAGTCATCCATCGCGACACTACCTCGACGCTGGACCTGCCCCTTTCCCGCCTCACCTGTCGGATTATGTGCCACCCCCTCGATTCCTGCCTGGCGACCTCGCCGTCGGACCTTGCGGACTTGGACATCCCCGCCAGGGAAAAAGTGGATGTGATCATCGGCGCCGATATGTACCCGGCCATCATTAAGGCAGAACTGAGGAAGTTCGACCACTCGGACATCATCGCCCAGGACACTCATTTGGGGTGGATACTGACGGGTGCAGCTTCGTCAGGTCCATGCACCTCCAACAGTAAACAACTCTCAGTCACATGGCCGGTCCTCGGGGGTTGCGAATTTACAACTCCGACCCAGAGGAACTGGTCGACCATACAACTGCTGATTCCAAATCTAATCAGAGGATAAGCAGAAGACATCGTCGACGTCAACACCGGAGGCCCCGAACGCGGTACATGCAGCCAACTACCGCCGACCCCCTCCTGGACCAATCATCAGACATCATGTGGTCACTGATCGTGGGTTGTGACTTTACAACTCCAACCCAGATCACTTGACCGTTTCTGCGACCACAGAAGAAAACGGACTCCAACGACGACCCCCAATCGACCATCGACGTGAAGGTGGACTGCGGCGGACCGCTACCAGCTCACTCACGAGAACCATCCCCTAATAAGTATCCTTACACTGGAGGAGGGACCCCCCGACCAAGCTCCGGGCGACCATCATCTGGAGCCCGAAGATTCGCCAATGATTGGCGAAGGCGGGCGGAATGTTGCGGACACCACCAGCGAATTCGCAACTGAATGCTACCCGTGGCAACAGAATAACAAACGTCAACAACTAGCTGACATAATCAATTATTCTGGTTGTCAAGAAAAATCAATAAACAAACACTCTATTCTTTTGCAAGTCAGGCGATACAGTTCGAAATTTCTGGTCGAATCGTTATATATCAAAGAAATCAATTAAAATAACTTAATAATTAACCACAATAAACCAACCTGTTTCATTGCGGAATTATTGAAAGGGATTATTTCTTGGGATTGCGGCAGTCATTCAATATAGGTATTCTTTCCTCTTTTCACAGCAGTAAATTGCGTTTGTTTCAACACAACCACCAACATCAGCGCACGCCAGGAGACCACATTGTTTCAGCCGACATTCCTCGCGAACACATTGAGAAAAGTGCGCGATATTTCCCGACGACGTTCCTTGGTCGGCGGAAATCCAAGTACGTGTTGGCCGCTGATTGCCAACACAAACATTTTGAATCGCGTTCAACGCTTGTGGAACACACAAATTTCGATCGATTAATTTGATATACGTGCGCTCCGCAGTGTAAAATTTTTGCTGGTTCCCAACGCGAAACACCATCTAATTGGGTTCGACTGATTGAGCCGAGGAAATTCTTTTTTATCAGTCTCGTCCTCTATCCCTGATTCCACTTATTTTCCTTTGACACAACTCACCTCTGCAAATCCTAAATGAGAGTTTTATTATTTAATTTACTCGATAGTAAAATATGCTTAATGGAGAAACCACTAATGTTGATGCAAAAGTGGCATACACGCCATTTTATATAGGCATGAATCTGGGAACTGTTGGAGATGATATCATTCCAAATAGTTTGGCTTATGTGCCGTCCGCAATGTAGTCCCCTTAATTTAAAAGTCAACTTTTACAGCACGATTATTTCTACATCAAAATATCTCTAACTCATGTTGTTACTGAATAGACGATCCATGGACCTTCCTTCTAACACGGGTATTCTCAGCAAAATCATCTATTAATCTCTCAGAGCACTGATTCAGTATTATAGAGCGGCTTTCCCGAAAGAACTACTTTTCAAAAATTAAACAGTTAAACTCCATGTTAATGTGGCAGTAACTGTTAGGCTACATTCCCTTGGTATCCTACAGTGGGTGAGGAATTTGTTATAACCAAGCATATTAGTATCATCAGCTCATGCGCTAGACTTCATTTAGTAAAAGAATTGCTAGAATTGCTAGTCTGCATCTTGACAAAGAGACAATCGTAGCAGAGAAATTGCACCTCAGGCCATGGATGTTGCATTAGCCAATGCGAAACTCTTACACCATTGCAACAACTCTGAACTAAACATCTATTACTCACTCAAAGTGGGGTGTATGGTTCATGATGGATTGATTTGTATACGCACAACGACTCATTCAATATTAATTCGAAATCAGCAGAATTTGATGAACGTAATTGAGGCAGATATAAGACTGATGGAAATTTCTTGCACTGTGCCCACCTTTTCTTGTGACCAACATCTGCATTATTATTATCACCCGAAATTATGTAGCTCAGTTTAAATTTCAAACATAAAACCATTTGCAAATGAGATTGGATTTAAAAACAAAACCAAAAAGACGGTCAAATAAACAACTAATAACTCTACGTCCTGAATTTAACACATATCGGCCATAACCGATTATCATTTAAATTTTTCGAAGCTATTCTCACCGATTAGCTCCCCCTTTCCTATGATAGAATTTATTTATGGGAAAAATATATGTTTTCCTGAATTGTAATCATACGAAAGTCAATGATATCTCCCCATCACTCCAGGCACGACATCATTGAGTCATTCAATGTTACTCCATTAGCAACAGAATGTAGCTGTATCGCCCGGCTGACCCCCCGACTTAAAATGCAACACATGCCAGCTTGGTCCTACGTTTTATGTCCTTTTCAATCTGTTCGCAACCTAAAAGCAGTGATAATATCGCATAAGCTATATTTTCGATCTCCTTAATGCCCGGCATTGAATTCATTCTTAGGGAAACTTATCCATTCAACTGCAAAATAAGGATACAGTATCGTTTTTCTTTCACACAGTTTCCCTTTTCCGCTCGAGTGGAAGATTATTACTAAACAGGATATTAGAGTGGGTCCTTTTCAAAATGTAAACTGCTTGACTGGTGGGAACGGACATCTGGAAACTATTCCCTATCAAACATGAATCAATTCGATTCACCCGTCCTATTCGAATCCGTGCAGAAAGTCGTATTTGACTTGACTCCTTTTTGCCATTTTGTTGTTGCGATCCATTGGCATTTACTCCTTTTAAATCATCCATGTGTAGATCTAACGTCGGAATCGCATGCTGTGGTCGTGCAAACATATGATTCCGAAGCGGGGGGGACTGTGAATGTATGGATAACTGACGGCAAATGTTGGGGTGATCATATAAATCACTTATCTGGAACAAAGTCTCAATTTTAGTTGATTCCTTTTTGATCCTGCGGAGAAAAACTGATTTATGGTTGTACATCAATTGGATCGACGTGCGTTTATTTCGACACCAATTAATTGAAATGAAAACGAATATTCTATCTCGTTAATATGTGTTTCCATTACTGTAGTTGGAAACTAATGGCAACCAGACAATATATCAAATATGGTGGATGTACATGAAATACGACTGCGTTCCCAGGAAACGATTTACGTGGGCAAAAAAAGAATTCGTGTCAATAGAGGCGAGTGCACGGATGGAATTGAGAGAATATATGTCGCGTCGGGTGACAAAGGAGCAGGAAATTTAATTTAAACGATGAAAGTCATAATTCAGGTAAGAGAAATAATCATGAATCCACAGGCACAAAGTCCCTTTAGTGCATTGTGTTCGGAGGAACAACTGAGTTCATTCTCAGCAGACTTGCAGCAGCGGTAAAATATTTTAAACACATACACTTAAAACAGTGTGGTATTGTTCCACGTTGCCTTTCTTCCTTTTTTCCGACAGGAGAATTATAATTCGTTCTCAATGAAGGACAACTTCGCTTATTGTTCCAAGAATTGGAGAGTGGGCATGAGTAAAATCTCAACTGAAAGGACACAAATCAGTTGAATGCAGGCTGTTTTAACGAAACCCAACGCTGACATTCGAAATACAATCTACAACAATAAAAACCATCCTTAGTTCGGAAATGAATGTCAAACTGTGAAGCTAGTGATTGTGAAACCACAGGGAAGAATTTTTTGTTTAAACTAATAAAAAAATATTTTGTGGGTTTATTTTAATAGCTGTTGGCAAGACCAGCAGCTTTTATATTCCTAGAGTTGTCCTTTGGGTTGAATTTAATAGTGGCGGACGCCGAGAAGGACCTCATTTCCGCTATCGAGATGACATCGATAGCGGAAATGAGGAGACTTAAAAACACCGAAATATCAATATAGCTTGTTAAATTTTCTTGAAACGCGACACTTACCCAACGCTGCATTTATACCGATTCCCATTCAAAGGGGGTCATAAAGAGTTTTGAAATTTATTTGACTCACTCCAAGACATCATTATATCACAGATCCCCAAAAACAAAACAGGCAAATTACAAATGAATTTTAGAACCGACAATTTTGTTGATTCATGGTCTCATTCAAAACAGAAGAAACTTCATGGCTCATAAAACGTACTAGTCAAAAGCGAGAACATGTATTGTGTGAAAAGCTGTATGATACCAGTGCTCTGTGCTGGCGTGTGATGTTCTATGGAACAAATTTGAAACTGGCGCTTCAAATGTAAGCTAACATAAACCAACCTTAAAACAGGTGTAGAAGCTATCAGATTTCCATATACTGAAGGTGTATACGGCCCACACTGTATAAGGTTCAATAATTTTGTTTTGCTGATTTTCATTCAAGGTTATCTTACGGGAGTATTCCGGTCTAGAAATTTGAAAAAAATATTTTTTTTTTCATATTTTCAAAGCTAAGCCCTCTAAGAATATGTCTTTAAGAGGATTTTAGAAAATTCAAATTATTTTCGGAGGTATGGCTGCTTTGCTGACGGGCCGTCTAAGCCGGCTCGGCCGGAACGAATCGAACAAAAGATATTAGGGACTTTCTGTCAACCTGCGACCCTGTTTCCTCGTAAAATTAATATATTGTGTTGCGGACTCACTGGATGCAACCAGCGAATTCGCAAGTGAACGCAACCATAACAACCAAATAACAACTGTCAGCAACTACCTGACATGTTAGTTGTTTGGTTGTCAAGGAAACGAGAAAATAACAAACTTCTTCTTCGTTAGCTTGTTGGAGAGTACACATGTGTTTCAATCAATTAAATAAAGTAATCTATTATTAACACATAAATTAACTCGAGTATTTCTGGAAGTCTGAAGGAAGATCATTTCGAGGATTTCGGCAGTTATTAAAGGTATTCGGTTCCCTTTTTCCCTTTAAATAGCGATTGGTTTCAGGCATCAGTGTTGCGATCGCCATTGCTTTGGCAAATCCAGTTCATAGAGTACACGTCAGGAGACATCACTGTTACTGACGCCAGGCCCACAACAAGATAAGAACCATTGTTCGTGGACGGTGTATTCAACGCTTGTCGGACACACATTTTGGTTCTTCGAGCCGGATCCAGTCTGTGGATCCAATTCACTGCTGCCAGCTCGCAGCATATACCAAGGTCACGGGACATTAAATTCCAGACGCAAAGACCCACCAGGAGTGTGAATTCGAGAGGAAATTCGGTCAAATTCGAAGATATTGCCGGCATCATCGACCAACGCCAGATCGAAAACGGCAAAGGCCACATTGGGTAAACGACAAAGTCTGACCAGAATGGAAGTACATCCTGAATGCCAAGACAATGCTCCCCGCCCAGCCGAAGCACAAAACAATGGCCAGGATCGCTGGAATAAAGACCAACTCATGGCCTAACAATTATTCAGCGCCCAGTTCGCCGCCCAGGAACGGATGTCGGGTGCATTCCTCAATCTGGAAGAGAGAGGTCCGCCAACGTTGTTCGCGGTGGAAATGCGACAGAATAACCTCCAGCTTGAGTGGGAGCGCATCAGAAGTCGAAATGACGAAGTAATCCGCCTGGCCAATCCAGACATGATTAAGGGCCACCGCTACTTCGTGGAAGGATTCTATGTGGCAGTCGGGGAGACCTACATGGAAGAGGCCACCAAATTCGCCGATGTACGTCACGTCCTTACCGCTGAGCTTTCGTCCACATCCAGGGTTGGGACAGACACCTTCAGTCGGCCACATGTAAGAAAACTTCCCCCGGTGCAGATGCCAACATTTTCAGGAAAATATTCGAAATGGCGATCCTTTAAGAATCTGTTCCTAGCGGTACTGGCAGACCACCCCGAGCTTGTGGATGTCGAGAGACTTTATTATTTGAAGTTCAGTCTCCGGGACGAGGCCGCCAGAGCCATTCAGAATATTCCCGTGACGGAGGAAAACTACCACTGAGCTTGGGATAAGCTGGTGGACCACTATGACAACACTCGTGCCCTGGTCCACTCTGCCCTGACTAGGCTCCTCAACGTACCTGGCCTTGCTAAGGAGTCAGCCGCAGGCCTGGGCACACTCCGCGAAACCACCAACGATGCGATTGACAGTCTGGATGTCCTTGGTCGTCACGTCGCCACCTGGGATGATATCTTGGTCTACTTGACCACCCAGCGCATGGACCCCCGAACAAGGCGTGATTGGCAGACCACACAGGGCAGGACAACGGAACCACCTAAATACAAACAGCTGGACGCGTTCTTGAAAACAAAAATTGAGGCGTTGGAGTTCGTGGAGTTACCCCGAAACACCACTGAGCACCCTCATCGACCTAAGAGCGATCACCAGCCAAGCATCCAACGGACGCGTCTCTCGGTCTACCCCGACTCAACCTTAGTCCAGAGGCCTCGGCTCATCTGTCCATATTGCAGCTCATCACATTCTTTAGGCTCCTGTGGAGGATTTAAAGAACTCAATTTGGACCAGCGAAAGTCCCCTGTCAACCAGCGACGGCTGTGTTTCAACTGCATGGGATCACATTTGTTCCGCGATTGTCCCTCCACCAACCGATGTCGACAGTGTCAAGGACGACACCATACCCTGCTTCACGCGACAGCATCACCGCCACGTCTAAACGCGGACACTGCCCCGATTCAAGACGGCGAGACTCATGGAGTGTCGTCGCACACCCTAACCGCCCATCAACCGCGAGAGACCCTCCTTGCTACTGTGCGTGTCCTCATCAAATCAGGGGACCAACGCCGAGTGGTGGCCCGTGCCCCGATGGACCCTTGTTCCGAGGTAACGTTCATCTCCGAACCTCTCGCCCAGCGTCTGCGTCTCCGCCGTCGGACATCATTCATCCCAGTTCATGGAGCGCCCGATGCCACACTGCGAGAGCCCAGTCTTCAATAACGATAATGCCCCGTCACGACGGCGCTAGAGACTGGACGATCAACGCTCTTATCCTGCCTCACCTGTCGGCGTACGTGCCACTCCCTCGACTCCTGCCTGGCGACCTCGCCGTCGCAGCAGGCCTAGACCTCGCGGATCCGGACATCCCCTCCAGGGAGAAGGTGGATGTGATCATCGGCGCCGATGTGTACCCGGCCATCATTAAGGCAGGATTAAGGAAGTCGGACCACTCGGACATCGTCGCCCAGGACACCCATTTGGGGTGGATACTGACGGGTGCAGCTTCACTCAGCTCAGACACCTCTAATAGAGAACAAGTCTTGACCAGTCACATGGTCGGTCCTCGTGGGTTGCGAATTTATAACTCCAACCCAGAGGAATTGGTCGACCATACGACTGCTGACAGCTCCCCGCAGGGGACAACGAGGAGATGTCGTCGAAGTCGACACCGAAGAACCCTAATGCAGTACATATATCCCGCTACCCCCATCAACCACGGAACGCGTTTGGGGGGCGGCGCTCCCCAGTATTCAGGAACCGACCGAGTCCCAATCGCTGCATCCGAATGAACGGTGGGGCCTCACCCGCAACCGACCGCATCGTTCCGGCCGCTAACTGATTCACCATTGATTGGCGAAGGGCGGAATGTTGCGGATTCACTGGATGCAACCAGCGAATTCGCAAGTGAACGCAACCATAACAACCAAATAACAACTGTCAGCAACTAGCTGACATATTAGTTATTTGGTTGTCAAGGAAACGTGAAAATAACAAACTTCTTCTTCGTTAGCTTGTTGGACAGTACACATGTCTTTCAATCAATTAAATAAAGTAATCTATTATTAACACTTAAACTAACCCGAGTCTTTCTGGAAGTCTGAAGGAAGATCATTTCGAGGATTTCGGCAGTTATTAAAGGTATTCAGTTCCATTTTTTCCCTTTAAATAGCGATTGTTTTCAGCCATCAGTGTTGCGGTCGCCATTGCTTTGGCAAATCCAGTTCATCGAGTACAGGTCAAGAGACATCACTGTTCCTGACGCCAGGCCCACAACAAGATAAGAACCATTGTTCGTGAAAGATTGTTCAACGCTTGTTGGACACACATATTGAAATACAATAACCGGAGGTAACCTTTATGTATTTTTAAATTATCTCTTAGATTTAGTGTGAGCTTACATCCAGTTGCGAACAGTTTAATTCTAACCTTCAAGCCAAGTGAACGGATGTGCTGTGAGTAAAATAAAAATATTTCAAGTGATTTCAAGTGAAATGCATCGAAAATCTTCAGCGAAAAGAATTACGCATCCGGATCGAAACTGTTTTTCTCGAAACTGTCTTTTTTAAAACAATACCCACGGGTTTTCAAGTTATACTAAACCGATTTACTTCAAATATGTCTTCTTTATAGGCTTTTATATTGCATGAACTATCCTCATCCCCAAATTTCAATGTTAACTATTTTTAAAAAATTCGAAAAACTAAAAAAAAGGTACAAAAATAATTTTTTTTTCAAGCAGTCGCCATTTTGTTAAACTGTTTTTTTTCAACTTTTTTTAGTTCCAACGATAGAGGCATTTCTGTAAATTAATAATCTTTTTTTTTCAGATTGCTAGGAGGGTTGAATCGTGTGTATGGTCGCGTGCCAACTTTTTGAGCCCCCCCCCCCCCCCCCCCCCCCCCCTCATCAGCTGCTAACTTTGTGAATTTAGAATTTCTTACTTTCAATTTTTTTACTGTATTCTTGAAATATTAATAAACATCCTATAAAAAAATGAATAGTAAAAATATTGATTACTTTTTTTACAGCACTTCAAAAATTGCGTTAAATTCGCGCGTCTAGACCAGAATACCCCCTTAATAGTGAAAATAGCACGTGCGTCAAAATACTCAATCGTCTGCTTCCATTGGCCTGTCTGTGACTATCTGAACATCAACATAACTTCGAGTCGATTGTGTCGATGAGCCCTATTTCTCCCATTCAATGATGGTCTAATGATTGTTACAAAGATAATACAATCGATTTCCCAGGATCTCTACTCATTTAGCAGAACTAAACCTTAGCCTTAATCACTGTTTAATGCTACCTCCTGAACGACCTGTGTCTGGTCATCATATATGGTAGGGTGGTCCTTGCTATAATAAACAATTCTTCTTTTGTTTTTTAACCAGTGCATATGTAGGAACGTGTGGCTTTAAATGAAAACATTTATTAAACATTCTTCCTCAAGAATAAACTAGAAATCACAGCTTTGGCTTGGAAAACTCCAAACACATACGAAACTGCAATTTTGCCAATGCAAAAGGATATTCACAGCAATTTAAATACGAATAATGTGCCAGCATAACATTCGGCATAAATCTCCTTGAGCATTTAACGCACCCAACACTGGCCTCTGTGTGTAGTTCCTATAAATGTTAATGTCTAAAACCCCCTTACGAGCAATTTGTAATTCAAAATAAAACAGTTGCCAGAACAATCCTTGGAGAAGCAAAGAGGTGTGCAGTTTGCAAAGTCCTACTAATGCATATGAAGCCTTTTTGCTGAGTATGTGAGGAAGTAAGCAACGAGTAAGGGGCCGCTCAACTGGTCTTGAAGGAAAAAGCCTTTCATGTTGTGCTTGTTTTCAAAGGTGATCCTCTTGTGACATATGCTTGCGGCCTGCTGAAGACAAAGTTCCTTGCATCATATATGCACTTTTATATATAATAGTTACCTCTGTCCCTCATGCACCGCCATTTATGCATAAGAAAGGAGAACACTCCTCCACACATACTAGACCTTAGACGAGCATGTGTGCGGTAGATGCATGTAATCCTCTTTATGAAAATCAGATCCTGAAAAACGACGGGAAGAACATTGAACGCGTTTACATTACTTTGAGACATTTTCTAAATATGAAATTCATTACTTTTCTTGAAAGTCTGTCTAAAGGAAGGCCGCATTCTAGAACGGAGATAAGAAGAATACGATGCCTTGCAAAGTATGACCTGATAAAATTTAGATGAATACCAAATTGAGTTCCTATGTGTACTTTTTGTTTTACTGCATATTGTAATGCATCCTACCAAGGACATATGCAAGAAATTCATTGTGTTTCTTCCCGTTGTGTTGAGTAGTAATAAAATAAATCGGAAAAGCAGCATACGATAAAACGAAAACGCCAATTGACATTGTTTTGAATTGTTTTTTAAGTGCCGCGACTTGACGTCTTTGTTTTGTGTAAGTCTTTGAATTTCGTGTCCGATGGTGTGATTACTTTTTGGAGGATTTATTCTTTTATCATAAAAGTTTTATAGGGCGAAGTTGGCTTAGTTAACAAGGAGTTGGGTTATGCGTTTGATCATGTAAACGTAAGATAAACTGTAGACTAAGTATTGTTATTCCGCCAGTTCTAAACGAAGAATAGTCTAGTGGTATCTCTTGGATGTTCTAAGGACTTATTGAACCCTCGTACCCACTTCGTATTGAAGTATACCCATACCCAGTGTGTAAACTACCAGACGGAGAAAAATATATAAATAAAAAGTTCATATTATAAGAAATAACAAACACCAAGCAATATAATGCAACAAAATTTCGTTACCCATTTTTATCAACGTTGCATTGTTTACTTAGCCGATACCAGCCTGAATTTCAAACCGAACCCATCTTGTTCAGCATAGTGGTACGAGCCATTATCATGGTGTTGCTCAGGCCAATGCGAAACTCTCACCCCATTGTGGTATTAAGGCCACGTTAAGTGCCTTGTGAGTTGGGAAACTCTGTTGACCTTCGACTGATAATGGCATTTTGTAGCATCAGGGGTATCAGTTTTGGACATCGATCAGAGACACAATCAAACAAACGGCCCAAAAGGTATTACGATTTAAAAAAAACAATTAAGTCTAAACCTTGGTTTGACAATGAGTGTAGGGCGAAGATCGAACAACGTAAATGCCTCAGAGTAATCCACTTACAGAGATATGATGAAGTCAGCGCAGAAAGATACGCGACGATTCGAAAGGAGACAACCAGACCTTTCAAACGCAAAAAACGCGAATGGGAGAAGATTCGGATCAAACAAAATCCTAGAAAATCCCAGAGCAAAAAACATCGGAGGTATGTATGCTGGCATAAATTCAATTAGAAATGGCTACTGAGGGAGAGCCAAAATAATTCGACACACAAACGGCTGTCTGGTCACAGAAACATAAATATCGTAACAAGATGGAAGCAATACTTTAAAAACCTGGTCAATGTGCGCACCCATCAACCACAAATAAACGCACCAGACGTACATACAACCGAGCCTCAGATCACAGAGTCTTCTTTCGACGAAGTTGTGGACGCAATAAATCTATTGGAAAACAACAAAGCTCCCGGCGTCGACTGCATACCGGTACAGCTTGTGAAGCATGAAGGAGAGATAACCGCTCGAAAGATACACCAACTGATTAACACAATATGGGATGGAAGTCACTCCGGAAGAATGCTAAACCTTAATAGTCGTCCCCATTTTTATAAAAAGTGACAGATCTGACTGCAAAAATTTCAGAGGAATATCATTGCTCCCAACTACATACAAAATACTAACAAATATCATACTGGCGAGAATCATACCGTACGCAGAAGAAATATTTGGAGACTACCAATGTGGATTCCGTAGGAACTTGGCAACAAGCGACCAAATGTTCACAATAAGGCAACTACTGGAAAAGAACTGGGAATAAGGAGAGACGGTTCACCAACTGTTCGTTGACTTCAAAAAAGCCTATCCCAACAATGATGATTTGTGGTCAAAGCTTCGAATTTCAACATGTCGAAAGACAAATTGCATTACAGTAAATACAAATAATAAAAACATTGTGTTGTGTATACCATATATACCTAACAATGATCGTGTAAAAAAGAAACGAAGCACAATTGCTTTCAAGGAAAAACAGTTTACACAACCACAACCTGTTGATGTCACACGCTGGAAAAATTATGTAATTATTTTCTGCTTGTATGTTCATCGTCAACCGAGACCAGCATAACAACACTTTCGCCTAATTACGGGGGAAAAGTCTTTCTTGGCTTAATACTAAAGTCTAATCTAAACGTTCTTTAGAAGTTGTAAAGGTTGCGAACGTACGCACTGCAGGAACTCATCTGCTTTAATGTGGCCACAGTTTTCTTAATAAGTGGAATTCAGAAAATACAACAACTTTTTCGTCATCATTTTAAGGGAAGTTCTTTACAATTGACGCGCCTTCATAAAATATTAACAGAAGGCCTTGGGGAGGCTTAGTAATTCTTTCCCAACTCCCGTGAGTACTTAAGCTCACTTAAGCAACTTATCAATTTTGCCGGTCTTTCTTCGTGTTAACAACGCAAAGTAAATTGCCTTTTATTTACCTATTGCCCGAAGTTGTCCGCCCCTTTGCCATCTGGTTTAGGTTATCAGCTTTCTATGAATGAACCATTATATACGCTGTTTCGCCTTAATTAGATTTCATGCTTTCGATGGCAACCATCATCCGCCGACAAAGCGTGGCCTCACTGATTAGGGGATTTCGTGTATTTTTCTATAACAGAATTATGAAAGATAATCATCATTTGGCATAAGTTAAGAGATGTGTAAATATTGTATTAGGTCCTTACAAGCCCGGATGAGAGATGTTCCTTTTTCCTGGGGTAAGAGTATGACTTCGGCGAACAACTAAATACCACAGGCAATAAAGACTCTGCCCATGACAGAGCCTCGTGAATTGTTGGTTGTGTGATATCCATTTGGTCATCCAACAATTACTTAATCGGATCTCATGTTCCGAATTTCGTAGCATATACCTTGGACATATAGTCGTTTATGGATAAGCCACATAACCTAAGCAAAATGAAGTAGCGTGATCATATTTGGAAGTATAAGCTAATGAATTCGGTAGAGGCTTACGAAAGTAAGTCCATCACTCCTGCCAACCTTATTCGTCTGTGACTGAGCAATGAGTGGTGCGTTCGCAGTATTTGCCTTCGAGATACCACCGGGCATATTAAAAATGATTTCTCTAGATTCGAAATTCGATGAAATGTTGCAAAATCTACAAGTGGATAAGAGAGGTGTAACAGAAGGTTTTTCTTAAGTTTTAGAACGTTGGCAAATACTTACACTTATCTTCCTACCTCAATTTTATAAGTACTCCATTACATTAGAACGAATGGATGAAGTATCCACAGAAATAGACAAGAAGATGGTGGTTCACTCAGTTAGGACAAGATTTCCACCGAGGAAAATTACCATTTCATTTCAATTGGACGAGTTGATCTGCAGCAGATTGTAAATTGTGACAGACAAGCAAATTCCCTTATTCCTCTCCGTCCTTTCCGTTAGTGTGCTGGGCAAGTGAGGACGAGGATATCCAGGAAAAGTCCATTTAACGTCAATTTACATCCGTTTTGTGTGGCATGTACAGCACTTGAAATTTCTCTAACGAATAACATCTTCCCTCCGGTAAGAACGTACACTCCATCGGAGTGGAGTAAGCCAGTGGATGTATATAGATGAGGGTACTTCGTTTAACGAACAATAAACACGAATTGTGTAATAATGTCCTTAACAATATGGTTCCCTTGCTGCTTTAATAGATTGACAAAGGATTCTGTTGAAACTAGGAGTGCGACCTATTTTCACTTTATAATCTCTCATGGAAATTCGTATATTGAATTGAATCATTTGAGAACGTTTTCTTACGCATTTGCTGATTGACTATTCGCATTACTCTACAACTGTTCGACGTGTTTTTTTAATTCATTAACCGTTTGAAGACGTAAGTTTGTTTTGACCTCATTTTATGCAAAAATAAAAAATGTGTATAACTTGAACTCTGTGTTACATTTAAACTTTTCAACCTACTTTTCTAACATTACTAATTGCTTTCTTTTTTTTTTTAAATTCCTATTATAAATACATATATATATATATATATATATATATATATATATATATATATATATGGCTTCTCGATAGTATAGTGGTTAGTATACCCGCCTGTCAAGCGGGAGACCGGAGTTCGATTCCCCGTCGGGGAGCCTCTGGCGCAAGACTAATGACCTTGCCCGGAAAAAACAAATCATTATGGAAAATTTAACAAGCCTCAGGATAAATAAGGCCAAGACCGGTTCCCGGTTGTAATGCCGATGATGATGATATACATATATATATATATATATATATATATATATATATATATATATATATATATTGTGACGAGCTGGCAAAACTCCAAAACAAAGTAGAATATTCTGGAAAGTACTGGAAAACTGGAGACTCTGAGCGAAAAGAAACGAGAGGGAAAAACGATGTCTCCAGTGACAGAAGTGTCACTTTTGACAGAGGAGCGAAAAAGAAAAGAACGGTTGTCAAGAGCAGAAAAATAAAGATTGCATAGAAAATTGATTTCACGGCTTATTTTGTGTGAATAATTAATCCAGCGAACCCTAAGCTCGTTACAATTGGTGTCAGAAGTGGGATTAATTGAAGAAATAAGTTATTGTGACGATGTCAGATCGACATTTGGAGGATCTTCGCGTTCCTGAGTTGAAGAAGGAACTTGAGGACCGGAATCTGGATAGCAGAGGACAGAAGCAAATTCTTCGACAGCGTCTGCAAGCAGTAATGGAGGAAGAGGGTGTTGATGTCGACACATATGTTTTTACGATTGGGCCAGACTGTCCGAATGGAGAAGAAACAGCGAGTCCAGATGGTGCCAATATAACGGAGAAGAGTTCGCCACAGTTAGATATTTCGGAGATGTTCAGGATGATGATCACAAAAATGGACGCGCAAGCTACAGACATTAATTCAAAATTGGCTGCAGATGTTAATGCAAAGTTGGATGCCCAAAATTCAAAATTCGACGCACAGGCTGCAGATCTGAATGCGAAACTGGATGATCAAACGCAGTGGATGAAATGTAATTTTCAACACTTTGAGGAAGAAATTCAGTCCAAACTTCGAAACGAAGTAGAAAATCTGGATCTAAAAAACGAAGTTGAATTTAAGAAAGTCACCGATGAAATAACTCGAATCGAGAAGAGACTTGAGTGTCTTGAGAGAAATAAGACATCCTCTAGTAACCAACATGACTACAAGGATACAAGGATGCAACCGCCAACCTTCTATGGAACGGGACCCTTCTCCGTATTTATACGTCAGTTTGACGCCGCGCCCAATTACGAGGGTTGCCTTTTATATTTCGGGATTAGAGAACAAAAACAAATATTGATCATCGAAAATCACTTTATTGTTTTTCAAAATATTCCCCATGAAGATCTATACACTTTTGCATGCGTTTGAACCAATTGTCGAAGCACTTTTGCCACTCTGGTTGAGGTATCTCCAACACATGCATTCTGAATGCAGCAACCGCTTCTTCAGGTGTCGAAAAACGTTGACCTCTCAGTTTGTTTTTTACGTACGGGAATAAAAAGAAGTCATTCGGTGCCAAGTCAGGACTATACGGCGGATGACCCATCAAATCGATGTTTTGGGTGCTCAAAAATGCAGTTGTCGCAGCCGATGTGTGAGAGCTCGCATTATCGTGGTGAAGAGTGATCCGTCTTCGGCGGTTGGTTTTCCTGATTTCTTGGAAGGCAACTGGCAAACAAATGGTTGTGTACCACTCAGAATTGACTGTTCTGCGTTGTTCTAGTGGTACGGTTGCGACATGTCCAGTTTTTCCGAAAAAACAGGCGACCATTTGCTTGGAAGTGCTTCGTGCGCGAACAACTTTTGTTGGATTTGGCTCATCTTGAAACACCCAGACAGTCGACTGCTGTTTACTTTCGGGCTCATACGCGTAAATCCACGATTCATCACCTGTCACGATGTCATAGACGTGTTTCGAAGCACCGCGACCGTATTTTTTGAGCATTTCTTTCGACCAATTGACACGAGCCTTTTTTTGGGCGATTGACAAATTGTGTGGGATCCAACGCGAACAAATTTTTTTGACAGTCAAATGTGTATGCAATATTGAATGTATGCTGGTCCCACTAACGCCTAAGGTTGTCTCAATCTCACGATAGGTCACATGACGATCTTCCAATATCAGTTCGCGCACAGCATCAATGGTTTTCGGAACAACAACTGATTTTGGACGACCTTCACGAAATTCATCTTGGAGTGAACTACGACCACGATTGAATTCACCATACCATCGATAAACACTGGTCCTTGATGGAGCTTCATCGCCAAAAATTGAATTGAGTTCATCCATGCACTGTTGCTGAGTTAATCCACGCCGAAAGTTGTAAAAAATAATCGCACGAAAATGTTGACGATTTAATTCCATTTTTGGGCCGAGATGAATCTTTTAAGTTACTGTAAACAACACAAATAGCGCTCGTATGTCAAAACGTTCTGAGTGCGTATAACCTCAAAAATGTCCAACTTTACGACAGAGCTGTCAATTGCCGGATTGCAACACTAGGGTTGCCAAATCCCGAAACATAAGAGGCAAACCTCGTATAATAAGTGGTCGGATGAGCAAAAGTGAACATCACTAATCTTGTCACTCCGCGGGGCGGCTGCAGAATTGCTACAAACCATACCAGCAGAGAAGCAAACACACTTCCAAGCGGTAAGAGATGGCCTTGAAGCTAAGTATGGAGACAACCACATGCAGCAGGTCTATAGCATGCAACTGCGGAGCGGAACGCAGAAACCTGGAGAAAATCTTCGATTGGCAAACTTGTCTTATTCGAATATGACTAAAGAATTTTTGAACGAGGTAGCAATGGATGCATTTATAAACGCACTCCAAGATCGGGACTTGCAACAAGCCGTTCGTTCGGCGGGAAAGAAGACGACTAATGAAATACTGGCGTTCGCATTGGCATATGAATCTGATAAACTGGCTACCAGGAGTACATATAGAGTCCGAGAAATGTCTGTTCAGGAATGTTCCTGCCAAAGAATCGGGTATCTACAAGGGAGAACACCAAGACCTGATATGAAGTGTTGGACATGCAGCGAAGTCGGCCACATCTCTGTTTACTGTAGGAAACGTCGACGAATGAATGAAACAGCAAGTGAGAATTGTTGTTCATGCGCTAATCATAAGAGGAGACTATCAACGGACCAACCTGAGGTCAATAGCTCGGGAAACTTGTAAGGGCAGACTTTACGGGGAGAAAGTCGCCTGGTGGAATGTGCAGCCCCAGCATCGTAACTGTATCACAACTCCAACGGGATAACCAAAGATTGGTTATAACTACGATTGTTAATGCAAGGACAACAACAGTGACAACCGACACTGGAGCAACGAGATCCATAATTCGGCCGGATGTCGTGGGTAAAATAGCTCTTAATAAAAATAGAAAATACGCTTTGAAGACTGCCACAGGAGAACGTTCTACAGTCTACGGAGAAGTTGAGAGCATAATAGTGCTGAGCAATATTTCCATCTCCCACCAATTTTTGGTTGCCGATATTACGGACGAATGTATACTTGGAATGGATTTCATGAAAGAGCATCAAGTTGTTCTAGATATCGGTCAAAGAACACTGCGAATTGGTAACTTGGAGGTTGCTATTAAACTGCAGGACGAACAATTCCGAAGACTGAAATGTTATGTGTGTGAGGAGGATGAAATCCCAGCTCGTTCAGACTCGGTAATTTGGACCAGTCTCGAGAGTGATCCCCATGAAAATCGATTTTACATCACCGAAGCTGTACAAAATCAGCGTAAGGGGAACATCCTTGTGGGGAAAGCCCTTATCGATGCGAAGAGGCACATCGTACCCGTCAGAGTACTAAATGCGTCCGAAGAGCCGGTCGCAATAAGAAAAGGAGAGGTAATAGCAGAATGTGCACCCGTATCAATGATAAGCTCAATTCAGACAAGGGGAGAGAACCATTCAATTCAACAGCCCGCTGGTGCATCCTCTATGGTTAATAAGTTGATGTCCCAGAAAATCGGATTAACAGACAGAGAAAAGGTAAGCGTTAAATCACTCCTGAACGATTTTTCTGATATTTTTGTGATAGGAAAGGATAAATTCGGACGCACCGGTATAGTTAAACATAGTATTGACACGGGTGAGTCAAGACCTATAAGACAGCCACCTCGTCGACTACCGTTGGCCAAACAATCAGAAGTAGGCAACATGATTCGAGAGATGGAAGAGTAAGGAGTCATCGAAAAATCATCGAGCCCATGGGCTTCACCGGTAGTGCTCGTCAAGAAGAAGGATGGGACAACTAGATTTTGTGTCGACTACCGCCGGTTAAACGACGTTACGAAGAAAAATAGTTACCCACCTCCTCGAATCGACGACACACTAGATACCCTTTCTGGTGCTCAGTGGTTTTCAACATTCGACCTAAAAACGGTTACTGGCAAGTGGAAATAAAGGAGGAAGACAAGGAGAAGACAGCGTTTACTACCGGAAACGGACTTTATCAATTAAACGTAATGCCTTTTGGATTCTGTAATGCTCCAGCAACGTTTGAACGATTAATGGAAAGTGTTCTACCGGGACTTACATGGAATACGTGTCTTGTGTACTTGGACGATATCATCGTTGTTGGAAGGAATTTATCAGAACACATCAATAATCGGCGCTCCGTCTTCGAACGACTAAGACAGGCCAACTTAAAGCTCAATTCGAAGAAATGTGAACTCTTCCAAAGGAGAGTAAAATTCCTGGGACACATCGTTTCATCTGCAGGAGTTCAAACAGATCCTGATAAGATAGCAGCTGTCCAAGAGTGGACTACTCCAGAAGATAAGCAACAGTTAAGAAGCTTTATGGGATTCGCCACATATTACCGACGGTTTGTTAAAGATTTCAGCAATGTGGCTAAACCCCTACACGAACTAACGGGTAAAGACAAGAAATTCAATTGGACAGAAAAGTGTGAGGCAGCATTTAATACATTGAAGGCCGAGTTATGTAAGACTCCAACATTGGCATTCCCAAGATCGGATCACCCATTTACATTGGATACTGATGGAAGTAACACAGGAATCGGAGCAGTGTTGTCACAGGAACTCGATGGTAAAGAGAGAGTTGCCGCATGTTATAGTCGAGTTCTATCTAAGCTAGATAGAAACTACTGCGCAACAAGAAAGGAACTGCTGGCTGTCATAGAAGCCGTTAAGAATTTCCATAAGTACCTCTACGGACGTCGATTCCACCTTCGGACGGATCATGCCGCCCTGAAATGGTTGTTAAATTTTAAGAATCCGGAAGGACAAATAGCTCGATGGATCGAATGACTTCAAACGTACGATTTCCAAATTTCCCACCGTCAAGGGAAGGTGCATAATAACGCTGATGCTCTATCAAGAAGACCATGTAAGCCAGATTGTAAACATTGTCATAGAGCGGAAGAGAAAGAAGAGGCGTACGACCTGCGAAATGTACAAGTAGAAGTACTAGATGGGTGGACGAGCGATGCTATACGTGCAGCGAAACTTCAGGATGAAGATATGTCGCTAATCCTGGAATACAAAGAAAAGAACGAGCGGCCAACTTGGAACAATATTTCCGACAAGAGTGGAACATTTAAAGCATATTGGATCCAATGGAATTCCTTGCTGGTGGAAGATGGAACTCTAAAGCGTAAATGGGAAGCCGCAGACGGAAAATCCCATCGAATGCAGATTCTAGTCCCACTATCAAAAGTGAAGGATGTACTAACAGAAATGCACGACGGGGCCTCCGGTGGACATCTGGGAGTTAATAAGAAACTTTCAAAATTACGATCTCGATTCTATTGGCTTCACATGAGAGATGACGTCGAGTCTTGCAAGTGGGTGGAAGTGTGGCGTATCTACCAACGCCACTGCTATCTTTTCAATCTACCTCAAAATCTTCCCTCCTAAAGCCCCATTAATTTCGTCATTTTTGCGTATGCAAGCGCAATAACCTCCCCAAGCATTCTCCCACCGATTTCATTACCTTTCGGTTATGCAAATAGCATCCAACATCAAGCATGTGCCCATCAAGGACATTCACGCAATTAACGCGTTATATAAATTTCCCTAGAAGAAATTCGGTACGCCAGTACCGCATACATCAATGCATCTCAGCATTGTTCTAAAAGGAAAACATTTCGGTTGCCATACTAGATAACCGAAGTGGATTGTAAAAACAATCAGCAGAACCCCTGTCTGCCGGCATTTACTGTCCCACACGTGCGCAACAGATTTTCATGTTGCACCAGTACTCACGGCGGCTTTTATGCAATCTTCAAAGCACCGGCGCAATTCGCGCCTAGCTGCCAAGAGCCGAATTCAATGCCAGTGTAAATACTCACACTGGAATTCGACCCATGACTCCCTAGGATTGCAATACACAATTAACATGGTTGTAAACACAACCATCATTGTGTAATTATCCCAAATGCATCCTAATCCCAAAGATGCTTTTTAATGAATTTTTATTCCCACGGTTCATCCACCCATGAGCTCGCGTCACGAGCCAACAAGGTGATCCGCGCACAAGAGTAGTTTAGTCGATCAAATAGTTTTAAAGGAGTCGAGTCTCCGGGAGTGCGCCCAAAAAGTCGAGTTCGAGATACGGTGGAGTTCGCCTGCGCGAGTGACGTCGAGTGTGTTTACGTGTAGTTTAGTAAAAATTGAATTAATGTATAATACAATGCAAAAAACACCGACCAGTAGTTACAATAAATGACGAAATTCCAACAGTGTAACCAGTGTTTTATTGCATCAAATTCGGTGGAGCAATCCGTGGAGTAGGAGTTAACCAGTGCCAAAGTCGGCACACATACGTTCTACCCCACAGAAGTCCTTCCAATTCCAAACCAACAAGCAACAACCGTCATTGAGCAGCCTATCAATAATTGGATCAGCAGATATGGAGTTCCCTGTGAGTTGCATTCCGGTCAAGGCCGAAACTTCGAATCACAGATATTAGATAAGGCATCTGTGCGGCACTGGGTGTAAGGAAAACCAAGACCACACCCTTACATCCGCAGTCAGACGGAATTGTTGAAAGGTTCAACCGAACAATGAAAGAGTATTTATCGAAGGTCGTTAGTGATCACCAACGAGATTGGGACAAATATCTACAAACCCTTCTCATGAGTTATAGATCGGCTAATCACCAGACGACAGGCCATTCTCCAGCAAGAATTATATTTGGACGAGAGATACGATTACCAGCCGGTCTACGATTCGGAATACCTCCAGACGCCATAGATAAGACCGAAGACTACGTAGCCGAATGGAGAAATCGCCTCGATGAGATTCATCATTTAGTTCGAAAGCAAATCAAGGTATCAAGTGACAGGATGAAAACAAGGTACGGCGTTTGAGCCAACGCATCTGGATTTAATGCAGGCGATAACGTGCGCCTTTATAACCCTCATCGGCAAAAAGGAAGGTCTCCGAAGTTGCAGCAACATTGGAAAGGGCTGTATAAGATTCTCACAAGAATTAACGACGTTGTCTATAGGATTCAGCAAAGACCGAACGCCAAGATGAAAGTGGTACATCGTGACCGACTGGCGACTTTTGTTAACCCAGGAGACCAGTGAACTTAGTTCGGGACGAACTAAGCTAGGCGGAGGGTAATGTGACGCATATGACAATCAGTACTAGAATATTCGAGAAAATCCGAAACAAAGTACTAGAATATTCTATAAAGTACTGGAAAACTGGAGACTATGGACAATAAAACATTCAAGGCTATGGAACGGACGGAAACGAAACACCGAATCAGAATGTGAGAAAACGGTATAAATACGTCGCACACAGATCATGGAGACAAGTAGAAAGTAATAAGTGAGAAGTAAGCAGTCAAAGACGCGATAAGTACGGAAGCGGTAAGTAAAGAAATCGTTAAGTGTACGGCAAAAGTAACGGTTATTATTAACGAACTAATATAGTGTTAGATTAATTCAAAACCGATTTAACGGCTCTTATTTATTAAAAATAATTAATCCAGCGAACCCTAAGCTCGCTACAATATTAACATTTTTTTGCAGTACTCTACTTTACTCAATTGTAGTGTCGGTTTGCTTTGCTTCTACTTCATCTATCCTAGACTTTCAATTAAATAGTGGTGATTAGAATTTTTGTGTATAGTAAATAATGCAGATACATTTTATACCTCGTATCATTTAGTTTTCATTTGGAAAATTTGTTGAATTTTTTAATAGGACAGTCTTTTTAGAGGAGCTGCCATTCGGTCTCCAGTATTGGCGGTTTTCAGTTTATTTCAGGACCGTCGTTTAATGAGCAACTGTTGGAATAAATTTTGAAGTTGATTTTAAATTTTTACGTTGACTATGGAGAAGTTAGTTAGCACATTGGGCAACGACATCCGTCACCACCTGTCTCTATCCCTTCCCTCTTCTTACTTCTGTCCTAAACAATGGTATTTGGAAACATCAAAGATTCTGTTGACTTCTATCATTTATACGTTTCATTTTTTTTCTTTGTAATATCCTGAATTATATAATTTGTAAAATTGTGATTAACAAATGGAATTTAAAACTAAAAACATAAAAAATACCTTTTGTGCAATTCAAACAAAAACACTTTCTACTTCAATGGTTTCACTGCTTCACATTATCTGTGAGTTTAAAAATGTGAATCGACATAAAAAAAAAACAAAAAACCGTGTAAACTGTAACAAAATATCACTGATGTGTAATTAGTTGCAACATTTTCAGATTTTGTTGTCGTTTACGTATAATTCTATGAAACAACTGTTCGCAACACACCAACTATTTCGAAAGGTTCTACAGGATTCGCACTCATCCCCCATTCGGGTCTACAATACATTGTACTTAATGTCCGATGCCGTTCAATTCCTCTCCACTTGGTCCCTTGGGTGATGTGGGGTAACTATCATGGATTCCACTGCTTTTCCTCTGTGCATCCGTTGTTCGCCAATCAAGCCGTACATTGCAAATTCAGACCATTAGATTAATTGGCAACGCGTTAGTAGCAATTGCTTTAAGGACGATTGTAAATCGACAAAAGGATGGCAACGAAGATAAATGTACAGTTCAGAGGCATCCGGATCACAGATTCCCTTCCATGTGGCAAAACGTGTTTTATTCGACTTGTTTAAACTCAAACATAACGTTGGTTCCGGCAGGGCACATTTGGCGATGTAGTTACCGCTGATCCTTAGAAGTTCTTTCTTTCCAACAACAATCTGAAGTCGGACGATGAGAATCGTTTATTGTGTTTATTGACGAATACCCAATCGAACACCAGAGTTGAAGGAGCGAGAACCACTGCGGTTTCTAGTGCTATTTGCAGCCTGGCTTCGTGTGGGCCACAGCCCATAATTTACAGGTAATTAGGTTAGACCATGGAAAGAATTCCGGTTCAAATGATTCGTTTGGAGTAAGGGTAGTTTACCGGAATCAACCCCATGAACTTAATTACCTCAATTCGAAACTAAATGTCAAATATGTCAAGCTAGCGGGAGTAATTCCGTTCAAAATGAAGTCCTAAATCATTATTCTTAGTTCCACCTCTTGGTCTTCCATCTCACTCGGGTTTTCTAAGTTTCCTCTTATTGTTTGTAAATGAGTCCTCTGTCGGTGCTCAAAATCCTTGCTAGCTATCAAGCTGTCGTCTCTTTAACACCAGTAAATAATTTCCGTCATTTTTCTTTAGTTTTCTTCATGTTTTTGCTCTAACCAGTTGTTGCTATGGTCCTCCTGGGGTCCTCTTAAGAGTCAACTAAAATTCATTTTTCTCACCAGGACTACTGTGAAATATAAAGCAAGAGTTATGACAATGTTTACAGCGTCTATTTACACGCGGTCGTATTAACTAGTGATGGTGGTACTTTCGTTCATACACCGGATTTATTCCTCTCTCCGTAGCTGAGATTTTGCCTTCGACTTCTTTATATTTATAAAAGTCATAACCACAGACTTAAGGAGTGGTCCCGAAATGTAGGTTTTTGTAGTGGTGGTGAACATTAACTTTATTATATTGGGAAATCGTATAAAACTTCAACATCTCTTTGGTTTGTGGAAGCGATTCATCATGCGACTTGCTGAGTCGTTTTTATAAGTAAATATTGACTTTTATGTGACTCATGACACGTATTAACAAAGGTCAATAATCTGGCGGCAAACTAGAAATTAAACGGAACGTAAAGGGGCCTTTGAAAATATCTATTGGGTTGGACATGAGTTACTTGTTAAACATCACAACCATACACAAGTTGTTCCAAATCGAGTTTCTTAAGATGAATTCTTTAATTCGAACCCCTGTCTAAAACCACAAAAGTATAAATCAATAAATAAAGTATAAATAAATAAATAATAGTTCATAATAATACATTCATGAAATGAATTATTTTACAACCTTTCAATGTGTTTAAACTATATTATTATCAACATGTATTTATGTATTATTTTCACATGTATCAATTGATGTTATGGCTCAGTGAAAGATCGAAAATATATTTTTTTATGCATAGAGTGACTATGTCTACTCGTGCATTCAGACTTTATTCGGGAAAATAAAACTTGGGATCTATATAGTTCGATTCGAGCGTGGTTCAATGACTTGGGTAATTTATACTAATATGTTATCTCTATGATTAGTGGGGATTCTGATTATAGTGTCCGTTCCGAAGGCATGACATCAGCCTTTGTGCGTTGTGCATCGCATGTGTTATCGCCATGTGTGACGTATTATTTATTTTTAGATCTGGGGCCGAAAGTTGTCTTAACTCCCCCCATATACTACAACAAATGGTGTCCCACCATTGATGCTATGGCCTGCAATTCTAATAAATTTGTTTCATACATTTTTTCTTATCAATTCTTGTCTTTTTAAATTCATTGTATCTTTTACATAACTTGTTACGGGCATATATTGTATTAAAGTTATGATCGATATAACTATAGCGATACATATTATTGTCCTGATTACAGGATGTTTTTAGATATTCCTTTATACTTTCCAGGTTTGTAAATGCCCTGTCATTACTTGAAGACAATATTTTATTCATCTCTAATTCTACTTCCTTTTTCATGTAATATATATTCGTGGATTATTTTTCCATAATGGTAATATATCTTATCACCTATGGTTACATTATTTTCAAATTTAAGCATATTAATATCCACTATAGTTTAATTGTTTTCAATATGTGTACCAGTTACAACAATTACGTTACTATTAGCTCTAATAATTTCTTCATTATGCTCGTATTTCACGTTACAATTTGCGGGTTGATTTATTATAATTTTCCTTGTACAGTTGTCCATTGGGTTGACTTTACAAACGGGTTTATCAGTATAATCATTATATTTATTCATCATCATCATCATCGGCACTATAACCGCGATCCGGTCTTGGCCTTATTTAACAAATCTCTCCACCGGTCCCGATTTCGAGCCGATGTCATCCAGTTTCGCATTCCAGGCTCTGGGCGCCCTGGGCTACGCTATCCCCCCATCGCAGACAAGGTCTGCCGCGCTGTCTCCTTCCATACATCCTGCTACAACGGACATTCCAGGCAGGTTCCTCTTCGCTCATTCGAGCTAGGTGTCTCGCCCACCGGAGTCTACCGAGCTTGATTTTTCTTACAACATTAGCTTCAAGGTAAATCGCGTACAACTCATGGTTGTAGCGTCCCCCAAATCGCCCCCCCTTACATACGGGACCAACAATTCTCCTTAAGACCTTTGTGGCGGTTCCGCCAAACCCCACGGTTCACTTACCTGGAAAACCCCCATAACTTCACTAATGCAACCGCATTAGCACCTTAAATGCTTCACGTATTAAAGAGATCAAATCTTTAATACAAAAGTCCCTGGAAAAGAAAACTTACCTTTCATGCATCTCTTCGCATACAATTCCCTGTAAGATTTTTTTCTTACCTTATCGGGAATCTCACACCAATTCGGCACCTTCGGTGCCAAGCAAATCCCCCTAGACGAATATCTGAAAACAAGATGATTTGGTTTACATACAATGTAACCATCATAACGGGGACCATACACATTGCGTCGCCTATTTGCCGTCCTCACCAAGTGTATCATAAATCGCCATATATACACATTGGCTGGCGACCTGCACCCAAGGGACCAAAACAAATATACGCATATCGCGTCTCTTGGCACCAATTAACCGCTTAATGCACACCTCCGTGACATATACGGGCAATGTTTACCGTTTACCGTTTAAATGTGCATTAAGGGGTTAAATCCTACGGCATAAGCAAATGCAAATAGGTATGGTATACTTACCCTTGGCAGCGATGCAATAAACACCAATTCACTGTAATCTAGCTAAAACCCATTAGCACATTTCCACATTGCATTGTCGCCTATTTATTTAGCCGCAATGCACATCTCAGACAAAGACCCAAACGTTCCCTTTGTCTTTTCATATTTCGGGATCTGCTTCTCATCAGCAGCAGTATAAGCAAACACAAACCCAATTAGCATCCAATGAGATTCGGCTTGTTTGCTTAGCCGAATTCACTTCTCATGGATGCACATTTTCCCTTTCTTTGCTTAGATTCGTTCTCATGGTGTGTCCCATGAAAGAACCCATGTACACACATACATGTGTACTACAAACGAACTTCACCCCAAACGATTGAATATCGTTGAGTCTAATTCCACCCGCCGACCGCCACGGTCGTTGCTGCTCCCGCTCTCCGTCGAGCGGCACGGAGACGCGAAATACCCCGTCGAGTTTCGTGTAGTGAGAGTATTTTGTATTAAAGAATAGCAGAAATAAAAAGTGATGTACATCGAATAGACCTTATATTAAATGCGTGTTCAGTAATTGAAAATAATGCGTAAAACTCTTCTAACTCGTTAACCCATAAAAACCCCATTCATGAATGACAGTCAGTGCGTTTTATTTTCTGTGCTACGGTATCGTTATGGGCTTCATCAAGTTAAAGATTAAACTAAGCCGATTTGTGTAAAATCAAAAGTTCCCCATAGAAACAGCATCAGTGTCTTATTTTTCTTCTCTCTTCTGGTGGACGGTGTGTTGTCGAGGTTTGTGTTTATGTTTCCCCTTTGTTGCTGCGGTAGAACAATCGGAGTGTTAACGAAAAGTAGTGGGAAGGAAGTGAACCGAGCGCCCGTGCCCTGGTGCAATACTTCCTTTACCCCACACCTTCCCCTCGAAGGAGGTGAAGAGTTCAGAGTGCCTTTTATTGAGTACCCAGGTCTCCGATCCATACATGAGTGCTGGTAAGACTGTGGGGGTTTCTCTATTCTACATGAGAACCAACCCACAATCTCAACCACAATTTCCACCTAATTTCGACCGCTTTCACTGCGTCATACATATCCATTTCTCTCATATGTTATTCCCCTGTAAAACATGTTAAACGGACGTATAGCTAAACTCATTATCCCATGCAGATAATGCATGATTGAGTTTAGCTACATTCTTGCCATACGGCAACTCCATTCTTTCTAACCATGAGATTCCCATCGGAAATCTTATAATGTCGGTTAGCAACAACAAGTCTAAACGAACGACGCTGTTGCATTAGCAAAATAGCTGGGGTAATTTCAGCGTCTTAGAGTCTGGTTCTCACGCGGATTATTTCCCAAGCATCAGCGGCGTCCTATTGACTTTCCCTCAGATCATCCATTCGCTTGGGATCAATGATCTCTTTTTGCAGGTGAATGACATCAGCTAGGTTTTCCCCTCCTTCGTATTTCTGTCTTTCCACGGTTCAATGCGCTCTGACTACACCATCGCTGCATCTGATACCCACACACACAACCAAAGCTACCCCGAGATCACAGCACATCATATTTCTGTTCTCTTATTCTCCATGTCCGTCAATTTCCCTATTAACAAAAGTTACCCACACTTCGACGGGCGTGAGGTTGAAAGAGCAGAGGCGTGATCTCTTTTGGTTGTCCTGTGTGTGGAATAAAATACGGATTTCACCCCTGATTCAAGTTAGTCACATATCAACTTTCATTGTGAGCGGTCACGCTGCCCGGAGCGAATATTGTCGAAACACCAAAGTGCACACGCATTTAAAGTAAAAAAAAATAATAGAACAACGAGAACATTATTCTCGGCTAACCTACCTCGATAAGTGTGGCCGAATTTCCATTGCATGGAAATAGGCAAAATAAAGTGATAATCAAAAAGAACAAATTAAACATTAATATCAATAATAACTACACCAGTAAGTTTCAATTATTTAATCTTCCCTCGTGGGTTAAAAGTGAATCAGTGCCATACGCTGGCATCTACACATTTTACCCCCACAAGACCATGGTCTTGTACAGTAACTGCTTGGATGTTCTGGATAAATTTGGGGATTTAAAGAGCCTTGATAGACCCTAGTAGGATTTGTTGGATTTGATCAGCCGTTCGCGTATTTCTTCTTCCATATTGTTATCGGCTGATACTATTGACCCAATGTAGTTAAAAGATTGGACTACTTCAAATTCGTGCTCCACTACCCTGATAGTTTGACCAACGTTAAGTCTTCTCTTCGCAGAAGTTGCCACTATGTACTTAGTTTTTCCGTCTTTAATGTGCAGTCCCAGTTTTTGTGCCGCCTGCTCGATCTGGGTGAAGGAGTTCTGTACAGCTGAATCGGATCTACCGATGATGTCGACGTCATCTGCGTAGGCAAGTATCTGGCTGGACTTGGTGACAATGGCCCCTTTAGTCGAAATTCCAGAGTGGCGGATTGCTTTCTCCAATGCCAAGTTGAAGAGGCCGCAAGCCAGACCGCCCTCTTGTCGAAGTCCATTAAGGATGTTTATTGGTTTGGACAGCAATCCCGCTATTTTTACTTGACTAGTTACGTTGGTCATGGTCAACCTACAAAGTCGTATCAATTTGTTTGGAATGCCGAACTCTCTTATGTCATTATATAGTTATACCCTGGGTATGTTGTCGTATGCGGCACCAAAGTCTATGAATAGATGATATAATGGAAAATTAAATTCCTGACATTTTTCCATCGCCTGCCTAAGGATGAATAAATGATCAATCTTGGATGAAGCCACACTGATATTAACCAATGATGACTTTAGCGTATGGGGCTTTCCGATCTTGTAGGATAGAGGAGAGTATCTTATAGACGGTACTCAGCAATGTTATAATATATCCCTAGTTGCTGCACACTGTGATAGCTTCCTTCTTATGTATGGGGCAAATTGAGGGGGTTCAAAATTCCTCTTCGGGAGTTGTTGTGGATTTGGTTGATGGTATTCTTTTCTTGCCCGGTTAAATCTGAATGTATTATTATCATGTATTATTGTGCTTTTCATTATATAGGGTGGTTCCAGATCCTCTGGCCTGTTTGGGTATAAAGTGTCCCTGGTGTATTGCCTTGTATAAATGCTCGGACTCCATCGTTGATTGCATTCTTCATTAGTGGTGCCGCACTTGAGCTATCTTCCATTTCAACTTTACTGCGCACCACATGACGGCTTATTTATACTAATATGTTATCGCTATGATTGGTGGGGATTCTGATTCTGGCGTCCGTTCCAAGGATAACACGCATGTGTTATCGCTATGTGCGACGTATTATTTATTTTTAGATTTGGGACCGAGAGTTGTCTTAACTTATCTACAAGAGAAGAGAACCTGTAGCATCCCGAAATACCATTAAATAATTGTTGGATTCCTCTTGAGCAGTTGCAGGTTGCAACGCTCCGAAAACACTCACGCTGGGAGGGAGTTTTGGCACAAAGATGTTTGGCGGGTTTTGGTCTTTTGGTCGGAAGTTGATGTGTTCCGCCGAACACTGTTCACGAAAGAGAAAAATAAACAAGAACACGGATAACACTGCCACCAATAAAACACTGAGAACTTGTTTTTACAGACGTGTTATTATTTTTCTTATATTTTTTATTATAATAATATTTTTGACACGAATTTTTAATATTTGCTACGACTTGCTGATTTCCTTTTAAATTATTTTGTGATTAAACTTTCAAACACATCACCTTTCTCTAATTACATCTGATTTTTAGTCGATTACTTCTGACACACGCGCGTCGTCCTGTCGTTTCCTCATCCTGTGTATTCTCGTGAGATTCTAAATGTCGACTGATTCATTTTTCTTCTGGGGATGATTCTATTCACCCCATACTTCTCTTTTCCCTTTCGTTTTCCCTGTGCTGGTGATTCTCTCTCAATCGAGAATCTCTCCACCAGGGAAGATCGCACTCACACATACAGACGCGGAGGTTGCCGTCCATTTGCTGTAGATCATTCTGGGATGGTCAGAATTTTCACGCCTTCTGTTGCGTTACCTATGCAAACATTTGGTTGTGTGGTTTATTCTCGGCGATCCTGGGATCGTGGTAATAATCGTATTTGCTTCGCCCTATGGGAACAGCGTTTTCGTTTATTGCTGTTTCTACACAATGGAGTTTGCTTAGGCGAAGTGCATTGCGGCAGGGACAAAGGTTTTGCCGACGGATTGTTTTACAGCAATTGGCTTATCGTCGGGAATTTAATGTTTGTCGATATCTGGCGCAGCTATGCCAACCGCTTGTGTTTATCCAGCTAAAGAATCGGTACATAATTTCCATACTGGGTCTTGTCCTTCGATCGCCGTGCAGGCGTAGGGAAATTGTTCGGGACATGCAGCCCACGTATCTGTGGATACGTGGGGTTGTCGACACCAGTGTGGATGTCACCTTTGGTCAGGTGAAAAGGTGAACTTTGGGGACACTTGTCTGTGGGCACGTGAAGTTTGGTTATTGGTGAGTATGTTCCTTTGTGGAACGAAGATATCTCAGCCTATGGTGATTTGTGCGGTTCGTGGAACCGCCACAAATGTACCTGCCATGGTGTACAAATAAAACGAATTCCGTGGATTAATGTCACGAATATCCAAGGAACAGACTTCGCGATATTATCTGTAAAACAGACAAAAGTTCGCTACGGGCCTTCGATATGAGAGCTACTGCATTAAGTTGGTAGGGCGTCTGCGTCGGAATAGAGCTCGACAATTAGAACCGTAGTCGAGTGCTGGTCTAAACTAAGATTTGTACAGGAGAAGAAGATAGGCAAGGATAAAATATTTTTTGGCTTTAAAGGGATAACTGAATTTTCTGGAGTTGGTCCTGGAGATATTGGATACGCGTTCATGTTACATTTCCACAATCCGTGATGCCTAATGGCTTGGCCATTTATCATCAACTGTGGAACCGAGATTCCATTTTTCCTTGTAAACGTTATATTGCGCCTGCGTTGCATTGAATTTGATGAATTTGCCCTTTGTAGGAAGATTTTATCCAAGTCCCGATTTAGAGAGTCGATCTGGCTACATCCCAGCTACTGCTACTTGTTGATGCGTTAACCGGTCTAGTAAGTAAAGTAAAGTAGTATACTATCATCTGCAAAACTGACTATTTTGCGACCCGTTGATACTAGTAAACCTTTAATACGAAGCAGTAACCGTAATAGAACCCTGAAGAATCCCGGAATTAGTGGAATAGAGATTCAAAGACACGCAGGTTACAACAACCTAGATTGATTGATTTCCATGGAACCTCTTCATTAAGTCGCAAAGTTGTTGTAGGGTAATTCCGTCAAAGCGAGGCTTTCTTAGTAACCCTCTGTGTAGCACGCGGTTAAAAGCCTTGAAGTTATACCAAGTGACCGCCTTTGAGTCACCATGCCTTTCAATTGCACATATCCAGATGTTCGTTACGAAGATTAAAAGGTCTCCCGAGGATCGTATTGACAATCATTTAGGAGTTGTTTGCATTCGAAGTATTGACTCAACGCGGCACTGGCGACCTTTTCCATCACCTTGCATAACATAGTTACTAATGGTATCAGCCGGTAATTTTCTGCGACACACTTCCCTTTCTTTGGAATTGGTTGAATTCGAGCGCTTTTCCAGCAGGTAGGAACGTTTTTTTGTACATAAGATAAGCGAACGAGTTTGCTTAGAACCAGAGATAGTTCTGAAGCACCGGATTTTGGGACTATTGCTGGTATTCTATTTGAGCTAGTTGGTTTCCCACAGTCCAGGGCTGGGAGAAAACGTTGAATATACTTGCACGGAAGCATACATCTGGCATTATGAATTGTAGAGGCGCAATCACAGGCGATTCTAAAATACCGGCATCGATGATTTAACTCGCGGAAAATAAATTCGCGAATACATTGGCTTTATCCTTTGAATTAGTGGCTAGTGCTTTGCTACCCATTACTAACGGAGGAAAAGAGGAACCGAAGTAATGACTGATAGCTTTTCCCATTGATTAGAAGGAACATGAATCATTTTGCCAGTCAAGCAATTTATTGGTCCCTTTGTCATTGTGAATCTTCTTCGAGGTATCAAGCGCCAGGTTGTATGGGCTTCTAATTCTGACAAAATTCGTTCTCTTGAGTTCCGTGGGATTACAGTGTCACTGGTTAAGAGCTCTCTTTGTTGCCGTTGTAATCTGTTTCCATCTTTTATCGAACCAATGTTTATCGAATAAGTTCTGTTTGATGGAATGTGAAATGTAAAGTTCCATATCGATAAGAATAATTTCCTTGACTAACTACGCAGGCGTTAACATCGGGGTTTCATAAGCAAACCTCTGACTACGCAATGGCTGCACAAAAATCCCACAAATCTTCCCAGTTAGAAAATATTGCTAGATGGTCTTAACATTAGTATTGGTGAACCCGACGTCGCTTATGTTGCCGTTGCCAGTTGAACGCTGATGGTAATTCACGGGCGAAGTGGATTACGCTGAGGCAAGTTGTTTACAGTTCAATTCAATTCAATTTTATTTGGTAGATAATTACATTTATGGTATATTTTACAACTAGTACTTAAGAGATTTAGGATAGCAATTCCTTTACAACTATAATCTTAAATCTATATAATGACAATAGTACAATTTTAATGAATAACAAATAATAAATTAAGGGAAAACTACAATAAAAAACCCTTATTTGAATCTTAAGACTAATATTGCACGAGCTTCCGGTTATTTTATGTAGTAATGACCTCGATATAATTTTCATAGACAGAGTACATATGTAGTGATTTAGGATAACGCAAGACGGGAAACGAGAACATTGTCAGAAAAAGAACAATTGACGAAGAAGTTTCGATTGATTTTGTCAATAAGGAACTCTACCGGTTTAACGTTGGCGTTTTCATGTAGTTCATGTGTCGAATAATGCCATGGCAAATTTAGCAACATTTTCAATATTTTATTTTGACACCTTTGCAATTTTATTTTGTGTGTGCGAGCACAATTACACCATACCCCTGTATGAGTATAGCTTGAAAAATGGTTTTAAATATTATAATTTTATTTTCGATGCTAAGCTTTGACTTTCTACACACTAATGGATACATAACTCTTACGACTTTGTTTATTTTGTCTATTGTGGTGGTGATGTGTTTTTGAAAGATATGTTTTTTGTCTAGAATAATACCTAGATATCTACAGTCTTCGGACCAATCAATATCAACTGCACACATATTGAGTTTAGTGCCATTTGGTAGGCAGCAGTGTTTCCTACATCTCGAAAACCAGACAGCTTGTGTTTTATTACCATTTATTTTTATTCTCCATTTCCTGTAATATACTGCTAGTTTGTCAAGAGCTCCTTGCAAAGAGTTGTATACATTAGTGAATAAGGCACCCGAAGAGAAAATGGCCGTATCATCGGCAAACATAGCTACCTGAATGTTTTCACCTAGACATGGTAAATCTGCGACAAACAATGTGAATAATATGGGACCAAGGACCGAGCCTTGGGGTACACCATAGCGGATTTGGTGAGTAGAGGATATATCGGTTCCTATACTCACAACATATTTTCTCGAACGAAGAACGCTCTGGATAATTTTGATAAGCGGTATTGGCAGCTTAAGTTTTAGTAGCTTATAAATCAAGGCATCGTGCAATACCGTATCAAAGGCTTTTTCGATGTCTACAAGAAGCAATCCCGTTGACTCCTTGTCGATGAATTTACCAGCTATGTGGTTTTTAATGCGTAAGACTTGGTGGGTTGTGCTGTGACCACTACGGGAACCGAACTGAAAGTTTGGTAAGATGTTATTGTCTTCCACAAACCGATCAATCCTTTCCTTAATGATTTTTTCTAAGAGCTTACTTAGACAGCTAAGTAGACTAATAGGTCTGTAGCTTTCAAGGCTGTTCTTCGGTTTGCCGGGTTTCGGGATAGGTATTACTTTTACTGTTTTCCAATAGTCCGGAAAATAACAATTCTTAAGACAAGCGTTGAAAATGAACGTTAAATAGTTACTTGCAGTAGGTGGAAGTGCTTTGATTAATTTGTTGTTAATATTATCGCGACCCGCAGCCTTTTTTGATTTCGATTTTTTTATCAATTTTTTAACTTTGCTGATATTAGTTGCGTACGTACTTTCAGCTGGTGTTTGAGAAAGTACATGGATAGTGTTAGCACCTTCAGCTTCAGTATACGTGTCACTTAAATGCATAGATATGTAGTGGTTCTTACTAAACGTGTTAGCAAGTAGGTTCGATTTCTCCACTGAAGAAATAAACAACTTGCCTTGAACTTTAAACGGAGGAATACTTGACCCTCTCTTTTTCACAATTTTTGAGATTTTCCAAAACGGTTTGCTTGCTTTGTCAAGAGAGGAAAGGTGTTTATTCCAACACTTGTTCCTATATGTTGAGATTTCGTTTTTAATGATATTATTTAAGACTTTAACATTAACTAGAAAACAATCGATTCTATAACGCAGCCATTTTCTTCTTTCAGAGTTTCGTAGCCTAATCAGATGTAAGATATTTTCAGGAAGCGGTGCCTTATCAACTGGAGCAGTGGAACATTTAGGTATCGCAAGATCGGCCGCTCTATTGATAACAGAAACAAAATTGTTACATAGGATATCAATGTGCTCGCTGCAGGTTATAGAATTTAGGCTGGTATCACCTAGAACCAAGTTCGTGTTTATATATGATTTATAACAATTCCAGTTGGCGGCGGAATAGTTGTGATATAAACTGGTACGATTTACAGCTACTGTATGATTCACCGTGAAGCTGATCGGAAGGTGGTCTGAACTTAACGCATTTAGAGTTAATGGTACTGTGCAGTAATTTGGAATATTAGTGATATATAGATCAAGAGTTGAGGGGTTCTTGTTAGCACTCGCTGGGATATATGTGGGGAGAAGTGGATAAAGTATGGAAAAACTTGGGCTGGGTTCAGTAACATCTAGTAAAATGTCACCCCAGCAGTTTGCCCTAAGACAATTCCACGACTGATGTCTGCAGCTTAGATCACCACCAATAATTACCTTGTTTCGAGTGTTGACTCTATACAATTTTTGCAGATCCCGCTTAAAGTAAGTAGAATTAGGGAAATAGACTGAAAAAAGACTCACCTTGGAGTTATCACTTAATGTTACATCTATACTAAATTCCCCAATTAACTTAAGGTGCAATGAAGGACGCAAGGAATGTTCTATACATTTTTTCACAACAATGGCGACACCTCCACCACTAGCATGTACCCTGTCTAGGCGATAACATATGTAATTTTGATGCTTCTCGCATTCCAAGTTATGATGTTAAGAGAGTTTCTTAACATGTTTTTTCTGAGTATATGTACTTAATAGCTAATGAAGTAATGACGTTAAATTGGTCAGCTTTAGTTTGACAAACACTAAGCTTGGTTACAACTTCATTAAGAAGAGAGTTTATCTCGCTAAATGAGAACAAGTTATCATTAGTTATAGTTTCACGCGGATTTTTCTTCGTGTGAGTCGTATCACTGTTGGAAGGTTGCTGGGTTTGATGGAGGCCAGAAGCCCAGGTGGATGAAGGAGGTAAAGGTTGACGCACAGATCGGGGTAGTGGAGGAAAATTATCAATGAATCGGTCGGGCAGTGGCTGCTGTTTGTCACTCGGAGGCTGTAGGAACGTTGTATTTCCTGTACCACGTCCACGTGGGGTTAATTTGCGGCGAATGTCTATGTACTGCTTTCGGCTTATGCATTCTGGATCGGTGGATTTATGTGGCCCACTACAATTTGCACACTTGATGACCTCATTCGTTTTGCAGTCGGATGTTTTATGGTTTCCCCGAACAGATTGCACAGAAGCTATTTATGTGACAATGCATCGAGCCGTGACCGTAAAGCTGGCAATTGTGACATTGTGTGACCTTACCTGGATGATGTTTTTTAAAATCCCAGCGAACGATGGTTCTGAACAAGGTAGAGTAGTTCCGTTTTAGTTCGTTTAATTTAACAGTACCGCGTTGAATGAAGACGATGTACAAGTAGTGTTTGTACAGGGCTTTTGTTGACGAATTTAATGTGATGGTTTTAACATCTAGGCACTTAATCCCGAGTGCAAATAGTTCATTTTTCACTATATCGTTGCTAACCAAGTTTAATCCGGATAACACTACCTTTAATGGACGATTTTCCTTACGCGAGTAGGTAAAAAAATCACATTTTAACCGTAAGAGTTCGGTTCTGATTTTGTTATATATGTCCATTGTTGGGGCACATATTTTTTGTCCAAGCGATATGTTTTTGATTAAGTATTTGTCTATCTTAATGTTGCACTAGTTGTTTTTAACACCACAATTGGCGGAACGGTTTCTTTAGGAAGTTCTGCGCACTTTTCGTCATTGGTCGGATCCATTTCAGGAGAGTCTTCCATCAGACTTTGAAGTGGTTGAAAAAAGTTAGTGTTTGAACACATTTTAGATTTTTCTAGCACTTTATTGTTCACTTTTGAAAGTTTATCGGGAGGTGTTTTGCCTCCAATAACGGGGTCGTAACGCAACCGTTTGCGCTTAATTTTGTTTAACACACGTGGCCCAGGGGCCATAACTTAACGGTTTTCACACTTGATCAACTTATGAGTTTACGGTAGCAAGGCGAAGAAAACAAGATAGCAAGATAGTGGCTTGTGATAATTATTGTTAATATAACGGTTTATGTAATTAAGAAAAATAGCACGAGCAAAACTGTGCGACAGATTTGTTTGAAAGTCAGCCAGGTACTGATTTGTTTACAGTTCGATTTCTTATTAAAACATTTGCTACCTCCTTCAGATAATTCCAACCGGAGATCTGAATGGAGAATTAGTGTATCTCCAGAATACTTTACCTCAGTATAGGTACTTTGAGGTCTTATCTATCCGCGACATCAGTCAAAACTCCGGAACATAGTTGAAGACTTCCTCGACCATATCGGGAAACGTAGAACGCGATGGGGTGGTATCTCACATAGGGGCCGGCTTACCACATATACCTTTTTTTTTAATTTTTGGACCGGTGCATCAGCTAAGCTCGGAAAGAAATAGCATATAGCTTGATGCGGTGACATTTCACCGGAGGGCAGAGCGTTGAAGCCCCACCCCCACTCGAGTTTTAATCGTCTTTTACGACAACTCGGTCTAGGTGTGAGTATATTCTAAGACCTTACTCACAGAGTAAAAGATAAATTATTGAAAAGATCTTGAGATGTACCTGCGAAGTTTCAACTGGCGAAGATGTGATCGTTGTGGCGGTTGAACAAAATATTGGTGTAAAATTATCGTGATGAATCTGAAGCTTTGCACGGCGTGGACAGCAATGGCTTTAATATGTGTTGTTTGTTTCTGTATTTTCTGCACCATTAAATCATTCAATTACTTAAATTACACTGAAGACGCTCTTTTCATTTCGCCGAACAATCTCCAAATATCCAGAATCAAAGCACACATTCGATTTAAATTCAAGACTCATTTCAAGGAGAATCAGATCTTTTATAGTATTAAGACCTTTATTTTTAGAATCCCTTTTTGTAGAATTCAGCTTCTTTTTGGGAGATTTTTCGTTAACATTGCTGTTAAGCGTTAGCCGATAAAAATACTGGTTTGTAGTACCCAAGGGCGAAGGAAGGATGGTTTATTTCTAAATTGTGAGAGGTCAGGAACTGATCCACTGCCTGTGTCTGGCGACTATGTTGGTTTATACACGAGCGGCCTTAATTAATTTTACCCTACGAAGAACTGAATATACTCTCCAAAATATTGAAACTATGGAGAATTAACCGAAATTGAAATTGCCCCACTAATAATTTCAATACGCTGGTATACGTGTCAGAATCTATCAAAAAGCCGGTTAAATTTCAGGCGTGTTAAAATAAACAGCAAAATGAAAAGAGCTCAACGAGCAGCAAAACAGAGAAGTGGTTATTGAAAGAGTGATTATTTGTTTTTTATTTGCGACTTCTCTTGAAGGCTAATGACAATCACTCAAGTTGGTCTGAAGTTAGACGTCCATCATCTTATAGCGTTTCAATCCGTATTTTCATATTTTACATTTCGTGTACAATTGCTTCGAGATTATTTATTAAAGATTCTTAGTTGCTGATATATATATATATATATATATATATATATATATATATATATATATATATATATATATATATATATATATTCATCGCTTACGCAGATTCCTAATAACTCCAATTAGTTGCATTTGAATCCATGTTCACGCTTCAGTAGGAAACAGAAACAAATGAAATGATCTTAAACGAGTTTTCGATACGAGAAATTAAATCCCGCGTTGGAACAGGGATCACCTATATCGCCAGCTATATCACGATATGGGAAAAAGGAATGCGTTGGCTTATATCCACTTAATCTGAAATATTAATATTATTGATTGCGTACATCTCGCTAAGTGTTAGATCATTTAGGTTGAAAGAATAAAGGAAAGAAATTTAATCTCAACCGGTGTTCTACACAAATTTGGAAACTCTTGTCTTAGCTCAGTCCAAAAGACCAACACAGCCGTAGTACTTGGGATGGCATCGATAACAGAATTCCACTAAAAATCAGTAACAAATGGTCATGATATCGGTTTTATGATTAGATATATGGGCAGATCCTAAAAAGTACCTTAACCTACGTATGTTGCACTGGTTGATGCGAAACTCTCGCACGACTACAACATTAGTTGAGATGATCCTTAAAGCAATTGGTGCCTGGAATGTATTCGTTGCAATATATTCTGGCGTCACTTTAAGTTGTTGCTTGTGTCACAACCTTATACCTATCAACAGCTTAGTTCTACTACGTTTTGTTGTGACAGGAGAAAAACTAGCAGATCAGTAGGAAAGTACTGATCTTGATTTTGATCTGTGATAACAAAAAGTGAAAACATGAAGCAAAATAACAAAAAGACGTCAAATGTATGAGAGATTGCAGAAAACCAAAAAAAAAAAAGAAAAAAAGTTAAGTGACATTCAACACTACCCAAATAAAGGAGAAAAAGAAGTTAAATTGCATTGAGTACAATATAAGTAAATAGAAAAAGAAAATAAAGTGAAATGATTGATTACGCTGAACAAAAAAGGAGACATCGATTACGGCACACGAGACAAAGAACCTTTTCAACACTACACATATAAAATGACTAAAAAAGATAAGTCCATCACGGAGACCAGAAAGGAATGTTTATTTCAACACCACACAGATAAAATATAATAACAAGTTATAACTTCATGAGAAGCTGAAAGAGAACGAGGTGGTTCGTATACGAGAAAAAACTGAAATTTGTATTGTGGGCGTTCTCTATACTACATGGAGAACCAACCCACAATTTCAACCACAATTTCCGGTTATTTCGACCGCTTTCAGCGCGTCATATCAACCCCTATCTCACCGTTCAGTAATTCACTTGCAAAACATGTTTCCCAAAAGGGCGCATAGGTAAACTCATTATCCTATGCAGTTAATGCACCATTGAGTTTAGTTATCTTTTCGCCATGCAGCAACTCCATTTCGCTAACCCATGAGATTTCCACCGGAAATCGCATTATGTCGGTTAGCAACGGCATAGTCTGATCAAACGACGCGGTTGCATAATCATGCAATCGATGCGGAAATTATCAAAGCATTTAATTTAGTTCCCACGATCAGATTTCCCTAGCCAATTCGGCGTCCTATTCACTTTCCCCAGACACGCCATTCGCTGGGGATTAATGATCTCTTTTCGCAGGTGAATAACACCAGCTACATTTTCCTCTCCTCCACAATTCTGTCCCTACAGTTCAATGCACTCTGAGGTCACCACAGCCATCGCACTAGGGCAGTAGGTCATCCTCAGAGGCCCCATTGATACAAGCACACAAGCTAAGCCAACCCCGAAGTTATTGCGCTCTCTCTCTTTTGTTCTTTTCATCCTTCGCATGCCCAGCGTCTGTCGAATGATATGCAAGTATTATTCATCACGCTGAGACATGCAAATGAAAAGATTCATGAGATGAGCGCGATGATGATTGGCTAATAGCCGCGCGAATGTAAAATCAAAATTTTCATCTCTAATTGGGATCAGTCGTTACACAGTCGCTTGTCGTTTATCACCGCGGTCAGGTCATGCCGCCGCGCTAAATTTAATTCTTCGCCATATAACAGTCGAGATACAACATCCGCCGAGCGCACATCGCTCTTCGAATCAAACGAAAAGTCGCTATTCAATGATTACCGCGGTCGGCCACGCCGCCACTTAAGGTAATCTTCATCCCTCGCGAGTCAGTCGATATTAAACGTCTGAGGAGTATAGTCAACACGAAGTCGAATATTAATCAACCACTGCCGGAGTGAGTCGATTTTTTGGAGTCCCTGACCGGAATTTAAAAAAAGGAATATTAACGTTGTGACGACGTGATTCGTTTTGTACAAAAAATTTAAGTGCCTAAAATCTAGAAAAACAAAAATAAATATACGTATATAAAACCACAAAAATCCATATAAACTCAAGAGGTATCAAATTATTAAATTTTAAGTTTTCCCAAGCTATAGTCGTTAATGTCCAAAGACAATAAGAAAAATAAAAACCAGAAAAAAACGTAGTTATGAGTTAGTGTAAAATAAAGGAAAGAAGACATTTACACAACAAAACCCGCAGTGCGTTTTCTTTAACTTATTCTCCTCGGGTGAACAATTTACGAAGGGAACAATCGGTGAGTGCAGTGGAGAAGATAGTGAACCTAGTGCCCGTGACATGGTACCATACTTCTTAACCCCCATAATATCTTCAACCCGACACAAGAAAGTAACACCAACAATGGTGCTGCGATGGTAGATGAAATATAAGACATTTTGATTACGGTGATCCAGAAATGTGAAGTTATTTTTTGATAATACAATATCTTCAACACAACGCAATAAGGTAAAGGTTGTATTACCATCGTTTAATCAACTGAAACAAGGCCACAAGCTCATCCTTGCAAGGAGAACGCCATTTAACACCCCAGACCTTAGACGGAAAACACGGTGGTTCCAAAATCTACAATTCATCCAATTTTGAATTGGAATTTACGTGAATATAAAGTGAAGGTTTATTGTTTGCCGACTCTGTTCATTTAAAACTTCACAAAGGTCTTCACTAGTATCAATTAACTCGAAGTCATTTAGTTTCGCCACAAAAAGAAGAGAATCTGCGGTTCCTGGACTCGAGGGGGAATTTAGGTTAGGGGTTTTAAATCATACACTTCACTCAACACATCAGAGTAGACACATCAGCAACTCCACCACATAGTCTCTGCAAAAACCAAGCCCAGAATTTATCCAGAACGAATGTTCCTGGATTCGCAATCCGACTAGTGATATTTGAGGGACGCAACACAGGTGGGAGAAAAACGTTCCTAACGTAGCTGTAATCAGATGCAAACCATCAAACATTTCTTAGCTATAACAATTAGTATTAAACGACCTTCGTTTATTTATCCATTACGTGATCCTTTGCTAACATTTCAATCAATTTTCGCTTGTCGCACTGTACTTTCTGTGTTGATCTCGAGCAACAAACTTATCACTTCCTCCATTCAAACACACCCCACAAAAGTCTCTGTTTATTCTTAGTGAAATGGCATTTCACCCCATTTACCTCTTTCGCACTGCTCATTAGCAGGTATTAATATGACTATTCAACCCAAACCGTTACCGGTGGTCTGTCTTAATTACTGATAAACAGGAATGCGGTGTGTTGCTGTCCGCCAATGTCCTTTGAGGACTCCTTCACATTGTGCTTCCGATATTAACCTTTATTGTCGTTCACTGCAGGCATTAAGTGAAATTTAATTTATTTAATTACCCATAAATGTTTGTGAGGGAATTTCGTAGCCATCCTTAGCCCACCCGGAACCCCTTTTCATGTGCCGTTGCCAACAATTCAATGGATTTTTCTCATGGCGTCATTAACTTAACGAATGAAACAGCCGGTGGACCACAGCTTGGTTTCAGCACTCTTCGTTTTACGGGCAGCCGATTTTAATGATGAGATCTTTTCTTGCCAGGCTTTTTTGCCTTTACTTTAGCCAAAGCTGTTTTTCAACCCCGCCCTGTCTACCATGGCAAAGGAATACTGGGCGGAAATTGCGCCAATAGAGATGTTACCTCTTATATAATATACGCATTTCGGGTGAATAAACACTGTCTGTGCTGGTTATATTTACCATAAGGACCATATAAAGGGTGTTTTCTTTTCGAAGCTATCCTCTTTGATAGTGATTGCTTTAGACTCGGTCCGGAAAAGGTGTTGGAGTGTGTGAATATTCGATTGATGATGTTTATGTATTCGGAAGCGTATTTTGTAGCCTGGATGGAGACCCGGTGTATTGGGCTTTTTTGATATCCTCATGAGTACAGTCATAATTCGAAAGGAGTCCGGGAATAGATAATACAAGCTTGCATTTGAAACATTATTGTACTGATAATTAATTGCATCTCCCTTATAATTATTTGAGGGGTTTTTAGTCTGTTTCTGCAAGAAGATATAATCTGAGGATAAATCGCTCCATTAAACGTAAATATAATAAAACAATCTGAATTGAATAGGAAATAAAATTGCACTGAATGAGATGTACATCATAACTCGACGTAATTGCATATTATTATACCTTTCTTTCTTTTCAGGTTTCAGAAGAAACGAGTGGCACTTATCTGTTCTTGCCAAATGTTCAGTGTGGATTATCAAATAAATAAAGGAAACCTGACATACGATATTTACTACGTTCTGGAAACTATTCTCGCATACTATTAGATAAACCACGAATACAGAAGCTACAAGACGAGTAATAATACGTTTTCGAAGCATGTTTTTTGCTTCTATCTCTATGGAAACCTTTAAGCATTATTAAATAATGTGTTGTAATGGTAGTTTAATATTCGTTCCCGATAAGTGGGCTGAGTGTCTGTAAGGATTCAGTGAACTGTAGCTCTACAAGACTTCTGTGGTACATCCCTCACCAAGATGATACTGGTCTTTTGTGCCCACTTGTTGCAATGACACGAGAGTTTCGCATTAACCCCTACAACATTCATATGTGGATATACAATGCCTCCCCGTGTATCTAACGCAGATCGCTTATACGTCATCCGATATTTGATATTTGAGTTTATTGTCTTTTAATAGGTAACCGTGTTAAAGAAGAGCAAGAAATCGATGAAAATGAAAACTCCCTGACCAACATCTCTCTAGAGTCGTCCCTTCAATGCCGGACAACACATTAAAGCGATGGAAGAATCCACGTAAAGCGCCAGCAGGGCTTTCCTTAATTACAAAAGTATTTAAGTTATATAGTTAATTATTATTATTTATTCTTAGAATTCTACACACAGTTATATATTTTCAAAGACGATATTTTCTGCGAAGCCTTTTAGAGGCTTATCTGCAGAAGATTGCGTTCGCATCTATATCGCCGGTTCTTGGCAGACTGTATGTACGAGGGTTCCCTTTTATATTTCGGGATTAGAGAACAAAAACACATATTGATCATCGAAAATCACTTTATTGTTTTTCAAAATATTCCCCATGAAGATCTATACACTTTTGCACTCTGATTGAGGTATCTCCAACACATGCATTCTGAATGCAGCAACCGCTTCTTCAGGTGTCGAAAAACGTTGACCTCTCAGTTTGTTTTTGACGTACGGGAATAAAAGAAGTCATTCGGTGCCAAGTCAGGACTATACGGCGGATGACCCATCAAATCGATGTTTTGGGTGCTCAAAAATGCAGTTGTCGCAGCCGATGTGTGAGAGCTCGCATTGTCGTGGTGAAGAGTGATCCATCTTCGGCGGTTGGTTTTCCTGATTTCTTGGAAGACAACTGGCAAACAAATGGTTGTGTACCACTCAGAATTGACTGTTCTGCGTTGTTCTAGTGGTACGGTTGCGACATGTCCAGTTTTTCCGAAAAAACAGACGACCATTTGCTTGGAAGTGCTTCGTGCGCGAACAACTTTTGTTGGATTTGGCTCATCTTGAAACACCCAGACAGTCGACTGCTGTTTACTTTCGGGCTCATACGCGAAAATCCACGATTCATCACCTGTCACGATGTCATAGACGTGTTTCGAAGCACCGCGACCGTATTTTTTGAGCATTTCTTTCGACCAATTGACACGAGCCTTTTTTTGGGGGATTGACAAATTGTGTGGGATCCCACGCGAACAAATTTTTTTGACGGTCAAATGTTTATGCAATATTGAATGTATGCTGGTCCCACTAACGCCTAAGGTTGTCTCAATCTCACGATAGGTCACATGACGATCTTCCAATATCAGTTCGCGTACAGCATCAATGGTTTTTGGAACAACAACTGATTTTGAATTCACCATACCATCGATAAACACTGGTCCTTGATGGAGCTTCATCGCCAAAAATTGAATTAAGTTCATCCATGCACTGTTGCTGAGTTAATCCACGCCGAAAGTTGTAAAAAATAATCGCACGAAAATGTTGACGATTTAATTCCATTTTTGGGCCGAGATGAATCTTTTAAGTTATTGTAAACAATACAAATAGCGCTCGTATGTCAAAACGTTCTGAATGCGTATAACCTCAAAAATTTCCAACTTTACGACAGAGCTGTCAATTGCCGGATTGCAACACTAGGGTTGCCAAATCCCGAAACATAAGAGGCGACCCTTGTATGTAAATACATTAAGAGTCTGCCAAGAACCGGCGAAAGTTCTCGAGCACAGTCCTTTAGGACTATTGCTGCTATTCCGACCGAGCCGGTTACCTCCCTACAGTCCAGTCGATGTTGAATTCGTTCAATAGTATGTGGGCGGAACCTAACATCTCGCATCGAAGACCGTACCGGCGCGATCACAGTTGGCTCCAAAAGACCAACATCGGGGTTTGAGTTCGCGGAAAATAAATTCGCGAACCCATTAGTTTTATCCTTTGAATTTGTGACTAACGTCCCGCTGCTCATCACCAACGGAGGAAAAGAGGAAGAAGCGAAGTTACTGCTGACAGCCCTTGCTATTGACCAGAAGGTACGCGAACCCGTCGTTCACTGAAGGAGTTTATTGGTCATTTTGTCGTTGTAGGCCTTCTTCGCGGTATCAATTGCCTGGTGGTTGCACGCGTTTCTGATTCTAACGAAATTCGTTCTGTTAACCTCGGTGTGATGAGAGCGCCAATGCTTAAAAGCTCTATTTTTTGCCGCTGTAATCTGGTCGCATTTTTTATCAAACCAAGGCTTATCAGATGAATTAATTTTGATGGAATGTGGAATGTAGATTTCCATTCCGAGAAGAGTAATCTCTTTGACTGACTTCGCAGATGTGATAACATCGGAGTCTCCAAAGTACACCTCCAATCACGGAAAGGATGCGAAGAAATCTCGCAAAATCGTCCCAGTTGGCAGCCCCATACCTTCATACACGGTGAAGCCGCCCAAGTCGGTTATTCGTTTGAAATGCAAGTGGATACCAAGCAGTGATCTGAGTTTCCCAGTGGCGCAGCAACCTCCGCGGTATAGATGCTTACCTCGGATGTCACAAATAGATCCAGGGTGTTCGCATAATCACCTTGGGTATCCGGCACTCGCGTGGGTTACTCCACGAATTGAGTCAACTTGTGGCTAACAGTAAACATCTGCGCCAGCTTTCCAGTCTCGTCGGTTCTGTTAGAATGTTCAACCAGCCGGAATTGTGTACATTAAAATCGCCAAGGCGGACAATTTCAGAAGCTAGGTGGTTTTTCTGTATCCAGTCGACGATACGCGAAAGATGTTCCAAAAATGTCGCTGGTCGATCGTCATTCGGGGAGCGATAAAGACAACAAAGAAATTTAACAGAATTCCTCTGCAAGACCTCAACCAAATGATGTCCATGTTAATGGATTTCAACGCCTCCATCCTCTGACAAGTCATATCGGAGCGTGCGAAGAGGCAGACTCCGCCCTTAAAGCGGAGTCGTATCCTGAGCAACGAAGATATGTCGAATCAGTGGACGAATCGAGCTGGGTCTCAGTCAGGGTGGGGATATCAGGTTTCGCTGTTTGCAAATATTGGTGGAGGGCGTTTACATTTATATTTGTGAAACCGATGCCCCTGATCTTACAAAATGCCGTTATCAGTCGAACACCGGCAGAGCCTCGGGAACGAGCTCGATTTTACGATGACGAATTGCGAGCGCGTACCCCATTGATCAGAAGAGGTAATAGTCAGCTGGCGCTGCCTGGGGAGTATGGCGGGTGCAGAAGGATGTCCTATCCAAGCGATTTCAACAAAATCACTTTGCCATGTGTTGTGGCCCCTTCCGGTCGTCTTTCGATAAATGCGTGATTTATATTAAGCATTTGTTGACGATAGCGTTGAACTCTTGAAACCCGGGGAAACCAGTAAGTTAACGTAAGAACAATATTTGTAAAATAGGGCATGCATTCAATCCTTCATAAAGAAAAATGTGTAATTTGAATCTGAATAAAATAAATGCGGATTTCAAATCAAATAAAAAATAATAACTTTTTTAGAATGGAATACCTCTTTTCCTATGAATTTGTTTGATTAATATAATTTTGCGAGGTATATATCGATGCAATGCAGCAGTCTCATAGGACGCGGGTACGCGGGGCTCAGAGATCTGAAAAATGGCTTCACAGGCAAAAGAAAAGTGCCTGGGAAAAATACTTTGTTTGTGGAATAGAGAAAAGTAGAGTAGAAATAATCCGCAGTATGACGCGGTACACACCACGCTGCACTTACTGCAAGGATAAAGAGGGTAATGTGATCACCGACCCTGAAGGCATTCTGGAGCGATAGGAAGTGCACTTCAATGAATTGCTAAATGGTCAGCTCACAGAAGAATTGGAGGCTCCACCAATGGAAGATCAAGACCAAATGCTGCCACCACCAAGCATTGAGGAAGCATTAAAAGCCATAAGACAGCTCAAATCAAATAAAGCCCCCGGAGCTGATGGCATACCAGCTGAGCTGATCAAACAAGGAGGGACAGCGTTACATCACGCAATTCATGATATCGTGGTGCACGTATGGGAGCAAGAGGAGATGCCGGAAGATTGGCGTCGTGGTATAATGTGCCCCATACATCAGAAGGGAGATATCAAACTGTGCCGCTACTGTAGGGGTATAACATTGCAGAAAACCGCCTATGAGATACTCTCCACTATCCTACAAGATCGGATAGCTCCATACACTAAAGCCATTATTGGTCAATATCAGTGTGGCTTCATCCCAGGAAAATCAGCGATTGATCAGATATTCACCCTTAGGCAGGCGGTGGAAAAATGTCTGGAATTTAAAATTCCATTATATCATCTATTTATATACTTTAAAGCCGCCTACGACAGCATAGCCAGGGTAAAACTATATAATACCATAAGGGAGTTCGACACTGCAAACAAATTGATACGACTTTGTAGGTTGACCATGACCAACGTAACTAGTCAAGTAAAAATAGCGGGATTGCTGTCCAAACCAATAAACATCTTTAATGGAGTCCGACAAGGGGACGGTTTGGCCTGCCTCCTCGTCAACCTGGCGTTGGAGAAAGTGACTCTGGCCTCACAACCAGAGGGACTATTATCACCAAGTCAGATGACATCGACATCATCGATAGAACCGAATCGGCTGTACAGAATTCCCTCACCCAGATCGAGCAGGCGGCACAAAACTGGGACTGCACATTAATGAAGGGAAAACTAACTACATGGTGGCAACTTCTGCGAAGAGAAGACCTAACCTAGGTTAAACTATCAGGGTAGTGGAGCATTCATTTGAAGTAGAGCAATCCTTTAACTACCTTGGGTCAATATCAGCCGATAACAATATGGAAGAAGAAATACGCGAACTGCTGATCAATTCCAACAAAGGCTACTATGGTCTATCAAGGATCTTTAAATCCCGAAATTTATCCACAACGTGTATGGATCGGAGACCTGGGTGGTCCATAAAAGGCACTCTGAACTCTTAGCCGCGTTCGAGAGGAAGGTCTTAAGGAGAATTTTTGGCGCCGTATGTGAGGGAGTGTGGGGTAAAAGATGTTTGCGCCAAACACGGGCGCGCAGTTCACTTCTTCCCCAAACACTGTCACTCCGTACGCACGTTGCCGAAAGAAAAGAAATAAAAGGCACTGGTTTAGTTGTTTAAAGCTTTTTTCTTTTTATTATAGTTTTGTGTATGAGTTCTTTTATTAATCCATGCATCAATGTCTTTTAATTTCTTTTATTTTACATTAAGTTCTGCTTTTTGCACTAAACTATCCTCAAACCACAATAGTAGCATGCGACCGTATTAATTGAAACTCGACAAAAGACACCCCGAGGAAGCTACACACTTGGCTCTAATTCCGCGTGACCGATCGTCGTGGAAGTTGAACTATGAGTCCGAGTGCGTGGTAGTTGAGATGTGACTGATCCCAATTAGGGATGAAATTGGATTTTTCGATTTTGCACACTGGCCAGCCAATGGCAATTGCGCTCTCTTGTGCATCCTTCACCCCCACGCTCATCGAGGTGAATAAGTAAATGTGTATTCGTTCCACGTTGATGGGCGTAGAAAGGATAAAGAAATCAAAATGGAAACCACAATAACACCGGGTTGATCTGGCTTAGTGTGCGTGTATTAATGCAGCCTCCGAGGTGTTCCACTGACCTAGTGCGATGTCTGTGGTGATCTCGGAGTGCATTGAACTGTAGGGAGACAAAATCGTGGAGGAGAAGAAAATGTAGCTGGTGCTATTCACCTGTGAAAAGAGATCATTGTGTAGCGATCCTAAATCGCCACCCCCATCCAAATCCCCAACATACCTAAATAATCCCATCCAAATCCCCAATACCTCCCATAACCCAAATCCTAATTTCATATTGAATCATATGAGCGATAAATTTAAACCAAAATCCATTTGTCGTGCAGTGACTCAATTCCACATTAATTCATACCCCAATCCAAATTGAATCATATGCACGATAAATTTAAACTAAAATCCATTTGTCGTGCAGTGACTCAATTCCCAAAATCCTGAGATCATGAAATGCTTAATTCAAAGCGCATTTCATGATTCCCCTTCCACGAACCTATCCAACTAAACCTTTAAACAATTCTTAGAACACAATTCCAATTGAAGCACACAAAATCTTGTGTGTGCTTCTTGGAATTTCACATTAAAAAAGTTGACAATTCTCGACGCAAAATAGGATAAAAGGGCGACAAATTTCAATTTCAAACAGAGTCAAGTTCCAAGAGGGCAGAGCGCCGGTCGAACGACCGAAGATTTTATATCTAACCTTCTGAGTTAATACATAACGAATAAAAACAAAGTTAGTAAAAGCAAAGAGCAACGATTTTCATTTCATTTGCGAGGCGGTAAACTTCCTACTTGACTGGACAAATAAGAAGTAAAGGGAAGAGGGTTCCACCCGATTTGCGAGGCGGTAAATCCCTACTTGACTGGGCAAATAAGAAGTAAAGAGAGGACGGTCCCAGCCAATGTGCGAAGCGGTAAACGGCCCTCCTGCCCAGAGACTTCCAAGGGGATCAGAAGACGTCTACCCCAGTAGGTAAGCCACACATTCCCGTTTATGTTACCCCCCTCACACATAACGATGGTGCCTCAACAAAATGGCGCAGCCGGTAGGATTTAGGTAAAGCAATAGAACGGACGGTTCTAATAAGAGCAATAAAACCTAAATCCTACGAATCTACCAAATCATTGGATGATCACCAAATACAAAAAAATAACAGAAACGACCATCGTAAAAGACATCAATCCAAGGATTAAATTTAAGGATAATAAACCATCAGTAAAATTACACGGGATTGGACCTAGATTAACCTGGGAACTAATAAAAATCGAAGAGGACGTATTCACACTCGGGAGGAGTTCTATATCACAATACGATCCAGAAAACTAAAAAAGAAATTGCGAAAATAAGAAGGAAAATCGAGAAGAAACGCAAGCAGAAGGAGTACAACAAGAAAACCCAAAAAATAAGTGAAGAAAAGAAGAAAAAGAAATTGAATGCCAAATCACAGGGACAAAAACCAGACGAGAAGTACGACCAAGCAGTCAATGGACAACAGCGACAGCAGAAGCAAAACAACACAGAACAGCTAAAATAAGTAAGCATTTTTTGTTTTTTCTTTTAATAATTAGTTAAGACATTATTTAATTGAATCCCTTTTTAAACACAAAAACATAAGCTATAACATAAAACTCTGCCCCCTCAATTCTGCTGGATCTATATCTGTCCACATTGTGCACCTGCCTACCCTAGGGAGGAATTTCCAAACAAATTAATAATATTGACACTCGCCCTTGGGAGAGCAGACACCTAAAACATACATACCTGTACCTCCTCTTTCCGGTTCATATTGCCACTACTATTCTATCTTCTCTTGATCTGTGGAACTAGGAACCACCCCAAACCCTAGTACGCCCCACGACCTTGTGCCTCCTTCACCCAAGAAACTCCGTAGCGGAACTATAATCGAAATAACCCCTCCAATCAAAACTCGGGACCCCAGCCCAGCCCTATCAGAAATTTCAGCTCCTCAGCACCAAACGGACCTGGCAACCTTTGAAACAATGGCTATTGATTATACAAAGGCTGCGAAGCTTTCAGCACAGCTATTCCCCATAGATGCAGAACTGGAAACATTTTTCGATTGTTGCAAGAGGGTCTTAAACTGCCTCAGGACCGAAGAACACGAGGCTTTCTTACAGATATGCCCCCCTAGACTGAGGGGAGAAGCTTCTGCCCTATTCGCGTCCACTCCGTTCGCAACTTTTCAGGAAGCCGAGGATGTGTTGAGAAAAGTTTATTTGCGGGTAGAAAATTACCAAGACCTGGTAAATAAACTACTAGCTATTCGGCAAAACCCAGCAGAAGCTATTATATTATTCCAATTACGACTGAAAAAATCGTTAATGGAATGCAAGAAAGCCGCGGAGCTAAAATATGGTCCCAGACTGTCCGAGGCGGTAAAGACACAATTAGATGATTTCGCAATAACCATCTACATGAAGGGATTAATAAATCCATACCACCGGCAATTTTTAGTACTAATGGGCGATACACCGATGGAAACGTTAATGGAAAAAACATTGGAGTTGGAACAAGTCCAACAACCTCAGCTGCCGTTAACCTCTGCGCAGGTTTCACTTAATTCTCCATCTTATGCATCAATAGCACCTCCAATTCCATATAAACCGATTTTAGGTACCCAAATGGAACAGCCTTTGGCACAAATAATGCCCAATACCCCAGATGTGGAAATAATACCACACATACAACTAACAGCACAGGGGATTCCGCAACTAGAGGCGCAAATACCGCCAGCTGACCAACCATACAGGGGAACCGACGGGATAATGAAACCCCCCCCCCCCCCCCTCCGCCAGCATACCCCTGAGACATGCAGACCCTGTCAGCAGGATAACCTGCAGTTACTGCAACAAAAGGGGGCATGCCTATGTGGATTGTGTGAAAAGGAAGAACACACCCTTTTGCACACACTGCCAGCAATTAAATCACGATATCCGTGATTGCCGGCAATTAAGGGAGATAAAAAGAGTTCTGCACGTAAGACAGACTTGCGACTTCTGTGACCAACAAGGACACAATCTAGAATCCTGCCAGCAAAAGCTGAAATGGCAATCGCAAATCCAATGTCAACCTGCAAAGAACCACTCTACTTCCAAACAAAGAAGTCCAAAACCCTCGGTGGCAAAAAGGAGCTACCACATCAGGACCCCACGCGCGCCGATAACCAGCGTCCCAACTGTCCAACTACCTATAGATGTAGGTGTTAACAAAAACACAACACTAGTAGTGGACACCGGCGCTGAAATAAGTCTGATCAGCCAAAATTGCCTTAGCAAAACAGACTCCAAAATAAATAGGCAAGAAGCTTGTACCTTAGAGACGCCATTCGGAAGCATTAGAACCTTGGGAACCTGCAATGTCAAGTTCCCATTAAAAGGTAAGCCCAAGCTCCCATGCACATTCCAAGTAGTGAGCAATATGCCCGATCTTCCAGAAGACGGTCTACTGGGAAATGACTTCTTGTCAAGGAATTGCAATGTGGATTACAACGCGTCACTTTTCCTCGCACGAAATGAAACCCCAAAGTATTTAGTAATAAAATTCTCACACGTCAAGAAAAAGGCACCTGAAAATAAATACGCTAAAAGGAAATAGGAGCAAGCCCAAGGTAAGCGCAAAATCTTCAGGTTAAAAAGAAACCCCAAGGAACTAAACATTAACACCAAAAGTATAAGTCAAATAACCAGTACTTCATCGGCTGATCCAAAAAACTTGTGCCCCAGCTCCTCTCAAAATACAAACCTTTTGCAAAAGCCGACTACACCTGAAAAAATAATAAACCTCAATGAGATCGCGGAAATACTCAGGGTTTATCATAATTCCCCTTCCGGTAAACATCTGAGCATCACCAAGTCATATAATAAAATACGACAAAGATACTGGTGGCCGTTTATGCTGTCCGACATTCGGAAATATAAAAGGCAATGCGAGGAATGCCGTTCTCCAAAGGCAACCGCATGCCCCGGAACTGAAACAAAACCGCAATCGTTTCAAGTGGAAAACAGGGTATTGGTAAGGAACGAAAATCGCAAGGGCAAACTGGCACCTATTTGGAAGGGACCCTTCCTAGTTACTACCATAAAAGGAGCAGTCAATACGGTCATCAAAATGGGCCGAAGAGCGGTGGTAATCCACAACCATAGAATAAAACCCTATTTCTAAACCCTACCCCCCCCCCCCCCCCCGCCAATAACCCGTGCCACACTACTAACCGTAGACACATGCTATCCCCAGGGTGTATCATAATCCAATAACTAACCACACAAAAACATTCATAAACACACAATATGAACAGAAATAAAAGACCACACAAAAATTTGTCAAAAAACTAATAAATTTTATACACAAAAAGGGATACTAAAACAAAAGAAGAAAATAAAGCTATAAAGAATGCTAAACAATATTATAAGACATACCTAGATTTACGAATAAAAAGCACGTATTACTATTATAAGACCTTTTTAAACATAATTACACTTTTATTAATCTAAGCACTAAATAATCAATAACCACCAAATAAAATTAATATTAACGGTTTAAATATATATTAGAAAATAACCCTTCATTATTAATAAAAATCGAATTAAAATAAGAACATTTACTTATGCCTCAACAATTGATCCCCAGCGAATGGAGTGTCTGGAGAAAGTGAATAGGACGCCGATTTGACTGGGGAAATCCCGATAATGGGAACTAAATTAAATGCTTTAATAATTTCCCCAGCGGTTGCATGATTATGCAACCGCATCGTTTGATCAGACTATGCCGTTGCTAACCGACATGATGCGATTTCCGGTGGAAATCTCATGGGTTAGCGAAATGGGGTTGCCGTATGGCGAAAAGATAGCTAAACTCAATTATGCATTATCTGCATAGGATAATGAGTTTAGCTATGCGTCCGTTTGACATGATTTACAGGTGGAATAGCTTGTACGGGGAATAAGGGTTGAAATGACGCGCTGAAAGCGGTCGACATACGGTATGAAATTGTAGGTTGGTTCTCCATGTGGTATAGAGAACCTCCACAGGAGGACGATTCTGGACACGCTACAACCATGGGTTGTATCTGCCTTGAAGCTAGAGTGCGAAACTGGTTGACATCGGCTCGATATCGGGACCGGTGGAGGGATTTGTTAAATAAGGCCAAGACCGGATACCGGTTGTAGTGCCGATGATGATGATGATGATGATGATGGTGATATATCGCTACAGTCATCTAGCCCAAACTACTATGTACCGAGGACCTTGGAAACCGCTTTGGCTATAGTTCACAAATTAGGTTGTTAATTTGGGCTCCTCGATAGTATAGTGGTTAGTATACCCGCCTGTCATGCGGGAGACCGGGGTTTGATTCACCGTCGGGGAGCCACTGGCGCGAGACTAATGACCTTGCCCAGAAAAAAAAAAAAATCATTATGGAAAATTTAACAAGCCTCAGGACTTGCCAAACAAGGCCAAGACCGGTTCCCGGTTGTAGTGCCGATGCTGATGATGATGATGAGATTGTTAATTTGATGATTTACTTCTTCTCGCTATCTGTTGTCTACCAGTAACTTTAATATTCACTAAAGATCGACCTAATCCTATTTATTGTTCATTTCACTAATAGAGAAACCCTCTTCTATAACTTGTTGGTGATTCAACGGAACCAGTAAATCCAGAAATGTAATTAAATGAATAGCATCAACTTACAAGCCAACCTCACCCTCTCTGCCTACAAATTCTTTTTTAGTGGTGTTTCTGTTCACACAAAATTCATCTATTAAAATGTCGTTACCATCTTAATTTCGTTCTTCAGGTTTTTTTTTTCACTACTTGCGGAGATTAAACAGAAAACGACTTCGAAATTAAATGAGAAATACTGCTGCTGGAGAGAAGCCATAAATTTCCGTTCGCTAATTTGTTCTATGGTTACCTATGGACCAGAGTACACCATTGAACAGAAGGAATGTATTGTCTTGGTTTCAATCAAATTGTCAAACTGTTCTTTCGGGGATATGAGAAGGGTGAAACATTTTCCAACATAACTTTGAAATTATTAGACGTTGAAATTTGATCCCGTCCAATAACACCCTTGACGGATATTACTCTAAAGCCCAAATGAATAAACGAGATCCTTGGAGAGGATAAAACAGCGAAATATGAGAGGAAAATAATAAATCAACGTAAGGCTGAGTTAGGGTGGTTGTAAGGGAATGGAGAGACCTACCTCCTTGTGGCATCTTGCGAAATTGAAAAACTTGCCGCATGATGTTTTAACGGAGTTTGTTCACTGTTTTCATTTTGTTATCTGAAAATACTAGTGACGTGTTTTCTTTTTTTTTTTTTTTAAATTTCAACTGGACGGACGTGACGTAAAAATAGGAAGAGAATGGGAAGGGAAAGTATCGTAGCTCTTCTAATTTTAATGTTGAAATGAGTTTAGAATTACGTTTTACAAAGGAAACAAAAACTAAGATTGATTATAATAAATTAGTGTGGTCGATTATTTTACAAGGAAAGCTGGAAAGCGAAACCCTTTCCTAAAGTCTCTAGGTTCACAATAGTTGTCTGAAACATGTGAAATTAAGGTGTTAGTCAAGTTGTGTTTAGCTTCGAATGTATACGCCCAATAAGTTACTAAAGCCTTAAGTGAATTAAGTTTAACTATTTTTTGCCTATCTAACAAGTTGCAATAACACAAATATTAAAAAAAAAAAACGTTGTGAAATGAGAAAAGTAAATACATTCTGAATTCACCTAAACACCCATTTCAGACAATTCACATATAGGAGCTTACCTGTGAAGGAGTGATAAATTTTTCTATACATATTTATTGGTTTCATACACAAGGATGTTATTCTTTAAGTATACTTATCAGATTATTGTCCATCTAGACCTATGAGTACATATTTTCAAATGTTGACTAGTAACCGAGGCACATGGGGCTTCGATTAATTGTATCAATCGCATGTCCTACGATACTCATTCGATTAGTACCGTTGATTGAAACGACAGTATCAACAACTCAGGCAGTGCCCACCTTTTACTCTGGGTAAACTGTAATGACATTTTCCTAACCTCCCTAGGGACATGCTTTGTAAGATGGTTTGGTAAAGAGCATCTACTTCATTTTATCGGAATCCAGTGAAGCTGTAGGGTCCACGCCCCCCTGTTCTACTCAAAATAGATTTCCATTCTGAAGAGAATAATTCTACGTGGCGTCAGATTCATGGATGTATGACAATGTATTGACGAACAAATGTCCAGAACACAGATTCCATGAGGACGTAACATATATACGATAATTTAAGCAAAGTGGGTTGTTCAACAAGTACATTAAGCCCTTTTGTTCCCAGCTTTACGTTCCTTAAATTTACTGCTGTAATTCAGAAATCCTTTCATGGAGACAAAGTTAAACGACATATGGCTGTGTTTGTATCTGGTGAGTAAACTTCCTATGTCACATTTGTTACAATGTGGAGCTTTACAATAAAGATAACTCCTGAAGGATGTGACTTCAAATGCTGGTGGAAACAAAGGAAATGGTTTTAATTAGCTCTGTGACGTTGGAGAAACAGAAAAGGACGAAAAGCATGCCGGAGAAGAAATCAACTTTATTAGTAACCGAATATTTGCATTTGTTGAACACAGTATTAAGTAAATATACTGTATGTAAAAACATCACAAAGTAGACATTAGCAAGTAAAATAGTCACCACAAATGGGGGGCGGGTCTTCTGGACAATCTTACCAATTGTAGTCCCTAATAACAGGGCTACTTGAATGTCGGAGTCTTCTGATTAGCATTCTCGCACCCTTACGAGAGCTCACATGTTTTTAATGAAAAACTATTTGTTGACTGAAGTTGATCAAATATTATGAGGGTAGTTTTATACTCCAAAAAGGGTAAACGAGTCAGTTAAGTGTAATTAAAATGAATATACCTTTGAAACCGGAATGTGTTACACGGGGGACTTTCAGTACGAGTAGATGTACCCGAAATCTACATTTTTATAATGCGTTGTAGGGGCATACCATATGTGGGGGTAAAAAGTATTGTAGCCAAACACGGGCACGAGATTCACTCTATCCCCAAACACTTGTCCACCGAAAAATTGTTCGCAGGAAGAAGAGTGAATATAAACGCACATGGTTGTTTTATGGTTAATGTTTTTTTTTATTATTACTAATTTTTATATCAGTACATACACACATCACTCTTTGGTGGTGGTTCTTAATATGTAGGAATTTAAATCTAGTCAGGGCGTCAGCAAGGAGGCAGGGTTCACTAGACTTCCCACTCTCAGCTGCACAACGATTGATGATCGATTACTGAGCGAATTAATCACAGGGAGAACACGACATACATAAAGAAAAACACTCAGTATTACTCGTCGTAATTTTTATTTTATTTACACTAAATATTGATTACAAATGTTAGTCCTTTAAGTTATCACCACACTATCTAGGAATCCACCTGGAGGTAACATTTAATAAGTGCTCACGTGACTGTTAATGATTTTATTTTTATTTTGCACGGCTTTAATATTAGAAGATCTTCACACGATATTCAACTCCACGACTGCAGGTAATTAATCGAATGTTAACTTATGTCGCGCCTTTTTACGGATTCACGGTACTAATATACACAGTTTGTGGAACGAACTTGACTTTCAGCGCGCGACGAGTGACGATTCTTCAAAATCGGACTGTGAACATCTCCATCGGCTCTAAGCCACAAGTGTGCGGTTTGACTGTTAAAATCTGACTCATTTTCCATTCGTCTACACACGAAGGAACCGGTCACGAATAGCCTCAATAGGGGAGGAGCTACACGATCAACTCGAGGCAGTCAATCGTGATTGGGTTGAATAACTTGGGGTGAATTTTCCATGTATGTGTATGCGCTACATACGATCATCAACGGACGAACATAGATGGATGCGGGCGTCGTTATTGCATCCCATCATAATGATCATTAGCTAGTGAAAAGGTCTCTGTGATCTAATATCAACAGAAACGCTATTTCTCATGACCAACGACGGGGACGCGGATTGTTTGGGTTCGCCAGCATTGGATAGTTCGGTAGCTGTGTACACAATTAATTTGTGTAACGCTCGCCGGCGGCGGGCCCATCGGGTGTGCAAATACACCGAAGATCCGCCAGCGCATCTGAGACACCACAAATCAACGTTTAGTTGATTGACATGAATGCACGTTGGAGAAAGGAAAGAAAGAAAAACCTGCAGCTGGGTAAACATAGATCCGAAACGTTTCTATCTTACGATAGAGGGTATATTGTATATACGGGAATGGGATCTACATGGGCAAGCGCTAAGATGCGGCTTCATTAGTACAGGTAAATGCAAATGCATTAGGATTGTTTATGCCGCCGATTCGAGATAATTGGATGCAGCTGTATAGGCATCGATTTGCCTGACGTGATCGGGTGATCGGTGATTGCTTGGGAAAAGCAAACACAGGAAGATTTTTGAGAGCATGATTGACATGAATGTCGATAAGGGGACTGTGGGAATTTTCCTAATGGTTGGGAATGGTCATGGGTGCCGATCAGTGGACACGAATGTATTTTTAGGAAAAAATGCTTCTCAGCCATGTTCGGATGAAAGTTTTTGTTGCCACGGCAAGGTAGTAACCCTTGCCGTGGGCTTATGTTTTTAGGTGGGGAATGCTCTCATGCGGGTGAGTTGATTGCAGATATTGGTAGTGGAATATGGGGCCAAAGTGTTGCGTGGTTTTTCGGGCCCTGAAAAACCCCACAAATACATATGGGTAATTCCACGAGATAACTTTCTGTAGTTGATTTTATGCTTGAATGTAACACTGGTGGACAACAATTGAATCTTGAATTGGAATTTTAATGTTAATAGTATGCTCACATAAATTTGTTCTATCAGAATTGTCTTTTAATTGCAACAAACTTCACTTCCATGAAAATTGACTTTACCGCCTCGTACAACCGACTGTAAACTTCGACTTGCTCTTAAAGCTCGGTCAGAATAAAACGTGTGTGCGCTACCACGAAGTAGGTTAATGCTCGACTATCGTTGAGATGTGACTTCTTGCGGCATGACCGCCTGCGGTGGTGATTGTAAAGCGACTGATTGGAATTGGGGAAACTTTTATTCCGCACGACGATCAGCCAATGGCAATCGCGCTCTCCTGTGCATTCTTCAATTCCCTACGCTCATCGAGGCGAATAAATACTTGTGTATTCGTTCGACGGTCGATGGGCATAGAACGGATGAAGAAATCAAAAGGAAAGCACGATAACCCATGGTTGAGCTGGCTTTGCGGGTGGATGAGGCTGACCCATTGACCTAGTGCGGTGACTGTGGTGATCTCAGAGTGCAATGTACTACGGGAAGATAAAAATGGGAAGGAGAGGAAAGTGGTTTGTGAAATTCACCTGCAAAAAGAGATCATTGATCCCCACCGAATAGAGTGTCTGGGGGAAGTCAAAAGGGACGCTACGTCGGGTAGGGAATTACAACCGTGGGAAACAATTAAATAATACGTTTGGCCAGACGATGCCGTTGCTAACCGACATGAAATGCGTTTTCCGGTAGAAATCTCATGGGTTTGTGAAATGGAGTTGCCGTATGGCGAAAAGGTAACTAAACTCAATTATGCATTATCTGCATAAAATAATGAGTTTAGCTATGCGTCCGTTTGACATGATTTACAGGTGGAATAGCTTATAAGGGGAATAAGGGTTGAAATGACGCGCTGAAAGCGGTCGGTATAAGGTTTGAATTGTGGGTAGGTTCTCCATGTGGTATAGAGAACCCCACATATACACTAAGACAATAGGCAAACAAAACTTTAAATATACTTTCTAACAAGTTTTGGTTGCAATATTCCTTTACTACCTAAAATGAAGAAAAGAGCAAAAAAAAACTTAAAACATTTAAGTTTATTATTAACAGTTGTTCACACCATGACCCAAAAAATTAGATGTATTATTAACAATAACTAGAATTACGAGTACCGGGAATGAGAAAAGGTGCCAGAACGGTTGTGGTCAAAATTAAAACTTACTAGATTTGACTAACCTTGACCGCCGTTGCAGTCATATCATTCGATAAAACTGGAAAGGAATTATCTAGCATGAGTTAATTCATACGGATAAACACCATGTATTCGGGCGTTTACTGTCAACGATCGGACCGATTAAGGCTATTTTGACCGAAAAAGGCCAGGATCTAACAGAGGATTAATTGTGTTTGATCAAGAAAACGACAGGTCACACACATCTGTACATCAGTGGCCAGAAACTCTGTGAATAAAGTTGGTAAGCTTGGTTGCATCCACCCTATAGTCGTAAACTAGCACCAAGCGATTATCATCTTTTTTTATCATTACAAAACTTGCTTAGTAATAAGAAATTGGTACCAAGAAAAGTTTTGAATATCATTTATTCGGGTTTTTCGTCAATAAAGAGCATGGCTTTTGTAAGAGAGGCAGAATGGCCTGCCTGGAGTCGAAAGTCTCAAAAATTGTCTCGTTTCGTTTCTAGGCTGAAAAGAAGTTTTCTTAGAAGGGAATCAATAACCTTCCTGAAATATGGACGAATGTCATAGCAAGCTAGAAACAATACTTTCAATGAAATACATTGTGCCAAGACAGTACCAAATAAGGATTCAATTTGTATGAAAAACACTTTAAGGGGTTGCACCTATTTAAATGCTCGAAAAGTAGATATTGATAAAGACTCTTAATGAAGATTCTTATTAAAGGCCCCCAATAAAGAATCTTAGTTAAGCCTCTTAATTAGAAGAAGGTAGAACATAGAAGGCCGGTAGAAGGTAGGTAGATGGTAGGCAAAAGGTAGCTAGAAGATAGGTAGAAGGCAGGTAGTTAGTTTAGTTTAGTGGGACAACCACCCCATTTATTGGCTTAATTCAAGCAACATAATTACCTACATCAAAAGTATATCTAAATTACAAACTAAAGAGCTTAAGAACTACCTTAACTAGGCTTAACTTAAGGTAACCAGGACAAAATAAGAAGGAAGGAGAGGCGGCAAGGGGTGGGGGTAGGTTGTAGTCGAGCGTAGAAGCGCCGCTTAAGTTTGGTGGTGAGAATAGTTTAGGAGGGGGTGCTTGAGAGTATGGGTAAAGAGGTCGAAGTCCAACAAGGTGGAATTGGAGTTGACATTTCTCAGCATCGTTCAGACCATAAGAGGTCCGGTGGGGACCAATGTGGAGACGGCGGCGATTACGCATATTTCGAGGGTTTGTGTTGAGAGGGATTAATTTAAGGAGGTAGGGGCAGTCGACCGAGCCGGAGAGGACCAGTTGAATAAATATTATGTCAGCTACGACTCTGCGCTCCTCAAGGGTTCTGAAGTTGATTAATTTGAGGCGGTTAATGTACGGGAGAAGAATTAATGGGTTTTCCCATCCTAACCGTCGGAGAGTGAACCGAAGGAAGCGGCGTTGTATACTTTCGATTCTACAGATATGGATCTTGTGATAAGGAGACCACACCTGGCTAGCATATTCATGTTGTGGACGGACGAGGGTAAGGTAAAGGAATCGAGTAACGTATGGGTCGGAGAATTCCTTAGACCATCGTTTCACGAATCCGACGATAGAATTGGCTTTCCGGATCGTCTCATCAATGTGAGAGAGTAAGTTAAGTTTCCTGACGCAAAGGATTCCAAGATCTCGAATACAAAGGATTTCGGTATATAAGTGGGTGATTGCATCTTCAACGGATAGGTGATCGTAGTTGAACGAAAGGCGGCCTAGGTAGTCGTTGATGAGACGAAAATTAGGTTTATAGAAATCGTAGGCGAAGTGATTGGGGGGGGGGGGCGGATGGTGGCGAGTGAACTCGGAAGTAGGTCACGCGAAGAAGGTGGTGGTGGTTGTCTATAGATGTAAGGGGGAAGGGGCTGGGCAGAAGGCAGGTAGAAGGTACGTAGAAGACGACGGGTAGTCTCAGTGACGCCTCTTAATTGGGACTCTTAACTAAGACTCTTAATAAGGACTCCTAACCAACACTCTTAACTAAGACGCTTAGTAAAGACTCTTAATAAAGACTTTTTTTAATGTACTTCTCTCGGGAGAGGCGAATCTAGAGTGCCGACACGGCCCCCCGAGATGCCACCAAATAACGGTTGCAGTTCTCTTTGAACAGTTGCAAGCTGTGACGCACAGGGAACACCTGCGCGGGGAGGGAATTCCACAGCTTCCCCGCTCTGTACGGGAACGAGTTCTGATACACGAATGTTCGCGCGGTTGCGAGATGAACCACGAACTCATGCGATCCGTCGGATTGCTCGTAGAGCACATAAAAACCGAATTACGCGGAACAATACCATGAATCTCCGAAGAACAGTACCCGTGATAATATCTGTAAAACAGACAAAGGTCAGCTACGCGCCATCGATGTGATAGCGACTGTAGTCCCGACGTCAGCGCCGTGTCCCCGATCAGACGGATCGCTCGTCTCTGAATGCTCTCAAGTAGGTCCAGGGTATGATTAGGAGCACAGCTCCAAAGAGAGAAATATTCGAGCTCGGATCTAATTTGGGATTTATACAGACGAAGAAGTTGAGCCGGAGTAAATATTTCTTGTCTCTAAAAAGATAGCTCAGATTTCCTGAGGCTGATCTGGCGATGTTCGACACGTGTTTATGCCGCGAGACATTCCCACAGACCGTGACGCCGAGCAATTTCAAGCTTCTCCCAGATTCGAGGGCCAGGCTATTCATCATCAGGTGTGGAACCGATGACCCACTTTTCTTTGTGAATATTGTATATTGGGTCTTCGTTGCATTGAAGTCGACGAGATTAGTTTTTCCCCATTGCAGGACCTTATCCAGATCCCGATTCAGAGAGTCGATCTGGCTACATTTTAGCTGGTGCGACGCTGATGCACTAATCGCCCGATCACTCGAAAAAGAGCGAATGAGTCTGCCACGAACCAGCGATAGTTCTGGAGCACACTTCTTAAGGCATATTGCTGGTATTCCGACTGGGCCGATCGCCTTCCTACAGTCCAGTCCACGTAGAATGCGTTGAATAGTATGCGGACGGAACCTCACATCCCGCATCGAAGACAGAACCATCGTGATCACAGGTGGCTCCAAAAGAGCGGCATCCAGATTTGAATTCGCGGAAAATAAATTTACGAACAATTTAGCTTTGTTCTTTGAATTTGTGACTAGTGTCCCGCTGCCCGTCACTAACAGAGGAAAAGAGGAGTAACGGAGGTTACCGCCGACAGCCTATGTCATTGACCAGAAGGGACGCGAACTAGTTAGGCACTCAAGGAGTCTACGAGTCACTCTTAGTCTATCAAGTCGAAGGTAGGAAAAACTTCGAGTTTTCGAAAAAAAACTCCTCAGAAGATGAACCAACCACTCTAGAAGGTCTGACGGTCGCCATTACCCAAACTCTCACTTATACGAAGGCACCTCTCTTATCCCTATCGACGAGTACTTGCTACAATTAGCATATAAGTACCTCGAAAGCATTCAGAACAGTGAGAACCCACTTGTACGGGAGTCTTGCGTTCTTGACCCTTCTCTCTCTCGATCTCTTCGGATCCAACGATCACAATTTCTTCTTCAGTACAAAATAGTACTTGGCGTCTTTCTCTGCAAAATAACTGTTCACGAAGGTGATTTCGTCCTCATTTGTTGAAAATCTCTGTCCTTCGAGCTGTATGGTTATTTTTCCTCAGCACCACCCACTTTGCACCTTTAAAACACTTTATGTGAATTGAAACACACTTTGCTGTTCTTAAGCTATCACTTTTAATAAATTTCACTTAGGAATATCTGTACATTCGTTTTTTTTCAAGATTATATGATTATACTTGATGTTTTTGATATTACTTACAAATATATGTACATCAGTTCGTTACACTAAACCAAGCACTCCTTAACGCACCGCCCCGGTCGAAATTCCAAACACAACTCGTTGTTATCTCACCGTCTCGGTCGAGATTCAAAATTCAACCCGCCAACGAAGACCTGTTTTTTCTTCATCCTGAAGGTCGAAGGATATAGCATTTCTTTCTTTATCTTTCCCGGCTTGGGATCAAACGCGGAAACACAAAGGGAAAAATCAACAGAGGATCGTGCGAATGCACATTTAAAATCCTCTATGTTGATATGCGCTAAACGAATGTGTAATTCGTTTTATGATGCCTGTTGTTTGTTCTAGCCGACTCGGCAAGGATCCCTTTTGTAAGGATACGTTAGGGAATACAAATAGAGAATTGTGCTAATGAGCATTTCTGATTCTCTATGTTGTTTATTGTAGTCGAATGGGCAAGGATCTTTTCCGTGGGGATTCGATACAAAGGCGAATATTTTCCTTTTGTTTGTTTTAACTTAATTTTGTTAAAACGAAAACTGGCGTTGGTTGTTTTAATTGTTTTAGATAACCATTTTTCTGAGGTCTCGTAAAATTGCTGGCGCGCAATTTTTTATGATACTCAATGGTTTTGTTTGAAGGACGGCATCTGGCCTGCACATTTGGCTCTTAGGGGTTGTTGTGGTGAACCCTTGGTTCAATGATTATGTTTCCCAGTTTTTTATGTGAGCAAATTGAACGTTTAGTTCAATTTGCTTGGAGTTTAATTGATTAGTGAAAATCGAACGTTTAGTTCGATTTGCTTGCTATCAATTTATGCGGGACAAGGTGTATGGGGTAATGCTTTGATTTAGCATTATGTCACATCCTTTAAGTGGATGTTTTTGGCGTGTATCGCCGTTAGTGGTGGAGACTAGCTCCAAAAGGGTAATTTTTATGGGATGGGTGGTTGTGGTCGTAACAGAGCGCAGTTTTTAGATTGGGGAACAAAAAGAAGTCGCTTTGGGCTAGATCTGTTGAATAAGGTGGATGGTCAAGCAGTTCAAACCATAATTCGTGGATTTTCGTCATGGCAACCGCTGAGGTGTGAGACAGCGCGTTGTCTTGGTGAAACAGAATTTCCTTTTTCTGCAAATGTGGCCGTTTTTCCGCAATTTCTGCTTTCATTTTGTCAAGTAATGATGCGTAATATGCCCCTGTAATGGTTTTTCCTTTTTGAAGATAATCTATTAAGATAACTCCATGACTATCCAAAAAAACAGTCGCCATCACTTTCCCACCCGAAAAAAGTTTTTGCTTTTTTTGAAGTCGATTCCCCCTTTGCAACCCACTGTTTTGACTGTATGTTTATTTCGGGCGTATAATGGTGTATCAAACTTTCATCGACAGTAATTAATCGGCGCCAAAACTCAGATTTATTGCCCCTAAACTGCGCCAAGAGAGCGCGTTGGAAATGCTCACTCGAACACGTTTTTGGTCTAACGTGAGCACACGCGGCACTCAACGCGCGGACAGCTTTCTCATACCTAAATCTTGATTGAATATGTGACAAAAACGTTCTTTGGATATGTTCATAGCCTTTGCTATCTCTCTCACTTTAATTCGGCGGTCGTCTAGTACCATTTGGTGAGCTTTAGTGATGTTATCGTCAGTTGTTGCAGTTTTTGAACGTCCCGAACGTTCATCGTCTCCCAAGCTCTCATGTTTAAATTAAAATTAAACCCTTCCCTCCTTCGATCTCTTCGGATCCGACCATCACAATTTCTTCTTCAGTACAAAACTGAAGAAAGCCCGCTTCCCAACAACATTCTCCTCTATAATAGAGGATTGCTGGACCCATCGCATAGGGTCTACTGCTGACACACTACAAACACGCCTGCACAGTACAAAAAAACACAAACACACACACACACACACACACATCGACTGGATTGTATCCCTAACGCTGTAGTGAAGACTGCTCTAACAGAAAAGCCGGAAGTCTTCAGCAGTCTCTTCACAACCTGCCTTCAAACAGGACAATTTCCTAAGCGATGGAAAAAACAGCGGCTTGTGCTTATACCAAAAGGAGTCAGGAATCCAGAAGCACCGTCGTCTTATCGCCCGTTGTGCATGCTGGACATAACAGGAAAACTGCTTAGGCGAGTAATTGCCACTCGCGTGGAACAATTCACCGAGGCGACATCGGGGCTCTCTGAAGTAGTACGGCAGTAGGGGTTCCGGAAAGGTAGATCAACCGATAAGGCACTATCTGTAGTATGCGACATCGCTCACAATGCGATAGCTGGAGTACGATGGCTAGGCGGTACGAAAAAAATATTGCGCAGTGGTGCCACTAGATGTTAAAAATGCACTTAACTCGGTGAACTGGAATCGGATTCTAGAAGCGTTGGGCGATCTACAAGTCTCACCCTACTTGGTGCGCATACTAGCAAACTAGCTCTCGAATAGAAGACTGCTTTACGACGCAGATGAGGGACCACGAGAATATAAAATAACAGCGGGTGTACCTCAGGGATCTGTATTAGGTCCGCTGTTACGGAATATCAAGTATAATGGTGTGCTCAGGGTTAATGAACCAGAAGGGGTTAGAATCATTGGGTACGCAGTGAAATGGTCTGGAGAAATCCCTGGCCATCTTTCGGAGCTTGGCTGATGGACCGGTTCGAGAAAAGGTTGGTTAGGTGGTAGTCGGTCCCAAGGTGAGATACCACCCCGTCACGCTGTACATTCCGCGATATCGCCGAGAGAAATCTTCGACGGTGTTTCGGATGTGTGGCTGATGGCCCGGACTGACACGGGGATAAGTCATGATGGTACCTTCTGATATAAAGAATTCCAGAGGTAAACTAGTCTCCCATTTGGATCTCCGGGGGGGACTATGTCAGGGGGAACATCATGCAGATATCATGATAAATAATGGAACTTTGAGAGGTTCGTCATCACATAACCGGGCTCGATCTCGAGGCTCGGCTCACGCTCGACTGGTGACGGTATTTTGTAATATCAGGGGCATCGGTTTTACCAATACCAATGTAAACGCCGTCCACCAATATTTGCAAACAACGAAACCTGATATCCTTGCCCTAACTGAGACCCAGGTCGATTCGTCAACTGACATATCTTCGTTGCTCAGGATACGACTTGCATTCGAGATTCCGTTTTAAGGGCGGAGTCTGCGTCTTCGCGCGGTCCGATCTGACTTGCCAGAGGATGGGGGCGTTGGAACCCAATAATATGGACATCATATGGTTGAGGGTTGTGCTGAGGAATTCGGTTAAATTTCTTTGTTGTCTTTACCGCTCCCCGGATGACGATCGACCGGCGACATTTTTCGAACATCTTCCACACACCGTCGACTGGACAAAGATCAACCACCCAGCTTTTGAAATTGTTGTCCTTGGCGATTTTAATGTGCACAATTCCGACTGGTTGTTACATTCTAACAGAACCGACGAGGCTGTGAGGCTGGCGGAGATGTTTGCTGTAAGCCACAACTTGACTCAACACGTGGGGGAGCCAACGCGAGTGCCGGATGCCCGAGGCGATTATGCGAACACCCTGGATCTGTTTTTGACATCCGAACCGAGTATTTATACCGTAGAGGTTTCTGCGCCACTGGGAAACTCAGATCACTGCTTGGTATCTGTCGCGCAAGCACTTGCATATCAAGCGAATAACCGGCCTAGGCAGCTTCGCCATGTGTGGAAGTATGGGGCTGCTAACTGGGACGATATGCGAGATTTCTTCGCATCCTTTCCATGGTCCGAGGTATGCTTCGGAAACTCCGATGTTAACGCTTGCGCGGAGTCGGTATCAGAGATTATTCTTCTCGGGATGGAGATGTATATTCCACATTCCACCAAACGAACTTTGTCTGATAAACCTTGGTTTGATAAAAAATGCGAACTGATTACAGCGGCAAAATATAGAGCTTTTAAGCAATGGCGCTCCAATCCCACCGATGTTAACAGAACGAATTTTATTAGAATCAGAAACGCGTGCAACCAGGCGATTGATGCCGCGAAGAAGGCTCACAAGGACAGGGTGATCAATAAGCTCCTTCGGTGCCCAGCTGGTTCGCGCTCCTTCTGGTCAATGGCAAAAGCTGTTATCGATAACTTCGCATCCTCCTCTTTCCCCCCGTTGGTGACAGATAGCCGGACGTTAGTCACGAATCCAAAGGATAAAGCTAATGTGTTCGCGAATTCAAACCTCGATCCCGTCCTTTTGCTGCCACCCGTGATCTCGCCGGTACAGTCTTCCATGCAGGATGTGAGATTTCGTCCGCGCACTATTCAACGCATTCTACGTGAACTGGATTGTAGGAAGGCAACCGGCCCGGACGGAATAGCAGCAATAGTCCTTAAGAACTGTGCTCCAGAACTATTGCCGGTTCTTGGCAGACTCTTCCGCTTATCTTATGCACGGCGGACCTTTCCTGCCTGCTGGAAAATCGCTCGGGTTCAGCCAATCCCAAAGACGGGAAAAAAGTGTCTCACACAAAATTACCGTCCGATAGCATTACTGTCTATTTTATCGTAAGGTAATATAAAAAGTCATCAATACAGAGTTGGTTAAGTATTTGGTGTGCAACGGACTTCTGAATGATGGTCAATGCGGATTCCGTGGCAGGCGGTCCACAGGAGACCTTTTGACACTTATAACCGATGCATGGACATATGCGATTGACCGCCATGGTGAGTTAAGGGCGGTCGCATTGGATATCTCCAAGGCTTTTGACCGCGTCTGGCACGGGGCATTGCTGAGCAAACTTCGTTCATATGGACTTTCCCAACAGCTTTGCGACTGGACGAAGAGCTTCCTTGAGAATCGATCGATCCAGGTTGATGTGGACGGCAAGTGTTCGGATCTGTATCCCGTCAATTCAGGGGGGCCCCAGGGTTCTATTTTGGCTCCAACCTTGTTCTTGCTTCACATAAATGATCTGTTGGAGGCAACGGATAACAAAGTGTTCAGTTTTGTGGATGATAGTACGGTTGTTTTCTCCTTTTCGAGTGTTCGGCCGATTGGTGCATTCACGTCGCACTAGCTGAGATTCAGACAGATTGACTCTCTGAATCGGGATCTAGATAGGGTCCTGCAGTGGGAAAGGGCCAATCTTGTCGATTTCAATGCAACGAAGACACAATATACAACATTTACAAAGAAAAGTGGATCATCGGTTCCACAGCTAATGATGAACGGCCGGGCTCTCGAGGCTGGGGACAGTGTGAAATTGCTCGAGGCCACGGTCTGTGGGAATGTATCATGGCATAAACACGTGTCGAGTATCGCCAGGTCAGCCTCAGGAAAACTCAGCTATCTTTTTAGAGCCAAGAAATATTTTAGTCCGGCCCAACTTCTTCTCCTATATAAATCCCAAATTAGACCCGCTCTCGAATATTGCTCTCATGTTTGGAGCTCGGCTCCTAAACATACCCTCGAACTACTTGAGAACGTACAGAGACGAGCGATCCGCCTGATCGGGGACTCGGCGCTGACGTCGGGACTACAGTCGCTATCACATCGAAGGCGCGTAGCAGACCCCTGTCTGTTTTACAGATATTATCACGGGCGCTGTTCTTCGGATATTCTTGGTATTGTTCCACGCAATTCGGTTTATATGCGCTCCACAAGACAATCCGACAGATCGCACCCGTTTGTGGTTCATCCCCCGACGGCGCGAACATCCCTGTATCAGAACTCGTTCCGTTACAGAGCGGGGAAGCTGTGGAACTGCCTTGCCACGCGTGTGCCCGGAGCGTTACAACCTGCAACTGTTCAAAAAGAACTGCAACAGTTATTTGATGGCATCTCGGGGCGCCCACTCGACGCTATAGGTTCGCCTCTCCCGAGAGAAGTCTAATAAAAAAAACAAAAAAAATCAGTGTCCTTAATGTGGCGTCATCGAGATCGTATACTCTCCCCAACTTTGAGAGTTGCTGCAACCAGATGTCCAACATCGGTCCGCCGTCGTATTCTGGTAACAAGTCCTTGATGGTGTTTAACGGTATTTGAGAGGCATTTCGGGCTTCCACTTCCATTGTTATCTTCTTCTTTGTTCTCTCGCTCTGGAGGTCCCTTTCCTTTGTTTCTTGCAATGGTGTGTTCTCTCGTTCGTTTATTGCTTTTTCTTTCTTTAGGATTTCTCTCTCTCGTTCGATTAGCTCCTTCTCTTTCTTTAGGATTTCCTTTACTTGTTTTATGAATTCCCTTTCCCAAGACAATTCTGTTGACGTCTCCTTTTTATTGGCATCTTCTCTTTCGGTCACTGCCTCTGCGGTGATGCTATGATTGTTTGCACTGCTGTCGCTGTTGCCATCGCAGTCATCGTTACTTGCGCCGCTCTCGTTTGCACCATCATCGTTGTCGATTTTTTCGTTATGAATTTCCCCCAAAGGGGAACTGCCACGTTGGTCTTCTGGAATATTCATTAGTCTTAATAAAAGCTCTCTTTTGTTACCTGTCGTTCTCTACTTCAGGCTTTGTAGTCAGTATTTTAATTGTACTGCCGACAATTTCTCCAATCCATCGCTCATCATGGCACACGAACAAAAGAATGAGTATATGTCTATGTTTCCGCGAGGGGAAACTAATCCCACTTCTGATGCTGTAAGATCAAAGAAATAAATGGATTAAACTGAATGAAACACTCGTTACTTCTACTATTATTGAATAAATATATATTACTAAATAAAACACTCATTATACACTTATTGCACCAACGTACGCATTTTTCTTCTTACACTTCTTGTCATCGACTGACTTTTCCTTCACTTTTCTACTACCTAACCGGCAGTCTCTCCTCATTCAGCTCGTCGGCCGGTAAGGTTGTTAACATCTGATTTCTTTTGGGAAGTGCTGCCACATTCCCAATGTATCTAAATCCCATTAAATCCTAAGTACATATAAAAACAATGTTAACAAATAAAATGTAAACAATTATTATGTAACCAATCTATTATAAGTTAACTATATTACTCTTAATTTTAGTCAAATATATGCAGTAAATACAAACAAAACAAAACCAAACACCAGGAGTCGTCACAGGAACTCCTCAACAAACGGTCTGAACGAGACCAATTTTAAAGAGAAGATTTTATAGATAGGAAATCAATAAACAATAGTAAAGAATAAGCTAATTGTATCAGTCGTTTTTTCATTTGCTACTTGGTAGAGAGAAACGTTTTCAACTGGACGGATTATTCCGATTAAACTCTATATTGTTAGTTAAAATGTACTAGGCAAGACAATAACGCCCGTTTGTCCAGAGCAGAGTCCTGCTCTGAAAGTACAATGCACTAGCAAAAGAAATCATCGTTGGCCGACCAGTCCCGGATTTACAGTCCACGAAGAGGAAAGTTGAGACGTCGGTGGAACAGCTCTAATAAATAAAATATGTGTAATTTAGCATTAATATCATGAAAATAAAACATTTTGTTAAGTCTAATTATCCTATAATAACACAAAAGGGGCAATTTTATCTGAGCATCCGCAACGCACAGATACTCCCGTGCGACAGTCTAATCCGACGCCAGGGAGAATCTGCGACCGGTCGGATGTACGTATTCCATTAAAGCGGTAGCGGTCGGTGTTCAATACAAAAAATTAAAAAAAAAAAAAAAAAAAAAAACAAATAGGTGCAACTTCTTAAAATTAATTCATACAACCAATAATTCTTATTTATTTAATTTGTTAATTCATCTATTTTTTTTTACTACTGGTTGCCTATTTTACATTCCGTTTTCTTCTTTAACATTTTCTTTTAAACTCTTCTTTTTCCGCCTTCGCTCTTGTTAATAAACTGAACATATTTCTCATCAGGTGGCACTCAGTTGTTTTTAATTTTTGTCATAGTTTTGTATTGCAAACTTGGCTGCAATTCTCAAGTCATCACCAAATGCAAAGTTCGTGCCACTTACTTTCTGCTGCTCCTTGTTAATACTTTATTTTCTTTCTCAAAGATATTTAAAAAAAAAAGATCCTCCTACTTCCGACTTTTAGCGTCGAGTGATCTAGTTTTTCAATTCAAAATATGGTATGTAATAAATTTGCTTATTAAGGATGGCTTCCCATATCTGTAAAACTACCCCTATCACTAAAAGTCAGTACAAAGGAGAATCGTTGACAAAAATACCAAACCATTGATGAAGGGAAGTTGTTAGTGCCCATAAGATCCTCTTAAATTGGGTTGTTATCCATATCCCTTTCAATAGAGTCAGTCTTATGCATACCAAACATATGAACTAAACTTCGTTCAGCTACACAATGGCTTCCAAATTTGTCATAATCCACCCAAATTGCTGACGCAGTTCTACTCAACAAAGCCATACATTGTACATAGGAATAAGACGGAAACAGTGTTTCAATGCTGTTCCTATAAGGAGCAATTTGTACGCGTTTAGGTGGCACACAACTTGCCTACCTCTGGATAATCAATCCCAACCGATATCCCTACACGATGATATAAGTAAACTTGTTACGGATGATTTATTGTAAGGGTTCTTGTACGTATCCTGCTCATGAGGATGGATGGAAAAAAAAACAGTGAATTCAATTTTTGTCACGAACAACTGACTGGACGATGAAAGTTTGCCAAAGTCGGCAATTCAATTAAAAGTTAACTTACCCTACTCGATATAAAAACAGTGTCTACAGGGTACTCGTTCACTACACCACTGTGGTCCCATGTGACTACTGTGTGTACTTGTATCATATGGATAGGCAATGAAAAACCAAAAAGTCCTGTAAATGTGACCGGAATTGGAGCAAAAAAACTTAAATAATTTCGAACGCACAGGACGCCTTGTGTGCTGGCTCAGAAATCAGATTCTCGGGAAATTTATGGAACCACTTATTACCAAAACAATTAAGCGGAAAATTTATGCGAGTAGTTCTCGTTGGCATACCACTGAACTTTTAATACCACTGATGTCCTGTCACGGCAAATTTTACAATTTTACAACCGGCAAACTTCTCAAGAGAGTATCAAGCTAAAGGAGGTACCGAAGGCAGTTGATAATTTTAGTCGGTTTTAACGGATTTACTGCACCCGGTTGAGGTTGACGGAAGTAATGCACCTGAAATATTCACTTGCTCTATCGAAACTTTAACACGCTGACATCCCTTTTATAGCAGGTCCTCCAACGTTTTTCCAAGATGTGAATATAATCATTGGCAAGATTGCACTCTGTGGGATAACATTAAGATTCATTTCTAAGAGCAAATTATGGTTGCACTTTGAGTTGAAAATGTTCTTATGAAAACAATTCAAAAACCTCAAAACTTACTTTTCTCACCTTATAATTTGCTGTGTCACCGAATACCTATGCTATAGTTCGAGAAAGAGGCAGGAAGACCAAAAGTGTATTCTCAACTTGCTCGTTCAAGTGAATCCTGATGTGATCCAAGAATATGAACCCGATCAAAATATATTTATTTATTTAAACTTAGTACAAGCTAGGGGGTTACAAGAATGTTTTGTCTAAAGGGTGAGAGCAGGGGATGAAATTCCCTACTGGGACCGCGATATTCCTACTATATGATACCACGTCCTATATGGGTTAGCCGGTAGTCGATTCCATACCATGTGCCTGGGTATTTATAGAGAGTGGAATTATGTTTATAACAATTATACTTGAAAAACACGACAAACCACATAATTGTTCCGGCACATCATCATTTTCCATATCATAACTATGCCACTGATTTTATTTTAAACAAAAGAATTAAACGATTATTATAAAATATTCTTGATAAATATTGATTGGTATTCAACCAGTTTATATTTAATCAATTTAACTAATTCAGCAACTAGGGTATCATCATCATCATCATCATCATCATCATCATCGGCACTACAACCGGGAACCGGTCTCGGCCTTATTTAGCAAGTCCTGAGGCTTGTTAAATTTTCCATAATGATTTATTTTTTCTAGGCAAGGTCATTAGTCTTGCGCCAGAGGCAGAGGGTATACTGTATTCAAAATCATAATATTTATCGAAAAATGAAAACACAACAACAAACACTTTAATTTCCCTCGTGAGTTCCCTAAGAGCACGAAATTTTTATTAAAAAAACAAGGTTGTTTTCGTTCATCGACGCTTACCAGTAGATTGCTGACATTTGACTTCCACTTATTGTTGTTCAAACAACGTGCTTTTGAATAACTTGCAACACTGTAGGAGCAGGTATTTGAAAACACATTGACAAGAAACTGTCTCCAAAATCTTATTTTGCGCTGCTATAATTACTTTTATGGGAGGCTCGATTTTTTTCCGTGAGGGGTATTTAATTTTAAACTATGATTGTATGCAGGATTACTAGAGTTTGCTAGTTCGAAAACAATTTGTGCCCAAACACTATCTTGCGGTGCTGTAATTACTTTTATGAGTTGCACCGTTCATTCCGTGAGGGGTGTTTCAACCTTAACGAAGATTTTATGGAGGATTACTGGCGTTTGCTAGAGTTTTATTTAGACATAGTACTGCAGTGTTGCATATTCAAATGATGGTGAATTAATTCATTGAGTAACAAAAGGAAACAACTTTGAGAGATTTCGAAATTGTTGAGGTGATGGTCCCATGAGGCAGCTGGTAACAAATGATGAGAACTTAGTGTCTAAATTGAGCTACCATAAGTACTTTTATAGGTAGCTGGATTATTCCCGTGTATGATATTTTATCTTAAATTGGGATTTTATGGAGGATTACTAGTGTTAGCTAGTTCGAAAACAAATGGGTAACAAATTGTGCCCAAACATTATCTTGCGGTGCTGTAATTACTTTACCAGGATATCCGGGACCCATCGTCGTTTATGGCATTTTCCAGGAATTAACGTACTGCGGTTTCTGACGTCTTCCGTAGAATTAAATGCTGCATCGCTAATAAATGCATTAACACAACATAATTTTGTGCTGAGTTCTTGTAATGGCAGGGGAGGTCCTCCAATGAAATAGCCGTGACTTGGTATAAGATTTCTTTGCTGCGTGTATTGCCTATCTCACCAACCGCAGACCAGTAAATACTGTACTAAATGCTAAGATATTTTGGAAACCTTTTACAGGAATAGTTCTTCAAATACAATTAAAATAATGCATCGTTTCTGATTCAGGGTAGTCTAACTTTTTTTAAAAACTTTTTTCTCAAATTCGTTATAATGCAATTCCATTTACATCTCTTTAATTCTGTCGACTATTTTCTCAAAAGACGTTTTTACTTTTCTCCCGTTAGTTTTCTTAACGCATTAGCACACGGCCCTATGTACACAATGATGTATTTTCTCGTGACTTAAGCTGTGGATTGTTAATTGCTGTGATATGCGGGTCTGATGATTTGTTTATTTATTTATATATTTTTTGGTTCTATTCTGTGCTGTGTTATTTACGATGGTTTGTGTGTTCAATTGTATCTGTTGGTAACGCCATATAATCGCTAGAACTAACGGGTTAAGCCCATTAATATAGACTCAATATAGTGGAAATTTGTAACACGAGGAATGGTGGCAAAGTCTTAATTCATCCCACAAAATTGTTGTTGAGGTGCTATATTTTGAATTAAGAACTTTAGCTTACCTCCTTTTGAATGTGTTGTTGGGTCATCTCCTTTGGGGTGATCTACTGGGGGGGGGGGGGGTTATCGGTTGGAGTGGACGGCGTGAAAGGTGTGCCCTCGCAACTTCATTCGGTCGGGCGTGGGGGCTTCCGGACGGGGTGCTCGGTCTTCGTAAGCTCCTTGGCAGGGAAGGCGGAGTCTCCTGTTATGGTGTGGGGGCTTCTCTATTCTATATGAGAAACAACCCACAATCCCAATCCCAATTCCTACCGTCGGCTATTTCACCTGCAATACATAATTCTCCCAAGGAAACATAGCTAAACTCATTATCCTATGCAGATAATGCATAATTGAGTTTGGCTACTATCTTCGCCATACGGCAACACTATTGCCCTAAACATGGGATTTCCACCGGAAATTCCATTCTTATCGGTTAGCAACAACAAGTCGAAGCAAACGACGCCATCGCATCATAGCGAAACCGCTGGGGAATTTATCAAAATATCTAATTAGTTGTCATTATAAATTACCCTAGCCAATTTGGCGTCACTTCGGCTTTTCATCAGATCACCCATTCGCTTGGGATCAATGATCTCTTTTTGCAGGTGAATAATATCAGATAAGTTTTCCTCTCATTCGTATTTCTGTCATTCCATAGTTCAATGTGCTCCGACTACACCATAGCCGTACCACTGGGTCAGTAGGTCGTGTCAGTAGCTGTATCTGATAACAACACACACAACCAAAGCTACCCCGAGATCACAGCACATCATGTTTCTGTTCTCTCATTCTCAATGCCCGTCAATTACCCTATTAACAAAAGTTACTCACACTTTGACGGGCGTGAGGTTGAGAGAGCAGAGGCGTTGTCTCTTTTGGTTGTCCTGTGTGTGGATTGAAATATGAATTTCACCCCTAAGTTGAGTTAGTCGCTTGTCGTTCATCATCGCGCAAAGTCACACCGCTGCTCGTCTTAATATAATTTCGGGATCAATAAAGCTATCTCATAAATGTTGTATTAATTGTCAAAGTGTACTTTTACAATAGTACCCTTCTGTGTAAATACAAATACGAGCCCTTACTTTTAGTCTAGTTATTATAAGTGTAAATTCGAAATAAAACGAAGAACAAATAAAAGCCAGGTTAAGCAAATTAAACAGTGTTAATTATTCAATCTTTTCTAACTGGTGAACATTCCTTTCTGTGGATCATGGTTGGGGGATTACAGTGAATCCCGTGCCATACGCTGGCAACAATACTTTCTACCCCCACAATGGCACCAATGGGCACTCCGGGTGTGAGTACATTATTTTCCCCTGGTCACCGGGTGCCGCTTACTCTGTCATTGAAGGTTCCCATACTAGGGTCCGCAATAAATTGTCAAGATCTCTTTACTTTGTAGAAGATGTTTCGACTAGATACATCCGCGCACGGGGAGCACGAGCCTCCCACCGATAGAATATTCCGCGGAAATGAAAAGATCCGGCTTTAGCTTGAAGTTAGACTACCTTTTTATTTTACCTTTATCGATTAAGTTTCTTTTAGTTTGATACATTAAATTTCGCATTTGGCGTGACTGAACATTAGACCATAGGTTCGGCCTTCTAGAACTTAACTCATCATGAAATTGAAAATTACTGCCCTTTTATTCGTTTTGTCGTTGGGATTTGTCAAAATGGTTATTGTTATAAATTCCAAGAAGCACACACAAGGTCTTGTGTGCTTCAGTTGGAATAGGGTGCTGGGAAGTGACTAGAAATTTATTTGAATAAATTCCTGGAAGGGAAATCATGAAATGCATTTTGAGTTAAGCATTTCATGATGTCAGGATTATTGGAAATTGGATAATTGCACGACAAATGGACTTTGGTTAAAATTTATCGTGCATATGATTCAATTGGATTGGGGTGTAAGTTAATGTGAAATTGAATCAATGTGCGACAAATTAACTTCATATGATTCAATATGGAATTTGGTAATATTGGGGAATTGGATGAGAGTATTGGCAATATTGGGGATTTGGATGGGAGTAGTGATTTAGGATCACTACATTGTTGCAAGACTAGGAAGTGAAACAAAAAATTCAAGACTGTCCCACAGATGGCTGAGCAGCACAAATCTATCATGGCATTCATTTCATCACGTGTAGTTGATGGCCGTCTGGTCCCCAATGCAGTTCAGAGAGCAAACGTATTTGTTGCACATCTTATAGCCAACCTAACGCTGCCTCATACACTAACTTCTTCTCAAGCAAAAGACGCATTACATGAATCGAATTCACTTTGGAACTCTTTTTTTATTTTTATTTTACTTCAGCCAGGAAAGGGAAACCTATAGCGCTCACCCAGCGCCCTGGGATGCTATTTTTTCTCGACCGGCCCATCAGCCAAACGTCGAGAGATTGTCAAGGATTTCTCACAATCATTTCACGAAGGCTATAACTTAATGGTGTGTTATTTCACCGGGCGGCTGGGCTTTGGGACACTACCTACCACTCAGTAATTGTCACGAACTGCACAACAGCAAGAGTCGTCAGCTGAACCTATGTTTGCACAATCAAACGCAAGACACAATCTACCTACCAATTCAACCATTGAGGCTGCAACATTTTGTATCTCAACCGCTCAAAAAGCTGAAATTCCTCAAGTTCACTGTTTTGAATAGCATTTTTGTCCATACTTTGGAGCAGTTGTCCTTACTCACTTGTTAAGGCGCGCTGAAAGCGAAATACGAGGGTTGCCTCTTATGTTTCGGGATTTGGCAACCCTAGTGTTGCAATCCGGCAATTGACAGCTCTGTCGTAAAGTTGGACATGTTTGAGGTTATACGCACTCAGAACGTTTTGACATACGAGCGCTATTTGTGTTGTTTACAGTAACTTAAAAGATTCATCTCGGCCCAAAAATGGAATTAAATCGTCAACATTTTCGTGCGATTATTTTTTACAACTTTCGGCGTGGATTAACTTAGCAACAGTGCATGGATGAACTTAATTCAATTTTTGGCGATGAAGCTCCATCAAGAACCAGTGTTTATCGATGGTATGGTGAATTCAATCGTGGTCGTAGTTCACTCCAAGATGAATTTCGTGAAGGTCGTCCAAAATCAGTTGTTGTTCCGAAAACCTTTGATGCTGTGCGCGAACTGATATTGGAAGATCGTCATGTGACCTATCGTGAGATTGAGACAACCTTAGGCGTTAGTGGGACCAGCATACATTCAATATTGCATAAAGATTTGACTGTCAAAAAAAATTGTTCACGTTGGATCCCACACAATTTGTCAATCGCCCAAAAAAAGGCTCGTGTCAATTGGTCAAAAGAAATGCTCAAAAAATACGGTCGCGGTGCTTCGAAACACGTCTATGACATCGTGACAGGTGATGAATCGTGGATTTACGCGTATGAGCCCGAAAGTAAACAGCAGTCGACTGTCTGGGTGTTTCAAGATGAGCCAAATCCAACAAAAGTTGTTCGCGCACGAAGCACTTCCAAGCAAATGGTCGCCTGTTTTTTCGGAAAAACTGGACATGTCGCAACCGTACCACTAGAACAACGCAGCACAGTCAATTCTGAGTGGTACACAACCATTTGTTTGCCAGTTGTCTTCCAAGAAATCAGGAAAACCAACCGCCGAAGACGGATCACTCTTCACCACGACAATGCGAGCTCTCACACATCGGCTGCGACAACTGCATTTTTGAGCACCCAAAACATCGATTTGATGGGTCATCCGCCGTATAGTCCTGACTTGGCACCGAATGACTTCTTTTTATTCCCATACGTAAAAAACAAACTGAGAGGTCAACGTTTTTCGACACCTGAAGAAGGGGTTGCTGCATTCAGAATGCATGTGTTGGAGATACCTCAATCAGAGTGGCAAAAGTGCTTCGACAATTGGTTCAAACGCATGCAAAAGTGTATAGATCTTCATGGGGAATATTTTGAAAAACAATAAAGTGATTTTCGATGATCAATATTTGTTTTTGTTCTCTAATCCCGAAATATAAAAGGCAACCCTCGTAAAATGCAGAGATTGGTTCAGACGCCTCAAAAATAATGATTTTGATGTTGAGGACAAAAAGCGTTCTACGAATTTCGACATCATGTGTGTGTAAAATGTTGTGAGACCTTCGAATTCCATGGTATTGACCCCAATGGGTATATTTAAGGGATCAAAATTGTTCATGCGTAGTTTTCCCAACTTACTTTGTGGGGGCCCTTTGGAGCCTGTTATAGACTGACAGTAAATCTACCATCAAAGGACGTAACTGCGTCCGCATATCAAATCAACTATTAATTGGCAAGATTGACTGACCAAAATTTCTTGCATATATTCCCTTAGCTCTAACCCTAGTCCTAGTGTTTCTCTGGTTCACTTCCTCTACATTGACCACGATCTAAACAATAACGTTCCATGCGCCACAATTATTTTAGATATGCAAATAAACCGTTTCATCCTTTGCATGTAATTATAAATTAAATTTAAGATTTAATTTGATATATTAATGCAATTTCTTAAAACATGTATTGAACTATATAAATAAATGAGCAAACATGTGTTACAAGTTGAACGTACTGCACTTTACCATCTTCCTGCGCCATGGAAATCCACCTGACGACGTACTGAAATACGCACATGGACAAAAACAATCAAATTCATACATCAATCAATACCCCTCACCAGATAATAATTTGAAGCTCTACGTGCCATATCTCCATGTTGATCATAATTCTTCATCTCAACAACATTCCTATGCATTCGCATGGCTATTCTCATCCAATTTCTTCAATTATTTTCGATTACGGTTCCCCTAGAGCAACTGACACATTGCTTTCTGAGCTGTGGTCAGGTGCAACCACACTAGCCGCTTTAGGGACCTAGCCCCTGTTATTTTGTGCACACTTATAGCCACATTATGTCAGGCACACAATCAAAAATCGATTTGCCGTCACACAATCCTAAGTGCTTAGTCCTTCGTTCTTGCAGATATCAGGCACGTAGCTTGCAGGCATCTTTATCTAATCCCTTCGATTTTGGGAATGTGTGTTAATCAAATCGGATAATAGAAATTCACCACTTGTGTGCACAACCTAAATGCACAAGATTGTGGAACCACTTCGGTATTATTCCTCGTTATCTACCTGTGCAGTTCAAGTCGTCGGTACAATTTAAGCCTTCGTCCTCCTCATCAAAGCATTATCACCTGTAATTCCTTAAAACGTTTAAGCATTTGCAAATCCTTGCTCATCACAAACTCACGTATCTCATCCTTACCTTACAGCCGTTGTACCACCGAAAGCAATGCACTGACACAAAATCATCTTAAAGTTCACAGATTCCAACACAGTATCTCCTTCCGACGTTGACTATACTCTTGCGAAGCTGGAAATCCATTAGAAGCCATCACTTATTGTTTTAACGAAAGTGTAGCACTGTTCCAGTAAATGGCTTCCAGAGTATATCCGGAACCGGCAAGACCAACTCTGCTGCCGGAAGGACCGAACTGTTTATTTAAACTTTTCTATCCTTTTTTCAAAGAACCTTTCGCTGGTTTACTTCAATTTTTCCCAGATGCATAAAACTACAAAATTTCCTTCTAATGCGCCCGGGAAGTGGAAGTCGAAGAGGTTTGTCATAAATTTGTGAGTGCAACACGTTGTACCCAGGGGTTTCAAAACGCAGGGAGTCGACGATTACATATGATATTCGTAAAGTTATATCCTCTCGCTGACAGTACTTTGGTTTGCCGAAACCTGATAAAAGTCCTGACGGTAGCCCAACGGGTACACGAGATGGTAAGTTCATTTTGAAAGGATGTGAGGAAAGAATACGAGTACAGTGAGTTCGAAATATGAGTATTTACTGGAAAAGCAGCCGAGGTAAACACTTTCGGGCAGTTTTTGTTTTCCGCACTTAACTTTTTCGACTACAAATACCAGCAGCTGTGAGTTCCGAAACCACATCCGCGTGTTGGATGGCACGCGGAATCAAACAAATTAACAGAATAACTCTTTAACTTGTTAATTAATGACGAACATTGCAGAGCAAATCCGTCGAATGGCATTGCGGTTTGTGAATGAATTCTGGCATTCGACCGTAAACAAAGAGGAATTAACACACTCAAATGCAATATTGGATTTGGTTAATTTGTGTCTATTAAGTTAATTAGCTTTGACCACACTTCCGTCATTATTCACATGATTTCCGATTCACTGGATTGGGTTTCTAATTATTACCCTTATGCACCACGTTAATTTTGAAAACTATAACTTCAGTAATATGTTTAAGAGCCCAAAATAAACTGTTGAATGGATTTATATCTCAGACCAGAAAAGTGGATGAAGCCGTTGAGGAAAAAAGAACACTTACAAGGAGGAACACAGACATAAGCAACTCCTTTCGGGAAGTGTAGCTTCAAATGACCAATGCAGCGGGACTCAATTTAGAACACTTGAAAGAACCATTAACTTGAAGGTGATACGAAGTGAGGAGGTGAAGAGTTAATCTACACTGACCTATAACTTAAGGTATACATTGAAGTCTTTAAAAAATCGATTTTGAAAAATATTTTTTAAATTCTGATATTTTCAATAACCAGCGTCTAACATGTTTTGAGTGATTTCAAAATTAGTTACAACAGTATTAATGTGTGCGCATTTTGGAGCAGGAATAATATACACAACTGCACTCCGACTGATTAGTGCATTCCAACAAAACAGGTAAGGCTGGAACGCTAACTGAACATTAGCTTCAATCTTACTAAACAATTGGAAACACCTATACGAGCGTCATATAATCAGAATGATTCTGCAAACGCCCTTGATTTTCTTCTATTGTATTATCTGACCCTAGTATCCGTTCCAACAAACGACTGCCTCATTGGAATTCGATCCATTATCGGATATCTGTTGGGCAATCTCTTACATATCAAGTGACTAACCAACCTAACTAGCTTTGGAAAGTATGGAAATACAGAACTAAAAATTGAAACAATTTTTGGGATTTCTTCGGTTGGCTTTAAGAACTGAAATGTACAAAACTGAAGAAAGCACCCTTGCCAACAACATTCCCCTCTATAACAGAGGATTCTTGGATCCATTCCATAGGGTCCATTGTTGACACACTACAAACACTACTACTACCACACTCAAGACCTACCGGTCTTGTATGATTTCTTCCCCACCGTCCCTCCGTCCAAGTAGTTAGAGAACAATTGAACTAACTCTGTCCACATTATCCTTAGATGACCTTTTCCATCACCTTGGATAACATAACAGCCTTGTGAATAGGGCGATAGAATGTACTCACAGCTAGCCCGGCTAGTCGTAAGAGGTGACTAAGGGTCGAGAGGTAGGTGGCGTGCAGACCCCCGCCGTCCGGTGAAATATCACCCCATAAAGTTATAGGCTCCATGAAATGGTCGGGGGAAATTGTGGGGGTTCTTTAACCCACTTCCAAAGAACCACCCATTCCCTTTTACCTGTCTCCCATTTACCAGGCAAGTCTTTCTACTTACCTGCCAATGGGAAGCGTAAGGTACCCTTTGGCGGATTGCAGGTTGTTTAACTTTGGCGAATGAACCTGTCTATAATTGGTGCAGTGTTCCGCCGAACACTGTTCGCAAGAAGAAGAGAGTCGCCAACGGCACACCACAGCACACTAAATGAAACATGGCGCACTTGCTTTAAACTTTATTTATTGTTTTCTTTTTGTTTGTAGTCAATTACACGTATTAACATAGATACATTTTCGATTGATGTTCTGCTGAACTATTCGCGTTTACAATTTTTGCACACTGAATTAAAGCTCGATCGACACGAAACTAACACCTTCTCGCAACGCGTGTACTTGCTAGCGTCTTCTTTATTACCGCGTCTTGTCGACCTCCTCGATGGAGTTCTCTATCGTTCTCCTCTCTGGACGGACATTCGAACTATCCTTCTCGTCCCGGTGACGATCGAAAAGGTACTTATCGTCTCGTTGACGATCGAAATCTGACTCCGGTCTGCCCACTCAGATACCCAAATACAGATTGTCCATCTGTATCTGTGCAGACAACTTTTTTCCTTAGATCTGCTAACAGAATATCCGAATCTCTGTTAGGAGGATGTTATTTATTCCCCAGGGGTAATCTGAATGCCTGAAAAGGGAAAAGTCAATCGACGCATACATCCTTATTATCATTATCACCCTCGGTGGTGGTGATAGAATTTCATTTCGACGGCCATCGATCGAACGCCGCCTCTATTTGCATAAGGCATCTGGCACACAGGCCGAAGGGTATCCTGCAATTTGTATAGACGTAAAGTCCGTGAGTTGTTTAACTTCTGTAGGGTAATATCAACAATCCATTAGATCTTTCTAATGGTGTGAAAATATGGTAAGGACCGTGGAACTGAAGTAGTTCCTTTTGTTATTTTTACCCTCGTACATTTTGAATTATCTCGTTGAGATAATTACGGTTGCCGTTTCTTTTGTTGGGTGATAGATTTGGTGGTCTTGTGGTAGACCACCCGCACGTGCGTCCGTTATTCGGAGAATTTGCTGGTGATGGCAAATCCTTGTAACATCGTGTAGATGTTCAAGATTTTCGATTGTGCAGTGTTGGAGTGCGGCGCATTTCGATCTTTATGGATAAGATGAATGAATGCTTTTACCTTTGTTTCAGGTATGCTACCCTCGACTTGGTGCTTGATATTGAAAGCTTTGGGACGTTCAGTTCCTTGCTTCTTTCTATATCGGTTTGCATTTTGCAACCTCCTATGACCTTTGTTACAGGTATTGTAATGACTATTGGTCGCGTGTCTGTGGGCACGTGCGCTGCGTTATCAGGTAAGTAAGTTCTTTGAAGGTAGGAACCTTACCTGTGCGGAATTGTGCGTTCGTAGAACGCTACAACCCTGCAGCATCTTCCACCTACAAGCAAACCTGGCATTAATATCATCGAATTTTTCTGATTCATAATACATGAACCAATTTATATCCCCTATCGGCTCAGCTTGTCACCAATAATCGATAAGCACACGCTGGCCAGCGTATTGTGGACACAGCTGCAGCCGATATTTTTCCTACGGTTCATAATTAAACCATTGCTCCTATACCCTTAGGTTCCCAACAGTTGCGACCAATTCCCTATTATCGGCTATCAACCGATCATGGGATTTGGGCATGAATATGATCATTGTTTAGGCAATCATACCCACGTTCATGCTCTATGATGACCCTTCTGAAAATCAAAGTAAGCACACAGTACCTCACTGTGTTTGTTTTGCTTACCAACGCTGGTCCATGGTTCCCCTGGGTTGCAAATTCCTCACCACCATATTGTGGCGGTTCAGGTAGAACCCCACCGAATAATCCTCCACCTCAGAACCACTATACCTAAGGGGTAATTTAGCAAAAGCTACATTAGACGGGGTACACAGGTGTAACCAAAGGGGCATACGTTTAACCTGTAAAAGACCACATTAGCAGGTGCGTCCTTCATGACAATACGACGGTGCCCTTTCCAGTTCCCTTGCAAGTTGATTGCAATTTTATACGAGGCTGTCGAGCTCACCACCATATAACATGCAGGCGACATCAACAAATACAAATAGCATAACACCAATTTCAACGGGCAACGTGGTTGCAAACGCTTAAAACATAATAACATCAGCAAGCGTAGGACACCATAAAGACGCCCCAATGAAAACAACACGCAGAAATCCGACAACTCGGAACCGCCAAGGAACATATCGTTTTGTTGCACAGGCTTGCGACATATACCAAGAAATACCAACCAGTCGAACCGAGCTACACAAGATACAACTCGTGCCCATAAATGGACATGTCAAGTGGCGCCAATGGGCAACCGCTCATGATACAGATGCGTATCCACGGTCGAACCACACACATAGCGCCTCTGACTGTGAATAAACTGTCAAAGTACACACAGGCAGGGGTACGGTGTGGCGACCAACGACGGCAGCGTCGTGGTGTGTAATGAATCCAGCGAACCCTAAGCTCGCTACAATTGGTGTCAGAAGTGGGATTAATTATTGTTTAAGTGAATAAGTGTGTGAAAGTGTGTTGTGACGATGTCAGATCGACATTTGGAGGATCTTCGCGTTCCTGAGTTGAAGAAGGAACTTGGGGACCGGAACCTGGATAGCAGAGGGGAGAAGCCAATTCTTCGACAGCGTCTGCAAGCACCAATAGAAGAAGAGGATATTGATGTCGGCACAGATGCTTTTACGAGTGGGCCAGACTGTCCGGTTGGAGAAGAAACAGCGAGTCAAGATGGTGCCAATGTAACGGAGAAGAGTTCTCCACCGTTGGACATTTCGGAGATGTTCAGGATGATGATGGCAAAATCAGATGCGCGAGCTGCAATATTGGATGCGCGAGCTACAGAGTTTAACGCAAAATTGGATGCTCAAAGGCAGTGTATGAAAGAGTTCTGGGACTTGGAAGCGGAAGAATCTGAGGATGAGGAGGAATTGGAGCCACATGAAAGGAAGAAACTCAGGAAGAGCAAAGCTATGGCCGACAGCAGTGAGGAAGAGGAGGAAGATGACGATGATGTGTTACGTGAAGAACTGAAGGATCTCATCGATGATAACCCGATTGAAGAGGACGGCAGTGATGGTGAAGACACTGATGCTTCAGGCCGTTCCCTGAAACGGATTTACAATGATGATGAGGAGTTGGACGACCGACTGGAAGACTACAACTGTCACCTTATTGAAGAGAATCTTGGTTTGAAAGTCGAAGGCAGAATGCGTTCCAAGCGTCTGCGTCGAACACAGGACGAAGAAAGTGATGGAGAGGAACAGCACGTCGATGAAAGTTCAGCACGTGAAGCTATAGCCGAACAGCTATTCGACGACGAAGACGATGTTGAACGCCGCTCTGGACGTAGTCACAGGGAAACTGAGGCGGCAAAACATTTCAATGATGATGAGGAATCGGGGTCTGGTGCTAACGATTTTATTGTAAACGACGAAGGAAGGCCAATTGCTGAGAAGAAGAAGAAAAGACGACTTCCAGTCACTGACGCGTCATAGCAAGAAGGTCAGGACAGTTTCGGTGTAGATTTCGACTATGAGGATTTCACTAAACATGACGAGGATGGAAATGAACCCGAATCGGATGGTGATGACTACGAAGAGGAAGACCCAAGAAATCAACCAAAAAGAAACCTACCCGAAAGACAATTTTTGAAATAAATGAACCTAGTGAATTGAAAAGAGGTCACTTTACGGATTTAGACAATGAAATCCGTAAAATGGATATTCCTGAGCGAATGCAATTGCGCGAAGTTCCGGTTGCGCCTGTTCCAGAGGGATCCAATGAACTACAAGATGAAGCTGGATGGATTTACAAACAGGCGTTTTGTAAATCAATTGTTTCCGAACAAGAGAGATCAACGGATGTTGGAGGTCTAGACCGCTATTGTAAGCCACCACATACGGGGGGAAAGATCAAGCAAGCCCTACATTGTAGGCGTAATCAACAGCTAGAGGTGCCGTTCATTGCGTTCTATAGAGAAGAACACGTGAAACCAGAATTAACGTGCGACGTTCTATGGAAAGTCTATTACGACGATGCACGCTGGTGTTTACTGTCAGCTCCAAGGAACAAACCGCTCCAGTTATTTGAAAAGATGCGGAACTACCAGTTGGATACGGTTATGAAATCGACAGATGCTCCAATACCAGATGATATGCGTGTAATTAAAGATGAAGATCTAGACCGCTTACATGATGTGCAAACTCCAGAAGAGCTTAAGGGTGTGCACATGCATTTTCTCTTGTACTATTCGCATGAGATCCCTAAAATGCAAGAGGAATTCCGTCGTCAGGAAAAGGAAGAATGGCGGCAGGCTAGAGCTGACGCGAAAAGGAGAGCAGTAGAAAATTTGGAAGAAGGTCAAGAACTTCCACCGCCGAACCAGACCAGTGAACTTAGAACGAACTAATCTAGGCGGAGGGTAGTGTGACGCATATGACAATCAGTACTGGAGTCTTCGAGAAAGTCCGAAGACAAAGTACTAGATTATTTTAGAAAGTACTGGAAAACTGGAATAGAAAAGTCGAGACTATGGAACGGGCGGAAACGAAACGCCGAATCAGAATGAGGGAACGGTATAAATACGTCGCACATGGATCATGGAGTTATAACTAAGACAGTGAAGCAAGCGATAAGTCTCGAGTGAGAAGTAAGCAGTAAAAGACGCGATAAGTACGGAAGCGATAAGTAAAGAAATCGTTAAGTGTACGGCATAAGTAACGGTTGTGTTACGGACTAATAAAGTGTTATATTAATTCAAAATCTATTTAACGGCTCTTATTTATTTTAAAATAATTAATCCAGCGAACCCTAAGCTCGCTACAATATTAAGTGCTGAACCTGAAGTAACAATAAAACAATATACATTGTATATCATAGACCATCAATAAATTTGAATGTCTTTGTTAATTTATTTTATTCATATTATGTACTGCACGTGAAGTAACAATCAATGTACATCGTGTATCATATCTGTACAGACCAAAACCATATCCGGAACTTTAGATTAATAAATTAATAAAAAAAAGTTTTTTTTTTGGTTTTGTTGGTTTCACCAATAGACAGCGAGTGTTTCTTATCACGTCGTGCCTACTTAAGGAGAACACTGGTAAAGTCCCAGTGAAGAGGTATTGGGGGAAGAAGAGGAATCCGTGCAAGGTAGCACACCATCATATTAACCCCCATAATATCCATGTACCAGCATATTAATCCAAATAGATAACCATCCAGCCTGACCCTTTGCCATCGTCGGCGAGATTTGTGTTGACTTCATGTTAACACTATATCTTCCCTCCTTGTGCACCAGAGCCATACGGCTAAATCAAACAAGCGCACCTGGTGCACGTCCCCCCAAATAGCGTTTCTTGGGGTGCAGAAGCCTATTTCGTCGCTCAGGCGATCACCAGCGATGATTGACAGCAACGCTGCCACTGCTTATGCTTGCTCCTTGTTTGAACAGGTGCGGTATCGTTCGTTGTCGATATGCAGGCAAAAGGGCATGGTATTTGCCCTATACGGCATATGGAAATCCTCCCATTTAACCCCATTCTTGATCGCCATTGACCGTCGCCAAGTTGATCCGGTTCGCTCCCCCTACATCGATGTGATCCACCACCGTTGAATCTGACGGATGTGGATTGCATCGACGGGTCAGATTTCTATCACCACAGCGGACAGTCGCACCCGCTTAGCTGTTTTAACACAGTCAGAATATGTGAACTTCGTTTTGACATTTTCAACGATCCTGAAGGAGTGCAGGTGCCCATCAGCTAATGGATTAAGGAATTATATTGTTAACTCCTAGTCACCAGATTAGTGAATTATATTGTGAACTCCCAGTGTTATGCGCATGTGCCGATGCCATAACGCAAATTTAAATAACGAAATACTTGCGTGCCTATTTATTTCTTTCGCTTGTTTGGAGTTGATTTATTCGTGGCAAAATTTCAGAGAAACCAATGGTAACTGTTTGGGTGTTGAGTTGAACTAGTGCCAATGTCTGGCACAATAACCAACCCCCTCAACATCCCCGGGTATCTTTCGGAGTTTGGCCGATGGACCGGTTCGAGAAAAGCTTGGTCTAGGTGGTAAGTCGGTCCCAAGGTGAAATACCACACGATCAGACTGTACATTCTCCGATATCATCAGCACAGATCTTCGACTATGTTTCAGATGTACGGCTGATAGCCCCAGCTGACACGGAGATGAGTCATGATGGTGTAGCGTCTCTAACAGATACACACACAATACACAAGCAAATAGTGAAGAACACCGAACGAAAATCGAATAACATAATGCATCAGAGCCGTATACCATAGCGATAACATAACAATTCACATCAGTGGAATATAGTTGAGTTTAAAAATCGAGTTGTAAACACGACATTGGTTCAATTTTTGGTGATTCTAACTGTCATAGCGTCAGTTCGAATCACACGTTCTTCACTATCAATCCCAAACGCTATAATTGGTGACTACGACGTGATCTGTACACACAGAACACACTTTCCCGTAGTAAACAGAACTTCACCCACGATCATGACCCGCATAGAGCAACAGGCACACTCGCCTGCTCCGACGTTCTCTCGTTCACGCAAGAATCTGATCGTAACGAAGTTACTGAAGAGGGAGTAGTGTAGCGTCTCTAACAGATACACACACAATACACCAGCAAGTAGTGAACAACACCGAACGAAAATCGAATAAGAAAATACATCAGACCCGTATACCATAGCGATAACATAACAATACACATCAGTGGAATATAGTTGAGTTTAAAAATAGAATTCAAAACACGGCCAGTAGCCTGATGTGTTACGCTTTGGTTCAATTTTTGGTGATTCTAACTGTGATAGCGTCAGTTCGAATCACACGTTCTTCACTATCCATCCCAAACGCTATAATGGTACCTTCTGAGATAAAGAATTCCGGAGGTAAACTAGTTTCCCATACGGATCTCCGGGTAGACCATGAACACCATGCAAACATTTTGATAAATAACCAAACTTTAAGAAATTCGTCATCGCGTAATCGGGTTCGTTCTCGAAACTCTTTCGATGTTTGACTGATCACTGCGTTTTGTAACATCGGGGGCATCGGTTTCGCCAATACGAATATAAACGTCGTCCTCCAATATCAGTAAACTACAAATCTGATATCCTTACCCTAACTGAGACTCATGTCGATTTGTCAACTGATTCGACATACCTTCGTTGCTTAGGATACGACTTGCATTCGATATTCCGTTTTAAAGGTAGGGTCTGCGCCTTCACGCGCTCCGATCTGACTTGGCAAAGGATGGAGGCGTTAGAACCCAATAACTTGGACATCGTGTGGTTGAGGGCCGTGCTGAACAATCCCGTCAAATTTATTTGTTGCCTTCACTGCTCCCCGAATAATGATCGACCAGCGACACTTTTCGAACATCTTTCACGTACCGTCGAATTGGCGATTTTAATGTACACAACTCCGGCTGGTTGGTACATTCTAATAGAGCCGACGAGGCTGGGGGTCTAGTGGAGATGTTCGATGTTAGTCGCAATTTGATTCAACTCGTGGAGGAACCTACTCGAGTGTCGGATACCCAAGGTGATTATGAGAACACCCTCGATCTGGTTTTGACATCCGAGCCGAGCGTGTATACGTATGGAAGTTGTTCTGCCACTGGAAAACTCAGATCACTGCTTCGTATCGGTCGCACAAGCACTTGCATTTCAAGCGAATAACCGACCTAAGCAGCCTCGCCGTGTATGGAGGTATGGGGCTGCCAACTAGGACGAAGATTTATGTTATGATGAAGATTTACATTCCGCATTCCATGAAGCGAAATTCATCTGATAAAACTTAGTTTAATAACAAATGCGAGCAGGTTACAGCGGCAAAAATAGAGTTTTTAAACAATGACGCTCCAATCTCACAGATGTTAACAAAACAAATTGTGTTAGAATCAAAAACGCGTGCAACCAGGCGATTGATACCGCGAAGAACGACTACAACGACAAAGTGACCAATACTCTCCTTGAGCGCCCAACTGGTTCGCGTCCGATCTCTCCAATGGCAACGGCTGTCAGCGATAACTTAGCTTCCTCCTCTTTTCCTCTGTTAGTGACGGGCAACGGGCCACTAGTCACAAACTCAACGGATAAATCTAATGTGTCCGCGAATTCAAACATCGATACCGGTCTTTTGGAGCCACCTGTGATCGCGCCGGTACGGTCTTCGATGGGGGATGTGGGGTTCCACCCGCGTACTAACGCATGCTACGTGAACTGAACTGAAGAAGGGCTACCGGCCCGGACGGAGCACCAGCAGTAAGCCTTAAGAACTGTGCTCCAGAACGCCGGTTCTTCCAGGCTCTTCCGCTTTTTTTATGCACGCAGGGAATTTCCTACCTGCTGGAAAATCGCTCGAGTTCAGCCAATCCCAAAGACGGGAAAAAAGTGTCTGTCACAAAGTTACCGAGCGACAGAATCAATGTCTATGTTATCTATGATGATGGAAAAGGTCACCAATGCCGAGTTAATTAAGTATTTGGAGTGCAACGAACTTCTGAATGATCGTCAATACGGATTCCGTGGCAGGTGGGTCGCGGGGGAACTTTTGACCCTTATAACCGATATAAGCACATCTGCGACTGAAGGGCATGGTGAGCCAACGACGGTCACATTGAACAAATCCAAGTCGTTTGACCGCGTCTGGCACGGGGCGTTGCTGAGCAAACTTAGTTCATACTAACTTTCCCAGCACCTTTGCGACTGGACGAGGAGTTTGCTCGAAAATCGATCGATCTGGATTGTTGTCTGTCCTCCCTCTCAGAGTCATCTTAAGTTTAAGTTAGAGGGTCTGTTCGTTCCAGTAAGTTAAAATTATATATATATATATATATATATATATATATATAATATATATATATATTTATATATATATATAGTATATATATACATATATAAATATATATATATATATATATATATGCTTGAGTTTGAGCATATTTTGGCTAGCAAATAAGGCAACAATCTAAGAAGAGAATACAAAACGGATTAATTAACAAGGCACCCACCCATCAAGCTTGTTTCTGTACCCAGCTTTATTTAAATAGGTACATACATTTTTCAGGTTAATTTTCACTTCCTTCCTTCTGATTACTATCATGCTAATCTTCTTGAACTCTATCCGTAATTTCATCTAATTTTTCATGATAGCCAGGCCACCAAATCGAGGAGTATATCACACATCTGAATTTCTAAAATGGCAGTGAACCATCTTCTAGTAGGCATTAAGCTTCCTGCAAAACATTCCATGGCAAGATCATCATCTTGCCACAGCATTATCCACATCGCTGTAATCTTTAAAACTTTTTGTTTCCTCTGGTAGGCACCCATGTCCATTGCCAACCATTGGGAAATCTTCCGTAGTTGCCTTATCGCAATTCATTGCAATCATACTCACGAAAATTCTTCTGTGTTTGTTTTTCTCAAACAATTATCGATCCCCAAGATAATATTATGCAAATCGATGCCCATGCAGCTGCATCCAATTATCGCGGATCACCATTGCTTAGACATTCCTAGTGTATTTTTATTGGCTTGTTCAAACAAGCCGCATTTTAGCACCTAAGCATTGGATTACGTTTCGGTATTCAATATACCCTCCAATGTTTATGTTTACCCAGCTTCACATCTCCCAACTATTCTTTTCGATGCGCGTTCGTTTGTCCTTCCTTCCAATGGGAAGACATTTGTTCCCATAGAAAAGATATTGTGCATGGACTTTCCAATGGGATGCTGATCGGCACCCATTGGTCATGCATGTCGGAAGGGATGTTTCTCCTGCGATGGTATGCGGTGGAAATCCATCACAATCGCCGGAAGTTGGACCAATTTTTACGGAGTCAGAGGAGTCAGTTTTGTATCGTCAAACAATACAGATGCGCCCCACGCGTTGCTGAACCCACGCCCGTGAAGGCGTACGAGTAACACATCACCACAGCGTCTCCGGAATAGTCCTTCCTCACATACGGAGCCAACAATTCTCCTTAAGACCTTTCTCTCGAACGCGGCTAAGAGTTCAGAGTGCCTTTTATTGACCATGCAGGTCTCCGATCCATACATGAGTATTGGTAAGACCATGGTCTTGAACAGTAGCAGTTTGGATGTTCTGGATGAATTTCGAGATTTAAAGAGCCTTGATAAACCATTGTGGGCTTTGTTCGGTTTTCTTCCTCCATATCGGTTGATATTATTGACCCAAGGTAGTTAAGGGATTGCACTACTTCAAATTCGCGCTCCACTACCCTGATAGTTTGACCAACGCTAGGTCTTCTCTTTGCAGAAGTTGCCACCATGTACTTAGTTTTCCCTTCATTAATGTGCAGTCCCAGTTTTTGTGCCGCCTGCTCGATCTGGGAGAAGGATTCCTGTACCGCCGATTCGGTTCTACCGATGATGTCGATGTCATCTGCGTGGGCAAGTGTCTGGCTGGACTTGGTGACAATAGTCCCTCTTATTGTAACGCCAGAATCACGGATTGCTTTCTCCAACGCCAGGTTGAAGAGGAGGCAGGCCAGACCGTCCCCTTGTCAGAGTCTATTAAAGATGTTTATTGGTTTGGATAGCAATCCCGCTATTTTTACTTGACTAGTTACGTTGGTCATGGTTAACCTACAAAGTCGTATCAATTTGTTTGGAATGCCGAACTCTCTTATGGCATTATATAGTTCTACCCTGGCTATGCTGTCGTAGGCGGCGTTAAAGTATATAAATATATGATATAATGGAATCTTAAATTCCTGACCTTGTTCCATCGCCTGCCTAAGGGTGAATATCTGATCAATCGCCGATTTTCCTGGGATGAAGCCACACTGATATTGACCAATGATGACTTTAGTGGAGAGTATCTTATAGGCGGTACTCAGCAATGTTATACCCCTACAGTTGCTGCACTCTGTGATATCTCCCTTCTTATGTATGGGGAAAATTATACCGCTGTAGTATTCCAGAATACTACTGTCCTTATAACTATTAAGTTTAATACTGAGTCTCATTATTTATCTAACACATCCTTAAAACATTCTCCTTACATATCTAACATTCTCATTTAATACATATCATAAATAAACATCCACAATATTCTATATCAAGTCAGTTCCAGTACATTTCATAACATGCCTCTTTTTTCATTTGAAACATGGCTCTTTGATTTTCGTTCAAAGTTTATTCAAAATTTAAAAGTCACGGTAGAGTAAGTAATACTTTGATAAAATTGTTTTTGTTCAAATTATAATTTACAGTGAATTATAACACAATGTTCTATAAGAAGAGAGAAAATTGAATTGTAAAGTCAGTTTGAGTTTAGAGTCGAGTTCAGTTAGTTGAGAGTTTAGAAATAAGTTGAGAGTTAGTGGAGAACAGAAGTTATTATAGAACAGAAGTTATTAGAGACGGAGAAGATATTAGAGACAGAGAAAAGAATATACAGTTCAGCAGAAGTTAGAAGTCCAGATTGTAAATAGAAAAGGAAAATGGGAATAAACAGATTCAAATGCTGAGAGAAGATAATCCTGCGTTTTAATTAAGATTTCGAAATAAAAGGTCTACGCTCTTCCCTCTAACGAGGAAGCACGGCGTTGGATTGCAACACCGCGACGCCAATCTTCCGGCACCTCCTCTTGCTCCCATACGTGCACCACGATCTCATGAATTGCGTGATGTAACGCTGTCCCTCCTTGTTTGATCAGCTCAGCTGGTATGCCGTCAGCTCCGGGAGCATTATTTGATTTGAGCTGTCTTATGGCTTTTAATGCTTCCTCAATGCTTGGTGGTGGCAGCATTTGGTCTTGATCTTCCATTGGTGGAGCCTCCAATTCTTCTGTGAGCTGACCATTTAGCAATTCATTGAAGTGCACTTCCCATCCCTCCAGAATGCCTTCAGGATCGGTGATCAGATTACCCTCTTTATCCTTGCAGCAAGTGCGGCGCAGTGTGTACCGCGTCATACTGCGGATTATTTGGTAGGACCTCGCTCTCTACTTTTCTCTATTCCACAGACAAGGTATTTTCCCAGGCACTTTTCTTTTGTGTGTGGAGCCTTTTTTCAGATCTTCTGAGCTCTTTGTATTTCTCCTCGCGTACCCACGTGCTATGAGACTGTTGCATTACCTGGTATGCAGCATTTTTGCGTTCAGTATTCTCATTGCGTAAGGCAGCTGTATTGATTCCAACCTGATCCGCGGATAGAATACGTCTCCGTAAGACAACCCGCGCTCGGAAAACTGTGCCAACAAGATAGTGATCCGAGTCGACGTTGGCAGCTCGGTACGTTCGTACCGTCATCAGGCTCGAGGAGTGGCGGCGATCTATCAACACGCGGTCAATTTGGTTGCGAGTGGCTCCATCAGGTGATACCCAGGTGGCTTTGATGATATCTTTACGCGGAAACCTGGTACTTGCAACGACCAAATTTTTTTGATGCTGCCAGTTCGATGACTCGTAGTCCATTGTCATTAGTGTTCTCATGCAAACTATAGGAACTTGCGTAGTGCCTAAAAACCGGCTCCATTGTCATTAGTGTTCTCATGCAAACTATGGGAACCTGCATACCGCCTGAAAACCGGCTCCCGACCTATTTTCGCATTCAAATCACCAAGAACGATTTTCACATCGTATCTTGGACAGGCATTGACGACTCGTTCGAAGTTCTCATAGAATTCTTCTTTTTCGTCGTCGGGGTCTCTGTAGGTCCATGAACGTTTATGAGGCTTGTGTTCTTAAACTTGCTGGCACGCGAAGAGTACACAGCCTTTCGTTTATTGCATTAAAGTCGATAATGGCAGGCTTCAGTTGTTGGCTTACTAGAGAACCCTACCCGGAGCACATGGTGTTTTGCATGACATCTGTAATAAATGTCATACTCGTTTATTTGAATAACACCACTCCCGATCCATATTATTTCTTGTAATTCTGTTATCTTAGCCATATATTCGGGCATCGGCTAGCTGCTGTGCAGCTCGGGCTTTGTATAATGAGTGGACGTTCAGACATCACAAGTCTATTAAAAGACTAGTATGCCGTTATTTTCCTTTATCGTAGCAACGTGAGTTTTCACCGAAATGTCGCCTATCTTCGCTTTGCAATGGCACGACGCACCGATCACATTAAAATTGTGACCAATAATATGCTGTCACCCAAAAAAGAGCTACCAGATACACCAGAGAAGCAAAAAATTAAGCACACAGAAAAAACAGCCAATTCTTTTTCCCCAAACTAATGATTGAAATGTATCGTCTGTTAAGTTCTAGTAGATATTAAAAATACTTACTTACGAAAACAAAAACGCAACCAACAGTTGCGAGTGTTTAACATAGTGTAGTTCATTAAATTGAAAAATTGTTTAAAATAAAGACCCCATACTACAAAACTAACAATCAACTAAAAAAGATAAAAAGTTTAAAGTACTTAAAACTTAGCTCTGGTTGTTTGACATACTGATGTAGACATTTAAGTTAGATGAATCTTCACATCAAGTCAACTCCACACTAGACAGTGCTACAGTTAATTTACGCACTTGAATTGGGATAAAGGCTAAATATAGTATAACACACAGATCCTGTTTACATGTTGTTTACATCGCAAACAAGATGGAACCCTCAACAACATTGCGGTCTGAAGGATCTAAGAGTTCACTTCTTGCATAAAAGGGAAGCAATACATTGCCATGCTAGAGGATGTCACACTCGTTGACTCCTGTTCCTGAACTGTTGCAGTGTGAAAAACCGACAGGATACCAAAAAGGAATAACTGAATCTAGTATGAGTGTAAATCTAACACGTACCACCCAAGGATGAAGTCGTGCAGTTTCTCCGACAAACTACTTTTGCACGTACGTAATTAATTGATGAGTGCGACGAGATGTTTGTTATTTGTAGACATTGGTCACCAACCAGCTCTGCACTGAACTTTAATATGGCTTCAATGTTTCATTAGAAACTTGAAAAACTTCCTTAACAATGGGGAAAAAAACAAAAAGGGGCAAAAAGGATATAACATGGAGAAAATGAAGACATATTAGTCTACATTCGTCCTCAGAGTACGAGCATGTCTCCCTTTTCACTCTCTGGCACGTGTTCAAAATAAGCAAGTAAGTCAATAAAAACGGTCATACGTCACTGCGTTGGCATTCACCACAATATATTTCTGCCTCTTCCTGCCATAGTTCCTTGGCTAGTAGTAGTACGTATACTCGTCAGAGGCCAAACCAAGAAGTTATGCTCCGTCGACTCCTAATTTGGGAACGCATTATGATGTAGATGGGAGGGATCCAAAAAGCTACGCGATTAACTACAAACTTGGAATAAAACTTGCAGAGCAGGAGAGGAAAAGCAAACAAGGCGAAATACGTATCCCGATTTCTTGTACAATAAATTAGCATCAATTGTCATCCATTTACTACCCAACAACACACCCACATTACTAAACGAATAAATAACCATGAGATTGTTTTCACTACGAACAATATTTTAAAATAATATCATCTAATAAGACATTGATGGTTGGACAATATTCTTAACTGAAAAGCGCACAGGAGCAGGCAAGGCAAATTCAAAAATAGTCAAAATTCTCCGCGCAATCTTCGTGTTTTGCGATTGAAATAATAAAAACGAAAAATCGTTTTTGCCTCAGTACCGAATTTTTGAAATTTCTATTACGTTCTCCTGTGCCTAGGAGCAGAGAATAACTGATGAATTCGTTTATGTATGAGTGATAAACGAGCTAAACCTCCTTTTGGGGTTTTGACTTTGTCAGATTACAAGATTTTAAATTAATACAGTTTTAGCCTGCTACGGGCTTAATAGTAAATATGCCATGATGGATAGTGTAAATATTTAAGGGGCCCATGGGCCATAATCCGGTTGATGTCGAGACCTGATTCTGAAGCGTTTTGCGAGTTGATTGTTGGGAATCCGTTCCCATGTCGATTTAAAAAAAGGTTTCGACAAGTGCACGGGCTTGCTAAGCGCTTTTTTAGAAAGGTAATTGCGTTTCGTCAAGTAATTATTCGAAAACCGACTTTGATACTTGTCGGGAGGTACCTTATTGTTTTTTTCAACATTCTCCGACGTGAGAAAAGTAATACTTACGGCATAAAAATGGGGGGGATCAAATATTGATCATCGAAAATCACTTTATTGTTTTTCAAAATATTCCCCATGAAGATCTATACACTTTTGCATGCGTTTGAACCAATTGTCGAAGCACTTTTGCCACTCTGATTGAGGTATCTCCAACACATGCATTCTGAATGCAGCAACCGCTTCTTCAGGTGTCGAAAAACGTTGACCTCTCAGTTTGTTTTTTACGTACGGGAATAAAAATAAGTCATTCGGTGCCAAGTGAAGGATGTTGTACAGGGTGATCTTCTAAGGGTATAAAGAATGCAGATATTTCTTGTAGGTTTGTGAATTTGTTACTTGCATCTGAGGACAGCAATGATTATGTTTGACTGCCGTTTCGGTTTGGATAACTTCTGCTAACTTTAACAGTCATCGAAAATAGATGATAACAATTGACTGTCTAACAGCTAACGTCTTAACAACGTGATGAACATATTAAAATATTGTATTTGAAAAATTATTCTATTGTGCGTCAGCAGAGAAAAAACTCTCCATGTTTTAATTGAATTTTTTTTTTACTTCTCCCAGAAAAGGCGCTGAGTCAACCTCCATGAGCCAAACTCCGAAAGATGCTCAAGGATTTCTCCTAACTATTTTACCAAGCATATAGCCTAATGGTGGCGCAAGGTTAATAGCCTTGCCCAGAAAAGCAAATTATTACGGACAATTTAACAAGTCTCGAATAAGGACCGGATACCGGTGCAGAGACTTGCTAAATAAGGCCAAGACGGGACCACGGTCGTAGTGCTGCTGATGATGATGATGATGATGATAGCTTAATGGGGTGGTATTTTAGCAGACGGCTGGGCCTTGGGACCCTACCAACCACTCAGTAATTGTGCCGAACTGCACAATAGCAAGAGTCGTCAGTTGAACCTACGTTTGCACAATCAAGAGTGATGAAATATATTTCGACTTTGTCAGTATTTTTAATAAACAGTTTAGCCAGTTGATACATAAAAGATCACCACGCACTACAAGGTGCGCCATTTGAGCCGGTGACATTATTGTACCATATTTCTTTCAAAATGTTGGAGGTAATGTTGCAACAGTTTCTGGTGACTGCCTGCGCTACATGTTGAAAAATCTTCTTGTATCCGAATTTCATCAATTAGATCTGCACAACATTCGGTTCCAATCAGATAGTGCTACATCCCACACAGAATGTGATATGACACAAAATTTTCCCAACTGAATGATGTCAAAAATATACCTAGTGCTCCTACGATCTGATTTCTACCTATAAGGGTACTTGAAATAAAGGGTGTACTGCATGGGCTGAAAAATCCCGGCATTTTTCAATAGGTGGCATCACTAGAAAGTGAACATGAATCATTTCAAGAAGTTATCCGACACTAGTTTATATATGAAATTTCGTGACATTTCGTACATTCGTTTACAAGCTACAGCCGTTTGAGTGACGCTACTTTCGCCTTCGTAAAAAAAATGACAGAACAGGATATCGCATTTTGATCAAACATTATATTTTACTGGGAAAAACTTCTGAACAATCATTGCAATGATTGCAGAAATGTTATCCCACATCTGCCTCTTCGAGAACAACACTTTACCGCACCGAAAACGCACCTCGATGTGGAAGGTCAAAAGAGGGTACGAATGCGAAAATCGTAAAGCAAGTGCATCGAATCGTTTTGAGTGATCCTAAAGTGAAGTTTGGCGAGTAGGCTGAGTCCGTGGGCATCTCAAAAAAACGGGTGGGATACATTTTGTTACGATTTTTTTGAGACGTAAAAGCTGTCAGCACGATGGTAGCCGCGTTTGCTGGCCGTTTGTTGTTGTTGCAGCGTAAACGATCGACCTTTTTTCGACGTTTTGTGACGATGAATGAAACATGGCGCCATTACCCTACGCCTGAGTGCAATAGGCAGTTTGCACAGTGGCGGAGAGCCACAAAAGCCGACTAACGCTCAGCCGGGAAGGATATCATCATCATCATTGACACTACAACCGGGAACCGGTCTTGGCCTTATTTAGCAAGTGAGGCTTGTTAAATTTTCCATGATAATTTGTTTTCCGGGCAAGGTCAGTAGTCTTGCGCCAGGCGAGGATACTAACCAGTATACTATCTAGGAGAGCTGGAAGAGAAGGATATGGCCTCCGTTTTTTGGGATGCGGATGGCATAATCTTTATCCATTACCTGCAGTTGAACAAACTGAACGACGTCATAAAAAAAACGGCGAAGAAAAAAGTTCTGTGCCATCACAATAAGACAGCGTCACACGCGTGCTTCAAAGCGATAGCTAAACTGGACCGATTGCGATTTGAATTGATTGCTTCCCACCATGTTCTTCAGCCTTGGCCCCCAGCGACTATTATCTGTTCCCAAACCTCAAGGCGGGGCTCCAGGGTAAGACATTCAGCTCGAATGAGGAAGTCATCCCGGAAACCAAGCCGTATTTCGAAGTCTTGGACGTTTCGTACTAAATATTGGAAAATCGCTATACCAAGTAAATCGCCTTCGAAAGCAACTATGTTGCAGGATAAATATAACTTTGCTCAAAAAGCGTTGGCTTTCAATAAAAATTCCGGGATTTTTCAGCCTATGTAGCGTGGCGGTTCCTTTGAACGCCACTACTTACCTTCCCACCAATTATTCAAAAACGGCTCCCTAGAGCACCAAATACCTGGAAAGCATTTACCTACCTTTCCATCGTTTGCGCAAACTATCACCTGAAATGCCTTAAATCTACAATTTTCGCTGATGCAATTCCATCAGTACCAAACAGGTATTTTTCTTAAGGGCATGGCCGCATGAAACGCACCATGTTCCTAAAAAGCAATTTGGTTGCATCACCAGCAACCAACATGACTCGAACCATTTCGGTGCAGATATCCCCGAACGAATGCCTCCGCACACATGCAGGAGATATTCCTTCTTTCATTTTTACCTACAAGCATGTCGGTTGGTAAACCAATCGCCAAGCGAAAGCATTAGCATCCTATAAGCATTTCTGTATGTTCCTGAAATTCAATTCGGTTACGTTATTACGTAACCGACATAAATCCTCGAACTTGTCCATCTACACAAGAAGAAAGAATTTTTCCACACACGTGCATGGCAAGTCACATCCACACACCCATCGGTCTATCGTTCAATCTGTAAAAGAATACCTCACCACTGGCTTCCGAAGCAAATCGAATTCTCGTCAATGTAAATATACACGCGAGAGTTCGACCCTTGCGAGATGCCACCGATATGTATACGATCAGCGTAAATGCTGTACGCAGTTACTGGTCGGATAAACACCCCAAGTATTTTCTTCATGATACTTGCCCACTTGCAAACCCGACGTGTAACATTTCCTTTTATGGAATTCGAATTTCCACGGTTCGCATGCTCATGGACACACAGTCTGAGCGTGCGAAGCAACCATATCTGTGTGCGTGCACATCCTCACCGTGACCAATGTATGGAAGATCATCCCCTATTGGTCTCCGAAACGGACGGATGAAAATTGGTATTCTATCGTTTCGAAAGAATTAATCGGTCTAGTTATAGATTCCGTGGAGGCAAGTCGTGCCCTCCACGTAAAACGTCAAAATTAAGAGAGTCGAGTATTTGGGATTTGAATTTTCTTTTCTGTAAAACGGTTCCTAGAGTCGAGGATCAATTTTGTGTTATTGGTATTTTAGAATTGTCCCAGTGGACTAAACCTTTTTCGTTCATTTATAAAATAAAATGACATTGTGGGGGTTCTCTATATCACAGGGAGAACCAACCCACAATTCCTACCTAACTTTGAGCGCTAACAACGCGTCACCATAACCTAATCCATTCGCAAACAACAAAGAACATTTGAACCACATGTAAACGGGAAAAATAAGAAAAGGGCATTTAAACAACATTTAAGCAAGAACGAATAAAAAGACATTAGCATTAAAATTACACCAGTGTGTTTTCTTTCGTTGCCTATTCTCTTGGTGACAATCCATGTGCAGAAAATCGTCGGTGGGTGATAGTGAACGTTGGCGTCACACTACCACCCCCACAACATCACCAAGTGACGTGAACCCTTTTCATTTGTAAATCAAATTACATCATCAAGTGAATTGAATCCTTTTGTTGTAGGAAATAAAGAATATTTATCACAATAGACTTACAGTGTGTTTCATTTCCGTTGTGCTTATTGATCGAGGTGGACAAATAAATTTGGGGATCATTTTAACCGCGCCTTCCTAGTGTTTTATTCTCTCTGCCGGTGAACAGTTTGGAGAAACAGTCAGTGAACTTGGTGGAGATAGGAGTGAACCTGCGCCGTACGCCGGCACATTAACTTCCTACCCCACAGTAGTACACCAACAAATCAAGCATCAACCACCTTGCTTAAAGACCACATTCTATGCAATGAAAACTGTGAGAGAAATTTTTCTCAACCGAACAGTGTCAAAAAATGGCGATACCTAGTGCCCCCCTGATCCTATTTTTTAACCGTTCTTATTGCTCCCTATAGGAAGAAAGAAAAGGTAAACACCTAGAAACCAATCACAACCTTGATGCCTGAAGACAACATTCAAAACAAAATTGCTGAAATATCATGAAATGTTTGCGAAATTGGTACGGAAAATGTACTTCAAAGATCTCGCTATGCTCCACGGCTAAAAGTGACCACTTGACCGACCTCACATTCCATTTATAGTGACAAGGACCTTGTATTCGATGAATAATATATGAATTATAAATTTATGTATCCCATTTGAATAAAGGAAAAATATCGACGTGAGACATAAAAAGCACCCTGTATATGACTTTTTTATGAGAATGACAATAACAATATGACAATATTACTATCGATTCTTTTTATTCGTTTATTTGCTATTGTCTACTGAATAAAAAAAATGTCATATAACTGTTTGGTACTAAGGGCTGTAATGTATATCCCTGATATAAGAATTTGTTTATTCTGTTTGTCAACACGACATAATTTTTCGAATGCTGTTTTCCTTTCATTAATTCAATTGTTTATTGCTCCCGGGACATTTTTTTCTACCTATACCTTACATTTAACTCTACAACTAATATATTTGGCTACACGCAATCATAATCATAGTCCATATTAAATATGTCCACATGTCCGTGCTTTACAGGATGTGTTGACGCTGATTGCCATTTTCCAAATTTTTTTTTTAGTAAACACAAGATACTCGTACCTAGTGAAGCGGTTACTGAGGGGACATCTTAGCTCCTGCTTTGGATGGAGATTACTTTTTTAAGCTCGCCAGATTCTTTTGACTGCTTCTATTGAGATTAGGTAACGAGATGTTATTGACATGTCTGGCACGTAAGTTTTTGATAACACCGTTTTCATTATCGGAGATTTTTGCGTTTTATTTTCGGAACGACTACTTTGTTTTTCAGAAACGAAACTAAAGAATGGGTCACATTTTTCTCATTTTTTAATGCATTACGTGCTTATTGGTTACATTTTAAAAAGTTGTTGGAACTTACCCCTAGATAGGAGGTATTTTTTTGGAAAACAAATACCTTTCGACATACTTAAGTAAATTAATTCGTATACCCCGTCAGCGGTTGAATGTATCTATTTATTTGGAAACAATTTCGCGATCTGTCCTGGGTGCCCTACTATGTCCATAGATTAAGGTATCATCGGCATATAGTAATGCTGCAGGGTTTTCAAACGTTGGTTCTATTTGTTGCATGAGGAAAGTTATACTTATAGATATTGTACAATTTTGGGTCCAATAGTGATTCCTATGGTACACTCTGTTCTATATAGGATGTGTGCAATTTATACTCTACGTCCGTTTAGGAAACTGGAGATCGCATTCGTTATATTTAAGGGAGAAATTGATTTCTTTGACCTTACCAATATATCAGCCCTTCTTTTTAGACGCTGTCGAATTCTTTTTCTACGTCGAGCCACTTTCGTTTTGCTGGCGTATCCTTCGAGAGACCCTGGATTTAAGTTAGAGTTTTCTCTATTGAACTCGCTTAAATGCCCAGTCTTTTTCTCGACACATTCAGCGACCTTTTCCTTAGCCCGGTTTCTTAGCTCCCTATTAAAATTCGGAAGCTGGGATCAGTGAATAGCCTCAAAGTGTTGACCTAGCGTCGATACTATCTGGCGAGGGTAGAATGTAGAATCCTCCAATTGAAGTTTATTTATTAGGTCATTCTTTTGGATTCCCAACAATCTATTTCCCTCGTTAAAAGGTTGGGTGCAAGGTTTGATTAGAAAGGTCCGATTTGGTATGCACTGGTTTATCCAATCATTTCAGATTTTAAATAAGGCTATATTTGCCGAAAGATCCTTATCAGTCTGCAAAGTTCTCTTATGGTATTAATGGAACTACCTTTTCAACTCTTTCTGCCATTTGTCTTCTATATCTTCTCATATGATACGAAATTTACGCTGAGTTAACTTCTATTGCATTGTGGACAGCCCAATTGAAGGTGAAGATACGTACTTCTATTCCGCTATTCGTGTTTGATAGAACCTACTTTGTTTCTATGTAAATTCGACAAACACATAAACTTGTCAAAATGGGATGGGATGTATAGACACTTAAAACCAATACACCAATATTGACCGCAAATAACAATCACCTTCTTTCGTGGTTATCTGTCTACAAGTGGCTTTATTCTAAAACAAATATAAGTTTTGTCGAGAGGCCAACTTAGGCGAGACAAGGACAAATGTGTCCTTCATTTTGTCTCTAGCTTGTGGTCATCTTGCGATAACCAGAATCACCCTTATCTGTGAGGATGTTCGGATCGGTCTCGAGATATCTGAACAAGAAAAAGGGGTGGAGGTGTTTGGTAGGAAGTATGTGTGCCGGCGTACGGCACGGGTGCACACCTATCCTCATCCTCACACGCCGTAAATTGTCAACTATGAGAAAATCGAACTCTAAAATGAGGAGCGGACACAACACAAGTCACACAAGTGAAAATAAAACACTCAGTATACGGTTTTATATAAGTTCCTTTTTTATTTTTTTAATGTTTAGTCAACGGGAAGTGCACTTTCACATTGTTCATATTATTTATATATTTTAATTTTATGTAAACGATATTTTTTATTCCACTTCAACTATTACTCGCGCATGGTATCGGGAAATGTCCCGGATTTCGTTTAGAAAAAGGACCCGGCTCTACATCGACAAAACACACACTCTTGGGGGTTTAAAATCACGACTCCGGGGCGTGTGCACTCCGATGCACACGCTAAAGGGGGTGAAAGACAACCGCTCTGGTTAGTGGCTGGAATAAGACTCTCTGAGGGTTTGCATCTGATTTCTGATTCACCCTCAATTTGGTGGTGAGTTTTGTCAGCACCAAAGAGAAGAGAGAGAAAATTTCTCGCTATGAGGTAACCAGTAAGTGAATGTTGCTGCCTAAATTCCAATGTATGTGTGCGATCGTGTAGATTTGTGTGGTTTACTCACGCGAGAAAGGTCAATGGGAAACGAATCCTGAAACATTGAAAGACCAAGGGATCGTGTAGATCATTGTTTATGATGTGCATTGCAGCTGTATAGATAGACCGAAATGCATCGTGGAAATGGTGCTAATTGAGGTTTTAGATGTTTATGGTATCTCTGCCTACAGTAGAAACCGGGTTCGTGTTTGCATTAGAAAATGCGAGAGAATTTGGTTTCGCTGATAATGCCGAAGATGCGGTAATTGTTTGTTGATTGACAAACGAATTGCTGGTCGGTTTATTGCAGCTGCATAAACTAGCTGTCCGACATTGCATTTTAATGATGACAAAGGGTGCCGAATGGTTTGGGATTTATGATGCATATGTACATTAAAGAATTCTTTCAGGGAATTTGGGATAATGCGTTGTATGCATCAAATGTCCTTGGAAAAGGAAATGTTTTCAGTTGCCAATGCAATTGCATTGGCGGGAAACAATGGAGGGCTCTTCTTGAAAGATGGGGGTTTACTTTGAAACAAAAATCTATTTCGATCTCTGGCATACATCACCAATGAGGTATGGGTACATCGCCCCCGACGATCGCACTTCTGTTTGATCAGGTGTCCACCGATCATTGTCCTCATCGCAGGGCATTGTGCTTGTCTTATACGGACACATATAGAATCCTCCCTTATCTAAGCAATTCGCGGCCATCGAACTGATGGATGTGAGAATGCATCCCTTGTCGCGAGCACTTGTGCTTCGAGTCAGATTTTATAACGCGAAGTGTGCACATGCACCACGGAGAGTCCATATTCATCCTTCAAACTTAATAATATCAAAGAGTTCGTGCGCGAGTCAGTTTTCAACGGTTACACCACGCATTAAAGTCGCGAGTCATTTTCTCCTTAACGCTGCGGAGTCAAGGGGTACGGAGTCCACGATCAAGTAATATCAGTGTCCGGGACAGTCTTGTAAAAATTACAACTAACTTGTATGTCAGTGTCCAGAACAGTTACGTGTCTAAAAGTTTCCCTTTGTGATGTAACATGTTAGCTGTTATGTAATAATGTTAGCTATTTGGTCAATTCAAACATCCACATAGTTTATTTCGCATTGTTTCATGTTTTTTTTTAATAACCGTGAAAGAGAATATTGTGCAAATGAATAATTAAAACTTATCGTAAGCAAACAAATAATAGTACACAAAAGCAACATAATATACTACACAAAAGCAACATACTAACTACATTCAAAATCAGAGTGTTTTATTTTTCCTTTCCGTTGAAGAACAGTTTCAGCGACATGCAGTGGTGTTTTTTATGGAACCCGCATCCTTGCTGATGCCATCATAAAAACTCGCCACACTCTCTCGGATGATGTTTGCTTTATTGGCGTCATTATTGACAACAACACCGTTGTGTATGATTGGCCCAGTGATACGAGAAGTGCCACAAATCTTTTTAACATTTATATAAACGTTTTGGGCCATCTGAATACCGTTGAGGTTGTCTTCCGGTTGTCGGGTACGATTGTTTTGCAATCTTTGTTGTATCAGTGTACCAATATTGTGAATAATGGATCGCAAAAAGTGTTTCCTTTGCGTAAAGCGGTGACTATATCTCATTATGCAGATAACGGGAAGAAAGAGAATTTTTAAAGAGTTAATATATATATTGAAATTTTTAACGAGTTATATATATATTTGAAATTTGAAATATATATTCGAATGAAAAAGTGAATTTTGAACGTACAGGAAACATACTTTTTAAAATATTAAAATTTTTTTTGATGAGAAAAGAAAAAGTTCCAAGGAGAAATATTTAATTTTAGTTAATATATATAATGTAAATAGACAATTTTTCTAGTGTTAAAAACTTTTTGAAATTTAATTATTGTAACCTTTGATGGAAAATTAATTTTGAAAACCAATTGTAATTGAACGAAAACCCAAGTCCTTAATTATACTATAGTTACAAAGAAAATTATTCTCTTCAAGGATAATTTTCTTTCTCGAAGAAGGGTGGGATGTAGTATTCCAGAATACTACTGCCCTTGTAATTATTAACTTTAACACTGAATCTCATTAATTATCTAACACATCCTTAAAACATTCTCTTAACATATCTAACATTCTCATTTAATATATATCCTAAATAAACATCCACTATATTATATATCAAATCAGTTTCAGTACACTTCATACATGCCCCTTTTTTCATAACATGCCCCTGTTTTCATAACATGCCCCTTTTTTCATTTGAAACATGGCTCTTTGATTTTCGTTCAAAGTTTGTTCAAAATTAAAAGTCACAATAGATTAAATAATAATTTGATAAAATTGATTTTGTTCAAGTAATAACTTACAGTAGATTAGAACACAAAGTTATATAAGAAGAGGGAAAATTTCATTGTAAAGTTAGTTGAGATTAGAGAGTCAGTCGAGAAGAAATAGAGATACAGTCGGGATAGAGTCGAGATTAGAGAGACAGTCGAGTAAGATTGGAGATTAAAGATAAGAGATAGAAGACGAGAATAGAATACGGAGTTGACGAAGTTATTAAAACAAAGTTGTAAATAGAAAAAGAATAGAGTTATAAAAGGAAGTTATTAGAACGGAATAAAGAAGAGAAATAAAAAGAAGAAATCAACAGATTTATTAATTTTCAAGAAAGAACACGGACAGAAAGATTGAGATTGGAAATTTAAATAAAAGGTCCACGCTCTTCCCTCTGACGAGGAAGCACGGCGTCCCGGACCTACAACAAGATCATTAAGATTGCTCGAGTACAAAATAGTTTTAGCATTGTGGCCCCAGCTCGAAAATAACACGAAGCTAGCCGAAAATGGAAGTAGTGGTGAACCACAAACAACAAATAAAACGCATAGCTAACTGTGACAAATTCAAGCGTACCCATAGGAGGGACGGCCTTTTATATCATCACTATTTAAATTAGGGATTGCTATGATATTTGCAATCCTGGCGCAAGACTAATAACCTTGCCCGAAAAAACACATTTTTATGGACAATTTAACAAGTCTCGGATACGGACCGGATACCGGTGGAGAGACTTGCTAAATAAGGCCAAGACCGGATCCCGGCTGTACTGCCGATGATGATGATGATGGTGATGATATTTGAAATAACGATTTATATTTTGAACTGCAAAAGAAAGAAGAAAACGATAGGAAACAAAAATGAAAAAAGAAAAACAAAAGGAAAAAGGAAAGGAAAAAAGAAAGAAGAAAAGAAAATGAAAAGGTAAAAAGAAAAAGGAAAAAAGGTGGAAAAAAACAATAAAAAAGCTATTTATATAAGAGAATACAATAAAAGAAAAAGATCACAAAAATACTTCTAAACTGTAAAAAAAATATTGTGTGTTCAGTAGACAGGTAATGTCCGATTTTTTTTTCATTCGTAATTCAGTTAGTTGAATCAAAATGTGTTATAAGGGTATGCTGAAAAGAAATGCAGATTCTTACTGAAATTCACGATCGTTTAAAGACTGTTTATGCTAACGATGCTGTTGATACGTCTACTGTTAATCGATAGGCAATAAAATTTCGTGGTTGCGACCCTAGTGAAGTCATAATGGTTGATGGAACATGTAACTGATTGTCCGATCACTGCCATAAACGATAATCATCACAATATCGTCAACGATTGTATTCAAAATGACCGGTGAATCACTCAAAACCGTATCGCAAACCATATCGGAATATCTGAGTAACGAGTTGGCTTTATTATTGAATAATTAGGATACCGTAAAATCTGTGCACGACGGATTTCATGTCGTCTCACAGACGAGGACAAACGACATCGAATGTAGCAACTTTTGCAGCGCTATCGAAGGAGACAACTTCCTTTTGAAATTTGTAACAGGGGATAAGTTATGGGTTCATAATTACCATCCAGAAGAGCAAAGACAGAGCATTGAATATCGATATACGTTTTTTCTTAACAGCCGATATAGTTCAAAATCAATCCCAAGAAAATTTCTTTTGACTGTGTTTTGGGAAGCGCATCGAGTTTATGTGGCCGATTTTCGGGAACGAGGGGCAACAGTAAATTGTTCTGAATACAGACAGACTCTGAAATACTTCCGATATCGAGTTTGTCATGTTAGAGCCAATCTAGCGTCAATAACACCTGGCGCGAATTAACGCATCTACCAATTATGAATCATTGAATATTGTCGATAAGCAGCATGCATCATCCCGATGGAACAAAAGAAGTAGGCACATCTGCTAATGATGAATCGGCAAGTGTTAGCGATAAGAAATAAACATCACCCCAACGAAACAAAAGAATAATGACGACAGAATAGTATAAATAGCCAGTAACCCAAAGAAATGTAGCTTTTTATATCTAGAGAATAATAAAGTACACGGAGCGCTCTGAGTTGCTCTGTGGGGGTTCTCTATACCACATGGAGAACCAACCCACAATGCCAATCAATTTCGACCGCTAACAGCGCATTACCCTTACCTAACCTGTAACCCATTTCCCAAGCTGTAATAAACGCATATCCAATTTACTACGAAACACACACCATCTCCATCAACTACACGGAGCCGCATACATTTTCCCAAAATCGCTTCGGTTAATTCTCTATATAAATTATATTCTTTGCTTCCGAGCAAGCAATCCTAATTTCCCCCGAAAATCATATTCTGTAATAAACGCATATTCAAATTTACAACCGAATACTCGCCATCTCCATCAACTACATCGAGCCGCACACATTTTTCCAAAAAACCGCTTCGGCTAATATCCCATCTAAATTATATCCCGTGCTTGCAACTGTTACGTCTCCAGCGCCGTGCTTCCTCTTTCGAGGGAAGAGCGTGGGGGTTATAAGATCTTTTCTTATTTGAAATAATTATCGTTTCTTAGTTATTAAATTAATTATAAAGTTTTATTTATTTTTATATTTTATTGAACTCAGCTATCTCAAGCTGAGCTCTATTCTGAACTACTTTTTCAATATAAATTTACCTGTTTTTATAGAACATTTTGTTCCAACTAACTGTGTCGTATAAAATAAACAAAACAATCCCGAAATCTCTGTGACTTAAAATTTTGAATAAACTTTGAACGAAAATCAAAGTGGCTATGTTTTAAAATGAAAAATGTGCTTGTTATGAAAAGGGGCATGGTTTTAAATGTGCTGTAAGTGAGTGGATATAGAATAGTCTGTCTGTTTATTTATGAATTGTATTAAATGAGAATGTAAGATATGTAAGGATGTAGTTTTAAAGGTTGTGTTAGAAAGGACATGAGATTAGTGTTAAAGCGCATAAGGGTAGTATTCTGGAATACAACAGAACCAAGCAATTTCAATTTCCCTCGAAAATCATTAGGACTCACACCTAGTTTAAACTATCTCCTCGCTTGTAACCAAGCAATATTTAGTTCCCCCGAAAACCATTTCGGATCCCATTCCACCTAAACCATGTAGAACCACACCGATTCCCTCTTACATAAGCCACCAGCATCATGCGTCGCCTTTCCACGACACGACCATCGCAACGATCAAGACCGTTGACCATACTTGGCTATGCCGCCGAACCAATTTCCCGGTACATACAACCAAAGAATCCAACCCAGCCTATAAGGCGTTGATTCTCCGGAACTAAATTCCCTATACAGGCATAGCAACCCCTTTAAAAGTTCCTAGTAAATGGCAGTGAGTTTATTTTAGCTATGACTCCACTGCCATGACGCGACGAACTTTCCCTCGCTAGTAATTAATTAGTCGAGTTTCAGCCACTGGAGAGTGTGTGTCGTCAATTGTGCGGAGCCTTATCCTCGGTAGCGGGTGCATCAACAGAACAAATTTCAATCGCTGCGAAGTACGCACAATGAATCAGTTTGTCTTCCTCCCACGCCGATTAAATTATTCGAACGTTAATCCCGGTCAGCGAGCATATTTTTCCCGAATTAGACTTCTTCGGCTCGTTCTACGAGCGCGATGTAACGTTCGATTAGTGATTAAGCGCCTCGAGGAAATTTGCTAACGATAGAGGACAGATTTCGATGACCGCGGAGTGCAAGTAGCGAATCAGCGGCCCCCGTTGCAGCAATCAAATTATTTGGACATCAATTCGGACCAGCAAGGGTTTTCTTCCTTTTTTTTACCAATCAAGTTATTCGAACATTAATTCCGGTCGAGAAGGGTATTTTCCCGAACTAGACTATTTCGACTCGTTGTACGAGTGTGATGTAACATCCGCTGGGTGACTAAGAAAATTGCGATAAATAAAGCCACATTAATTCAAATGACATACTAGTGTTTAATTCTCCTGCACTCCTAAAACTGACGGATGAACTCAGTGCTTTGGCTCCCGGTGGAACAAGTAGGTGGGAACATTGATGAACCCGTGTCCTTGCCGACACCCACAATACCGACCCACAGCTGCCAAGACGAATATTTTTTTAATCTATAAATGGTATTAAATCGCGCAACTGGAGAGGTTCTGCGAAACCTGAAGTTTGAACCGATTCCACACCCTACTTATTCCCCTGATCACGCGCTATTCGATTTTTATTTTTATTTTCCTCTACTCAAGAGAGATCCCAAGCGTAATCATTACATACCGGACGATGAGATGATGGCCGCTGTCAAGTCCCGGATTTGGAAACGTCTGAAGAATTTTTCAGTGATGGGATAAAAAAACTGTTTTTTTTTACTTCTCCCAGGAAAAGGAAACCTATAGCGCTCACTCAGCGCCCTGGGATGGTATTTTTTCTCGACCGGGTCCATCAGCCAAGCTTCGAAAGATGGTCAAGGATTTCTCCCAACTATTTCACGAAGCCTATAACTTAATGGAGTGGTATTTCACCGGGCGGCTGGAGTTTGGGGTCCTATTTACTACTGAGTAATTGCGCCAAACTGCACAATAGCAAGAGTCGTCAGTTGAACCTTCGTTTGCACAATCAAACGCATGATACAACCTCCTCACCAACTCAGCCATTGAGACGGCTTGTTACACGTTGGGAGAAATGTATTAGTGGAGTGCAAAAGTGGAGTGAATTCTTTTCTTCTGTCACCCGGAGAAAATTATTTTAAGTAATAGAAAGATATATATAATAAATCGTATCCACTTCGAATTTTATTTGTTTATGTTTTTATTATTATTTTATTTTATTTTAATTTTTAATTTTCAAATTGTAGGGAAACAATTCTTACACGCTTTAGTTTTTTTGAAATCTCTCTTGAATTCGCGGTAAAATAAAGCTTATATATCAACATTTTACCTCCTCAACTCGCTTCCTTCTGTACATTTTTTTTTTCATTTGCTCGGCATGTGACACCTGTGGCCGCTGTGTTCCGCCAGCTATCAGTCACCACTGTTGGCAAGCGACAAATTTAAATATAAACAAACAGTGACACTAGTATATGAATGTAATGAGACATATACGAGGGTAGGTCAATAAGTCCTTAGAAAGACCTACGATGGCGCTCGTAGCATCGTTTTTAGTAAGCATCATTCCCCACTAGGTATTTGTCAATTTTCAATTTGTTTCATGTTTCAATTGGGTATAAAAAAATATCTGCGAGATGGGTGCCGCATTTGCTCTCAGCTGAGAACTTTTGGACCGCATGCGTCCCAAGCCAGATGAGTTTCTGTGCAGATTAGTAACTGCAGATGAAAAATGGGTACACCACTATACTCCCAAGACAAAAGAACAGTCAAAACAGTGGATTTTTAAAGGTGAACTGGCTCCAAAGAATGCAAAGACGGTGAAATCAGCCAGAAAGGTTATAGCCACTGTGGTTTGGGATGCACGTGGTATTATCTTCATTGACTATTTGGAAAAGGGGGAGACGAGAACTGGACAGTATTATGCGTCATTATTAGGCCAGCTAAATGAGAAAATAAAAGAAAATCGTCCTCATTTTCTAAAGATTAAATGACCTGCCCTCATATTATATACCAAAAGATAATATTAATAGGTTATGTGTGGTTCTACAGGTACATATATTTATCTGGGGGCGTTGCGCTCCTAACGTTGTTGAATAATGTACAGTATTAACTATTTGTTTCTGTAAAAACATGCTAACTTAAGAAGTGTTTGACTCTATGCGCGCTCTAATGTCATTGGTTAGGTTAATTATTAAAGCCACATTGACAAGATTCGAAAAGCTAAATGATTTCAAAAAAGTTTCAAATACAATTATTTAAGCACCTGGTTAAATGGTTACATACAAAACCGCCCATCTAAACATGCATACCGGGCCAAGCCCCATTCAAATTAGGATCACATAGTGTAAATCCCATTAAATTAATTAATTAACCCAAAACAAAAATATTCCTTAGTGGCATCGCTAAAAAATAAAACCATGGAGTGCACACGTACTCAATGGCGGCAGGGAAACATTTCCTAAATGGAACAAGGGACGGCGACCATAAATACACTCGGTGGACAACAATACTACTAAGATACAAAAATATCCTTGGCCCCGTTGTCCAGTAAAATATAATTACCAAGTCTGGACACTCCTGGAAATCCCAAATTACCTAAGGATCAGACAAAGGATACCCTGGCTCATAAAAGAGATCCTAATAGAAAGGTTCTTAAGTGAGATTGTGGGGGTTCGAAGTATATTGTGCCAAAACACCGGCACTTGGTTCACTTGAATCCCCGACACTTGTTACTCCGAAGTAGTATGAAAAATAAAAATGCACCGTGGTGGTTTTACGGTTAATGTTTTCTTTATTTAACTAATTCGTAACTAAGTTTTTTTTTAGTTTTATTTTACCTCACTTAGAACTTATTATTAATATTATTAAATTGAATTTTATAAATTTTATACAAGATGAAACATTTCTTCCTCGACACTGTGACCGCAGTAATTAAAATTTAGACCCGACTTATTACGTGACCGTAGATTGCACAGCGACTCAGGAGACATGTGCTCCGTTTGGATGACGATTATCGACTTGATTAAAAATCCAAGAAATTAAATTTAGCTCCGAGCGGCGGCGTGACCGACCGCGATAGTGGTTGAGTAAAGACTGCTGGGATTATGGATGAACCTACGTTTTTTTTTGCACCACAAGCAATCAATCGAGATCATCTTTACATTTGCGCTCATGTTCCCCGCCCATCGAGTTATATAAACCCTTTGATTAATTCGAAAATAAAAGAAAATCGTCCTCATTTTCTAAAGATTAATTGACCTGCCCTCATATTATATACCAAAAGATAATATTAATAGGTTATGTGTGGTTCTACAGGTACATATATTTATCTGGGGGCGTTGCGCTCCTAACGTTGTTGAATAATGTACAGTATTAACTATTTGTTTCTGTAAAAACATGCTAACTTAAGAAGTGTTTGACTCTATGCGCGCTCTAATGTCATTGGTTAGGTTAATTATTAAAGCCACATTGACAAGATTCGAAAAGCTAAATGATTTCAAAAAAGTTTCAAATACAATTATTTAAGCACCTGGTTAAATGGTTACATACAAAACCGCCCATCTAAACATGCATACCGGGCCAAGCCCCATTCAAATTAGGATCACATAGTGTAAATCCCATTAAATTAATTAATTAACCCAAAACAAAAATATTCCTTAGTGGCATCGCTAAAAAATAAAACCATGGAGTGCACACGTACTCAATGGCGGCAGGGAAACATTTCCTAAATGGAACAAGGGACGGCGACCATAAATACACTCGGTGGACAACAATACTACTAAGATACAAAAATATCCTTGGCCCCGTTGTCCAGTAAAATATAATTACCAAGTCTGGACACTCCTGGAAATCCCAAATTACCTAAGGATCAGACAAAGGATACCCTGGCTCATAAAAGAGATCCTAATAGAAAGGTTCTTAAGTGAGATTGTGGGGGTTCGAAGTATATTGTGCCAAAACACCGGCACTTGGTTCACTTGAATCCCCGACACTTGTTACTCCGAAGTAGTATGAAAAATAAAAATGCACCGTGGTGGTTTTACGGTTAATGTTTTCTTTATTTAACTAATTCGTAACTAAGTTTTTTTTTAGTTTTATTTTACCTCACTTAGAACTTATTATTAATATTATTAAATTGAATTTTATAAATTTTATACAAGATGAAACATTTCTTCCTCGACACTGTGACCGCAGTAATTAAAATTTAGACCCGACTTATTACGTGACCGTAGATTGCACAGCGACTCAGGAGACATGTGCTCCGTTTGGATGACGATTATCGACTTGATTAAAAATCCAAGAAATTAAATTTAGCTCCGAGCGGCGGCGTGACCGACCGCGATAGTGGTTGAGTAAAGACTGCTGGGATTATGGATGAACCTACGTTTTTTTTTGCACCACAAGCAATCAATCGAGATCATCTTTACATTTGCGCTCATGTTCCCCGCCCATCGAGTTATATAAACCCTTTGATTAATTCGATAGTCGGGAGAATGACAGAACCGGAACACAATGTGCAATGATCCCGGGGTGGACTTGGTTTTTGTGTGCATGTATCAATGCAGCTCTGAGGATAGCCCACAGACCTAATTCGGTGAATGTGGTGATCTCAGAGTGCATTGAAATGTGGGAAGATAAAATTGGGAAGGAGAGGAAAATGTGTTGTAGCTATTCACCTGCAAGAAGAGATCATTGATCCCCAGCGAATGGAGTGTTTGGGGAAAGCGAATTGGCTAGGGAAATCTGATCGTGGGAACTAAATTAAATACTTTGATAATTTCCCCAGAGATTGCATAATTATGTAACCGCGTCGTTTGATCAGACTATGCCGTTGCTGACCGACATGAAATGCGATTTCCGGTGAAAATCTTATGGGCTAGCGAAATGGGGTTGCCGTATTGCGAAAAGGTAGCTAAACTCAATTATGCATTATCTACATAGAATAATGAGTTTAGCTATGCGTCCATTTGGGAAACATGTTTATGCAGGTGGAATAGCTTGTAGGGGAAATAAGGGTTGAAATAGTGGGTTGGTTCTCCATGTAGTACAGAGAACCTCCACAATATCAGCGCAAAAGGAAAGTACCACGCTGCCTTTTGGTTAACATGGAAAAGGGTTTTCCTGCGATCGGACGATCGGAAAAGCAGGGGTGGTGAGATTTCGGTCAGTGATCAATTTGTGGGGTGGACAAGTTAAATATCGAGTGCCAGTTTTTGGTGCTCGAAGAACAGTTTAAAAAACCGGGTTAAAAAAGTAAAAAGTCGAATCGGGCGATCGTGACGTACTGTAAAAAAACAGAAAGATAAAGAAGAAAACTAAAACTTTAAGTGTATCAATATCTGTATGTGAAATTATCTCTTAGGCTACAATACCAAGTTAAAAGTGTATAAAGAAAACTATAACATTATGTCCATCACTTTATATAAAAGTGTGTAAAGAAACCATAACAGTAAGAGCATAAATTTGTATACATGAAAGTAACTTGTGGGGAGGAGAAGTAGGTTGCACCGGCGTACGTCGCTGATTCACTTCTTCCCCATCATGTACTAATCGTTCCGCCGAACACTAAACGATTACGCTGAAGCAGAGAAAACACCAACGCAGAAAGTAAAACACACGGCTATTGAATACGATTTTTATTGTTCGGCTATTAAGTTCTTATAACAGCTTGTTCTTATTGCAAATTTAACGTACGCTGAGGTGGACACAATTGGATCTTTATAATTAGCGGAATCACTATTGTCAATTTGATTTTACTTTGTTTTAATAAATTCAAATGTGGTGCGGCACTCTTCAGGTTATTTCACAATCGTCTAATATATTGCAATTTTAATTAACATTTACGAACACGTACAACAATAAGGAAAAACACTTAGCCAGAAAATTAAAAGAAACTCGACTCGGGTAAGGGAGTTTAAGACGGACTCAATGGTGTGAGTATCCCCCGTAACGTACGTACGGGGGATGATCGCGACTTCGTGTGCTCGACTCGACGGTTGTAATAAGACTCAATCGAGGGTTGGAATCTGGCTCTTGATTCACCCTCGATTCGGTGGTGGTAGATATCCTCTCAGCTAAGGATATATTTTTACTTACCACAAAGTCTCTCTTAGTGGAATAGAAAACTAGATCTCGTAATGAAGGTCATGGTGTATGGGTGTATGTGTGATGGCGAAGATCACATTGGTTTTCTCATGAAACAAAGCCATGGAAAAATAAAGCACAAAGACGATAAGGACAAATGGATCGTAAAGATAAAAGTAAATAAATTGACGGCGATGCATCGAGGAAATGTGCTAAAAGAAAAGATGAGACGGAGCATCATAAAAGTCTTAGATGAGTGATGCCCTTGTGTAAATAGACGAATAGCCATTAGAGAAAGGTGCAGATGGATTACAAGACTTTATACAATGGAACTTGTATATCGTATCTTGGGTCGGTAGCCGAAACGAATCCCTTGCTTGCATTTGTATATGCAGGGTAATTCGTTTGTGGCAAAGAACGAAATTGGTGATTGTTTATTCGTTTAGACGAGGGATCGTGGTCGGGTATATTCCAGCTGAGCAAACAAGCTGCCCGACGCTGCTTTGGCCGTTGGACAATGGAATCGCCAGCCAATGTGTATGTAAGATATTGTTGTACACATGTAAGGCTGGCAATAGCCTACTCAAGGTTAAGATTCCCTGATTATGCGGTTACATTATATGTGAACCGATAAGTTTTCTTTTCAGGAATATTGTGTTTGGCCTTGGTAAATTCTTTTCAGAAGATAGTTATGATGGGTAAGTACTTGATAAATCCTTTCAGGGAACTTATGAAATGCATTGGATGCATGGATGAAGGAATTCTTATAGGGAGTTTAATGCAATGCCCTAGGTGCATTAATATTTTACGGAAAGGAAAGGTTTACAGGCGTTAATACAGTTGTATTAGCGAAACGATAGGATTATGGGAACTTCAGGATTGGAAGCTGCTAGGGTAATTTGGGAAGGTAAGTAGTGGATTTATGGGAACCGCCACAAACTCCTAGACTGCAATAACAAGTTAAAAGTGTATAAAGAAAACTATAACATTAAGTGCATCAATATATGTACTTAGAATTAACTCTTAGGCTATTATCATCATCATCGGTACTACAACCGGTCTCCTGCGTGACAGGCGGATATACTAACCACTATACTATCGAGGAGCCCGCTTAGTTAAAAATGTTGGAATAAATCCGTTATTAACTCGGATATATAAAATGTTTTATTAAGTAATCCAGAATCACCCATACCATCGAACCAGTACAACACCGGTAGGAAAGTAGACTAGATCCAACACGTGCCAGACGGTGAGTACCCCCTTCTCAATTATATATTATAATTGTGTGCAAATGTATATTGCAACAAAATGAATCCTTTACTCCATACTACATTGCTTTAACTGCAATGCATTCGGAACGTTTTATTAGTACAATTGCTAAGGACTAAAAGTGTACGTAAAACTAGTACAATTAATCTCCTTAAACCACCTCAAGTACAATACTGATCACGTCTACATATACCTTTCAGATTTTTTCGAAAACATTTAAATTGCTCTCATCTTAACATTTCCGACTAGATTCACCATTCCAACCGATGGCATGGCCCTAACGTTGAACATTCAAAAACTTTCAATATAAAAATGTTTATTGGAAAGTTATTTAATTTCCGGAGGAATTTCGAAAGAACTCCTGTAATTTTCATGATGTTTCTCCGGGGCAAACTTGCAAATCGGAAAGAAGTAGAACCGACTCAAGGAAGTCTAATTCTTGAAGTTGCTGCATCGTGGACCGCAGAGCCGAATAAGGAGAGCACTCAGAAATACTAATACGCTCGGGTGCCGGTATTGATTGGTTATATTTATCTTGTTGATGTGTTTCGGATTTACCTTGGCTTATCTGTACTTCGGAGACTCATCTCGACTTTACATTATTAATAAATCTTCTACAGCAAACTTTAACTTGCTCATAAATCCTTTCGATATGTAGTGGTCTTACAGCGTTCCTCAAATATGATACGTTGTCGGGAGGCATATACATATATTGCACGCGGTTTACTTTCTAAATTGCTGAGTATCCATCACCTGCCAGGGAAGTTTAATTACACAGATATGCAGCGTGTGTCAGGTTGATAATTTGTAATATATCACAGTCCCGAGGAGGTGAGAAGAGTGTTTCTAGATAGACACACAACCTTAGAGATGGATAAGCAAAGTAGTACTACAAGTAAACCACGAAATGCTTAGATAGACCTCAAATAGGGCACCGTCTACATAAACAGAAGCCGCTTGTTTTGTACAATACAATACATAAGCAGCCCAACCCTCAGGCATTCATGTGCTTTCAAGGCGAATGAGAAACTGTGAGCCAAGAAAGGAATCGTTAAAGGGCACTGCTCCTTAGGAAATTGCCGACGGTGGCAGGATATGAGTGTGCGTGTTTGTTTGGGAAAATCGTCCTTATTCCAGGAAAATAATAGTGTTTTCCCGTCTGCACTTCCTGAATGCTGCTCTTTCGATTTAGTTATGAAAAAAGTTTCTCAGTGAATCACAAACAGGAAGCAAATGTTTCCTTCGTTTATCCACTTTGTTTTCAGATTCAATAGGTTTACAATAGATCCAACTTCGCCCTCATAAAAGAAACAATAGCTTTTTTTAAAGTTTTTAATTGGTGTCTTAGAGAGACAGGAAAGCCGGTATGTCCTTGGAATTTCAGTCTATATAGGAATATAATGCAATGAACTTACCCAAAGTTGACTTGAAGTTTTGGTTTAACTCTTATTATCCGCAGCATTTTCTGCTTTAAGACGGTTTTGTTTTTATTGTTTTGAGAGTCGCGTAGACTGGGGCCCATAATTGTACGATTTGGAATTCGATTTATGTTGGATATTAATACAATAAAAAGTATATATATTGTTTGGAAATTGAACAGTACATAAAACCTAATTGTTTTATTTAACTTGTTAGCCGTGCATTAAAAAAAAACGATGAGGAAGGTCGTTTATTTACGTTTCGGAAAATACTTTTTAGTGCAATGTCTTTGTTATAGCATTATATTATGGGTAACATGCTAAACTTTGGTATAGATCGGACTCGGTGTTCTATGACCATGTTCTCTTTCTCTTTTTGAGCATTTCAAAAGACGCTTACGATAATATTATTAATAATCAGACTCGTTGTTCAACAAATTGTTGAAATCAATTTAAAGTTCTGCTATAATTTGATCCGAATAAATAAATAGTTCATTGTGCTACCCTAGAGTCATCAGTTGAACGTGTTTTAAAACCTCATACCAATCGTATTTGAAATGTCACAAACATGTCCTTCCTCAACGTCAGCCTTGTTAGCCGCACCATTCTGCTCATCTGAGATACCAGCACCGTTAGAGTATGTTAATTTGTCTGCCTCTACAATGTGGCGCAAAATTAATCACCCTATCGGCAGATGTTATAATTTTTGCAAATGGCGTTGTACGTCAATCATATTTGACATTTGTGAACTAGACACCTACAGTATACAACAAATTTTGTCGATTCTTTTACCAATAATCGGTCGGTGGTGTTAGCGCAGTGTGAATTTCGACGTCGATTTCCTAATCGTGCCGCGCCAACTGGGCGAACATTCCGGCGCTTAGCTACTCGACTCAACCAAATTGCAACCACAGGAGACCATGCAGTGTGTGGCCGTCGCCGGACTGGTCGTTCGGCCGAGAATATATCGGTAGTGGCTGCCGATGTCGCTGAAAACGAAGCAAAATCAGCCAGACGACGGGCCACGCAATTGGGCATCACCCGACGGACCATACAGCGAAGTTTAGTGAAAGACTTACACATGTTCCCGTACAAAGTGCAATCAGCGCATCAGTTAATGCCTGCTGGCCGTCAAGCGCGTGTGAATTACTGTCAAGCCATCCTTAATCTCAACGACGAAGGGGACGATTTTCTGTCGAAAATCATCATGAGCGACAAGACGCATTTCCACTTAAGCGGTTATGTCAATAAGCAAAATCTTCGTTTCTGGCGCATTCAAAATCCGCGTGTGGTGCACGAAGGGCCATTACATCCACTCAAAGCCACTGTTTGATGCGGCGTTCACGCCGGAGGAGTGATTGGACCGTATTTTTTTTTTTTTTTGAGGATGCCATCGGCAATACGGTCACTGTTACTGGCGACCGCTACAAGGCCATGATAAACGACTTCCTACTGCCGGAATTGGATGAGCGGGGCTTGGTGAACATGTGATTTAAACAAGACGGTGAAACCGCACACACACCACGAGCCACGATGGATATTGTGAAGGAAGAGTTTCCTGGTCGTGTAATCTCCCGTTTTGGCAATTTGGCATGGGCAGCAACATCGCCCGATTTAGCCTACCCAGACTTCTTTCTTTTGGGCTACTTGAAGTCGCGGGTTTGTGGCGGTTCCGCCAAACCCCACTGTATACTTAGCCGAAGAACCCCCCATAACTGCAACCCAACTCCAATTATTTTCCGCTAAGGCAATCGCATTAGCACCTGTAAATGCTTCACGCATCAAGTAGTTAATGTACTTATCTAAAAGCTCCTGGAAGAGAATTCTTACCTTCGTGCATTGATTCGCATTCAAAATTCCCTACAAGAATTCTGTCCAAACTTATCATAAATCCCAAGCCCAATTCGGCACCTTCGGTTGCCAGGCAAATCCCAATCTTACTGTATGCAATTTCCCTAGATGAATTCCTGAAAACGAAACAATTTGGTTCACACATAATGTAACCACATTTCTAGGGATAATAAACATTGCGTCGCCTATTCCCAGCCTCACCGTGTGTACGATAAATTCCCTTACATATACATTGGCTGGAGACCTTTGTCCAAGGGTCAAAAGCAAATATATGCACGTTGCATCTTAAGGCATAAACCCAATCCAATAGCATAAGCAAATGCAAATAGGAATTGTATACTTACCCTTGGCAGCGATGCTATAAACACCAATCATCAGTAAATACGCCGAAACCAATTAGCACCATGTCCACGATGCAATGCGGTCTATCAATACAGCTGCAATGCACATCATAGACAATGATCTACGCGATCTCTTCGTCCTCCAGTACTTCTGGATCCGCTTCTCACGACCTCGGGGCATGAACAAACAGAAATCCATTAGTAATCAATGAGATACGGCTTGTTTACTTAGCCGGCCTCACATCTCATTAATGCCCATTATCCCTTTTGATGTTTCAGCTTGTTCCCATGGCCTTGTCCCACGGAAAAACCAATGTGCCCACATACATGCATATCACCATGATCTTCTCTATAAGATCCGGTTACCTACCCCCAAAGAGAGACTTCATGTTTCTCTTGGGATGGGAAATTCACCCCTAAATTAAGAGAGCCAGTACCACTGGCCGCATTTCCCTTGCCAGCGAATTGATATCGGTGAGTCGCAATCCAATCTTCCAAGTGGTCGGGTCGCTCGCCACCCACCGTACCGGCTCCGGTACGGTGGGTTCCCTAGGAGACGTTTTCCTCCCCAATTGCACCTCCGCGGTCGTGAGCCTTAAGCTGAGCAAAATTAAATTATAGTAAACGTCAGACACTTAAGTTTATCAACGTACTGTGTACCAGATAAGTAAGCCAAAAATGCATATCAAAACTTTCTTCCGCTAGTGTTCATCGCCAGAGTGTAAAGTCCGGAAGTGAATAGTTAAAACCTATGTTCTAATTCTAATACCATTCAAATCAAATGTTCAAAAGAATAATACACAATAAATAATAAACGATAAAAACAAAGTGAACCAGTATGTTTTATTTCTCTCGACCGGCATCTGTGTGTCTTGCTATCATTTTCGGATATTCCTCTTTATGGTGAACAGTTTGCTGCGGCGGAACAATCGTTAAATAATGACAGCGAAAGTTTTAGTGACGATGGGAGAGGGAGTGGACCTGCACCGTACGGTGGCACCTAAACTTCCTCCCCACAGGTTTATGCAACAAGCCTCAGACAATCGCAGCCCTTAAGGAGGATATTCGACAGGAATTCGGACAAATAAATATAAGAGAGCCATTCTTTAGCCGATCCACACGAATGTGGAATACTTTGCCTGATCATGTGTTTCCTCGTCGTTGTAATGCCAAGGCATTTAAGACCAATGTACATCAGTACCTCCTTTCCTTATCCACTACCTCGCCGTCCGCTCGCACTGTGCTCTGAGATTTAAGGGTACTTCAAAATCTTGTTTTGTGCCCGCGTTAGTGTAGCAGTCTTAGAAGTTGTCGGTAGAGCTATCCACATCATACGACCGCTTCCAAGTGTTAGTCCCCTCTTAATGCACATCACAAGACTGTAATGAGGGACTTGAAGAAATCTTCGTTTTATTAATTATTATTACTATTGGTAAATTATAAATGACTGACATCAAAATCAATAGGAGAAAAGTGAATTTAAAATACTAAACAAAACCACCATCAGATCTATCATTGAAAATTCGGTGTCCCGTTTTTAATTTGTTGGTACAAGTTTGTAGTGCACATATGAATTCCTCGTAAACTCGTACCGGGGCTCTACTCCTCAATACCAAAAGCTTATATGACTACATCGGGCTCCATATAAATTCGTTTTATCTACGTAACACAACTTTAGTTTACAAGCACAGGTATTGCATTTTATATCACATTGAGAGGGCACAATCTCAAAGGAATCCCCATTCGAGAGACAAGAATTTCCACAATAAATTGTAAAGCTGCTTAGGGTGTACAAGCACAACGATCGCCCTATAAGTTGTGTATCAGCTCAACCTAAAGGTTTGGCTAGGCCATAAGTAAAAATGCCAATTTATCCCAATGCCAAAAACCAGTATGTCCACCTTAGTCTACTCTCTGCTCTCCAAATGCATTTAGTTTAGCCAAATTACCATCTAACGCTACATGAGTAAGCTCTGGCACATAACTCTGCACATGTCTTTGTCAGGCAGCACAAGAAATACATCCAAAGGATCTGCCCATAAGTTGCCAGCAAACCGTCTTCGTGGATTAGCCGGATTTATATCTATTTTATGTTGGCACACAGCAGCTAAACGTTGTAATGCGAAACGGCGTTGTCATAAAAAAACGGATATTTATTCGGCCATCCTGTCGGTCATACCATCCGTATCAGGGATAATATTTACTTCAACTATATGCATAAGGATAGTAAATACTACAAACGCTAACCGGAGTTGAATATTTATGCCAAACGAAAAAGCGAAACCACTATCCTGAAAGTGTACTGGGACGGCGATGAGGAGCTACAGTAAAAGCTATATATATACCAGACTCCTAAAAGTTAGACAACCAGAACGTATGAACAAGATGTGGTGTCGCCAAATGGAGCAAATCTATGCTAATGAAATGAAGGTGGAAAGCGGTTTAGATGAAGATGGTGCTTTTTTTTAGCTTCTTGAAATATTATAATTACGGGAATGTTTTGGTTAATAGGAAAGCGTTGGCTTATGGACTGCGGAATGCTATAGTTAAAGAGGAAATGGCTTAATGAAAAGTAGAAGGCGCACAAGAATTAAGTACATAGGTAGGTTTAAGGTCGACACAAAAAACAAATTACCAGCATTTCATTAAAATCTGCTTAAAATGAGAGAGTGAAGTATTAGCTGACCGGAGTGGTATGCAAATGAGATGTTATTTAATTAAGATCAGTGGATGGTAAGGGGAGCAAGTGGCCGCTGACCTTATGCTTTTTACATAGGTTCCATATTAATTGCACTCCAGGGTGGTTTATTTTATTTTAATATGAATTCCATATTTTTGTCTGGCTTATCTGGGTCTGGGTTACCTTGGTCTGACTTATCTTGGTGTGACTGCTCTTATGAGAACTGAAAACCAGTGCACGGTGGGAGGATATATGATCGAACACAAATTTGAAAAATTGATTCAGTTTAAAAATAAAGATTTTTAAAACGTTTGCGGAAGTGGATATTTCTTTATATGAATGGTGTTGGGGATTGGGAATTCCCTAAATCCAATGTAGGTTTTTAGATTAAGTTGAAGTTCGTGTTCATTTTTTAAACCTATACTGTAGTGCTCTAAAAAGCCCTACCACCTTTTTCCGCCATTCATACATCCTAATTCCAGTAATCCTTCACTAAAACCTTAAATCTAATCAAAATCAAAACCTAAACTAAATCCAAAATTCGCAATAAACGAATCAAACATCCGTTTATCGCTTAGCATTTACCCCCACGGCATAATTTAATCAAAAATCCTAACTAAAATCAAAATTCGCAATAAACGAATCAAATATTCGTTTATCGTTTTGCATTTGCCCCACGGCATAATCTAAATTCAAAATCCAGAAATACATTATCTCTATCTGGAAAAATCCCTCATAAATTAAACAAACAAAACCCAAATTCCATTACATATCCTGATATGCACAATAACAGGTCAATTGAAAAGTCCCCGGCCTTCCATAGTAAAACACATTTTTTTGGCAAAATTCGTTTTTTTTTTATTCAACATAATTCCCTTCGAGGGTAATACACTGATTATAGCGACTCTCCAACTTTTCGATACCCTTTTTGTGGTACGATTTGTCCTTTGCTTCAAAATAGGCCTCAGTTTCGGCGATCACCTCTTCATTCGACGAAAATTTCCTCCCAGCGAACATTCTTTTGAGATCTGAGAACAGGAAATAGTCGCTGGGGGCCAGATGTGGAGAATACGGTGGATGCGGAAGCAATTCGAAGTCCAATTCATGGATTTTTGCCATCGTTTTCACTGACTTGTGACACGGTGCATTGTCTTGGTGAAGCAGCACTTTCTTTTTCTTCAAATGCGGTCGTTTTTCGCCGATTTCGTCCTTCAAACGGTCCAATAACGCTGTGTAATAGTCGCTGTTGATGGTCCTTCCTTTTTCAAGATAGTCAATGAAAATTATTCCGCGCGCATCCCAAAATACAGACGCCATAACCTTGCCAGCCGACTGTTGCGTTTTTCCACGCTTTGGGGCAGGTTCATCGTGTGCAGCCCACTCGGATGACTGTCGATTGGACTTCGGAGTGAAATGATGGAGCCATGTTTCATCCATTGTCACATATCAACGCAAAAACTCGGGTTTATTACGCTTGATCATCTCCAAACACTGCTCCGAATCATCAACTCGTTGTTGTTTTTGGTCAAAAGTGAGCTCGCGCGACACGCACTTTGCACAGAGCTTTCTCATACCCAAATATTCGTGAATGATATGATGTACACATTCAGTTGATATCTTTAGAGTGCCTGCTATTTCATTCAATTTCAATTTACGGTCATTCAAAATCATTTTGTGGATTTTTCTAATGTTTTCGTCGGTAACAACCTCTTTTGGGTGTCCACTGCGTTCACCGTCTTCGGTGCTCATTTCACCACGTCTAAACTTAGCATACCAATCCTTGATGGTTGATTTTCCTGGGGCGGTGTCTGGAAACTCGTCATGAAGCCAAGTTTTTGCCTCAACTCTATTTTTTCCCTTCAAAAAGCAATATTTTATCAACACGCGAAATTCCTTTTTATCCATTTTTTTCACAATAACAGAAGTTGCTTCACTCAAAATACTATAATTCACAAACTAATGATCCGACATCTGTCAAATTTATACACGCGTCTTTTGAAGGTTAGGGCTAACTAAATATGGTTTTAATTCTAGTGCCGCCATCTATGTGTCAGGCCGGGGACTTTTCAATTGACCCGTTAGTTTCATGAGAATTCAGAAAACTGAATTCTTATCTTAAACAAGCATTGAGCATCTCACTCAGTGTACCAAAATCGGGATTTGGTATGGAATCGTACATTTTCTCGATTTGTTTCCCTTTATAAAGGAACAGTAGAGTGATCTCGCGGCCGCAGTATCCTAATATTCCTTCTGCCAGACGGCAGTATCTGAATGTACATCGAGACGACAAGAATCAAAAATAAAGTCTTCTAGTAAGTAAAACCCGAATTTCATTTTGACCAATCCCGATTTCAAGCAACCCCAGCGGAGACGAGGGTTTGCGTAGACCGGAAAAACCGGCGGAAACCAGGACCAACAACAGGACGTTGCTCTTCCCTCAGGCTCTGAGGAAGCACGGCGACGACCTCAGTAGGGCCTTTTTCAGGAGCGGTCTAAGAGATCCCTTCTCCTTTTAAGGACTAGGAGACACGCTCCCTGAACAAACTACTACAATACAACACCACCGCGGATAAACTATGAAAAGACGGCGCTGGTAGACGCTTAAATTGAAAACGGAGAAGCAGTTTTGTCATATGTGTTGCTTTTGCGAGTTAAGTTCCGTTCGGAGCTTAACTCGAGAACCAGAAGTTCACTATTGTATCAGGTAATCTAAATAACACCTTAGACAAACAGTCTGGGTATTATCGGAAGAACATCAAGAACTGAATACTAATTGATGGTAACCTGCGAGGATTGTTCCAGAATTAAATGACCTGAACAAAAACCTGACGATCTTCACTTGGTGAGCTCTTGGTGGTTATCGTGTGACCAGTTTCTGGCTTGGATTCGATGAATTCTCACCCACAAACGATGAATAACGCCAATATATTACTAAAAATTAACCCTCCGCCTTTCTTACACAAACTCGTTGTGAATGATTAACACATTTGTTGGTATCGTCCTCAAACAACTCTTCTGCACGCGCACTTTCAACTTTTGCAGGTCAAGTAAAATGCTCGTGTTCAAAACACGATGTCTTGTCGCCCATTATAATCGATTTCACCAGTATCGCTTTGGGCTGCCTTTAACAAGTGTGTAACACCCTTTTTCTACTGCATACCATTGTTATGATATTTAACAACATACACTTGACACACATTTGACACACATTTGAAAAAAAAATCTTTGTTTTTTATAATTAGAACTAAACTTTATTAATAAACCTCACTGATTAGGTATCACTCACTTAAACTAATTCATAATTTCGGTCTTATATATTTCTCGGTCTAGATAGTTAATTGATAAATGGTTGTGACCATTGAAATCTTCTTTAAGTAAAACACTTTCTTTTTTTCAGTAAAAAAACTCTTCACAGTATGTGAACAAATTATACTTTTCCCAGGGAGGTTCAGTTAATTATTTTCCAAAGTCACCATTCCAACCGACACTTCGGCGTGTGCGAACTCACACCTGACGTCTCGGCCAGTAGTCCAGAACCAACTCACTTCGATCCGTGGATCGAAGGAAAGACCTTTCATGTTTTCTCTAGGCAACGTGTTATTTCTTCCTTTTTTATTTTCGCTGACCTTACACAAAATCCTTTGTATTCGGATCTCTACTGTGAGCCAGCGATCTTTTGTTTGATCCTTTGGTAATTTACCTAGGATCGACAATTACCATAAACCATTAACCATTACTTGGGATTTTCAGCATCGGGTGATCTAGTTTTGGTGGCGCGTAGTTATTAAAAAAAAAATGTTAATGAAAACGTTGCCAAAAACGTTTTTCTCTTCCTCCTCTTCCTAACGGCTTGGTCTTAGCAGGAAAGGAATCATTGGGAAGGAAAGGGAGGATGGACCACCACAAATTAGTTCACCCTTGCACTCCGTAGGGGCTGTTCATGAAAGGGCCTTAGAAGGGTATTGCAAATTAGCACTCATCCTATTTTGATGGCAGAGGGTACCGTGCATCTACAACCTTATGAATAACAGTCGAAAGATTGAACAGCCCACACGATCCGCCTAAAACCCCCTTCACAATAGTGAAGTCGTTTCCTTTCACCGTATTCCAGGTGAGACTGGCGTGGGCAATAGGCGTTGGTGGTTCCCCTGAACGCCACTAATCATCTTCTCATTAACCATTTAAAAACGTCCATCTAGATCGGCCGAAAACCGATAAAACAAGTACTGATTGCTTGCCTAGCAATTAAGCATGTACTTACCTTTTTGCCACCCACCTAAAGTGTCTCCTAAACCATATTTTCGCTTATTCAATAGCACGAACCATAGGAGACATTTTCCTCACGCATCATGTGCTAGAAAGTAATTCGTCGAGTGTATGTTGCATCATCGGATTTCCTAGTAGGCAAGTATAACATGCGACATACACCAACCAACCAACATTGTCCGAACAATATCATCAAGATATACCCTTACGCGTCAGCCGCACGCATGCGGGAGCTGTTTCATCTTTCCTTTTTTATGCATGCCCACATCGGTCGGTCATCCGACCGACAAATACATTAAGGCATACGGCTAACCGCCCAAGGAATTCGAGTTCTCATAAATGGAAAATTACCATCGAGAATTCGACTACGTGGAGATGCCACCAAGATGTGCACGATCAGCATAAATGCTTTACGCAGTCGCTGATCGTGTAAGCAACAAAATCTCTATATCGAGATAATGGCACCAGCTGCAACCATGCCAGCTAATGTTCCCCTTAGGAAATTATTGTATCCACGGTCCGCTTGCTCATGCACAGCATGAGAGTGCGATGTAACCGCATCTCTGTGTGTGCACATCCTTTCGGTGATCATCTTCTAAGATCATCCCTTATATGGACGTCGGGGCGATGGATGAAAATGTTGGTGTTCTGTCGCTTCGGTCGATATCTTTAATCGCGTTACGGATTCTTTGGAGGCAAGTCGGGCCTCCATGTTAAATAATCTAAAGAGTCGAGTCGAAGCGTCCGCTAGTGTACGTAGGTTTAAAAGGGTCCTCCTTCATGTAAAATATATACGGATTAGATTAAATAAGTGAACATTTGCAATTGAATTTCAATAGTGAATAATTATACAAGTTATTGGACTCTCAAATCTTGTAAGTCACCAGTTATGTAAAATATATTCAGATTTAATAAAATATGTAAGCTGTAGTTTGTGTTAATATCTAACAATAAATAAAAAAAACGAAAAGGAGCAACACGGAGTTTTACTTTTTTTGGAACGGAAAGCAGCGACTGGGTATAGCGGTGAACCTGTGCCCCGGAGGCACCTTACCACTAAAGTCTAAATATACAACATACCCACGTTGGTACCAGAATTACCACAGGCGCCTATTTCGCCTCGAGATAGCGCGGCTCTAAGTGCTTCCTGGCTCGCATCTGTGGCCAGATTAAAGGAGTTTGGTATGGTTAGAGTTAGCCCATTTTTGCGACGAAACCGATATCCCCTTTTTTGTCTCAAATGCGTGTTGACATTTGTCTGACCACTCAGCTAGCACTGATGCACGTCAGGTAATCGCCTTCAAGATGTATAAATTCATGTGACGACTTGTCATCCGAGAACCGAGGTTTAATGTGTTGGAGGTATTGCCTCCGAAGGTTGGTTCTCGGATACGGGATCACTCGATTCGTCATCAGAGGTGAGTCCGGTAGACGTGTTAACTCGCAACCCCACGGCAATTGCCGAATCCCTTATACTCTATTGCCTAATCATCATTCGTGAGCGCCCCGGTTTTACCATATAGTTTGCGCTTATGGGTTTGCGCCTATAGTTTTGGGCGCGGACTTAAAATATTTTCATTTAGACTCATTTAATGGCTCCTCTCGACGAAAGTCTTTAGTAAGAGACGAAGATTTATCCGATACTAAAGAGAAGCCTGAGTCTGACCGGTCTGCTCAAAAGGAGTTCGAGCTCCGAGGGGTTTTTTTGTAAGCTTTCTATCAAAGCTTTCCCTTTTTTTGCCCCTTTTGGGCCTTCGGGGTGCGGCCTTGTTGCTATAACGGGGTCCAGCAGTGTGGGTAGGGTCACCGGGCGAATACCGACCGCAGTCTGGACCTGCCCAGATCCCCTCGGTATGGTTCCCCGTACGGCTACCTTATGCTCAACCCTTCCCGTTTTATTATTTGCAAAGTCAACGGAAAAGCTTTCGGACTTTACGTTTGTTCGGAGAAACTCCAAACAGCCCCACGGCCATTGACCCTGCAATTTTTCGAGAGGAAGTCGTAACCCAAAAACCCGTCTTCCGATAACCCCGGCAAGGAGTTCATTACTTGGAGGCTGCAGGAAATCTCGTGGTTTAACTTCAAATTCCCATGGCAGTATCCCCTCGACTTGCCCTTGCCGATTTTGATTTTGACTTTTGCACATCCACAACATGCGTCTGGCAGAGTGCCTTCAGTTTTAAGAGGCTGATCTCAGCGCGCGTGTCCACGGTTAGGCGCGTAGTGTCCTTACGGCCAGTGTCCAAAGGAAGATGGACAATCGGGACTTTGGTTGGTGAAAGCTGAGAACAGCTTTTGTTGAGCTGCGAATTTAGTGCGGTCGGGTTAGGATTTTCTGACCCGGCCTCTGGGAGTTTTCCGACCGCTCTCATTTTGCTTTTTGTCAACACACTGCCGCCGTGTGTGTGTCGGGCGCAAAATTCGCATTGTTTTCCGCTCTTTTGCGAGTGATCGCTTTGCTTTGGAGCCTCCGTAGACGTCACGTACGCAGTAGATGATCTAGTTCTAATAGCACGCGAACCTGCCACAACAGGTGAGTCCAGGAACTTTGATCCTATTTACAGGGGCCCATACGTTGTGGCGAAGGTGTTGCCAAACGACATCATCATCATCGGCACTACAACCGGGATCCGGTCTTAGCTTTATTTAGCAAGTCTCGAGACTTGTTAAATTTTCCATAATAATCTATTTTTACGGGCAAGGTTATTAGCCAAACGACAGGTACGTCCTAAATGGTGTTCCGGAACAGGAGCGGACTCAAAAGAAATTTGAGTCAATCGAAAGCTCAGACAAGATGAAGAGGTGTGGTAAGCTGTATGATGATGATAACCAATCAGACGACGAAGCTGCAGAAACCGATCTTGGGAGTTTTGATGCGGCGATTCCCTATCCAGTCGACGGGAGAAGGCTCGATGACAAGCCTTAAGTTAAAATGGAATAACACCCTTTTTTCTATCGGATACCATCATTATTAAATAGCGCTTGTGTAGGCGCCTTACACAGCTCTCTGCTTGAAGCCGCCCATGACAATGCCATTGAAAAGTACTCAGCAGCAGTGCACCGCCGTATTAACGGACGGTGAGATCAGCAGATGCTCGGCTATAAGAAGAGGGTATAGCGGAATAACGAGGGCCAGTTATCACTGGGTTTACTACCGTACTCAAGACCTACCGGTCTTGTACGATTTCTTTCCCACCATCCCTCCATCCAAGTAGCTAGAGAGCATTTGAACTAATCCTGTGGACGCTATCCTTGGATACCTCCACCCCTTTTTCTTTTTCAGATATCTCGAGACCGAGCCGAACATCCTCACAGATATGGGTGATTCTGGTTATCGCCCGATGACCAGAAGCTAGAAACAAGATGAAGGACACATTTGTCTTTGTCTCGCATAAGTCGGCCTCTCGACACACCTTTTTTTGTTTTAGAATAAAGCCACTTGTAGACAGACAACCACGAAAGAAGGTGATTGTTATTTGCGGTCAATATTGCTGTCTTGGTGTCTATACACCCCATCCCATTTTGACAAGTTCTTGTGTTTGTCGAATTTACATAGAAACAAAGTAGGTTCCATCAAACACTAATAGCGGAATAGAAGTACTTATCTTCACCTGCAATTGGGCTGTCCACAATGCAATAGAAGTTAGCTCAGCACAAATAAACATACACCATCCAAGTAGTTAGAGACCATTCGAACTAACCCTGTCCACACTATTCTTAGATACTCCCCCCTTTTCCTTTTTCAGATATCTAGAGACCGAGCTCAACATCCTCACTGATGTGGGTGATTGTAGTTATCGTACGATGACCAGAAGCCAGAGACAAGATGAAGGACACATCTGTCCTTGTCTCGCCAAAGTCGGCCTCTCGCCAGCCATTTTTTGTTTTTTTTTTATAACGGGGGCCAGTTATCGGCAAGCATTATACCATGTATGAGTATTAATTAATTTTACATGGCAAGTGATCTCGCCGTGCTAATTGCGCACTAGCTCCCGTATTTACGGGCGAATTCGCAATTAGCACCAACAACGATCGTTTGTCGTTGGTGATTAGTTCTCCGACGAATTTAGCCGGTTAGTTTCGGCCACTTAACAACAAAAGGATTGCTAGTCGATCGTTGTCGTGGCGGTAAATGTTTGTCGTTTTAAAAAAGAGACCAAAAAAAAACCCCAAGTAATAGATCAAATGCTGTCGTGGGACACTAAGTCGTTTCTATGTGTTGAATGAAGATTTTGGGCAGCTATCAGCTTCTAACAGCAATCCAAGTCACAACAGAAAAAATATTTATAAATAAATGAAAACGTTGCATTGTGCTTTCTACACATGGAAACACCTTTTTCCTGCAAACAATGTAACCATATAGATTTATTATAAGTTCCACTTACAATCCTCCCTCCCGGAATTGTCTACTTGTACCCGGTATCATTTATCAACCCTAATTGCAGAAATCCACTATTGATGTTGAGCAAACCTTGCAATCGTCTGGCATCTGTAGTGGCTGCACAGCTAAACACTCAATTCTTGCCTTCTGTAACCCGTGCGGAGAGCAACTGATAAGACGTGGCAGGAACTGGTTGGGTTGTGGTTTTTCCTTTGAGATGGCTCTGAGCGGATGCGAAGTAACAGACGACACAAAAAAGACCGAGGTGAGTAAAATTCTCGGATCCATTCGACGTGAGTAGAGCGAACTCTACTCCACATTTTATTCCATACGTAACTTTCAATATTAATAGGTGTGTAAGTAGAAACTCGGCTCTGAAGTTGTAGCTCAGTGATTGCTATTTTTATAACTAAGTTTTAGTCACTTACAAGCTGTCATCCCTTGTGCATCAGTTGTATAAGAGGTGGTTGTCAATAAGCAACATTTACGCCATTGCATTATATTCTATTCAAATAAAATAAAAGCTGCCCAAGCTATGGAATGGATTAATTCGAATTTGGGTGAACATTCTGTGAGTCATTCAATTGTAAAAGAGTAATTTGCAAGATTTCGTGAAGGACATTTTAGTCTTGCGGTTGTGTTGGTTCCGCCAAACCCCACGGTACACTTACGTAAAAAAAAAACCCATAACTTCCATTGTTTCCCGCCAATGCATTTGCATTGGCACCTGAAAACATTTCCTTCTCCAAAGACATTTGATGAATACAACGCATTATCTGGGATTCCTAAAAACAATTCTTTAACGTGCATATGCACCATAGATTCCCGACCATTAGGCACCCTTGTTCCACCAATGCAATTCCGCCGTACATGTGCATACCACATGTCCCTGGCATTTCCATGGCCGCGACAGCTCTTTGACCATCGGACAAAAGCAAATACTCACATCTTACCCTAGAGTCATAAAGCAAATTCCTTCGCTTGTAATCATGTATACAATTCGATCCCTTTAGCATCACAAGCGATACACACTTCCCATTGTGTAAATAGAAAAACCATTAGCACGTCTTCCTAATGGCGATACATTTACTTACGCATCCGCACCACTCATCCATGTCTGTATGATGCCCTTATTTGCTTTTACTACATTTCTCCGATGAACTGCGGTCTATGATAGCTACAATGCACAGCATAGACACGGATCATAAATCTTCTTTTTCTTTGCCGCTTGCCTGTTTCGTTGTTCCACTGCTTTCGAGAACGTGTAAATAACATCGAACTGTACGGTCACACACGCATACCATTGCACTGAAAGAGTGCATTTCCTTGGCGGCCGCACCCTTAAGAGAAAAGTTGTTCTCTCTCTTCTTTTGTTCTTAACCCTAACCTAGGATGGAATTCATGTCAGAATTCTATCCTCGGTGAGTCCAATGCAATCCGCCGACCGCCACGGTCGTTGCCGCTTCCACTCTCCGGTGGGCACGGAGACATGAAAAATTACCGAGTCGCGTGTGTGTAATAATTTTGAAACAAAAAAGAACAATAAAATAAGTAAAAATCCATGTGCCTCATAGACATAACTCGCATTTCCCACGTACAGTGTAGTGTTTGCAACCGCCGTGTCGAATGTTGTATTCGCTGCAGTCTTCGAAGATTGTGTTTTTTATTGATTTCACATTGTAACTTTCACGCAGTGCTACCGTAAAATGAATAAAAACTAAACTAAAGGAATCCCATGTTTAATTTTTCACGTTGTCTTGTCGAACAGTTTTATTTCTCCTGTTGGTGCTTTTCCTTGGTGCACATTGGAACTTTATCTTTGTGATGCTGGTGGAAGAAAGTGAACCCTGTGCCCGTGTCCGGCATAATACTTCCTTCCCCACACGGTCACTCCAGGTCCCGGTGCAGTAAAAGAACTTGACGAAAAAGAACTTCAAGTTCCATCCGTCAAACTCAAGAAGAGCTTGCAGAACAGTTAGGAGTTTCTTTCCAAGCAATATCAATCAATCTCCGTATAAGTATCTTTTCGAATAAAGTTGAATTTGAAAAAAAAAGCTGAGCTTCTACTTACCCACCTCTTATATTCACTTAATCATATGTTGATAGTTTTCAACTTTCCCAAATTAATAGTTATTCGAAGTGAATGGAGTATTACTCGTACATCATGCTAAACAAACAATATGCAAAAGTCCACCTCAGCTAACAAGGGTACCTATTAAACAAGTTCACAGTCTTAGAATACCATTTCAGAATGTCATTTCAACGTGGCCTGGTGAAGGCAAGGTAACTTTCAAAGAAATTAAAGTCGAGAGCTGCTTTCGTGGTGCTCGTTCAGGCGACTAGCGAAACCACCTGTAAATTGCAATGGAAATCTGAATTCATCAAAGGAGGAGACCTTCTGACTAGCTCGTTCAAATTGTACACAGACGACAGAAACATTAGTCCTTGACCTGAAAGTACATTAAACGAAACTCACGACTGTATTTTTCAACCATGAGCTCAAAGTGGGTGGGCTTACAGGAAATATAAATGACTTCTTTACCTGGATCTATTGCAGATGCTAATGAAGTAATGGGTCCTCTGGGAGGGTGTACTCGGGGATTTTATTGCATGTAATATAAAAGCGAAGGACGAGTCTCAGTTATTGAAATGAAATGCTCGTCCCTGAGTAATAAATCTGCTATGAATTGCACTGTAATTTCTTGGTATTTCCCAATTAGCCTTGAACCATAAGGATGAGAGTTTGAATACAAACTTGGCAATTAAGTGGAGATGACTCTCTGGAAATGAAGAGTTGCTGCTTTTCAGTGACTTAAATTTGTTTTCAATGATTCATTGGCAGACGTGGAAGGTTATTTGGTATTCCACTTGGTTCCTTCAATTTAATGAGTGAAAATAAATATTATAAAATAGTGGTCCTTCAAGGTTTGAGTGGTATACGAAGCTGGTGACATTAAAAAAGGTGTGCCAATGAATTTAAAATCGCTGTAGTGTGCAATATTAAAAATATGTTTTTGATATACATATTTGTTAGGTTATTGTATTAGGATATTATTGTATTGGGACCTTGAATAAGTGGGAATTTCCAACAGATGGCATCACCCATGTCAGACGGTAAATCTGCAACATCGTTATGAGTTGATCACACAATAGTTTCAAAACCTTTGAAAGTATTAGAAATGATGCACGAGTAAAGCACACTGGGTGCGTACTTGTTGAAATCATGTAGAACTTATTTAAGTGGGCTTTCATGTAGAACTTATTTAGGGGGGTGTTACGGCCACAACCACCCATCCCATAAAACCTACCTCTTAGGAGCTTAGCTCCATCATTAACCGCACATACAGGAAATATCGCGATATCAATTCAATATCAAACAAATTGAACTGCCCATATTGAATTTAAGTTGAATCCAAGACATGAAAGAACCAACCATACGTTCAACACTCAGAATCCCCTGAATCCAAACCTGTGGATCAGATGACCAACTTTCAAGTAAAGTTGTTGAGAATCATAAATTGCACGTCTGCAATTTTATGATCCTTCAAAGGGTTTTTTACCCAAACCATGTCCCATAAGGAACATCCTTGCCAATTCGCCTAGAAGAAATAAACAGGCACCATAAAACGAACTGCACGTTCACCTAAGCGCTATTGACCTTTTCCTTTGTACCGAATTCCCACGGAAGAGATCCTGGGACATGCGGTTAAAGAAAACAACACGCGCAATAAAACGGACTACACGTTCACCCAAGCAGCTAACAACACAAAAAAAGGGAATCAGAAATGTGCAATAACACGATGCACTATTGATTTTTCTTTTGTGTTTGATATACCGCAAAGTGGATCAGGCGGGAAAAAAGAGATATCCCTTTATCTGCCGGAGGAAACAAAGAATTCGATCCTGAGAAAAGGAAATGAGAAAACCACTAGAGATGGTGGGTTTTGAAGATGTTGGCCGAGACGGTCAGAGTTGAGTTGATTGTAAGACTTCGTCCAGAACGGACATCGAGAGTGGGTTAAAAAATCTTGAAGTGAGTTGGTTTTTGAATCTTGACCGAGACGGCGAGACTTGGCGGAGTTGTGTTTGAAGTTTCGACCGGAACGGTGAGTTGAGTGGCAAAAGTGAAAAGTAACTTAAACTAAAAGGAACCTATATGTGTAAACGAAAGAGAAAAGTAACTTAAACTAAAAACAACCTATATGTGTAAATGAATATGAAAAGTAATTTCAAATAAAAGGAATTTATAGGTGTAATGTCAAGCGACGCTATGTGAGAAATAAACCGTTAAAAAATTATTGTAAATGAAATAAGTTGTAAAATTAAAGATATGTGTTCGATTTCATGGGATAGTTACAGTGAGTGAAATAGAAACCATTACAATGGCGAGCCGGTAGGATTCAAGGAAGAAGAATAAATGGTAATAAAATCGTGTATTTTGAGCAAGAAAAAAAGGTGGAGTTTTGAATTTTTTGTATAATTTTATTACGAGACATAAATACACATGTGTAGAACACAATATATGGAAATTTTAGCCCGATCGGTTGAATACTTCTTTCGTAATCACTTGAAGGACGTCGAAAAATGTTGTTTCGAGAAAAACGCGTTTAAAGTTTTTTTGTTATAATTTTGTGGGAAATTGAAAAAAAAATGATTCCGAAAAATGAGTTTCTCCACCTCGGTTGACTAAATAAGATGTTGTATACTATTTCTAATGGTATTGTAGCGTCCTACGAACGCACAATTCCGCCCAGGTAAGGTTCCAAACCCTCAAGGAACTTACTTACCTTATCCAGTACACGTGCCCACAGACACGTGTCCCCAAAGCTCTTAATCAGGCCTGTAACAAGGGCATAGGAAGCTGAAACAATGTTGAACCCGACATCAAAAAAACAAGGAACTTAACGTTCAAAAACTTTCAGCATCGAGTCAACGCATCCATCCATAGTATGCAAAAACAATTCCAGATTACAGGCCATAAATCTTCCATCCAAAGCATCTGCACGATGTTTACCAGGAATTACATTTTTGGTAGATAAATAACAACGGATGCATACGCTGGCAGCTAAACGCAAGAAAGCATATCGCCTATCCGCGGCCAAAATTGTAAACAACCGTAATTATCGCAACAAGATAATTCGGAAGATTTACAAGTCCAACGCCAACAAAGGAAATACTCCGGTCCCACGATTCCTTTCTAAAAATTTCACACCATTAGAAGGATCTAATGGAATTCGGTGGTGTTTACAAATGCAAACAACCACGGGCTGTACGCCCGAACAATCATCTCCGTTGTGCGCGCCAGATGTTTTATGCAAATAGAGGCGGCACACGATCGACAGGCGTCGATCCGAACTTCGATCACCACCACGGATGGTGATGATGATATAAGGATGTATGCGTCGAGGGACTTTCTCCTTTTCAGGCACCTAAATTTCCCATGGGCATTAATAACATGCCGCTAACAGATACTGTGGAAAATTCTGTTAGCGGATGAAATGAAAGATTTCTTCTGGAGACGTAGATACGATCTTGTATCAGGTTTTGGTTCTCAGATGGAGATAGTCAGTTAGGTTTCGATCGGCAGAAGACGAGGAGAACAATTTTCGAGTGTATAAAGATCAGAGTAGGCATTTTTGAAGTAGGAAAAAATAAAGTAACGTCGAGTGTGATCGCGCGTGCGGTGTAGTGAAGCGCTGTAAGATTAAAATAGAACCAAATATAAAAACAAAACAAAACAATTCTTCTCGTGGTTTAATTTGACATTGCTTTCGCTCCGTTCTTTTGTTTCGTTGTTTTGGGAGTAGTGTTCGGCGGAACACCCCAGTATCAACTAGAATACGTTATAAACTCCGCCAAAGTATCTAGTATATAAAAGTGGGTATTTTAGAAAATCGATTTTTTGAGAAAAAATATAACCAGGAAATATACGTGTACACATTTAAGCCGAAATTTGTGGCACGTAGACGGGAATGGTATATATATATCGGGTTTTCCAATAGGGACATGACAACTTTGAATTTAATGTGTGATCGCACCCTTTCACTAATCATCGAACTGTCACTGTCAATTTATTCAGTAAACTCAACATTTTAAGTACACGAACGAACAATGTCTGCAAATTATAAAAATTTATTACCGAAAAAAAGTTGTCAAGTCCCTATGGGAAAACCCTATATATATATACAGTGGTGGCAAAAATAATAGAAACAAAGGTTTAGATAACGATCAACAATCAGTAACTGCGTACAATTTGGTTTTCCCTCGACACCAGTTCTATACCCGAACCGTACCTAACAGTACTTTGATTTGGCGCATCAATTTGCTCTTATCAGTTTTTTAGTAGTAAAAATTGCAAGCGAAAGGGATATTTTGCCTGGAAAAAATAATAGAAAAATTTTGTTAAAATGGGTCGTGGAGTACATTGCACTAGTTCCGATCGTGAATTGATAACAGAATTAAGAAATAACGGGAAAACAACGAATGAAATAGCTAAACTAATGAAGTGCTCTAAGAAAAAAATATTCACAGCTCTTCATTCAGGTCCCAAAATGGAAACCAGAGGCACAAAAGAAAAACAACCTCACCATTCGACAAACTACTAATCCGACTATCCAAGAACAAGCCGTTTTTTTCTTCAACGGAATTAAAAAATGACTTAAACGCACCTTGTACGAGTCGTACAATTAGAAACAGACTAATAGAAGCAGGTCCTCCTGAAAGAAGTCCCAGAAAAGTTCCATACTTGAGCAAGAAAAATATAAAGTAGAGACTCGTTTTTGCCAAAAAACACCTCCACCGTGCGAATTGGAATAACATCTTATGGTCGGATGAAACCAAGATTAATTTGTTTGGTTCCGATGGAAAAATGTACGTCAGACGACCAATGAACTCAAAATTCGATCCAAAGTATATGAAAAGGACAATAAAACAAGGTGGAGACAATTTAATGATTTAGGGGTGCTTTTCAGCATCTGGTGTTGGTCCAATTTTTCTTATAAAGGACAAAATGTGTGCTAAAAATTATGTAGAAATCTTAAACACCGTTATGCTACCATTTTCTGAAGAGGGCATGCCTATCTATTAAATGGAAGTTTATGCAGGATAATGAGCCCAAGCACACCTCAAAATTGGCTAAAGAATGGTTTCTTCAAACAAAGTGTTATGGAGTGGCCAACGCAGTCCCCTGATCTTAACTCAATAGAACACCTATGGGGCATTCTTAAGCGCAAGATCGAAGACCGCAAAGCCAAAAATAAGGAAGAACTTTGGTCCAAATTAAAATATGATTGGTAGTCTATACCACTGGTTTTTGTTTTAATTTATTGAAAATGTAAATGAAATGTATAGGGTGTTTATGTTTTGAAAATGTGTTTTATATTTTATATGTACGAGTACTTAATTTGAATATGTAAATGAATTCTCATAATTTTTAAATGCATAATAAATTTATGGAATATCTATTTGGGTTGTACTTACGTGGTTGTAGAAGTTCGTTTCAGAATCACCGTTTACGTTATATTTGGGTAAACCAAAAGAAAAATATAACGTATCGTCGTTGGCATTCAAGTAAACCTGATGGAAACTGCGTTTTAGTTTAAAATAAGTCTTGCACTAGACGTAAGTATTAAAATAGTTCCTTTTTATTCGGGACGTATATACATTTTATGCTATTTGTTTAATGTGTGCTCTTCTGTTGTGGTTTGTACCTAAAAAATGTTCACCTTATAGATTCAATTATTATTGCTCAATACACGATACTGGTATAGTGCATTCTCACACTACTTTCACCCTATTAATTGTTATTTAATTTTGGTCTTTTGAGCATTTTTGGGAAATTTAAATTATTACTGAGAACATTGTGTAATTTATTTTGAAGATCTAGAAGGACTACGCACATACGATGACTATTATACTTTTCGACTCGATCTTTTCTTTCTATTTTCTCTTGTTTACATTTCTTTAACCGATTTGCGTGTATCACTACTGGATCTGTGGGGAGGAAGTATTGTGCCTAACACGGACACTCCGTTCATCTTCCTCCTCCATCATAATGTTCCACCAAGTAAAACGCCTAACCAAAAGGACGAAACGCCGCCACGTTTGTCCATAACCGGGAGTAAGGGAAAACACTGTCCATCAGATAGGAATTAAAACACAAGTTGTTCTTTGTGTGTCCAACAAGCGTGGAACACACCTTCCACTAACACTGGGTTCTTGTTGTTTTGTGGGCTGGCGTCAGGAACAATGCGGTCTCCTGACGTGATGAATGTCGATGGGGAATATCCCGATGTGTTCACAAACACGAGGGACTGGATGTGCAAGAATCAAAGGCGGCAGCAACGATGATGCCTGAAACCAAATTGTGCTATTGAGCGAAAAAGTGACCTAAATACCTGATCAATTCCAGAAATATTCCTCCAGAGTGAAATACCAATTCAGTGTTCGTTTTACTGTGTTTAATTTTTAAGTTTATTTATTAAGATTAATAGGATTTTATATGAATTCCAATTCTTGCGACCTGTATCGCTCAGCAGTTAACGAAGAAGAATAACAAAACAATGGTTGTCATTTGACAACCAACAGAATTAACTCCAAAATGTCATCTGATTGCTGACATTGTTTAAGGTGATGCCACATCTTGTATTTAATTGCGAATTCGCCGATTGTGTCAAGGGCGAATCCGCAACATTCTTAATTAATTTTTAGTTTATTTCACTTTCGTTATTATCTTTAAAATTGTGAACGATAATTCTCTTATTAAAACCACTTTGTTCTCAGCCATTATTAAATATGTTAGTGTTTTTATACTTCACTTAAACTTATTATTAATACATTTTAAACAACTTGAAGCACTTTTTTTGGACACGACCTACGCTTCTCCGCCGCGCGACGGGGAGCGGGAGCGGCATGACCGTGATGGTCGGCGGATGTAATAAGACTCCGTGATACAACCCTCATGGGCGATCATGGCTTATGATGTGCATCGCGGCTAAATAAATAGACGACGATGTATCGAAGAGATGTGCTAAAAGCAAATATGGGTCGAGGGCATCATAAAAGTCTGAGTGATGCCCTTGTGTAAATATATGAATGGCCATTGGGAAAAGGTGCTAATGGGTTGGTTACAAGTCATTGCGAAGCAATTCAGATGATTGCACGATGACGGTTTGTATATACCATCTGTGTCAATTGTACATGGCATCTATGGCGACGCCAGGATCGAACTCTAGTGTGAACATCGACATTAATTCGAAATTCGGTTCTGGGTCGCTAATGCAGAGATGCATTGATACATGTATGAATGCCCATGTAGGAAAAGTTCTTTGCAGGCATTTCCAGGTAATGCATTGAAAGCATTAATTATCCTTGGGAAGGAAATGTTTTTGCTGTGGGGAGATTGCGGTGCAGGTATGGGAAGGTTGAATTTTGCCTGGCAACCAAAGGTACCGAATAGGTTTTGTTTTATGCTCCCGTATAATGGAAAGAATTCTTGTAGGGAATTTGTATGCGAAGAAATGCATGAAAGGTAAGACTTCTTTACAGGGACTTTTAGGTTATATAAATTTGATATATTTGATGCGTGAGGCATTTAAGGTGCTAATGCGATTGCATTAGTGAAACTTATAAGGTGGGGTCGAAGTTATGGGGGTTCTTCAGGTAAGTAACAGTGGGGTTTGGCGGAACCGCCACAGATCATTTTCAACGCTACCACGAGACTTTGTTATCCACTCTAACAACACCGATACGGCTTTTTGTAGGTAAATGAATGTTTTATGTTTTGATTTTGTGTATACTTGTTTTATATATGCATACCTATGTTTTCTTTATGGTTTCTCAGAGGGGCAAAGAGGGCGGGGAGGTTACTTCGTAACAATTGCACAAGTTAATAGTAAATTGTCGTACTTTTTTTTTATTAGACTTCTCTCGGGAGAGGCGAACCTATAGCGTCGAGTGGGCGCCCCGAGATGCCATCAAATAACTGTTGCAGTTCTTTTTGAACAGTTGCAGGTTGTAACGCTCCGGGAACATTCCCGTGGGAAGGGAGTTCCACAGCTTCCCCGCTCTGTAACGGAACGAGTTCTGATACAGGGATGTTCGCGCTGTCGGGAGATGAACCACAAACGGGTGCGATCCGTCGGATTGTCTTGTGGAGCGCATATAGACCGAATTGCGTGGAACAATTCCAAGAATCTCCGAAGAACAGCACCCGTGATAATATCTGTAAAACAGACAGAGGTCGGCCACGCGCCTTCGATGTGATAGCGACTGTAGTCCAGACGTCAGCGCCGACTCCCCGATCAGGCGGATCGCTCTTCTTTGTACGCTTTCAAGTAGGTCGAGGGTATGTTTAGGAGTCGAGCTCCAAACATGAGAGCAATATTCGAGCGCGGGTCTAATTTGAGATTTATATAGGAGAAGAAGTTGGACCGGACTAAAATATTTCTTGGCTCTAAAAAGATAACTCAGTTTTCCTGAGGCTGATGTGGCGATACCCGATACGTGTTTATGCCACGATGCATTCCCACAGACCGTGACGCCGAGCAATTTCAAACTTTCCCCAGCCTCGAGGGCCCGGCCAGTCATCATCAGCTGTGGAACCGATGATCCAGTTTTCTTTGTGAATGTTGTATACTGGGTCTTCGTTGCGTTGAAGTCGACAAGATTGGCCTTTCCCCACTGCAGGACTTTATCCAGATCCTTATTCAGAGAGTCAATCTGTCTACATCTCAGCTGGTGCGACGATGATGCAACAATCGGCCGATCACTCGAAAAGGAGGAAACAAGCGTACTATCATCCGCAAAACTGACCACTTTCTTATCCGTTGTCTCCAACAAATCATTTATGTGAAGCAAGAACAAGGTTGGAGCTAAAATAGAACCCTGGGGCACCCCCGAATTAACAGGATACCGATCCGAACACTCGCCGTCCACAACAACCCGGATCGATCGATTCTCAAGGAAGCTCCTCGTCCAGTCGCAACGTTGTTGGGAAAGTCCATATGAACGAAGTTTGCTCAGCAATGCTCGGTGCCAGACGCGGTCAAAAGCCTTGGAGATATCCAATGCGACCGCCCTTGACTCGCCATGCCGCTCAATCGCAGATGTCCATATATCGGTTATAAGTGTCAAAAGGTCTCCTGTGGACCGCCTGCCACGGAATCCGTATAGACGATCATTCAGAAGACCGTTGCACTCCAAATACTTAACCAACCCTGTATTGTTGACTTTTTGCATTACCTTAGATAGAATAGACAGTAATGCTATTGGGCGGTAATTTTGTGGGAGACACTTTTTTCTCGTCTTTGGGATTGGCTGAACTCGAGCGATTTTCCAGCAGGCAGGAAAGGTCCCCCGTGCATAAGATAAGCGGAAGAGTCTGCCAAGAACCGGCGATAGTTCTGGAGCACAGTTCTTAGACTATTGCTGGTATTCCGTCCGGGCCGGTTGCCTTCCTACAATCCAGTTCACGTAGAATGCGTTGAATAGTGCGCGGACGAAATCTCACATCCCGCGTGGAAGACCGTACCGGCGAGATCACAGGTGACTCCAAAAGGCCGGGATCGAGGTTTGAATTCGCGGAAAATAAATTCGCGAAAACATTAGCTTTATCCTTTGGATTCGTGACTAATAATAATTTTTGTTTTAAACTATTTCTTATTACATTTCATATTTGATGATAATTTTGCATAAATGCTCAAAATGTTTTCACCTGTTGTAATATATGTTCGACATTTACGCAAAAAAGACCTCTTGAGGCTTCTCAGGTCAACTGACCGAGTTTCCCGAGGTGCTTGTTTGATTCATTGCCGTAGCTTGTCCTTATTTTGGATAGTTTTAGAGTAGACTCTGCCCTTAAAACAGTGCCAAGAAAAACAAATCGAACGGGTTGAGGAAAGGTCACCGAGGACGCCACAAAATTGGGCCCAGCAGTCCAATGCATCTATTTTGATAAGCCACATTTTGATAAGCACGCACTATAATGAGCATGGCATTCCTCGTTGTTCGTCTCAGTTCCGAGGAACACCTTCTAAAACAGTAATTGGTTTTGTAAAAATTACAAATAATTTTGAGAGTTCAAAGTAGAAGGCAGCTCCACTGGGCCCACAATTTGCCCATTCAAAATTCTGGACCACAAAATTGATACTGCAATCCATCTCTCCTAAACTCCTATATTTACATATACATATATGGACACTCTATACATACTAAATATAATTTTTCTTCGAAAAATATAAACCCGTCATTTATACTACATATATTTATATTACATATATATGCAGATATTTCTTAATTCAAAAGCCGCTACTTATTATAGTCATTTGCTTACAAATAATAGTGCATTTCTCTTTGTTTCTGCAAGTGCTTAATAAACATTCATTGACATCTTCGTGTACTTCAAAACGTCACTATGCCCAATAAATGCCTGTTACCATTCAATATATATTCAATCCAATATCAATCACAAATGACTTCCAAACACAAGGGATTACCAATTGATTTCGAAACAAAGACGATATGCGTCTTCGTTAGTTAGTAAGGCATTGAAATCATGTGTACGACTTCACAAGAGATGTCCGATTGAAACGGTCTAGGATCCTGGAAGATTCTGTTTCGAATTTCTTATTCTTAACGACAACGGTCAACGGACGGGTCCATAAATCCATGCCATCACTTCGTCCTTAAGGAGAAATTGCCCCTGTCTCATCATCGATACAGAAACGATAATTTATGTATTCGTGCCAACCATATTCTAAGGCTGTTGCTGATGGAATCTAAGCATGTCCCCCATAACGCCCCGAGAAACAAATGTTAGACAGTGATTCATCCACCCATCAACCAGGGGATTTCAATCAAACAACTCACATGTCGAGATAATAATGGTATCCATTAAATCGAACAATGAAATCCACAAGGAGGACTTCATCATCATTCCCCGAAGGAAAGTAAATCCTCTTCGAATCAGCTTTCCATGAACATTGAGCGAATGTAAGGATGTTGTGGTTCCAAGTAGTGCCGTTTTAATTAAACACTCACTGTTTGTTTATATTACTTCTATTTTTTATTACAAAAACCCTCAGACAGTTTCTACCTTACTGATTGTAAATTTTTAAGTTAATGTTACAATAAATTACAACATTTACACGTAATCCTTTTTTTCTTTTGTTGCTATACAATAAATACGTTCCTCAAAATGTTTTATCTTTACGTTTATAGTGCTACATTTACTCGTTATTTTATTGTGTTATTTTACTTTAGTTAATATACATGAGCTTTGTTGAAAGGGATTAAAGTGTTTCCACTGTAAAAGGGGTTTTATTACATCCGGGTACAAACGCTTTGGAGAAATTCATTTCTTTATTTTAAGTTCGACATTAATATTGTGTCATAAAAAGGAGAAATCAAAATAATAACATGTTGTAGAAATAGAACAAGATAAATAAAGTGTAATTGTTAAAATTGTTTATTTATGGGCTCTTTCGGTTCACCGCCGATCTTAGGCGTCTGAGAAATAGTGCTCGGATAAGATCATGATGATAACGGTTTGTTGTCACAATTTAACTCCTCGGCAATACTTTGACAGTTGAGGGACTCGCCATGTATTTAAATGTTTTGCTCAGAGCTTTACATATGTTCAGAACTTACAAATTGTTGTTCTCTAGAGTTTTAGCCGCATTTCGATAAAAGTAGATTGGAAAAATGTATTTAGTTTTGGCGAGGGCAGAACCCCCATTTACTTGGCTTAGTGCAAGCGATATAAATGTAAATAAGCTTACGAACTAACTTACCATCTAGGGCAGAATCTAGGAAAAACACAAACAAAAAAAAGGGAGATTGGGCGAATGGTGTGATAAGAGACTGGAGAGGGGTGAGTGTGTACGTCAGTGTGTGAGTCAGAATGAGTATAGGAGGGGTTGGTAGGTAAACCCCCACAGGGATGGGGGGAGGGGGTCTTGTAGGGAAACACAGTTTGAGAACGGAAGAGGTTCGAAAGGTTGTTGGGTTGTTGGTGTGGGTGTGGGTGTGGGCGGGGCAGGGGGGGTGCTAGGAGACGAAGTTTGAAAGCGTGGTGGGGCTGAAGTTAAAGGAGTTGAGGAAAGGGTTGGCTCTCCGTAGCATACGCGAAATGGATTCATTACAGCCGTAAAATATCTGATGAGCGGGCAAGTAGAAAAGACGATGATTACGTAAGTTACAGAAGTTTGTGTGAACAACAATAGAAGAGAGGAGGCTTGGACATGTCCGATTTTATAGTAAAAATTTAAAAGCCATAATTATTTTTCCGTAAATTTTTATTCAATCTAAATCTGTTGGCATCTATGACACTCGTCCAACGTGATACAAAGTCAAATATTTCTTTTTCGTAGAAGTGCTGACTTTTTTAGGAAATGAAATCTTCAAAGGCTTTTATGACCTTCTCTCGGTTCCGGAAGACCTTCTGTGGGCAAAATGAATCCAGATTGCAGAAAATATGGTAGTCCGTTGGGGAAATGTCAGTAGAGTATGGTGGATGCGGAAGAATTTCAAATCCCAACTGCAACCGTTTTTGCACGTTACTTGTGAGATTTGGAGTCTAGCTTTGTCATGCAAAAGGATGGGTCGGTGCCTTTTGACCAAGGGAGGTTGTTTTCCAGCCGATTCAGCATGCAGTATGCCGAGCTCCTCGATAGTATAGTGGTTAGTATCCCCGCCTGTCACACGGGATACCGGGGTTCGTTTCCCCGTCGGGGAGCCTCTGGCGCAAGACTAATGACCTTGCCTGGAAAAACAAATTATTATAGAAAATTTAACAGGCCTTAAGACTTGCTAAATAATTTGGGTGAAGATCGGGCTTGGGGTGTGTTTTGGTTTTTCACCTGCATCCAACCGCTGCCCAGGCCTTTTACGGTTATTATACAGAATCCACTCTTCACCATAGTTGACTATCCGGTGCAAAAACGGTTCCGTATGGTTTCCTAATCTAAGCAATGCGCAGAATTCCAGGCGCCGTAGTTTTTGGGACTCATTCCGTTCATGGGGTACCCACTTATCGAGTTTCTTTACCTTTTCTATGAGAGAAAGGTGTCGACCTATTGTCATTGGGTATACTCCCATGCTTTGTGCAATCTCCTGCACAGATTTCGTTGGATCCGCATCCACCGATGTTCTTAAAATGTCGTCGTCAACTAAGGTTTTCGGCTCCCCACGTGGTTCATTTTCGAGGCTGAAATCTCGCGGACGGAACTTTCCAAACCAACGTCGTAAAGTGGGTTCGTATAGTCGTATACTCGCGAAAATCAGACATTTCATGTAGTACAAACCCAATACAATGAATCACTCAGGTTCTGCTGACCGAATCATATACTTTCAATAGGGCCACTGATGTCAGACAGGCTAGCGGAGAGTAACACACAAAGATCTAACACCTCTAATCCAGGGTGTTACGCGTCACCGTGCCCATTGGATGGTTTGCAGCCAGGGGTGTACCGGCTATATTATAACGGCGCTTTTTAGACGCCGGGTCGAATCAGCGCAGTAAGCAGACCTTATCATATCAAAGAGGGGCTCTGATATGGCGGACTATTTGAAACCCCAAAGACTCGTGGAAACAAAAATGAATAATCGATATACACAAAACAATCCCACGAAATACCCGATAGGGGTAGGTGTGATGAGCGGACACTACCATAAGGGAACAAAATCATCCAGCAAACACCGACTCGGCAAAAAGAAGACGTAGGGAAAAACGAAAAAAAGCGGGATTTACGCGTCGGCAGGTGGAAATTTCGAACGCTATATAAACCAGGCGTGGTACAGACGTGTATAGAAAAAGTGAAACAATATAAAATGGACATCGTCGCGCTTCATGCAGGAAGTCCGTCTCCCACATCAAGTAATCGAAACCAAGGGATTTACACCGGCGTGTGGAGATACCGTAACACATAACCTTGGAACCGGCTTCATCATAAGCAAGAAGATTACGCTCCATGTAAAAGATGTGAAATTAATGACCGAATGTCGGTGCTACAATTACAGGGTCCATGGTACCAATATGTATTTATAAACGTACACGCCACAACAGAATCTACCGATGACGAAACGAAGGACACGTTCTAGGAGAACCTAGAGAAAGTATTTGATGGGATCTCCATGGGAGTAGTGAGGAAGAGGAAAAATGTGGACATTAAATGGGCACCGATCAGAGACGTAATCAAACAAACAGCCCAAAACGTATTAAGATTTAAGTAAACAATTAAGGCCAAACCTTGGTTTGACCATGAGTGCCGGACGAAGATCGAACAAAGTAAACAACCCAGAGTGATCAACTTAAAAAGATATGATGAAGTCAACGCAGAAAGATACGCGACGATTTGGAAAGAGACAATGAGACTTTTCAAACGCAAACAACGCGAATGGGAGAAGACGCGGATCGAAAAAATCCTAGAAAATTCTAGAGCAAAGAACATCAAAGGTATGTATGCCGCCATAAACTCAATTAGAAATGGATACCGAAGGAGAGCCAAAATAATTCGAGACACAAACGGGTGTCTGGTGGCAGAAACAAATATTATTGTGACAAAATTGAAGCAGTAGTTTGAAAATCTGCTTAATGTGAGCACCCATCATCATCATCATCGCCACTAAAATCGGGATCCGGTTTTGGCCTATTTATCAAGTTTCGAGGCTCGTTAAATTTTCTATAATAATTTACTTTTAAGAACAAGGTTATTAGCCTTGCTCCGAGTGGTTATTAGCCTTGTGAGCACCCATCAACCACATATAAATGCACCAGGCGTACATACAGTCGAGCCTCATGTCTCAGAACCTTCTTTCAACGAAGTTGTAGACGTAATAAATCGACTAAAAAACAGCAAAGCTCCCGGAGTCGATTGTGTACCGGCAGAGCTTATGAAGCATGCAGGAGAGGCAACCGGTTAAAACAATATGGGATAAGGAAGTCACTCCGGAAGAATGGAAAACCTCAATAGTCGTCCCCATTTTCAAAAAAGGCGACAGATCTGACTGCAAAAACTACAGAGGAATATCATTGCTCCCAACCACATACCAAATACTAACAAATGTCATACTGGCGAGAATCACACCGTACGCAGAAGAAGACTACCAGTGCAGATTTCGTAGAAACCGCTCAACAAGCGACCAAATGTTCACAGTAAGGCAATTGCTGGAAAAGAAGTGGGAATACAGAGAGACGGTTCACCAACTGTTCGTTGACTTTAAAAAACCATACGACTCAGTCGCAAGGCAAATACTCTACCATATTGTAGTTGAGCTGGGAATCCCGAAAAAATATGCCGCCCTCATTCAAATCTACAGGAACGAAAACGAAGGGCGAATTAGAATAGAAAACCACCTCTCAAAACCATTTGAAATCCGGGACGGACTAAAACAGGGTGATGGCCTCTCATCACGTCATTTTAACCTTGTGCTCGAGTATCACAAGGAAGGTACAAGACGACAACATGGCCGGATCATCCCTGACCGGCGACACACGCATATCGCATATGCGGATGACATCACCGTTTTGGACAATAATCTACAAACTGTAAGTACAAATAGTGAAACCATCATACAAGCGGCAGAAGAGGTGGGCCTAGAAATTAATGAAGATAAAACAAAATATGTGATTACGGCGAGAGCAGGTTGACCTCAGGAGACACACATAAACGTCAGCGGCAAGATATTTGAAAAAGTTAAAGAATTTATATATCTGGGAACGATACTGACGGTCAGTAACGAAATGTCGGAGGAAATTAACAAAAGACTGCCTTCAGGCAATGCTAGTTGGCTCGCAGTCAGTAAACTGATGAAATCCAAACTGCTATCACGTAATATAAAGCTCCATGTTTATAGAACCATAATCATGCCGATTGTTCTATATGGATGCGAAACATGGGCTCTCACAAAACGGGAAGAAAACAAATTTCGCGTGTTCGAGAATGAAGTTTTAAGGGATATCTTTGGCGGTAATTATGATGAAGAGGCAGAGCAATGGAGGAAACTCCATAACCACGAATTGGAAGAGCTTTACCGCAAACCTACAATAGTGAGAGTAATCAAGCCGCGAAGATTAAGATGGGCCAGACCTGTGGCGAGAATAGGCAACGATAAGACCATGCGTAGAATTCTTGACGGAAGACCAACGGGAAAGAAACCGGTAGGAGGGCCGCGACGGAGATGGGAGGACAATTTTAGGTTTGCCCTTGAGGAGATCGGATCAGACGGTCAAGCGTGTAAGGAGAGTGGACAGGACAGGAAGCGATGGCACAGCCGAGTCAGTGAGATCATGAACTTCCGGGTTCCTATAGAACAATAAATAGTAATAGTAATGACTGCGTTAAAAAAAGTTTTTTTTATACCTATTTTTTCGAACGTCAACGTGGCGTACCTCTTTAAGATTTAATATAGATAAGCTAGAATTTAAGCATTTTCCTCTAGCAATTAAGTTAAAATACAATAAAATAAAAAAGAAATTTAATTTTTTTAAGTTACTCTATAACTATAAGAACGTATATTACAAGAACCTTTTCACATTTTTCAGGATAATCAATATGTATGAAAGATATGATGCCGGCCACGGTCTTTTTTTTTCAATGCCGTGAGTGACGTCACGGAATAATTGTTTTTGAAATTGAGTGAAATAATTTGTTTGTGAATACAGGAACCCATATTCTGCAAACGTTAGAATCAAAGCGTTATAACGCCAGGCCACATGTACACAAGATGCAATTCAACATTTTTGGCCATCTTTTTACAAACAAAAAAAAAACTTTATAAGTATTTTTTCTTATATTTACTTAAATAAAAAAAGTAACAATCTTAAAAAAAATAAAAATGAAGAAATGTTTAAAACTATCTTTTGAATGTTGATAAATGTGTTTAATTATTGTCAACTAGAGTTTGAAACAATGAATCTACTTAAAACAAAATAAGACGTTATTCGCCTAACATACAGCCAGCGCCATCCCATTCTCTAAACACATCTCTATTGACCTTATTAATTTTATCGTTGTAAATATAACAAATGTCTTACACAGGATGCGGATTCCTAAAGTCAGATAGTCCATTTATGTCCCTTGTTAACCATGAGTTTTCAATCATTGTTGGAACACACTAAATACAAATAAATACTGCTAATATAATTTATATTTATTTATGCGTCTTTATCAATAAACTATCTTTGTCATTTTCATTTTCTTTTACACTTATAATTTGTATTTCTATAAAAGCTCATAACTATTTCTTATACATACATTTTTATTTTCATTTACAATTGTCTGGGTTTCTTAGTAAATTAAAACCAAAATGAAAATAAAATAACATTTTATAGTGTTACATGTTTTATGGTTTTTATATAAAACAAAAAACCAGAAAATAATATACAGTAAAAGATAGAAAAACTATTTAATTCTATGATTTAAATGCATAAACTTGTCAAATAATCTTATACAATGTTTTATTTATATCAACACTTAATTCTAAATTATGATAATTAAATTAAAAAATACATTTTCAAAACATAACTAAACAATTTATTTCTATTTAAAGTAGACTGTAAAACATTTCTAAAAATCAAAAGATCCGTTTTATCTATATAACACTTTTTTTTTAAACAAGTTACGTGTTACGGGTTATTCGAATTGGAATCCTGTATCATGTCTTCATATTAGGTAATATATTCGCTTTTGAGTCTGTATCCTTTGGTTTGTCATCATTTGTTTGGTCATTTAGTTGTTGATTTTGTTGTGATTGATGTTTGTGTTGTTTTTTCTTATCTAATTGATTATCAGGGAAAAAATCATTTAAAATATCCTCTTCGGAGATTATCTCATTTTCGGAGGGCGACAATTTTAAAACTTCTTTGGCTCGGTGATCCCAAATTTTTTTATTCGCCTTCAGCTGCATGCAAATTGAAATTTAGAGTAAAACATGTAAATTAGATGTAAAAACAAAAATGTATATATATATATATATATATATATATATATATATATATATATATATATATATATATATATGTATTTTTTAATGAGTATTTTACATAATACATAAGCAAGTTAGATCAGTGAATGAAAGTGTCTAGAAGTATATACATTACATGTAAAGCAAAGAATAAGCCACAAGTCTAAGTTAAAAGCAAACATTGTAAAGCGCTTTACCAATTAAGCGAAACCATGTAACGAAAATTTATATTATGCTGTCTGATTTGAAAAGCTTGTTCCACAATCAAATACTCTACCATTTCGTGCCACTAAAATTGCTCTTACTCATTTCTTTTCCTTTACAGGGTCATTTAACTAATGAATTTTTCCACTTTTACCCGAAGAAATATATTAAAAAATTATGAATTATCCAAAAACTTAATACATTCGTGCCTATATCTCAATACAAGATCTTGTAGAAAAAGTTGGAGTCTATTTCTCTCGCATTTGAATAATATAATTAATGATATTTAAATGATCGTATTAGTAGAAATAAACATAAAAGAATATGAAAACATTTTTTTATAAAATCGATGGATTCGAGGCTGAGTTTATAAACAGACCAAAGTTAGAGGAGGTGGAGTAGCAGTATTTGTAAAACACGGACGTTCCATTGAAAGAACTGTTGTAAACCCAGTTTCTACGAAAACATACAGCTAGAAGTAGATGAATTTGCAATAATAGCTTTGTATCGCCCTCTGGGATTCAATATGCCAAACTTCATTGAGGAATTAGAAAAACAAATTGATGGAATCGATATAATGAAAAAAAATTATAATAATAGAAGATATGAATATTGATATATGTAAACGCGGTAATAGATTGATTGATAATTCTACGGGTATATATGCGCCAAAGGGGCTCTCGAATGTGATAAAAGCATATACAAGAGTTGATCTCAAAAAAGGATCTAAAACAAGAATAGATCACTGTCTAGTTCGAATGAAAAATGAAAAAAATGTACGCTTCTGTCATTGAGACTGATTTTTCAGATCACTATGCACTATTTGGTGGAGCTTGAAACAATGAAGTTGATAACAACATCTACTCCTCAATCATACTACTGACCTTTCCCCCAGCCGAGGAGTGGTCATCGCTGTCCACACCAGCCCCGAGTCGTCACTTGTCGGCTTCTCCACCCCCTTCAAGCTGGACTTTGTAACTGTCAAAATCACTCATCCTCCGAAATCAATCTTCGTCATGTGCTTCTATATCTTGCCATCCCAGCCTATTGAAATTTACAAGCTAGCTCTTAATGCTATCGACCATATAATCGAGCTAAGTAATTGCGAGGACGTCTTTGGAGATTTTAATCTTCCACTATTCACTTGGGCTTTAACTGACGACCAATCACACTTCACCTCCCACCCCACCTATGCCAAGGAATATTTCCTCATTGATCGACTAGATGATTCTTGTCTCTGTCAGATCAGCAACGTTCGAAACCTCTTGGGTAGGCAGCTTGACCTCATCTTTACAACAGACCCTATCAATACATCTGTCTCACCCATCCCCTTCGTCCTCCTCCACCACCGCCCTCTTTTCGTGACCTTCTTCCGATTCTACTCTCCTTCCTGATCTCCTTCATTACCCCCGTCCAGAAGAAGGGCCCCAAAAACGATGTGGCGAACTACCGCCCCATCGCCAAACTGTCCCACTTACTCAAGATTCTCGAAAGCATTCTATACGAATCTCTTAGTTTTCGTTGCAAATCTTTTATTTCTTCTACAACCTACTCGTTGAGTTGACTTCCTTTACACTCTCAGCACTAGAGGACGGTAACGAGGTCGATATGGTCTCGACCGACCTCAATAAAGCATCCGACAAAACCTGCCACAATCTAATCCTCTTCAAATTATCCGCTCCTGGCTTCGAACCTGGATTGCTGAAATGGATTTCTTCCTATCTAAAGGATACTTTATTCCGCTCGGTTCAGGTCCACGATATCCAACCCCTTCCTTGCCGCCTCTGGGGTCCCATCAAGGTAGCCCCCTGGGTACTCTCCTATTTATACTGGCCACTAATGACATCTATAATGTCTTTAAGAATCCCAGTTTGTCCCTATACGCTGATGATACCAAGTTATACAAGATCATCGAGTTACCACTTGTTTCTACACTGCTGCAATCTGACCTTGACAGCTTCTCGACTTGGTGTGACAAAAATTGCTTTGTACTTAACATCGCCAAATGCCAATCAATAACCTTTTACCATAAGCGTATTCGCGGGCGGGGGGATCATAGAGGGTAAAATCTGTGCTTCCAAACCCGCGAAGGCCAGGACGATCTTTGTCCCAGTTCAATCCAAATTGGCATGCAGTCTCCACGTGACACCCCTGGATAGCTACTTTGGCACCCTCCAAGTAGTGAACCAATGCATGTAGCGACATCCTGAGAAAGGTTGGCGCAAGGCTAATAATATGGACAATTTAACAAGTTTCGGATATGGACCGGATACCGGTGGAGAGACTTGCTAAATAAGGCCAAGGTCGGATCTCGGTTGTCGTCCGATGATGATGATGATGATGACGATGTTGATGATAAAAGCATATTCACTCATCCTCATGTTCCTATACCTTTCATAACCAACCCCTGACCATTGTCCAATGTATTCGAGATCTTGGGATCCTTTGCGACAAGGAGCTTAACTTCCTCTCTCACATTGATGAGACTTTTCGGTAAGCGAATTCTGCCCTCGGATTCGTGAAACGATGGTCTAAGGAATTCTGCGACCCTTACGTTACTCGATCCCTTTACTTTACCCTCGTCCGTCCACTACTTGAATATGCATATCTCCATATGCATTGTAACCAGGTGTTTTATGATATGCAAATAGACCCAGATTCCCATCCAATTCCCATGGACTTTGTCCCTGTCTGAAGTGCATGCAAACTCGCGGCAGACCTTTTCTGCGATGGAGGGATGGGGAGACGAGGACGCCCAGAGCGTCGGAGTGCCAAACTGGATGACATCTGTTCGAAATCGGGATCGGCGGAGAGATTTGTTAAATAAGGCCAAGACCGGATCCCGGTTGTAGTGCCAATGATGATGATGATGGATTAGTGTTTCAAGTTAATCATCATCATCATCATCGGCACTACAACCTGGAACCGGTCTTGGCCTTATTTAGCAAGTCCTGAGGCTTGTTAAATTTTCCATAATGATTTGTTTTTTCCGGGCAAGGTCATTAGTCTTGCGCCAGAGGCTCCCCGACGGGGTATCGAACCCCGGTCTCCCGCGTGACAGGCGGGTATACTAACCAGTATACTATTGAGGAGCAAGGAGTTTCAAGTTAATAGCCTTCCTTTTTTTATCACGCCTCTCCGGAGCGGCGAACCTACAGCCCCGACTCGGCGTCCCGAGATGTCACTAAATAACTGTTGCAGTTTTTCTTGAACAGCTGCAGGTTGTAACGCTTCGGAAACACTCGCGTGCGGAGAGAATTCGACAGCAGTCCCGCTCTGTAACGGAACGAGTTCTGATGCAGAAATGTTCCCGTCAGGAGATGAACCACAAAGTGGTGCCACCCATCGAATTGTCTTATGTAGCGCAAAAAATAACCGAATTGCGCGAAACAATGCCACGAATCTACAAAGAACAGTTTCCTCGATGTTATAGCAACTGCAGTCCAGACGTCAGCGCCGTGTTCCCCATCAAGCGGATCGCTCGTCTTTGTATGCTCCCAAATAGGTTGATGGTATGCTTAGGAGTGGAGCTCCAAACTTGAGAGCAATATGCGAGCGCGGGTCTAATTTGGGATTTATACAGGAGAAGAAGTTGGGCCGGAGTAAAATATTTCTTGGCTCTAAAATGATAGCTCAGCTTTCCTGAGGCTGACCTGGCTATGCTCGAGACGTGTTTATGCCATGATACATTCCCACAGACCGTGACGCCGAGCAATTTCAAGCTTCCCCCACCCTCGAGGGCCCTGCCATTCATCATCAGCTGTGGAACCGATGATCCAATTTTGATTTGGGATTTATACAGAAGAAAAAGTTGGATCGGAGTAAAATATTTCTTGCCTCTAAAAAGATAACTCGGTTTTCGATGTTCGATGCGTCTTTGTGCCACGATACATTCCCACAGACCGTGACGGCGAACAATTTCATCCTTTCTTTAGATTCAAAGGCCTGGCCATTCATCATCAGCTGTGGAACCGATGATCCACTTTTCTTTGTGACTGTTGTATATTGTGTGTCTTTGTTGCATTAAAGTCGACGAGGTTGGCGTTTCCACACTGCAGGACCTTATCCAGATCCCCATTCAGAGAGTCGATCTGGCCATATCTTAGCTGGTGCGGCGTTGATGGACTAATTGCCCGATCACTCGAAAAAGGATACAAGCCTACTATCATTCAAAACTGAACACTTTATTATCCGTTGACAACAAATCGGTTAGTGAAACCAAAAAAAAAAAAAAAATGTTGGAGGCAAAAGAGAACCTTGAAGCACTCCGGTATTAACAGGATACAGATCTGAACACTCCCCGTCCATAACAACCGAGGTCGATCCATTTTCGAAGAAGCTCCTCGTCCAGTTGCAAAGCTGCTGGGAAAGTCGGTATGAACGAAGCTTGCTCAGCAACGCCCCATGCCAGATGCGGTCATAACCATTGGAGGTTTTCAATGCAACCGCTCTTGATTCACCAAGCCCTTCAATCGCAGATGTACATAAATAAGATTATAGCGTATTTGGATGATAGTGAAGAACGTGTGAGTCGAACTGACCCTATGACAGTAGAATCACCAAAAATTGAACCAAATCGCAACCCATCAGGCCACCGCCGTGTGTATGAATTCGATTCCTAAACTCAAGTACATTCGATTGATGTGGATTTTGTTATGTTATCGCTATGGTATACGGCCCTGATGCATTTTCTTATTCGGTTTTCGTTCGGTTTTCGTTCGGTTTTGTTCACTATTTGCTTGTGTATTGTGTATCTGTTAGAAACGCCACAAGATATAAGGGCGAAATGGTCTTCCGTAGACCGCCTGCCACAGAATCCGTATTGAAGATCATTTAGAAGTCTGTTGCATTCCAAATGTTTAATTAACTCGGCATTGATAACGTTTTCCATCATCTTAGATAACATAGACAGTAATGCCATCGACTGGTAATTTTGTGGGAGACACTTTTTTCGCTCTTTGGGATTGGCTGAACTCGAGTTATCTTCCAACAGGTAGGAAATGTCCTCTGTGCATAAGATAAACGAAAGAGTCTGCCAAGAACCGGCGACAGTTCTGGAGCAGTTTTTAAGGACGTTTGTTGGTTTTCCGTCCGAGCCAGTTCCCTTCTTACAGTCCAGTCCAGATAGAATGCGTTGAATAGTACGCGGGCGGAACCTCACATCCCACATCGAAGACTGTACCGGCGCGATCACAGATAGTTCCAAAAGACCGGCGTCGAGGTTTGAATTCGCGGAAAATAAATTCGGGAACACATTAGCTTTATCCTTTGAATTTGGGACTAACGTCTCGCTGCCCGTCAGCAAGGGAGGAAAAAAGAAGGAAGCGAAGTTACTGCTAACAACCCTTGCCATTGCTCAGAAGGAGCGCGAACCTATCAGCCACTGAAGAAGTTTGTTGGTCACTCTGTCGTTGTAGGCCTACTTCGCGGTATCAATCTCTTGGTTGCACGTGTTTCTGATTCTAGCAGGATTCGTTTTGTTAACATCGGTTGGATCGGAGCGACACTGTTTAAAAGATACGGGTATACCCCAGGGGTCTGTATAAGGTCCGCTGTTATGGAATATCATGTATGATGGTGTGCTCAGGGTCAATGTACCAGAAGAAGTTAGAATCATTACGTACGCAGATGATTTACGGATAGTGGCCGTAGCTACACATCTAAATAACCTGGAGAATATTTGCTCCCAAGCAATCCAGAGCATTAAATGTTGGCTAGATATGGCCGGACTGAAACTAGCTGGACAAAAGACGGAAACAGTTTTAATAAGCAGCCGTAAGAAAATTGAACACCTTGATTTAGAAATAGAAGGACAAACAATCAGATCCAGTCCCTATATTAAATATTTCGGTATTATACTCGACAATAGGTTGACCTTCAAGGAACATCTGAGGAAAACGAGTGACAAAACTGCAAGAGTATGCAAAGTTTTGGCGAGACTGCTACCCAATGTTCCTGGACGCCGGCTTGACATAAGGGAACTGATAACCAGTGTCAACACCTCCATTATAATGTATGCAGTTCACATATGAGCCGGAGTCACACAGTATAAGTCGTGCATGAGGGGAGTGAACTCAGTACATAGGCTGGCATCATTAAGAGTATGCGCGCATTCCGAACGGTATCCGAAGATGCCATAAATGTTTTGGGAGGGAGGACACCTCCTAATATTACATCTAAAGAAAACGCTGCGTTACATGGGGTCTCACTAAAGAATCACCGGAGAATGCGGTCACAATTAGAGCTCTCAAGCCTAGGAGAATGGTAACAAAGATGGGATTCTTCCACCAAAGGAAGATTATGTTACGAAACCACTTGACATTGGAGCTAAGGAAATCACAACTTTGGATGAGGTTGATGCTCTAGGATCTCCAGCGAATGCCAAAGAGAATAGAATGGCAACGAGGACGGAATACTTCCTTCAAAGGAATATGGACTTACACCATGATAAGAGAAAACATGGCGAACTGAATTACCACTTGACTCAGCTGATATTAGGACATGGATGTTTTCGGCAATACTTGCACAAGTATAAGCATGTTAATCACTCATACTGCTTCTACTGCGAAGGCAAAATAGAAAACGTGAGAGTGCGCGAGATTCGAGACCGTACAAACGATTTTGGAAAGACATATGGGACGGACAGTTACTCTGGCAGGAGTAAAAGAATACATGCTTAGTTCCAAACAGACATGGCCCGTAGCAAATGATATTCTATGTGACATGATGCAGCAGTTGCGATGCGACGAGCGGAATAACAAGTAAACTCCGTCCCGCCCCGCGATGGAATATCTAAAAGAAAGTTCCGCGGGGATCAATGGGAATATGTGCCTTGCGGGAGGTGTTTTAATCGGTAAAAATCCGGCATTCCGCTGGATTGCTCCAGAGGTATCTTTTAGGAATTCACCTTCCTACCGAAAAAAAAAAAAAAAAAAAAAAAAAAAAAAAAAAAAAAATTTTTTAACTTTTCATATGAAAGAATAATATTTTTTAACCACAGTATCTCACGAATATGCCTCCCAAAATTTGGAAACAAATTGAATGAGATGAAGCATTTCGTCGTTCCGACTGGCTCGTACTTTAATTGAAACATTTAAACAGATTTATTTGAAAGCAGATTTTCAAAACCAGTGGACATGACATAAAAAGTAATTAACCGATCCTTCTACACTTGCCACTTGCACATACTTCTTTTAGATAAGATTTACTATTTGAAAGCAGATTTTCAAAACCAGTGGACATGACATAAAAAGTAATTAACCGATCCTTCTACACTTGCCACTTGCACATACTTCTTTTAGATAAGATTTACTATTTGAATAAGAGATTTTTTTTTCAATGATTAGGACTTGTCTTACCAAAAAAAAAAACGAATTTGAATTTAAAGTTGTATAAAAAATCCAAAATTTAATTTTTTTTCAAAATACTTCATCCACCTCAGAGATAGAGTAATCTGCAAACTGAATCTCTTTCGTTTTTTTTTTTGAATTTAGATGATCTTATCTCAACCTATGGTCTCCGGCAGAAGTCACTTTTTTTAGGTCTCAAAGATTAATTGTTACTACCTTACATAATTACCAATATTTTTTTGAATAATGCTTTATTTGATAGTTATGCTTTAAATGATAGTACAGATTATCTAAAAATGTTTAAGTAAATATATACAACCGTTTCGGAAAAATCGGAAGGAAGTATCCTTTTTCGCCTACTTATGCCCTTCTATCATCACGGGATTATTTTCTTTGGGGATATCTGAACCGACTTATCTAGCCTTGATTGCTAGAGACTATTGAGCACTTGGAAGCCAACATTCGACGCGTTATTGCCAAAGTACGACCAGAAATACTCCGAAAAGTGGTCGAAAAATGGACCTTCAAATAACCCCATATAAGCGCCAGCTGCGGTGGCCGAAATCATATTTAAATATTATTGACATACAATTATAGTCTAAATGAAGTCATATCTGCGGCTATTGAAATTATTTTCTGGCATTTTATATAAATCCAAAGTTCTATACCTCGAAATAAATTCCTCTATATAAATGGGTATATTACCAAAGCGATTATTAAAAATGGATGTCAGATTTTCTTGCAAAGGTCGCACTCGATTAGTCACGTCCTCAATCCTTATGATATGAATTGAAGAATCGAAAGGAACGTGCGAAGGAATTTGATTATTGATTTAATCCTGAATGAGGGTACTCATTTTTGAAAAAATGATCTTTCTGACAATTAGACTTATAAAATAGCCTATGAATTATTCTAAAATGATGTTGGAATAACTGACAAAAAACGAAGGCGAAAAATGTTTTCAAGCCTCTGAATGAAACTTTGGGCATATAACCCCCCGACACAAATTTGAAGTTAAATGCATGTCATATACAAATATTATTTGAACGACAGTTTTACTACCTGCGCCAATATGAAACCAACTATGTAATGACTATTGTACTGCACACTACCAGCTGTTAGTTGCATCTATCCTAAATAAAAGCGATTTCATAAACATTATTTCCGCGTTCCCACAACCCATAAAGAAAAATTAACATAAAAAACACCTTGTGATATTCTTATAAATTCTCAAACTCGTCACGTTATTGTCCTTCACATTAACACAGCTGTTAACATAACAAACATTAAAACGTTTCAGGCTGCAAGCAAATAAAAACACAAATTTCTAAGTACACTTAAAAATACCCATAGCTTCTTCCACATACCTTAGATGTATTATCCTGCACCCATGCATCTGGCTTACCATAATTCGGTGGGTTGGCATACGGATCATAACCCAATACTGACAGCATAGGAGCGATATCGGCCATATCTCGAACCACGTCCTCAGGTATCTGCCCCACCCACTTTGAAAGCGCCTCCAAATTCACTGGCTTGATCACTTGGTCCGATGATCTCTCCACTCTGTGAGCACATTCAATAAATTTAAGTTGCTTTAAAACTTGAAATAACATTTTCGACATAGAACATAACAAGGACACAAATGAATAATCTCTAAAGCACCTATAAATATTTATGATTCTGTTTAGATTGCAAGACAACAATAACAAAAATAAAGGAAACAAATATCCGACTCACTTTGATAGTGGCACTCCATTCGGCTTATTTATGAATTCCTCATGATGTAGCACAGAATCATTCCATGGTACGTCCAGGAAATTTAAAATCTTCCTCATCCATTGCTCCGGATGTAGCACCAGCTGCTCGTAATAGACCTGCAATTAATTATAAACCACCCATCCAAATGTGCGCATGAGTTAGCAAGTACTGTTGAGCAGGATGAATAGAAAAAAAGGTGAGGACTAAAATAAGACGAGAAAGAGTTATTCAACTGCCAGGACAAGAGGTGCAAAGAATAATATCCTGCAAATTCTTCATTAAAACGGAGTTAGAGAGAAAGATTAAATTTCGATGATGGATTGCTGGTGAAAAGGACAACGGCGGCTAGACCGACTTTCCCAAGTTCTTTTTGTGTGGTTGGGACAAGAAATCATTTCGATGTCTTTTTTCTTCCCATCTATTCTTTTGAGCAATTTAAATCACGGTATATGTTGTACACTTGTTTTTTATTCAGCTTGACTCCGGATATACTGGAACCGGTGAGTTATGTGTTGATGTACTAAATGGGTGCTTCACTATTAAGGACTCCAGATTACAAGGAATAAATGGGCAAATAGGAAAACGGGATATACGATGAATATTATGTTGTTGGTAATCAAATTTGAAACTAGGCCAATTGCTATCCACTTTGAAAGCATACAAGGACTTAGAGATGCAAATCCAATTTTAGAACAAAAAGGGGACGAGCAGGAACAACCATTTAACTATTGTAGTTTGATGTTCACTAAATATCGCCACCAGTTCCGTATTGAATTTGACTTATCACTCGTCTTATTTTGATCCGACTAATAGCAAGTGCAGCTGCCTGGGGCTGATATGATTCCAAAACCTTGGTGACATTTGCTTCTACCGATGTGACAAAAACGTTTCATAATGTTTTAACTAAAAAACCCAAACTACGTGTCTCCACGTAGACCCAGAACTTGTCTATTTGTTATATTAATCTTTCGAGAATGACAAGATTAATGTATTTTTCTAGAGGTGGTATGGTGGTATGGATCTGACGCATGCAAAGTATTTTATAATGCGTGGCATCCAGAATTCACACGGAATTTAAAATGGTTTGGCCAGGCTTCACCAGACTAACCATGACTAAAATATTACAAATGTTGCAGTTCTTTATTATATTGGGCCTAAATTTGCAACATTTGCAAAGCAGCTTGGGCTTTCGAAGAATACAGCTAACCCTATTCAATGCTTGCGTGAAGTCACGAATTTATTGTTTGATCGAAAGCTAATGTGTTTACGAAATTAGTTTCCGCTATGTCAAAAATCCCCCAGCTTGGTAGAAACCTTGACGTGGTGCGGGGGCTTAAACTACGATGAATCACTCAGGATATGCTGACGGAAGCATACGTTTCCAGTAGGGTCACCCATGTCAGACAGGCTAGCGAGGAGTAACACACAAAGATCTACTGCCCCTAATCCAGTGTGTTGCGCATCACCGTGCCCATTAGATGGTTTGCAGCCAGGGATATACCGGCTGTATTATAACGGTGCCTCTGTGACACCGGGTCGAACAAGAGAAGTAAGCAGACCTTACCATATCGAAGGGGGGCTCTGATATGGCGGACTATTTGCAACCCCAAGATTCATGGGAACAAAAATGAATAATCAATATACAAAAAACAATGCCATGAAAAACCCGGTAGCCGTAGGTGTGTTGAACCGACACTACCATACGGGAACAAATTATCAAGAAAACACCGACTCGGGGGCAAAGACTGTACAAACCCAATGAACATGCGTTCGATAAGTTTACTCCCAAGCATCAGTAAAGTATTTGAAAAAACCATTAACAAAGCTCTGGTAAAACGGGTAGACGACAACAGCATTATTCCAAATAACCAGTTTGGCTTTAGGGCGGGTCATGAAACCACACATGCCGCAGCTAAACTGGTCTCCGATATACAATGGAATAAATGTAGGAACCAATGCACAGGTGCCTGTCTGATCGACTTGGAAAAAGCCTTTGATACCGTCTGGATCGAAGGGTTACGATATGTTAAAGGACAGGACGTTCGTGGTCAAAAGTGGTAATGTGACCTCTAATAAAACGTATATTATCAAAAATGGCTTGCAACAGGGCGCGGTACTCTCTCCGATTCTTTTTAACATTTACATTAGCGACTTATTAGATGCACTTCAGCAAGCTATTGCGTACGCAGACGATCTCATAATTTACAGAACAGCTCCGAAAGTTGAGATCATAAATAGTTTAATACAGCGAGATTTCAACAACGTGCAGCGCTATTGCGACAACTGGAAACTTAAGATCAACTTCCATAAATGTGAAGCCATCCTATTTAGAACTCCATTATATAAAGCCATGAACGACACAAGGAAAAACTGGCGAAAGCTAGTTATCGTGGGACCGCATGGAGATAAACTGGAAACCAAGAGTTTAGTTAAATACCTTGGCATCTGGCTAGACCAATATCTGTATTTCAACAGACATGTAGAAGCTGCTCTGGTCAAGGCTAGAAAAACGTTTGCTATGACAAGGAGGCTATTTCACAGTAGCCAACTTGACAGCAGGGTAAAAGTCATATGCTACATGACGCTAATCAGGCCAATGCTCATATATGGTTGTCCAGTATGGTTTAACATAGGTCCAAATTTGATGGAAAAGATTCGGGTGTTCGAAAGGAAGTGTCTCAGAAGTTGTCTCAGATTATATCGCACACCGGAATCGGACTATAAAAAGTATTATTCAAATGAGACTTTATATAATGAAGCGTACATTAATAGGGTGGATAATTTTATGATTAAATTAATCAGAGGACATATTGCGAGAGCAATAAGCTTGTCCCATGACCTAATTTTCGGGGCCTATTATCCAAACACTCTGTACTATGAGAGCGTGCGTCGCAACGGTTTTGTTCCACCAGAGGCGTTCCTTGACTTGGACATGAAAGGGCTTATACAGGATAGATCCGGAATTCCGCTGATCTATCATGTAAGTAGATCATCCGTAGACGGGCGATTATGCTACGACCGGGAAGTAACGCGCACCGAAGAAGAGCTCCTGCGCTTCAGTAGGGCTATCTCCCACAGAGACCGGGACGATAGTATTAGACAGCGTCAACAGTTCTGGTGGTTGAATGGCATATAAAGACCTGGATACCAAAGTCGGTATAGAATCACACTATCATCAGCTAGCTTACATAGACTTAGCTTTTCTAGAATTAGGGTAGTATAAGATTTAAGTTAAGTTAGGTTAAGTGCTTTTACATAAAATAAAAAAATAAAAAAATTAAAAAAAATAGGTAAGTTAAGTAAGTTAAATTTTAAGAAAAAAAAACAAAAAAAATTGACACAACGTTTTTCAAATTTTCTTTGTCTTTCAAATAATTATAAGTACTGCCACAAACTTCTGTCGCCGAAAGGCAAATTATACAAATGTTTAGTAATGTTTAGCTTAGAGCGTCTGCGAAGGACCAGTAAGTTATTATATAAGATAATTAAGCTTGAATTTAAGAATTTTTTGTCTAACCTTTAATTTAGAAATTAAGAATATAAAAAGAAAAATAAAAAATGTTTAAAAAAAACAAAAAAAAAAAAAAAAAACACCGACTCGGCAAAAAGAACACGCAGGGAGAAACGGAAAGAGCGGGATATACGAGTCGGCACGTGGAATGTTCGAACGTTATATAAACCAGGCGCGATACAGTCGGTCGTGGAGAACGCGAAACAATATAAAATGGACATCGTCGCGCTTCAGGAAGTCCGACTCCCACATCAAGTAATCGAAACCAACGGGTTTACACTGGCGTGTGGAGGTACCGATACCCATAACCTCGGAACCGGCTTCATCATAAGCAAGAAGATTACGCCCCATGTAAAAGATGTGCAACTTATTAATGACCGAATGTCGTTGCTAAAAATTCAGGCCCCATGGTACAATTATGTATTTATAAACGTACACCCCCAACAGAATCTGCGGACGAAGAAACGTAGGACACGTTCTACGAGACCCTAGAGCAAGTATTTGGTGGGATCTCATCATTCGATGTTAAAATCTTCCCCGGGGACCCCAATGCGAAAATTGGAAAGGAAGATATCTTCCACCTAACTATAGGTAAAGAAAGCCTATACGACGTTTCAAATGATAATGGAATTCGAATTTTCACGTTCGCAGCGTCAAAAGATCTGGTAGTGAAAAGGACGATGTTCAGGCACAGGCAAATTCATAAAGTCACATGGATATTACCCGACGGCGTAACTAGTAACCAAATAGACCACTTCCTCATAGACAAAAGACACCACGCGAACACCCCTGACGTAAAATCATATAGAGGAGCAGATTGCAACACCGATCATTTCCTAGCGATGGACAAAATTTATAGTCGGCTTGCAGCAAACCCACACGGGCTGTCACGGGACCCGAACAACAAGTTCGACATTGATAAACTAAAAGACCTGTGCAAAGGGGCTGAATATCAAGACGAACTAACGAATAGATTTAGCATCCTAGAGAATGGGAGTAGGGAGGAAGAGGAAACCAATAATATGGACATTAAATGGGCATCGATCAGTGTTGAGAATTGATCAATTGACAGCTGATCTTACCCAACACAACCTTGAACCTGTCCCAACTTCACACCTTCCTTTCTGTTCTCAGAGTCGAAGTTGGCACTGATCGAAGTATTCGAAATTGCCGACGGATTCACAAAAAACCAGGGAAATTGAATGGCGAAAGGAAAACGTGCTCCAAACTGTAATCTCAATTTTTATAAAGTATCGCGCATCAATCCGTAAATTGTTTAGCGAAAAATTTGTTTATCAGAACAAGTGTTATTCGAATGTACAAAAGAATTTGTACTTTTGATGGTAAGTCAATAAATTCAATCACTGCCAACTCTGGACTTTTGTTTATGGAAAATCAACAAGCCCAAACCACCCGAACAACCAACAAAAACCCAACAATCAGAGACACAATCAAGCAAACCACCTAAAAGGTATTAGGATTTAAGAAAACAATTAAGTCCAAACCTTGGTTTGACAATGAGTGCTGGGCGAAGATCGAACAACGAAAACGCCTCAGAGTGATCAATTGACAAAGATATGATGAAGTCCATGCAATAAAAATACGCAGCAATTCAGAAAGAGACAATGAAACTTTTCAAACGCAAAATACGTCAATGGGAGAAAACAATACAGGGCAAAGTTACTGATTGCTTTCAACCTGGCCAAGGCCAGAACGATCCTTGCCCCTGTTCAATCCAAGTTGACAAGCAGCCTCCACGTGACACCCCTGGGTAGCTACTTTGGCACCCGCCAAGTAGTGAACCAATGCATGCAGCGACATCCTGAGTAAGGTTGGCGCAAGGCTGATAACCATTCCCGTAAAAATTAATTATTATGGCAAATTTAACAAGCCTCGGATATGGACCGGATACACGGCGACGACCACGGAAACGAAAGTGACTAAACGATTTAAGAATTGTTTCATGGAACGACCGGTCGCTATACAGATCTCGAGTTGCACAGCAGCTGGTCGATGCCATGTCCGAATATAAGGCTGACATAAAAGCATTACAAGGAATAAGATGGACGGGGAGTGGTGTTATTCAAAGAAATGACTATGACATTTATTACAGCTGTTATACAAAACACCATGTGCAAGGGGTAAGCTTTCTAATCAGCCAATTGAAGCCTGCCATTATCGGCTTTAATGCAATAAACGAAAGGCTATGCACTCTTCGCGTGCGAGGTAAGTTTAGGAACATAAGCCTCATAAACGGTCACGGACCTACAGAGGAGTCCCCTGACGACGAAAAAGGAGAATACTATGAGAACATCGAACGAGCCCTCAATGCCTGCCCAAGATACGATGTGAAAATCGTTCTTGGTGATTTAAATGCAAAAATAGGTCGGGAGCCGGTTTTCAGGCACTACACAGGTTCCCATAGTTTGCATGAGAACACTAATGACAGTGGACTACGAGTCATCGAACTGGCAGCATCGAAAAACTTGTTCGTTGCAAGTACCAGGTTTCCGCGTACAGATATCCAGAAAGCTATCTGGGTATCACCTGATGGAGCCACTGGCAACCAAATTGAATACGTGTTGATAGATCGCCGCCACTCCTCGAGCCTGATGATGGTACGAACGTACCGAGGTGCCAACGTCGACTCGGATCACTATCTTGTTGGTACAGTTTTCTGGGCGCGGATTGCCTTACGCAGACATATTGCATCCGCGGATCAGGTCCGAATCAACACTGCTGCCTTACGCAATGAGAATATCAGTAACACCTTTGGTCATGCGTTAAGACTCGCCCTCGAAGAGCTCGACGTAGGGAGAGTAAGTTCTGGGGCCAGAATACCGGGCCTAGAAGAGAAATGGACACGCCTTAAAAATACTCTCATTAGTACTGCCAACTCCAGCTTAGGCAGTAATCGTAGAGATCGGAGCGACTGGTTTGATGATGAGTGCAAACTAGCAACTGGACGTAAGAATGCTGCGCACCGGGAATGCAGCAGTCTCATAGCACGCGGGTGCGCGAGGAGGAATACAAAGAGATCAGAAGATCTGAAAACAGACTTCACAGACAAAAGAAAAGTGCCTGAGAAAAAACCCAGTCTGTGAAATAGAGAAAAGTAGAGAGGAGCGAGGTCCGCACCAGGCGCGGAAGTTCTGCCAAATAATCCGCTGCACTTACTGCAAGGATAAAGAGGGTAATCTGATCACCGATCCTGAAGGCATTCTGGAGCGATGGGAAATGCACTTCAATGAATTGCTAAATGGTCATCTCACAGAAGAATTGGAGGCTTCACCAATGCAAGATCAAGACCAAACGCTGCCGCCTCCAAGCATTGAGGAAACATTAAAAGCCATAAGACAGCTCAAATCAAATAAAGCCCCTGGAGCTGATGGCATACCAGCTGAGCTGATCAAACAAGGAGGGACAGCGTTACATCACGCAATTCATGAGATCGTGGTGCACGTATGGAAGCAAGAGGAGATGCCAGAAGATTGGCGTCGTGGTATAATTTACCCCATACATAAGAAGGGAGATATCACACTGTGCAGCAACTAGAGGTGTATAACATTGCTGAGTACCGCCTATAAGATACTCTCCATTATCCTACAAGATCGGATAGCCCCATACGCTAAACTCATTATCAATATCAGTGTGGCTTCATCCCAGGCAAATCAGCGATTAATCAGATATTCACCCTTAGACAGGCGATGGAAAAAATGTCTGGAATTTAAGATTCCTTTTATTTCTTCTATTTATAGACTTTAAGGCCGCCTGCGACAGCATAGTCAGAGTTGCACTATATAATGCCATGAGAGAGTTCGGCATTCCAAACAAATTGATACGACTTTGTAGGTTGACCATGACCAACGTAACTAGTCAAGTAAAAATACCGGGATTGCTATCCAAACCAATAAACATCTTTAATGGACTCCGACAAGGGGACGGTCTGGCCTACCTCCTCTTCAACCTGCCGCTGGAGAAAGCAATCCGTGACTCTGGCGTTACAACTAGATGGACTATTATCACCAAGTCCAGCCAGATACTTGCCTACGCAGATGACATCGGCATCATCGGTAGAACCGAATCGGCTGTACAGGAATCCTTCACCCAGATCGAGCTGGCGTCACAAAAACTGGGACTGCACATTAATGAGGGAAAAACTAAGTACATGGTGGCAACTTCTGCGAAGCGAAGAGCAGACCTAACGTTGGTCAAACTATCAGGGTAGTGGAGCATGAATTTAAAGTAGTGCAATCCTTTAACTACCTTGGGTCAATAGTATCAGTCGATAGCAATATGGGAAAAGAAATGCGCGGACGGCTTATCAAATCCAACAAAGCGTACTATGCTCTATCAGGGCTCTTTAAATCCCGAAATTTATCCAGAACATCCAAACTACTACTGTACAAGACCATGGTCTTACCAGTATTCATGTATGGATCTGAGACCGGGGTGCTTAATAAAAGGCGGTCGGAATTCTTAGCCGCGTTCGAGAGGACGGTCTTAAGGAGAATTGTTGGCCCAGTATGTAAGGGGGGACGATTTCGGAGACGCTACAACCATGAGTTGTACGCAATCTACCTTGAAGCTGATGTTGTAAGAAAAATCAAGCTCGGTAGACTCCGTTGGGCGGGGCACCTAGTTCGAATGAGCGAAGAGGAACCTGACCGGAAAGTCGTTTGTGGCAGGATGTACGGAACGCGACAGCGCGGCAGACCTTGTCTGCGATGGAGAGATGGCGTAGACCAGGACGCCCAGAGCCTGGATCGGCTTGAAATCGGGATCGGTGGAGAGATTTGTTAAATAAGGCCAAGACCGGATCCCGGTTGTAGTGCCGATGATGATGATGAAGATCAGTATGTTAGTATCCCAACAAAACGTAATAGAAAAATGGTTGTTAGTTCTAGGGTTGTAACACAAGATAAGTGTAAAGTGTTATACAAGAGTATATTTATAACAAATATATTCTTGTCACTCGTTGTTGCAGCCGTAACACACCTCGACTTATATAGTCCGAGTACGTAAGGCTTGAATATGCATAAAGTCGATGGTTTGGTTTGGCCGCCTCATGACTGAGTTGGTAAGAAGGTTGCGTCTTGCGTTTGATTGTGCAAAGCTAGGTTCAACTGACAACTTTTGCTATTGTGCAGATCGGTACAATTACTGAGTGTTAGGTAGGGTCACAAACCCCAGCCGCCCGGTGAAATATCACCCCATAATGCTATAGGCTCGTGGCGCAAGACTAATGACCTCGCCCGGAAAAAACAAATCATTATGGAAAATTTAATAACCCTCAGGGCTTGCTAAATAAGGCAAAAGACCGGTTCCCGGTTGTAGTGCCGATGATGATGATGATGCTATAGGCTTCGTGAATTAGTTGGGAGAAATCCTTGAGCATCTTTCGGAGCATGGCTGATGGACACGGTGGGGAAAAAATTACACCTCAGGGCGCTGCCTCAGCGCTATAGGTTCACCTTTCCTGGGAAAAAAAATGAAATTTTGACGAAGTGATCTTCTTCATTCGCTGAACTTCATCTCTCTCAACACGACACTTATCAAGTTGATAGATGGCTTTAAAAATACAATCGATTCCCACAAAGGGTAAACTTTTCCCGTCCTCTTCCTCTTCACCCACTCCATTCTAGCGAAGGAATCATTAATAAATAATTAACTACCTTAAGAGTCCGTAAATGAAAAACCAAATTGTTGATAAAAACATCAGTTGTGTGAACTAAATCAAAAATAAGGCAAATATAAATGTGAGCGAAAAAAAATCAATAAGATGTGGGCATGTAGGATTTCCATCTTAAAATTCGTCTCCAGTTTTATCATTCAACCCTCTGAGTAAACGTTCGCTGATTTCTGCGTGTATTTGAAAATCCACGCGCTTTCGCAAACTGAAATAAATTCTGGATTTCCAACTTGTTTTATTCGTAATACCATAGTCCAAAAATATACATTTAACTTTATAAAAATTGCTCTTCCCCTCCACGAGATTCGATATTAACAAACGGGAACCGTCTTTTAATAAAATATGTCTTCCTCTTAGGTCTCAAAGCTACAACTTTTGAGAATTTTTGATACTATCGCATTTCTTCTCGTCTGTAACCTTTCAGCGGTGCAAATTGCATATCTTCTCGTAGATGTATAATAACCGCAATTACACGTCCATTTCTCGTATGGGATATGGCCACATGTGCATCGTACACTCAATATCATCCAGTTAAGAATATTTTCCACCCATTTCTACGTCAGTGCCTCTCAAAATAATATCGTAATTTATGAATGCATGTATGACACTTGACGTTAAGGACATAAAACTGAATTACCACTCCTTGTGCCAGTCAATTAATTTATAGCAATTCACAAATTTTCTGTTCCATTAATTATGCATACAAAAGTGCTCCGGAAAAACATCGAAACTGCGCTCGTTTTCCATCTCTTACATTCAGATAACTCATCTGGTTTATGTAACGGACAACAATCGAAATTGAAACAAAACGAAAGGATATGGGGAAATCCTTTTTCTCTCATATCAAGAATTAATCTGTATAAATCACGTTCTGGTCTGGATGTGTGACCAAAAACCCACTTTTACAGATTACCGGTTTGAATTAAAGTTCTCGGAATATCCAGTTGATTCAGTTATTTGCGCAAAGCAAAATAGGAAATTTCGTAAAGCCAACAGGATCAAAACTTTATCGTCTAACAGAATCCCGAAGCACCAAAGGGACCGTTAAATATGGATTTGGAAATACTGTCAGGGATATCTTTGCCTTACTAGAATCCCTATTTCTATGAATCATAAAAAGGGACGACAAGCAAATTATATGGTAAGCATGGAATCCTAATCATTGAAAAGGAAATAAATACTGACAAGGATATAATGACACTCACTATAGCATTTCCGTCTTAAATTTGGTAATAAACGTATATTTTGAGGGTAATACCCGACATCACAAACAGGACGATTGTGTGCTATGTGATATTATATGGCCGCATCGTTTGTTTCTTCATTGAGCCGTTTAAAGCCAATTATACAGAAATAAATGAAGTTGTTACATTGTGTATTTTTTTTTTAATGTTTTTTATTTTATTAGACTTCTCTCGGGAGAGGCGAACCTATAGCATCGAGTGGGCGCTCCGAGATGCCATCAAATAACTGTTGCAGTTCTTTTTGAACAGTTGCAGGTTGTAACGTTCCGGGAACACTCGCGTGGGAAGGGAGTTCCACAGCTTCCCCGCTCTGTAACGGAACGAGTTCTGATACAGGGATGTTCGCGCCGTCGGGAGATGAACCATGTATGAATAAACAGAGGAACATTCAAGCGTACGACACTTTTATAGAAATCACAGGACATAAACCTGCTTTTCTCCGGAGTGGTTACGTAGTTTGCTTAAGACAGTGCCAATGGCAGGAATGTAATGCTAGAGAATTAAGAATTTTCTTTTGAAGTAAAAGCCAACTACTATATAATGATTACCTTTCTAATTCCGAAGTCTCTCTATTAAAATAATATCCACAATGAATATACTCTTACCAAGAGAAGTTTAAATAGGACTTTGAAATGTATAACTATGAATTATACATTCTATCAAATAAATACCGGGAATTAATCATTTAAAAATCTCTCTTGAAGGAAATGTCAAATTGTTTTTTGTTGTTAGGTTGGCACAACTTGCAAAACACACCAAAGAAGAACTAAAAAATACGAACACTATAAAGAAACTAAATGACAGACCGCGCTCAAACTTTACATCAGGAAAAGAAAGGAGCAGCTCCATCGCGTCCTAACCAGGAATGGAAGCACAGCCCGATAGCAGCAAAACTATGAGTATGTCATTTTATTTTATATTTTTGTGTGCATTCAAAATTTTAAGAGTAATAGAGGACAGTTGTGCCAACGACAAAAGACAATCTCTTTAAGCGAGCTTTTTAAATGTTCAATTCCGGGTACTTTTTTGACAGAACTTACAGTGCTGTAAAATATTATAGACTTTTCTTGGAATGAGTAATAAACTTTTATGCGCTAATGGTATTGTGGGGTTTCTCAATTCTATATGAGAATCAACCCACAATCTCAACCACAATTTCCACCATATTTCGACCGCTTTCAGTGCGTCATACATACCCATTTCCCTTATATGTTATTCACCTGAAATACATAATTTCCCCAAGGACGCATAGCTAAACTCATTATCCTATGCCGATAATGCATAATTGAGTTTATCTGCAATCTTCGCCCTACGGCAACACTATTGCTCTAACCATGGGATTTCCACCGAAATTCCATTCGTATTGGTTAGCAACAACCAAGTCAAACCAAGCGACGCGGTTGCGTCATCATCCATTGGCTTGGGTATTTACCAACATTCCATAGAGTTTTTCCCATGGTATTATATCCCTAGACGACGCGGCGTCCTATTGACTTTTCCCAGATCACCCATTCGCTTGGGATCAATGAGCTTGTGGCGACTCTAACAGATACACACGCAATTCACAGACAAAATAGTGAAGAGCACCGAACGAAAAATCGAACAAGAAAATACATCAGAATCGTATACCTTAGCGATAACATAACAATTCACATCAGTGGAGTATAGTCGAGTTTAAAAATCAAATTCTAAACACGGTCAGTAGCCTGATGTGTAACGCTTAGGTTAAATTTTTTTCGTGATTCAAACTGTCATACCGTCAGTTCGAATCACACGATCTTCTTCATTATTATTTCAAACGCTATAATTGGTGACTACGACGTGATCTGTACACACAGCAGCATACACTTTCCCATAGTAAACAGAACTTCACACACGATCACGACTTCCGCATAGAGCACAGCCTCCGACGTTTTCTCGTTCGTCCGTCGTTCGCATACCAATCTGATCGTAACGAAGTTACTGCGGAGGGTGTGGTGTGGCGACTCTAACAGATATCCACACAATTCACAAGCAAAATAGTGAAGAGCACCGAACGAAAAATCGAGCAAGAAAATACATCAGAACCGTATACCTTAGCGATAACATAACAATTCACATCAGTGGAGTATAGTCGAGTTTAAAAATCAAATTCTAAACACGGTCAGTAGCCTGATAGGTAACGCTTAGGTACAATTTTTGGTGATTCAAACTGTCATAGCGTCAGTTCGAATCACACGTTCTTCTTCACTATTATTTCAAACGCTATAATCTCTTTTTGCAGGTGAATAACATCAGCTAGGTCGTCCTCTCCTTCGCAGTTCTGTCTTTCCACGGTTCAATGCGCTCTGACTACACCATGGCCGTACCACTGGGTCAGTAGGTCATGTCAGTAGCTGCATTTGATACCAACACACACAACCAAAGCTACCCCGAGATCACAGCACATCATGTTTCTGTTCTCTCATTCTCCATGTCCGGCAATTACCCTATTAACAAAAGTTACTCACACTTCGCCGGGCGTGAGGTTGAGAGAGCAGAGGCGTGGTCTCTTTTGGTTGTCCTGTGTGTGGAATGAAATACGAATTTCACCCCTGATTTGAGTCAGTCGCTATTCAATCTTCCTTGTGATTGGTCACGTCGCTTGCCCACCAGATTTCCATTCTACGTCGAGTGCGCACACGCCAACCAAGTCGAGTTAGTATCAACAGGTGTTAGAGTCGTGTACAGTTTTATTGTCCGTTTGTAATATATTATTTCATTTATATACATACATGTGAATTTGGAACGTAGTTTTTTTTTCTCTTTACGGAAACTTTTCCAAAATTGATAACGAAACCACCAAGGAAAATCAATGATAAATATCAGTGTTACTTATCCATTCGGTCAAATTATAATAAATCACCAGCATTTAAGTTATAAACAATTTCTGTGAATGTAATTTATAAGCAACTTCTGTGAATTGATATTATAAACTATTTTAAGTAAAAAAAGAACATATCAAAGACATATCAACAACCGTGAATTTTATTTTACTCTCTTTTGCGGATTCATGGATAATTTTGTGAACGGGTGTTTGGCGGAACAAGTGTAGGGGATTGATTGAACTTAGTGCCCGTGTCCGGTACAACTACTTCTACGCCCACAGTATGATCTCAGGAAAGAAAAGAAAATCATGTCACGCGGGCCTTTGGGAGGAGGAGGAGTTATGATGTGGGTAGCTTCCATTGGACTTTGTTTTATTTCTGGATGAATGGAACACAAAAAGTGCCAAGTATTTTTGGAAGAGCATCTTCTTCCTTCAATAACCCTAACAGAGCACGAAGATGTCATATTTCAACAGAGCAACGCTCCTAACCACACAGCACGAACAACAACAGCGTGGTTTCAAAAGCATGGAATTAACTTTCTACGGTGGCCGGATTTAATCAAGAAACGCCAGAAATTCAAAACCTAGAACAACTCAACGAAAGAATTGTTGAAGCATGGCATAATATACCGGACAACACTTTAAACAACCTTATTTCCAGTCTACCACGAAGATTGTTAACTATTATAAGAAATAACGGACAAAACATTCCATATTAAATAAATTATTACACTAAAAGATAAATGTCTTAAGTTTATAATTTTTCACAGGCGAAAGTCGGGTTTTTTTAGAACATTAATTACCATTCCTGGTAAAAAAAAAAACAATTAAGCCATTAAAGGGTTTTCCCTGAGTTGGTGTCGGTTGACAATATTTTGTTACAAAACTATTCATAAAAATGTGTTACTCATTCCAAGAAAACGGAAAATTTACGTTTGAATCTATAATTTTTCAAAATACTTTATATATGTTTTGAATATGAAACGCGCTCACAAAGAAGGAAATCTTCAAATATCAAAGTACAGATTCTGTGGAAAAAGAGAAAGGCGATAAGAAGTTAGACAGTGGGCTTGAGTGTATATACTACTATTTATTGGCCTGTAGGAGCCCGGAAGTTCATGACCTCACTGACTCGGCTGCGACATCGTTCCCCGCCCTGTGCACTCTCTTACCACTCTTGGCCATCTGATCCGATCTCCCCAAGGTCAATCTTTACATTGTTCTCCCATCTCCGTCGCGGCCATCCTAAGAATTCTACGCACGGTCCTATCGTTGCCCATTCGCGCCACATGTCCGCTCCATCATAATCTTCGCGGCCTGATTACTCTGACTATTGTAGGCTTGCGGTAAAGCTATTCCGATTCGTGCTTGTGGAGCTTCCTCCATTGTCCTGCCTCATCGTCATATTTACCGCAAAAAATACTCTTTAAAACTTCATTCTTGAATAGGCGGAATTTGTTTTCTTCCCGTTTTGTGAGAACTCATGTTTCGCATTCGTATAGAACAATCGGCAGGATTATGGTTCCATAAACACGGAGCTTTATGTTACGTGATAGCAGTTTGGATTTCAGGAGTTTACTGACTGCGTGCCAACTAGCGTTGTCGGAGTGTAGTCTTTTGTTAATTTCCTTCGACATTTCGTTACTGGCCGTCAGTATCGTTCCCAGATATTTAAATTCTTTAACTTTTTCAAATATCTTGACTCTAACGTTTATATGTATTCCCAGAATGGTTAAGTAGTTTGCTCCACCTGCTCTCGGCATACTCATGTATTTTGCTTTGTCTTCAGTTATTTCTACTCCCACCTCTTCTGCAGCTTGCTTGATGATTTCACAATTTTTATCTACTGTTTCTAGATTATCGCCCAAAACGGCGATGTCATCCGCATATGCGAGCACTTGTGTGATGCCATTTAGGGATGATCCGGCCATGTTGTCGTCTTGTACCTTTTTGATGACATACTCGAGCACAAGGTTAAAAAGACACGGTGATAGGCATCTCCCTGTTTTAGTCCGTCCCGGATTTCAAATGGTTCTGAGAGGTGGTTTTCTATTCTAACTTGCCCTTTGTTTTCGTTCATGCAAATTTGAATGAGGGTAGCATATTTTTTCGGGATTCCCAGCACAACGTCACAATCTTCTTCCGAATTGGCGCGTATCTTTCGGCGTTGACTTCATCATATCTTTCTAAGCGGGTCACTCTGAGGCGTTTACGTTGTTCGATCTTCGTCCTGCACTGATCGTCAAGCCAAGGTTTGGACTTAATTGTTTTCTTGAATCCTAATACGTTTTGGGCTGTTTGTTTGATTGTGTCTCTGATCGATGCCCATTTAGTGTCCACATTAATGGTTTTCTCTTCCTCACTACTCCCATTCTCTATGATGCTAAATCTATTCGTTAGTTCGTCTTGATATTCCCCTTTGTGCAGGTCTTTTAGTTTATCAGTGTCGAACCTTTTGCTCGTATCCCGTGACTACCCGTGTGGGTTTGCTGCGAGCCGACTCTAAATTTTGCCCATCACTTGGAGATGATCGGAGTTGCAATCTGCTCCTCTATATGATTTTACGTCAGGGGTGTTCGAAAGACACCACTCTTTTGCCTACGAGGAAGTGGTCTATTTGGTTACGCGTTACGCCGCGGGTGATATCCATGTGACTGTATGAATTTGCTTGTGCTTGAACATCATATTTTTCACTAACAGATTTTTTGACCCTGCGAACGTGATAATTCCCGTCGGGAGATGACTCGCAAACTGGTGCGATCTGTCAGATTGTCTTGTAGACCGCATATAAACCGAATTGCGCGGAACAATGCCACGCATCTCAGAAGAGCAGTATCCGTTATAATATCTGTAAAACAGACAGAGGTCGACTACGCGCCTTCGATATGATAGCGACTGCAGCCCCGATGTCAGCACCGAGTCCCCGATAAGGCGGATCGCTCTCAAGTAGGTCAAGGGTATGTTTATGAGCAGAGCTCCTAAAAAGGGGAGCAATAGTCGAGCGGCGATCTAATTTGAGATTTATACAGGAGAAGTTGGGCCGGAGTAAAATATTTCTTGGCTCTAAAAAGATAACTCAGTTTCCAGAGGCTGACCTGGCGATGCTCGACCTGCGTTCATGCTACGATACATTCCCACAGACCGTGACGCCGAGTAACCTCATGCTTTCCCTAGATTCAAGAGTCTGGCCATTCATCATCAGCTGTGGAAACGATGATTCAATTTTCTTTGTGAACGTTGTATACTGTGTCTTGGTTGCATTGAAGTCGACAAGATTGGCCTTTCCCCACTGCAGGAGCCTAATCCATATCCAGATTCAGAGAATCAATCTGTCTACATCTCAGTTAGTGTGACGTTGATGCACCAATCGGCCGATTACTCGAGAAAGGAAACAAGCGTACTATCATCCACAAAACTGAACACCCCGTTATCCGTTGACTACAACACATCATTAATGTGAAGCAAAAACAAAGTTGGAGTCAAAATAGAACCCCGAGACATCCCTGAATTACCAGGATACAGATCTGAACACTTGCCGCCCACAACAACCCGGATCGATCGATTTTTGAGGAAGCTGCTCGTTTAGTCGCAAAGCTGCTGGGAAAGTCCATATGAATTAAGTTTGCGTAGCAATGCCGCGTGCCAGATGCAGTCAAAACCATTGGTTATAAGGGTCAAAAGGTGTCCCGTGGCCCGGCTGCCACGGAATCCGTCTTGACGATCATTTAGGAGTCCGTTGCCCTCCAAATACTTAATTAACTCGGCATTGATAACCTTTTCCATCACCTTAGATTACATAGACAATAATACTTTTGGCCGGTAATTTTGTGGGAGACACTTTTTTCCCCTCTTTGGGATTGGGTGAAGTCGAGCCATTTTCCCGACAGGAAAAGTCCACCGTTCATAAGATAAACGAAGGAGTCAGCCAAGAATCGGCGACAGTTCTGGAGCACAGTTTTTAAGGACTATTACTGGTAGTCCTAGCCTTCCTACGGTCCAATCCACGTAGAATGCGTTGAATAGTATGCGGGCGGAACCTCACATCCCACACCGGCACGATCACAGGTGGTTTCAAAAGACTGGTATCGAGGTTTGAATTTGCAGAAAATAAATTCGTGAACACGTTAGCTTTATCCTTTGAATTTGTGACTAACGTCCCGCTGCCCGTCACTAACGGAGATGAACTTCGTTTGATGCAATGCGGAATGTAGATCTCCATCCCGAGAAGAATAATCTCTGTGACCGACTCCGCGTATGGGTTAACATCGGAGTCCCCAAAGCACACCTCCGACCACGGAAATGATGCGATGAAATCTCGCAAATCGTCCCAGTTAGCAGCCCCATACCTCCATACATGACGAAGCTGCTTAGGTCGGTTATTCACTTGAAATGCAAGTGGTTGCGCGGCAGATACCAGGCTGTGATCTGAGTTTCCCAGTGGCGCAGCATTCTCCACCGTAAAAATGCTCGGCTCGGATGTCAAAAACAGACTAAGGGTGTTCGCATAATCACCTCGGGTATCCGGCACCCGCGTAGGTTCCTTCACGAGTTGAGACAAATTGCAGCTAACAGCGAATATCTCCGCCAGCCTCCCAATCTTGTCGGTTCTGTTAGAATGTACCAAGCAGCCGGAATTGCGCACACCAAAATTGCCATGGACGACAACTTCAGAAGCTGGGTAGTTGATCTGTATCCAGTCGACGGTAGGTGAAATTTGTTCGACAAATGTCACCGGTCGATCGTCATTCGAGGAGCGGTAAAGACAACAAAGAAATTTAACGGAATTCCTCAGCACGACCCTCAACCACATGATTCCCATGTTATTCGGTTCCAACGGCTCCATCCTCTGGCAACCCAGATCGGACCGAGCGAAGACGCAGACTCCGCCTTTGAAACGAAGATATGTCAAATCAGTTGACGAATCGACCTGTGTCTCAGTTAGGGCAAGGATATCAGGTTTCGCTGTTTGCAAATATTGGTGGATGGCGTTTACATTCGTATTGGCGAAACTCATGCCGCTGAAGTTGCAAACTGCCGTTATCAGCCGAACATCGACCGAGTTTCGAGAAGGAGCCCGATTATGCGATGACGAATTGCTTAAAGTTCGGTTATTTAACATAATATCTGCATGATGTTGCCCCTGACATAGTCCCCCGAAGATCCGAATGGGAAACTAGTTTACCTTTGTTGAAGAAGCCACAATCTAAATAAGCTTGTAGCGCCTCTAACAGATACACACACAATACACAAGCAAATAGTGAAGAACACCGAAAGTAAATGGAATAAGAAAATCCATCAGAGCCGTATACCATAGCGACAACATAACAATTCACATCAATGGAATATACTTGCGTTTAAAAATCGAATTCAAAACACGGCCAGTAGCCTGGTGGGTTGCGCTTTGGTTCAATTTTTGGTGATTCTAACTGTCATAGCGCCAGTTCGAATCACACGTTCTTCACTATCATTCCATACGCTATAAGCTGACCTCTGGAAATCTCTTATCTCTGAGAGTGCCATCATCTAACTTTCCCAACTAAAGGCCGGGCCACCCGCCTTGGCCCGAATCGTAATCTGAGATTACTGCCAGCCCCATCGCATATCTATGGCCGGATTGGATGTTATCTTGCTGGAGGACTGCGTTGGAATCAACCTACCACCTGTTCCAACCTTTCCAACCGGTCCATCAGCAAGCCTTCGAGAGATTATGAACCAATATGATAATGAGGTGATCTCACACAGAGCAGTGTCGTCTTTTACAACAAGCTAGACCTAGCTGGGAGTATATTCTAAAGTTCTACTGAAGCGGTTTATGTCAATTATACCATTATATACTACATGTGTAATAGTGGCGTAAGGCCAGGACGATCCTTGTCCCTGTTCAATCCAAGTTGACATGCGGTCTCCACGTGACACCCCTGGATAGCTACTTTGGTCCCCTCCAAGTAGTGCACCAATGCATCCAGAGATATCCTGAGAAAGGTTGGCACAAGGCTAATAACCTTGCCCGGAAAAACGAATTATTATGGACAATTTAACAAGTCTCGGATATGGACCAGATACCGGTGGAGAGATTTGCTAAATAAGGCCAAGACCGGATCCCGGTTGTAGTGCCGATAATGACGATGACATGTGTAATAAATGGTATGCGCCTGCGGTTTTGTTTCCGAATTCATTCCAATTTCAAAACAGGACTTCTCTTACCATATGAAATTATGAAAGTTGCGCCGCTCGAGATCACCCCCAACTATTAACGTAATGAAAACCCGTAGACGCTCGTGCACACAACCAAGTGAATATGATTTTGTATGACCTCATAGAGCGTGCCGTTGCAAGACGTTCAGTTATTAAAAGTCATAGCGATTGATATACATGCAACACCCTAAACAGCGTCCTTCCCGAGGGTGTCATACCACATGTGCTGAGGTAACCATATGTTAGAGTGTTTTTAACTCACCATCATACACCGCTCCTTTCCAATTTCTTTGCACTGTCCGTACATAACTTCTATCGCGTGATTCCATTTAGTCATGCATTGGCGGTAATTGGTCAGATCAAAACCTGTTATCGTGACTTTCCTTGAAATTATTGAGTGTACTGTTGCCCGGCCATCACGAACCATAAACAGAAACTTTGCCTGCAAAAATAACAACGAATTATTTATAATCCAAGAGCAATGTTACCTCTAAGCCATACGTTTGGAAATAGTTCTATCACATAGGTGCCCATCTTTAATGTAAGCGGGTCCTTATTACATAACCGCGGCGCCGGTTCGCCATGTTTAGCAATAATCTCTAAGCAGAATTGTGCGATGGCACTGTTTATAACCTCCCTGGTGATACCAGCCTCCTTCAGACGCAGGCTCTCCTTCTCTGACTTCAGCCAGTGCGATCGAAGCTGAAGGATTCGCGGAATGACACGCGTTTCCTGGCCACAACTGAAAATGGAAAAAAGGAAATGAATATATTAGTGTTCACGTAATTCAATAAATCCTGCAAAACCCTGGCGCCATAAGAAATGAAGCTGGGGATTTAAGTCAAAGGGTGGGAGAACGAGACTCACTAATGTACCTCGCGAAGTCGAGATCACGTAGCTAAGAGGATATTATGTATTTTTCCTTTTGTATTATATTCGAAGAAACTTTTTCTCCTCCTTCGTCCAACAAACGTTTTATGTTAAGAAGTCATTGGGAGTGTTTCCGCGCTGTTTCACTCGGAACATTCGGTGATAATGAGAAGTTATGAACTGTATCCAAGTGGGGGGAACATCGCCGCATAGTTCATTGTGCCAGCGCACATAATCCTGCGTATCTCTGAATACAAGGCGACAAAGTAGTTACCTAATGCGAACTTGATAGCAGTTCAGATGGAATTAGCTGCAACAATAAATATGATTTAACCATTCTGGATGATTTATTGGGGTCGTCCCTCAGGGTAGACCTGCGGGAACGGGGGTGTCACTCGAGAAAGTGATTACCATAAAATCCTATTAAAAGAAACCAATGCCGACTTGGAATGTCCTTTCCGGTAGAATAAAGTGACATTACTCGGTTAATGGTATCCTTTAATGATTTACTCGGGGTCATTTGCGGAATGGAGTGGTGACGGCTGTTATGACTTCATTATGATGGGCGTTACACTTTTAGGACATTATAAATTTGTCACCACTTGAGGGAGATTGTAATTGCAAGTCAAGCAATCCTTGGAAATAAACAGCAATTCGTGCGTAGAACTGTAATTTAGATTTCTATTCCATAGGGATGGACAAAACCCAGAGCTTGAAATGCGAATAGACTTGCTATGGAGGGGGACAAATGGATTAGTTTTATTAAGCATAGGGCGTCGACAAGCCACAAATCGAGGAGTTGACAATGTCGTCAAAATTCAAAGTACTTATTTAGTCTTAGGCAACTTGCGAGTGCCTTATTCGAAATAGAAAAATTAATTGAGATTCTTCAGTGATTTATGGGTCAGGAAAACAAATTGCGATGCGACATTACACACGATATTCGTCCACAATGTGGGCGAAACTCTTTGTATCTAACACAAACACACTGTACGAAAGATGAGCTCCGAAGACTCTGTGGGTATGTCTGGCAAGGTTGTGGTGGCCTTGCTAGATGTTTGTGCGCCACCAAGAGATAAACTGTGAATTGATGGGTTGTGTCAGACTGTCTCGTGGGGTTTCTGCCATCTGAGTTTTTTGTGATATTGCAGGATCAACCGACGTGATATTATTTATAGAAATTACATATGTTTACTATGACAGAAAGTTTACCAAGTGTGAGCGTCCGCATGTTTGATTTTCGGTGCTATCACTGAAGCGGAGTGATGGCAAAGACTATAACAGGAAAAAGCTTAAAGCTAGAACTCCTGATTTAATATCAGTATTCAATTCCGGGCCTAGTTTGAGTCTTGTGAAGCAAAAAGAGTAATGCCAAAATACAATATTTTTCAGCTCTGATAGAGTGGATACATTTTTTATAAGACGTCGTTCAACCATCCCAAACGGCGAGGGGTTTTCTTCCGCCACTCGCAGTCGACATTTCCAGTTCGTGAGAGCGATCCATCATGTGTGTCATAAATACACTTAAATATATCCAGTTGACTCGGTTTACGCCAAATAAACAAATGTGTATTCGTGCGTTCGATAAAACGTAGTTATGTCTGTGAAATGTTCAAACATTTTACAGTGGGGCACAAATATTAAATATCCGTTCGATAATAATGTCTTTATTGCACTTGTGTTCCATTACTCACATATCATCATTATTAAATTGTATTTTTATTTCATTGAAATTCCGATTGGATAGGTCGTGAGTGAGTTTCCACATGGATTCTGTAATGAACCTGCTATAAGGACAAGGCATTTTTTTTCTCGATCGAGAACCTCAGCATACGCTCCAATCTGACGAAATATTGCTGTTTAGTGCCGTGCACTGCAATGACACTGGGGCGATGCGCCAACAATTCGTCGATCAAACGAGAGTAACTCGATCCGACAACGAAGTAATTCCTCTACTCTGGGATTTCGAAATAAACATTTCCGTTTGGTTAGTGCCATCTAGCGAGGGTATATTAAGCAAATACAGAATACATCGTTGTATTTATCAAATCATTAGACAGCAGAAGCTGAAGTAAACGATTCCATGTGCGTTTGTCCGATGGAGTGTCTTCATATGTTGGTCTGTGCTGACACTAAGAGTCCAAACAGCACCCACTCGCTTCACGCCATACGGTAGTTCATGTCACGCGGGCTATGGATTCAAATATAGATAGATTTCGTGATCCTTTTTGAGTCAGCGCCGATTAGGTTTTTCCTTCATGGAACTTTGCAAATATGAATTGCATCAATCTGTTAGGCAAAATACGCTGTTCTGTTAATTTTTGTGTCGAAGGATAGAATGACCAACCACCAATGTGTTTCGAAATGACAGCTCCAAACGAGCATAATCATCGTGAATGTGAATCGTACGTAGGGAGATTGTTACTAAATAGGAATGTGGGGAAGGAGTATGTTGCACCGGCGTACGGCGCTGATTCACATCCTTCCTCCATCGATCAAAAGTTCAGCCGCAGCAATTGTGTCCACCAGAAAAGCAATCGCACCAAGGACAAAAGGGACGCATTGGGAGAAAAGCACAAATGAAACTCCGAAACAAAACGTCGACAAAAGTAGCAATGAAACCCTGGTTTAGTTATTCGGAGTTAGTTCTCTAATTTTATTATTTTAATTAATCCATAAGTCTTATTTAACGCCGCCACACTAAATTAGATGTAAGAACACAGATTCGGATTATTTATATGCCGCAACACTACATCAGATGGCAGTACACGGATTTGAATTATTTATATGACTCGCGCGCTTACTCGACTCGACTGGTGATAACTACGTCCCCGTGCGCGAAACGGGGAGCGGAAGACGGGCCGTCCGACTCTGTCGGGTGATGTTAAACGACTTAATCGTGGGTTGGAATCTGGATATTGATTTGTGGCGGTTCCGCCAAACCCCGCGTTACATTTACCTAAAAACCCCCATAACCTCATCCCAAGTCGCATACGTTTTTGCTAATGCAATCGCATTAAGCACCTGAAAATGCTTCACGTATTAATTCGATCAAACCTATAATCGTAAAGTCTCTGTAAGGAAAACTTACCTTTTTATGCATCTCTTCGCATACAATTTTCCGTAAGATTTCTTTCTTTGCTTATCTAGAATTCCAAACCAATTCGGCACTTTCGGTACCAGACAAATTCCTGTAAACAAAATGATTCGGTTTGCATACAATGTAACCGTCATGACAGGGACCATAAATATTGCCCGTCTATTTTCCAACTTCTAAGACTAATGACCTTGCCCAGAAAAAATAAATCATTATGGAAAATTTAACATGCCTCAGGACTTGCTAAATAAGGCCAAGACCGGTTCCCGGTTGTAGTGCCGATGATGATGATGATTTTCCAACTTCACCATGTGTACGATAAATTTCTTTACGTACACATTGGCCGGTGACCTTTTTCTCCCAGCTATAAAATTATCTAACTCGCACCATGTGCAAAGAGAAGAACGCTGTTCCTACATAAGTTTCCTGCGATACCATAAACAATTCATATCGTTTGTAGTATCCGAAAGACACCTTTTTTCATTTAATGAGCGGCTGCTATTTATTTAGCTGACCCTCATTACCGAGCGATGCATAAGATCCCATTAGCAACCGACGATTTCGGTTTTATTTGCTTTACCGAAATCGTATCCCATGAGTGCACTTTGTGCTCTTTCTTTGTTCTAGGTTCGTTCTCATCCATGAAAGAACAATGCACACATACCACCATGATCAAGATTAGCGAGTGAGCTGTGCACGAGCAAGAGATCGCTGAGTCGTAATATAACCAACAAGGCGGGCGAGTCGCCGGTACGTTGTGTAAACCATAGACGGAATTCGAGTCGAGTGAGTCGGTTGCGCGTACAGTAGCACATGTAAAATGAAAAGAATTGTTGTGAGTTATCGCTTAAAGTAATATACCAAATTGCAAAATGTGTCACGTCCAATTGAGTGGAAAGTGCGCGTTTCATAGTATAAACACTTCCAATTAAAAAGAATAAAACATTAACGTACACGACCCTTGGGTTTCTTTTACCGTGCCGCAGCTTCCCTGGGTGTTCCAATGTTCTATTATTGTTTCCGGTGATTGTGTTTTGTATTCGGCGGTAGTTCTGATGGTGGAAGAAGTGAACCAAGTACCCATCCCGGTACATACTTCCTCCACCACAGATTTGTAGTGCTCTAAAAAGCCCTACCACCTTCTTCCCCATCCATACATCCTAATCCCAGAAATCCTACACCAAAACATTAAATCCTATCAAAATCCTGAAAAACCAAAACCAAATCCAAAATTCGCAATAAACGAATCAAATATTCGTTTATAGCTTAGCATTTGCCCCACGGCATAATCTCAATTCAAAATCCAGAAATACATTTCAATCTGGTAATTTCCCTAGAAAATTAAACAAACCAAATCCATGGCAATTCACACCAGATGTTCGAATTTACCACAAGCAAACAATACCCAAATACCATTCCAAATCCTCACATGCAAATAGATTGATGAAGATTCAGAAAACTGAATCTTATCTAAAACAAACATTGAGCATCGCACGAAATGTATTGAAAATCGAGATTGTTGCACGGAAATGTGTATCTTTGGGATACAATTTTCGATTCCTTTTCCTTTATAAAGGAATAGTATAGTGATCTCCGGGCCGCAGTTAATTATCGTCCGTTGTCCCTGAAGGAAAATATCCTGGAGAAGGGCGAAGTTCAAATTAAAAATAAATAAAATACAAAAAGGAAAAACAAGCCTTCTTTTCATTTTTCTGGTGAGTAAAGTATAGGTACTCCCTCAAAGAGAATACTTCTGAAGATCTGGAGTATCACCTGGCCCCCCACGGAAACCAGCGGACTTGCGAAGACTGAGGCCAAACTAAAAGGACGTTACTCTTCCCTCTGGATCAGAGGAAGCACGGTTAACGACCCCTTGTAGGACAAGATTTCAGGAGCGGTCTGTTTTAAGAGATCGCCTTGTCCTTTTAAGGATCAGGAGACTCGCGTCCTGAAACAAACCCCTACAGAACACAACAAACAATTTTGGTGGCAGCGGTGGGATTCGAACCCACGCCTCCGAGGAGACTGGTGGATTATCCAACAATCCCCTACCAAAGAGAACACTGGAAAAATTATCCACGAAGGACGTCCCGATAATGCAGAATTTCAAAATCCTCTATAACTGATTCCTGAAGACATCAAAGACACGCACTCCAGGCGCTTGAAGGAAGACATTTAAAACTGGCGGGATAATACTTGCGATATCCCCTAACAACAAAAAAGCAAAATTTCTTCTAAAGCGTATTCCGGGGCTAACACCGGAACAGTAACATTAAAACCTTTTTTTTTTTAATTTTTAAAGCGTATACCGGGGCTGACACCGGAAAGATATTGAAATTTAAAAGCGTTGCCTGGGGCTTGGATACCGGCAAAGTAGATAAAATCAAAGTGCTACGAAAACTGCCACGAGTTCCGTGGAAAAGAGGAAACATCTTTTTCGTTATACACCAGCACAACATAATCATCAGGAAATTTGCTGCTAGATCCTGACGATAGTGATTAGGACCAGAGAAGAATAAAATAATACATCCAGTGGAGCGAACCCCAGTCAGCAGAAAAACCGATTCCTGTCGCAGCTACAACAACCACAGGTAAAAGAAAATTTTTATTATTAAAGTGAAAAGTGAAACAGAAAGTGAACTAAATTTGATAATTAAAATAAAGATAAAATTCATTTAAGTTTGTCATTTTTGCGTAGTAATCGGCCTCCAAAATAAATAAATTTTTTTTTATTTTAAATTTTCGAAATCATTAACTAAAGGAGACGCCAAGAATAAATTGAATGTTCAAATACTTTTTTCAAAATTGTTCTTTTCACACGAGGATCAAGAAAAACCCTCTAAAATTTGATTTTTTCTTTTAAATGCAATTAGTTTATATATTTTTTCCTCTCCTAATGGGAATATCCATATAAGTGCCCAGAAGGGATAAAATTATAGTGAAGCAATCAAGAGAACTATAGAAAATATGTTCACCTTTATAGACGAAATTTAAATAAACGTACACTAAAATTTATCAAAAATTTTACACATATTTCAATTTACAGAGGCAAAATTTAAATTAAACAAACATAAAAATTTTCATAAAATTGATACGAATACATTTTTCTTAATAAACATACATTTTTAAACGCATATCTTTAACAATTTTCTAAAAATTTTACACATATATATATATATACATATACACATTTGCTTTTCGGAACTATTTCAACTTCTTTGGGGAAGATTTTCTATCGTTTCGGAGTGATAGCTGAAGGAAAACGGAAAGTTAAAGTCCTTTGCATTTAACTTTGACGTTGTTTTGGACTTTTTGTGTGTTGATTTTCTTTTTACGTTCCTGCGGAAAAACCTATTTCAGGGTCCTTTTCTCTTTTTGCCCGTGACACTTTAGGCCTTGCTCCCCTCGAACGAAAGGAAAATTGTTTCTCTCACAATTAGGAGTAAAATACACTTTACCCAATAGGATCTAACTAACTAAGTTGGAGGACATATTATTCTTGTTGTTTTCGTCTTTTCTCTTGGTTATCGTATCACGATAAAATGAAAATTACATCTCTTTGTTCTCTACCCCTTTTCACCATCATTTGGGAAGGTCTGTTTCACAAATACGTCGTGAGCGACAAAAATAAACCGGGTACGCGTTCGCAGAGACCTGAGCCCGAGCTCATACAAAATCGCGAGGACGAAATATCGGAAACCGTACGTATGGAAACACGCGAACAGAGTTCTAGAATGAACCTACCAATAGGATTAAGTGAAATACTGGGACTCGTGCCGGTATTTAACGGTAATCCTGATGAATTAGAGGGTTTCGTCTCTTGTGGAGACATTTTGTTCTCACAAGCACAAGAAGACAACCAGAAATCCTTTATTCTAAGGGTAGTAAAGACCAGATTACAGGGACCGGCGCGAGACTGCATCAAACATAAAATTATTTCTACATGGGAAGATTTGGTATCTGAATTGGAGGGAGAATTTAAAGCTCTAATCTCTAGGTCTGCTGCTCAAAATAATTTGGTGTCAACAAAACAGGATAGCAAGGAGGGTGTGAAGGAATTTTCAAATAGACTCACACACCACCTGCATGAATTGGACAGCGCCACATACGCTAGTTCATCTGATCCTGCAGTCAGAACTTATCTTCTGGCTGAAAATCAAAGACTCGCTTTAAATACGTTTGAGGATGGGATACGAAATTCCAGCCTCAAAATCTTAGTAAAAGCACATAGGGCTTCAAATCTCAAAGCGGCCATTAGCTACGCTTTGGAACAATCTCAAAGATTGAACAGCGATAACTCAATGCAAACTTCCACTAACAATTTTAGGAGAAACCAACTAATTGTTTGCCAAACATGCAACAAGAGGGGACATACTTCTGCGACTTGTTATCGAAACACAAATTTTCCAAATTTCGTCCCCCAACGCATTAAGACAGAGGTTGAACGTCTCCAATGCACATACTGTCGGAAGTATAATCACATTCAGGCAGAGTGCAGAACCAGGTTAGCCTATATGCGAAACCAGGACCAACCTTCAACGAGTCGAAATCCTTTCATAACTCAGCCCAATCAATCTCAAAATAGGACAATAACAAACTCGCCCCGCATTGAAAATCGAAATAACCGACAAAATCAAAATATTAACAGGGTATCCAATTCACAACAGGGAAACGAATTCACTCGGGCAGCGAGCAACGGCAATCCTTCTCGAGTGCAGACAATCGCCGATATACACCCCATCCCGATGTAAATTTTCAAATGCGCGTATTTTTCTGCCCTGAATTTAAGGAGCCAGTAATACGTGTAAAATTTAATCCATCGGATAAACAATACTCGACTTTCCTCATCGATACAGGCGCCGACATCAGCCTGATCAAATTAGATAATCCTTGTATTGAACAATCTGTAAACAATTCAGACTCAGTGACTATATCCACCATTGCAGGGAAAACGGTCAGCACATGCGGAAAGGTATTGGGGGAGTTCGAATTCAGAACTGATAGGCACTCCATACCCTTTAAGCATAACCTTTTTGTAGTGGGAAGCAATGTAGAATTTCAACACGATGGCATACTGGGAAGCGATTTCCTTGCGAAGCACCAGTGCCACATTAACTTTGAAAAGGGATTCCTTAAATTCGCTGTGAAGAAGAGAACCATGGTAGAACTCGAGCAGCCTTTAGGAAACAAAAATGAGGTCAAGGAAAATACTCAGAATGCCACGCCTTACGAGGTGTCTTCCACGGAAAATACAGGCATTCATGAAAAATTGGATAACACCGTTCGTGAGTCAACATCCGAATCCGTTTGTCTACGGGCCGGATCTGATGCTGTGACAAACACAACGAAACCAACCAGCCTTGAATCTTCCTCTCCCCATTTAAATAAAGTTTGTGGTAACAGAAAAGGTAAGGAAACTGCCGAAAAACTGAGTTCAGGAAAACATGAACCTGAAACTCTAATACCCTCAGTAAATTTAAAACGAAACACCACGGTCGACTACATAAAATTGCATTCACGATCTCAACAAATAATGGAGATTCCCTTTAAAGAAAAATCCAGTCAAGAACTGATTATTAAAAAATCCGAGATCATGCCAGGGATATATCTGGGTAATAGTTTGACAACACCTCAGGACAACAAAATAAAGGTATTATTAATGAACACATTAGACACCGATCAAGAAGTAAGCACCAACGACATAGAAGTCGGATGGGAAGATCTGGATGACTACAATGTGTTAAAGGCGGACGAAACCCAAAATCTTTTAAAAAATAGGCTTGAACGGCTAGAATCACTCCTAGAGTTGCGTCATTGTAACCAGGAGGAAAGGAAATCTATCCTGAATATCTGTCGCACTTATAATAACCTATTTCTTCTCGAGGGTGACTACCTCACATATACTGACGCCATAGAGCATCAGATCATCACTGAGGAAGGAAAGCCCCCACTTTATATAAAACCGTATCGCCTACCAGATAGCTCCAAGCAAGAAATTCACAAACAGGTGAATGAAATGCTTCAGGACGAAGTAGTACAACAAAGTTTCAGTCCTTGGAATTCCCCTCTCTTACTAGTACCCAAGAAGGCAGGACCTGATGGAACAAAACGGTGGAGAGTGGTTGTCGACTTTAGAGCCTTAAATAAAATAACAGTCGGAGATGCATATCCATTGCCCAATATTACTGATATTTTGGACCAGCTAGGTAAAGCTAAATATTTTAGCACATTAGACTTAGCAAATGGTTTTCACCAAATACGCATGGACAATAGAGACAAGGCAAAAACAGCGTTTAGCACACCCTTCGGACATTACGAATACAATCGAATGCCCTTCGGACTTAAAAACGCACCCGCCACATTCCAAAGGCTTATGAATAATGTACTCATGGGTCTCCAAGGAATAGAATGTTTCGTCTATGTAGATGATATTGTAATTTACGGATACGATCTGAACGATCACAATTCCCGACTTACCAGAGTTTTCGAGCGATTACAAAGGCACAATCTGAAAATACAACCAGAAAAGTGTCACTTCATAAGGAAAGAGCTCACCTACTTGGGGCATGTTATTTCAAAGGAAGGTATAAAACCAGATCCAGAAAAAACTAAAGCGGTAAAAACGTTTCCAACGCCCAAGAAACAAAAAGACGTAAAATCTTTTCTCGGTTTTGTAGGCTACTATAGAAAATTTATCCCTAATTTCGCCGAACTGGCAAAACCTTTAAGCAGATTACTTCGGAAGAATGTTCCATTTTATTGGGATGCTTTTTGTGATGAGGCATTCACAGCTTTAAAAAGAAAGGTTATTACCCCACCAATACTGGCTTATCCAGACTTTAACCGGGAGTTTATAATAACCACGGATGCTAGCAATGTTGCGTTAGGAGCAGTCCTATCTCAAGGTACAATAGGACAAGATAAACCTATTGCTTTCACTAGCCGAACCCTAAACGACGCCGAAACACGGTATACAACGTCTGAAAAGGAATTACTAGCAATCGTTTTTGCATTAGCACAGTTCCGACCATATGTCTACGGACGAAAGTTCACAATAGTAACTGACCATAGCTCTCTACAGTGGCTTATAGGACGAAAGGATCCTACATCCAGACTTATGCGATGGAGAATTCTACTCGAAGAGTATGAGTACACAATCGTCCATAGAAAAGGAAAGCAAAATGCAAATGCTGATGCTCTCAGCCGTATAACAACGACTACCCCAGTCGATCCCATCAAAAATAATATCCTCGTCACCACACGAAGTAAATCCAAACTCGAAGAAGATGTGGCTGCACAATCATACAAAGATACTACCAATCTTGTATGGCAAGAACAAACAGGGTCCATCTATACCAAGAAGAAACTTGGACTACGTATTATAATCCTCCCATTGATAGACTCTGCTGAGGAAGAAAACCTGGCAGGAAGAATCCCAAACTTCACCAAGCCAGACGTAGGTAAAATTACGTTTCATGAGCAAGATGGGTTATGCGCCATCACATTGCCATTGCCTTTCAGAAACCTAAGCGACCAGGAAACCGCTAAGAGTTCCCTTATTGATCTGAAGAAGATTTGCGAAGACCGGAATTTCAATTCCATTGGAATTTTAGTGCCCTTCATAGAAAACGAATCAAAAGTAGCACTCAATAACTTGCTAAAAGAAACTTTTGCTCACCTCAACGTGACAATGTACGTTTTCTCCAATAAAAATAAGCTTCTAACAGATCCTAACGAAATACAAAAGTTACTCGCGGAATACCACAACTCAATAGATTGAAGCAAAAATATTACTGGCGCACAATGACCGCTGACGTTGCAGCGTATATTAGAAAATGTGCCTCCTGCCAGATAAACAAAAGTGGAAGGAATCCTAGAATTCCTATGAAGATAACCACAACAAGCTCCAAACCTTTTGAATGAGTTGCTTTAGATATAGTAGGACCATTACCAGTCAGCTATAATGGAAATAAATACCTACTAACGTTTCAAGACGATTTGACTAAATTTTCAGGAGCTTACGCACTGGCCAGCGCCGAAACCAAGGACGTAGCCAGAATTTTCGTTGAAAATATCGTCTGCCAGCACGGCATACCATCTTCTCTATTAACTGACCGAGGTGCTAATTTTCTCAGCGCACTTTTTAAGGACATTTGTTCCTTACTTAAAATGAGAAAACTAAACACAGCACCCTATCATCCACAAACGAATGGAGCACTAGAACGGAGCCATAGAACTCTGGTGGAATACCTCCGCCACTATGTAAACCAGGATCCTCTCACCTGGGACACCTGGATACCGTACGCAATGTTTGTGTATAATACTACACCCCACAGTAATACAGGCTACACGCCGCATGAATTACTATATGGTTTCCCAGCCGAAATACCCAGTTCTCTCAGACAAAACCCCGAAAGCTCTTATAACTACGACCATTACGCAAATGAATTAAAAATGCGATTACAACATGGTTATCGTACAGCAAAGGGAATACTGATAGAGAAAAAACAAAAATCTAAGGCATACTACGACCAAAAAGTAGGCCGTAAGAAATTTAATGTTGGCGACAAGGTTTTATTAAAGAATCACTCAAGACCTAACAAATTAACCTCCCTGTGGAAAGGCCCCTACGAAATTGTCAAGATCCTATCCGAAGAAAATTCAATCCTCAAAATAGGGAAAGGTACCCGAATAGTCCACAACAACAATATAAAACCATTTGTGGATTAGGCAATCACGAATGAGAAACTCCCAAAAGAAAAAAATAAAAGTTGAGGGAAGGCAAATGTATATATGTATAGACAACCTTAAAAAAAAAAAAAAGAAAAGAAATAAATAAATGCATATACGTGTAGTAAACCAAAAAAAAAAAAATCATAAAGTAACTACCAAAATACCACGATAATGAATTTAAAATTTGCCTCAACATTTTCCTTTTCAAATACTTGTAAACAAATAACAAATAACTTTGTAAATATTGTACAAACATTTTAAATAACCAAAATAAACAAACAAAACAAAAAGAAATTTTTTTATGAAGACAAATAGTAACTCACTTAATAAAATAAGTTTATAAATATCAGACAATATGACTGACTTAATTGAAAAAAAATTTTTGTAATAATAAATAATCTTAAGTTATAAAAGGAAAAACGCAATATATATATACGAAGAAAAAAAAAACCAAAATACAAAAACGAAACTTACGAAACAATGTTAAAATAAGAATTTTTAATATTTATATAAGTACATAACAGTTTTCAACTAAGAAAATACTAAGAAAGTAAGAAAATTTGTATATAACAAAAAAAAAAAGGAAAAGTTATAGAATATAGTTGTATTTGAACGTACATGAAAAAAAATTATATATATAAATAAACGCACGACAAATAAGGACAATGAAAAGTCCTCAAAAAAAAAAAAGAGATAAAATATGTAAATAATAAAAATTTATTGTAATACACCAAAACAGGAAAAAAAAAACCCAAAAGTTACAATACGAAATAATGTTAAAATAATGAATTCAAATACTTATATAATTATAAAACAGTATACAATTAAAACGTATACTCAGAAAATAAGAAAATATTTACTTTAAATCAAAACGAAAATTTTTAGAATCAAATGTTTCCTTCTAATACAATATTTAACCAACATGAAAAAAAAACAACTTATACGAAATTTTAAACCAAATGTCTATTGTACATACAACCAAAACCGAACTAAACGAATATACCCTTAACTCAAAATAAAATAAAATCAAATAAAAACTTTATTTTTGGATAACCAACAACTACTATTAAGCACATTTATACTAAGAAAATTCAAACCTAAAAAACCAAATTATATTTGTACAAAATTTCAAAAGAAAATATTCTAATTATATAAATAACCATCGTGGAAACTTCGATACACGAATACATTCATAATAAGAAAGAAACAAACTACAAAAATTACACATTTATAATACATATTGTATACATAAAGCTACTATGTTAGAAAATATCAGGCCTATGCAACGGAATCACGATACTATCATCCTTTATCCTCAACCACACCATTTTCCAGAAAATTAATCTCATAAAGATCAATTTTCTTTTTTTCAAGGAGGGGAGGATGTAGTGCTCTAAAAAGCCCTACCACCTTCTTCCCCATCCATACATCCTAATCCCAGAAATCCTACACCAAAACATTAAATCCTATCAAAATCCTGAAAAACCAAAACCAAATCCAAAATTCGCAATAAACGAATCAAATATTCGTTTATAGCTTAGCATTTGCCCCACGGCATAATCTCAATTCAAAATCCAGAAATACATTTCAATCTGGTAATTTCCCTAGAAAATTAAACAAACCAAATCCATGGCAATTCACACCAGATGTTCGAATTTACCACAAGCAAACAATACCCAAATACCATTCCAAATCCTCACATGCAAATAGATTGATGAAGATTCAGAAAACTGAATCTTATCTAAAACAAACATTGAGCATCGCACGAAATGTATTGAAAATCGAGATTGTTGCACGGAAATGTGTATCTTTGGGATACAATTTTCGATTCCTTTTCCTTTATAAAGGAATAGTATAGTGATCTCCGGGCCGCAGTTAATTATCGTCCGTTGTCCCTGAAGGAAAATATCCTGGAGAAGGGCGAAGTTCAAATTAAAAATAAATAAAATACAAAAAGGAAAAACAACCCTTCTTTTCATTTTTCTGGTGAGTAAAGTATAGGTACTCCCTCAAAGAGAATACTTCTGAAGATCTGGAGTATCACCTGGCCCCCCACGGAAACCAGCGGACTTGCGAAGACTGAGGCCAAACTAAAAGGACGTTACTCTTCCCTCTGGATCAGAGGAAGCACGGTTAACGACCCCTTGTAGGACAAGATTTCAGGAGCGGTCTGTTTTAAGAGATCGCCTTGTCCTTTTAAGGATCAGGAGACTCGCGTCCTGAAACAAACCCCTACAGAACACAACAGATTGACCCTTGATTCGGTGCTGGTGAACATCCTCTCCGCTAAGGATATGTTTTTACTTACCACAGGAGAGACGTAAAGTCTCTCTCTGTGGAACAGAAAACCAGATCTCGTAATAAATATCATGGTGGTACACATGTATGCGTGTACATTGGTTCATTCATGGGACAAAGCCATGAGAATGAAACTGAAACAAAGAAAAGGCATAATGTGCATCCATGAGATGTGAGTTCGGCTAAGCAAACAAGCCGAATCTCATTGGATGCTAATTGGGTTTGTGTTTGCTTATGTAAGACAAAGGGACCGTTGATGATCGTTGTCTACAGTATGCATAGCAGCTGTATTAACAGCCGCAATGCATCATGAACATTGTGCTAATTGGTTTTAGCTTGTTTACGGGGAAATGTGTTTATGGCATCGGTGGTACGGGTAGGTATTCAATTCCTATTTGCATTTGCCTATGCAGTAGGATTTAATTGAAGCCTTAAGACGCAAGATGCGTATATTTGTTTTTGTTCCTTCGGTATAGGTCGCCAGCCAATGTGTATGTAAGGAGATTTATTATACACATGGTGAGGCCGGGAAATAGGCGATGCAATGTTTATGATCCCTGGTAGATGGTTACATTGTATGTAAACCAAATCATTTTGTTTCAGGAATCCGTCTAGGGGGAAATGCACTTGGTGAGATTGGGATTTGCCTGGCACCTTATTTAGCAAGTCTCTCCGCCGGTGTCGATTTCGAGCCGATTTCATCCAGATCAGTTGAGTGTAGTTGAGAATGATAATCGATTTTGCATACGCGACAGTGGTCCGACGTGTTGATGCTTTCCTTATATCTTTTTGTGATTCTAACCGACAGCAGCGTCAGTCTGAATCTCGCGCTCTTAACTATCGTCGCCAAACGCTATAACACCCCCAGAGTGTGAAAATCGGCACGAGTCTGCTCGAATTTGCGGCCGCATGAGGGCGTCCATGAATTAAACCCGCACCTTAATGGTATGCAACGTGTGGAATCCAATGAAAAAGAGAGACAAAAATGGGAGTTTTGTCTTCACAAAGGTTGGAGAACTTCCAAACCTCTCAGCCCAGCAGAGATGTTGATACTCCCATGCGTTCCCACACGACAATTCCTGACGCATAGATACAATCCCCTGGGTCTCACGATGGCATGGTAATTACTCCACACATGTTACATCCAAAACAATTTGGCGACCCGTTTACTGAGTACACATATCGGTCCAGATCGACACCGTCAAAGCTGGCAGCCTTCAAAGATCTAAGCGACAGGAGCGTCCCAGAATGATATCAAACAATGGCAAGATTTATGATACTTTTTAAGTCAGCGCCAATTGGAGTTTACCTTCATGGAACTTTTCTAAAGAGAACTATATATGGTATGTGACCACCATAAGACAGATATATGATTTTGCTATATTGTGGCTCACTACTCAGATTCCCACCGAAAGACGAAATAAGCAACCACATCTGAACGCAGGGATGGCAAACGATGGCGACGTACGTAGCTTATGGTGTAAATCTAAGCGAGCACTTTTCGTGGTCGTAAGTCGCACAGGGTTTCCTTAATGGGAACAATTACAGAGTGTTTTGCCAAAAGGAAGTCCTACGATCAGCATTCCCACGAACGGCAGCGTACATATACACGATATAAATTCGCACTCTGCCAGTGTGCACACAAGATGAAAGACAAAAAGTTCGGGTGAATTACGGCGAGTAGACAGGGTGGGCGTAGCAGGCGCTTCTAAATTGTGCCTTGCTTCGTGTCATCTTTCGTTTTCTACATAGGAGGAGAATTGAATTTAGTGCGCAGAGCTGAAGATTAAAGCTGTCGGATTTGGTCTCATAAGTGTGAAGTATTATCAAAAGGAACCAATGCCTATCTGGAAGGTCTTTTCCGATAAAATAAAGTGGCATTACTCGGTTAATTGTGATGGCCTACGTAATTCGTATTTTTGTAGATTTTAACCCTTTTTGTATAACTGATAAATAGTGAATAATAAACAAAATTACATTGTAGTGCGACACATCTCTATACAGTTTTAACACCTTTGGTGCAACTGTCAAGTAGTTCATTTCATTACAACTGAAAGACAGTAGCTAATAACCTTGCCCATCATCATCATCATCATCATCATCATCATCATCATCATCATCATCATCATCATCATCGGCACTGCAACCTGGAACCGGTCTTGGCCTTATTTAGCAAGTCCTGAGGCTTGTTAAATTTTCCATAATGATTTGTTTTTTCCGGGCAAGGTCATTAGTCTTGCGCCAGAGGCTCCACGATGGGGAAACGGACCCCGGTTTCCCGCGTGACAAGCGGGTATACTAACCACTATACTATCGAGGAGCCCGTAAAAATAAATTATTATGGAAGTTTAACTAGCCTCGAGACTTGCTAAATAAGGCCAAGACCTGATCCCGGTTGTAGTGCCTATGATGATGATGATGATGATGAAAGACAGTACCGGTAAAAAATACAGTGACTTATTTTTGTGTTTTGGCGGTACGCAGATATACCTACCAAAGTCCTCTGCTAAAAGTTATATATATATATATATATATATATATATATATATATATATATATATATATAGTTTATTTTACTTCGCCCAGGAAAAGCGAATCTATAGTACTCGGTCAGCGCCCTTGTTACGGTCTTTCTCTCAGGGAGCGTGTCTCCTTGTCCTGAAAAGGATGAGGGAGCTCTTTAGACCGCTCCTGAGGGGACCCGTTGCGGTCGCCACCGTGCTTCCGGGGCCTCCGGGAAGAGTGACGACCGATTGCTGAAAAAAGAGACCTGCTCCCGCCTTCGATTTAAACTTGAGCAGCCGATGCACATTCTCGTCTTCTATGTAAAATTGGACTAAAACTATTTTAACGACTGTTTTATTTTACAAAGATTGAGACAAATATAGTTTTAAACTTTGCTTATTGGCGTCTTTACATCTCAGACGCCAATCACGACTGATCCTCGAATCTGAAATTCATCACCCTTATAAATGGAATCAAATCGAGATTTTGTATCTCGAAGAGATCGAATTCAAAGCAAAATCTCGATTGAGATGCTTTGGCTGGAGCCAAGTGTTTGTTTTTTGGGACAAGAATTCGGTTAGGCGAAATCGGACACATTCGCGTGAGTATGGAAATTGAACATCTGGTTCAATTTACCATGTTTGTTTGTTTGAGGATCATAGGGAATTGATGTGTATGGATGATAAACGAATATTTGATTCGTTTACTAGGAATTTTGCTGGATTGGGATAATGTATTTCTGGATTAGTTGGATGATTATGGGGAGTTGGGAAAAACATTTGCAACGAACATTTGATTCGTTTATCGCGAATTTTCAATTTAGATGATTGTTTTTTGAATTTTAGTTAATGGGATTTGAATGTATGTGTGGGGAAAGGATATGGTAGGGCTTTTCAGAGCACTACACCCTGAGATGATGTTTTTTCTCGACCCGGTCCATCATTCAATTTCTCAAGTCTTTCACGAAGCCTACGGCTTAATGGAGTGGTGTTTCACTGGGCGGCTTGGCTTTGGGACCCTACCTACTACACAATAATTGTGCAGAACTGCACAATAGCAAGAGTAGTCACTTGAACTTAGGTTTGCACAATCAAACGCAAGACACAACCTTCTTACCAACTCAGTCAATGAGATGACAACAGATGAAGTACAGGGGAAATTCGGTAACGCATGTGCTGTATGGGACTACCCCATTAAACAGTCACCCTCGGGGGCCTCGGCACATATTCCACTCCTATTCTATGCAATATTGGTCTTCTGTGTCGGGACATAGCAATGACAAGAGAGTTTCGCGTTAATCAGTGCAACATATGTGGCTTTTGGTGCAATTTCTTTAAAAACTTCGCCTATATATCTAGCCACTGAACATCCAGTATTAAGATAAACGAAGATAATCATTGATATTGATATTTGGGACTTAAATCTTGCTGGATATAATTGGAGACTTTTGTTCTTGCTACATAATGGTATAGGTACATACATATGAAAAAATATTGCTAATCAACTCTTATGCCAATGTAGTATGCGGTTTGACATAGCAGTAAGTTTCTATTTACGGAATCCCAAAGGCAAGAAAAATGTATTTGAATGAGGTTGAAACTGCATTCCATGCTAGTGATAGGATCTTGACACTTGATCGGCACAGAGAAATTGTTAAGGGTAGTGATTTCAATGTGAATAACTTTTTTGTTTTTTTTTTACACAAACGCGCGCACGAAAGGGGATTTTTCAGTACCCTTAAATGTCAGAGGACAGTGCGAGCGGATGAGGAAAGGAGGTATCGATGTACGTTGGTCTTAATTGCCTGGACATTACAACGACAAAGGAACACGTGATCAGGTAGAGTATTCCACATTCGTGTGGTTGGCCTAAAGAATGACTCTCTATATTTATTTGGGCGCCTGAAGTCCACTTTCAACGTGAACTGGTGCGCATTTTCAGATTGACGGGTATCGCGGGAAAATGTCTGAGGAGGCGGAACACATTCAGCGAGTTCTGTTGAGTAACGACCGTGATAATACCTATAGAAGACAGATAGGCACGATACGTTGCGCCTATGTTCTAACGACGGAATTGATCGACTCACAGATGGGTCCCCAATAAGTTTCACTGCTCGTTTTTGCATCCTATCGAGCACGTGTAGTGCAGTTTTGGATGCGCCTGACCAAATATGGGACTTGAACTCCATTTTGAGACAAATATACGTCTCGTAAATAGTGGCCAGGTTGGATGGAGTGAAGTATCTTTTGTATTTCTTAAGGAACCCCATGCATTTGGCCGAACTTTTCGCAGCTTCAAAAATATGGTCGTTCCAATTAGGAGTCGAATTAATTTGAGTGCCGAGGATTGATAGTTCCTTGGCTTCGTCGATGCAAGTGCTATTCGTCGACAGTATATTTAATTTGGGGTTCGCCTTTGACGACAAGAGACAGCATTGAATTTTTAAGGCATTGAATTCTACCCGCTTAGATAATCCCCATTGATATATCTTGTTGAGGTCGGAATTTAGTGTATTAAGCATAACCTGCTGATTGGTATTGACGTTCGAAGAGTTTGGCCGGGAATGTTCGTATGAGTATGAGAAACTCAATGTGCTATCATCGGCAAACGAGTGCATTGGGTTGTGGGTAATGGACAAGAGATCATTTATAAAGATGAGGAAGAGAATGGGTGAGAGTACTGAACCTTGGGGAACACCTGCATTAATTTGATGGGAGACAGATTTGACACCATCAAGAACTACTTGGATTGAGCGGCAAGAAAGATAGTCTCTTATCCATTGGATCAGGGAATTGTCCACTCCGTGATGGACGTCAACCACCTCCACTGTAGAAAAATTATTTCAGGCTGTAACTGAATACAGATCTATAGCGTTTGGGATGGTAGTGAAGAACGTGTGATTCGAACTGACGCTATGACAGTTAGAATCACCAAAAATTGAACCAAAGCGCAACCCATCAGGCCACCACCGTGTGTACGAATTCGATTTCTAAACTCAAGTACATTCGACTGATGTGGATTGGTTATGTTATCGCTATGGTATACGGCTCTGATGCATTTTCTTATTCGATTTTCGTTCGGTGTTCTTCACTATTTTCTTGTGTATTGTGTGTGTATCTGTTAGAAACGCTACAGATCCCCTTTCAATCAAACCATATGAAAGTGAAACGCTCTACCCTCTGAGTATGCATCCCCTCATCTTGATAATTCTTTCAGACCTGGGCCTTGACATCTAAAGATATCATAATTCACTCCATACGAATGTAATTTTGATAAAAGAGCTGGATGCCAAACTCTGTCGAAGGCCTTCGAGATATCCAGTGCAACAACCTTGCTTTCTTCGAAGTAGTGGATGGAATGGCTCCACTTTTCGGTAAGGTACGCCATCAAATCTCCTGTGGACCTGTTGCTACGAAAGACATATTGGCTGTCATTGGGGAGGTCATTTGAACCACTTGGATTGAACGGCGGGAAAGATAGTCTGTTATACATCGGATCAATGAAACTCTCAACTCTATAGGAACGTAATTTCGACGAAAGGGCTGGATGTCAAACTCTGTCGATCGGTTTTGACATATGCAATACGATAACTTTCCTTTCACTGCGGAAGTGGATGGAGTGGCTTCACTTTTCGGTAATGTAGGTCAGCAGGTTTCTTGTCACTGAGGAGATTATTTGATTCCAGATATTTCGAAAGTTGACGGTTAATCAGTAATTCCATTACCTTTCGAGAGAATAGAAGTTAGTTCTATGGGTCGATAAGAAGACGGGGATGATTTGTCGCCGTTTTTGGGAAATGGCAGAATGTTCGCTGACTTTCATCTATTTGGGAAACGGCCAGTAAAATAAGACACAAGGAAGAGTTTCCGTAGTGGTTTATGGAGTGAAGAGGAACATTTCTTCAAGAGAATTGGGGGAATGTCATCAGTACCAGCGGATTTGTGTGCATTTAGCTCCTTGAGTATGTGGGCAACAGTACGCGTTCGAGTTGGTTGCAAAATGTGCAGCAAGTAGATTCGTTTTCTCTATTGCACTGGTGACTGGTCTGTCATCGACTATTAGCGAAGGAATGGATGAGGAAAGCGAGTTTTGGATGTTCTTGACAAATGCCCAGAAGTTTCTACTACCTGTGGGAGAGTATAGTATTTTTTGTCTCACTCTCTGGTCATGCAAAAACTTTGCGCGTTGAATATACGCATGCAGTCATTTCTAGCTCTCTTAAATCTTTTTCAGTTTTCCACTGTATTGTTTGATTTATACCACGGGAAGCTCAACTCTTTAGCCTTAATGGCTTCTCTGCACCCGTAATCGAACCACATATTTCTCTTGGGTTTGATACGCTTTACTCTGTGTAGAATAAAGGTCCGCATGCCAAACAGAATCGTGTCCGTCAATATGTCCGCTATAGGGTCAACATCATTTTGAGGAAAAATAACGACCAATTTAACTTCCAGAAAAGTCGTTCAGACCTTCCCAGTTGTCTTTCTCATAGAACCATACTGTTCCTTTGGGAGTTTTCTCGTAAGCGTTGCTGTTGGTTAGAGGAAATTTAGCTGACACGACAGAGTGGTCTGAAGGAGCGCGAACCAGTCGGGCACCGAAAGAGTTTATCGGCCACTCTGTCGTTGTGAGCCTTCTTCGCGGTATCAATGGGCTGTTTGCACGCGTTTCTGATTCTAACAAAATTAGTTCTGTTAACATCGGTGGGATTGGAGTGCCATTGCTTAAAAGCTCTATTTTTGCCGCTGTAATCTGGTCACATTTGTTGTCAAACCACGGTTTATCAGATGAACTTCGTTTGGTGGAATGTGGAATGTACATCTCCATCCCCAGGAGAATAATCTCTGTTACCGACTCCACGTAAGCGTTAACATCGAAGTCTCCGAAGCACACCTCCGACCATGGAAAGGATGCGAAGAAATGTGCTTGCTCGACAGATACCAAGCAGCGATCCGGGTTCTCCAGTGGCACAGAAACCTCCACGTTATAAATACTCGGTTCGGATGTCAAAAACAGATCCAGGGTGTTCGCATAATCGCCTCGGACATACGGTACTCGCGTTGGTTCTTCCACGAGTTGAATCAAATTGTGGCTAACAGCAAACATCTCCGCCAGCCCCCCATCTTCGTCGGTTCTGTTAAAATTTACCAACCAGCCGGAATTGTGCACATTAAAATCGCCAAGGATGTTACGGACCTCCCGTCCACGTCTTCGCCTAACACCCACTAATTCCTGTTCGCAAATTTCCCCTTTTTACCTGAAAGGGAAGTCAAATCGTCAACTAGCTAATTTGCATAAACTACTTTGTGTAATAAAAAACGGCGTTGGCGCCGAATAAAAAATAAACGTCAACGGCGAAAACAAAAAAGGTATTCGACATTCGACGTAAAACTAAGAAGAAAACCGCACATGTCGAAAAAACATTCATTTTTATTTTTTTTTTTTTTTTTCATTTTAAAAACATTTTTTTTTAAATTTTGTTTTTATCTTCTAAGTTTCTAAATTACATGCTAGACAAAAAAAGCTTAAATTCTAGCTTAATTATCTTATATTATAACTTAGCGGTCCTTCGCAGACGCTCTAAGGTAAACATTACTTAACAATTGTATAATTTGCCTTTCGGCGCTGTCGAAAAAGCAATTCGGATGTGAATAACTTCGAGAATAATTTAAATATTTGTAGTAATTATCGTAATCTTTATTTAAATTCTTTAAACAATAGAAATAGTATTCAATAAAATGAAAAATGAAATGATTAAAACGGAAAAGGGGAAACAAAGAAGTCTCCTTAGGAAGCTTGAGACCAGAAATTAGCGATTGGTGTTTCCGAGAGTGACAGAGGAATTAGCAACAACCAACAGCAAGCTGAACAGGGGAGCACAAAGCTCAACGCCCCCTGCAACCTGCCAGCAGCAGCTACAGCGACCGCTCCACGGTCGACCAACATCAAATCAAGTAAGTCTCTTACAATTAACCTTTACTATATTTGAATTGTTAAATTACCATAACAAAGACAACAATTTCAGAAGCTGGGTGGTTGATCTGTATCCAGTCGACGGTATATGAAAGACGTTCGAAAAGTGTCGCCGGTCGATCGTCATTCGGGGAGCGGTAAAGACAACAAAGAAATTTAACAGAATTTCTCAGCACGACCCTCAACCATATGATGTCCATATTATTGGGTTCCAAGGCCTCCATCCTCTGGCAAGTCAGAACGGACCGCACTACGATGCAGACTCCGCCCTTAAAACGGAATCTCGAATGTAAGTCGTATCCTGACCAACGAAGATATGTCCAATCAGTTGACGAATCGACGTGGGTCGCGGTTAGGGCAAGGATATCAGGTTTCGGTGGGCAGCGTTTACATTGGTATTGGTGAAACCGCTGCTCCTGATATTACCAAATGCCGTTATCAGTCGAGTGTGGGCAGAGCCTCGAGAGCGAGAACGGTTATGCGATGACGAACCTCTTGAAGTTTGGTTATTTATCATAATACATGCATGATGTTCCCCCTGACATAGTCCCCCCCGGAGTTCCGAATGGGAGACTAGTTTACCTCCGGAATTCTTTATATCAGGAGGTACTGTGGGGATGAAGTATTGTGCCAGACATGGGCACTCCGTTAATCTTCCTCCTCCATCATAATGTTCCACCAAGTAAAACGCCTAACCAGAAGGACGAAACGCCGCCACGTTTGTCCACAACCGGGAGTAAGGGAAAACACTGTCCACCAGATAGCAATTAAAACACAAGTTGTTCTTAATTAATTTTTAGTTTATTTCACTTTCGTTATTCAAATTGTGAAGGATAAGTCTCTTAATAAAAACCACTTTGTTCTCAGCCATTATTCAATATGTTAGTGTTTTTATTCTTCACTTAAACTTATTATTAATATTAAATTGATTTTTATGAATTTTAAACAGAATGAAACACTTCCTTTTCGACACGACCTACGCTTCTCCGGCGCGCGACGGAGGGCGGGGGCGGCAACGACCGTGGTGGTCGGCGGGTGTAATTTGACTCCCCGAGTATAGAACTCTGACTTGAATTTCATCCTCGGTTAGGATTAAGGAACGGAAGAAAGAGAGACAATCTTTCTCTTAAGGGCGTGGCCACCAAGGAGATGCGATCTTTTGGTGCGGTGGTGTATGTGTGTGTTCTTACACATCACCGTGCTTATCGATGCATTTCAGCAAGGATAAACAAAGCCTACAGCTAGGGAAAAAGAATAAGGGAGAAGCAACCTAATGCATCGGTCTATGATTAGGGTCAGCTAAATAAATAAGCTGGATCTCATTAAATGGGAATTGCATTTGGGATACCACAAACGATGTGAATTGTTTATGGTATCGCCGGAAAACCTTTGAAGGACAGCGTTCTTTTGTTTGCACATGGTGCGAGTTCGGGAATTAGTCTCAACGTCTATGGTACTAATTACATGCAGCTGCGTTGGACTGTTTATCGTTGGTTAAAGTGAATGTGTATGTAGGTAGTTTTGATTGTACACATGTTGAGGCTGGGATAAACCAACTCAAGGGTTGTATTATATGTAAACCGATGAATTTTCTTTCAGGGAATTTATGATGTTAGGAAGGACTTCTTATAGGGAATTTATATGCGAAGTTATGCATGAAGGTAAGAATTCTCTTCTAGGGGCTTTTAGATTATAAATTGCTCTATTTAATGCGTAAAGCATTTAAGGTGCTAATGTGATTGCATTAGCGAACTTAAGGAAGTTGGTTAGCAGCTAAGGGGACATTCCGGTTTGTCGGGTCAAAAAATAGGTTATTTTCATAATTTTTTCTAAGAGAAAGTATTAAAGATATAACAACAATTTTTTTTAAACATTTTATTCATCTTTCGACTACGTTCGTAAATTTTGTCGAGTCACTCCGGAATCGCATTGGAGATAAATTAGACAAAAGATAAAAGTGATTTTTTTCATGAAATCATCGGGATTTTTTATACTAACAGCTAGACATCTATTCCTGGATCATAAACAATTCCTTCCACGACTTCGAATTGATCCTCCAGTTGCACTTTCGCCTTTTTTTTATGCCCATAAATGGATAGTCTGCATCTTTCTAAATACACGGTAGTTGCCACCTATGATACGAATTTGTATCCGCGGGAGACCCGACCCTTTAATGACCTATAACTTTGGAACCGCCTAAGATTTCGTTTCCAAATTTTAACATATTATTTTTGAAGTATAAAACTATCGATGAAGCAAACAAAAATTGATTTTTTGAACCGAACAAACCGGAATGTCCCCTTAAGGGGGTTTTTCAGGTAAGTGGGCCGTGGGGTTTGGCGGAACCGACACAGTACCATCATGACTTATCTCCGTGTCAGTCCGGGCCATCAGCCACAATTCCGAAACACCATCAACGATTTCGCTCACCGATATCGCGGTATATACAGCGTGACGGGGTAGTATCTCACCTTGGGGCCGACTACCACCTAAACCAACCGAAAGATGGTCAGGGATTCCTCCAGACCATTTCACGGAGCCTAAAGGTTGATGGGGTGGTATTTCACCGGGCGACAGGCCGTTGGGACCCCACCTACCACTCGGCCTTTAGTCGCCTCTTACGACAAGCCGGCCCAGCTGTGAGTATATTATAACGCCCTACTCACAGGGCGCCCTGCATAGCATAAGAGCCCTTTTTTCGTTGGATTCTCCATACTGCACGGGAGATTTTTTCTTTTAAATGTGAAGCAATATTTTAATGTGCGCGGGATGAAGAAGCCACAAGGAAGACTGCTAACGGTGGTTAAATAAAACTAGCCAACACTTCCATTTAAAAAATAATAATTTCTTTCAATGATGTAAAAACCACATTTACTGTTTTGTTGGCCCAATATTTTCCGTGATGGACGTCAACCACCTCCATTTCGAAAAAAATAATTCAGGCATGAATACAGAATACAGGCTCCTCGATAGTATAGTGGTTAGTATCGGGGGTTCGATTCCCCGTCGGGGAACCTCTGGCGCAAGACTAATGACCTTGCCCGGAAAAACAAATTATCATGGAAAATTTAACAAGCCTCAGGACTTGGTAAATAAGGACAAGACCGGTTCCCGGTTGTAATACGGATGATGATGATGAATACAGAAGATCCTCTGTCAATCAAACCATATGAAAGTGAAACGCTGTATCCTCTGAGTATGCATCCCCTCATCTTGATAATTCTTTCGGACCCCGGGCCTTGACATCTAAAGATATCATAAAATCTTTTCATGTGCGAATGACATATCCTTTTATGTCAGTGACAGTAGCTTTCATTCAGTACACGGAATTACAAGGGCAGGTCAATATGTCTTTAGAAAATGAGGACGGTTTTCTTTTATTTTCTCATTTAGCTGACCTAATAATGACGCATAATACTGTCCCGTCTCTTTTCCAAATAGTCAATGAAGAGAATACCACGTGCATCCCAAAACACAGTAGCCATAATCTTCCCAGCTGATTTCACCGTCTTTGCCTTCTTTGGAACACGTTCGTTTTTAACCGTTTTTCCGCTCTTTGACTGTTCTTTCGTCTCGGAAGTGTAGTGGTGTATCCATGTTTCATCCACAGTTACTAATCTGCGCAGAAACTTATCTGGGTAGCGACGCATGCGCTCCGAAAGTTATCAGCTGTGAGCAAATGCGGCACCCATCTAGCAGATATTGTTTTCATACCCAATTTATCATGCAAAATTTAAACATGAAAAAAATTGAAAATTGACAGATACGCAGTGAGGAATGATGCTTACTAAAAACAGACCATTAGCGATGCTACGAGAGCCATCGTTTGCGTTTCTAAGGACTTAGTGACCTACTTGCGTATTATAATATTACAGCGTACATAAAGATATCTATGCAATTTGTGCAATGGATTTTAGTATAAAATTATAGCCTGCTACAATAATCTAATACACAAAAACAGGATCTAGTTAAAAGATAAGTGGAATGTGAAACTTACTTTCAACCATGGAACATCACGACTTCCAATCCTTTAATAAAGGCTTAACCCTAGCAAACCACCACACTGTGGTGCTCCGACGTCGTAATCACTTGAATCTCTTTTCTGATGAATTAAACAAAACATTTGACTCATTAAATTATTCGAATTCCCGAGGCAATGAAATGAATCGAAGAAAGATATGCTTTACATAAGAAGCTAAAGAAATCAAATATTCCACAGAATATTTGGAATTAGAACTGAGTAATTGCAAACTGAACTGTGAAATTTAATCAACTGACAGGAAAAATATCCTAAATGCCAAGATTACCATAGAAATAGAATTCTGAATTGAAATGATCTAAGGAATGGAGGTGGATTCATTTATGGGTGATGAATAATTGAGGAAATGGAACAAGGATTTCTGACTTGTACTCATTCGCACACGTCTTCGACGGTCCATATTCATTTTCAACCTATCTGACTTCTTACTTTTATCATCCCCACCGTTCGTACTTTTTGTAGTCCTTGCCATAGCAATGGCCCAATTTCCTCCTGTTTTAACAAAAAATGTTCGCTACTATTAATGTAGGTATACGGGCAAAAACGTTGAAAGCTCATAAAAACCCTTTTAATTATTTTAAAATTAATCAAACTGTCTTACCCTTTCGTCAATGTCTACCTTATCACTTCCCATCACCTTCAGAACAACCACAAGGAGTGGAAACATGCCCTAGAAATGATTTGGCCTAAGCTTAGGTAAGAAAAGGCCTATAATTAGGCACGCAATGTTCCTAACCCACAATTTTCCCTTAGATCCTTTGATGAAATCAACCTAATGGGAAACAAATCAGGATATACATCTGAGCTTAAATCAGTAGAGAAGCAAGATAATTACAACCTGCCAGACGCACAAGAGCTGATTCAGATTCATTCTGTCAATCAGAAGCATTGTGCCGATTGTTTTCCAATCCAGACACACCTGGATTGCTAAAGCTAGTCATTTTATCAAGGTTATTTATCTTCCCGACTTCTATTGAATAATTTGTTTTCATTTGAGGAATCCGTCACTCTTATGTGTGTGTGTGTGTGTTTTTCATTTGTTTTCACCCTGCCACGGAAAGAATCTTCCGGTGAATTGCTTCGCATCAACGAGAAAAGTTTCTTAATAAATTCAACTTCATTCATATCTTTGATTGACACCCAGAATCCTTGGCAAAGAAAAGCAATGAAAACACCTCCTACTGGTCCATCAGTAAGGATGTCGTCCTTATAATAATAATGGACATTTTTCTTTGACGTTGATTAAGAAAAACATTGAAAATTCCAGTGAGAGAAAAGAATTGTGCTTCTTGTACAATCTACTGGAAATGAAGTTGTAGACTGCCGCCAGCAGTTGCCAATAACGACAACCTTCAATATTGGTTGATGTTTTTTTGCCGAAATGAATACTGAATTTCAGTTGTGAATTTAAAAAAAAATAGAAGTGGCAGCGTCATCTATCTCGATGAAATTCGTATGATGGTAGTCCTATAAGCACCCACCTTAATAAAGGAGACACTAAAAGTTTGGAAGACATCTTTATTCCTCGATGTTGTTTCATTTTAACACAATATACTTTTCCCATCGACTTTCGAGAGCTTAGATGCCTAGTTTTTAAAGAAACCCTTTAAGCTCCTCCTTGCAGGTGTGAACCAAAGGGCCCCCTTGTCATTGTTACCCCAGCGAGATAAGGCGTTCGAATACATAATCGATTGGACGATTGGTTTTGGTAAAATATAAATACTAAAGAGCAATCAATTTAAAACGATTAGAGATGATAAATTTATCACATTTCCGGTATTGCTTGATGTTCCATGACAACATGCATGGTTTCGCGATGACTGGGCTATGACATTGAAAGGGTTCTTCAAGGCTGATTGCTTAATCGGTAGATCACTATTTGAAGGTTGATATATACAACAATTTCGTTTTTTAGGCGAAATGCACATACGAAAGGAATTTTGAGGTACTTTTAAATGCCAAAGCAGAGTTTGGACAGAAAAGATAGATAAGATAGATATATCAATTTTTTAATTTTTTTTTTTATTTTTAATTAGACTTCTCTCGAGAGAGGCGAACCTATAGCGCCGAGTGAGCGCCCCGAGATGCCAACAAATAACTGTTGCAGTTCTTTTTGAACAGTTGCAGGTTGTAACGCTCCGGGAACACTCGCGTGGGAAGGGAATTCCACAGCTTGCCCGCTCTGTAATGAAACGAGTTCTGATGCAGGGATGCTCGCGCCGCGCCGTCGGGAGATGAACCACAAACTGGTGCGATCCATCGGATTGTCTTGTGGAGCGCATATAAGCCGAATTGCGTGGAACAATATCACGAATCTCCGAAGAACAGCACCCGTGATAATATCTGTAAAACAGACAAAGGTCGGCTACTCGCCTTCGATGTGATAGCGACTGTAGTCCCGACGTAGGCGCCGAGTCCCCGATCAGGTGGATCGCTCGTCTTTGTATGCTCTCAAGTAGGTCGAGGGTATGTTTACGAGCATGAGAGCAATATTCGAGAGTGGGTCTAATTTGGGATTTATACAGGAGAAGAAGTTGGGCCGGAGTAAAATATTTCTTGACTCTAAAAAGATAGCTCAGCTTTCCTGAGGCTGACCTGGCGATGCTCGACACGTGTTTATGCCACGATACATGCCAACAGACCGTGACGCCGAGCAATTTCAAACTTTCCCCACCCTCGAGGGCCGGGCCATTCATCATCAGCTGTTGAACCGATGATCCACTTTTCTTTGTGAATGTTGTATATTGTGTCTTCGCTGCATTGAAGTCGACAAGAATGGCCCCTCCCCACTGCAAGACCTCATCTAGATCCCGATTCAGAGAGTCAATCTGTCCACATCTCAGCTGATGCGACGTAGATGCACCAATCGGCCGAACACTCGAAAAGGAGGAAACAACCGTACCATCATCCGCAAATCTGAACACTTTGTTATCCAGTGTCTTCAAAATATCATTTATGTGAAGCAAAAGCAAGGTTGGGGCCAAAATAAAACCTTGAGGCACCCCGGAATTAACAGTATACAGATCCGAACACTAGCCATCCACAACAACCCCGTTCGATCGATTTCGAGGAAGTTGTTGGGCAAGTCCATATGAACGAAGTTTGCTCAACAATGCCCCATGCCAGACGCGGTCGAAAGCCTTGGAGATATCCAAATCACCATGCCTCTCAATCGCAGATGTCCACATATCGTTTATAAGTGTCAAAAGGGCTCCCGTGGACCGCCTGCCACGGAATCCGTATTGACGATGATTCAGAAGTCCGTTGCACCCCAAATACTGAACTAAGTCAGTATTGATGACTTTTTTATCACCTTAGATAGTATTGCTATCGGTCGGTAATTGTGTGGGAGCCACTTTTTTCCCGTGTTTGAGACTGCCTGACTGGCAACAACACCCGTTCGAGCATCCCTTCAGCTCTATCTTTTTTTCGCGACTTTGTCACTAGGGCGGCGGGGGGGGGGGGGGGGTTAAAATACTTACCTTACTTACTAAAGAACCCCCATCTCTACAACTCAGTCTGCACAAGTTTCTGCTAATGCAATCGCATTAAGCACCTGTAAATGCTTCACGCATCAAATAGATCAAATTTATTTAACTAAAGGTCCCTGTAAAAGAATTCTTACCTTTCATGCATCTCTTCGCATACAAATTCCCTACAAGAATTTTTTCCATTACACAGGAGCATAAAACCCAAACCTATTCGGTACCTTTGGTTGTCAGGCAAATTCCAACCTTCCCGCAACTGCACCGCAATCTCCCCGCAGAAAAAACATTTCCTTCCCAAGGATAATTAATGCTTTCAATACATTACCTGGAAATGGCTGTAAAGAATTTTTCCTACAAGGGCATTCATACATGTATCAATGCATCTCTGCATTAGCGACCAAGAACCGAATTTCCAATTAGTGTAGATATTCACACTAGAGTTCGATCCTGGCGTCGCCATAGATGTCATGCATAATTGACACAGATGGTATACACAACCGTCATTGTGTATCCATCTAAATTACTTTCCAAAGTATTGCAACTATTGATTCAGCTGCAAAGCACTTCTCTCGGAAATACTTCCTTGTTTGAATCTTCAAACAATCACCAACGTCGCGCTTAGCCGCCGGATTGGATTCAATAGGATAAACATATGCAAACAAAAGAATCCCATTCTGCCAGTCGGCAGAGATACGATATACGATCTCTATTGTAAATCCTTTTTAGCATCTAATGAGTGGCTGCCATGTACTCAGCTGGCCCTCATTGCCGAACGATGCCTTAGGTCGCTTCTTCCTTTGTTCTGCATCTCTTGTCTAGGTTTCGTTTCTCTTTGACCTGCGAGCGTTAGTAAACAATCTTATCTCAACGATCGACTTCACGCACACCACTACAGGACCTCACCAGTGAGATCCTCTTTCCTCGTTTTCACCACGAGAGAAACACTTTCTCTCTCTCGGGGAAACTCATCCCATTAGCGAGTCGGCTCTGCACGAGCCGAGTATCGCTGAGTCCAATTACATCCGCCGACTGTGCCGGTCGTGCCACTCCCACTCCCCGATGCGCACGGCGACGCGATAATATACGGAATCGTTGGCGCAGTATATTCGAATTCCTCGGTATTGCTGTAAGTAAATTTTATTCGTCACCCATTGAGTTGAGCGGTGGTTTGTTAGCTATTTGATTCCGGAGGACTTTGTTAAAATATACATTTCGTCGAGTGACAAAAAGAAATACTTCATATAAATTAGTGTTAGTATTAATTTACATTACGTTCAATATTGTTAAGAAAGGTAGTTTTTTATTTTTTATTTGGAGAATAAAACTAAACAAAATGGCACCAGTGTGTTTCATTTTCCGGTTGCAGTTCCTGGGTGTTTTTAATGTGTTTTACTTCCTTCTCGTTTTCTCCTGGTGAACAGCTCTCTTTTATTGCTGCGGTGGAACAATCGGAGTATTAAGAAAAAGTTGTGGGACGAAGTAGAACTCGCACCCATGCCGGTGCCACTATTTCGCCCCCCACAGGGTGGCTGTTCAGTATGGTTTAACATCATCCCATTAGCGAGTCGGCTCTGCACGAGCCGAGTATCGCTGGGTCCGATTACACCCGCCGACCGTGCCGGTCGTGCCACTCCCACTCCCCGATGCGCACGGGGACACGATAATATACGGAGTCGTTGGCGCAGTAAATTCGAATTCCTCGGTATTGCTGCACGTACATTTTATTCGTCAACCATTGAGTTGAGCGGTGGTTTGTCGGCTATTTGATTCCGGCTGCAGTTCCTGGGTGTTTTTAATGTGTTTTACTTCCTTCTTGTTTTCTCCTGGTGAACAGCTCTCTTTTGTTGCTGCGGTGGAGCAATCGGAGTATTAAGGAATAGTTGTGGGACGAAGTAGAACTCGCACCCATGCCGGTGCCACTATTTCGCCCCCCACACGCCAATGCTCATATATGGTTGTTCAGTATGGTGTTGTATTCCAGAATACGGGGGTTGCCTTTTATATTTCGGGATTAGAGAACAATAACAAATATTGATCATCGAAAATCACTTTATTGTTTTTCAAAATATTCCCCATGAAGATCTATACACTTTTGCATGCGTTTGAACCAATTGTCGAAGCACTTTTGCCACTCTGATTGAGGTATCTCCAACACATGCATTCTGAATCCAGCAACCGCTTCTTCAGGTGTCGAAAAACGTTGACCTCTCAGTTTGTTTTTTACGTAAGGGAATAAAAAGAAGTCATTCGGTGCCAAGTCAGGACTATACGGCGGATGACCCATCAAATCGATGTTTTGGGTGCTCAAAAATGCAGTTGTCGCAGCCGATGTGTGAGAGCTCGCATTGTCGTGGTGAAGAGTGATCCGTCCTCGGCGGTTGGTTTCCCTGATTTCTTGGAAGACAACTGGCAAACAAATGGTTGTGTACCACTCAGAATTGACGACCATTTGCTTGGAAGTGCTTCGTGGGCGAACAACTTTTGTTGGATTTGGCTCATCTTGAAACACCCAGACAGTCGACTGCTGTTTACTTTCGGGCTCATACGCGTAAATCCACGATTAATCACCTGACACGATGTCATAGACGTGGTTCGAAGCACCGCGACCGTATTTTTTGAGCATTTCTTTCGACCAATTGACACGAGCCTTTTTTTGGGCGATTGACAAATTGTGTGGGATCCAACGCGAACAAATTTTTTTGACAGTCAAATGTTTATGCAATATTGAATGTATGCTGGTCCCACTAACGCCTAAGGTTGTCTCAATCTCACGATAGGTCACATGACGATCTTCCAATATCAGTTCGCGCACAGCATCAATGGTTTTCGGAACAACAACTGATTTTGGACGACCTTCACGAAATTCATCTTGGAGTGAACTACGATCACGATTGAATTCACCATACCATCGATAAACACTGGTCCTTGATGGAGCTTCATCGCCAAAAGTTGAATTAAGTTCATCCATGCACTGTTGCTGAGTTAATCGAAAGTTGTAAAAAATAATCGCACCAAAATGTTGACGATTTAATTCCATTTTTGGGCCGAGATGAATCTTTTAAGTTACTGTAAACAACACAAATAGCGCTCGTATGTCAAAACGTTCTGAGTGCGTATAACCTCAAAAATGTCCAACTTTACGACAAAGCTGTCAATTGCCGGATTGCAACGCTAGGGTTGCCAAATCCCGAAACATAAGAGGCAACCCTCGTACTACCCTTATTAAATTTAACACTGAATCTCCTTACACATCCTTAAAGACTTCCTTTAACATATATTACATTCTCACTTAATACATACCATTCATAAACATTCACAATATTGCCAGTTACAGCACATTTAATAACCTGCACCTTTTTATTCATTCAAAACCTAGTAACTTTGATTTTTGTTCAAATTTTATTCAAATTAAAAGTCACAGAGACTTTGTTAAAAGTTGTTTTGTTCATGTTATAATTTCCAGTAAATTAGAACACAATGTTCTATAAGTAGAGAAAAAATTCAATTGTAAAATCAGTTAGTTTTGAGTTGAGAAGAGAGAAAGAGTTCAGTTCTGATTGAGTAGTTTGAGACAGAAATTGAATTTGAAAAGTAATAAAGTAGTAGTTGAGTATCAGAAACAAATTGAGTTCAGTTTGAAAGCAGTTAGAGTTTAAGTAGAAGAAATTAAGTTCCAGTTAAAGAAATAGAGTTAAATAATTAAAATTGAAGAAATCCTGCGTTTTAATAAGTCTACAAAATAAAAGGTCCCCGCTCTTCCCTCATTCCGGGGAAGCACGGCACCGGACAATCAACAATGGTTTAACATAGGTCCAAATTTGATGGAAAAGTTTCGGGTGTTCGAAAGGAAGGAAAACTTCTCTCAGATTATATCGAACACCGGAATCGGAATACAAAAACGACTACTCAAATGAGACTCTATATAATGAAGCCTACATAAATAGGGTGGATAATTTTATGACCAAATTAATCAGAGGACATATTGCGAGAGCAATAAGCTTGTCCAATGACCTTATTTTCGGGGCTTATTATCCAAATACCCTGTACTATGAGAACGTGCGTTGAAACGGTTTTGTTCCACCAGGGGCGTTCCTTGATTTGTACGTGAAAGGGCTTATACAGGATAGATACGGAATTCCGCTGATCTATCATGTAACCAGATCATCCGTAGACGGGCGATTGTGCTACGACCGGGAAGTAACACGCACCGCAGAAGAGCTCTTGCGCTTCAGTAGGGCTATCTCCCACAGAGACCGGGACGATCGTATTGGACTGCGTTAACAGTTCTGGTGGTTGAATGGCATATAAAGACCTGGATACCAATGTCGGTATAGAATAACAGAATCATCAGCCAGCTTACATAAACTTAGGGTACTATAAGATTTAAGTTAAGTTAAGTTAAGTTCTTTTAAATAAAATTAAAAAAAATTATTATGTAGGTTAAATTTTAAGAAAAAAACAATAAAAAATTCGACATAAAGTTTTCCAAATTTTTCTTTGTCTTTCAAAAAATCATAAGTACTGCCACAAAGTCCTGTCGCCGAAAGGCAAATTATACAATTGTTATGGGAAGTTTAGCTTAGAGTGTCTGCGAAGGACCAGTAAGTTATAATATAAGATAATTAAGCTGGAATTTAAGCATTTTTTGTCTAGCATGTAATTTAGAAATTTCGAATTTAAAAAGAAAATAAAAAAATGTTTTAAAAATGAAAATGAAAATTATAAGAATGTCGAATCAAAGGAGCATGACATCGTTGAGGCCACCACCGCGTTTCCTCAGTCCTGATCACAATCCCAGACAAGGATAAAGAATGACGGAACTGATGGGTTTACTCTTTTTAGTATTTTCCGCGATCAAAATAAAAACATACCTTAATAAATTTTAATTATCTTGTTTTTTGAACATCAATCCCAAACTGAAATAACCTTTAATTTCATATCCAGCGAAGAAACTATCGGAAACTGACGCTATGACTGAAACAAAATTTAAAAAATGTAGGTATGAAGAAACAAGACAAGTATGCCCACCAGAATCATCTACATTCCATGAAACCATTAGGATCAGTTTTGGGGTATAAAAAGGGAAAGGGCGAGAATCGTTTCTACTGTGTTAATGCAGAGGAGGTTGATAATGCTTTCGCGACAAAGTGAAGAATGTGATTCGAATCAACAATCTGACAATAATACGGCCGTGTGTAGAAGAGGATGTATTTTTTCTCGCTAGTATTTAACCTATAAAGTTGCTACTTCTTTTCGATTTTCATTTGGTGCTGTGTTCTTCACTTTGTTTATTTAGGGTGCCGCCCCTGTTAAAATCGCCACAATATACTACCACATTTTGTTATAAACTTCCTCAAACTAATGCTTGATCATCTTTCATACTTTATTTGAAGAACCGCTCTAAAAGGTTGAAACAAGTGGTGGGTAGAGCATCACCTTCTGGTCCCCAGTTAGATACCGCCACATCATGGCTTATGTTTTACGGTCGAGGGTTAGAAAAAGATGCCATGTTATTATCTTTAGAGACTAAAATATGAAGGAGGTAAAGTAGTCAATTTATAATGGTCGTTCTAAATAAATGTCTCTAGTCAAACTGCGAAGAACATTTCATTGCATTAACTCCCTTAATTAGTTACGTAACAGACAATAAACAAGTTAAATAGAAAATAAATATGTCTATCTGCCTGTGTACAATATTTCGAAAAAAGCAAAATGTGGTATATACCATTTGAAGACACCGAAGACAAATCAGGTCAAGTCAACTCAGCTTCAACGAAATCCATTAAACTAAAGCCAACAAATAATTGAAGGCGGATCATCAAATAAATTTAAATAAAATGTTTCTCAAGTCTATCCGCATACCAACCAAACGATAGTCTACTGACAGAACAAACTGCATTCGTTCGTTTTCCCAAAAACCGCCTTACTGGCAGAAGGTCATAACCAAGCTCCAGTAAAACCTTGCCTACAAATAGACCGTTTCCTCCTCTAGATTGAAGAGCGCTGATTTAATATCCAAAGGGCGAGAGATATACTCTTATTTCAAAGACTGCACATTATAACCAATGGGCAAACTTTCGAAGCGAAATTGGACATCTCCACTGAATCATCTATGTGCTGTGCGAGCTCTGTCCGTTCGAAATACGGATATTACAAATACTGCATTCGAAAAATGTAAACTTAAACATTGCAGCTCCCAAGTGGGTGATAAATAAAAATGAATTATGTACACCACTCGTGGCAGCACAAACGGAACGAATGGGGCAGATGGTAGCGGTGAAGTGGATGTTCACGCCCCATATTTAATCATAAATCAGTCCCACGGAGACGGTTATAGTCCTCGAGAAGGTCTTCCGTCCGCGAGAAACAGTCGTATCTGTTATTGATGCAACTGGCAACAATAGCGATGGAGCAATAAATACCTGAGCAAACGAAACTAGCGTGTAACGGTTACGGGGTCGAAAGTTATTACTCCAAGTCAAATATTTGACAAAAACCGAAGCAATAAGCGCGATTTTGATGAATATCGTCGATTCTGAATGAGGCTGCCGGAAACTGGGTAATCGTCATCTAGGTCAGGGTTACATTTCAAAACACTGTGTAAGAAACATTGAAATGAAAACATGAAATATGCAGCGGAAGGCCGTTTAATGGGAATAGAACGGTTGACGTTGATTGGGGCCATCGTTCGGGGCTAAAAAAATATGAAGATTTAGGACAACCGCTTGGGAAATAATTGACTTTGAAGTGTGAACTGAAAAACTCGATTTTGCAAAAAAGATTTTCTTCTCTATTTGTATTTATCCAGTCACTTTTGGTTACCCAGCGACGGGGTTACCAGTGCCCTTATTATGGAAGTAGTTCCAGTCAAGTCGACGTTTATCGATTTCCGACCTCTACATAAGGTGGTGCATTTCCACTCCGTGGCGAAATGCGAGCATAATTCACTGTATATCGCGTACATACACTACATTCAAAGAAGGAGAACAGATACATTTTCTACTCCTGTTTACGTAAAGTTATGAAATGTTAATTGCCAACATAGTATGTTAACATAGAGTATATCCTAACGTATATGCGGTATAACTCCAATGGTTAAGTTGCAGCATGAGCATAACTTTTGGGTAGGAAACTTTCCATTAGAGCATATTCTGATCAGGCTAAAGCCTTCTTTACACACACATGATAAAGTTACCAAAACTTAGTGGAAAGATAACATGTAATACATGATGTAGAATGTCAATGTGAACACATTGCCTAAAACAAAACGGTTTTATTTTTCGCCAGAAAATCGCGAGCATGGAATGAGGTGTCTAACACATGCTCACACTAGAGTTGTACAATGTGAATTGCGAACGATGTCGAAGAGTCACTTTTTGACATTTGTGAAATTTGGTGGGGGGGGGGGGGGGGGTAAGCCTAATAACCTTGCCCGGAAAACGGCGGAGAGAGTTGCCAAATAAGGCCAAGACCGGATCCCGGTTGTAGTGCCGATGATGGTGATGATGGTGAAGTTGAAGCATTGGCTAAAGGGAACAGATGGATATACGAGGGTTGCCTCTTCTGTTTCGGGATTTGGCAACCCTAGTGTTGCAATCCGGCAATTGACAGCTCTGTCGTAAAGTTGGACATTTTTGAGGTTATACGCACTCAGAACGTTGTGACATGCGAGCGCTATTTGTGTTGTTTACAGTAACTTAAAAGATTCATCTCGGCCCAAAAATGGAATTAAATCGTCAACATTTTCGTGCGATTATTTTTTACAACTTTCGGCGTGGATTAACTCAGCAACAGTGCATGGATGAACTCAATTCAATTTTTGGCGATGAAGCTCCATCAAGGACCAGTGTTTATCGATGGTATGGTGAATTCAATCGTGGTCGTAGTTCACTCCATGATGAATTTCGTGAAGGTCGTCCAAAATCAGTTGTTGTTCCGAAAGCCATTGATGCTGTGCGCGAACTGATATTGGAAGATCGTCATGTGACCTATCGTGAGATTGAGACAACCTTAGGCGTTAGTGGGACCAGCATACATTCAATATTGCATAAACATTTGACTGTCAAAAAAAGTTGTTCGCTTTGGATCCCACACAATTTGTCAATCGCCCAAAAAAAGGCTCGTGTCAATTGGTCGAAAGAAATGCTCAAAAAATACGGTCGCGGTGCTTCGAAACACGTCTATGACATTGTGACAGGTGATGAATCGTGGATTTACGCGTATGAGCCCGAAAGTAAACAGCAGTCGACTGTCTGGGTGTTTCAAGATGAGCCAAATCCAACAAAAGTTGTTCGCCCACGAAGCACTTCCAAGCAAACGGTCGCCTGTTTTTTCGGAAAAACTGGACATGTCGCAACCGTACCACTAGAACAACGCAGAACAGTCAATTCTGAGTGGTACACAACCATTTGTTTGCCAGTTGTCTTCGAAGAAATCAAGAAAACCAACCGCCGAAGACGGATCACTCTTCACCACGACAATGCGAGCTCTCACACATCGGCTGCGACAACTGCATTTTTGAGCACCCAAAACATCGATTTGATGGGTCATCCGCCGTATAGTCCTGACTTGGCACCGAATGACTTCTTTTTATTCCCGTACGTAAAAAACAAACTGAGAGGTCAACGTTTTTCGACACCTGAAGAAGCGGTTGCTGCATTCAGAATGCATGTGTTGGAGATACCTCAATCAGAGTGGCAAAAGTGCTTCGACAATTGGTTCAAACGCATGCAAAAGTGTATAGATCTTCATGGGGAATATTTTGAAAAACAATAAAGTGATTTTCGATGATCAATATTTGGTTTTGTTCTCTAATCCCGAAATATAAAAGGCAACCCTCGTACGGTCGAGCAATACGTTATTTTAGGGCGAACGTTTTACATAAATGGGCCTTCAAAAATTACTTTTCCCGCATTACATGATTTTTTTTCGGTTAGCATAATCGTTCTACTGAGCTCATAATATGGAAAATCGAGCAAAAAGTCAAAAACATTGGGTCTGTGGCGAACATGGCACGAAAGTATGCCTTCGTCCGGCCGATATCATAAAGACTATCCCTACATGATAGTGTGGCTCAGCATCCGAACACATCGATTCGTCATCGTAAAAAACTGGGTTTGTCGTGAACATAGCTTCTAAATACACCTTCGTTTGCCTCAGATTATCGAGAATATTTCTGCAGTGCATAACGAGATCGCTGATCATCCGAACATATCGATTCGTCATTGTGGTCGGGAATTGAAGCATGCACTAACCACTTTGTACAAGATTTTGATTTTTTAATGAAAGACTTGACCGTGCACGCCTACAAGGTTCAGCTGATGTAGGATCTAAGTCCTGCCGATCATTTGCAACGTCGCCAGTATGCTCAACGGATCTAGAAGATGGCCACAGGGAATGGTTATTTTTCGCACAAAATCATCATCAGCGATAAAGATTATTTCCATCCTAGTGGATTCGTCAAGAAGCAGAATTGTCGCATCTAGGCGGGTGAAAATCCGAGAGTATTCGTCGAGAATATCATGCAACCAGAAGAAATCACTATATGGTGTTACTTTTAACTGGCGATGGCATGGGGCCGTATTTGTTCGAAAACAATGGTGAACAATCAGTTACCATGAACGGTGAACGCTACAGAACAATGACTAGATATTTTTGTGGCCGATATTGGATGGTATGAATCTGGACAAGTGGTTTCAACAAGACTGTGCTACTTGCCACACAGCGAAAGAAAAACTGAGAGTTCTGTGTGTGAAATTCCGTGAAGGCATTATCTCCCCAAACGACGGTCACAACTGGCCACCAAGATCATGAGGTTTGACTACATAATACCTCTTCTTTTGAGATTATTTGAAGCCAAAAGTGTATGCGAGTACGTCTATATGAATTCGAGTCCTAAATGGGGCCATTATTGCATGCATCAACACCGTGTGTGATGTAGTGGAATTTAAATAAATACGCCATTTATTCGAGTTGATTCCAGGAGGATATTTTATTAAAGAAAATCAGTTATGTTACATATAGTAACATAACTGATTTTGTATAATAAAATAAGTTATGTTTAAGTTACCTGACCCTGCCCCGCCCACCGTCTATCCCCTTATAACCCGTATACATTCCAACACATATGCCGTTCACTGTCATCATCATCATCGGCACTACAACCGGGAACCGGTCTTGGCCTTATTTAGCAAGTCCTGAGGCTTGTTAAATTATCCATAATGATTTATTTTGTCTGGGCAAGGTCATTAGTCTTGCGCCAGGGGCTCCCCGACGGGGAATCGAGCCCCGGTCTCCCGGGTGACAGGCGGGTATACTAACCACTATACTATCGAGGAGCCGTTCACTGTCGCTGTCTCACAAATACCACATTTGCCACCCCCACAAACACGCGCTCTTCTCCAGCCTCCTACCTTCCCAACCCCCAAGTCCTCTTCTCCATCCTTGTTTTTTCTTCTTTTTTTTAATTATATATATTTTTTTAAATTATGTATATTTTTTTATTACTACTTTAGTTTTTAATTTAGTCTGTAAGGTATTATATTATATTAACTTAAGCCTAATATATGAAATGAAATGAAAGATAAGACGTGTACGTGGTTTGCTCACAGCGAGACTCATACTCTGACTGACTACTATACTATACGGCGTACAGCTCACAATTATCTGATCGGCTTACTGTCACATATATGCTTATATACACATGCTTATTGTTTACTAATGGTGTGGCACCATAGTGTTACATATTATACACTTTCTGTTATTGTATATTCTTATTTTAGTATACACGCCCACTTGCGCATTCGCATACTCTACACCGTGGATGAGTAATTATATCACCAGGATATCGAAAACCTAGACAAGTTGCGCTGATAAGCTACTACTCTTGTCGTAAACCACCACCACCGTCGCCCGCCTATGTTTTGCACCTGAAAGATGGAGAAGAATTTTTTGTAAACATACTAAATTTGGCAACAATGGCATGAACAGACCCCATGAATCGCGTAATAAAATACTTGCGTAAGATCTTACTCGTATATAATATAGTGATGTCGGCGTTACACGGTATGCAATCGAATAGTGTAGTTTATGTGGGTTAACATCTACCAACACCCATAACAGTTGGGCACCTCATTGAACAATATTAATGTGAGTAAAAAACGTGTGTTTGATAGTAAACGTCATTTCAAAGAGGCAGAGACTTGTGTGAATTGGGTGATCAGTGTTTAGCGGTAAGACATCCCACCGTTTTGCTCGATACTCCTAGTGACCATATCAGATCACCGGATTGCATTGATAAATGAATTTCTAACAAAAAATCATCAGCATCCGCCTTATAGTCCAGTAATCCGAATAACTTTTTTTTATATTCTCAGCTCATAAATCACCGTTTTCCTAGTGCAAGTATTGGTATAGAGGCTTCGGAGGTGGCTAAAGGTGCCCTCCAAGGATGGCTTTGAACATGTATTTAAGATGAGGCAAAAAGGTTGGAGCAAATGCATTGCATTCGCAGTGATAGTGATTGAACAGTTACATGCTATGCATATAAATAAAAACATGTATCGCAGTAGTGTATGTTTTTACTGAACACCCCTCATACTTTATTGTTCCCTTTATTATGTTATATACTTGCGCCCTAAGGTGTAATTTCTCCTCTGAGCCTGCTCACATTTCTAACCAGAAACCAGCAACTGTTACACTTAACTGATACATATATTTCCGATTTCAATTGATCGGGTTAGAACTTGGTGCCTCTGTTCTTTTCATGTCGTGGTCTACTCACGTACGAAGTGATATCGCGTATTGCGACCATAGTGAAGAACGTGTGATTCGATCTGACGCTATGACGGTTAGAATCACCAAAAATGTAACCAATGCTCAACACACCAGGCCACTGGCGCGTGTACGAATTCGATTTCTAAACTCAAATACACCCAACTGATGTGGAATTACTATGTTATTGCTTGGTATACGGCTGATGCATTTTCTTATTCGATTTCCTTTCGGTTTTCTTCACCATTTGCTTGTGTACTGTGTGTGTATCTGTTAGAAATGCCACAATATCGCTTATCCGCTTCTACCACAATATAGACTCTACTCCAATCCAGAATTTAATTTCTCAGGGCTATAAGTTCATGTTCGTAAGTACATCATTCACGGTTGTATTCTATACAGAAGCTCAAACTTGGATGAAAAACGCATCTTTTAACGAATTTGATGCTCTATCTGATTCTACCGATAGGACGTTGACCCTGAATCCGTACAGTGAAATCGTTATTGCGGGTTATTTTAATCGGCATAATTTTCAATGGCTTCGTCACTTTGGATACACAACACCTGAAGGTCGGTATGTCCAGCTCTTTGCTGATTCAAATAGTTTAACTCAACTTATCAACGAGCCAACATGGGTACTAGACACAAATGTTTATTCCGCAAATACGCTGGACCTGTTCCTCACCTCTCACCGTTGCGTTCAAACCACCGTGCTTTATCCGTTGGAGTGAAGAGTGGGGGCCTATTCATGATAGAAGAGGGCCTGGAATTTGGCCGAACTCAATACGATTTAAAGACCTTTTATTATTACTTTGTATTGTACTTTTACTGTTTTATATTATAATTTAAATTCATACTTTAATTGACTAACCAATACTTTATTTTATTAAAGTTAATATTTAATTGATTCATTGGCGTCCCTTTATAAAAACCAGAGGGTCATACCTAAACTTCAGTAGTACCTTATCTACGAATACAAAATTAATGTTGAAACTGAACTCAGGATGCTCTTGCTCGGTAAGACTCCCCTTCACTAGTGACATTTTTGAAATAGGTCCATCTTCGTTTACCTTTAAAAAGGATCGTCTTTGTTGACAATTTTAATTAAAGTCTTTTGTTATTAACTGCATAAAAATCAATGGGTCTTCTCTACGATTTATTATAGACTATAATTTAAATACGCATCTTTGTTGATGGTTTTATTTCGACTCTGTTACGTTTCTGAACCGACCATTTATAAGAATCACCGTCTCTGTTGACGGATTATGACTGCCCCGCTTCTTTTCAGTCACTTGAAATTTTCAAATGACATTCAATACAAGAGTTTGGAACATACGTAAGCAATAACAAATTTGCCATGAATCTTTATGATTGCGGCTAATTACTTTTACGGACGGGATCACATTTTCCGATCAGGGTTTTTAATTCTAGGCCAGGAACACGGTGTTTTTTTGTTGTTTTAAATCCAAATTTACGAGTATCACGTAAAACAAGTTAGAGTTTTTACTTAGAACTAAATGTTATATCTTATATTATAAGTTTCGTTCCTATACTAACTTACTGGCTCTTCGCAAGCACTACAAATTACACAGTATGTATATTTTTTTGCTTATGCTTTCGGCATACTAGGGTCCCATCGAGGATTGTTGGCCAAATCGTATATCTAACACCGGTCGAGTTTAACATTTAACACTTTTATTTTAAGCATATGCGAGAGCGTTGCAATAGGAATGGTTGTTTAATAATCCCAGGGATGGTACCCTCAGTATCGAAAATGGTTTATTAGTAAGCATCATTAGTCACCAAACAGTTATCCGAAAAATTGGATTTAAGAAAAAAATGGAAAGATGGAGGCCGCATTTATTCTCAGTGTGATCGACTCTGGCGCTGCTTTTCGTGCCTTTTTGTCAGAATCTTGACGAGTTTCTCCATCGATACATAACTGAGACCGGAATATGGATATACCACTACATAAAAGAAACCAAAGAACAAATAAAACCGTGAGTTTTTTAAGGCGAACGGCATCCGAAGAAGACGAAGACGATGATGTGCCGACTAAGTGATGGCAGTGGAATTTCGGCGTGCATGAGGAAGCGCATACATCGGTTACTTAAAAAGAGGAATCACAGGAACTGGAGAGTATTATACGCCACTTGGGCGATGAAATCATGAAAAGAAGACCTTAGCTAGAAATCTTTTTCTAAAGACTTATTGAACGACGCCCTTAAATATTTAAGGGTAGGGGATTTCATCGTGTGATACCGGAATCATGGCAAACATTGTACGATATTTTGTACCATACAAAAATTGTTATCGATCAATTAATCGAATAAAACAAAAAACAGCGATTGACATTGGACTCGCTGTTTTATTCAATGTTTTTATCATGTTGGTATTAAGGAAACACTTTTTACAACATTTCAATATTACATTACAATATTTAATGAAGCCCACAATTCGGGTTTTTGAGCCTAAATTGCAAGGTGCGGATGAGATCGCCGTCGATAACAGAACAGTACCATCTATTTAACAAACAATTGAACTATTTTATGAAGTGTTTCCATATCGAATTAACCGTGTTAATTAAACCCCCCTGAATAATTAAGCTATTAATAATATAATAATTAAGCCATTTATTCCACATCTTTAAAAAAGTTACATTTCAAATGTTGTTAGTTATTGTTAGTATATTTGAATATCTAGGTGGTTAGTATGATTAATCTTTTTTGCTGTTTCCAAGATGTGGATCCCTGTTTGGTTAAAGGCCTCCTCCAACTGCTTCCATGCCTATACATCTTTATAGAAGAAGTTGATTACCTCTTTCCTCGTTTTGGTTTTCTCTGATTGTTGTTTAAGTTTTTGTATCCATGATTTATGATTGCTTATCTCCTTAAACGCTCTTTTTGAACTCCTGTGTTTATTTAAGTTTCTGTTATTACTTGTTATCTATGTGTTCGGTAGTCTTTCCCGATTGTTTTACTCCTTACCTTGTATACCCTTCCTAGTTCTTTTTTCATATCTATGCTCTTATGTTTGGTACGTATGAAACCACTGCGTCTTTTTATTCGTTGTTTTGTCTTCGCTAAATATTCCATGTTATTTTTTCTCAATCATTTTCCATGTTTTTGAGTGGCTTAAAATAATATTTTCTAATGTATTGTAATATGTTTGGACGTCGATAAGGGTATTTAGTTGATCTTGTAAGATTTCAATGTTTTATTTTAAGTTTTTGATAAGGTTATCAAATGCATCTTTTGTCTTTGGAGTATTTGGTGTATTGTTGAAATGTCTCCCACTGATCTTGGGTGATTTGAGTGTCGTGGTGCCTCTGATTAGTTTGTGATCCGAAGCCTGTGTTGATTACCTCAAAGCATATATGTGAATAGTCTGGGATTGTTTGTCATTATAAAATCGATTTCGTTTTTGGTATTACTGTCAGGTGATATCCATGTCCATTTTCGGGCATTTCTCTTTTTGAAGAAAGTATTAATTACTGAGAGTTTGTGTTCTAAGGCATAATCCAGTATTCTTTCGCCACTCTCATTGCGTTCTCCATAACCATGCCTCCAAAAAATCAAGCTATTGCGACGATAGTGACCAACGTGTGATTGGAACCGACGCTATGACGGTGTGGGAAACACTAAAAATTGAACCAATGCTCAGCACATCAGGCCACTACCGCGTGCGCGAATTCGATTTCTAAACTCAACTGATGTGGAATTGCTATGTTATTGCTTGGTAAACGGCTGATGCTTTTGCTTATTCGATTTTCTTTTTGTGTTGTCCTTCACTATTTGTTTGTATACTGTGTGTGTATTTGTTAGAAATGCCAGAAAGCATTCTTCCTTTCTTGGATGTCCTATTCTGGTATTGAGATCTTCCATTGCTACTATTATTTTGTCGTCAGTCAGAGAATGTGGTTTGTCTAAATCTTGGTAAAAACTGTTGACGTCGTCTTCACTCGATCTCTTTGTTAGTACATAGACTTGAATTAGTGATATAGAAAGTTCACCGAGTTGCAATGGGGCTACTCTCTCGGATATTCCTGTAAGGTTTGTATGGTATGTTGGTTTTGTATTTTTTTGTAATAAGGGACCTAACTCTGTGGGGATAGATGGTCTGTGCGTCGGCCCTGGTTCTATCATCCACCCGCTACTTCCTCTAAATGTTCCACCGATTGTTACGCCGAACAAAAAACAAAACTTCACCGTCTAGAGGAAAATCCACAAAAAACGCACTAGAACTTAATCTTAGTTACACTGTTTTTGAGTGACAACGCGATTTTAAAGATTTTGCTTCCAATGTGGTTGTAACACTCCACTGTACATGATCGACTTCCGCACGTCTAAACCTTTATGCAGCTAAAACTCGACTTACTGTCGCGTTCCCGTGCGCACCGGGGAGCGATACACGGACTGACCGGCTCGGTCGGAAGATGGTAAACGACTCCGGGATATTCATTCGCTATCAAAAGAAATTCGGCCAGTGAAACTGCCTCCCTTAATGAAGTGTTTCGATATTAATTAAAGCCCCCTGAATAATTAAGCTATTAATAATATAATAATTAAGCCATTTTATTCCACATCTTTAAAAAATTTATATTTTAAATGTTGTTAGTTATTGTTAGCATATTTGCTTAATCTAGGTGGTTAGTATGTAAACGACTCCGGGATATTCATTCGCTATCAAAAGAAATTCGGCTCTCTTAATTAGGGGGTGCATTTTCCTATTCCAAGAGAGACATAAAGTCTCTCTTTGGGGTAACCAAACAGATCTCATAGAGAAGATCGTCAAGGTACACATGAATGTGTGTACATTGGTTCTTTCATGGATCAAAGCCATGGGAACGAATCTAAAACAATGAAAGGGAAAAGGGATCGTGAAGATCTTTGTTTATGTGAGAAGGTTACTGGGAAACGGATCCAGGAATATTTAAGACAAAGCGACCGTTGATGATCGTTGTCTACAATATGCATACCAGCTGTATTGAGAGCCGCAATGCATCATGAACATTGTGCTAATTGGTTTTAGCTTGTTTACAGGGAAATGGTGTTTATGGCATCGCTGGTACGGGTAGATATTCAATTCTTATTTGCATTTGCCTATGCTGTAGGATTTATTTGATGCCTTAAGACGCAAGATGCGTATATTTGTTTTTGCCCCTTGGGTATAGGTCGCCAGCCATGGTGAGGGTGGGAAATAGGCGACGCAATGTTTATGATCCCTGTTATGATGGTTACATTGTATGTAAACCAAATCATTTTGTTCTCAGGAATTCGTCTAGAGGGAAATGCACTTGGTAAGATTGGAATTTGCCTGGCACCGAAGGTGCCGAATTGGTTTTGGGATTCATGATAAGTTAGGAAAGAATTCTTATAGGGAAGTTGTATGCGAAGAGATGCATGACAAGTAAGGATTCTTTTACAGGGACTTTTAAATCATAAATTTGTTCTATTTGATGCGTGAAGCATTTACAGGTGCTTAATGCGATTGCATTAGCAAAAACTTATGCAGATTGGGTTGTACGGGTGGGGGTTCTTCAGGTAAGTATGTAGTGGGGTTTCGCGGAACCGCCACAACCCCACCGAGCCCTTTTTTTGGCCAATATAGCACAGGATATATTCATTCTATTCTTTCCTATTAGAGTCCCATTTTTTTACTTCTGACAGCCCTGAAATGTCACATTTTACATTCCTAAGTGCATATGCTATCATCACCCTCATCATCGCACTACAACCGGGATCCGGTCTTGGCCTTATTAACAAGTCTCGAGGCTTGTTAAATTTTCCATAATAATTTATTTTTACGGGCAAGGTTATTAGGCTTGCGCCATTAAGTACATATGTGAGTTCACAATATTTCTTTCTACTTGACAAGAATCTCACTTTTATTATTATTTATTATTCAGTAAAGTTTATTATGTTGGTTTTGTATTTTTTTGTAATAAGGGACCTAACTCCATAGAGCCCTTTTGTTTGGCCAATATAGCACAGGATATAGTCATTGTATTCTTCCCTATTAGAGCCCCATTTTTTTTACTTCTGACAGCCCTGAAATGTCACATTTTACATTCCTAAGTACATATGTGAGTTCAAAATATCTCTTTTTACTTGACAAGGATCTTACGTTGTGACTACAAACATTTAGCGTCGTTAAGTTATTCATTTCTAGTTCGTTACTTACAGCTGGAGGATAGTGGTCTAATTTCCCACCATAACCAGTCGGCTTGGGAAATGGTTTATTCTTATAATTTAGTTTAGGTTTATTTGTTGTGTTATTTCGGTGCCTGATGGATATTTCCTATGATTTCTGTTCGCTTAAGGAAGGAGCAGAAAGAGAGTTGCTTCTTCCCTTCATCATGTCAAATGTGTTTATCCTGTTCGTCTTAGTGGTAGCATTCTGTTTCCCTGGTTCGTTTGTTGTAGATGGGGTTAACGGCCAAAGCCAGACCACCTGCATTTCCTTTTTCCCCACATCCATATCATAAAATTTCCTATTTCGAAGTCAAATAACATGCGTGAACCAGGTGTTAACGCGTAGTCGTTTTCTAATTTTATCAAAGATCATAAAATGCGCGTCTGCATTTTCATGATCTTCTAGGATTGTGTTTTCACAAATTCCTATTCATCAAACATTTTCTATTTCATCGACACTAAATTGTGTCTAGACACCCTTTACCAAAATCCAGAAAAACAAAATACAATGTTAAGAAGCAAGTGACACGTTCTTTTATCGTGCATCAATGATTTGGGTCATTAAATGTACATTAGCAGATCCCTAGGTTAAGGTAGAATCTAGGTATAAATACCTTAAGAAGAGAGAACGAGCAGGTCACACGTAGTAATATATAATTAAAAAAAAGTCGGAAAAAAAGGAAAAATTATGTTTTTCTTATTCCGCGGGAAAAAATAGTTAACTCAGGCAAAGTTGAATGATCCCTCTTCCGTTTTTCGTTTCCTGTTAGCCATTTTTTTTACTATAAGGTTATAATAGTTTAGAACGGCATAGTTGCCATTCTTTCTTTCTTGGAGAAGTTTTGGTTGTTATTCCTTCCTATTATCTATGACTTCTTTTGGATAATCTGCGGTAATATGAATGTTTTTCAGTTTTATCTGTTCTTTGAAACATCGAGCTGCCAATTATTTACAAATGAGACTAATATTGACCTTTCCTTTCCATTTTTGTTTATTTAGGTTCCTAATCCTCCGTGCTATGTTTATGTCCCTGTTATTGAGAGGGATATTGAGATCACTTTTTACTTTTTCTTTTAAAGTTTCCACAAGGTCGGACGAAGATCGTTTATTTTCTTTTAATCTGTATATAATTAAGTTGTTCGTTCTGCTGTTTTTTTTCCAATGAAGACATTTTTTTCTTTAAAAATTGATTTTCAGACTTCAAGTGTTCAATTTCTCATGTAAGAGGTACTAGTTTTTCATCGATCTGTGATATAATCTCTTTAGTTTGTTTTGCCTTTTCAGTTTTCATCTGATCAAAAAATAGTTGCATATTATTATCCCTTATATTTTGACTATACTGGATTATTGTGGAACGGAACGTTAAAAAAGTAGTCACGTGTACCTATTGTTTTGTTTTCATGATATATTGCACTGCCGACACTTCTCGCACATGTCCATTGGGTTTTCTTCCTTTTACTTTGCTTTTTTTTTACAATCGTCTTGCGGTTGTAGGTTGTATCGTTTGTTTTGATTGCCGGTCTTTCTTTTCCATTTTATCTTAGTTTCCTGTTTTTTCTTCTCGAGGCTTCGTTCTCTTTAATTTGATTATCTTTATATATTTTAATTTTTGTTTTGATTGTTCTTATCACTAGAATTCATTTATAAATCTTCCGCGTTTCGTTGATTAATTACTTAATATTATGACCGACTCCATATATTTCATTAAGCACATATAATTTAATACAAATTCTCTGCTCAATAAGCTTAGACATTCTTAAAGTCGCCGGTTTCACTTTTGTTCTGAAATGTCTATTTTGGTAAACTCCAAACAACTGTTCCGCAAGCTTCCAGGCAAATCCCTAAAACACGAAACACGTCTGTACCGTTTGACGGTCACCAACGAGTCAATTAAGCTAATCATCAACATCATCGGCACTACAACCGGGACCCGGTCTTGGCGTTATTTAGCAAGTCTCGCCACCGGTATTCGGTCCATATCCGGGACTTGTTAAATTGTCCATAATAACTTGTTTTTCCGGGCAAGGTTATTAGCCCTGCGCCCTCAATTAAGCTAATACGTTCCCTAATTCCCTAAAAACTCATATTTCATACCTTAAAAACAAAATTTCCCACGCTAAACAATGTTTCCTACATCAAAAACATTTTTTCGTTCAAAACTTATTTTTCCCACACATTTTTTCTTCAATACATAATTTCATCCCAAAAAGTCTTCAATGGCAAAAAATACCCGTTGTGTACGAAATGTACAGGCTATTCAGTTATGAACAGTTAGTTGCAATTCCCAGTAAAAATATGCACACACATATTTTCCAACCCCTGTACCCCCCGTTTCTCGCGACACATTGTAATTCTTCAAACGAAGAGTTACCAAATTCTCTTCACGAGGGCCAATGGTAAGACAAGATATATGTACAAACACCCTTCCCAGCAAATTTACTGTTCGTTTTTCTGCACCTGAAATATCATTGAATGCTTTTTTTGTATTAGCGAGAACCAAAAGAAAATATTCAATGAACAAAAAATGGAAAAATGGGGAAAAAGTTGTCACCCCGTATAAAAGGACGCGAATAGGCATTTAGCTCTCTTGAATATTATAATTCGTCGAGGAAATTTCGTGTGTGCCAAGTCCGATTGTCGGTGATTTTGGTGTTATTATCCCTTAATATTTTCTACAAAAAAAGACAGTAAAATTGAGTTACTTAAAGGGAATCAAAAAAATGTTCAAATTAAGAAATACTATTAAAAATACGGATTATCCAGTGTTGAAATAGTTTATATGTTAATTCTGGGTTTATTGAAAGTTCAACAAAAGAACTGTGGGTGGTTATGCTAGTGGCGTCAGCACGGACGCAGGTTGAGCCCAACACCACAGATTGCTCACTGGTAATTGTCCACCGACAATCAGTGATAAAACATAAAAACGAAGTTCGCCCGAGAATACAAGAAACCAATGCAACACACTGAAATACCCAGCGGTAATAAAACACACACGTAGTTTCGTTGTGGCGATAATATTTATTGAGTCTCAAAACTTGTAACACTATTTATACTTGTTATAGAGTTAACACTGATTATCGTTTTGTTCTTAAAGTCAATTAATCCTTATGGTATTTACTTTTATTACGTTAATTTTGACTAATAACTATCTTGGGTGAATGATGTTTAATTAGAGTCAAATATAAATTAGCAGCAACGATTAAAGTTGATATTGAATCTCGGCACTATTAGTAGTAGATGGAACAACCGCAAATAGATATTTTCGTTTTTAATTTAGTCACATCATACTTGTCGCCGAGAAATTGGGCTGAATGACCGGAGAATTATCGCACCAAGGGCAAACGAGACTGGCGTTGCTAACGACCGCGCTCCTCTGGGGTAGAATTTGGACTCACCGACGAATCCGTCGTCAACATCCACGAGCCGCGATGAAGATGGATTTCCATCGGTCTGTAAGTAGCCAATCCGATCTTTTCCCAGGTGATAACCAAAGAGCGATCGAACTGGAATCTTTAACCGACGCATTTGCCCTTTGGTCGTAGAGGCCTGGATGATAATCAATTTGTTGGAAGCCACGACAACGCAGAAACGAAGGGTGCGTAAAAGGAAGTCTAGATACGCCGGCTGATCAAACAAATGATCGACTACCGAGGATGGCTGACTATGCCATCATAAATCATAGGAAATAGGGTTTCCTTTCCTGTTGATAACATGTAACCAAACTTCGCTGCAATGATCGAGGCTACGATGCTTGGGTGCATATTTATTTAAGTGTTCATTAACACAAGAGAATGCTGCCGTGCAGGCGAAGATAATTTCTTCTGTTTACATTAAGTGAACAGAAGCATTTCGATTTGATAGCCAGCGTGAGAATCGTGGCTGCTCGTTGTTTGGACAACGTATCCTAGTCATGGCCTGATGTGGTGATCGTTCCTCGATGCGGCAACGGATCGTATAATCGGTCATCCAAGTATGCAAACAAACATGCGTACTTGAAGGCTAAAGCCATGTTGTAGATAGTACTAGGGAATATTACAGGCGGCGGAAATGCGTTCTTCTGTGATGTTAGGTCAACAGAAGATTGCGCGCCATGGCCAGGGCTAGGATAAAGGTTTGTTTAATCTTCAATTGGGAAATATATCGTAGGGTATTCTTATTAGAAATTTGGCTTGCAGATGTGCGAGCAAGCAAGTAGCCGACTGTTCTTTTTGGACCAACGGGTTGTTGGAACAAGGAGACGCAGGATGATAGGAGTATGTTAATGGACATGTTGCCGCCCAGAGAAACCGCCCAGGTTCCTAATTGATTCATGTAAAATGAACCACAATGGTTTGATTGAAATAGATGCTGCTGCTGAGGTTTTAATTTTCAGGTGTAGGTTATTGAAAGGGTAGCTTAACGCTGCTCTATTGCAGGTAAGTTGGCTATGGTAATTGCAGGTGGTGGGGTTAAAGCGATGGGGGGTTCTTCGCGCCTTGAAGAAACTCCACAGAACTAATTTAAAAGACTCCCGTGCAGAAAATGGAAAACCAAAGCAGGCGAGTATCGGGAACCTAAATCAACGTATAGAACAAGTAGCTCAATTCAGCTCTTTACTACCACCGGAAATGTCTAGACGGACACACCAGAGAGATTAATAAAAGGAACAAAGGACACACTCAGCAGCAAGTACAACAACAAATAATCCTTTTTTCTTGGCAGGATCACCAAACTGTAAGTGATGTAATTATTACATGTTTATTACAACATGATCAGAATTGATCGCAGCCAGCGCGATTGATCATCATTGCATCTGTATTGAAAATTTAAACCTTGAAGATGTATGTCAACAATTCTCCGATCGCACATGCCCTAAGGGAAGAAATTGAGTGTTATATCAATTCAGTTATGTAAAATGTAGTCATGGAAAGTCTCGACAAAAGAGTCCGTATGTGCCAGCAAAACTGTGCAGAATGTTTACATAAAAACACTATTCCATACATAATCGCCAATATATCGACAACAAAATGACCTATCCCAATAATGGTAAGCACTTTTGACCCTAATCAGTCGCCCTCTCGGCCCCCTATCATCTCAATACTCCCAATACGCTCCCCCTAACCGTCTACTATCAGAATGTTAGAGGTCTCCGCTCCAAAACACATACGACTCTGGAAAAGGCACATGCCCTCCCCTTCGACATATACGCTCTGACAGAGACCAACCTTATCCCTAGTATTAATAGTCTTGAACTATTCCCCCCTTCCTTCAATGTTTTTCGCGATGATAACGCTCATCGAGAAGATTCCAATTCTCCATGCCGTGGAGTGCTGCTTGCAACTCATAACAGACTCGCTTCGTCTCTAATTGCCATCTCTTCTTCTCCGGATCTTGACTACGTCGCAATAAAAATCGACAAGCGCCCTAAGTCTCTTTTCATTATCTGCTTCTATATATCTCCTTCGCGACCCAGCGTGTCATACGAACTCGCAATAGAAGCGGTAGATAACCTAACCGAGCTAAGCACCTCAATAGACGATATCGTCGTTCTTGGCGATTTTAACCTCCCCCATCTCCAATGGACATTGGCTGACGAACAAGCCTTCTACGTCTCAAACCCCACTAGCTCCAAGGAACGTATTTTTATAAACGGTCTCACCGACTCATGCCTCCATCAAGTAAGCAGTGTCCCAAATCATATGGGGAGACAACTAGAACTTGTGTTCACAACGGACCCACACACGTCCTCAGTTGCCCCTAGTCCACACGCCCTCTCCACCATTGATAATAATTACCCCTCGCTGCTCTTATCCATATATCTTGATCATGAAACCCATCCTTCTCTACTACATGATAGCTTTTCCTACAACTTCCACAAAGCTAACTTCCGCCTTTTAAATGAGCATCTTAGCAAAACAGCATTTCGCTTTGATCATTTGGGGGTAGAAGAAGCTACTGCCACTGTCTATAAGGAGATCTACTATGCCGTCGCCTTACAGGTCCCCTATTCTCGTCACAGGTCATCGGTTTCATCGCCGCCATGGTACAACCGCAAACTCCGCGCTCTTAGGAACAAGAGAAATTACTTGTGGAACATTTTCCTCAAAACGCGTTCCTTCCAAAACTACTCCAACTATCTCGGTTCCTTTTATAAATTTTCCGAGCTCTACAACTCCATCTACACCAACTACCTCACAAAAACACAATCTAATTTGATCAATGACCCCAAATCTTTTTTCCACTTCATAAACTACAAACGTGAATCCGACGCCTATCCTAACTCCCTTTCTTATGGCGCGACTACTTCAACCGACCCCCTAACTACTGCCAATCTATTCGCTTCGTTTTTCAATAAATCCTTCACAGACATCTCCTTCGAACCCAATCCGTCTCACTTCAAAGACTTGCCCTCAAATTATTCAGCGTCACGTAGTTGAGGAGAAATTAAACTTACTCAAGGACGAGTTCAGCCCCGGGCCTGATGGACTCCCGGCTGTATTTTTGTATTTTTAAAGAAATGTTCCACTTCTCTTTCCCTCCCGATATCAAAGATATTCAATCTATCCTTTCCACAAGGGATCTTCCCTGGTATTTGGAAATCCTCCTATGTCACCCTCATATATAAAAAGGGACCTAAAACCGATATAAGCAACTACCGTCCCATCGCCAAACTGTCTCATATCTCCAAACTGTTCGAAGGAATTCTTTACAGCGCGTTATCTTTCCGTTGTAAATCCATCATCTCATCCAACCAGCATGGTTTCCTTTCGGGTAGGTCGACCACAACGAATCTGATCGAATTCTCATCTCATACTCTCCGTGCCTTGGAGAATGGCAACGAAGTCGATGTAATCACCACCGACTTCAGCAAGGCCTCTGACAAAATCTCCCATAATTTTTGAGCTGTCCTCCCTAGGTTTCGAACCCCTATTGATCAAGTGGTTATCTTCTTATCTGAAAGATCGATCCTACCGTGTCAAATTCAGATCCCCCTTGTCCAATCCCCTTCTTCCCACGTCAGGGGTTCCGCAAGGTAGCCATCTAGGTCCCCTCCTATTTATCCTTACCATCAATGATGTTGACTCCATTATTAAATACTCATCCATCTCCCCCTATGCGGACGACGCCAAACCCTACAAAACGATCATCTCTCCTCTCGACTCCCCACTTCTCCAAACGGACCTCGACAGCTTCTCAACTTGGTGCCGTAATAACTGCCTTGAGCTCAACGTTGTCAAATGTCACTCCATCACCTTCTCCCACAAACGTCCCCCTGCCCACCCCCCGTTCCTACTTTCTGCTATACCAGCAGATATTATCTGTACCCTCGATACGTGACCTCGTGATCTTATTTGGCAGGGAGCTTAGCTTCATCCCGCATATTGATGATATTATTCTTAAGGCCAACTCTGCCCTTGGGTTTGTGAAACGGTGGTCTAAAGAATTCTCTAATCCTTACGTTTCCCGTTCTCTCTACATAGCTTTCGTCCGCCCCCTTCTGGAATACGCCAGTCAGGTCTGGTCTCCACACTACTCGTCCCATGTACGCAGAATCGAAAGCGTGCAACGCTGTTTTCTGCGTTTTGCCCTCCGCGGACTGAACTGGGCGAATCCTCGGATTCTCCCCCAATACACAAGCCGGCTCCATCTGATCAACTTCAGCACACTTGAGGAGCGCAGAACTCATGCTGATATCCTTTTCGTCCACCGTCTCCTTTCAGGCACAATCAACTACCGAAGTTTGCTCTCCATCATTCCACTTCACACTAACCCCCGCAACCCGCGAAACCCTCATCTCACCTATCAGCCCACCCACCGCACTTCTTACGGCTCTAATGAACCCATTTCGCGAATGCTGCGACGGGCAAACTCCTAGCCTACCTCCTTCGATTTCAACTTTACCTCTACTGCTCTCAAACTTCATCTCCTCTCTTTCCCCGCCTGACCCCGCTGCCTACACTCTTACACCCTGCACTAAGCGAGGTGAATGAATGAGTGATAATCGATGGATAAACCCATTAACCAACTCGCCAAACACACCCCCCCCCCCCGGGCTTTTTTTTTCTTTTTAACCATAGTATATATATAAGAATAGTTTTAAGATAGTTGTTAAGTTTTATCGCTTGTACTAAGCTGAATATACGAGGGTTCTGCCCTCACTAAACTAAACTAATACCAAGCAGTGCTATGAGTTTCCCAGTGGCGCAGCAACTTCGACGCCATTATCGACGCCAAACTCTACAAAACGATCATCTCTCCTCTCGACTCCCCACTTCTCCAAACGGACCGCGACAGCTTCTCAACTTGGTGCCGTAATAACTGCCTTGAACTCAACGTTGTCAAATGTCACCCCATCACCTTCTCCCGCAAACGTCCCCCTGCCACCTGCCCCCCCCCCCCCCCCCCCCGCGATTCCTATTTCCTGCTAAACCAGCTGACAGGGAACTTAGCTTCATCCCGCATATTGATGATATTATTCTTAAGGCCAACTCTGTCCTTGGGTTTGTGAAACGCGAATTCTCTAATCCTTACGTTTCGCGTTCTCTCTACATAGCCTTCGTCCGCCCCCTTCTTGAATACGCCAGTCAGGTCTGGTCTCCACACTACTCGTCCCATGTACGCAGAATCGAAAGCGTGCAACGTCGTTTTCTGCGTTTTGCACTCCGCGGACTGAACTGGGTGAATCCTCGGATTCTCCCCCCATACACAAGCCGGCTCCATCTGATCAACTTCAACACACTTGAGGAGCGCATAACTCATGCCGATATCCTTTTCATCCACCGGCTCCTTTCAGGCACAATCAACTGCCCAAGCTTGCTCTCCATCATTCCACTTTACACTAACCCCCGTAACCTGCGAAACCCTCATCTCTTCTATCAGCCCACCCACCAGACCAGGTTCTAATGAACCCATTTCGCGAATGCTGCGGCGGGCAAACTCCTACCCTACCTCCTTCGATTTCAACTTTACCTCTACTGCTCTCAAACTTCATCTCCTCTCTTTCCCCTCCTGACCACGCCCACACCCCGTCTACACTCTTACATCCTGTACTAAGCGAGGTGAATGAATGAATGATAATTGATGGATAAACCCAGTAACCAACCCGCCAAACATACCCCCCCGCCTTTCTTTTTTTTCTTTTTTAACCATAGTTTATATCCTTATATATAGTTTTAAGATAGTTGTTAAGTTTTATCGCTTGTACTAAGCTGAATATATGAGGGTATTGCCCTCACGAAACTAAAATAATGTATTCTTTATAAAGACATAAAATGTATGCAATAATTAAAACAAGTTTTTTTTTTAATGAAAATTATTTCTTGCGTGATTTTTGGGACACCAAATATAATATATTTTGAGATGCGCATATATGTTGGTAACGGGAAAGATAAAGAATAAAATTATGTGGGACCAAATATATTAATAGTTATAAAATTGTTAAGTATCAAAATAAGTAAGTTAACTTGAGAAAAAAAAAACCGAGCCACTAGAGTAATTTTGTAATGTCTTGTGCAGTGCAAGGTAGATGTAACCAGGATGGCTCAATAAACATGCAGTCAATCTTACGGCAATACTTCGTGAAAAATTCAACAACGATCACTTTATAAGTTAGATGACACTTGGCACAATAATGCAATTTCGCTTGTCGAATTACGACTAATATACTTTAGAGCTCCTTGATAGTATAGTGGTTAGTATACCCGCCTGTCACGCGGGAGACCGGGGTTCGATACCCCGTCGGGGAGCCTCTGGCGCAAGATAATGACCTTGCCCGGAAAAAACAAATCATTATGGAAAATTTAACAAGCCTCAGGACTTGCTAAATAAAGCCAAGACCGGGTCCCGGTTGTAGTGTCAATGATGATGATGATGATACTTTAGAGCGGCTAATATGGTGTGGCGGTTTCCTTGAACGCCACCAATCATCTCCCCATTACCCCATGTAAAAACTCCCACCTAGGGCATACAAACCTGGAAACCAAGTACTCACCTGTTTATAGTTGAACCATAAATCCTTAAAACGCATAAAATCACAATATTTGCTGATGCCAAATCCATCACCACCAAACAGGCATGTTCCTTATGGGCAATTTGGTTGCATCACCATGCAACCAACATGAACAGAACTAATCCATTGAACATGCATCGGATCAATTTCCATCATATAATAGGCATCTTCCACACGTAAGAGCAATTTGGTCGCATCATCTAGCAACCAACATTGCCCGAACAATATCCAGGAGATATACCTTTACGCGTCAGCCACACACATGCAGGGAATATTTTAGCTTTTCCCTTTCGCATACATGCCTACATCGATCGGTCATCCGACCGACAAATACATGAAGGCATATGGCTGATCGCCCAAGCAAGTCCAGTTCTCAAAATGGAAAAATTACCAAGGAGAATTCGACTACGTGGAGATGCCACCAACATGTGCACGATCAGCATAAATGCTTTACGCAGTCGTTGATCGTGCAAACACTTCAACCCCTATATCGAAATATTTGCACCAGCTGCAACCTTGTAGATTTGATCGATCCATGGTCCGCATACTTGTGGACACACACGATGAGCAGCAGAAGCGATCATCGTGTGTGTGTCTAGCGCCCTTATGCTGGAACCGATACAAGGAGAATTATCCCCTTGTGTCGACAAACGAAAGATGAAATTATCTTTCGATATCTTTAATCGTCCAACAGATTCCGTGGAGGCAAGTCGGGCCTCCACGTAAAACGGAAAACGTGAGTCGATGGCGGAGTGAAGACGCTAGTGTTGTTGCGCGCCCGATAACGTGTACGCAGTGTATTATTTTCTTTTGTTCATTTGTCTCGTGCAAACGAAAGGGTTGTGTTTAAGAACTTCCCAAGACAGTTCCAAAAATTTTTATACAATAAACGAAAAGACGATCCGAACAGTACTATTGAGGGCGATGGTGCGCGAGTACGGAAATTAAAGACGATAGATAATGTGCATCATCAACAGTTTAAATCAACCAAACCTGACCCCAGACTTGAGTTATCCGATTTGTGTTTTAGTAATAGTACCGAATGAAATAAATAAATTAGTTTAAAACTCATTCGACTGGTTTTAGAATTGACCTAATCGGGAAGTGCATTGCTCGCCGTTGAAATTCCTTAACATTTATCCTTTTGCTGCTTCTTCGCTAATTGATCCGCCTTTATTAATGATGTGTCGTTTCATTGCATTACGATAGTCGCGATTATAGTGATATATAAAGAACCATCGACAAGATGCCCAATAAAATCAGTGTGTCTGGAGGCAGTGATCGTTAACAGAAGTAAAATGTTTCGAACTTTAGACTGGCATCCACGGCGAGTGCATTCCACAAGGTGATCGTCAGCTCCAGTGATAACAAAGCCGAAAGCGGAACTTTTACCCTACATTGATGACAACCCATGGGGTAACTTATTGGGATAGAAGTAGAACCAGTGCCAACGACGGCACATATACTAATCTACCCATAATGGTATAATCTTATATTACAAAGAATGCTATGTTATTTCATAGTTAAGAGTCTTATTGGCAAATTCGCCCGAAACTATTTCGACTATCTAATAACAAGCTTGTTACTTGATGCCCATTTGTTAATTGATCTGTCATCTTAAAATGTAGCATTCCGTACAACACTTCCCAAACCCAAGTTCATAACTCCGACTACATTACACCCATCTTCGTGCCGAGTACCCCGACACCCCAAGAACTTTATTCTGAGAGATTTAACTTCATCATATTCGTTGCGCTTCAGCAGCCACAAATTTATCTTTCTCGGGTCCATTAATTAGAATTTCTAATATAAAATTCAGGAGCAACATAACGAAGGGTTCGTTGCATAACAAACAATTACGTTGCCTTAAGTTCTTAATTTTCAATTTGTCTCCATCGCAGAGGTGGAAATGGATTCTGTCGACTAATAACGACAGTATCGTAGCATATTAGTCATCCCCTAAGACGCCACTTAATTGATGTCTGACGCGAAATTCTGCCCTAACCCAACTCTTGTGGCTTCACTCTACATCGACCACCCTCAATCCCTACTACTCACGCTTCTACCCATTCACCCATTCGAACCGTCCACAATGTCCTTACACGATGTCTCATATTTTGTTGGTTTAATCAGAGGGTGTAATGCTGACATTTTACTAGTGACACTATCATCCCAACATGCTGCAGAAGCCTGCGCAATTTGGTAACATTATCTTACTTGTTCGTGTCGACATCAGTATCCATAATGGAGTCTTAAATTAAAAAACAAAGAAGCAGCAAAACCGAAGGACGAATACTGGTGGCAGAATCACTCACATCATAACGAAAAGTAATTTTAGTTGAATACCCTTGTCATGCAATTACCATGATGTTGGGGGGCCAAGGACATTTGCGTCCATATGCCAGCGATGAGTGACAAGAGCTAAGATACGATGATACTCTGAAGAACGGTAGGAGGCAAGAGGTAGCCCTGACGACAGGAATACTTAAATGGAAGATATTTGAATTATATTTAATATCTATGTCACTTAAGGGCAAATGAGAATAATTTAAGTTATGGGAATACAGGCGACCATTGGTATCAGGACACATTCAGATATTTTAGTGGAATAGGTGTCCCCAAATAACAAGAGCAGAAGTTGTGACAACTGAACTTGTCCTTGCAGTTGCGTTCAGTAAGTTTTCACATTACGGTTCAGCTACATGCCCCTTAACGGTCATATTGGTTCCCACAAATGATTAAAAACATTTAATTGAACGAAAACATCTTTTAATTAGCAATCCGACAGAGATGTGTGTTTGGGAATGTGAAATTTGAGAAGAGTACAATGCTATGGAGCGTTGTTAATCAAATTTGTATGATATGTTTGGACACAGCAACTGGTCCCTAAATTGAACAGTTGGTACCAATTGCTGAGAGAAAATACTCGAGTCTACTTTTGATATCCTAACCGAGAAACCGAAGTAAGGCAAAGGGATTTTGAGAACGATGGAGTTTCGAAAACAAGTAAACAGATAGTCCATGAAATTTAATAGGATTATTTTCGTTCTTTCTTTGGAATAGGTCGCTTAAAACCCTCAAATGAGGCGAGCACAAATAAGAGGGGAAATACCACAGCATGAAAGACTGTAAAGATACTTATTTATGAAAATTTTTTTGAATTCGTTTGTAAAGAAGAATGCCAGGTTCTGTGTTTGTAAATAAACTGTAACGATTTTAACAAATTGTAGAAGCTTAATTTTTGATGGATTCATCAGAGGGATTACAAGTATTTTTATGATAACAGAAGATGAATTGCAAGGACGGAAAGAGAAATTGTCTTCGGTATCCGAGACCAAACAATATTCTTTCGCGTAGTTGAGACCACACAATTCAATATTACAAAGTGCGGCTTTTCACATTTAGATGAAATTATATTCTGACCGACTACTGTTTGACTTCACTCCCATGCTTCTAAGTAATTGTCTTACAATTTTGAATCGTTCAATAAGTTGTTTAATGGAAATTTATGAATCAACAGCGGTGAGTGTAATTTATAGGGTTTTTTTTCAATATAATTAATCATTCACGGACTTGTTGGAACTTGGAAATTCAAAATGTCAAGGATTCTCTACAACTATATCTTACATACTTCCTCCATCCAGCATCTGTTCTATCGATATAATAAATCCGATAACAAATTCGATGAAAAGTCCGCTTTAGCATTATCGCCTCGCCTACCTTTCCATTGTAGACCTCAACAGATATTCCTGTGGCATTAATATGGAATGTCAACTAAAAACTATAACATAAGTTTCGCGTCAAGCAGTGCAACATTCATGACTTAGGTACAATTTCTCTTGTAATTAATAAGTAAAGGCTAGGTAATCACGTTCAGTGCCCGTTTCAACATGCGATCGTTTTGCGTCGGACAATGAAATATTCAAGGCTTAAAGTGCAGTTTCTCTTATAACCAACTACAGCTTCTTGATATAACTAACCATTAACCGTCGAAGTCTAACCGGTGACAAGCCAGCACGTGCGCTTATGCCTCGTGACCCGTACCATCGGATCAATTGTGTAATCCGTTTAGGGTATCTTTAGTAAACACAAGATACCCACCCAATTGCACTATCGGTTCGCGCGTCAGGTCTTCTGTGGAATCCAAAGTAAACAAACGGAGGCCCACACATGCCTCCGACTGCAGTGCTGAGTTATTTGTGGAATCGCAAATAAACAAACGGACCTCCGAGTGTGCGGAAAGTGTGAAAATATACACGTGAGTGGAGTGGAGTGCAGTGCGCGGAGAATTCCCTATCCTTTCGTTTCTTTGTGTCTGTTTTTTCACTTTTTACACCTTTATGGCGGTTCCGCCAAACACCACGGCCCACTTACCTGAAAAACCCTCATATCTTCCATCCAATCATACGAGGGTTGCCTCTTATGTTTCGGGATTTGGCAACCCTAGTGTTGCAATCCGGCAATTGACAGCTCTGTCGTAAAGTTGGACATTTTTGAGGTTATACGCACTCAGAACGTTTTGACATACGAGCGCTATTTGTGTTGTTTACAGTAACTTAAAAGATTCATCTCGGCCCAAAAATGGAATTAAATCGTCAACATTTTCGTGCGATTATTTTTACAACTTTCGGCGTGGATTAACTCAGCAACAGTGCATGGATGAACTTAATTCAATTTTTGGGGATGAAGCTCCATCAAGGACCAGTGTTTATCGATGGTATGGTGAATTCAACCGTGGTCGTAGTTCACTCCAAGATGAATTTCGTGAAGGTCGTCCAAAATCAGTTGTTGTTCCGAAAACCATTGATGCTGTGCGCGAACTGATATTGGAAGATCGTCATGTGACCTATCGTAAGCTTGAGACAACCTTAGGCGTTAGTGGGACCAGCATACATTCAATATTGCATAAACATTTGACCGTCAAAAAAAATTGTTCGCGTTGGATCCCACACAATTTGTCAATCGCCCAAAAAAAGGCTCGTGCCAATTGGTCGAAAGAAATGCTCAAAAAATACGGTCGCGGTGCTTCGAAAAACGTCTATATCATCGTGACAGGTGATGAATCGTGGATTTACGCGTATGATCCCGAAAGTAAACAGCAGTCGACTGTCTGGGTGTTTCAAGATGAGCCAAATCCAACAAAAGTTGTTCGCGCACGAAGCACTTCCAAGCAAATGGCCGCCTGTTTTTTCGGAAAAACTGGACATGTCGCAACCGTACCACTAGAACAACGCAGAACAGTCAATTCTGAGTGGTACACAACCATTTGTTTGCCAGTTGTCTTCCCAGAAATCAGGAAAACCAACCGCCGAAGACGGATTACTCTTCACCACGACAATGCGAGCTCTCACACATCGGCTGCGACAACTGCATTTTTGAGCACCCAAAACATCGATTTGATGGGTCATCCGCCGTATAGTCCTGACTTGGCACCGAATGACTTCTTTTTATTCCCGTACGTAAAAAACAAACTGAGAGGTCAACGTTTTTCGACACCTGAAGAAGCGGTTGCTGCATTCAGAATGCATGTACCTCATTCAGAGTGGCAAAAGTGCTTCGACAATTGGTTCAAACGCATGCAAAACTGTATAGATCTGCATGGGGAATATTTTGAAAAACAATAAAGTGATTTTCGATGATCAATATTTGTTTTTGTTATCTAATCCCGAAATATAAAAAGCAACCCTCGTATAAGTTTTGCTAATGCAATCGCATTAAGCACCTGAAAATGCTTCATGCTCAAATCTATAATCTAAAAAGTCTCTGTGAAAGAAAACTTACCTTCATGCATCTCTTCGTATATAATTTCCTGTAAGAATTTCTTTCTACCTTTTCAAGAATGGCAGGAAAATTTCAATCTCCCATACCTGAAACATTTCCTTCTCAAAGGACATTTAATACATACAACGCGTTAGATAGAATTCCTAAAAATAGCTCCTAAATGTGCATATGCACCATAAATACAAAACAATCGGCACCCATTATTATCAATTGAAATGCAACGTCGGGCGGCTTGTTTTTACAGCTGCAACAAGGCGACCGGCGATTCACCATCAATAGACAAACAATCATCGATTTCGTACGTCGCCACAAACTAATTTCCCTGCATATATACAAACGCAGGCAAGGGATTCGTTTCTGCCACCAATCCCATTAGCACCTTTTTTTCTTCCCAACGTCTATTATAGCGACGATACATAGTGTAAAATTGACCAACATTACCGGACGAAGCATTTGGTCGCTTCTCCCTTTGTTCCCTCGTTTCAGGGTTCGTTTATCGTTTGGTAAATGCAACGATAAACACGGTGATGGATACGATCACACACATACCGCCATGATCTGCATTGCGAGGTCTGGTTCTCTCTTGTGGTAGGTAAAACATAACTTAGTGGAGAGGATATCTACCACGACACCACAAACTCACCCCATAACAGAATCATCTCTGAACGAGATGATTATAGCTGAGTCGTATTTTAACCAATCCGGACGGTTCGTCTTCCGCTCCTCGTATCGCCTGGGATGCGTAAATACCATGGAGTCTCCGTCAAGTATAGAAACGAACAATTTATAACAATACATGTATTCAGTGTCAGTCGGGTGTTACGTATAGAATAATTGAATACAAAAAAACAAATAATGTGCAACAGACCGCATCACAAGTTCGAGCCTAAAATCATCTTAATTGTCAATTGTGTTAAATGATAACTCTTGTTTATTTTTGCCGCACCATTAAAATAAATTAACATTAAGAGAAAGAATAAAAACGACTTCCACAAACAACTTCCTGGTGTTTCCTTTCTTTACGTAACTGGTTAGTGGCGGGGTTTTGCTGATTCTGTTTGAGAACAATTCTGGTGAAGAAATTTCTTTCGGTGTTCGGCGGAACTTTCGATTAGTGAAGGGGAGTGAAGCGAACCGTGTGCCCGTGTCCGGCATAATATTTCACCTCCCCACACCTTTGTCCGCGTCCCTGAGTCTACGATACTCTCGATTAATTTAAATCTTTGAAGAGTTTTTGCTGTTTGAGCGGCGTAATATTCGTCATGGAAGGAATATGACCTGGGTTTCGAAACGGATCTAGTGGGGCACCTACTACAAGGGCATAACACCTGTAGTGGTTGCTTTTAATTATCTATCGCTGGTTCCAACTAGCATCCTTTTCTGAGGCGGTATTGGTTTTCTGTGTCAGGCTATTTCAATGGAACGGGAATTTTACGTCGATCTGTGTAACATTCGCGGTTAAGATGCAATTTCTCCTCTGTATCCACCCGCATCGGTAACCAGAAACCAGAAATCCTTGTAATTAGCGGGACACAGGCAATAACTGATACAGATATTTCTGATTTTACTCTACGTGGTTATAACGTGATGATGATGATGATGATGGTTATAACTTAGTGCCTCTGTTCTTTCCGCGTCGTGGTCTAGCTACATACATATGAAGTGACATTTCGTATCAGAGTCTGCCACAATATGGGCTCTGCTCCAATCCAGAATTTAATTTCTCGTGACTAAAACTTCACGTTCGTAGACATATCATACATTACTACTGTCTTTATAGAAGCCCAAACTTGGATTGAAACACATCTTTTAAAAAATGTAATGCTCTATCTGATTCCATCAATAGGATCTTGACCCTATATCCGCACACTGAAATCGTTATTGCGGGTGATTTCAATGTGTATAACTCTCAGTGGCTGCCACTCTGGACACACAACACCCGCAGCTCAGTATGTTCAGTTCTTTGCTGAGTCAAATAATTTAACTGAACTCGTCAATGAACCAACACGGGTCCCAGATATAGATGGTGATTCCGCCAACATACTTAACCTGTTTCTCACCTCCCACCCGAAAAAATACACAATTGAAGTTTCTTCGTCCTTGGGTACTTTAGACCACTATGTCCTGGCAGCTAAATTTGCCCTAACCAACAGCAACGTTAATGGGAAAATTCGTAAAAGACCAATATGGTTCTATGAAAAAACCAACTGGGAAGGTCTGAACGACTTTTTTGAGAAATTAAATTGGTCATTAGTTTTCCTCAATAACGGCGTTGACTCTATAGCGGACACATTCACAGACACGAGTTTACTTGGCATTCCACACGGGGTAAAGACTATCAAACACAGGGTAAAGAGTATCAAATCCAAGAGAAATACGCGGTTCGATTCGGTGTGCAGAGAAGCCATTACGTCTAAGGAGTTGAGCTTCCGGTTGAAAATCAAAAAATACTGCGGAAAACCGGAAAAGATACAGGAAAGCTAGAAATGACTGCTATTCGCATATTCAACGGACAAAGTTCTTGCATGATCAGAGAGTGAGACAAAAAATACTACACTCTTCCGGAAGCAGGAACTTCGTGAAAAACATCCAAAACTCGGTCTCGTCATCGATTCCATCGCCTATAGTCGATGACAGACCAGTCACCAGTGAAATAGAGAAAACGAATCTACTTCCTGCACATTCCGTAGCCAACTCAACGCAGCTTGATACCAAATCAGTTCCGCCTCAACTTGAGCATAAGCAGCACACCATGAGCGAGAATCACTTCCGAACGCGTACTATTGCCCGAGTACTCAAAGCACTGAACACAAACAAAGGCGCTAGTCCTGATGGAATCCCCCAACATTCTTGAAGAGATGTTCGTCTTCACTCGGTAAACTACTGCGGAAACTCTTCCATTTGTCTTATTCTTCTGGCTGCTTCCCAAATAGATGAAAGCCAACGAACATTCAGCCAATTCCTAAAAAGGACGACAAATCGTCACTCTCTTCTTATCGACATATAGCACTAATTTCAATTCTCTGGAATCAAATGACCTCCTCAATGACCGCTTATATGAATTTCCCAGCAACCGGTCCGCTGGAGATTTGATGGTGTACCTTACCGAAAAGTGGAGCCATTTCAACCACTACTTCCGCGAAAGCAAGTTTGTTGCACTGGATATTTCGAAAGCCTTCGACAGAGTTTGGCGTCCTGCCCTTTTATCAAAATGAGATTCATATGGAGGGGACAATTTCCTGATCCATTGGATAAGAAACTAACTTTCTGGTCGTTCAATCCAAGTTGTTCTTGATGGTGTCAAATCTGCCTCCTGTGGGGGTTCTCGATATCACATGGAGAACCAACCCACAATTCCTACCTAACTTCGACCGCTAACAGCGCATCACTATAACCCAATCTGTAATCCACTTCCAAGCATGCAAAGAACACATCCCAATATGCAACAACATCCGTCCCCAAATCTGCAATTGCATACATCCCCAAGATACCAAGAACCCATTTTCCCAAAACCGCTTCGTGTAATCCTTTATATAAATTAAATTCCTTGCTTGCGACCAAGCAACTCTAATATGCCCCGAAAATCATATTCTGTAATAAACGCATATTCCAATCTACAACGGCATACTCACCATCTCCATCAACTACATCGAGCCACATACATTTCTCCAAAAACCGCTTCGGTTAATATCTTATCTAATTATATCCCTTGCGTGCAACCAAGCAATTCTAATTTCCCCCGAAAATCATTCATAGCGAAATTGACTCAGCCTATACGGCAATGATTCTCCGGAGCTAAATTCCCTATACAGGCATAGCAGCCATTTTCAAAGTTCCTAGTAAATGGCAGTGAGTTTATTTTAGCTATGACTCCACCCCTACGACGCGACGAACTTTTCCTCGCTAGTAATGAGTCAGTCGAGTCGCAACCGCCAAGGGGCACACACACGGTCAGTCGGATCACAACCGCTTGGTGCTACCAACAATATTTCGGATGAAAATGTTAATCTACGTGAGGCAAAACGGAGCGAGTGCTTTCGGAAAGTTGTAACGAAATAAATAATAGTATTTACAAATAAACAAAACGTGGACCAAAATAGTGATTTGCTGAGTTAAAAATAAAACAAGGACAACCGTCCTCGCACGCTAGGTACCTGAATGTGTAGTCTCCAAATCCTCCAGAGACTTATCAAATAAAAACTGCAAAACGTTTTCAAACAATATATACAAAATAACAAATTTCATTTAAAAACATAACAATAAAAAGAGAAAGTTTGTAACGAACCAATCGCAGTGTGTTTCATTTTCTCTCTCGTGCAACGGCTCGGTGCAGAACTAAGTTTTGTTTGTTCAGTGAACTATCGCGGTTGTGAACAACAGCAGACGGTAACCGTGCTGGCACTAGGCTATGATACCCCCCACACTCCCATCAAATTAATGCACGTTTTCCTCAAAGCTCTGTACAGTCACCCACTCTCTTCCTTATCTTTATATATTATCTCTTGTCTATTACGCAAAACCCAATTCACTCGTTTGCTGATGATTGCACGTTAAATTTTTCTTTATTAAAACTTTTCCGTTTTATTAAAAAATATATTGACAACAACTGTTGACACGCCTTGTAATGTGACCGTCTCAAAAAAAGGGTACCCTACTGTTGGCCGCTCTAGCCTGCAAGAATTATCAAAAATCAATAATTGAAGAATTTTCATAAACTATATGAGTGTAGTCATAAGTGTAACCATGAGTCATCTATAAAAGTCGTAATTTAACAAAATGACGGACATTTGAATTTCTAAAAACGTTTTTTCACCATTTTGTCTCTCTTTAAAGTACTGTAAATTAATTATGCATGTATCATCTTGATTGTAATAGGGGCTCCAATGACTCAAAACTGCTTTAAATAAAAAAAGAAAAAAGGCAATCCATCAAGTAGTTTTTGAGAAATCTTGGCCAACAGTTTAAAAAAAAATTTGATTTTTCAGGAAACGGGATCAAAGATATTATTAACGATTTTTCTGTATTAACATTAATATAATATATTGTGTATGGAGTCGTACCCTCGATTTTTTCAGAGTCATGGAGTCATAGATGTGACATCTGGTAATTGTTACGCACCAAACCTTGCACCCCTCTTTGGAACTCCATCATTAATCGAGCATACATTAAATATTGCAATATCAATTCAATATCAAACAAATTGAACTACAAGTTCAATTTGCCTATATTGAATTTAACTTGAATCCAAAACGTGAAAGAACGAACGAAAAATCCCCTGGATCCAAATCTGTGGAAACCTGGTGTCCAACTTTCAAGTAATGTTGTTGGGAATCATAAAATGCACGTCTGCAATTTGATGATCCTTTAAAGGTTTGTTTACCCAAACCATTTCCCACAGGGACCATCTTTGTCCATTCTCCTAAAACAAATAACAAATAATTTGCGCCATAAAACGAACCACACGTTCGTTTTAGCGCCCACGAACAAAAAAGATCATAAATGTGCATTAGCGCGATCCTCAGTTGATTTTTCCTTTGTGTTTCCTCACCATTTCCCGCAGCGACATTTTTTTTCCATTCTCCTAAAACAAACAACTTGCGCCATAAAACAAACCGCACATTCGTTTTAGCGCCCACCAACATAGAGGATCAGAAATGTGCATTAGCACGATCCTCTGTTGATTTTTCCTTTGGGTTTCCTCTTTTGATCCTAAGCCGGGAAAGATAAAGAAAGGAAATAGCGGCTAGCAAAAGGGCCAGGCAGAAAAAAGGACATATCCTTCGATCTGTGGGATGGAAGAAAAAAGTCTTCATTCGAGGAGTTGGCTGTAGAGACTTGACCGGAACGGTCCGTTGATGGTTGGAGAGGATAAGTTGAGACGATGAGAAATAATAAAGTGCCTCGAACTTTAACTAATATTGTAAGGTGAATGTTAAATAAGGTTGACTAGGATCGAGTGTCATTAATTAATAAAGTGTATGTTAACTAAAGGTGACTATGAACAAAAGTGTTTTTACTGACGATTGCATGTGGTACAATAGTGGTGTTTAAGAAAACAATATAACACAGTACAGGATGGATATATGGTTGCGCAATTCAAAAATATTGATGTAAGATACTCGGCTCGATTTCAATTTTCGACTAAAAAGGTGGGTCTCGTTTTTGTTCCAAAACTTAAAAAAGAATTAAGCTCAAAGAAATGGTTTTGAGAATATATTCTGCATATAATTTACTGGTCCTGATGAGAACGTCCCCTTCAAACACCTCCTGGATCTCTCCCCCGGCCCTTTCATTTCTTATCTTATTCAACGAAACCAAGTTGAAGATTAATTAATCCATCTTAAAGATGAGTTTACCCCGTTCCAGACAGTCTCCCTGCTATGTTTTTATGTCTCTCTCTCTCTCTCTCTCTCTCTCGGTTTCAATGATCTATAATCGATCCCTTTTACAATTCCCGAACATTTGGAAATCCTCTCTTGTCACCCTCATGCATAAAAAGCGACCGAAATGCGATGTTACTATCAATGGTATCATTGCTAAACTATCTCACATTCTTAAGCTATTGGAAAGGATTCTATATGAAACGTTATATTTCCGCTGTGATTCCCTCAACCCACCCAAGCGGTACGGGCTCCTTACTGGTATGTCTACCACCACGAATCTAGTATAATGCTAATCCCACACCCTCCGTTCCTTAGAGAACGCCAACGAAGTCGATGTTATTAGAACTGGTTTCAATAGAGCTTTCGATAAAATTTCTAACAAACTTATACCCTTTAAGTTATGTTCCTTTGGCTTCGAACTTCAACTGATTAAGTGGATTTCTTCTTACTTAAAAATTTGAATCTACTGAGTAAGATTTAGGACTATTCTTTCTAACCCTCTTTTCCGCATCCCATGGGTTCTCCAAGGCACTCATCCCCTTATTTATACTAACCATCAAGGATATAGACTGGGCTCCTCGATAGTATAGTGGTTAGTATACCCGCCTGTCACACGGGAGACCGGGATCCGATTCCCCATCGGGGAGCCTCCGCCGCAAGACTAATGACCTTGCCCGGAAAAAAAAACAAATCATTATGGAAAAATTTAACAAGCCCCAGAACTCGCTAAATAAGGCCAAGACCGGTTCTCGGTTGTAGTGCCGTTGATGATGATGATCAAGGATATAGACACTAGTATCAAGCACTCCTCTATCACTCTTTACGCAGACGAAGCTAGATTTTAGAAAACGATCAGCTCTACACTCGGTTCTTGACTTTTTCAAATAGATGTCGCCGAAGAGCGGTTTCGTGTCAAAATAATTGTCTCGAACTAAACATCCTCAAATGCCACTCATTCACCTTCTCACGGAACCCTAACCTTTCCCCGCTGCGTCTCTATTTCCTCCTTAATCAACCGAAAACCAAAATGTATACTATGTATCTAAACTGCATCCAAGGTCTCCAACTTTTTATAATGTTAGAGACCAAAACTCCAATTCCCAGCCGCTTCGATGTAAGAGTTAATAATTGAACCCACGCAGTTTTGTAACCACCCTTTCAAATCCACGACCACACGCAATTTTCCAATATAAACTTTTATTATTACAAGTACCAGAAACAACTGTTTGTCGAATGAGTGCGTTTTCTTCAAAGGAAATTAACTTCTTTCACATGTTGCCTTCGACCAAAATCTATCCGTTAAATTCAATTGTCCCTTTTTAGTTTAGTCATCTAAAACTTTCATAACAGTTTTTGCCTTATTCAATCTGCTATTAAAATCAGACCATTAAAGATTCTCCGATTTAAGGCAAACATATTAATGGCATACCATTGATATCAGATTCGAAAACGTTCTATTAACAACACTTTCATTATTCAAACGTCATGTTGCTTCATTCTTAATGGACTCGTGAATACTTAGTAAAAGTATACTCTCTGTTACCCAAATCTTTTTGAACATAAAGCAACCATTTGTCATTTAGAATAGGCACAATACCAAATCATTAGGACGACAATTCATTCTCATCAAAAATGTTTCAACAATGACAACAACACAAAGTTCCTTTCAATTCACTTAGTCTACAGATATTTTCAAAAACATACAAAAACCATACAAGACGGATTTTTATTTTCTACTCCCACAGACAGCTTTCGAGCATTCATAGGACAATGCTGAATGATTTTGCTCATTCTTTAGCGGGCGAATGGAAACGAAAATCATTGCCATCTTATGGTACCCTACTGAAACATAGTCCTTTACAAAACATCCTCTTCCCTTACAACACAAAACACAAAAAAGTATGCAGGAAAAATCATTTTTCTTTTTACTCATCCGATTTTCGGTATCAGTACCAAGTCCAGTGGGCAGAGATTTCATTTGTAGAAAGAGGATGTGTCCACACAAGAACATGTGGGTGATCCATGAAAACAGTCAGTTATCCGTGATTCCGGTCGAGTTGGTAACAGACCTGCTTCTAGAATCTTCGTTCCATTGTTCAACATCAAAAATGAGGACGGGAGAGGGTATAAAGAACCAGAAACACTGATTCGCGTTCTTTTGTTTGTCTCATCCGACAGCTAGTCGGAAGTTTCCGCTCCTCCTTACAGGCTTTCCCACATTGACATACACAATACCATCTGCTGGCATTGTTTTCCCCGCTCTGCCAAAGGCGGTGACTACAGGGGCAAAAGTCAAATACAAACAAATGAAGTTGTGACAGCAATTTTTTAAGCACCATTCATCGAGCAGGTCGTGAACTGCACATCTCGAACAATTGGTTTGCTTTCGATGTTCTTCGAGTTATTCTCTTCTACACAAACCGATCTTGAACCTTAAAGAGATTTAAGAAATGCTACAAAAGGAAAGCTACTGCTATATAACACCTCTTTTTTGCAGGCATCGTCGGGCTCCTCCTTTAGACAATCAGTTGCCATAAGTTTCACCCTAAAATGGTTTTTATTCACAAAACCTTCTAGTGGTGTTGTTGGTCTTTAGCCTGATTTTAATGCTTGTTGGTTAGATTAAGATACCTACGGAACTCGAAAAGTTTTTTCCTCTTGGCAACGACTTTATCTTTGAGATCACATTATTGATTCCCCTGTGTGTTTTCCTGGCTGCTGTCCAAGTTGCATACAAATGAATTTTTAGTATAAATTGCTTTTGAACTATGTAAGCTTTAGAACGTTTCGTCAAGGTATGTCAAGGATTTGAAGGGCCTAATGTATATTTACCGAAACAAAATTTATCGGCTTTCAAAAGAGCCAAGAAAGAAGGACAATATTTCACAAAGTTAGTCGAACTGTCTAATAAATAAATAATCCTATATTCGGGAGGATTGTGGCAATTATTACCATTTGTTATGACCTATTGAATGCGGTCAATAATAAAATGTATTCGGGTGCATTTCCTAATGTTATATCTTTAATAATAGCTCTAATGACAAGATCAAAACTACACAACATCGTCTTACCTATCAAACCACACATTTGTTGCCGCTTGAAGGATTAAACGACCAAACAGGCACGAAAAATTAATTTTTATCAGAGAACACATCTAATCCCTTACATTTGCCGGTTAAATAAAAGGTTCTCGTTCTGTACGTCATCGATATTTAAGCGTTTCAAACAAATCTTTTATGCTTAAGTATTATACATGAGTTTAAAAAAAACTAACAATAAGCAGATAAACAAGCCAGTTCTATCTTAAAAGAATTACCAATATAGGAAGGATATTAAAAATAAAAGACACGGAACGCACACTGCCAGACGAGGGGACAGGAAGCTATTAATTTGGTTCAATTCGATATGCATACATCTCCCAGACAAACTTTTACACATCGTCACGCAAAGCTCAAGGTTCAAACTTCTAAGCAATAACGGAGGTGAAAATCTCGTTAAAAAAATATTGTTGACGAAACTCTTAGCCGCCAACAATTTCACGTCTAACACAAAATAACGAAGGTTAATATTAATGAATAGTTAGAAGAATAGAAACTCCCTGAATGTGTGTACTCTTAAAACAATAATGGCATGAGCTTTAAAAAAAATTAATTGATATATATAGTACATGCTTTTGAATAAATAAACAAACAAAATAAAATAAAGATAGAGATATACAATAGTAAAACCCTATAAAAAACAGTAAATAAGTTTGTTAACTCCTGATCAAAAGTATTATTCCTCTCGTAAGAATAATCCTGTTTTTTACGGAGGAGGAGGAATGAACGTTGAACGCCGATGAAATACACATTCAATAAATTTAGTAAAAATTAACAGTACTCAACGAAATACCGAGTGTAAAAATCAAGTAGGCGGCAAAAAGGACGAAAAAAAATTTAATAAAAAAAAATTAAATACGAAGCAAAAGACTGTACATCAACATCATCGGCACTACAACCGGGATCCGGTCCTGGCCCGATTTAGCAATCTCTCTTTATCGGTATCTGGTCCTTATCCAAGACTTGTTGAATTGTCCATAATAATTTGTTTTTCCGGGCAAGGTCATTAGCCGTGCGCCAACCTAGACATTTTTAACACTTCCAAATGATAATGATAGAATAGAAAATAAAGAGGTGATCAAGAAAATAAAATAGAAAATTAAAATAAAACGGATAAGACAAAATTAAAATAAATTAGGAATAAAAGTAAATAAGTGAATAAATTAATCAATGAATGTGTGATATTAAAATAAATCAACAAATACATAAAAAGAAATGAGAAGAAAGATGGGAGAAAAAAGAGGAAAGAAGATAATACAAAGAAGGAAGAAAACTAAAGAAAGAAAACAGGGAAAAATTAATTTCATTAATCAATCAGTTAATCAAAAATAAATAAATAAATAAGAAAGGAAAAGGAATGAATGTATAAAAAATTATTGAAATAAATAAGTACTTCATTTATAAATAATATAAAAGGTATCCTGTGTCATCAATTGGGGGCTTTACCTTACCTCATAACTAAGATAGTAGCGGTCAGTACGAGTAGTAATCCACACGCAACCGCACCGAGCCGGAAAGACGACCAAAAGGACAAACTGAAATTAATCTCAGCAACAAAGGAAAAAGCCAGGGGAGGAGAACACCGAAGCTAATACCGAGCGTGGTCCAAAGTGATAAAAAAGGGAGCACTCGAGGGGAAAAATTGTTAAGGCAAATGCAATGGAACAACCACAGCAAAAGGGATCACTACCTGATGTACTAATGCTCAGCAAGTCTGGCGATTCCTTACATGTGGATATGGTGAGAAAAATGAAAGGCGTGTAGGGGTTGGTTATTGTACGAGACATAGCCACTAGTTCAACTCAACACCCAAACGCTTACCATTGGTTTCTCTGAAATTTTGCCACGAAACAAATCAACTACAAACAAGCGAAAGTAATAAATAGTCACGCATGCATTTCGTTATCGTGTTCTTTATTTAAATTTGCGTTATGGCATCGGCACATGTGCATAACACGGGGAGTTCACAACTTAATTCACTAATCTGGTGACTAGGAGTTAACAATATAATTCTTTAATCCATTAGCTGGTGAGCGCCTGCACTCTTCCAGGATCGTGATAATGTCAAAACGAAGTTCACTTTAACGAACAAAACGAATTTCTCGACTAGGTGGCAAAAGGTAACACTGCACTCCAACTCACATATTCTGACCGTGTCAAAACCGAAGTGGCTACTTGGTAACGCGGCTGGTAAAAATGTAACGCTAAGCGGGTGCGACTGTCCGCTCTGGTCATAGAAATCTCATTCCCTGAGTGGCTGTTGCACTCAACATCCCCTAGCTGCGGTGGTGGTGAATTTTCATCGATATGGGAGGAGCCGAATAGGGTCATTTCTTTGGTGATGACCAATGAACGATCGGTTGGGGTTTTTTTGGAAGAATTTCCCTGTGGTGGCCGCACAGGTCAAGTACGATGCCCTTTCGCTGGAAGTGAGGCAACTGTACAAACAAAGGAACTGCTATTAGGGGCTGCAGGCATCGTTGAGATAAGCGATAGTGAAAATTGTCGAAGGAAGAAATAGGTTCCTGTGTATTCTGTAAATAAAAACATTATTTCGGAGGGTCGTACGCTGAGATGCGCATTTTTTTTTTTTTTTTGGTTTAACCAATGATGCACGGGAACGTCGGCTGTTTACATTATCGCCCAGAATCAGACCGTTGCAGGCAATAGATTTCTCTGTGACGATAAGCCAACCGAAGATTTGTTCGCCTATGGCAAAGGCTGGAGTGGCTATTGTTTGGTTAAGACAACTGTACGTGGGACACGATCATTGCCATGATTGTTTAAATATCATGATCGGATGTTAGTTTTCGGAAAACTGTATGATAGGACATGATCATTAGGATGATTATTTGAACAACGATCGCGGTCATGTCCTATTCGATGATCGGGTGTCGCTTGGGCGACCCATGGTCGGAAAAATCCGCTGCAGATGTGTCAACAGATCCGCTGGCCAGCGTGTGTTTGTCGATTATAATTGCTAACAAGCTGAGCCGATTGGGTTGGTATGGTTCAGGTAATATGAAAGAAATGATTTGATGATGTGCAAGCTTGCTGGGGTTTTACTTTCAGGTGAAAGCGAATGAAAGGTAGCTTACGCTGCTCGATTGCAGGTAAGTAAAGTGGCTTGTGGAGTGAGGAAAAGGCAGGTTGATTTAAGAAAATGGGTGGTTCTTTGGGAATGCTTTAAAGAACCCCCACAGGCGCACCTGACTTCAATATAGATCGGGACCTCCTCCTCCAGCTCAAGCGCAGCTCCATTGCGCAAATCGCGGACATGAAGAAGGAAATAGAAGTAGCATTAGAAAACGTTGCTACGGTAAAATCCCTATCACTGCGAATTAGAGGCGCGGTAATCGAGCAATTCTCAAAAGTGGTTATTACAAAAGAGGCAGTGAGGGAGATAAATCTCATGGCAACACACAAATGGCCGAGCCGCCCCTTTCTTCAAAAGACGCCTCTGTACCCTTGGCTGAGTAGGGTGGATTAAGGCCGCCGATAAGCGCAACATAATACTTCAGGTGTTTGGAAGTTGCCCATATAACAAGGCCGTACAAAGAGGAGATCGACTGATCAGGAACCAGCCTGAGATGTGGCGAGAAAAGACACCTAGTAAAAACATGAACATAGAAAGTTACCAAAATACGAGATATGCCCAGACGGCAAGTATTGTAACATCACTCATAGTTCCAGAGGCCCAACATACAGAAAAGCGATGCAGGAACTTAACACTTTACCGACCGCCAGCGCTTCAACGGCCACTCAGCCGTAGATTCTCCTTGTCGCCGGTTCTGTTTCGGTTTAGACTATCGCATATCATGTGACAGCTTTGTGGCGTTTCTAACAAAAATATATATAATATAAATATAATATGCAAGCAAATAGTGAAGTACACCGAAAGGAAATTCGAATAAGCAAAAGCATCAGAGCCGCATACCATGGCGATAACATAACAATTCCACATCAGTTCAGTGTATTTGAGTTTAGAAATCGAATTCGTACACGCGGCAGTGGCCTGATGTGTTGAGCATTGATTCAATTTTTAGTGATTCTAACTGTCATAGCGTCGAATCACACGTTCTTCACAATCATGGCAAACGAGATAGCTTCACACAGCAGTCTCAGAAGTATTCTGTGTTTTGTAATTTTTGCGAGATATATGTTTTAATCGATAGTCTACCTCTCCATCGCAACTGAGCAACGTACCTCAATACTATATAACAAATTACTGCTCATATAATAGTAATTGTTTATCGTCAAGGCAACCGATTAATAGGCTATCGGCCGGTAAGCATCAACGACCAAAACCGATTAATAGGCTATCGGTCGATGAAGATCGGCGACAAAAGGCCGATAAAGTGGTCGGTAAAGTGTTGTGTTAAGAAAACCAAGGATGCCTGAGTGCATCCAAATATATCTTAATACAAGTAGGGCCGCGCCAGACATTTTAGCTCCAACGGCACTAGAATGCAGGGCCGATATTTTACTGATGAGCAAGCCAAATAGAAGTGTCTGCATTAAACACCAATGGAGGCAGCATGCTGTAGACAAAGCATTATTCTGGCTGGGAAGTCGCCCTTTGAAGAATCAGAAGCCGAAGAACATACAGGATTTCTCTCGGCAAGAATACAAAGGGAATACTATGTAAGCTGCTATGCCGCTCCGAGCATAAGGATTGGCGTATTCGAAGACCTATCGAAGATCGGTAAGATCTTGTTCGAGGTGTAAGAGGAAAGCATCAAGTAGTCGTAGCTGAATCAGCAAGTGGGGGAGCAAGCAAATGAGTAGAAGGGGAAACATCCTTCTGAACTTTTCGTGGCCTTGCACCTGTTCCTACTAAACAGAAGAAATAAAGCCACGTTTAACAAAGGAAGAGGCTCGTCCATAATTGACCCTACCTTTGATATAATGTCCCTCTGTCGGACATCTATACACATAACGGCCACCCGGTAATCGTATTCCAAACAATAGGGAGGCACAACCCGAATCACAGAAACACACATGCACAGCGAAAAACCACAATGCTTGATAAAGTTGTGCTTGACGGAAAATCTAAAAGTGCCGCAAGGTAGCAGCAGAAGAGCACAACTAGTATAAGACTTGACGGATGTGCGCTACGCCGCTATGCCAAGAAAGGCACAAGAACGTACACATAGAAGACGATACTGGCGGAACGAGGAAATTTCTGAACTCCGGGGCGAATACCTTAAATATGGTAGGATGCAAAATACAGCTTAAGAGGGGAGGATCCAAGTATGAAACGCCCCACAACCAATTTAGGGAAGCTAGACGGCAGCTAAAGGAGGCCATACAATGGAGTGGAATTATAGCGTGTGTGACGATAGTGAAGAACGTGTGATTCGAACCCACGCTATGACAGTTAGAATCACTAAAAATTGAACCAATACCGAACACATCAGGCCACTGCCGCGTGTTCGCTTTCTAAACTCAAGTACGCTGAGTTGATGTGGAGTTGCTATGTTATCGCTATGGTATACGGCTTCGATGCTTTGCTTATTCGAATTTCTTTCGGTGTCACGCCACAAAACTATAGCTTTCAAGAAACTTACGGAGGAAGTCTAAAATAACATTTGGGGCGGTGCCTATAAATTGGTCATGCCGCGCCTTATGGTACCCAAAAGCTCTGAACTGATGAACACCACTCTGGGCGTCCGAGCGACTGAAATCTCCATGTTTGAAAAATGAAAGCGGACCGACAAGCGGTGATGGAATCAGTAACCGCAGAGGAAGTACAAAGAGCCGCGCGAAGGATCAATGTATCAAACACTCCACCAATTTTTTTTTTTAAACATTTTATTCATTTTTTGGCTACGTTTGTAAATTTTATCGAGTCACTCCGGAACCGGAAACCCCCCCTCCAGGGGCCAAAAATTGATTTTTCGGCCTTTTTTTACTCTACTTTTTAGTTATAACTAAAAAAATAAATAAATAAATAAAAAAGTAATTCACTCACAATTTGCGTGTCCTTGTTAAAAATATGTGTGCGAATTTTCGTAAGAATCGCATGCACCGTTTTCATATTATCGCTTACACCGCACTCAAAAAATTCGTTTCGAGAAAAACGCATTCAAAGTTTGGAGATAAATTAGACAAAAGATAAAAGTGATTTTTTTCATGAAACCATCGGGATTTTTTATACTAACAGCTAGACATCTATTCCTGGACCATAAACAATTCCTTTCACGACTTCGAATTGGTCCTCCAGTTGCATTGTCGCCTTTTTCCTCGTTGTCCGTGCCTCGTGCGAGTTGTATACTAGGCTGCGGTCAGCGTCTTGCAGCCGATCTCTGTCCCTCTCGTTCGCAAACGCTCTCGCAGCGTACCCAATTTTGATGCCCATGACTTGCATTATTAGCAATACCGGTAAAAACCCCTCATTAAACATACAAGCTGCGGTAAGAGCCGCAACTTCAATGATTTTCATACCACTGTATATGTGTTTTGGCGCCATTTGTCAGATAATAGCATTGAAACTTTCGTTGTTATTTTGCAAGATTGCGACATATTCAAAGAAGTGACAGTTGGTCCAAGCCAACAGCGAAGCAAATTAATGCCCATAAATGGATAGTCTGCATCTTTCTAAATACACGGTAGTTGCCACCTATGATACGAATCCGTGGGAGACCCGACCCTTTAATGACCTATAACTTTGGAACCGCCTAAGATTTCGTTTCCAAATTTTAACATATTATTTTTGAAGGATAAAACCATCGATTAAACAAAAAAAATTGATTTTTTGAACCGAACAAACCAAAATGTCCCCTTAATAGACCTAAAAACACTTGAAGTGGGTAGAATCCGGCTTCTCTCCGGCTCGGCCGAATGCGCCAACCTCCTGAGTTCAATAAACATACCCTCGTAAGTTACGAAACCCCCACCTGGTCTATATTGCCCTCACCGTACCTCTTACGGCTTCAATGAATCCCTATCGCGAATGCTGCGAGAGGTCACCACCAACTCCACCTTGTTTGATTTCAACTTCGCTTAAGTCTTAAATCATCATCATCATCATCGGCACTACAACCGGGAACCGGTCTTGGCCTTATTTAGCAAGTCCTGTGGCTTGTTAAATTTTCCATAATGATTTGTTTTTTTCCGGGCAAGGTCATTAGTCTTGCGCCAGAGGCTCCCCGATGGGGAATCGAACCCCGGTCTCCCGCGTGACAGGCGAGTATACTAACCACTATACTATCGAGTCTTAAATACCCCCTCTTAAATCGGTGCTCTTAATCACACTCCCTATCTTAAGCGCCACTTCCTCTACTTTTCTTACTATCCCACCTCCATTAACCACCCCTTCTCTTCCCCCCATAGTTACGGTTTTTTTTAAGAATTTATTTTATATAAACTTGTATTAGGACTTAAACTTCTGTTGGGATACCCTTTCATATATCCACCATTGTGACCTATACAAGTGGCCCAATTGAATTGGAAACTTTACAAACCGGTTTCATGATTTGTTTTTCTGATAGGTTATGACATAATGTAAGCTTCTGACGGTGGCACGCTACTGGCCGGAAAATCTGCATAATAGGAGAATACAAGAACTCAGAAGAATAAATTAAAAGTTCGTTCATTTCTATAGATGCTTTATTTAATCACCTATAGAAATCCGATTCATTATATGTTGTATACATTGTCAGTCAATTGAGACCAACAACATCGGCCAATTCGTTGAACTTAAAACACTCATCTTCTCAATACTTAAATATTCTGTGTTAACCTCATCCTCACATTATGTGACTGTCTTTGAACTAATTACTTGAATTATCTGAGCACAAAGTACAAACTAGATATATTTACCCACAGTCGTAGTCCATCAAAATTAGCATAACGTTACAAACAGAAACAGATTTCGGAGGTTGACTTAAAGCTGAGATTACAGAGATTTAATTAATGTACGTCATTCATCCTCAACTAACTTTGCTTAAAGGACCAATGTTAGCCAGATAATGAGATTCTTAATTGAAGTATGAATTCATTAATTTCATGGAAAGTTAAATGCAAACAAATTTATATCCACAGAGTGGAAAGCAAATCATCACTTTAGCATAAGACCTTAATACTACAAAAGCTGACGTATAACTTAAATCTTCGGCGCATTTAATTAATCAATGACCCTCACTGCTATTCACAGTAAACGGAATCGTTTTAATTAATTACACAAATAAAATATTACACGGTAAACCATTTTTGGCAGGCAATCACGACCTACATGATATCAATACGTACAGAGAAAAAAAAGAATCCAAACCACAGAAACGTATATTCTGAATCGCATAAATACATTCCATGCGAAACTTACATAAAGAGACAACTTGACAAATTCCCATTTTCCATTTTCTGCCTCTCATCAATTCAGGTCAGTTCCGGATAGTGAAATGTGCAGACACATCATGTGTCCAAACGAGCAGAACTGTCGACAGGTGCACTTTCGTTATGCAAATAAATATCAACCACTCAAAGTTGGTTTACATCAGTCCACTTTGAGCTCTTCTATTGTCAAGAAACTACTTGCACGTAATTACCTCAACTATGAAATACTTCGTTGTATACATTCTTGTTGCTGTTTTTGCTGCCACCATTGTCAGTGGAGCAATCACTGAGTTGGACCCATCTAAGCAAAATGCTCAACAAGGCATGCAAACAGGAGCTGTCGAAAACACCGAACTGCTGAGAGCTCGCAAGCAAGCCAAATCATACGGAGGAGCATCATACCCAGCACCTTCATATGTACCAAGTATTCCCTGCCCAAAGAACTATCTGTTTAGCTGCCAACCTGCCCTCCAACCAGTTCCATGCTCCTCCTCGGGCTACCCACATGGAGCCTACTCTGAACCAATAGCTCAATGGGCTGCTCTTCCTCGTGATAACTAAGGTATTTACGGAGATCTATACGTTGACGGAAATGAATCTAAATAAATTACTGATAAAGGAAAGATAGAACAGTTTCTTTTTTCTGAGATAAAATAGACAGCTTTAGTGATCCGAATAGTAAGTTCACAGATATACGTTATTGCACCGTAAAGGTGCATTACATAGATTAAGGCGGACTAAACACGGCAATGAGTTTGGTGAGATCAAACTCAAAACAGGAAACCATCAGCTATGATTGTGGTGACGAAATGGTAAGCATGCATAGAAGAAAACTGTTTTCTTCTGTGCATATATTTCGGGAGGAAACAGTTCAATTTATGAGCTAGATTCAAAAATTTGCTTGGATTATTGATAAATACGACTTCGAAATCCGCGACCTAGTAAAGATAAAAACCCTCCGTTTGACTGTATACGTTCTTTGCAACTGTTGATTGCGAGTTATTACGGCGTTTGCACGATGAACGCACCGTTTATCTCTGTAAAATTTTGGTGAATTTCAGTATTTGAAGTAATCAGATTCGCCATCAAGATATACGCGATCAGCGAGGATTCTAACGATTTGAAGGTTTTCGGAATTCCTCACAATAATATCCCAAACTTTTTTTTTATTACACTTCTCTCGGGGGAGGCGAACCTATAGCGCCGAGCCGGCGCCCCGAGATGCCACCAAATAACTGTTGCAGTTCTTTTGGAACAGTTGCAGATTGTGAAGCTCCGGAAACACTAGCGCGGGGAGGAAATCCCACAGAGATGTTCGCGCCGTAGGGAGATGAATCGCAATTCGGATTGTCTCGTGGAGCGCATGTAAACCAAATTCCGCGGAACAATACCATGAATCTCCGATGAATAGTACCCGTGGTAATATCTGTAAACCAAAAAGAGGTCAGCTACGCCCCTTCGATGTGAAGCGACCGTAGTCCCAACGTCAGGGCCGTGTCCCCGAACAGGCTCGTCTCTGTACGCTCTCAAGTAGGTCGAGGTTATGTTTAGGAGCGGAGCTCCAAACATGGGAGCAATTTTCCAGCGCGGGTCTAATTTGGGATTTATACAGAAGAAAAACTTGGGGCGGAGTAAAATATTTCTTGCCTCTAAAACGATAACTCAGTTTTCCAGATGCGGAACTGACGATGTTCTACACGTGTTTATGCCACGATACATTCCCACAGACCATGAGAAATTTCATGCTTTCCCTACATTCAAGGGCCTGGGCATTCGTCATCAGCCGTGGAACTGATGATCCACTTTTCTTTGTGATTATTGTATATTGTGCCTTCATTGCATTGAAGTCGACGAGATTGGCCTTTCCCCACAGCAGGACCTTATCCAGATCCCGATACAGAGAGTCGATTTGACTACATCTCAGCTAGTGCGACGTTGATGCACTAATCGGACGATCACTCGAAAAAGAGGAAATAAGCATACTATCATCTGCAAAACTCAACACACGGTTATCCGTTGACTCTAACATATCATTTAGGTCTAGCAAAAACAAGATTGGAGCCAAAATAGAACCTTGAGGCACTCCAGCATTAACAGGATACAGATCTGAAGACTTGATCCACAACAAACCCGTTCGATCGATTTTCGAGGAAGCTCTTCATCCAGTCGCAAAGCTAGTAGGAAAGTTTGTATGAACGAAGCTTGCTCAGCATTGCTCCATGCCAGACGCGGTAAAAAATCTTGGAAATAACTAATGCGACCGCCATTGACTCGCCATACCCCTCAATCGAAGATGTCCACATATCAGTTATAAGGGTCAAAAGATCTCCCGTGCCACAGAATCCGTATTGACGATCATTCAGAAGCCCGTTGCACTCCAAAAACTTAATTAACTCGGCATTAATGACCGTTTCCATCACCTTGAATAACATAGACAGCAATGCTATCGGTCGGTAATTTTGTGGGACGCTTTTACCCCTTCTTTGGGATCGGCTGAACTCGATCAATTTTCCAACAGATAGGAAATGTCATCCGTGCATAAGATAAGTGGAAAACCTGCCAAGAACCGGCAACAGTTTTGGAACACAGTTCTTAAGGACTACTGCTGGTTTCGATCTGGGCCGGTTGCCTTTTTTCAGTCATCATCATCATCGGCATTACAACCGGGAACCGGTCTTGGCCATATTTAACAAGTCCTGAGGCTTGTTAAATTTTCCATAATGATTTGTTTTTTTTTTTTTCGGCAAGGTCATTAGTCTTGCGCCAGAGGCTCCCCGACGGGGAATCGAACCCCGGTATCCCGCGTGACAGGCGGGTATACCTTTTTCCAGTCCAGTCCACGTAAAATGCGTTGAATAGTACGTGGGCGGAACATCACATTCCGCATCAAGGACCGTACTGGCTCGATCACAGGTGGCTCAAAAAGACCGGCATCGAGGGTTGAATTCGCGGAAAATAAATTCGCGAACACATTGTCTTTATCTTTTGAATTTGTGACTAGTGTCCCACTGCACGTCACTAACGTAGAAAAAGAGGAGGAAGCGAAGTTACTGCTGACAGCCCTTGCCATTGACTTGAACGGATGCAAAACCGTTGGGCACTCAAGGAGTTTTTTGGTCACTCTGTCTTTGTAAACCTTCTTTGCGGTATCACTCGTCTGGTTGCACGCGTTTCTGATTCTAACAAAATTCGTTCTGTTATCCTCGGTGGGTTTGGAACGCTATTCTTTAAAAAATCTATATTTTGTCTGTAATCTGCTCACATTTTTTATCAAACCAAGGCTTATTAGATGAATTTCGTTTGATGGAATACGGTATGCAAATCTCCATCCCGACTACGTGCATGCTTTAACATCGGAGGCTCCAAACCACACCTCCGACCATGGAAAGGATGTGAAGAAATTTCGCAGATCGTCCCACTTAGCAGCGCCATACCTCCATACATGGCGAAGCTGCTTAGATCGGTTATTCATTTTAAATCCAACTGACTGCACGATCAATCCCTTTCATCGCCACATGTCATCGGTTTCATCGCCGCCATGGTACAACCGCACACTCCGCGCTCTTAGGAACAAGAGAAATAACTTGTGGAACATTTTCCTCAAAGCGCGTTCCCTCCAAAACTACTCCAACTATCTCGGTTCCATTTATAAATTTTCCGAGCTCTACAACTCCCTCTACACCAACTACCTCACAAAAACAGAATCTAATTTGATCAATGACCCCAAATCTTTCTTCCACTTCATAAACTACAAACGTAAATCCCACGCCTATCCTAACTCCCTTTCTTATGGCGCGACTACTTCAACCGACCCCCTAACTACTGCCAATCTATTCGCTTCGTTTTTCAATAAATGCTTCACAGACATCTCCTTCGAACCCAATCCGTCTCACTTCAAAGACTTGCCCGAATTCTCCCTCGGCCCCTTCACCCCTCAAATTGTTCAGCGTCACGTAATTGGGGAGAAATTAAACTTACTCAAGGACGAGTTCAGCCCTGGGCCTGATGGACTCCCGGCTGTATTTTTAAACAAATGTTCCACTTCTCTTTCCCTCCCGACATCAAAGATATTCAATCTATCTCTTTCACAGGGGATCTTCCCTGGTATTTGGAAATCCTCCTATGTCACCCTCATACATAAAAAGGGACCTAAAAACGATATAAGCAACTACCGCCCCATCGCCAAACTGTGTCATATTTCCAAACTGTTCGAAGGAATTCTTTACAACGCGTTATCTTTCCGTTGTAAATCCATCATCTCATCCAACCAGCATGGTTTCCTTTCGGGCAGGTCGACCACAACGAATCTGATCGAGTTCTCATCCCATACTCTCCGTGCCTTAGAGAATGGCAACGAAGTCTATGTAATCACCACCGACTTCAGCAAGGCCTTTGACAAAATCTCCCATAATTTTTGAGCTGTCCTCCCTAGGTTTCGAACCCCTATTGATCAAGTGGTTATCTTCTTATCTAAAAGATCGATACTACCGTGTCAAATTCAGATCCCCCTTGTCCAATTCTTTTCTTCCCACGTCAGGGGTTCCGCAAGGCAGCCATCTAGGTCCCCTCCTATTTATCCTTACCATCAATGATGTTGACTCCATTATTAAATACTCATCCACCTCCCTCTATGCGGACGACGCCAAACCCTACAAAACGATCATCTCTCCTCTCGACTCCCCACTTCTCCAAACGGACCTCGACAGCTTCTCAACTTTGTGCCGTAATAACTGCCTTGAGCTCAACGTTGTCAAATGTCACTCCATCACCTTCTCCCGCAAACGCCCCCCCCCCCCCCCTCCCCAGCCATCCCACGCACCTACTTCCTGTAGCGACCTCGGGATCTTATTTGACAGGGAGCTTAGCTTCATCCCGCATATTTATGATATTATTCTTAAGGCCAACTCTGTCCTTGGGTTTGTGAAACGCTGGTCTAAAGAATTCTTTAATCCTTACGTTTCCCGTTCTCTCTAGATAGCTTTCGTCCGCCCCCTTCTGGAATACGTCAGTCAGGTCTGGTCTCCACACTACTCGTCCCATGTACGCAGAATCGAAAGCGTGCAACGCCGTTTTCTGCGTTTTGCCCTCCGCGGACTGAACTGGACGAATCCTCGGATTCTCCCCCAATACACAAGCAGGCTCCATCTGATCAACTTCAGCACACTTGAGGAGCGCAGAACTCATGCCGATATCCTTTTCGTCCACCGTCTCCCTTCAGGCACAATCAACTGCCCAAGTTTGCTCTCCATCATTCCACTTCACACTAACCCCCGTAACCTGCGAAACCCTCATCTCATCTATCAGCCCACCCACCGCACTTCTTACGGCTCTAATGAACCCATTTCGCGAATGCTGCGGCGGGAAAACTCCTACCCTACCTCCTTCGATTTCAACTTTACTTCTACTGCTCTCAAACTTCATCTCCTCTCTTTCCCCTCCTGACCGCGCCGTCTACACTCTTACACCCTGTACTAAGCGAGGTGAATGAATGAGTGATAATCGATGGATAAACCCATTAACCAACTCGGCAAACATACCCCCCCCCCGCCCCTCTTTTTTTTTTTTAACTATAGTATATATATATATATATATATATATATATATATATATATATATATATATAAGAATGGTTTTAAGATACTTGTTAAGTTTTATCGCTTGTACTAAGCTGAATATACGAGGGTTCTGCCCTCACTAAACTAAACTAATACCAAGCAGTGATATGAGTTTCCCAGTGGCGCAGCAACTTCCATGGTATAACCGCTCGGCTCGGATGTTAAAAACCAATCCAGGGTGTTGGCATAATCACCTCGGAAATCCGGCATTCGTGTAGGTTCCTCCACGAGTTGAGTCAAATTGTGGCTAACAGTGAACATCTCCGCTAGCCTCCCAGCCTCGTCGATTCTGTTAGAATGTACCAACCAGTTGGAATTGTGTACATTAAAATTGTCGAGGACGACAATTTCAGAAGCCGTGTGGTTGATCTGTATTCAGTTGACGCTACGTGAAAGATGTTCAAAGAGTGTCGGCGGTTGATCTTCATTCGGCGAGCGGTAAAGACAACAAAGACATTTAACAGAGCTCCTCAGCAGGATCCTCAACGATATGATGTCCATGTTACTGGGTTCCAACGTCTCCATCCTCTAGCAAGCCAGGTTGGAGCGCGAGAAAACGCAGACATCGCATTTTAAACGGAATCTCGAATGCAAGTCATATTCTGAGCAACGGAGATATGTCGAATCTGTTGAAATGTTAGTGGGCGGCGTTTACATTCGTATTGGTGGTGGAAAACTAGTTTGTCTCTGGAATTCTTTATCTCAGAAGCATCATCGTGACTTATTTCCGTGTCAGTCTGAGCCATCAACCATACATCAGAAACACTGTCGAAATTTTCTCCCGACGATATCGCGGAATGTATGGCGTGACGTGATGATATCTCAGCTTGGTGTTGACTTGCCAGCTAAACCAACCTCTTCTCGAATCAGTCCATTAGCCAAACACCGAAAGATGACCAAAGAGTTCTCCCGACCATTTCACGGAGCCTATAGCTTGATGAGTGGTAATTCACCGGGCGACAGGGGGTTGGTACCCCAGCTACCACTCGGCCTTTAGTCGCCTCTTATGACAAGCCGGCCTAGCTGTGAGTATATTCTAATGCCCTACTCACACGAGAGTACGGTGCATCTTGTTAGCATATAAAATAATGTAGAAATGATGTGTATAGAACTTAGCAAACAATGAAAACGTTGACACCAGTCTTTAAAAACTATTTTGCGCCCAATAAGTAATTCCCTTTTACACAGATTCATCCTATCTTTCTAAAATGTAATTGGATTTTATTCGGATCGATTAAATTCCAGAATCGCATGAATAAAAATTAAATGCTTTTGTAGAGACTCAATGAGCATACTAAATGTTTAGTTACCACAGCCAACGAAGCCGTTTAGAAAACACAAGCTGCTGTCCATCCACGTCCCAGAGATTCCATAATTGTTATGGTCGATGGTCCTCAATATGTCGGATATGCTTCCGTTGACATCGTGTCAAAAGTGGCAAACCATTTTCGAAATTTCTCTGATGGTAGATATTTGAAATTTGACGGCCATCCGCTGACCAGTCTCTACCAATCATCCAATGCGCTTTGGGTTATCACCACAAATTCGTGTGGGTTGTTAATTTAACCGCAAAGTTGAAAAGCTAAAAGGAAATGACAGCCAGGCGCTTAATGGTGGAATACGGATGTATTTTAGGATACGCTAGATGGCAATTTCGTTAAAATATGTCTACGACATGGAACTGTTGATGTGAAAATCCGGGACTAAAATGTTGAATCGGTGGTAGTGCATATTACCAACTAATTTTAAGTACCCGTACATTAGAGTTTAATATGCATGAGGGTTTTGTTGGGAGATTATACTCAACTTGTATTTTTGACAATTTATTTGAAAATTCCGGGTGCAGGCTTTGGCATATGAACAGGTTGGATTATCCGCATGGAATGAATGTGCTCGTTACACTTAACTTGGTGTTGAGTGATCCTTTGTGAGGGAGTTAATTAATATTGTAGTTAATTAATTTTTGTAGTTAATTGAAGATAATTAATTTTAGATTAGCTATTAACAATATTTAAAACGAATATTTGTACAATTCACTAACAATTCGTCCTTGCCCTACACAAACACCTAAGCCTATTTAATTTTCAAAATGTTTTTGCTACGTTTCATGTAAAGAGAAAAAAAAACCGATCCCCTTAAATGCAAACTATAGTGGGAGTGGAAGAAGAGGGATGGAAGAAGGAAAACAAATATCTTGAATGCCTGTAGTTGACGAAGACGAGAAAACACAAGAATCACTATTGTGTGGTTCGGCCAAAGAACGATTGTCTGTATTTACCCGAAAGTCTCAAGTTACCTTCGAATCTGACCAGATGGGCCTACCTGATTAACTGGTAGCGTCGGCAAATATTAGGAGAAATATAATGCAATCACCAAGTTAAGATAAACACCGAGCGGGCAAGCATCGATGCAAACGGAGTAGACAGGACACGTTGTGCCTATATTCTACTGGTCGGATCAAACTATTTGCACATTGGCCCAGAATGAGTTTCGCTATCCATTTTTGAACACATGTAACGTCTTTTTTACATGGTGTGATCAAACAACCTAATAACCTTGCCCGTAAAAATAAATTATTATTTAAAATTTAACAAGCCTCGCGAGTTGTTAAATAGGGCCAAGACCGGATCCCGGTTGTAGTACCGACGATGATGATGATGATCAAACAACCTGAAGCTAACTTTCAGCGTGAGCTGATGGGCACTCTCTGATTGACTGTCATCACGAGAGAATTTTGGAGAGGTAGAATGCATTTATAGTATTTTACTACTCTCGGTTTTCCAGCGATGCTTCATTCGGTGTGTTCCGAGCAGGGTGCATCGCTCTTACTGTGAATCTCTGGTCAGTGCCTGTATGGCGAATCGTGATGAGTTCGACGACCAAGCAACGCTGCGTGATCAAGTTTTGCACAGGACCAAGTCGCTGCGAGTACCAGGTTTCCACCAAGCCACCTGCGTATCACCTGATGGAGACACTCGCTACCAAATTGACTAAGTGTTGATAGACCGCCGCCACGCATCCCGCTTGATGATGGTACGAACGTACCGAGGTGCCAAGGTCGACACGGACCACTATCTTCTTGGTATAGTTTTCCGCGCGCAGCTTGTTTTACGGAAACGCATTGCGTGCGCAGATCAGACTCGGATCAACACGGCTGCCTTACGCAATGAGAACACCAGGAACACCTTTGGTCATGCGTTAAGACTCGCCGTCAAGAGGTCGATGGGGGGAGAGTAAGTCCTGTGGCCAGAATGTCGGGCGTAGAAGAAAAATGGACACGCCTTAAGAATACTGTCATTAGTACTGTGGGGGTTGTAGTATTGTCAACTCCATCTTAGGCAGTAGTCGTAGAGATTGGAGCAACTGGTTTGATAATGAGTGCAAACTACCGACTGAACGTAAGAATGCTGCATAGAGGGCAATGCAGCAGACTCATAGGACACGGATACGCGACGAAAAATACAAATAGCTCAGAAGATCTGAAAAAAAGGCTTCACATACAAAAGAAAAGTGCCTGGGAAAAAAACCTTGTCTGTGAAATAGAGAAAAGTAGAGAGGAGCGAGGTCCGCACCAGGCGCGAAAGTTCTACCAAATATTCCGCAGTATGACGCGGTACACACCATGCTGTGCTTACTGCAAGGATAAAAAAGGGTAATTTCACCACCGATCCTGAAGGCATTCTGGAGCGATGGGAAGTGCACTTCAATGAATTGCTAAATGGTCAGCTCACAGAAGAATTGGAGGCTCCACCAATGCAAAACCAAGACCAAATGCTGCCATCACCAAGCATTGAGGAAACATTAAAAGCCATAAGACAGCTCAAATCAAATAAAGCCCCCGGAGTTGATGGCATACCAGCTGAGCTGATCAAAATAGGAGGGACAGCGTTACATCACGCAATTCATGAGATCGTGGTGCACGTATGGGATCAAGAGGCGATGGCAGAAGATTGGCGTCGTTGAATAATTTGCCTCATACATAAGAAGGAGATAAAATAGTGTGCAGCAACTATAGGGGAAAAACACTAAGAGAAATAAGAAAATAAGAAATGTGCATAAAATGTATGTAAAAAAAAACGATGTGGCATCAGGCAGCGTGGAGTTGACTGTGATAGCTTCACCAAGTGGTTTCATTTTCTGTAATGTGCTGAAAAACAAAGTGTTGTACTTTAGTATTACATGCCGTATTTGCATGTCTGTCAAAGCACACACTTTCTTATTTAAATTTAACTTTATTTTAGCTTACTGACTTCTAGCATTTCCACTTAGAGAGTAAAAGGTAGCAAGCGTTGTTATTTTTAAAACTGATTTCAACAATAACTCTTAAAAAGGAATATTTAGGAATATTTTAGCTGATGGCAACCAGGAATTCCACATTTGTAATTATGTTGGTATGAATATTTCTGTTACCACAGATTGATATGAATGTTCCGGTTCCCGGAACCATAGTTAAAGACAAAAAAAAAGTTTGAAAAGATCGTCGATTCGTGTTTAACTATCCTAAAACCTCAAACGCCCTATTAAAATGATCGTCTCCGTTGACGGTTTCTAATCGTCCAGTTCAATTTTTGAATTCTTCCAACCCTTTGTGTGTGACTCATTACAATTAGGGCACACTATCTAGGGATGTTTTTCCGAACAAGATTATTAGCCTTGCGCCAAAGCAATTATTATGGAAAATTTAACAAGTCTTAGACTTGTTAAATAAGGCCAAGGCCGGATCGTGATTGTAATGCCGATGATGATGATGATGATGATCTAGGGATGTAATTTAAACATCCCTTAAGATTCGAGAGTCGCAGTGCATTCTCTGTTTTTCCATGATTTAAAGGAATGTTCCCCCGATTACTAATTGACTACAGGCAGTGGTTTATTATTTGGGATATGTGTACCACGATCGGTGTTTTTGTATATCTTATTGACATCGTTCCCAAATTCGCATTAATTCACCTATTTTAATTTATTTTTTTATTTTTTATATTGGCTTAAATGATGTAGTGATATTTCAAAACTGAGATCCAATAGTAACTGTAAACCACAAAATTATTGAAATGACCCTTAGAGCTAAATTTCTGAATCAATTTCAGATACCCCATTACGTTTTTGAACTCTTGTTGCGTCTATAGTATCATTTTAGGTTTGTTTAGCTGAGTCAGTATATTTATAAATGTTATTTATACTAGGGTGGTGATGTTACTTATACTAAGTATAGATGGCGATCGAGTGCTCAGTACATATACGCTCAACAGAACCGAATGCTTACTGGATTGTATTTTTTATGTACTAAATTAATTTCGAACCTTGAAATGCGACCAACTTGAAAGAATTTTTGTCGACACGGTCTGACAAATAACATTTAATATTTTCATCCGTTGGATTTGAAATTGGAACTGTATCTTCTACATAGATTTTATAGAGAAGTACTCACGCTCACTAATGACTTTGCCCTGAAAAAAAACAAATCATTATGGAAAATTTAACAAGCCTCAGGACTTGCTAAATAAGGCCAAGACCGGTTCCCGGTTGTAGTGCCGATGATGATGATGACTCACGCTTATAAAAATTTATTAATAATTATGTTTTTTACAAACGTTTAAACAAAAAAAGGGAGAAAAAAATTCGAATTCAAATTCGAATTTGGGAAAAATAATTATTTTTTAATGGTCACGTGTTCTTCTCTGCTAAATTTAATGTAGATTATGAAAAACATCTTTTTTGTCCTAGGTGTAGATGAAAAAATGTTATTCATCAGCCCACAGATCGCCTCCAAAAAAATTTCAATAGTTCATTTTGATGTATTATTATTTATCTAAGGTGATGGAAAAAGTCATCAATACGGAGTTAGTTAAGTATTTGGAGAGCAACGGACTTCTGAATGATCGTCAATACGAATTCCGTGGCAGGTGGTCCACGGGAGACCTTTTGACACTTATAACCGATATATGGACATTTGCGATTGAGCGGCATGGTGAATCAAGGGCGGTCGCATTGGATATCTTCAAGGCTTTTGACCGCGTCTGGTACGGGGCATTAATGATCAAGGTTCGTTCATATGGACTTTCCCAACAGCTTTGCGACTGGACGAAGAGCTTCCTTGAAAATCGATCGATCCGGATTGTTGTGGACGGCGAGTGTTCGGATCTGTATACTGTTAATTCGGGGGTGTCCCAAGGTTCTATTTTGGTGCCAACCTTATTTTTGTTTCACATAAATGATTTTTTGGAGGCAACGGATAACAAAGTGTTGAGTTTTGCCGATGATAGTACGCTTGTTTCCCCCTTTTCAAGTGTTCGGCCGATTGGTGCATCTACGTCGCATCAACTGAGATGTGGACAGATTGACTCTCTGAATCGGGATCTAGATATGGTCCTGCAGTGGGGAATGGCCAATCTTGTCGACTTCAACGCAACGAAGACCCAGTATACAACATTCACAAAGAAAACTGGATCATCGGTTCCACAGCTGATGATGAATGGCTGGGGAAAGTTTGAGATTGCTCGGCGTCACGGTCGGTGGGAATGTATCATGGCATAAACACGTGTCGAATATCGGCAGGTCAGCCTCAGGAAAGCTGAGCTATCTTTTTAGAGCCAAGAAATATTTTACTCCGGCCCAACTTGTTCTCCTATATAAATCCCAAATTAGACTCACTCTCGAATATTGCTCTCATGTTTGAAGTTCGGCTCTTAAACATACCCTCGACCTGCTTAAGAGCATACAGAGACGAGCGATCCGCCTGATAGGGGACTCGGCGCTGACGTCGGGACTACAGCCGCTATCACATTGAAGGCGCGTAGCCGACCTCTGTCTGTTTTACAGATATTATCACGGGTGCTGTTCTTCGGAGATTCTTGGCATTGTTCCACGCAATTCGGTTTATATGCGGTCCACAAGACAATCCGACGGATCGCACCCGTTTGTGGTTCATCCCCCGACGGCGCGAACATCCCTGTATCAGAACTCGTTCCGTTCCAGAGCGGGGAAGCTGTGGAAATCCCTTTCCACGCGAGTGTTCCCGGATCGTTACAACCTCCAACTGTTCAAAAAGAACTGCAACAGTTATTTGGTGGCATCTCGGGGCGCCCACTCGGCGTTATAGGTTCGCCTCTCCCGAGAGAAGTGTAATAACAATAATAATAATACAAAAACAAAATAAAAATAAAAAAAAAATATAAAAAAAAACATTAAAAAGAAAAATCGAATTTTCGACGATTCAAACAGATGTAAGCCGTTAAGTAAAAGAGATTATTGGTGGGGACGGCCCTAAGGTGTAAGAATTTGGAAGTGACAAGATTTTCATATAACAAATTATCTTTGTCGCTCAACGAAGTCCCTGGATGTCGTCGTCAGTATCGGGATCATATTATTCATGTTTTTATTGCTGTTCATCAAAATTTGAATAAAATAAATCGTATAAACTATATATTCGGCGCAAGGCTAATAACCTTGCCAGTAAAAATAAATTATTATGGAAAATTTAACAAGCCTCGAGACTTACTAAATAAGGCCAAGACCGGATCCCGGTTGTAGTGCCGATGATGATGATGATGATAAACCATATAAGTGCTTCATCTACAAAAAAAAAACTACACACAACAATTGACGGCCACAGTTGTTTAAATGCTGTAAGCATATTTGATCCAATTCGAACACAAGAAGATTACCAGCATGTCCGTATAGGGGCCATCAGCATTGTTTGTAGCCGTCGATACGAATGCAATTAGTCTATCAGAGTGTAGTGGTCTTGTCTTTGGTGTATCAATTGATGCGACGTAATAGCAGTGATTTTGATTATTCACAAGTCAGCAAGGTCTAAATTACTTTGTTGCTCAGAGTTATTTAAACAACAATAACAAACAATTATTTCACTGAAATATTTTAATAATTTCAACAAGTTGTTGCGACGTTAGATGCTCCACAATAAATTGATAACGACCACTCTCTACAACTGTAAAATGTCCCCTAACAATTGTAATCCACATTGAAATGACGGCCAAAATAAATCGACCTGGAAAACAGAAAACACCCTATAGCGGTCATGTGATATTCGTCGATGGTGTCGAGCGGAATAAGAGGGGAGTTCTACGTTGATTCGTTCGATAGGCACATAGTCCATGCAGTGTCTGTTTGAGTGATTCTTGCACTAAGCGAACCCATAAATTTCTGTACCAGAAAATACCCTGGTGGATATAGTTACACCAACGCATTGACACGATGTCATATTGCTTATCAGCTTCGGTCCCAATATGATCTCTCGGAATTGAACTTTTTTAAACTAATTGGCTACATCTCTTAAAATGTATTCGAGTAGCATAAATCCAAAGAGCACTAAGCACCCTTTAATAAAGGAATACACCCGAAAATTGATATGTCAATAACCGAAAATAATTCGGAGGGTTTTCAAACAAACTTTCTAGCTTCCGGATAATTACCACTCTGTAACACCAGCATGAATGCTATTAATCTCAGAAAACAGTAGATACTCTTGGGATTTTCACATAACTCTAAAACTAATTTAAAAGAGACATCTAAATATATCTGCCCGAACTATAAGTTAATGCACTCTATCCATGAACAACCAAATACACAAATCAGTTAAAACAATCGTCTAGCTTGAAAATAAAATAATCCTCCCAAATGGTCCTCTCCGATGGACACAGAAAACGCGACATGCATAAAAACTCTTCTTACAATGCAATCCACCCCGTAAATAAGATTATATCTCCAAGGTACGGCATATTTGGCACTGTGGGTTTTGAAAAACCAACAAATGTCCACTACAAAACTCCAGTGAGCCGGCCCCACAAGTCATAAGTTCCACTGGTTGAAAGCACAAGCAACACCCGACATCGCACTACACATTTCCTGGACTACCTAAGCGATAACGCACATCCGCCCCCTCCACCGTCTCCAGTTACTACACTACATATAAAACCAGAAACTGCTGATACACACCAAATGGGATCAAATAAAGCAATAATAGTAATGGCAAATACCCTACTGGGTGGGCCAACTGACAAGTAGACTTACCGCACGTCCGGATGAGCGTCGAGCATCGCCCGCATTAGTGTTGTACCAGATCTGGGCACACCTCCAATAAAAATCAATGGCATTTCCCTGTTGTAGGAGTAGACCTTTTGGTCCTCAGCGGTCACATATTTCTGGAAAGAAAAGGAATAAAAAAAAGTTCAAACTGAGAAAGCCGTATGTCAATAAAGCTGATTATCTGGGAAATACAATCCTAACGATACATTCAGCAATGTCCACTTAAACGAAATCGAGAAACATATCCCTGTAAATTATATGTTGGGCATATTTGAAGTCGCAGGACTAAAGGTTATGAAATAGGAAGACGAAGGACGTGTTATACGTGGGATTACCCCGCAATGGCCTCCAGGGTACAGCCCAATGATCTCATTAAGAACATGACCTAAGGTGGTTTTTCTCATTAGTTCCTTCAATAAACGAAGGTAATCTTATCTTTTGTGTAGCAGGTTCAACTTAATAGAGACCGATAATCTTAGCAGAAAAAGGTTTTAAGAAATAGAAGCACGAACGAAGCCAAAAAGTAATTTCATTAGGAACGTGGCAGGTGAACGATATAAGACAATTATTGTACAATCCGTTTTCTACTAAATTTAACTTAGAAGTTCAATGCCCGCTGCGGTTTTTGTAACATTCAAAGGGCATCCTCGTATATTAATTGAATAGAACAGAAGTTAATTTGTGCGGATCGACAACGAAACCATTGGGTAAGGTGCTAGTCAAAGGTGTGAAAATGGAAGAGAAAATGAAGAAGCACATCCACGTGGGCAGAGACTTAGCCGGAACGATTTTGTGTCTTCTTATAATTCGCGCGACCAAAAGGAATTTTCTGATACCCCTAAGCATTAAAGTACTGTTTGTCAAGTCATCAAGGTTTTGATAAATAATACTTTTGAAAATGCCAACGGGCATGTTATCCCTCTTCTGGATAGTTAAACATGTTACCGCACTGTCCATGTGTATAAGCCCAAATTATTGTGACTAAATATCAACAAGTTCTTAAATCAATACTACCAAACGCATCTAGGAACTCCACGGTAATGTATGCCATCACGTTCCCTGTAAGGTCAAAAGATATACGATTAAAGGTAAGTAAACGAATTCTCGCATGGCACTGCACAAGACTCTTTTAGTAGAGTGTCTGGGAATGGCAGTTAATGCATTTATGTCGGATTTTCCGCAGAACTTATTGCATTGCCCGATAAGTGCAACTAAGTAACCTATTGTGTGTGAATAGAATATATACTACGTGTTACACTAACAAAACTTGATGTGTTTTCAAGATGAGAAAGCATGTACCATGTTGTTGGTGTGTAATATAAGTCAAATGCCACAGCGGTAGTCGAAAAGGTCCAGGAATGATTAAATTTCTTCCATCACCAGAAAATCTTGAAAAAATTGCTAAATTGTAAAAAACTGATATGTGGCGGTAGAATATATACTAATATTTATTGGTCTGTAGGAATCCGAAAGTCTATGACGGCACTAACTCAGCTATGCGACCGTTTTCTAGTCCCCACTTTCTCTTCACACGTCGCCAACTAATCCCATTTCGTCAACGTCGCGTTTAGCAAAAGTCCTCTCATTTCCGTCGCGGTCTTCAGTCCGGTCTTTAGTTGTTGTTCTTCCGTCAAAAAGTCAACTGAAGGTTCTTTCGTTGGTGGTAAAAATTACTGAAGAATATATGCAGTTCTCTCAGAAATCCAATAGAGGGAACAATGGCGTTTTGCGAAGTAGTGAAGGCATTGGATCATAACAATGTGTTGGTGCTTCGATTAAAACCTTTTCATTATCCGATTTCGTTTCACATTTTTACTATTTCTCAAAACAATATTGAAGCGAGCTTAGGGTTCGCTGGATTAATTATTTTTAATAAATAAGAGCCGTTGCATCGATTTTGAATTAATGTAACACTTTATTAGTCCGTTAATAATAACCGTTACTTATACTATACACAACGATTTCTTTACTTATCGCTTCCGTACTTATCGCGTCTTTTACTTCTTCACTGCTTACTTCTCACTCGAGACTTATCGCTTGCTTCACTTTCTTACTTATTACTTATCGCTTGCTTCACTTTCTACTTCTTACTCATCTCCATGATCTGTGTGCGACGTATTTATACCGTTTCCTTATTCTGATTCGGCGTTTCGTTTCCGTCCGTTACATAGTCTTGAATGTTCTACTGTTCACGGTCTCCAGTTTTCCATTACTTTATAGAATATTCTAGTACTCTGTTTCGGACTCTCTAGAATATTCTAGTACCGATTGTCATATGCGTCACACTACCCTCCGCCTAGATTAGTTCGTCTCGAACTAAGTTCACTGGTCTCCCGGGCCAACAAAAGCCGCCAGTCGGTCGCGATGCACCACTTTCATCTTGGCGTTCGGCGGTGGAAGTTCTTGACCTTCTTCCAAATTTTCTACTGCTCTCCTTTTCGCGTCAGCTCTAGCCTGCCGCCATTCTTCCTTTTCCTGACGACGGAATTCCTCTCGCATTTTAGGGATCTCATGCGAATAGTACAAGAGAAAATGCATGTGCACACCCTTAAGCTCTTCTGCAGTTTGCACATCACGTAAGCGGTCTAGATCGTCATCTTTAATTACACGCATATCATCTGGTATTGGAGCTTCTGCCGATTTCATAACCGTATCCAACTGGTAGTTCCGCATCTTTTCAAATAACTGGAGCGGTTTGTTCTTTGGAGCTGACAGTAAACACCAGCGTGCGTCGCAGTAATAGACTTTTCATAGATCGTCGCACGTTAATTCTGGTTTTACGTGTTCTTCTCTATAGAACACAATGAACGGCACCTCTAGCTCTTGATTACGCCTACAATCTAGGGCTTGCTTGATCTTTCCCCCCATATGTGGTGGCTTACAATAGCAGTCTCGGCCTCCAACATCCGTTGATCTCTCTTGTTCGGAAACAGTTGATTTACGCCTGTTTGTAAATCCATTCAGCTTCAACTTGTAGTTCATTGGGTCCCTCTGGAACAGGCGTAACCGGAACTTCGCGCAATTGCATTCGCTCAGGAATATCCGTTTTACAGATTTCATTGTCCAAATCAGTAAAGTGACCCCTTTCCAATTCACTAGGTTCGTATTCGGGTTCATATCCATCCTCGTCATAATTAGTGAAATCCTCATAGTCGAAATCTACACCGAAACTGTCCTGACCTTCTTGCAATGACGCGTCAGTGACTAGAAGTCGTCTTTTCTTCTTCTTCTCAGCAATTGGCCTTCCTTCGTCGGTTACAATAAAATCCTCAGCACCAGACCCCGATTCCTCATCATCATTGAAATGTTTTGCCGCCTCAGTTTCCCTGTGACTACGTTCAGAGCGGCGTTCAACTGTTTGTCTATAGCCTCACGTGCTAAACCTTCATCGACGTGCTGTTCCTCTCCATCACTTTCTTCGTCCTGTGTACGACGGAACGCTTTCTGCCTTCGACTTTCAAACCAAGATTCTCTTCAATAAGGTTACAGTCATCGTCTTCCAGTCGGTCGTCCAACTCGTCATCATCATTGTAAATCCGTTTCAGGGAACGGCTTGAAGCATCAGTGTCCTCACCATCACTGCCGTCCTCTTCAATCTGGTTATCATCGATGAGATCCTTCAGTTCTTCACGTAACACATCATCGTCATCTTCTTCCTCTTCCTCACTGCTGTCGGCCATAGCTTTGTTCTTCCTGAGTTTCTTCCTTTCATGTGGCTCCAATTCCTCCTCATCCTCAGATTCTTCCGCTTCCGAGTCCCAGAATTCTTTCATACACTGCCTTTGGGCATCCAATTTTGCATTAACGTTTGCAGTTCGCGCATCCAATTTTGCCTTAAAATCTGCAGCTCGCGCGTCCAATTTTGCATTAACGTCTGCAGCTCGCGCATCAAATTTTGCAGCTCGCGCGTCCAGTTTTGCATTAACGTCTGCAGCCCACGCATCCCATTTTGCAGCTCACGCATCTAATTTTGCCTTAAACTCTGCAGTTCGCGCGTCCAATTTTGCCATCATCATCCTTAACATCTCCGAAATGTCCAACTGTGGCGAACTCTTCTCCGTTACATTGGCACCATCTTGACTCGGTGTTTCTTCTCCATCCGGACAGTCTGGACCAATCGCAAAAACATATGTGTCAACATCAATACCCTCCTCTTCCATTGCTGCTCGTAGACGCTGTCGAAGAATTTGTTTCTGTCCTCTGCTATCCAGATTCCGGTCCTCAAGTTCCTTCTTCAACTCAGGAATGCGAAGATCCTCCAAATGTCGATCTGACATCGTCACAACACACTTTCACAGACTTATTCATTTCACCAATAATTAATCCTACTTCTGACACCAATTGTAGCGAGCTTAGGGTTCGCTGGATTAATTATTTTTAATAAATAAGAGCCGTTAAATCGATTTTGAATTAATATAACACTTTATTAGTCCGTTAATAATAACCGTTACTTATACCGTACACTTTCTTAACTTATCGCTTCCGTACTTATCGCGTCTTTTACTTCTTCACTGCTTACTTCTCACTCGAGACTTATCGCTTGCTTCACTTTCTACTTCTTACTCATCTCCATGATCTGTGTGCGACGTATTTATACCGTTTCCTTATTCTGATTCGGCGTTTCGTTTCCGCCCGTTCCATAGTCTTGAATGTTCTACTGTTCACGGTCTCCAGTTTTCCATTACTTTATAGAATATTCTAGTCCTCTGTTTCGGACTCTCTAGAATATTCTAGTACTGATTGTCATATGCGTCACAATATAAACGGTGAACCCGATATGATTAATTGTGTGGTGCACTCGTATTATCATACCAACTTCTTCCCTTGTAGATTTCCGACTCATTTTCTTGAATCTTTCACGTTCGAGGAAAACTCCTACACTTTTATTACATTTTATCCCGTTGACAGGGATGGAAGGACAGGCGTAGATGCATCCTATGCACCAGACACAATCGTCGCTGCAAGTGTAGGCGACGATGCAACAACAATTTTTGCACTTTGGCGGTTTTTTTTTTTAAACAATTTTCCGCTGTGTAATGTAATAAATTGGCATTATTTATTTTCGAATAATAAATAATTGGCATTATTTATTTTGGAAAAATAATTGGCATTATTTATTTTCGAATGCTATAACAATGGCCTGTTTTTACGTCTCGGTAGGATGGTCCGTTGTTGGATGTATGCCACCATATAGGACCTACATTATTTTGCTCGTAATGATTTCCTAATGCCATTCTTGTTGGTAACCCGTACCGGAAAACCTAGTCGGTGTGGTGTTCAAAAGAGGTTCGTACAATTAGTTTCCGTTTGAGGCATTTTTAACTACTCTGGTATCGCCTGGAATTTCAAAGACTGCCGCCATCTGGGAACAATGAGGTTCTAGCCCATTATGTTTACCCAGCATATAGGTTGTTGGAAAGTTCGAATTTCTCATATGTGTCATGAGACAGCCGTGCCAGGAGAGATGTGGCCCACTTTCTAAGTGAAGTAGCTGACGATTCTCAAAGATTGTGGGGTGATTCGTAGAGCTTCGACACAGCACCACTTTTTTTTCTGTACATTTAACCTCACTGCTTCTAGATATGAAATCCGTTTCGACTTGAGTCCATTGAACTCTCAATGACCACATTTGTTTTTGTATCCATACTATTTATCGAGTACAAAAAAACTCTTCACAAATTGGCTGGTCCACCATGTTGTATCGATGAGGTTTTATTCTTTGTACTTTAAATGTGGCTGCGATAAAGAAATAAATAATACACCTTGTTATTAATTTGGGATAAAATATAACTATTTTTGTTTCATGAGATGGCTATAGTAATATGTATCTTGTAATCAACCAAATTCAAAAGTGTACTCATTGGAAAGGCTACCTTCTATATAAAAAAAAAACTCTCGACTGTTTTTTGATTGCTCGATCCAGTTGTCAAGTGAGATGCAGACTACGAGAAAACATCACACCTAGACGATGTTTCAGATGTTGGCAATGCGGACATATGGCGAAATCCTACAAATCTGAAGAAGATCGTTCAGAAAACTGGTTGAAATGCGATGGAAAAGGCCATAACGCGATGAGCTGTAATGCAGAACCCAAATACATGGTCTGTGAATCAGGATGCGAAGGCGGTAACGAACACTCAAGAAGCAATTCCAATTGCAGGGTATTTAAAAAACGCGATGTCCCATTGTGGAGCCGCACAAGATCTCCTTTACCAAACGGTTAGGGCATATGGTGCCGACATGGTACTCATCAATGAGCGATACAGGATGCTTGGCACTGGCACAATAACATGGGAAGAAGACAGCAGCGAAACAGCGGCCACCTGGACAATTGGAAATTCCCCCATAGAACACAGAAGTGTCGAGCGGCAGGAAGGATTCGCCTATGCTATGGTTAGAGGAATTCATTTCTACTGTTGTTACACTCCGCCAAGGTGGGAAATAGAAGAATTCAAATGCTTTTTGGGCAGGGTAACACAAGGAGCTAGAGAGAAGAGTCCCCTTATAGTTGCAGGAGATTTCAAAACTTGGGCTGTAGAATGGGGAAGCAGAAGGACAGTAGACAGTAGAGGCCAGACACTACTCGAGGCCTTCGCAATCCTAGATGTGGTGTTACTTAATGATGGTGCTAATGACACCTTCACAAATCAGAGAGGCCGGTCCAAAATCGACATCACATTTGCCAGCTCTATGTTGGCAAGAAGTATAGAGTTGTGAGTTTTGGCCACCTACACCTATAGTGACCACCAAGCCGTGATGTACGAGATATTACCACACGGGGGATTCGTCACTGGCAAATTGGCGAAGAAAGCCCAAAAAAATGGATGAAAAGAGAATGACCTCGACCCGGAACTGCTCGATCATATATTGGAATACCAAATCGAACAGTTTGACTCAGAGGCCGATGCGAACAGACAGACTGGAAAAGTCATGAAGTGGCTAACTACCGTATGTGATGCTTCTATGGCACGACAACAGCCAGCAAGACAATCAAACCGGTGTATTCGTGGAACCAAGAAATCGCCCATGTGCGATCGGAGTGCAACACATTACGACGCTTGCAACAAGGAGCAAGAAACCGTAACATCTACCCACAGTTACATGCGGAATTCGTCAACAAACGGAAAGATTTGAGGAATGTGATCCACTAGAGTAAATATGACACGTTCTGCTCCCTAAGGGATGAATTGAATAACAACCCATGGGGCAGCGCCTACAGGAGGATAGTCATGAAAAGCCTACACAACAACAGTAGTCAAATACAAAAAAGTAAAAGTGACATGGCCAGAATTGTTGCTGTCCTCTTCCCGCAGTGTGATGAGGTATTGAAAGTGCAAGAGGAGTGGAGTATCACTGAAGGAGAGATACATCCCGTCACTACAACATGAATGCGACAATTAGAGCCCTTAAACCTAAGAGAATGGCAAGACAGGTGGAATTTTCCTCCAAAGGAAGATGGACGCACACCATGACACCTGGTGTAGAAACCTGGGTGAAAAGAAAACCTGGCGAGCTGAATTACCACTTCGCTCAGCTAATATCAGGACATGGATGCTTTCGACAATACTTGCACAAGTATAAGCATATCAATCACCCATACTGCTTGTATTGCGAAACCAAAATAGAAAATGGGGAACACGTACTCAGAGAGTGCGTGAGATTCGAGATCGCACCAACGAATTGGGAAAGGCATATAAGACGGACAGTTACTCCGGCAGGAGTAGTAGAATACATGCTAAATTCCAAACAGGCATGGTCCGTGGCAAATAATATTGTATGTGACATGATGCAGCAGTTGCGATGCGACGAGCGAAGTAACAGGTAAGCTTCGTCCCGCCCCGCGATAGAATAGCTGAAAGAAAGTTCCGCGGGGATCAACGAGAATATGTGGCTGGTGGATGGTGGTTTTTGGTCGGTAAAATCCGGCATGCCTCTGGATCGGGATCCTTTGAAGATTTCCACCTTCCTACCGAAAAAAAAACATGGATATGACCTGACGACGTAACGCGTAACCAAATAGACCACTTCCTCATAGACAAAAGACCCACTCGAATATCCTTGACGAAGGATCATATAGAAGAACAGATTGTGACTCCGCTCATCTTCTACTGATGGGCAAAATTAGGAATCGTGACGGGAAACACTGATAAACTAAAAGACCTGCGCAAAAAGGCTGAATATCAAGACGAACTAACGAATAGATTTATCATCCTAGACGATGGAAGTAGTGATGGAGAGAAAACCAATAATGTCGACACTAAATGGGCATCGATCAGACACGTAATCAAACAAACAGCCCAGAAAAATTAGAATTTAACAAAACAATTAAGTCCAAACCTTGGTTTGACCATGAGTGGAGAGCGAAGATCGAACAACGTAAACGCCTCAGAGTGATCCACTTAGAAAGATACGATGAAGTCAACGCAGAAAGATACGTGATACGTAACAAACGCGAATAGGACAAAATTTGGATTAAAAAAAGAGCTTAAGACGTATGTTGGCCGGCATAAATTCAATCAGAAATGCTTACCGAGGGAGAGTCAAAATAATTCGAGACGCAAAGGACTGCCTTCTCACAAAAACAAATAATATGGTCACAAGATGGAAGCAGTACTTTGAAAACCTGCTTAATGTGCGCACCCATCAACCACAAATAAACGCACCAGACGCACATACAACCGAGCCTCAAATCCCAGAGCCCTCTTTCAACAAAGTTGTAGACCCAATAAATCGATTGAAAAACAACAAAGTTCCCGGAGTGGACCGCATACCGGCAGAGCTTGTGAAGCATGGTGGAGAGGCAACCGCTCGAAAGAACCACCAACTGATCAAAACAATATGGGATAAGTAAGTCACTCTGGAAGAATGGAAAACCTCAATAGTCGTTCCCATCCTCAAATAGGCGATAGATCGGACTGCGCAAACTGCAGAGGGATATCATTGCTCCCAACCACATATAAAATACTAACAAATGTCATACTAGCGAGAATCACACCATACGCAGAAGAAATACAGGGAGACTAGCAATGCGGATTCCGTAGGAACTGGTCAACGAGCGACCAAGTGTTCACAGTAAGGCAATTGTTAGAAAAGAAATGGGAGTACGGAGAGTCGGTTCACCTACTGTTCATTGACTTCAAAATGGTGAGTAACCAGTAAGAGAATCTTGTTGGCTAAATTCCGGTGTGTGTGTGTGTGTGTGTGTGAGCGTGTAGATCAGATTGTTTATCGAGGCATTTCGGCCAAGGATAAACGAAACCTAAAACAAGGGAAAAAGAACAAAGGGAGAAGGGACCTAAGGCATCGTTCTGTAATGAGGGTTCAGCTAAGTAAATACGCTGCCACTCATTAGGTGCTAATAGGTTTGGGATACTTCATACAATTTGTATATCGTATCTTTGGTCGTTGTAAGAAACGAATTCTTTATTTGCATTTTTTTATGTTATTGAATTCGAATTCGGCGGCTAAGCGCGAAGTTGATGATTGTTTGGAGATTCAAACCAAGGATCATTTCTAAGAGAAGTTTTGGCGGATTTTTTGGTCTATCCGTAGTAAGTGTCCCGCCGAACACTGTCCATACACTAAGAAGAACACCCTGCGATTTCAATTGCACAAATAAAACACGAAAAGAATCGTCTTTATTTTTGAATTTTATATTTGTTTTCGAGTTCGGTCTCCACTTACGACTAGGACACACTTTTGATTTTTATAAAATAGAATTTAACATTTAGTCTTAAGTAAAATATGTAATTTTATTGGAAATAAATGTGGATTTAAAACTTAACAAGAAGATTAAAAATAAACAGCATGCTCTTCGACAGATAACAATTTTAATTTCTCCATTAGAAATTTCCTTACACAAGTTACAAGGAATCGTTTCCAACACATAGTACAATATATTGAACCGAGTAATTCTAAAGCGGTACTCTAAATGAGACTCTAATCAACGCTTTCACGTGTCAATAGCCTGGAATTGAGTTTCGAAACACAAATTTATTATTAATTTGAAGTAAATCCAACACAGCGACGCGTACATTCTTCTGATAGCGCAACCTATAGATGGAACTAGTATCGGAATGAAATGACACCACAGGCAACACTAGTAGGATAGCATCTGTTTATCGCTGTGATTAGATAAAGATCTTTGAATCATCGTATTCCTTAATTAAGATTTATACACCGCGGCCCGTAAATAGAAGAAGCCAAACCTCGAAAAACGAAGCAACTTCTTTCTCCATCAATGAACTTTGTCTACGGAATAATGCAGTAAACAGCAATTCCGATACCAAAGTGGGCTCCACCGACCATAATTACCTTAATTATAGACGTACGACTTCCTCATGGCTATCTTACTTATCCTACCTTCTTCACTCGAAATCCATTACAATTTCCGAAATAACTTAATTGTGTGAAAATGTTTCATTAGGTAACTCGGGCAAAGAAAAACGTTAAAGCTCTTTGGCGGTTGTCACTTTGGGGCAAAAAGTTCTCCAAAGAACTGTAAAAAAAAAAGAACAGAACGCACAAAGAAAGCAGATACAGAGAATACCAATAACGAAACGGAAATCGTAATGGTTTTTCAGATACAAATAGAGGGAAAAGGAATCAAATTCAACTTTGATTAGAAGAAGGCTGACAATAACCCTAACAGAGTAATAGACGGCAGTTCCAGACCAATAAACCGCCGTATCCTTGTTTCAGAGGGATAATGTAACGAATAACTGATTGTGATTGCTAAGGAATGTGGGATTGAGAAAAGAAGTGGGCATAAAAAATCCACTGTCTGAAAATACAATGTTCGTGTTTTGGGAAAAATTCCATTTAAAAATTCAGAGAGAGGAATAAGTGGATTATGGCTTGTCGGTCTTTTGTTTCAACTCGTCGGAATTTGAATTGGGTTGAGGTTATCTGGGATGAGATTTGTGACGGCAGCGAGATTACAGAGAACTTTTCATCTTGACAATACAATTTCAAAAAGGAATTACAAAGTTCGGTTCTGGTTTTGATACATTCGAAACTTAACGGCGCAGCTTCAAAAGAGTTTGAGTTATTCTTGTGGGTTGTACACAAACAATGAAGGTTTATTTATCTAAACAAATTTCGTTTGACAATTAAAAATATTTGAATGGTTATAGGAGTGTCGTAAAAACGCAAGCAATACGTTTAGACCTTTGTGGGGTTTCTCTATATTACATGGAGAACCAACCCACAATTCCAACCCCAATGCCCGCTTTATTTCGATCGCAACAGCGCATCATCCCAACCCCAATTCCTGCCGTCGGCTATTTCACCTGAAATAGATAAATCCCTAAAAGAAAACTGGCCGGAAGTCATTAATTTATTCGATTAATGCACAAATGCACTCAGTGTTTTCTTGCCATACGGCAACACTATTGCATTAACCCATGAGATTTCCACCGGAAATTTCAAAGTCATTTCGGGTAGCAACAACAAGTCGAAGCAAACGACGCCGTGGCATCATAGCGAAGCCGCTGGGGAATTTATCAAAATATCTAATTAGTTGTCATGATAAATTACCCTAGCCAATTTGGCGTCACTTCGGCTTTTCATCAGATCATCCATTCGCTTGGGATCAATGATCTCTTTTTGCAGGTGAATTCCACCACCTAAATTTTCCTCTCCTCTGAAATTCTGTCTTTACGTGGTTCACTGCGCTCTGACTACACCATAGCCGTACCACTGGGTCAGTAGGTCATGTCAGTAGCTGCATTTGATACCAACACACGCAACCAAAGCTACCCCGAGATCACAGCACATCATGTTTCTGTTCTCTCATTCTCCATGTCCATCAATTACCCAATTGATTGAAGTTGCCACACTTCAACGAGCGAAGCTGAGAGAGCATAGGCGTGGTCTCTTTTGGTTGTCCTGTGTGTAAAGTGAAATACAGAATTTCACCCTTAATTCATCAGTCACTATCCAACCATTACCGTGCAAAGTCATGTCGCTCGGGTCGCGAAAATAATTTATTAAACGAGTTAAAATATCCGCCGTCGTGTGTACACAGTAAAAGTGTAAATTTTGTATCGTCTCTCGATCGTTTGTGTTTGAGCGTCAAGTACCAAATAAAATATATCAATTTACGTGTAACATTTCAAAAGTAGAAATTCAAAATCAATTGAGGACAATTAAGAATAAAAAAAAATTAATCTTCAACTAAACCTCGGTGCAGTCTCATTTATTTAATCTCTTCTCGTGGACTTCCTGAGGATCATTTTCACCCAGCAACATCGTTGGGGACACAAGTGAATCCTGTGCCATACGTTGGTACCAACTTATACCCCCACACCTTCATACAGGTATCTTGCACCAACTGAGAAGTCCCTGAGCCATTGGTAAGAGACGAAAATAGCAGCGTGAAAAACAAGTGGCTTAAAGGAACTCACTAGTGATTTGTTATTACCTTGGCAGAAACTTCATAGTACACTAGTCGATGACCATCTCACGAGTGCTGGAACGCTTCACACCTCCTGATCCGTTTGGGCCTACATAGATCTGCCCAACCAACGAAAGTCTCCATCTCAACGAAAATTCGCAGTACTACTTGTCTACCTTCTGTATAAAAACTACCCGGCGCGCAAACAAAAAAAAAAAAACAGAAAATTAAGTTTATTCATCGAAATTTAGTTCACCGCCTTCAAAAGAATCCTCACGGGTTGCAATACTACTCTGAACCCACCCATCTATGGACCTCTCTTAGGCGGAGAGAGGTACGATTTTCAGTACCCGTTGCGAATTTCTCTTAATGTCTTCAATCGAATCGAGTGGCGATTTCAGTTTCAGAAACAGAAGGGACTAGATCCGAGGAAAATGGTAAGTGGTCGATTATATTTATTGCGGTTTTCGATTTTGTACTCGGTGACAATTGTGGCTCTGGTAAGGCGGTCTATGAGGTGTTGTGGGTCTGGTTGGTTGGTATGGATATGTATAAGGTGCCACAGGGGCACAGGTTCACCACGGTTACCCAACCCGTTTGTCTCTGTTCCGGACTCCACTTATTAAAACTCCGTCGTTCAAATAATCTTTCTTCTTAATTTATTTATTCTGGACGTAAAAGAAACAACTCCGTTAAAATTAAATCAGGTAACATAAATGTTCTCTTATGATATAAAGGCTGTGCACTGGTATTTAATGTACATTGCATGAAAAACAGATAACTTAAATGTTCACTTATTGATGTAAAAGCTGTGCACTGTATTTAATGTACATTGCATGAAAAACAGATAACTTAAATGTTCACGATTGACACAAACGCGGCGCACTATATCTAATGTAAACTAGATGTTGTCCGGCGGGCACTCTTCCAACTCTGAAGCTCGACTGTAATTTTGATATCTTTCGACGGACACTCTTCCAACTTTGAAACTCGACTGTCGGTAATTATTTAACGTGGAGGCCCGACTTGCCTCCACGGAATCTGTATCGCCATTTCTTTTAGCCATCGAAGCGACAGAACCCAAAAATCCCATCCATCGCTTCGATGACCATATATGGTGCGATCCTCCTCAGCATCGGCACATAGGGGCGCGAAACATAAATGAAGTTTTCTTCCGCCAGTCATGGTGTGTGTGTATGTCCACAGTAAGCAAACCGTGGATCATCGAATCCATAAGGGTAACACCATGAGCAACGATCTGCAGCTGGCGCTAGCATCCCAACGAAGGGTTGGAATGTTTACGTTACGTAAAGGCACACACGATGAGTGTGTCGTCGCACTCATGATGGTGGCCTACCCCGGATACTCGTGTGCATGTCACAATGTTGCAAAATTGCTTCCGACGTCTGGGCGAGAGATAAAGGAGAGAGCTTCGTTGCTTGGATAATTTGCTGTGTATTGGGTGCATGCCACGATCTTCGCGCAGGTACGTAGTATTGTAAGCATATGAGGATAGCGTCGAATGTGTTCCCCGGATGTATGCCGCATTTATAATTTCTTACCAGAAATTCGATGATGCAACATACAACCGGTGAACTGCTTTCAGAGGATTGATATTTGATGCGGATACAATTCATGCCAGCCAGAATTATTGCTTCCAAGCCTTGTTCCTATGATAGGTACAACCATCACCCACAGTAGTAGTGACGTTCAATGGAACTGTCACAATACCTGCGTTTTTATGCCCCTTGGCATGCCCTAGGCGGGGTTTTTACCCAGGTAAATGGCAAGGTGGATGGTGGCGTTCGAGAGAACTGCCACAGTGTCCTTTCATAGATCTGGCCGCTTACGATATACATTCTAGCGCAAATGCCTCAAAACATACAAATAACACACCCTCTTCATTGCGCACCAATACAGTAGGACAACCCCAGCAAAAACTGTGCAAAAATGGACGAAGACGCGGAGGAACCCTCAACTGATCGAAACTATGCAACTATAAAAACTGTCACTTAGCAGGTAACATCCTCGTACAGCCACAAACTGCTGCAGTTGAGAAAACGCAAGAGAGACGAGCTTCTCTTAGACTATGTCCTGGAGATGGAGCACATAGGATCGCAAGCTAATCTAATGGAGAAAGTTGTGTGTGAATATATAGCGGACGGACTTACCACAGACGTACACGCCTGCATAGCACTGGAAGCTGCAACCACACGAGAAAAGTTTGTGAGGTTATGGGTCGTTGCGGGCCGGCACGGGCGCTAGTTACTCATATTTCCCAACAATCAAAAGTTCCGCCGAACGTTGTTCACCAAAAGGGGGCCAAGCATAAATAAAAACTCACTGGAAGGTTTTATTGTTAAGCGTCTTTTTATTTTTATTATTGTCACTATATTTACAAAGCGATCCACTATGTATAACGTTGCTTTTGTTTCACTTTGCTTGGCCCGAAAATCAATTCTTAACTTAACGCGAAACAAAACAGGGGAGCGAAATCGAATTCAGCGGCTCAGCACGACACCCCGGGTTGATAGAAGGCGACTCCTCGATATGTGTCCGGCCCTGGTGGCGGTCGGATAACCACTTGATGTGCGCGCGTTGGTAGTTGAATGGCGACTTTTTCAGCGACTCGGATGGTTAGCGACTATATGGGCGAACCGATTCTGGCGTATGTGCACGCAGCGGTGGTTGGATCTCTACTGGGGACAATTGCAAGAACGATATGCGCTCGGTGGCGGTTGGACAACGACTGACTGATGAAGTGGAAAAAAATCTATTCATCGCGTCGTGGCGGCTGAATCATAGCAGAAATAAACTTGCTGCCACTTCCGAGGAATTTCGAGAAGAGTTGCTATGCTCGTATAAGAGTTCAGTTCCAGCGAATCCTCGCCGTACAAGCTGAGTTGGATTCGTTGGTTGTGTATACCGGGAAATTGAAATTGCTTGGGTGCAAGCAAAGAATATCGTTTAGATAAGATGTTAACCGAAGTCATTTCAGGGAAATGTATGCGGCTTGGTTTAGTTGGTGGCGATGGTTAATGTTCCGTTGCCGATTGAATATGCGTTTTGTTACAGCATATGAATTTCGGGGAAATTAAGATTGCTTGGTCGAAAAGAGGGAATATGAATTAAGTAGAGAATTGACCGAAGCAATTTTGGGAAAATCTATGTGGGGTGATGTAATTGAGGAAGATGGTTAATGTTCGTTGTAGATTTGAATATGCGTTTTATTACGGCATATGAATTTCGGGGAAATTAGGATTGCTTGGTCGCAAGGAGGGAATATGAATTAAGTAGAGAATTGACCGAAACGATTTTGGGAGAATGTATGCGGGGATGATTAGAATATATTCTGTTGAATTGTATTCTGTTGGGAATTTTGGGAAATGCCTTTCATTGCGGATTGGGAGATGGATTTTTGCAAGTTCGGGATGGATGCGCTTGCAGATTGGGATTTGTTTCGGCATGTTTTGGGATTGGTTACAGGTTAGGGTAGGGGACGCGCTGTTAGCGGCCATGATTGGTTGTCATTGTGGGTTGGTTCTCCATGAGGTATAGAGAACCCCCACAAGTTCATAACCATCATCATCATCATCATCGCCGGCACTACAACCGGGATCCGGCCTTGGCCTTATTTAGCAAGTCTCGAAGCTAGTTCATAACAATACTCAGCGCCAACGATAAAACAAACATCACAACAAACACAGCGGATCCGAACGCATGTGATACAACTGTCGCCTAATCAGTCACATCAGCAGACATTGTCGAAAATTGAGAGTCAAAAACGACGCCCGGCACCAGAGCCAAAATCCCCCCTAAACGCAACAATAGTCCTCGCCCGAATAGCAAGCAAATTCGCAGCGCCCTATATAATCTGTCACAGCTGCAGGCAATAAGGATACGTCTGCCGCTACTGCCCAAACAAAAGAATCGGGTCGTACCAACCAAATGAACCAAATGGCCATATAGACGCTAACATAAGATGAATCGCGATTCGTTTCCAAGTGGATAGCGGGGTGGATCCCAGTATGATGGTCGAAGACTTCTTGGAAAAGTTATCAGAAAAACATACAACAGACGAGAGGCGCATTATACTACTAGGTTACGCCGACAGAATTCAATCGAAGAAGAAAGGACAAGTACCCACAGTACTCGGAGGTAACTCATACAATCTACGATACACTGTAGTGGAAAAAGCTTAGATGTCAACTCAGGTTATCATCGGCGATCTTCTCCTCACGGGAACAACATTATGACGCTTGGACCAGATAGTCGTGTGGGGGTGAAGTTATGATGCCTAACATGGGCACGGATTCACTTTTCCCCAACGATGATCCGCAGAAGATTGTTCAGCAGAATATCCAATTAAAAAGCACTGGTTGTTTCTTGTCTAACTTAGTTTATTTTATTTATTGATATTATGTTTATGAGTTCTTTATTTACACTTTAATTTAATAATAATTATATTTGTTGATATGATGTTTGTGAGCTCTCTATTTACACTTTAATTTAATAATATGTACATTGTATATCATGTCTTGTCGGCCTCCTGCTACAAATGGTGCCGCTAGCAAAACTCGTATTAAGATTTATTTGTAAAACTTTCAATTGAAAATTGATTACTGAATATAACTAAATCAATTCTCACTAATTTATTCGCAAGAACACACGTTTCTAATTAAGTTAGTAGTTTTAAATTAACTTCCACTCAGCAAAATTAATTCGCACGACTACTTCTTGACCACGAGACGGCACGATGGTCGTTGGATAAAAACTCCACGCAGCGACGTAACCAACCTCAGTGATGTATCAATAGTGACTGGCTCTAATTAGGGATGGCAAATGAGATTTCTGCTTTTGCACAACGATCAGCCAATGGTAATCGTGCTCTCTTGTGCATCCTTCAAGTCCCCACGCTCATCGAGGTGGATAAGTACTCCCGTACTCGTTCGACGTCGATGGGCGTAGAAAGGATAAAGAAATCAAAAGGAAAGCACAATAACCCAGGGTTTATCTGGCTTAGTGTGTGTGTATTATTGCAGCGTCTGAGAATGATCCACCGATCTAGTACGGTGATGTGGTGATCTCAGAGTGCATTGAATTATGGAAAGACAGAGTTGTGAAGGAGAGTAAAAGTGGCCGGTGCTATTCACCTGCGAAAAAAGATCATTGATCCCAAGCGAATGGATGATCTGCGGAAAAGCCGAAGTGACACCAAATTGGCCAGGGTAATTTATCGTGAGAACTAATTAAATATTTAGATAAATTCCCCAGCGGTTGCATGAATATGCAACGTCGTCTGCTTCGACTTGTTGTTGCTAACCGACATGATGTGATTTCCGATCGAAATCTCATGGCCTAGCAAAAATGGAGTCGCCGTATGGCAAAAAGGTAGCTGAATTCAATTATGCATTATCTGCATAGAAGAATGAATTCAGCTATGCGTCCATTTGGGAAATATGATATTCCTGGTGAATAGCATGAACGGTGGGATAGGGAGATGGAGATTCTGGTTGAAATTGTGGGTTGGTTCTCCATTGTTACAAGAAATAAGATTGGGGGGGGGGGGTGGTGGTGGTGGTGTTATTCAAAGAAACGAGTATGACAAAAACTGAAGCCTGCCATTATCGGCTTTAATGCAATAAACGAAAGGCTATGCACTCTTCGCGTGCGAGGCAAGTTTAAGAACATAAGCCCCATAAACGTTCACGGGCCTACAGAGGAGTACCCTGACGACGAAAAAGAAGAATTCTTCGAGAATGTGGAACGGGCCCCCAATGCCTGCCCAAGATACGATGTGAACATCGTTCTTTGTGATTTGAATGCCAAAATGGGTCGGGAGCCGGTTTCCAGGTAGTCCGCAGGTTCCCATAGTTTGCATGACAACACTAATGACAATGGACTACGAGTTATCGAACTGGTAGCGTCAAAGAACTTGGTCGTCGCGAGTACCTGATTTCCGCGTAAAGACATACACGAAGCCACCAGAGTATTGTGGGGAAGAAGCATTGTGCGCCGGCGTAAGCCGCTAGGTTCCCTTCTTTCCTCCATCATATGTTCACTGAATCTGTTAGCCCAAAGACACAGGTCGCGACACCGAACATGGGGGTGGATGTAGGTCTCTGAACATCCTCTTAACATGATGAAAGAAAACAACGATTCTTCATCTTATTCTTAGTTTTATTCACGTTTCACATAAACTACAACTCCACGTTAAGCTAACTAAAATTAAGCTCCGTTTACTAAATGTACTAATAGTTCACTGTTCAGCGACTCTGAATAATTACTATCGGGTACGTTACGTTACAATTAGTTTAACCAAGTATTAAAGGTTGCACAGGAGGTGCACTTAATTCGAACATAAATGAAATACTTCCACTGTTAGCACATTGAATAATGTCAACCCTTCCAACTGCTTCCGTACACTCAGGTGGTTAATTCCGACGACCTCTGTCCATTGTTCGGCTCAGACTGTTATAACAAATAAAAGGTTCAAATCAATTGCGATACACTTTATTTTAATAACTGCGATACACGATCCACACAACACAAATTTGTCCTCATTCCAAGCACCGTTTCACATACAGAAAATTTCAAATTTTAATTTTCAAAGGGGTTTCCGCTTTTAAGCACATGACTTGATTACTCGACGCAGGTTGATACTCGACTCCGTTTAATTTACTGTTTACGTGGAGGACACCACTTGCCTCCACGGAATCTAACTAAAGACTTACTAACCCTTCTAAAGTGAAAAAGGAACAATTCACATCCACCGCTATTAAGCGACCAATAGGAGAAGATCTTCTATACATTGGTCCCAGCACGGGCGCGAAACACACACGACGATTACTTCGGTTTGCTCAAGTTGTGTGTCCAACCGTGGACACACAAATCCAATAAAGGCAAACCGAGAGAAGTGCTTGCAGCTGGGCAAGCTATCCTGAAAGGAATTGGAGTGTTTACACGATCGGCAACTGCGTACAGCATCTATGCCGGTCGTGTACATATCGCTGGCGTCTTGAAAGGGTCGATCTGTCGTGTAAGTATTTACAGTATGCAGCACTCGATTCCCTTCGGTAGCCAGTGGTGTGGTATGCTATGCCTGTTTTAATGCTACAGAATTTGTTTCTCGATGTCTGGGCGCGAGATGGGCGAGCAGGTTTTGTCGGTTGGACAAAACTTGGGGTGACTTGAGATAAGTCATGAAGATACGCCGCGCACGTACGCAGCTGGGTAAGCATGTATATACGGGGCACCGATTGGTTTTCCTGTTGTATTTTGCATGTTAATAATTCCTTACAAGCGATTTGGATTATGGAACATAAAAGCAAAGGATATGGTTTTCTGGGAATTTTACTGGCGCCCTATGGTGATGCAGTAAATGCATGAACAGAGTTTTCTTCCAGGGAGCTTCTGGAGATGCGTTGAATGCATGTTATGAGGGAGAACCTGGAAAGGGAGAATGTCTGTCGGTGATTGCAGGTAATGTATGGTGGTGTGGCTGTCATGGCGGGAAGAATTGTGGGTGGTCTACCCCGGTGGTTCAGGAGAAAATCTTTGAGTAGATAATAGAAAGGTAAGTGATGGTTTTCCAGGGTCTCTAGGTGCTCTAGTAAGAAGTTTTTTTAGTAATTAATAGGAAGGCAAGTAGTGGCGTTCAATGGAACCATCACAGTATCACCTGATAGAACCACTCGCAACCAAATTGATCACGTGTTGATAGATCGCCGCCACACCTAGAGACTGATGACGGTACGAACGTACCGACGTGCCAACGTCGACTCGGATCACTATCTTCTTGGTGGTACTCTGCCTATGCGCATTGAGAACACTAATGACGTTGGGACTCGCCCTCGAAGATCTCGATGAAGGGAGAGTAAGTTCGGTGGCTAGAGGGCTCTAGCCTACAACACCGGATAGCCTCATACGGTAAGGTCAGCATTGATCAATATCAGTGTGGATTCATCCCAGGCAAATCAACGATTGATCAGATATTCACCTTTAGGCAGGCGATGGAAATATGTGTAGAATTTAAGATTCCATTATATTATCTAATCATAGACTTTAAGGCCGCCTACGACAGCATAGCCAGGGGAGAACTATGTAATGCCTTGAGAGAGTTCAGCATTCCAAATAAATTAATACGATTTTGTAGGTCGACCATGACCAACGTAACTAGTCAAGTAAAAATAGCGGGATTGCTTTCCAAACCAATAAACATCTGTAATGGACTCCGACAGGGGGCCTGCCCTCTCTTCAACCAGGCGTTGGAGAAGTAATCCGTGACTCTGGCGTTACAACTAGAGGGAGTATTGTCACCAAGTCCTGCCAAATACTTGCCTACGCAGGTGACATCGAAATCATCGGTAGATCCGATTCGGCTGTGCAGGACTGTGGCGGTTCTGCCAAACCCCACGGTACGCTTTCCTAAAAAAAAAAACCCATAACTTTCACCCTGTCTACATAAGCTTTCGCTAATGCAAAAGCATTAGCATCATAAATGCTTCACGCATTAAAGAGAACAAATTTGTAATCAAAAACGCCCCTGGAAAAGATAATTCTTACCTGCATGCCTAACTTCGCATTTAAAATCGCCTATAAGAGTTCTCTCCAAGCTTATCATAAATTCCCAGAAAGAAAATTCATCGGTTCGCATATCATACGACCGCATGTCAGGGAATCTTACCCTTGATTTGGCTAATCCCAACCTCAATATGTGTACATAAAATCTATCTATGCACACATCGGCTGTCGACCCTTTTAGCTAGCAATAAAATACCCAAGCAGCTGCATGCAATTAGCGCAATCGACGCTGAAGCCAATTTCCCCTAACTCGCACCAAGTGCAAACAAAGAACGCTGTTCCTCCATAGGCTTCCTGGCGATACCATAAACGATCCATATCGTTTGTTGTATCCTAAACGCAGTTTTCATTTAATGAGTGGCCGCTATTTATCCAGCTGACCCTCATTATCGAACGATGCATAGGCCGCTTTTCCCTTTGTATTGTAATTGACCTGAATACATCCCCCATAGCCGCGACGCACATCTCAAACAAAGATCCAATTAGCATCCGACGAGTTTCGGTTTTGTTTGCTTTACCAAACTCGCATCCCATGAATGCACATTATCCCTTTCTTTGTTTAGAGTCTTTCCCATGGCTTTGATCCATAAAAGAACCAGCGTAAACTCATACATGTGTACTGTGGCGATCTTCTGTATGAGATCTGTTGGTTACCCCAAAGAGAGACTACGTCTCTCTTGGAACAGTAAATGCATCCTTAATTTAAGAGAGCCAGTTTCACTGTCTGAATTTCTTTCGACTACGATTGAATATTGTTGAGTCGTGAACTCTAAATTGCTGTTGATCGGTGCACTCTTTGCACTGGTCGCCATCGTCGTTGCTGATGTCCCCACAAAATGTATACCAATTAAAGCACCATTATTACAAATAAAAAAACATTAATTAATTAACCGACAATCGAGTGTTTTATTTTTACTTGTGCGACGTATAGTGTTTTCTGTGAACAGTTTTCTGACAGTGTTTGGCGGGACATTGCCGAAACTTTTAGTGACAGAATTGGTGGAGACGGGGTAGAACTTTCGCCCATGCTGGCGTCGCGACCTCGTACCCCACAGGACCACTTCACCGAGATCGAACAGGCGACACAAAAACTGGAACTACACATTAATAAGGGAAAAATTAAGTACATGGTGGCAACTTCTGCGGAGAGAAGAGTTAACCAGGGTAGCGGAGCACAAATTTGAAGGAGTGCAATCATTTTACTTCTTTGGGTCAAGAGTATCAGCCGATAACAATCTGGAAGAAGAAATACGTGAGCGGCTGATCAAATCCAACAAAGGCTACTATGGTCTATCAAGGCTCTTTAAATCCCGAAATTTATCCAGAACATCCAAGCTACTACTGTACAAGACCATGGTCTTATCAGTACTCATGTATGGATCCGAGACCTGGGTGCTTAATAAAAGGCACTCTGAACTCTTAGCCGCGTTCGAGAGGAAGGTCTTAAGGAGAATTGTTGGCCCCGTGTGTGAGGGAGGACGACTCCGGAGACGCCACAACCATGAGTTGTACGCGATCTACCTTGAAGCTAATGTTGTAAGAACAACCAAGCTCGGTAGACTCCGGTGGGCGGGACACCTAGCTCGAATGAGCAAAGAGGAGCCTGCCCGGAAAGTCCTTTGTGGCAGGATGTATGGAAGGGGACAGCGTGGCAGACCTTGTATGCGATGGAGGTGTGCCGTAAACCAGAACACCCAGAGCCTGGGAGTGCCAAAGTGGATGACATCGGCTTGAAATCGAGACCTGTGGAGAGACTTGATAAATAAGGCCAATGCCGGATCCCGGTTGTAGTGCCGATGATGATGATGATAATTTTTTTTTTATATTAATATTATATTCGAATCGGAGGGAAGATATGCCTGTAAATATATATCAATAAGTTTCTTGGAGCAACACTTTCAGTGGTTTGTTAGCGGTTGAAGAACACTTAGCGTGCATCTCAGGTATGCGCCTTTAACTATTTGGTCTAATTGAAGCGGTCATACGTGCGATATCTATTCTAACTAAGGAGTGAGTAGATCCTCTCCCAACGTTAATCGCGAAGCGGGCCTATATCGAGCAAGCAAGTACTCGCAAATTGCACAAAAATGTTATTCAGATGCTCAGTAGTCAGCTGTCAGAATACTTTACTTCGTTTATAATTCACAGTTAGTTGATACAAATTATACTATATAGTGATGGGAATTCTTAATGAGCATGAGGAACCTAAAAACTTCAAATTAAGCACAGTGTAAAAAGTAGTGTAACGCCCGAAGAAAATAATTTGAGCAGGGCAGACTTATTTTGTCGTATATCGTTTTGTAACGATATGCGATTTAAACCAAGACTAAGATCATTGCAAAAGATATAACCAAAGCTTCAACACACTAGCTCACTGCCGCCAGCGGGAGGTGAAATATTATTCTCATCTACACTTTACCAAGACTGCTATGGTATACGGCTCTGGTAATTTGATTTTTCGACATTCTATTGGTTCTGTTCTTCACTATGGTTTGGGTATCGTGTCTATCTGCTGAAAACGCCACAGTCACCTGAAGAAAACTTTTGTTATGGAATAGAAGGATATTATAAAAACGACTCACGTTGACGAATGCTATATCAATGGTTTTAAGGTTCAAATTCTCTGCTGAGACTCCATATGAATGAAACCATAAACCAGTAATCTACATTTAACGAAATCCAATTAATAACTGAACATTGTAGATTTCAACCTGCATGGTTGGAACAAAGTGCCTCTATTCTTTCCACATCGCGACATAGTTATACCCACAAAAAGTCTCTGTTCCGACCCAGAATTTAACTTCTAACGACTAAAACTTTACGTTGGGAAGCATACTGTAGCGAGCTTAGGGTTCGCTGGATTAATTTTTTTTAATAAATAAGAGCCGTTAAATCGATTTTGAATTAATATAACACTTTATTAGTCCGTTAATAACAACCGTTACTTTTACCGTACACAACGATTTCTTTACTTATCTCTTCCGTACTTATCGCGTCTTTTACTGCTTACTTCTTACTTTTTACTTTTTACTTCATACTTTTTTACTTATCTCCATGATCTGTGTGCGACGTATTTATACCGTTTTTCCTCCTTCCGGTTCGGTGTTTCGTTTCTGTCCGCTCCATAGCCTTGAATGTTCTACTGTTCATAGTCTCCAGTTTTCCAGTACTTCCTAGAATATTCTAGTACTTTGTTTCGAACTTTCTCGAATATTCTAGTACTGATTGTCATATGCGTCACACTACCCTCCCTAGATTAGTTCGGCCCGAACTAAGTTCACTGGTCTCCTGGGTTAACAAAAGTCGCCAGTCGGTCACGATCTACCACTTTCATCTTGGCGTTCGGTCTTCGCTGAATCCTATAGACAACGTCGTTAATTCTTGTGAGAATCTTATACGGTCCTTCCCAATGTTGCTGCAACTTCGGATACCTTCCTTCTTGCCGATGAGGGTTATAAAGCCGCACGTTATCGCCTGCATTAAATCCGGATGCGTTGGCTCGAACGTCGTACCCTGTTTTCATCCTGTCACTGGATACCTTGATATGCTTTCGAACCAAATGATGAATCTCATCGAGGCGATTTCTCCAATCGGCTACGTAGTCTTCGGTCTTATCTATGGCGTCTGGAGGTATTCCGAATCGCAGATCGGCTGGTAATCGTATCTTTCGTCCAAATATAATTCTTGCTGGAGAATGGCCCGTCGTATCGTGATTAGCCGATCTATAGCTGATGAGAAAGGTTTGTACATATTTGTCCCAGTCTCGTTGGTGATCACTGACGACCTTCGATAAGTGTTCTTTCATTGTTCGGTTGAACCTTTCGACCATTTCGTCTGACTGCAGATGTAAGGGTGTGGTCCTGGTTTTCCTTACGCCCAGTGCCGCACAGATGCCTTGAAATATCTGTGATTCGAAATTTCGGCCTTGATCGGAATGAAGCTCACAGGGAACTCCATATCTGCTGATCCAATTATTGATTAGCTGCTCAATGACAGTTGTTGCTTCTTGGTTTGGAATTGGAAGGACTTCCACCCACTTGCTGAAGTAATCCATGATAACTAACATGTATTTGTTGTTGTCGTTTGTTTTTGGGAATGGTCCTGAGATATCAATCGCAATTCGCTCGAAAGTGGCACCCACATTGTACTGCTTCATAGCGCTCCTTGGTTTTGCCGTTGGTCCTTTGGTCGCAGTGCAAGTTGTGCACTTCCTACACCAAGACTCGACGTCATTTCTCATGTGAAGCCAGTAAAAACGAGATCGTAATTTGGAAAGTGTCTTATTAACTCCCAAATGTCCACCGGAGGCCCCGTCGTGCATTTCTGTTAGAACCTCTTTCACTTTTGATGGTGGGACTAGAATCTGCATTCGATGGGATTTTCCGTCCGCGGCTTCCCATTTACGCTTAAGAATACCATCTTCCACCAGCAAGGAATTCCATTGTGCCCAATATGCCTTAAATGTTCCACTCTTGTCGGAAATATTGTTCCAAGTTGGCCGCTCATTCTTTTCTTTGTATTCCAGGATTAGCGACATATCTACATCCTGAAGTTGAGCTGCGCGTATAGTATCACTCGTCCACCCATCTAGTTCTTCTACTTGTACATTTCGCAAGTCGTACGCCTCTTCTTTCTCTTCCGCTCTATGACAATGTTTACAATCTGGCTTACATGGTCTTCTTGATAGAGCGTCAGCGTTATTATGCACCTTCCCTTGACGGTGGGAAATTTGGAAATCGTACGTTTGAAGTCGTTCGATCCATCGAGCTATCTGTCCTTCCGGATTCTTAAAATTTAACAACCATTTCAGGGCGGCATGATCCGTTCGATGGTGAAATCGACGTCCGTAGAGATAGTTATGGAAATTCTTAACGGCTTCTACGACAGCCAGCAGTTCCTTACTTGTTGCGCAGTAGTTTCTCTCCGGCTTAGATAGAACTCGACTATAATATGCGACAACTCTCTCTTTACCATCGACTTCCTGTGACAACACTGCGCCGACTCCTGTGTTACTTCCATCAGTATCCAATATAAATGGGCGATCCGAACTTGGGAATGCCAATGTTGGAGTCTTACATAACTCGGCCTTCAATGTGTTGAATGCTGCCTCACACTTGTCTGTCCAATTGCATTTTTTGTCTTTACCCGTTAGTTCGTGTAGGGTTTTAGCCACGTTAGCGAAACCTTTAACAAACCGTCGGTAATATGTGGCTAATCCCATAAAGCTTCTTAACTGTTGCTTATCCTCTGGAGTAGGCCACTCTTGAACAGCTGCTATCTTATCAGGATCCGTTTGGACTCCTGCAGATGCAACGATGTGTCCCAGGAATTTTACTCTCCTTTGGAAGAGTTCACATTTCTTCGAATTGAGCTTTAAGTTGGCCTGTCTTAGTCGTTGGAAGACGGAGCGCAGATTATTGATGTGTTCTGGTAAATTCCTTCCGACAACGATGATATCGTCCAAGTACACAAGACACGTCTTCCATGTAAGTCCACGTTGTACTGCCTCATAGCGCTTCTTGGTTTTGCCGTTGGTCCTTTGGTCGCAGTGCAAGTTGTGCACTTCCTACACCAAGACTCGACGTCATCTATCATGTGAAGCCAGTAAAAACGAGATCGTAATTTTGAGTGTCTTATTACCTCCCAAATGTCCAGGCCCCGTCGTGCATTTCTGTTAGAACATCTTTCACTTTTGATGGTGGGTCTAGGATCTGCATTCGATGGGATTTTCCGTCTGCGGCTTCCCATTTACGCTTAAGAATACCATCTTCCACCAACAAGGAATTCCATTGTGCCCAATATGCCTTAAATGTTCCACTCTTGTCGGAAATATTGTTCCAAGTTGGCCGCTCATTCTTTTCTTTGTATTCCAGGATTAGCGACATATCTTCATCCTGAAGTTGAGCTGCGCGTATAGTATCACTCGTCCACCCATCTAGTTCTTCTACTTGTACATTTCGCAGGTCGTACGCCTCTTCTTTCTCTTCCGCTCTATGACAATGTTTACAATCTGGCTTACATGGTCTTCTTGATAGAGCGTCAGCGTTATTATGCACCTTCCCTTGACGGTGGGAAATTTGGAAATCGTACGTTTGAAGTCGTTCGATCCATCGAGCTATCCGTCCTTCCGGATTCTTAAAATTTAACAACCATTTCAGGGCGGCATGATCCGTTCGATGGTGAAATCGAGGTCCGTAGAGATACTTATGGAAATTCTTAACGGCTTCTACGACAGCCAGCAGTTCCTTACTTGTTGCGCAGTAGTTTCTCTCCGGCTTAGATAGAACTCGACTATAATATGCGACAACTCTCTCTTTACCATCGACTTCCTGTGACAACACTGCGACGATTCCTGTGTTACTTACATCAGTATCCAATATAAATGGGCGATCCGAACTTGGGAATGCCAATGTTGGAGTCTTACATAACTCGGCCTTCAATGTGTTGAATGCTGCCTCACACATGTCTGTCCAATTGCATTTTTTGTCTTTACCCGTTAGTTCGTGTAGGGTTTTAGCCACGTTAGCGAAACCTTTAACAAACCGTCGGTAATATGTGGCTAATCCCATAAAGCTTCTTAACTGTTGCTTATCCTCTGGAGTAGGCCACTCTTGAACAGCTGCTATCTTATCAGGATCCGTTTGGACTCCTGAAGATGCAACGATGTGTCCCAGGAATTTTACTCTCCTTTGGAAGAATTCACATTTCTTCGAATTGAGCTTTAAGTTGGCCTGTCTTAGTCGTTGGAAGACGGAGCGCCGATTATTGATGTGTTCTGGTAAATTCCTTCCGACAACGATGATATCGTCCAAGTACACAAGACACGTCTTCCATGTAAGTCCCCGTAGAACACTTTCCATTAATCGTTCAAACGTTGCTGGAGCATTACACAATCCAAAAGGCATTACGTTGAATTGATAAAGTCCGTTTCCGGTAGTAAACGCTGTCTTCTCCTTGTCCTGATCCTTCACTTCCACTTGCCAGTAACCGCTTTTTAGGTCCAATGTTGAAAACCACTGAGCTCCAGAAAGGGTATCTAGTGTGTCGTTGATTCGAGGATGTGGGTAACTGTCTTTCTTCGTAACGCGCGTTTAACCGGCGGTAGTCGACACAAAATCTAGTTGTCCCATCCTTCTTCTTGACGAGCACTACCGGCGAAGCCCATGGGCTCGATGATTTTTCGATGACTCGTTGCTCTTCCATCTCTCGAATCATGTTGCCTACTTCTGATTGTTTGGCCAACGGTAGTCGACGAGGTGGCTGCCTTATAGGTCTTGACTCACCCGTGTCAATGCGATGTTTAACTATACCGGTGCGTCCGAATTTATCATTTCCTGTCACAAAAATATCCGAAAAATCGTTCAGGAGTGATTTCACGCTTGCCTTTTCTCTGTCTGTTAATTCGATTTTCTGGGACATCAACTTATTAACCATAGAGGATGCACCCGCGGGCTGTTTAATTGAATGGTCCTCTCACCTTGTCTGAATTGAGCTTATCATTGACATGGGTGCACATTCTGCGATTACCTCTCTTTTTCTTATTGCGACCGGCTCCTCGGACGCATTTAGTATTCTGACGGGTATGATGTGCTTCTTCGCATCGATAAGGGCTTTCCCAGCCAGGATGTTCCCCTTACGCTGACTTTGTACAGCCTCGGTGATGTAAAATCGATTGTCACCGGGATCACTCTCGAGACCGGTCCAAACTACCGAATCTGAACGAGCTGGAGCCAAGAATACATTCGTCCGTAATATCGGCAACCAAAAATTGGTGGGAGATGGAAATATTGCCCAGCACTATTATGCTCTCGACTTCGCCGTAGACTGTAGAACGTTCAGTCTGTGGCAGTCTTCAAAGCGTATTTTCTATTTTTATTAAGGGCTATTTTGCCGGCCGAATTATGGATCTCGTTGCTCCAATGTCGATTGTCACTGTTGTTGTCTTTGCATTAACGATCGTAGTTATAACCAAACTGTGGTTATTCAGTTGGAGCTGTGATACAGTTACGATGCTGCGGCTGCACATTCCACCAGGCGACTTTCGCCCCGTAAAGTCTGCCCTTACAAGTTTCCCCGAGCTATTGACCTCAGGTTGGTCCGTTGATAGTCTCCTCTTATGATTAGCGCATGAACAACAATTCTCAGTTGATGTTTCATTCATTCGTCGACGTTTCCTTCAGTCAACAGAGATGTGGCCGACTTCGCCGCATGTCCAACATTCATATCAGGTCTCGGTGTTCTCCGTTGTACATGCCCGATTCTTTGGCAGGAACATTGCTGAACGGACATTTCTCGGACTCCATATGTACTCCTGGTAACCAGTTTAGCAGATTCATATGCCAATGCGAACGCCAGTATTTCATTAGTCGTCTTCTTTCCCACCAAACGAACGGCCTGTTGCAAGTCCCGATCGTTCAGAAATTCCTTAGTCATATTTGAATAAGACAAGTTTGCCAATCGCTCAATATCTGCCTGCAACTTTTGAAGATTTTCTCCAGGTTTCTGCGTTCTGCTCCGCAGTTGCATGCGGTAGACCTGCTGCATGTGGTTGTCTCCATACCTAGCTTCAAGGCCATCTCTTACCGCTTGGAAGTCTGTTTGCTTCTCTGCTGGTATTGTTTGTAACAATTCTGCAGCCGCCCCACGGAGTGACAAGATTAGTTATGTTGACTTTTGCTTATCCGGCCACTTATTATAATTTGCCGCGGCGTCAAACTGACGTATAAATACGGAGAAGGGTCCCGTTCCATCGAAGGTTGGCGGTTGCATCCTAGTATCTTTGTGGTAATGTTGATTGCTAGGCGATGTCTTATTTCTCTCAACACACTCACGTCTCTTTTCGATTCGCATTATTTCATCGGTGACTTTTAGAGGCAGATTTTCTACTTCGTTTCGAATTTTTGACTGAATTTATTCCTTAAAGTGTTGAAAATTACAGTTCATCCACTGCGTTTGGGCATACAACTTTGCATTAACATCTGCAGCTTGCGCGTCCAATTTTGTGTTAATGTCTGTAGCTTGTGCGTCCAATTTTATCATCATCACCCTGAGCATCTCCGAAATGTCCAACTGTGGCGAACTCTTCTCCATTACATTGGCACCATCTTGACTCGCTGTTTCTTCTCCATCCGGACAGTCTGGCCCAATCGTAAAAACATATGTGTCGACATCAATACCCTCTTCCTCCATTGCTGCTCGTAGACGCTGTCGAAGAATTTGCTTCTGTCCTCTGATATCCAGATTCCGGTCCTCAAGTTCCTTCTTCAACTCAGGAACGCGAAGATCCTCCAAATGTCGATCTGACATCGTCACAACACACTTTCACAGACTTATTTCTTCAATCAATCCCACTTCTGACACTAATTGTAGCGAGCTTAGGGTTCGCTGGATTAATTATTCACACAAAATAAGCCGTGAAATCAATTTTGTGCATCTATTCTTTCCACATCGCTACATAGTTATACCCACAAAAAGTCTCTGTTCCGACCCAGAATTTAACTTCTAACGACTAAAACTGTACGTTGGGAAGTATACCATTCATTATTATTTCGTGAACAGAAGCACGACCTTCGGTAGGAACGCATCTATAAAAGAATGGTATGTATTCGGCTTCGGACATCTGCAGTGGCCAGCATGCCTAATTTACCCCTGCCTCTTTTTTTCTTGGCTCATCCCAAATCACTTGTTTATTACGATGACCCTAGAACCCTGGCGTGCGGAAAAAACAAAATTTCTCAAATTGTCGACAACATAACCATTGATATGTTGAGAAGAGTTGAATGAAATTTCTGAGTTCGATTAAGGCAGTATTGACAAAACTGAAGGCTATTTCTCTGATATTATCCTTAAAACTGTGTAAACTACCATAAATAAAATAAATAAATAAACTTTAAAGGAAGTACTTAATAGTGGAAAAGATAACTAGATCGACATCTGCATCGTCTTTTTTCTAAAGTGAATTTTTAAATCACCAATCTCCTCTGCCGTATCGTGTAGTATGTGATTAGGTAGTATAAGACAGATTACATAAGCCATTGAATACAAGTTTAAGTTGGGAATCAACAATTTCGAGTCGATATTTATATTTTTACATTTTTCAAAGCTGAACTTTCGATGCAATGATACGCGAGGTTGATAAGGGCAATTATATAAAAATTGTACCTTAAGACCAAAGGTTGGTTAATCATTCTCGCAAAGCCATAACATAGGGATCTTAAATATGTCAACCTTAAGGCGGATAATTCGTATCTCAGGATGGCCTGCGTTCGTGTACTAATAACGCGAGTAAAGTCTGACGAAGTGGGGTAAGTTCGGGTAGTTAGCCTGAGCTTGGTAATTAAGACTCAAGTTGCAGATTGTGCTATCTGGGAATGCTGCTAATAAATTACTTTTCGTCGTTTGTGAACAGACAACAATAAATTACAAAAGAATACTTACAACGTAAACGAATTGCCTCCCTCAAGAAGCTCTATTTTCTCTTGAAACAAACCTCGTGCGTTCGATTGAACTTACCATGGAAATCTAAATATATTCAAATTACTTTTTTTCCCTTCGACCACAGCGGGGTATCACTTGCTCGAAATTCAAATTCGTAATCCACTAGAAGAATCCTACTTCATATCCGTTCGCAATTCTTATAGTTTGCCCTAATTTTCAAATTGGCATTGAGTTTAAATTCAACTGTCAACTTACTTCCGGGAGGGCATTCCAAGGGACAAAAAATCTCAGAAAAGGAATTCTAATAAGGACACAACTTCAATTAAAACCTGGCCAAAGGACAGGACAAAACAACACATCGCCAACGCTTTACGTGACTAGTTAAAGGGGAAGAGGACAAATGGAAAGCAATATTGGAGTATCTCGAAAAGGGAGGACAACAGGAGGAAGACAAAAACAGGCATTTGAAAAAAAAAAAATAAAAAAATGAAATTTACTCACCTCGTCCCGAAACATTAGAGACGCCTGATCATCCTTCAGAAAGCAAGTCGGCCGCAGTTCTGTGAATTTGAAAACGAACATTGTGACAACCACTATTGCGAACATCGCCCATAGTGTAGCCTTTTTGTTTCGATACGGAAGTCTCATCTTTGTTGTCTTTTCTTCCTCTTCCTTGGTCCTTGTTAGTGTAATTTTTTTTGTTTTTAGGGAAAAAGGTGAATGAAATCGTCCCTTGTCCTTTTTTGTTTCGTTTTGCTCCCTTAGGGAATGAAGTCCTTTTAATATAAGCTTATTGCTGCAGGTCAGGCGGAATGGTAACCCCTCTGTTTCTGGCAAATATGTACCCAGAATACCCTTTGTATTGTAAAATGAACACGAACGAGGAGATGGAGTATAGCAAACTGCGGTTATAAATCCTTATTGAAGCAAGTATGAAGAGGAGAACCGGTCTGATATGAACATTTCTAGTTGGATTTTGGTAAATATTGACGCTTTTTGGACGGACTCCAAAGATATTGCTTCCGATGAGAATTTAAAATTTTCAAATCGCTAGAAGGGAGAAAACCAACAGCTTCAACGTAGGATGTCCACGTCCTATCATAGAACTTCAAGTGTTTACTGGATTGCTTGATGATAACGACTTTGTTCCCGTAATGAAAGAAATGGCTTGACTTTATACTCAATTGATGGGCAATTTCAAACAGTCAGGATAATAATCATATTTAAATGTCTTGGTCGTTGTGTGAAGATTTGAGAATGACCAGCTAAATTCGGTGGAGGAAGGTCGGCCCCGTTTGAAGTTTTCTTTTGTTGGGATTGTCAGATGTGCGCCGCTGGTTGTGTTTTGTGAGTCATCTGCAATGAGATCAAAACGAAAAAAGAACGAATAAGTAAACAAGAAACCGATTTAAATGCCGTCGTTTATTTCTTAGATTGTTTTTAGTGTAAAATGGAGAATTGCTAGCATTCACATTATAGGCGAACAATTGTGGAAGCATTGTATACGTACGCAATTAAATATACAGATGAACAATTCCTCTGCAGGTAGTCTATTCAGTGGCCAAGGAGACATTGAGGTTGCGATGCGGTATGACGGTAAACTCTGTGCCATTTTGGCGGTTATGCAATAAATTAACGTCAATTTCTTATAAAATGCCGATAAGTTGGACATGAAAACTAATTAAAAAAAACCTAAATACAAGTAGTGGACGGAGTTATCATAGATACAGGTCTTCTATTATCTGGTGCAGTGACTTCAAAAAATAACCTCATTATAAATTAAAAACAAGTGACAGATTTATAGAGTTTTGTAAAATTATGAAGAACGTGACTGCAATCCACGCTACGAAAGTGATAGAATCATAGCATAGGTGGATCAGAGTTCACGGGTGCGTGGCTATGATTTCTACATGAATGCTCTGGTATACGGCAGTGATGATAAACTACGATTCTGGTTCGGTGCGGTGCTCTTCCTTACGGTTGCGTGCACGTATGTGTCATCACCAGAGATTCAGCCCTAACTGTCGGTAGTTAAACTTAAAAAAATGAAGTACAAGGTGGATACATCAAAAAGCCTGGACTTATCACCTACGGGATCCACTTTACCAACAAAGACACCACACAGGTTGACACACTGTCAATCCAGATAAAAGGTATGCGTATCTTGGAAGAGCATCGGAAGTTGAGACAAGAGGTCAAGCTCTCCCTATCATAAGCAAGAGCTCATCTACATAACAACTTCATCACATTATCTTTAGACATGCAAAAAGTCTTTAAAGAGCAATGTTGTTAGGTTCTAGACCCCCCCCCCCCCCTTTCCACCCACTTCCGCCCCAGCAAACCATTGCATTTTATTCCCTAAACGTCTCTCGAAATTTTCCTTTTTGGAACAAAAATAAACGGGGTTGGTCTTTCTCTATTGTAGAATAATGTGCAAATCTCAATTTAGAGGCTCAAGTTGGTTGCGTCTCAGCGGTTACGCTGTTCCTACGTTGACCGGTCGATCTTTCGAAAAAAAGAACTAAAAAAATGATGAAGAAACTAGTGTATTATCATGGACAAACAGAATATATTTTTAGCCTTTGGTGTTAGAATATCGTTCGTATAAACCAAAAATAAAATTGGCGCTAATATAGAATCCTTAGGCTCTTCGGATGTAATAGAACCTGAATCGACTTATTGCCGAGGAGAGCTTTTATCCAATTGTTAAGTTGTTGAAGGATCCCACAAAACGAAGCTTACTTGGTACAAGTTTTTTTTCCAGATGCAGTTAAAAGCCTTGGGTGCATCCGATGCGACCGCCCTTGATTCACCATGTGTTAATAAATTGTGCATGTCCAGATGTCAGTTACAAAGGTCGACAACTCTCCAGTGGACTGTCTGTTACGGATTTCCCACCGGCAATCATTTAGGAGTCCGTTGCGTTCGAGGTATTTAATCAGCTCGGCAGTATGACTATGGGGGTATAAGCTGTTGTGCCAATACGGGCACGGGTTCACTAATATCCCACCGATAGTTGATGGTATGTAGTTGATCACCGAACTTTAATACACTTTTGGACGAAATAATGTTTATTAGCTTTTTGTTGTCGTTCGTCTTAATTCGCGCAAAAACACAACTTAGGTTACGCACAATGAACCAGGATAATGAAACACATGGTAAAACTATTTTTTTCTTTCAAATTGTATTTATATAAAATATTTTCACACAAACTTCGCGTAATTTCCAATTCTCTCCAATTATTTTGTGTTTTCTTTAATTTCATTTATATAAAATATTTTGACACAAACTTCGTGTAAATTGCACGACGAATTTAATTTAGTAACAATGCCTCACAAAGTACAAGACCCCGTGCGCACTCTCGTAAAGTAAAAGCTCGACTCAACCTACTCACGGCTATTACTCAACTGCCTTCGGCTAGGGATGAGTTTTGTTGTTAAGAGGAAAAAGTTTCTCTTTGGTGACCAAGGGGAGACGATCTCTCTGAGTAGGTCCCGGCGAGTGTGCAGTTGATCCCGCGAGATTACATTGTTCACCCATGCTGCGAGGTCATAGATAAACGAAACCGGGAAAAGGAAATGGGACAAAGGGCATCGTGTGAGATGTGCATGCAGCTGTGTAAATAGGCTGCATGCCGTTAGGGAAACTGGTGCCAAAAGCAATTTAGATACTTACACAATGGTTATTGTGCACGGTCTCTATGCCGGCGGAAAGGATCGAGTTCTTTTGTGTGCATATTTACATGCTGGTGAATTCGGTTTTTGGCGGCTAGACGCGAGATACGAAAGATGCCTTTGTCGGTTGGACAAAGGGCTGCCTTGAATGCAGGTAAGCCGGGAAAATCTGCTGCGCACGTGTGTGGCAGGATACGCCGACTGACGGGGGCGCCGATAAGGTTCCCTGAATTATGACGATTACTTTGCTTGCTAACTGAATTTTTCAGGAAAATTGTGGTGATGCATTAATGCATGAAACAATGCCCTTGGCGAGGAAATGTTTGCAGGTGACTGCGGATTTGTGAAGGGAGTTGGGGTTGGAATTGCGGGTGGTTCTTCGCGTAGTTTTAAGGAACCCCCACATGACTTTTTCTGACAACATAGACAGCAAGAGTATTAGCCGGTAATTTTGCGGGAAACACTATTCCCCTTTGTTTTTGGAAACATTTGATTTCGAGTGATTTCCAGCATGTAGGAAATGTTTTCTGATCTTAAGGTGATGTTCAAGTTAAGGATTTCAATGTTTTTTGAAGCCAAATCGGATTGGGTGAAGACGCAGATTCCACTCGATCTCGGATATAAGTTGTAACCTGGACAATGAAGATATATCAAGTCAATTGATTAGCCAACCTGAGTCCCGGTTGGGGCTAAAATATTGAGCTTCGCTGTTTGCAAATATTGACGGGCAGCGTTTACATTCGTATTCGTGAAACCGACGCCTCTGATATGAAAGAATGTTGTTACTAGTTGAACGTTGACAGTGTTTCCCTAACCGGTACAATGACACGGAGATGAGATGCTTACAGTTCGGTACAGTTCAAAACATTGCCATGATGTTTCTTCTGAGATAGTCCCCTGGAGTTCCGAATGGATAACTATTGGGTAAACAATTAGTTTTGGGGGTTTTGTTTTTTTTTTTTGTAATTTTAAAGCTTTACTCAGAGAAATTGGTACAAAATTATTTATTCTAGGTATTGCCCACCGTTGGTTATATTTTGTCCCATCCACCAGGAAGCTTACAGAGTCGGTGTTGAAAAAATTCGTCGTCTTTTGAGGCAATCGAAGTGTTGCGCATTTGCAAATAAATGTACGGAACGAATCTAGTACATTCGTCATCTGCCTGTTGCATGACAACTGTCACGCGCCAGCCGACTGCTTGTCATCGCAAAAGGGACGCCACTACTGTTAACGATTTAAAATGCGCCCAACGGTCGCGCTTCCTCTTTGCTGCCAACTTTCATTAGATTCACCTCGTTCCATTTTTCGCTGCCACCAGCGCCACGGACGTTGCTGAGGACTCCAAAATCAACCAGTGGAAGTACAACATCATCAATGCAAAGCTATCAAGCAATTCGCCTGGATTTTGGAATGCTGTAAGGCGGTTTAGTCCAGAAGATAGCGAAGACCACATGCATCGAATAAAGCCTCGATTGATAGTGTGGTGGTAAACTTCCACTTGACTCAGCTTTAATTGTGAAGTGCCTTAATTTCCATTGCAAGGGCTAATTAATTCCTAACAAATAGAGTAAAATACAGAAGAAAATATTGTGGTAGAGTTTCCCTTCATAGAGGAAGATTAGGAACCGAACGTCGACTAGGGGGCCCCGGCAATGGCAGCCGTCGTCGAACACTTCCCCCAAGGGTCGCTGCCGGACTAGTGACCTGACCTGGGACTACTTCGTCTGTGTCATTGGTGGCCGTCCGTTCGCCACCACGAAGAATCGACCAAATTCTTAGCTTCGTTGTAAGAAGTGAAGTGCTGCCCGATCAGGCCATGAGTCATCGATCGGAACAAGTGGTAATTGGAAGGAGTAATGTCCGATGAATACAGAGGATAGGGTAGCACATCCTATTGAAGGCACGACATCCTATTGACTTTTGCAACAAGTGGCGGAGTGGTGTCATGTAGAAAGATCCCTTTGTCATGCCATTTGTTAGATTGGGAGCGCGTTATCTTCAACATTCGGCTCAACTGGATCATTTGCTGTTGGAAACATTCTCTAATAATGGTTTCGTTAGACACGAGTAGTTCATAATAGATCGCTCTGAGCTGTTCCCAACAGATGTACAGCATAAGCTTCTTGCCAAGAATATTTGGTTTGACCATTGAAGTTGGTGCATAGCCGGGCATAGCGCACGACTTTCTATGCTTTGGGTTGTCGTAGTGGATCCACTTTTCTCGAGTTCAAACTCGATTCGACCAAAAAAAAATCCTTCCGATTTTGCATTTGAAGCAGTTGTTCGAACGTGAAAAACGCCGTTCGACGTCTCTTGGCTTGAGTTCATACGGAACCCAATCCTCTTATTCCGGCACCATGCTCATGACCTTCAGACGGTTTGAAATCGCTTGTTGAGTCACCTCCAAGGTGTTAGTAAGATCCGCTTGAGTTTGGCACGAATATTGGTTCAATACACGCCTCTAACTCAGAGTCTTCAACTTTACTGGCCTCCCTTTGCTTTCTTTCTCGCTGGTTTCAAAATCGCCACTTTTCGAATGGCGGAACCAGTACTCACATGTTTTTATTGATGGAGCATGTTCCATACATATGCCCCACATAGCAATCAATGCCCATTAACTGTAATTTTCTTCAAATTAAAACAAAAGAACAGCGCTTCCCACCAAGTGTGTTGTATAGCCACAAAGGATGACATGGTTAAAGTACAAAGTAAGAATGTTGTTTATACTTCAGCGAAATGACACATACTGCTTTTTAGAGGGAAACGATGACTCTGTAACATGAATATAGTTACAAAATGGTCCGATATGATTTAATACTAGTTACGTCATCTTTGGTAGAACCCACAAAACTTATTTGTACACTCAATAAATTACCTCCAGAATCTTTTCTCTGGTGAGGTATGATGATGTCTTATCCCAAGTTCGGTTCGGACCATCGGCCAAACTCCTCCTCCTTGCTACTTCACGGAGCCTATAGCTTAAAGCAATGTTATTTCACCGAATGACAAGGCGTTGGGACCTCATTTACCACTCAGCCATTACTCAATTACGACAAGCCGACTTGGCTGTGAGTATATTCTTGAATTTGGTTGGTGATAAAGTCAGTGAAAATGTGATACGGCATATCATCATCATCAACGGCACTACAACCGGGATCCGGTCTTGGCCTTATTTAGCAAGTCCTGAGACTTGTTAAATTTTCCATAATGATTTGTTTTTTTCCGGGCAAGGTCATTAGTCTTGCGCCCGAGGCTCCCCGACGGGGAATCGAACCCCGGTCTCCCGGATGACAGGCGGGTATACTTACCACTATACTATCGAGGAGCCGGCATATACACGCGTCGAATATGGCCAAACCCGCCTCAAAGAAACCGAGCTCTCTTTTCGTAGATATTTTATTTCGGCACAACTCTCTCCTCTCTATAAATCCCAACTATTCATCTATTAAGAGCTCAATTGTTGAACATACTCTTGATCAACTCGACATCGTTCAGAGACGACGAATCCGCTTAGTATAATAATTAATAGTATCAACAACACAGCATTAACATCACAACTACAATAGCTATTACATATTAAGTGACCTTTGCCTTTTCGTGGAGAAGTCGGTGTGTTTGCATTCCACACGGCAATACGATGGATCCAATCTATTTGCAATGAACTTCTCAACAAGTTATAATTACAATAACGCAAACCTCAACCTTTCAAAAACAGCTCTAACCTATAATGGGATCTCAGCGAGATTATTATGTACTATAAGTTTGCTTTCCTGAGAGGAGTATATCTGCACCTCTTATATCTATAGCTCTTTTACTGCAAACTCCTATAGCGTACACTATTGGAAACGTTTATACAATAATAAGGTATGGCACCCCCCTACTTCAAGAACATACCTGACCTTATACCTTACTACCCTCAATCAAAACAAGAAATCCCACATCCACATAAATCGAAATTGTCAATATTATTTTGAAGTCATAATCAAATTGTCACTATCATTGCAATATCAAATATTGTAAATTGTAAATAGGATTAGATTAAGTCATGTTGTTATACTCCGAGGCCGTGCTTTCCCAAAACGGCGGGAGAAGAGCCCGGAGTGTCGACAGTGAAAATAAAAGACGCGAAAGGTTTAGTCAAAACAATATTAGTAAGCTTTATTCTTTTATTTAAATTCAAAAGTGAGAGTGATCTTTATGATTTGTGATCGGCCAGCGGTTCGGCCTCCGAAATTATACTGTTCCCAAAATTGAAAAGCACTGCCCTTTTATAGTTTTTGTAGTTGACTTTTGTCAACTGTTTTAATGTCAAAATTCCAAGAAGCACACGCAAGACTTGGCGTGCTTCGATTGGAATTTTGTTCTGAGAATAGTTTGAGGATTTTGTTGGATAGATTCTGGGAAGGGGAATCATGAAATGCGTTTTGAATTTAGCATTTCATGATGTCAAGGTTTTGGGAATTGAGTCAATGTATGATGAATCAACTTTTGGTTAAATTCGTTGTACATGTGACTCAATATGGAATTTGAATATGAGGCAATGGAAAATTTGGGATTTGGGTTATGATTTGATGTTATTGGGGATTTGGATATACGGGTAGCGATTTAGGATCGCTACAATGTTAAGTAATTTTAAGTAGGCCAAGTTAAAATAATTAGAGTTCCTAGTTTTTTTTCAGACCTTTTACAGGGGAAAAAAAATTACCAATATATCTAAATCCCATTAAATCCTGAGCGGATGTAAAAAAAACAGTTTCGAAAATGTTAACACATAATGTAAACAATTTATTATAAGTTAACTGTATTACTTATTGTAACTTTTAATTTTCGGTCTAATAAATGCAGTATATGTATATAAAAAAAAAATTGATTCCAGATCAGTCAAGTTCCGGAGGCCGAGACTACGGTCACAAAAGTAGTATTAAATAAAATAAATAAAAGGTACCATAAAAGATAGATAGTCTTTAAATCTAATTGGACCCACTAAACAACAAGACCACCCCAAAGGAGGTAAGATAAACATTAATTACCTAAGAATTATAACACACAGCCTTTTCAAAACAATCTCGTAGATTGGTCAATCCAACTTGCAGTCCACCCAACATCAATCTGTAACATCATCACATGTAAACCAAACCCGTTTGCTTACATGTCCAGCTAACACTATCAATTAACTGAAGTTTGAAGTTTTAAAATGTAATCAAGATCATTATTTAAATAATAAAAAAAAAAAAAAAAAAAAAAAAAACATGCGATTGGTGCAATTGGCGTTGTGAATTTATTACTATTATATTGTTGCGAACTTAGGGTTGGCTGGATTAATTATTTTTAATAAATAAGAGCCGTTAAATCGATTTTGAATTAATGTAACACTTTGTGGGGTTTCTAGCAGATACACACACGACTAGTAAAGAACAACACCACCAAAAACACATCCATTAAAAAGCCGTATACCATAGCAATAATATACCATTACCACATTAGTCGAATGTACTTGAGTTTAAGAATCAAATTCACATAAGCGGCAGTGGCCTGATGGGTAAGAGCTTTAGTTCTTTTAGTGGTTCTAACCGTGACAGCGTCGGTTCGAATCACTTGCTCTTCACTATCGTCGCAAACGCTATAACTTTATTAGTCCGTTAATTACAACCGTTACTTTAATCGTACACTTAACGATTTATTGACTTATCGCTTCCGTACTTATCGCGCCTTTTACTGCTTACTTCTTACTTATCTTCCCGATCTGCGTGCGACGTATTTATAACTTTTTTCTTCATTCTGATTTGGTGTTGCGTTTCTGTCCGTTCCATAGCCTCGAATTTGCTATTGCTCCTAGTCTCCAGTTTTCCAGTACTTTCTAGAATACTTTAGTACTTTGTTTCGGCCTTTATAGAATATTCTAGTACTGATTGTCATAGGCGTCACATTATTTATTAAAAAAAGATTAAAATATAACAACATTATTGAATCGCGAAAAAACATTAAAACAAATCTAAACGAAGTACCACGGGTCAATAAAAAAAAACGTTGAAAAAACAAAGGGCATATAATAGAATAAAATTCTGACCACACATTATAATCCGAAGATTAATAATAGGAAAAACGTAATAGTTTATAACCACCACACATATAAGCCCATTGTCCTACGATTAAAAACGATTTGCTCTACATTACTACGCATGTGGCGTTTCTAGCAGATACACACGACCAATAGTGAAGAACACCACCTAAAAGACAAGTCGAACAATCAAAGGACGTCCGTTAAAGCCGTATTATATCGCAAGAATATAGCGTTTCACGTCAGTTGCCTGTACTTGAGTTTAGAAATAGAATTCGTAAGCGCGGCAGTCGCCAGATGCGTTGAGCCCTGGTTCTATCTTTCAGTGATTCTAACCGTGATAGTCGGTTCGAATCACACGCTCTTCACTATGGCCGCATACACTATACGTATATGGAATTTTAATGGATTGACGATTGTACATAACCTTTTGGATTTATTTGAATTAGATTTAATAAAAATATGGTTAGATTATTGTTGCGGATTGGCAGTTGGATGTGCTGGAGAAATCTAGTACATTCGCAGTATACCAGTTGCGCGGCAGCTGTCACGGACCAGCTAGCGGGTTGTCACCGTGGATGAGGTGAGCAGCTAGCATCAAGGAAGTAATCAAAATATTTGAGAATGCCCTAGGACATCGAAACTTCACCACAAATTCTAAAGGCTCCTCGATCTCGATCATGACAACAACTTTGACGGACCACGACACGGCAGTAAAAAAACTCACAGAAAAAAAAACATGAGTTCTTCACTTTTCAAAATGCCGAAGACATTCATCATAAGACATATTGACCCAGCATGGACGAATGAGGAACTTCTACTCGAAATATCGAGGATCTGCCCGGAACTGAGTATACACAGATTGGACTACTTCCAAACTCCTCATATGAGAGAAAACAATATTCGGAGTTTACGAATCTTACAGATTCCACCGAACGAAGATGTTAGCCGGCTTAAACAAATAAAATATTTGTTTACGCATAAAATTTCGATTGAGGAACCACACAAACAGGACGTTCTCCATTGCAAGAGATGTCAAGGTTCAGGTCACTTAGCAGCTGCGTGTCATTTAAGTGCACGATGCAGGAAATGTGCCGAACAGCATACACCTGGAGAATGCAAGGTAAACCCGCCTGGTACAGAACCAACAACAATTCCAAAAACAAACCCTGATGGATCAACAACCACAAATAAAATCACGGTAACGTGCTGTAACTGCGGAGGCACACATCCAGCGAACTTTTCCCAATGTCCCGAAAAGCTACGAATCCTCGAGAGACGATCGGCACACACGACAACAAATAAACCAGCACCAACCAAAGCAACATCAACTAAACCCTCATCACCTCAACCATCTCATCTCGGGGGATCGGGAATATCCTATGCAGAAGTTACGAAAGATTCCCGAAACTGGACTAAACCTCATCACCCCAATTCCAACGTTCTCAACCTGGACATCATGGTTTATATTAGAAGCTTGCATACGCTGCTACCCACCCTAAAACACAGCTCGGAAATAGAAAAAAAAAGTCAGATCTTAGATTTAATAACTACCCACATTCTTTCCCTTAATGAATAGTTTAACCCTAGTCTCCCACAACACAGAATCCATATATTCCCACATTCGTAGACAACACCCCCGTTTGTTTGTTGAAAAGTTCTCCCCAGATGTTCTTCTTCTCTCAGAAACTTGGCTTAAATCAAACTCTCGAGTATACATTCCTAATTACTCATTTGTGTCCAACCCGCAAACCACTGGCCGTCATGGTGGTACTGGAATTCTAATACACAAGAAATTCCAATTTACTGAAATTAGGTTCACTAACATAACTAATGTCGAATACACGGCAGTTAAACTCTTCTGTAGAAGTAATAAAGTACTGGTTTGGTGGTATATATATATATTCACCATTCTCGTGAACCTAACTTCCCTAGCGCAGATATTTCTCAAATAATCCAGCAGTCTCTGCCGGCACCTTTCATCATAGGGGGAGACTGGAATGCTCGACATACATCATTTAATGACATCAAGTGCAACAAATCCGGCTACCAACTTCTAGATCTCCTCCCACTTCATCCATATGTTTACGCAGACTGTCCATTGCAACCTACTCGAATTTGTAGTTCAACCAAATCAATAATCGATTTCTTCCTAAAATCCACAGATATTTATTCATCTAATCCCCCTACAGTGTCCTTTACATTCCCATCCGATCTTGGGTCCGTCCATTCCACGGTTCAAATCCCTTCGCTCGAACCACTCTACACAGTGAATCCTATCCCAAATTTTTCCAAAACAAACTGGAAAAATGTCAATAACGATATTGCTGCCAGTTTTTCAAATTATTCTTTACCGGAATCTTCAAACCTATTCCCTACTGAAATCGACCAGGCAGCTGTAAAAATAGAGCAAATACTGGGAAATGCCCTCTTCAGTCATACCCCTACGACCGTCCCTCATAACCACTTAGGAAAACCATTACCCAAACTCCTCACAAAATTATTGCGCATAAAAAAACAACTCCGACGTAAATTGCATATTAGCTACTCACCCTTTATTAAACAACAGATACAGCTTTTGACCAACCTGATAAATGGACAACTTAAAAATTTCACCGATCAGACCTACACGTCTACTCTAAACATTAGCAAACCAAACCATGACCTATTTAAAAATATAAATCGTCTAACTGGTCGTAAATTCAAGCCTCGAATGGACTATCTCATCCAACCAACTAACAGTAACATCGCCCAATCGGACACTGATATAGCAAACTGTCTCGCTGAACACTTCTGTAAAACTCATAAACAAACCGATTCCCTCCCAGTCACTAATTTCCACGACACCGTGAATGAATTCATCTCAGGCATACTGGAGCCATCCTTCCCACCATTCATTACTGAATTCAACGAAACCAATAAAGCGTCACATCCCATGGGAACCGACACATTTCTAAGCTTTACAGAACTATCTGAATTGATTACTTCGCGTAACAATAAAAAATCTTCAGGCTTGGATAGAATCCCTAACCTTCTATTTAAAAGACTTCACCCGGAGAACTTACTCCCCATTCTCGTTCTTCCCCTTCTTTTCTGTAAAACTCATAAACAAACCGATTCCCTCCCAGTCACTAATTTCCACGACACCGTGAATGAATTCATCTCAGGCACACTGGAGCCATCCTTCCCACCATTCATTACTGAATTCAACGAAACCAATAAAGCGTCACATCCCATGGGAACCGACACATTTCTAAGCTTTACAGAACTATCTGAATTGATTACTTCGCGTAACAATAAAAAATCTTCAGGCTTGGATAGAATCCCTAACCTTCTATTTAAAAGACTTCACCCGGAGAACTTACTCCCCATTCTCGTTCTTCCCAACCGCATAATAAACGCTTCACATTTCCCAAAATGTTGGAAAACAGCGGTGATAGTCCCTATTAGTAAATCTGGTTCTTCCAACAACCCGGCTAACTTCCGTCCCATATCACTGCTAAATTCGCTTAGTAAGGTTTTGGAATGTAAGATATACAAAAATCTTCTCTCATTTGCTAGGGACAACTCCCTTATCCCGAATTCTCAATTTGGCTTTCGTCCACAACACTCAACTTGTCATGCTCTGCTAAATCTGACACATGATGTGACAATGAATCTCCAAAACCAATCCCCAACAATATGCGTCTCTCTCGACATAGCAAAATCATTCGATTGCGTTTGGATTGCAGGACTGCTATACAAGCTACATTCAATGTTTGGATTAAACACCCACACCATAAAACTTCTCGTTTCCTACCTTTCTGATAGAAAGTTCATGGTGAAAATAAATTCAACTCTTTCGATACCATGCAGTATAACCGCGGATGTTCCTCAAGGTTCTATTCTCGGACCATTATTATACCTCCTTTATACTTCAGATACCCCGCAGCCACTATCACCTAATACAGTAATGCTGAACTATGCCGATGACACTTTAATTTATTCAAGCAACAAGTTTGTCAAGGAGGCAAGAAACTGTACGAGGGTTGCCTCTTATGTTTCGGGATTTGGCAACCCTAGCGTTGCAATCCGGCAATTGATAGCTCTGTCGTAAAGTTGGACATTTTTGAGGTTATACGCACTCAGAACGTTTTGACATACGAGCACTATTTGTGTTGTTTACAGTAACTTAAAAGATTCTTCTCGGCCCAAAAATGGAATTAAATCGTCAACATTTTCGTGCGATTATTTTTTACAACTTTCGGCGTGGGTTAACTCAGCAACAGTGCATGGATGAACTTAATTCAATTTTTGGCGATGAAGCTCCATCAAGGACCAGTGTTTATCGATGGTATGGTGAATTCAATCGTGGTCGTAGTTCACTCCAAGATGAATTTCGTGAAGGTCGTCCAAAATCAGTTGTTGTTCCGAAAACCATTGATGCTGTGCGCGAACTGATATTGGAAGATCGTCATGTGACCTATCGTGAGACTGAGACAACCTTATGCGTTAGTGGGACCAGCATACATTCAATATTGCATAAATATTTGACTGTCAAAAAAATTTGTTCGCGTTGGATCCCACACAATTTGTCAATCGCCCAAAAAACGGCTCCTGTCAATTGGTCGAAAGAAATGCGGTCGCGGTGCTTCGAAACACGTCTATGACATCGTGACAGGTGATGAATCGTGGATTTACGCGTATGAGCCCGAAAGTAAACAGCAGTCGACTGTCTGGGTGTTTCAAGATGAGCCAAACCCAACAAAAGTTGTTCGCGCACGAAGCACTTCCAAGCAAATGTTCGCCTGTTTTTTCGGAAAAACTGGACATGTCGCAACCGTACCACAACGAACAACGCAGAACAGTCAATTCTGAGTGGTACACAACCATTTGTTTGCCAGTTGTCTTCCAAGAAATCAGGAAAATCAACCGCCGAAGACGGATCACTCTTCACCACGACAATGCGAGCTCTCACACATCGGCTGCGACAACTGCATTTTTGAGCACCCAAAACATCGATTTGATGGGTCATCCGCCGTATAGTCCTGACTTGGCAGCGAATGACTTCTTTTTATTCCCGTACGTAAAAAGCAAACCGAGAGGTCAACGTTTTTCGACACCTGAAGAAGCGGTTGCTGTATTCAGAATGCATGTGTTGGAGATACCTCAATCAGAGTGGCAAAAGTGCTTCGACAATTGGTTCAAACGCATGCAAAAGTATATAGATCTTCATGGGGAATATTTTGAAAAACAATAAAGTGATTTTCGATGATCAATATTTGTTTTTGTTCTCTAATCCCGAAATATAAAAGGCAACCCTCGTATTAACAGCTATCTCCCGAATCCCTCAGCATATTTTACTAAGTGCAAAATCCGACTCAACCCAGCCAAAACTCAACTCATAGTGTTTAAAGGCAGAAATGCGAATTGTACTAACAACACCATACGCTGCCATAACAAAATCAGAATCAAGTTAAATAACAATATAATTAAACCCTCCAAAACCTTAAAGTGCCTGGGAATAACCTTCACCAACAATCTGTCCTTCTCCGCTCACACCAAAAACTCGATTCGCAAAGCCGCAATTCAACTTAATCTCTGCAGAAAAGTGATGTACGAACCGAATGATCTCTCTCCCAAAGTTAAATCACTTATCTACAAACAGATAATCAGACCCACTCTCCCATATGCATGCCCGATATGGTACCATATCACACCCGCCCAAATGGTGAAGCTGTAGCGGTTCCGCCAAACCCTACGGTCTACTTACCTGAAAAACCCCCATAACTACTACCCTACTCCCTTAAGTTTGCTAATGCAACAGTATTAGTACCCGTAAATGCTGCACACATTTAAGAGATCAAATCTATGATCTTTAAGTCCCTGTAAAGAAAACTTACCTTCATGCATTCTCTTCGCATACCACTGCTCCTTAAGATTTCTTTATTAGCTTACCAGGAATTTCCAATCAATTTCGGCATCTACGTCGCCAGTCAAATTTCCTTAGATGGATTCCTGTAAACAAAATAATTCGGATTACATTCAATGTAACCGTCATGACAGGGATCATACATATTGCGCCGTCTATTTTACCAGCCGCGTCATGAACCTTTTCATACACATTGCCTGGCAACCTTTTTTGTTTGTCTTATCAATAAACAACCCAAGCAGCTGCATATAATTAGCGCAATAGACGCTGAAACCAAATTCTCCAGCATTTCCTAATGCAAATATGAATCCGGTTTCTACTGCGGCCAGAGATGCCATAAAAATCCAATTTTCTTTTAGCACCTTTTTTCTCCCAACGTCGATAATAGCGCCGGGCATCGCGTAAACAATGACCCGCATTACCAACGGCGCATTTGGTCATTTCTCCCTTTTGTCCTTGCCGCCTGCCTGTTTCGCTGTTCCACTGCTGTCGAGCACGTGTAAATAGCATCGGAACTGAACGTCCACACACACACAACCATGATCTCGACGACGAGATCTGGTTTTCTTGTTCCCACAAGAGAGACTCTACGTTACACTTGTGGGAGATGAAACATATCCTTGGCAAGAATATATTCACACCCTTAAGAGAAAAGTTTTTCTCTCTCTCTTCCTTTTTTCCTTAGCGAAATCATCTCTGCATGAGATGACGATCGCTGAGTCCTTTTACATCCGCGGACCAGAGTGGTCGCGCTTCACTCCCGCTCTCCGCCGGCTGCGGAGAAGCGTAAATATACACCCACGCGATAAATTCAGAGTCGTGATCGGGTTGCTTCCAGTAATAAAACTCTTAATCTCTCATCTGTGAAAAATGTTGTGAATTAAAGAAATCGTGAGGCGAACAATCAATTAATTTAATACAAACCCATGGTCAATGCTAAATGCTCAATAGAAACTGAATCGCATCCAATTGTGAAATGTGTGTGTAAAGAGCTTCTCTGCTCTATGCCATTCGCGTGATTTATAATTAATAAAAAAACTAATCAAAGAAAAAAAAAGCAAACGTTCATAATAGATTACAATCCACTGGCAAATGTACCTTTTATCGTTTGTTTTGTTTTACCAACCGTTATAAATAAATAAACCCTTCAATTAAAGAAAAACTACCATCAGTGCCTTTTCATTTCTTTTCGGACAACGTTGATGAACAATTCTTGGCGTCGGAGTAACTTGAGTGGGAAGGAAGTGAACCGTGTGCCCGTGTTTTGGTGTAATACAACCTTTACCCCACAAAGCTACGCATTTTCGAAAGGAAATGCTTCAGACTTATCACTGGCCTCAACCGACATCCCAACTCCCACAAATATTACAACAGTAGTTCGCTCTACTATGCCGCTAATATTGAACGTATAGATCGACGCTTCCTCGAGCTGTCCATCAAATTTATCGAAAACCATCCCAATAATCCCAACCCGATAAAAACGCGCTCACATCGACGCCGTCAGATAACCGAACTGCCTTCCCGAACTGTCTCCACATCAGAACGTTCTTCACCTCTGGCAGGTTGGTTAATAACTCTAATGAGATTGTATACCACAATACAGAGCTTTCACCTCACCAATTTAAATATAGTAATATTCAACCCTTCTCCAATATTTTCCGTTTCAACGAACAAACGGAAAGTAGTTCCGCAACCCACATCCCCGACTGACAATATCCTCACTAACCCATAACCTACCTATTGATCACTATGCTTCCCCCTTCCACACCACACTAACTTATTTCAATAATAATTAGGTAACTAGACTAAGTTAAGATAAGTTAAGTTAAGTTAAGCAAATTAGCATAGGCTAAGTAAATAACTATATCCTGGTTTTCTGGCCTTTTCCAGGAAGCTCTACCCACTACAATCTTAATCCAAAATCAATATAGAACTTCCATCATATTGTTTGAAAAATGTACTAGTAAGTATATGTAAACAATTATAGCTAAAGTATCATAAGTTATCTGTATTGTTTATTGTAAAAATTATTGATGGTCAATAAATACAGAAATGTAAAAAAAAAAAAAAAAAAAAAAACAGGCTAGACAAAAAATGCTTAAATTCTAGATTATTTATCTTGTATTATAACTTACTGGTCCCACGCGGACGCTCTAAGCTAAACATCATATGACTATTGCACAGTTTGCCTTTCGGTGACACAACCTTGGTTGTGTCTTTGGTTATTTTTATTTATATGAAAAAAAAAACTAAAAACAAAAAATGTTTTTCCAATTTTTTTTTTGTTTTTATTTAAAATTTTACTTACTTCTAGATTTCTTTTGCACATAAAACTTAACTTGAATTTCATACTATCGTAATCCTAGAGATCCAGAGTTTGTGTAAGCTAACTGATGGTGCAATAGTCAATCAGGATCTTCCTATGTATGTGACAATTGTTAGGGAGAAATCATACACTTCAGTAAAGAGGATTATGCCAAAGCCCTACAAATGTTTATTAGTATTACGTTCTATATATAAATATATAAGCATTACCAATCCCTTCCGTGTTTCGATTAAGCGGATCGCTCGTCTTTGTATGCTCCCAAGTAGGTCGAGTGTATGTTTAGGAGCAGAACTCCAAACATGAGAGTAATATTCGTGCGCGGGTCTAATTTGGGATTTATACAGGAGAAGAAGCTGGACCGGAGTAAAATATTTCTTGGCTCTAAAAAGATAACTCAGTTTTCCTGAAGCAGACCCGGCGATGTCCGACACGTGTTTATGCCACGATACATTCCCACATACCGTAACTCCGAGCAATTCCATGCTTTCCCCAGATTCGAGGACCTGGCCATTCATCATCAGCTGTGGAACCGATGATCCACGTTTCTTTGTGAGTGTTGTATACTGTGTCTTCGTTGCGTTGAAGTCGACGAGATTAAGATTTCCCCGCTGCAGAATCTTTTCCAGATTCCGATTCATAGAGTCGATCTGGCCATATCTCAGTTGGTGTGACGTTGCTGCACTAATCGGCCGATCACTCGAAAAAGAAGAAACAAGCATACTATCGCCCGCAAAACTGAACACTTTGTTATCCGTTGACTCCAACAACTCATTTATATGAAACAAAATCATGGTTGGAGGCAAAATAGAACCTTAAGGCACCCCGGAATTAACAGGATACAGATCCGAACACTCGCCACCCACAACAACCCGGATCGATCGATTTTCGAGGAAACTCTTCGTTCGAAGCTTGCTCGGCAATGCCCCGTGGCAGGCGCGATCAAAAACCTTTGAGATATCCAGTGCGACCGCTCTTGATTCACCAGTCCCCTCAGTCGTTGTGATGACCGGGCATTCAATACCAATATACATCGACACCTCCTTTCCTTATCCACTTCCTCTCCATCCGCTCGCACTGTGCTCTGACATTTAAGGATACTTCAAAATCCCCTTTTGTGAGCGCTTAGTGTAAAAAAAAAAATTGCGGATGTCCATATATCGGTTATAAGGGTCAAAAGGTCGCCCATAGACCGTTTGCCACGGATTCCGTATTAACGATCATTCAAAAGTCCGATACATTCCAAATACTTAATTAACTCGGCGTTGATGACCTTTTCCATCACCTTAGGTAACATAGACAGTAATTATCTTTGCGATTGGCTGAACTCGAGCGATTTTGCGTGCGTAAGATAAGCGAAAGACTCTGCCAAGAATCGGCGATAGTTCTGGAGCACGTGTCTTAAGGACTATTACTGGTTGTCCGTCAGGGGCGGTTGCCTTCCTACACTCCAGTCCACGTAGAATTCGTTGAATAGTACACGGGAACGTGAGGTTCCCGCATCGAAGACCCTACTGGCGCGATCACATGTGGCTCCAAAACACCCTTTCGCGCTCGCGTAGTTTCCTCTACAAATTAAGTCAAATTACGGCTAACAGCATACTTCTCCGCCAGTCTCCCAGACTCGTCAGATAGAATGCGCTAACCAGCCGGAATTGTGTACATTAAAATCGCCAAGGATGACAATTACAGAAGCCAGGTGGTTGATCTGTATCCAATCGACAGTACGTGAAAGATGTTCGAAAATTGTCGTTGGTCGATCGTCATTCGGGGTGCGATAAACACATCGAAGAAATTAACAGAATTCCTCAGCACGACCCTCAACCACGCGACGTCCACGTTATTGGTTTCCAACGCCTCCATCCTCTGGCAGGCTTGATCGGACCGCGCGAAGACGCAGACTCCACCTTTAAAACGAAATCTCGAATGTAAATCGTATCGTGAGCAACGAAGATATGTCGAATCAGTTGACGAATCGACCTGGGTCGCAGTTAGGATATCAGGTTTTGCTGTTTACAAATATTGGTAGACGACGTTTACATTCGTATTGATGCAGCCGGAATTGCGCACACTAAAATTGCCAAGGACGACAACTTCAGAAGCTGAAGTGAAATTTGTCTGAAAAATGTCACCGGTCGATTGTCATTCGAGGAGCGGTAAGGACAACAAAGAAATTTAACAGAATTCCTCAGCACGACTCTCAACCACACGATGTCCATGTTATTGGGTTCCAACGCCTCCATCCTCTGGCAAGCCAGAACGGACCGCACTAAGATGCAGATTCCGCCCTTAAAACGGAATCTCGAATGTAAGTCGTAACCCGAGCAACAAAGATGTGTCGAATCAGTTGACGAATCGACCTGTGCCTCAGTTAGGGTAAGGATATCCGGTTTCGCTGTTTGTAAATATTGGTGGACGGTGTTTACATTCGTATTGGCGAAACCGATGCCCCTGATGTTGCAAAATGCCGTTACCAGCCGAACATCGACCGAGTTTCGAGAACGAGTATGGCCGCATACACTATACGTATATGGAATTTTAATGGATTGACGATTGTACATAACCTTTTGGATTTAGTTGAATTAGATTTAATAAAAATATGGTTAGATTACAATATTTACTAAAAGGTAGTATCATCGTCCGGAGAATTGTAAAGCATAATATATTTGTAGATAGGTTCAAATAGTTGGCATTTTAAAAAAGCTAATAAGATATCTGCCCTAACAAATTAATTAAATTGTTTACATTAATGTTTTCCTGTGTAGTGATCCTAAATCACTACTCTCTCCCACGTACCTATAATCCCAATCCAAGTGAATCATATGAGCGACAGGTTAAACCAAAAGTTAGTTTGCCGCACATTGATTCAATTCCCGAATACCTTACCCTTACTCATAATTCCAATTGAATCATGTGCGCGATAGATTTAAACCACAAGTTAATTTGTTGGGCATTGATTCAATTTCCAAGTACCTTACATCCCAATCCAATTGAATCATATGCGCGACAAAATTAAACGAAAGTCCATTTGTCGTGCATTGATTCAATTCCCTATAATTTGAAATTATGAAATGCGTAATACTAAATGCATTTCATGATTTCTCCTTCCGGGAATTAGTTCAAATAAAATTCGTATACACTTCCGGGAATCCTATTCCAATTGAAGCACACAAAATTTTGTTTGGGCTTCTTGGAATTTTTAAGTAATATTTTTAACAAATCTCTGTTGCCATAGAGTATAAAAGGGGAGTGCATTTTGGATTCGAGATCAGTCGTCATTACCCCAACTCCCACCTATACGAAGGCGCCTCCATTACCCCTATCGACGAGTACTTGCTTCAATTAGCATATAAGTACCTCGAAAACATTCAAAACAGCGAGAACCTACTTGTACGGGACTCTTGCGTTCTTGACCCTTCTCTCTCTCGATCTCTTCGGATCAAACCCCCACAATTTCTTCTTCAGTACAAAACTGAAGAAAGCACCCTTCCCAACAACATTCGCCTCTATAATAGAGGATTCCTGGACCCATCCCATAGGGTCTACTATTAACCAACCACACACACGAACGCACAGTACAAGACGGCACAAACACAAACATACATACCGACCAAAGCGCAGATTATCAGACGCCAAAGACGTGATCTGCGTTCACTACCGCACCCAAGACCTACCGGTCTTGTACGATTTCTTTCCCACCATCCCTCTATAAAAGTAGTTAGAGAACACTCGGACTAACACTGTCCACACTATCCTTGGATACCCCCCCTTTTTCTCTTTTCTTTTCAGAGATCGCGAGACCGAGCCCAACATCCTCACGGATATGGGTAATTCTGGTTATCGCAAGATGACCAGAAGTCAGAGACAAGATGAAGGACACATACGTCCTGTCTCGCTAAATTCGGCCTTCTCGCCACAATTTTTTTTTTTGATTCTAGATCAGTTATGCTATGCGGATGACGTCCTGGTGTACACGTCAACCAAAGGCCCTAACCTCGCAACAAATCGACTCAACCGTCACTTGGACGAACTGTATCAGTATTACAGTCGATGGAAAATCCGACTTAATCCATCCAAAGCAGTAGCCATAATTCTGAGTAGTAAACACTCCCAACCTGCTTCTCGATATTCACAGAATATTCGAATAAAAATGGGAGATACTACGATTAGACCACAGGACAAGATGAAATATCTCGGGGTCACTTACTTATACCCCAAAAATGAATTTCATCAAACATGTGACCCACATTCTCCAAAGGGGCCTCGGTCGGTCTAAGCAACTGCACAACATCTTGAAGTGGAGGAACAAAGTTGACACCAAAGTTAAGCTTCTCTGCTATAAGCAGCTAATCCGATCTGGAATATCGTACGCCTTTCCCATATGGTCCTGCATATCTTCGGCTCAAATGGAAAGACTTCGGGTTTTCGAAAGGAAACTCCTCAGAAGATGCACCAATCATTCTAGAAGGCCTGACGGTCGTCATTACCCCAACTCTCACCTATACGAAGGCGCCTCCATTACCCCTATCGACGAGTACTTGCTTCAATTAGCATATAAGTACCTCGAAAACATTCAGAACAGCGAGAACCTACTTGTACGGGACTCTTGCGTTCTTGACCCTTCTCTCTCTCGATCTCTTCGGATCAACCCCCCACAATTTCTTCTTCAGTACAAAACTGAAGAAAGCACCCTTCCCAACAACATTCCCCTCTATAATAGAGGATTCCTGGACCCATCCCATAGGGTCTACTATTAACAAACCAAACACACGAACGCACAGTACAAGACGGCACGAACACAAACATACACACCGATCAAAGAGCAGATTATCAGACGCCAAAGACGTGATCTGCGTTTACTACCGCACCCAAGACCGGTCTTGTATGATTTCGTTCCCACCATCCCTCTATAAAAGTAGTTAGAGAACACTTGGACTAACACTGTCCACACTATCCTTGGATACCCCCCCTTTTTTCTTCTCTTTTCAGATGCCGCGAGACCGAGCCCAACATCCTCCCAGATGTGGGTGATTCTGGTTATCGCAAGACGACCAGAAGTCAGAGACAAGATGAAGGACACATATGTCCTGTCTCGCTAAATTCGGCCTTCTCGCCATAATTTTTTTTTTTGATTCTAGATCAGTTGGGATCCAGAGGTCGAGGCAACGGCCGAAAATTGAAAATATTAAATAAATAAATAAATAAAGTAAATAAAACTAAACGGCATTTTAAATTGGCAACCCTAAAGGCAAACACCCCAAAGGAGGTAAGATAAGCAAAAACAAATCTCTACAAAAAATAACCCTACACCTGTAGTTTTTATATCGAATTTTAATGTAATTCGGAGTTATACATTTTCAATTACCTACATTTGTAACTGTCAGATTTAATAAAAGTAAAAATAAGTTATAACGCTTTATATAAATATAACAATGTATAACATAATGTACAGTAATATAATAGTTGTGCGCGCCTTCGTACAATTGGTATACAAAACAACCTAATGCATGAAAAACACGAACGCAACTAAATTAAAAAGTATTTGTAGGCATGAATGGTGTACAGGTGAAATTTTAATGAAATTTTAATGATGGTTTATACGTTTACAATTGTTATTGCCATTACCAAGTAATCTCTATACTCAATTTATTATAATACATAAAATAGGATAATGAAAAATATGGTTTTATTGCAACTTTTACTATCAATTTCGGTTATCATTCTTTTATTTTTATTTATTTGATTTCATATGTAAAACTACAGCAGTGTAATCGTAGCCCAATGCGATCTACCTTTACTTTCAGCAAGTTCGAAAATCTTAGAGACGCGATCGTTCATCAACCCTATAAAGAGAACGAGTTCGAGTAATTTTCTCCTATTTACTGAGTGAGAGTGGAGTGTTGTGTTGCAGTGTGCTAGTGCAGTTTATTTATATTATAATTAAAGTACAAATATATAAAATAAGTTCAAAATGAAATTATACAAAGATATTATTTCTGGAGACGAAATGTTTTCCGACACCTACAAAATGAAGTTAATAAATGATGTGCTGTACGAGGTTCACGGGTCTCTAGTTAATCGCTCCCAGGGCGATATACAAATCGAAGGATTTAATCCTTCGGCTGAAGCTGCAGATGAAGGCACTGATGCCTTTGTTGAAAGTGGAGTGGATGTTGTGCTCAACCATCGACTGCAAGAATTTTTCGGATTCCCGGACAAGAAATCATTCACTCTATATTTGAAAGAATATATGAAGAAATTGACTGCAATTGTTCAAGAGAAAACACCGGAAGAAGTCGATACATTCAAAACTAAAATGAACGCTGTCATGAAGGATATTCTGGGTCGCTTTAAGGATTTGCAGTTTTTTACTGGAGAGTCCATGGATTGTGAAGGGATGGTCGCTATGTGCGAGTACAGGGATGTGGATGGAAAAAATATTCCAGTTTTTATGTTCTACAAACACGGTTTAGAAGAAGAAAAATTGTAAGGAAAATCTATAAAATATTTATAGTTTAAACATTAAACATAATATATAGCAATAACGAAAGCAAGTTAATTAAATGTGTATCTTTATTCGGAAATGTGTTGGCAGACGCTTTCTAGTTCGAGAGTGCAGTAATTGATAGTTGAAAACGTGATGATTATTTTCATGGTTGGCGATGTATTGGGCATAAAACGTAAGTATACTTGATTAATTTTACAACTTGAGGTTCGCAGAGTGTAGTCATACTTAATTGCAGTGTGACGTTCAGGAATACTATGTCGTTTCAAAAATTTTGTTTTATATAACAAGCCATGTTCAAGGTCATTTTGAGTCTGCCTGATACGTCAACAGATTTCGTTACAACACCATAGAAAACTAAAAGTTTTACGAAATTATTTCGAAGATTTTTTTCTTTCGAACATTATCTTCAGCTGGCCTCGTTAACTTTCTTTCTACAAGTATGTGACTTTTTCATTATCTAGTTATAATTATTTTTTACAGTCTACTTTTATCTATCCACTGATATTACTAGTTCATATTCATGCGTCAGTCTATTCATACGCGAAATAACCTCAATGAACGGCGCCATTTTCTCGTGATGCCATGCGTACACTTGTTACCCATGCACTCAGCACCACGTGTATAGGAACTATTTACAATCCATCCGAAGCACGCCTAGTCTATCGTTTCGAATCCGGCATCGGAAAATATATCAGATTCGTATTATAGACAATATGGCTGCTCTGTCACTATTAATTCAGCGCACGTGACCGGCATGTGTTTGTTCATTAGTTGTAAATATTTGACATTGCCTTTCAAAGTAATCCAATGGTTGAATTTAGTCACAGTAAGTTGACCCCTTTTAATAAAATCGGGGGTTTCATTACATTGGAAAACTTGTTTTTTTCTACCTGAGGATCATTAATCCCCTTTTGACGTGGGTGCAAGGGTGGAACTGACAAAAAATTGTACAATCAAATTGGACTTTATTTGTTAAATCGCTATGACCAAATGTTGGAAGAGCCTAGTGCGATAAAAACTAATTTGCAAACACCCACAGAAAAAAAAGTAAAGTTGGGGGCAAGTGTTTTGACAATTTCTTAAAAGTATATATTATAGTTGTAATTATATATATTATCATCATCATGATCGGCACTACAACCGGGGTCCGGTCTTGGCTTTATTTAACAAGTCTGAGGCTTGTTAAATTTTCCATAATAATTTTTTTTTTGGGGCAAGGTTATTAGCCTTGCGCCAAAATTATATATATTATGTACATATATTTGTATATATTATAATTGAAATTATATTTCATAGTTAACGTTAAATATCCTTTTCGACATGGGACATGTGGTGGTTTGAAGGATTATAAAGTACCTGGAATAATTAAATACTAAAATGTTAAATGTTGGGCTCCTCGATAGTATAGTGGTTAGCATACCCGCCTGTCACCCGTGAGACCGGGGTTCGATTTCCCGTCGGGGAGCCTCTGGCGCAAGACTAATGACCTTGCCCAGAAAAAATAAATCATTATGGAAAATTTAACAAGCCTCAGGACTTACTAAATAAGGCCAAGACCGGTTCCCGGTTGTAGTGCCGATGATGATGATGATGAAAATGTTAAAAACATTCTGAGAAAGGTTGGCGCAAGGCTAATAATCTTGCCCGGAACAACAAATTATTATGGACAATTTAACATGTCTCGGATATGAACCGGATACCGGTGGAGAGACTTGCTAAATAAGGCCAAGACCGGATCCCGGTTGTAGTGCCGATCATGATGAATATGTTAATGCAGTAAGTTTAAAATAAATGACTTGTTCTAAAAAAAATTATTTGTATAAATACTTGACACATTAATGTCGTTGGAGAATTTGGCTAATAAAAAATTAGCTTAGTTTGGGATGGTCCTCCGTTTCTACCACCAGATCTCTTTAGCTATCTCGGTTTTTTTGGTCTAGTACCATATGACAAATTAGTTGGATTGAAACAAAAAAAAAAGAAAAAAAAGTCCAGCTAAGGACCTGGTGTTTATTTGTTGTGTTGGGTTGTAATGGCGGCGTAGTGGATGTGCCCGGCCTCTTTAGTGGTAGCTCCCCGATGAGCCGATCTCCTAACCCTTATGTCAATGACCAACTTTACCGACAGTAGTCAATGACCGGGCACCCGGGCACCCACATATAGAAACATTGTTTTAACAATGTTAAAACAAATATTTTGCAATAGATTTTAATTTGTTTATCAGAAACAAATATATTGTGAATATTTTATGTATTTTATATAATTATTTTTTATAAATATAAAGAATTTTGACTATCTGCGGCTACACAAGGCCTATTGAAATCGGCGCAGAGCAAGGTCAGGATCGGCAGGTTTTTTTTTTTTCAAAACTGTATTTATTAACCATAATTAGAATTCGTACATTTAAGTAATACAGTGACTTAAAATTAATTTCGTAACAATTACTTAAATGTAATTATTATAATAATATATACATTTTCCAAACAATATTTTATGAGATACAAGATAGATCATCGTCATCATCATCGGCACTACAACCGGGAACCGGTCTTGGCTTTATTTAGCAAGTCCTGAGGCTTGTTAAATTTTCCATACTGATTTGTTTTTTCCGGGCAAGGTCATTAGTTTTGCGCCAACAAAATAGATGCGTGTTTATAAATTTAGTGGTATTATCTTCCTGGAAAAGGTCAGAAAACCAGGAATTTGTTTTTTCAACTTTACTGAATCTAAACTTAATCCTAATTATATAAATAACTTAACCTAATTTAGTCTGATTACAGTATGATTTTCATAAAGCCATAAAACAAAGTTTTATAATTAATGGGATATATGTTATGAATTAAAGGATGTGGAATGAGGTCAGTTATGGGTTAGAGGTAGAGTATTTCTCTCCGGTTGTTCGTTGGTAAAGCGTAGGATGTTGGAAAATGGTTGGACGTTGCAGTATTTGAACTGGTTAGGGGTAACTTCGGTGTTGTGGTATATGATCTCATTTGAATCATTTACCAGTCTGCCTGAGGCGAAGATAGCTCTGGTGTGGAGACAGTTGGGGTAGTTAGTTCGGATATCTAGAGGGTTCTCTAAGGATCGGCAGGTGTGTAACAAATTCAGTTATACCTGCTAGAGGGATCTCGAGTATTCGGTTGACGAATAACTTGTACGGTCAACTTTCTATTTATAACTTGCGAGCTTATGGTGAAACCATTCGAATCCGGCATTAGAGAAAGCGTGGTTCAGTCAGCGTCCTTTGTGCATCTGAGCATCTTCAAAATGACAACTTTGTTGACACGTGCTCAATTCAACAGGTAATAATATTAAAATTAATATTGTTAATGTATTTAAAAATATTAAATAATTTTGTTGTTGTATTTTTGTTTTTAGAAAACAAGAAAGGCATGTCGGCAATGTGAAATGCCGGTTTGCGACGAACACGCAACTACGTTGGTTGAATGTAATGCATGTCACAGAAGTCCTTCTGAATAAATTTGTTTGTTAATTTAAATGCATTTTTATTGTTTTCATTAATTATTAGTTATTTAAATAGTTAATTATCAATAATTAATTATTAATTAACTATTTAACATTCAATTTTGCATCATTCTTCATCATTCTCAATGCTTTTTAAATGGGGTACCCGGGTACCCGGTCGTGGAATACAGAATACAATTTTTTTAAATGTCAATGTGAAAGTAAAAAAAAATTTTTTTTTCATTGAAATTTCGTAATTATCATTCAGAAACGTTTGAATGGAGATCTAAGACATGGGGCCGAAATTCGTCTACTAGGCCGAGCAATCGTGAAATTGCGACGAAATGGGTACCAAGTCATTGACATAAGGGCTAACGGAAGTTCCTTGGATGTACTGCTTGTTTCCGGTGGTAGTCCGCCAGGGCGAATGGACTTCCTTGTTAGCGGTGGTGCCGGCAGCGTTGCCAATCTCGGAGAGATGGATTAACGGTTGATACGTGAACGTACCCGCAATCGTTTTTCGTCCCTGGTTGGGTAGGTCCACTTGGGCGGCCTCCGGTGGCTGGTATACGGCTGAGGGGTGTAGGAGCAGAGTGCCCACCTTTCTTCTTCTTCAGCCTTCAGGATGGGCCGCACTGTCGACGATTGCTCCTCGAGATTAAGGATGTCCCCAAGAGATGATGGTCGCCGTATGTAGCTGTGATGCCAACAGTCTTGGTCGTTTTTCTGGAGCGAATCAACAGCTCATGGCTGCTCAATGGCAGAAGGTACCCACAATAATCCAAGGAATCACAATAAACGAAAAGGCCACTTTCTATTTTCTAATATGCAGCTTTTAACGATTTCATTTCGTTGCGAATTATTTTACTTTGTTACTTGGTTTTACTTTTGGTCTTCTACATTTAGCTCATGTGCGACCAGGGATTCGGCCTCTGGAGTCCTTCATCATCATCATCATCATCGGCACTACAACCGGGAACCGGTCTTGGCCTTATTTAGCAAGTCCTGAGGCTTGTTAAATTTTCCATAATGATTTGTTTTTTCCGGGCAAGTTCATTAGTCTTGCGCCAGAGGCTCCCCGACGGGGAATCGAACCCCGGTCTCCCGCGTGACAGGCGAGTATACTAACCACTATACTATCGAGGAGCCTCTGGAGTCCTTACTGATCACGAAATTTTTTTTTTTTTTTTTAAACTGTATTTATTAACCGTATTTTTAATTTGTACATTTAAGTGATACAGTGACTTAAAATTAATTTTGTAACAACTGTATTTTTATTATAATACATTTTCCAAACAATGTTTTACGAGTTACAGGATAGATGTGTGTTTATACATTTAGTAGAGTTTCGTCTTCCTGGAAAAAGTCAGAAAACCAGGAATTTCTTATTTTTACTTTACTTAATCTAAACCTAACCCTAAATATAAATATAACTTAACCTATCTTAGTCTGATTATTATAAAATGAGCTATAAACAAAACAAAGTTTTATAATTAAGGGGATATAGGAATTGCAGGACGTGGAGTGAAGTCAGTTATGGATTAGAGTATAGAGGATAGTATTTTATGGGGGAGATGTAGGCCTTTGTGCAGTTGTGTGTCACAGGGGCACAAGTTCACTACGGCTTCCCCAACTTTTCTAGTCATGGATCACGGGCGCAGGAACCAAGAACACTGTGGTCGGTCCCCGCACGTCACAATTTGATTAAACAAACGACTCCAATTCTTTTTTTAGCTTTTATTCAGGATGCAGTGGTTACACGTAATAAGGTTAACTTAAGCAAAAGGTCTAAATTCATTTACATTTAGTTAACAGCTTTGCAATAGTTCACACAGCGATTATATTGTTTGATTAAAGTAGATTATCAAATTAAACTCAGTATAAAAATTTATTTTGTTGACACTCGACCCGTGCGCACCTACTGGTGGATGAAACTCTCTTTTTGTGTGTCCGACCGCGAAGGTGATTAAATTCTGACTCGATCGTGGTTGATTCCCGACTCCTCTGTTTATGTTTTACGTAAAGGCCCCGATTTGCCTCCACGGAATCCTGAATGCGATTCGAATCTCTTGGGACGCCCCACGAGAGATGTGTATTTTAACGTGAGGGCACAACCTGCCCTCACGGAATCCAATACGCGATTAACTAAGTTCATCGAAGCGATAGAATACGACATATTCAATCATCGCCTCGATGACCATATATGGTAAGATATCTCTTTTGCGTTTTGTTCAACACAAAAGGGGTTGAAATACACACACGATGATTGCTTCTGCTGCTCATCGTGTGCGTCCGCAAGTATACAGACATAGCATAGATCCCACCTAAATGTTCGCAACAGGTGCGAGTATCTCAACGGAAAAAAGGGGGTGAAATGTTTACACGATCAACGACTGCGTAATAGCTGATCGTGTACATTTGCTGGCATATCCTCGCAATCGAATTCTAATGGCAAATTTCCATATTTGCGAACTCGACTGCTTGGGCGGTCGCTGCATCCGCTCATGTGTTGGTCGGTCGGGTGACCGATCGATGTGGGCATGCTGTGCCAAGGAAAGATACACATTTCCTGCAGGTGGGGAATATCGTATAGATATTGAACAGGCAATATTGGTTGCTTGTGTGTTAAACCAAATTGCTTTAAGGATATAGGATTTGTTTCCGCTGGAATTTTTAGTCAGCGAGAATTAATGTTTCACCGGTTTTTCTAATGTTACAGGCACGGCGTGGAAGGTAAGTACATGATTTTTAGGTGTTACAGGTAACTATTTCTTCATTACTAGCCGTCTGGTAAGTAGTGGCGTTCAATGGAACTGCCACAATACTTGTTTTTTTTTTATGCCTTTCGCATGCCCTAAATGGGGTTTTTACCTGAATGGTGGGAAGATGGATGGTGGCGTTCAGGAGAAGCGCCACAGTTTCTTTCCGGTTGTTCGTTGGAAAAACATAGGATGTTGGAAAATGGTTGGACGTTACAGTATTTGAACTGGTTAGGGGTAACTTCGGTGTTGTGGTTATGATCTCGTTTGAATCATTTACCAGTCTGCCTGAGACGAAGATAGCTCTGGTGTGGAGACAGTTGGGATAGTTAGTTCTGATATCTAGAGGGTTCTCTAAGAGCGAGGTTATTATGGGATTGGGATTATTTTGTAGGTTTTCGATAAATTTGATAGACAGCTCGAGGAATCGTCTATCGAGGCGCTCAATACCAGCGGTATTGTGGAGTTCGACGTTACTATAGTACTTATAGGAGTTAGGACGACGATGTAATCCAGAGACATACCTAAGGCATTTTCTTTCGAATGCTCGCAACTTCTCCATTTGGGAGGGAGTGATATGGTACCACAATGGGCACGCGTACGTGAGTGTGGGTCTGATAATTTGTTTGTAGATGAGCAGTTTGACTTTATGAGAGAGACTATTAGGTTTCCACATAACCCTTCTACAGAGAGTAAGCTGAATTGTGGCTTTATGAAGGGAATTTTTAATGTGGGGGAAAAAAGAAAAGTTATTAGAAAAAGTTATTCCCAGATATTTTAGGGTTTTGGAGGGTTTTATCAGAGTGTTTTTCAGTTGAATTTTAATTTTGTTGTGGCAGCGTCTAGTGTTGTTTGTACAGTGCTCGTTTTTGCCCTTGAACACTATGGGCTGCGTTTTATTTGGATTAAGGTGGATTTTCCAGTTATTAAAGTATGTTGATAGGTTAGTGTTGCAGTTCCGCAACATATATCACATTACACCATTCCGAAAAAACATACCACACGGAACGCCACCTATTGCTGAATAGACAAAAGCAAAATTGTCTATTCGTGTGACGTTTCCATGTTACTGTTTACAGTGCTTGTTTTACTACTGTACGGTGCTCACAATGTTTTTGACTTGTTTGTATACGGTTTTTGCAGCACATGTATATGTTGAACGTTAAAGTTATAATGTCATGTTGTTTACGGTGCCTTCAGCACCTGTGCTTTGATAATGCGGTTTTAATTTGGAGTAATAAAGGTACATGGATCTCGTGAAGACGATCCGCACGATTAATTTGTTTGTTTTGAGTTTGATTTGTATAGTTTGTTGATGGTTGGTTCGATCATTTATTTGGGCCCAGTGCGGCATTATTTGGAACCCTTGCAACGACGAGAGAATCGCCGTTGCCATGTTTGCTGTCTCGTCGAGGAGGAACTCGACACAGAAACACCCTTTTGCTGTTTTCCCAGTTGGCGAAACATTATGGTCCTTCGGAGCCGGATGTATAACATCCGAGCAAGAAGTCGGCGCAAGAATCCAAGCGCCAACAACTGGATTACGTCCATCGGCTCACGTCCGACACAAACAACGAACAGGAAATGGGAATACGTTCACAAGTCGCAACGAGGGAACTATCTCCAGTAACCAGGTAGGTGGCAATTGATTCTATAATTTAATATAATTTAATTAAGAGATCCATCGATCTTAACTTAAATAAAGGTGTTGTGTGGTGTGTCAATAAAAAACTAATTTCATCGACATTCTACCGCCGGGTAGCAATTGTCGTTTATTGAACTAAAGAGAAGTTTCATTCAAACAAGAACATTAAAGAAGTAACAATATTGGAGTGATAAAATGGAGAAGACATATTTGTTCGGGACTGTTCTAATTTCTAAACGAACTCAGTGTCGACATTGATTTGAGACCAATAACGGCAATTCAGTGTTTACGGTTGATAGATTTTGAAAATGTCTGATCAAGTCCACAAGCAGTTCGTTAAATCCTTCATTGAGTATGTAAAACAACCGAGTGAGGGCTAATCGCTGGGCACTGACGTCGTCGAAAGTCTGGACGTTGTTATACAATGTTTGCAAGCAGCGTTTAATCTGAGCGATGACGAGGATCTCGATAGCGAAGAAGCTACGTCTAACAGTGCAGGCACAACCTCACAAGCGGAACCACAAAGGTTAGATCTATTCGAAATGTTCCAGTCAATGTCTATCGAACGCAATCTACAATCCCTTGGAACAGCCGAACGGATTAAGAATAAAGGCAACCGCCTGATGAAGGAATGCAAATATCAAGAAGCAGTAATCCAAGACAACCGGGCAATTAATTTCGATCCGGAAGACCCAATATTCTACTGTAATCGAGTTGCAGTTTATATCCGTGTAACAGAAAATGATCGTGCGATTAAAGACTGCGACTCTGCATTATTCTGCAATCTAAATTACAGCAAAGCATATGGCCGAATCAATACAAGAAAGTACGATGAAGCCATAGACGCCGATACGAAAGCTATTCAATTAGAACCTGACAACAACAATGGGAATCGGATGCAAGTATTACATCACCAAGCGTTGATAATAAACAAAGTGATAGAGCACTTCATAAGAGTGGAACTCTGGCAGATGTGCTTCTGAAAAACGAAGACACCGTGGTCAAGTGGAATATGCTTACCACATATATATTTCTAGAGTTCAATCGGACTAGAAATATCCGAGCCCGTACTGATTAGGTGGTTCATCACTCATGCAATCGACGGTAAATAGAATGAATTAATAGATATTTCCTATTTTTACCAACATTATAAACTTCCAATATAAATAAAACAACATTTTTTTCGTTTCATTCGAGTGGAACGCGTATGACTACGTTCAAAGGTTCATCGATGACATAGAGGGATTCACGATCCAAAAAAGGACTACGTCCAAGAAGTCATCGATGATATAGATGGATTTACGATCCAACTTATATTTTAACTTTAACATACAAGTCGAACAAGTCATCATCAATAAACGAAAAGCTAGTAATTCTTCCAAATACAAATTACTATTATTTAGCAATTTAAATACCACAGTTAACCAACAATTTAATTAATACTCAATTAATCAAATACAAAGTGCAGTCCACTGTTCGACATCCAAGGTTGTTTCATTTGGCTTAATTTTACAGAATTCACTGTAGGTACCTCAAGAAATATTCGATCAATTCCAGGGTGTGGATTGAGGACATCATTCGGCTCCTTTTTTTTAATGAAGTTGCAGGTACTTGGAACGACCCACGCTACCACTTAAATACGCCCCGCGTACATTAAAAGAACCTCAAGAAGGGGACGATGACCCATCGGGCAATAGTCAAGAGGACAAATCCTTTGAATCTAAGTGTGTTGAAATCAGGCTCAACGACAGAGCTAGAAGCTTTCACGGAAAGGCAAGCGTCACCAGCCACAACATCAGGGAGACAAAAAAGTTTTGGAAACTTCCTTCCTGAATAAGAATATCATCTGACGAGTCAGCGTTTCCAATGCAATGAAATCGAAGCGATCAGTACTAAGACAAAATTCGTCAACGAAGACACTTCCGGTCCTATACCTGCAAGTATCATCCCAAAAATCGAATTACAGATGAATAAGGCCAACGAATCCGAGAATTGCGATTTCACCGCATCATACATATCCGTTCCTGGGCACCGCTTCTCGAAACCTGGGCGAATCGTTTACACATCCAGGATTTGTCGCTTCTCGTCACCCAGGCCCATCGTTGTTAAGTGTCTGGGGTTCTTCGCTTTCGCCGCCTGGACGAAATGCTCTGGGGGCACCCTCTTAACACCGCCCATTGCACGTAGCTGCCACGGGGGCACCACTCCAACGGAGTCGGTGTCTAAGATAAGTTTTCGGTTGTAAGATTAAGGGACAAAGAAAACGAGGAACAAGGAAAGATGCCGGCACCCATTGGAAAGCATGTCCACGGAAAACTGTTGCGGATTTGGAGTTCACCGCTTCTCGTCACCTGGATATCGTTCGAGCATACTGAATTTGTCGCTTCTCGCCACCTAGGCACATCGCTGTTAAGTGTCTGGGGCTCTTCGCTTTCGCCGCCTGGACGAAATGCTCTGGGGGCACCCTATCAACACCGCCCATTGCACGTAGCTGCCACGGGGGCACCACTCCAACGGAGTCGGTGTCTAAGATAGGCTTTCGGTGCCAAGATAAGGGAATACAGAAGGAGAAGAACAGGAGAGATGCCGGCACCCTTCAGGAAATCCGACCAACGGAGGGCGAACGGTGTACACAAGGTCCAGCCATCAGTCAACGAAGAAAAGCGCCTAGCATTGGGACTATTTTATCCTGCGACACAATTAAACGCAGGCTTCCATTGATCAGCAGAGTTATCTTCTAAATAGCAACTTGGATGCGCAACCTCTCTGGCTCAATCAAGTGCCAGTTCTAATTCAACAAAATAGGCCGCAAGGACTCAACCACAACATTCCAAAAAGAAAGCCACCATGTCCAGCACCATCATTCAACCAGTTCATCAAATACGATCAAAGGTAACGCTGCCGACAGAGGGTTCAGTTCCCATCAAGAAACTCGCCCAACGCCGAGCATTGGTTTAGCGGCGCAGATGGGACATATCCCCAACTGCAACAGCATCAGCCAGAGCAATCAAATTGGATTCGAGTCGCAGATGATTCTATGCGGTTGGCGGGATACCTAACATTTCTGGCAGCGGCACAGGCTGGACATACTTAGAAGATGGTGGAATTACAACCCATCACCTTCAACATATTGACGACCACATCGCTCAATAACTATTTAAGGATGTACAATCCAGCATGGGACTACGTCCAATATATTCTTATCATAGGACTACGTCAAAAGTATTTATACTATATCTATGGATCTACGATCCAACATAGGACCACGTCCAAGATATTCTCATTCTATTAATGGATTTACGATCCAATGGGGACTACGTCCAAAATATTTATACTACTTACGGATTCACGATCCGACATGGGACTACGTCCAACATATAATTCTACGTACGGATTTACGATCCAACGAACATTCAACATTAAAGGCATAAGTCAACACCAAACAATGACGGCCTTATCACAAGCTATAACGTTAGCAATCAATGGCCAACTGGACCTTCGGTCATACACATACACACACACACACACACACACTCTAACACTGATAATTGACTAGAAATTGAAACAATAACTAAGTATATTTTATAACAAATTAATTCAATTAATAGTTAGTTCTAGTCAACATAATTAATTATTGCCACCCTACCGTTTTACCGTACCGGTGTATGAGCAATACGAGCATTAAGGGCTCTGAGCTCAACCAAATACCAACCGCCACTTCCCACGGCGCTGACAGCAGGTGGTGACGCCAACTAAGGGGGACTACTACTGGGTCCATCGTCTCGGCCCGGGAAGATGTTGCAGTTCCGCAACATATACCACATTACACCATTCCGAAAAAACATACCACACGGAACGCCACCTATTGCTGAATAGACAAAAGCAAAATTGTCTATTCGTGTGACGTTTCCATGTTACTGTTTACAGTGCTTGTTTTACTACTGTACGGTGCTCACAATGTTTTTGACTTGTTTGTATACGGTTTTTGCAGCACCTGTATATGTTGAACGTTAAAGTTATAATGTTATGTTGTTTACGGTGCCTTCAGCACCTGTGCTTTGATAATGTGGTTTTAATTTGGAGTAATAAAGGTACATGGATCTCGTGAAGACGATCCGCGCGATTAATTTGTTTGTTTTGAGTTTGATTTGTATAGTTTGTTGATGGTTGGTTCGATCATTCATTTCGATCATTTATTTGGGCCCAGTGCGGCATTATTTGGAACCCTTGCAACGACGAGAGAATCGCCGTTGCCATGTTTGCTGTCTCGTCGAGGAGGAACTCGACACAGAAACACCCTTTTGCTGTTTCCCAGTTGGCGAAACAGTTAGGGAGGAAGTTGTTAATGCGGTTTCTTGCAGCCTTAACAAATTTGCTGCTGGAGTAAATTAATGTATCATCAGCATAATTCAGCATTACAACATTGGGAGATACGGGTTGAGGAATATCTGAGGTATATAGCAGATATAAGATTGGCCCTAAAATGGACGCTAGGGGAACACCCGCGTTTATGTTGCGAGCTTCTGAGACAGAAGAATTTATTCCCACAACGAATTTTCTGGCAGAAAGATAAGAGGCTAAGAGCTTTGTTGTGTGAGAGTTTAGACTACATATGGAGTGCAGTTTATACAGAAGCCCTGCGATCCAGACGTAATCAAACGCCTTTGAAATATCAGGAGATATGCACACGGTAGTGCTTTGGTTTTGGAGACCGGTTGTAACATCGTGTGTAAGTTTTAGTAGAGCATGACATGTGGATTGTCGCTTACGGAATCCGAACTGAGAGTTGGGGATGAGAGCGTTCTCATTGGCAAATGAGAGAAGATTTTGATAGAACTTGCGTTCAAGTATCTTACTTAGTGTATTTAATAGGGATATTGGACGATAATTGCAAGGGTTATTACTACCACCGGGCTTCTTAATAGGAATTACTACCCCAGTTTTCCAGTTCTCTGGGAAGTGTGATGCATTAATCATATGATTAAGAAGAACGAGGATGGGAAGCAGATTCGGTGGGCGTAGCTTTTTAAATAGAAGGTGTGGGATTCCATCTAATCCAGTTGACTTTTTGTTATTTCCTGATCTTACGATCTCGGATAATTCGTCCGCAGTTAGAAAATTTGTAATGTCTAAGGGGTGTGAGGCTATGTTTGTGTTGTTGAATTCACCGATGAAAGGAGTCAAAGATGGGAATAATCTGTTTGAGATGTATTCGTTTACTGTGTTCTCGAAGCCAGGAGTTGAGAGGGTATTATTTTGCTGATGAATCTTCGAGAAGTGTTCTGCGAGGCAATTTGCTATGTCCATATCGGATTGGGCAATGTTATTGCTGATTGGGTTGATGAGATGATCAATTCGGGGTTTATATTTACGACCAGTTAATTGGTTGATGTTTTTGAAAAGATCTCAATTTGGTTTGATATTTTTAAGTGTGGAGATGTAGTTTTCATCTGCGAACTTTTTCAACTGCTCATTTATCAGAGTAGATAGGAGTTGGATCTGGCTTTTAATAAAGGGGCAGTATCTTGTATGAAGGTTTCGGCGGAGCTGCTTTTTAAGACGCAATAATTTGGTTAGGATGCTGGGCAAAGGCTTTCCTAAATAGTTGTGAGGAATGGTTATCGGGGTGTTATTGCTGAGAGCCTCCTTTAGAATTTGCTTTATTCTTATAGATGCTAGATCGATTTCAGTAGGGAGTAAGTTAGATGCTTCAGGGATATACAAGTCAGAGAAACTTATCGCTATGTCCCTATTGACTTTTCTCCAATTTGTTTTGGAGAAATTTGGGACAGGGTTTAACGAGTAGAGCGGGTCGAGAGAGGGGATCTGGATCGTGGTGTGAACGGAACCATGATCAGAAGGAAATATAAAGGAGACTGTAGGTGGACCCGCTGAGTGAACAGCATCGGACTTGAGGAAGAAGTCGATCGTTGACTTGGCTGTGCTGGGGAGTCAATGTATGTATATGGATAAGACGGGAGGAGGGCTAGCAATTGGCGACAATATTTGTTGCATTTATTATCATTGAATGTTGTATGACAAGTATTCCAGTCTCCCCCGATTATAAATGGAGCGGGAACAGACTGTTGGATTATCTGAGAAATGTCAGCATCTGGGAAATCTGGTTGCCGTGAAGGGTGGATGATCACGAAATTGAAATTTACTGCCCTTTTATTCTTTTTTACGTTGAGATTTGTCAACGATTTTAATGTAAATTCCAAGAAGCACACACACGATTTTGTGTGCTTCAATTGGAATTGTGTTCTGGGAATTGGTTAAAGGTTTAGTTGGATAGGTTTCTGGAAGGGAAATCATGAAATGCGTTTTGAATTAAGCATTTCATGATGTCAGGATTTTAGGAATTGAATCAATGTGCGACGAATCTACTTTTGGTTTAATTCGTCGCTCATATGATTCAATATGGAATTTGGATGTAAGTTAATGGAAAGTATTGGGGATTTGGATGGGATTATTGGTAATGTTGGGGATTTGGATGGGAGTGGCGATTTAGGATCGCTACAGTTGTAAGAGATCTAGACGGTTGGTTCGGTTTTCATGTTTGTCGCTATAAAGTGTTAAATTTCGCTGATACAATTAGAAATGCTTTTGTTGAGAGGACCGGACATGAAGAGTTTTGTAGAAACGGAGAAACATATCATCCACCCTTATTAGTACATATATCTCTGTGTTGTATTTTTCTACGATGGTGTATACAGTCGTTGTTCCTCACGTAACCTTCTCCTTAGAACTTCCTTTGCGGGGCTTCTTGTGATTTCAGGGTATTTCCTTACTTATGCTGCGGTGACTGCCTGTTTCATGTGCCACTCCAAAGGTCTAGAATTTCACTCGCTCTGGGAATATATATTTCGAATTTCCAAATTTGCATCCATTTTAAAAGTACTGAGTGACATGCTTATATTTGCGCAAGTACTGCTATAAGGATCCATACCCTGATATCAGCTCAGCCAACTAATCGCTCATCTCGCCATGGCTTCTTTTTTTACAGATTCCTTTTGGGGGTGTATTCCGAATTTGTTGCCAATTATTTTGACTAACTTTTTTCTCTTAATGCGAGGGTGAATCAAATATAATGGGTAATTTCTTTTTATACATTTATTGAATAATGTTACACACTAAATTCTTATGCTTTACCAATTAATCGACACAACAGATTAATACCGCGTAGGATTTATTACCTGGGTTTGGTTTACTGTCAACAGCGGCTGCTTTGTGTGTGTTTATATATACGAGAATGAACTGAAAATGTTCCGACCTAACAAAGATACAAGACATTTTTTCTTAAAATGTATTTTTATTTTTCTTCATAGTCTCCTTGTAACTCCACACACTTCTCCCAGCGATGCTCCCATCTCTCTAACCCATCCAAATAGTACTCGTCGTTTTTCTCTGCAAAATAAGTGTTCATGAAGGTGATTGCCTCCTCATTTGACGAAAATCTCGGTCCTCCGAGTGCAATTTTTAGATTACTATACTATTTTACATATATGGGCTCCTCGATATTATAGTGGTTAGTATACCCGCCTGTCACGCGGAAGGCCGGGGTTCGATTCCCCGTCGGGGAGCCTCTGGAGCAAGACTAATGCCCTTGCCCGGAAAAAACTAATCATTATGGAACATTTAAAAAGCCTCAGGACTTGCTAAATAAGGCCAAGGCCGGTTCCCGGTTGTAGTGCCGATGATGATGATATATATATATATATATACATATATACATATATATTATATATTAGGTGTACAACTTGGCTTCCGCCGTTTTTTTTCCGAAATTCGAGGCTTTATTGTAAAAAACCGCCTTTGATTGTTGCAGTCGGTTTTAACAACTCATAATACACTACGCCGAGCCGGTCCCACTAAATACTGAGCATGACCTTGGAACCATGGATATTCGGTTTGACCGTCGACGTGGAAGCATGGCCGGGATATTCCCATGATTTTCTGCGCTTGGGATTATCGTAATGAACCCATTTTTTGTCCCCAGTCACAATGCAATGCAGAAATGCAGAAATGAGTCCCAGCCGCAGATATCTTCATATTAAAGCAGAAAATTAAAACCTCCCGCAAATAACGAGAATTTGGCTCGTAAGCTGACATGTTTAATCGAGAATAACTTTATGATGCAGACACAAATCGACTACAATTTCGATGGCGTTATGTTTACAAATACCTAAGCTTATTGTATGACATCTATGATCTATTTATTTCAACTACCACTTACCGCTACAGCCATCTATTGCAAAACAGCGGAAGCAAAGTTGTACACCTAATATATATATATATATATATATATATATATATATATATATATATATATATATATATATATATATATATATATATATATATATATATGGAGACGCAACTTGATCTTGTGTGTACAACGGACTTCTACAATTCCTTAGTTGTCCTTAGTCCTCACGCCTTCTCAACCATCATCAATTATCACCACCCGGTTCTCGTATCCCTTTATCGTGACTGCTTAGTCCATCTTTCACCACCCCACGCCAGCTTTTCCATTTTAGCAGAATCGCATTTCGCTTTGATCATCTACAGGTAGAAGAAGCTACTGCCAGTCTCTATAAGGAAAGCTACATTGCCATTTCCCCATATGCCCCATATTTTCGACATAGCATATCGGTTTCATCGCTTCCAAGATACAACCGCAAACTCCCCCTCCCCGCCACTTCTTCTTCAACCAACCTTTATCCTCGGTTAACTCGATTCGAGACATCGGCCTCTTATAAGATATTCAGCTCAACTTCTTCACACATATTGACGACATGATTCTCAAGGTCAATTCAGCCCCCGGCTTTGTGGAGCGCTGGTCTAAGGAATTTTATAACCCTTACGTGACCCCATCACTCTTCTTCATGGATATGTTAGCCAGGTTTGGTGCCCATATCAAGTAAGCCATGTCCACAGAACGGAAAGCATTCAACGACGGTTCTTGTGTTTTGCCCTCCGAGGACCGTGTTGGGAAAACCCCTTGCCCCTGCCCCCTTACACAAGTCGTCTCAAACTAATTAACCTAACCACTCTAGAAGAGCGAAGAAATCACGCTGACATCCTCTTCATCCATCGTCTTCTGTCAGGATGAATAGACTGTCCTAGCTTTCTCCCCTCCATCCCGTTCTATACCGATCTTCGTAACCTGCGAAACCCTCGTCTGTTTTATCTACCAGCCCTTGACACATTGTACGGCATTAACAAACAAAAACACTGGTAGTTCCTTTTTTGACTTGGTTTTTTTTTTTTTTTGATAATATATTTGTGATTCTTTATATACACTTAAATTTAATATTAATTTACTTTGACTATAATAACTTGTCGGCCTCCTGCCACAAATGATGCAGCAGTTCATTTGCAAGAACACACGTTTCCAATTAATGAAAGTTTTAAATTAAATTCCACTTAACAAAAATTATTTCACGCGACTACTGTTGGAACACGAGACGACTCTTTACACGGGTAGCTGGAATTGAAAACTCTACGCAGCGGCGTGCCCAACCTCAATGATGTATTAATAACAACTCCTTAAATAAACGCGAAATAAGATTTAGCCTATAGCGGCGTGACCTGGCGCAGTTGTGGTTGGGATGTGGCTTCTCTCCGCGAGTGTTTGTAATTGACTCCTACGGCGTTCTGTGTCCGCACACTTTGAAGTATGATAATTGACTTATATCGTTAAGCAAGGATAGTGAAGAAGGTGAATTGAACACACGATGAAACGATTGAAAAGCGAAGCAGTGAAGCATCAGACTACTGACCGTGTTTAGAATTTGATTTCCAAACTCGAGTATATTCCACTGGTGTGAATTTTTTTTTTGTTATTTATTTATCGCTTGGTATACGGTTCTGATGTATTTTTCTTATTCGATTTGTTTCGTTCGGTGTTCTTCACTATTTTTGCTTGTGAATTGTGTGTATCTGTTAGAATCGCTACAGACTGATCCCAATTAGGAATGAAATTTTGGGTTTTGCATTTGTACAACGGACAACCAATCGAGATCTTCTTTACGCTTTTGCTCTCTCATGTTCCCCGCCGTCGAGGTGTGGTGAACACTTTTGTTAATTTGATAGTCGACGAACAATGAATGGAGAATGAGAGAACAGAAACACAATGTACTATGATCTCGAGGTGGATTTGGTTGCGTGTGCATGGATCAATGCAGCTCTGAGGATAACCCATTGACCTAATTCGGTGAATATGGTGATCTCAGAGTGCATTGAACTGTAGAAAGACAGAATTGTGGAGGAGAGGAAAATGTAGCTTGTGCTATTCACCTGTGAAAAGAGATCATAGATCCCCAGCGAATGGAGTGTCTGGAGAAAGTGAATAGGACGCCGAATTGGCTAGGGAAATCTGATCATGGGAACTAAATTAAATGCTTTGATAATTTCCCTAGCGGTTGCATGATTATGCAACCGCATCGTTTGATCAGACTATGCCGTTGCTAACCGACATGATGCGATTTCCGGTGGGAATCTCATGGGTTAGCGAAATGGGATTGCCGCATCGCGAAAAGGTAGCTAAACTAAATTATGCATTATCTGCATAGGATAATGAGTTTAGCTATGGTTCCGTTTAACATGATTTACTGGTGGAATAGCTTATAAGGGGAATAAGGGTTGAAATGACGCGCTGAAAGCGGTCGAAATACGGTATGAAATTGCGGGTTGGTTCTCCATGTGGTATACAGAACCCCCACACCATCATTTTGTGGACCAATGTAGCAAAACACCATATTCCTCATATTCGTTGCTTGCTAGTGTAATTTTTTACTATTTGATGACCTTGATTATCCACGAGCTATCTGTCAGTACATACAATACATATAAAACTATTAAAAACTATGGCGAGAAAAAGTGTTGTTTGGTCAATACGTGCTTTTCTTAAAATTCTTTCAGCTATAATACAGTTTGTAAAATCTTAATGCTAAGGATTCCTTACAAGTACAAGAAACTAATGAAAAGTTTTTTCCAACAAAACAAATAACATTATTAAACCGTTGAAATTCTGAAATAAAATGTGGAATTATGTGGAATTTACAATCATATCTCTAGAAAATTCTAGTGAAACGTTATGGGAGTCAATAAACATTAAATTCAAACCTCTAACGTTCAGCATTCTACACGCCGTTTGAAAAATATTACGTTAACGAATGTGATGAATAATAGAGGTATTAAAAGAACCATAAATACGCTGCTTCTTAAGACCAGTCTTAAATGTGCCTATCTAATTAAAACAAACAAACGAATCTGGAAAACGTCTCCGAGAATTTATTTGACAAACTCCTGGTCCGGCATCGGCATAACTGATCTAAAATTAAGTCCACAGCCAGCTGTCGGAATGAGGTAATTCATTGACTATACTCAATGATATCCTATTTTTTATGTTCCATCTCCCAAACGACTCGTTGGGGAATAATAATCTCGTACAACGGAATGCTCACACTTCTCAATTTCATAGAACGAAAGGAACATCTTTGGTAGAAAGGGGGAAGTCATTAAAAATGAGTGGACATTTTTATTTTGCTAAGCATCACACAAACGTGGCAGTGAAATATTGACGGTCACTATCTTTTTAGCAAAGAGTTGATATGCAATGAGAAGAGCTAGTCGTTAACAAAACCAAATTTCAGCCGACAATATACTAAAATAAAAAAAGGTAAATGTTGGATTGAGTGGACAATCGGGAATTAGTGCTTTTAGAATAATACTTGCGGAAAGAAAAAAACTAGACATTCCATATCGTGTCTTTCGGTTACATAGCTTAATTTTCTATTCATTGAAATTCAGTGTATTATAGGATTTACATAAACGTTTTTCTATAGGTAAAGCTATTAAAATACTTGCCCATTATGGGTTGTATTGCTAAATACGTGCTATGGAAGCGTTTATCCGATACTATTTACTATTTGCTAAAGTTATGACAATTTACCGAACTTTAAATAAAATTCAGAAGTTTTTTTTGGCTTGCCATAAAATTGACATCTTTACTGCTCTGTTTTATACTTATGATGCCTTTTCTCAGATTGGTAAACACCTGTATTTGGTGTTTCGCTTATAGTTAAAATAATGGACTTCACGAAGTCGGGTGGGTTACTGAGAAACGAGGTTTACGCTACAACTTAGGCATATATCTGCCTGTTCGGTTGTTTGTATTTATGGGCCTAGTCTGTATACATGAATTTCTTTTTAACAGGACCCAGTCAAAAAGTTTGTCTCTATACAATACGTTGTCGCATTAATGGCTTTGTCAGTTGGAGGCTTGTGCTATGCGTTTGATTGTGAATACGTAATAGGTGTGCAAGTAGATACTCGGTTTTTTTATCAAATTCAACTTTATCGGAAAAGATAGTTATACAAAGATTGATTGATATTGCTTGGTGAGAAACTCCTAACCGTTTTCCAAGCACTTCTTGAATTTGAGATGGATTTTCATCCAGTAAAACTTGAAGTTCATCATCGTCAATTGTTTTATACTGCACCTGCATCAAGACTAAAATTTCCTACACGAGATTTTGCAAACCACTTTTGTTTATTGTTGAGTGACTTACAGTTTAGTTTAGTGAGGGCAGAACCGTCATTTATTTAGCTTAATGCAAGCTTAAATTAACTTAAATTAAATTAATATAAAAACCTTACAGACTATCTTAAATCTAGAGTAAGAAGGAGAAAAAAAACCAGGAAGGTGAAGATGACTGTGGCGATAGGAGAGGTAGGAGGCTAGGGAAGAGCGAGTGTATGTGGGGGTGGTAAATTCGGCATTTGTGAGACAGTGACAGTGAAGGGCATGCCCACGTACTGGTACGGGAGCGGGGTTGGTGAGCTGGGAGGAGAGGTTGAAATTGTGGATGGGGCTGGAAAGGTGTGGGGGGGGGGGCTATTTTGAGGGTAGGAGAAGAAAGGTAGGATTGCAGGGTAGAGGGGGTCATTGGACGGGTGGGGGGGGGGGGGGGGGGTTAGGGCGGGTTACTTCTAAGACGTTGTTTGGGAGCAGGAGTGGAGAGGTTGAAATCGAAGGAGGTGGGGAAAGGGTTGGCCTGTCGTAGCATACGCGAGATGGGTTCGTTAGCGCCGTAAGACGTGTGATGAGCGGGCACGTAAAACAGTCGAGGGTTTCGCACATTACGCGAGTTTGTATGAAATGTTAAAGTGGAGAGCAAGCTTGGGCAATTGATTGAGCCAGACAGAAGGCGATGGACAAAGATGATGTCGGCATGGATTCTGCGCTCCTCAAGTGTGTTGAGATTGATTAGAGGGAGCCGGCCTATGTATGGTGGTAGAGTGAGCGGGTTTTCCCAGTTTGGTCCATGGAGGGCAAAGCGCAAGAAACGACGTTGAACGCCCTCGATCCTACGAATGTGAGACAATTGATACGGGGACCAGACCTGACTAGCATATTCGAGTAGTGGCCGGACAAAAGTTGTGTAAAGTGATCGGGTGACGTAGGGGTTTAGGAATTCCTTCGACCAGCGTTTTACAAAGCTAAGGGCGGCATTGGCCTTAAGGATTATGTCATCGATATATCCGGTAAATCTAAGCTCCTTGTCGCATAGGACGCCCAGGTCGCAAATCGATTCAACCGATGTTATCGGTTGGTCCAGCAAGAGATAAGAACGTGCCTGGGTGGGGGGCGCTTCCGAGAGAAGGTGATTGTGTCACATTTGGCGATATTCAATTCTAGGCAATTATTTTGGCACCAAATCGAAAAGCTGTCAAGATCCAGTTGCAGAACAGAGGAGTCTAGGGGTGAGATTGTCTTGAAAATGTTGGTATCATCCGCGTAAAGCGAGATGAGGGAGTGATTGATGCAAGAGCCTATGCCGTTTAGGATAAATAGGAGGGGGCTGAGATGACTGCCCTTGGGGACACCTGACGTTGGAAGAAAAGGATCGGAGAGGGTAGTTCTAAATCGCACGCGGCAGGTTCGAGAATTAAGATAGGATGAGATCCACTTAATCAACAGGGGTTCAAAACCGAGGGAAGATAACTTGAAGAGAATGAGGTTATGGGAGATTTTGTCGAAGGCCTTGCTAAAGTCGGTAGTGACTACATCGCCCTCATCGCCGTTTTCTAGGGCAAGGAGTGTGTGGGGTGTGAATTCGACAAGGTTGGTAGTAGTGGACCTGCCGGAGAGGAAGCCGTGCTGGTTAGGAGAGATGATGGGTGTGCAGCGAAAACATAACGCACCATAAAGAAGGCCTTCGAGCAGTTTAGGAATGTGCGAAAGCTTAGTAATGGGACTATAATTGGATATATCGTTTTTTGGCCCCTTTTTATGTATAGGGGGAATAGACCTTGTGCAAGGGATAGATTGAAGATTGAAGCGAGCGGGAGAGAGAGAGAGAGAAGAGGAGCATTTTTTTAAGAAGATAGCAAGGAGTCCGCCTGGGCCGGGACTGAAATCGTCTTTCAGTTGTTCAATAACTTGGTCTTGTTGAATGTGTAGAGGGATGAGTGGGCCGAGGGAGAATTCAGTGATGCCCGTAAAGTAGAAGGAGTTCGGCTCGAACGAGTCGCCCGTGAAGGATAGTTTGAAGAAGAACGCGAAAAGATTGGCTATGGCGTGGGGGTTGTGGGGTAATAATTTGGTGTCGTCGTAACACGGGTTCACTTATTCCCCAACACTTGTTCGCAGAAAACTGTTAACCAATTTATCCGCAAAGAAAAGAGAAAATGAAATGCACTGGGTTTATTTTAATGTTCCTTTTATTTCCACGAAAATCCTTACGATTAAACAATATCGTGCCTATATTCGTTCTATTGACTTAATTTTGAATTTACACGGTGCACTTGTTATATACGGTATGGTACACGACTTTATAACACAACGTCACATTCTTATTCGGCAATCATTATTTAGTTAAATTCGACTCGCACACGAACTCCTCGATTATGCCAAAGACGCGACAGAACTTCACATATGTATTTGCCTGGGGGCGAACTCTATTCGTTGAGGTGTTAAATTCGACTCCGTTGAAAAGGCGTGACCGTCCGCTATGGAGATTGACATCTGACTCCACAATGCAATTCACATCCATCAGATTCAATGGCCGCGAAATGCATCGATAGGGGAGGATTGTATATGTGTCCGTATAGGACAAGTACAATGCCCTGCGATGAGGACGATGATCGGTGGACACCAGATTAAACAGACGTACGATAATCGGGGGCGATGTACCCATACATCGTTGATAATGTATGCCCGAGATCGAAATAGATTTTTGTTTCAAAGTAAACAAAAACGCTATTTCACAGATCAAATGGTGGCACACATGATGTATATGATGTGCTTATGATACAAAGGAGTCGTCATGGTATTTGCCTACGATTCCTTGGAAACGCCGGTGTAAGGAATATCCAATCTAGCCGTATGGCTCCGGTGCACAAGGAGGCAAATTATTTTGTTGACATAAGTCACCAGAAACCTCGTCGACGGCGGCAAAGCGTCAGATTGGATGGCTATATGTTTGAATTAATATGCGGGTAAGTAACGAACACAGTGAGATACCGTATATTTACTTTAGATATCAGGCGGGTCATCATAGGCATGGCATGGGTAATATTGGCCAAACAATGATCGTATCCATGCCCAAATTCATGATCGGTTGATAACCGAAAACGGGAAATTATCGTAACTGTCGCGAACGCAAGGGCATAGGCGCGATATACAATTGCGTACTATGGAAAGAATATCGGCTACAGCTATGTCAACAATACGCTGGTCAGCGTTTCTTTATCGTAATTGAAGCTAGGCTGAGCCGATAGGAGATGAACTGGTTCATGGCAGATGAACCAGGGAAATTCAGAGTGTGTGGATGCCGTCAGGTAGGTTTTCCTTTCAGTTATGATGCTGCAGGGGAGCTTACGCTGCCTCTAATTGCAGGTTAATACTATGGGTTTGGATGGAAAGAGGAGGGTGGTTAATTTAAGAGGATGGGCGGTTCTTTGGGAATGTATTACAGAACCGCCATGGGGTCAGTTGTAGTAGTTGAGCCGTAGAAAAGAGAGGTGGGATAGTCATCAGATTTCCGTATGTAGTTGATGAAGTGATAGAAAGATTTGGGGTTATTGATCAGGTTGAGTTCAGCTTTGGCAAGGTAATTGTGGTAGAGGGAGCTATAAAGCTCGGTGAATTGGTAAAAGTAACCGAGATAGTTGGAGTAGTCCAGGGGAGAACGCGTATTTAAGAAAGTGTTCCACAACTTATTCCTCTTGTTACGAAGTGTGCGGAGTCGGTGGTTATACCAAGGGGGCGATGAGAATGATAACATATGTCGGGTATATGGGACATATAGGGATATGACGTTGTAGATTACTGTGTAGAGCGAGGTTGTAGTGACCTCTACACTTATATCGTTTAAGCGGAGTGTGATATTGCTGAGGTACTCATTTATGAGGCGGAAATTGGCTTTTCGGAAGTTGAAAGAATATTGGTAGGGGGGGGGGTGTGCTGTGGCTGAGTAGTCGTGGTATAGGGATAGGAGAAGCGGGGGGTGGTGGTTGTCAATAGTTGAGAGGGTGTGGGGACTAGAGACACCTGCGGAATTAAAGGGGTCTGACGTGAACACAAGGTCAAGTTGTCTGCCCAGATGATTTAGGACATTGCTCACTTGGCAAAGGCTAGAGTCGGTGAGGCTGTCTATAAATAGACACTCCTTGGTAGAAGTGGGGCTTGAGATGTAGTGGGACTTATCATCAGACAGCGTCAATTGGAGATGAGGGAGGTTGAAATCGCCAAGGACTACAATGTCGTCTTGGGAAGAATTCAGCATCTAAGTTCGAATGAATCAATTCCATAGGTGGAGCAGCATTTGACTTCATCGTTCCTCCACACCTCACCAGAAGCGCCATTCTGTCCTTTAGCGCCAAATCATCATACTACGCCGACTCTCATAAGTGAAGAGCATCTTCGTTTGATGCATCCCGCCGCTCAAGGGACATCATATTCGATTTGACTAACGCGAAGGGTCCTATATCAGTGGTTGCCTTGCTTTCGTGGTAAGCCACGTTTGGCTGGCTACAGTTCTGGGTTACTGCCAGTCCCTCGCGTCATTTATAAACGAAAAGCCGTTTAGGAATCGAAACAGGATCACTAAAGCTCTTCAATTAGAATTAGTGAGGCTTTTGTAGCTAGTCTCAGGTGAATGCTTTCCGGAGAGGAAAGTCTTTATAGGTTTAGTCAGAGCTCCGAGCATTATCCGAGTTCGCAGAATAGTGGGCTTTAACTGTAAAAAGATTCGCTGGTACTTTATTCCTCCCAGTGCACCTCATTTTGGAACGTTGTGGGAGGTTGCAGTTGTCATTTAAATGACCTTTGGTTTTACGAGCAATGAAATGCTTATATGACCGCAGTATTAAAATCAAGTCCTTTACCCCCTATGCCACCCGATCCCAACCACCTAACGCCGCTAAATGCTGGTAATTTCCAGACCTTCCTGCAAATCGCTTATCCGCTTGGAAACATACACAGAGAATGATGCAGCATTTCTGGGAGCGCGGGCACAAAGAATACCTCAGCAATGTCCTTACACATCATCATCATACCAAGGACCCCAACATGACGGTTGTGCCGCGGATGATAATTCAGACTTACTTCCATACATCCTGGCGAAGACGGCATTGTTCGAGATGCTACTGTGCGGACAAGTAATGAAGAATACAGGCCCTGCGTCTGTGAGCTTCTCCCGGCTTCCCATCAATTAAAGATTTTTTCTGACATTCCTTTGTATAATTTTGTTGGTTTGTGACATGAATTTAGTTTGACACTTTCTCTTTGATTGTTGTAGCTGTCAAATTCAAAATTGTAATTTTCAATCGTATTCATATTCGCATCACAATGTGTCGCAAGTATCATCTAGAAGGGAGGCCGGCTTCGTTGTTTAAAACTAAAGACAGTTGGTGGTGGTGTCGGTTTTCCTTTTGTGTCGTTATTTTCGTTTGTACCTTTTTGTCGTCCACTTTCGTTTTGCGTTTTGCCATCCCTGGGTTAAACAATCTAAAATCAGCAGGATGTCTGAAATGTTTAAGTATAGAATCCCCGAACGCTCTGTTGAGGAAGGTATGGAGAATTTAATAAAATCGGCGTCTCTCCTACTATAAAGTTTCATCATCATCATCATCATCATCATCATCATCATCGGCACTACAACCGGGAACCGGTCTTGGCCTTATTTAGCAAGTCCTGAGGCTTGTTAAATTTTCCATAATGATTTATTTTGTCTGGGCAAGGTCATTAGTCTTGCGCCAGGGGCTCCCCGACGGGGAATCGAACCCCGGTCTCCCGGGTGACAGGCGGGTATACTAACCACTATACTATCGAGGAGCCACTATAAAGTATATAATATTATATATATTTACATTATACTATAAAGTATATCCTCCCATAAATAAGTTCCGAGACTCGAACCATGGGCGAGTAACTAGTAGTGCCATCTGTGTGTTCATATCGGCGTATTACGTCTTTTCAGTAATATCAATTTGGCTTCAATGGGCGGGAACGTAAGAAATTACGACAGCCTCCCAGAGCAACGCTTTTGTCGATGTTGAATTACTAGCAGAGATAAGTTAGTAAATTTCACGGCAAAATTTGGTAAAAATGTATAAGAAACATTTCGGTTGATACAGCAAGTATAGGGCGATGACTGATTGAGTAAAACTGTTTTTTAGGTAAAGAGAGGTTAGAAATTGATAATCATGAAGGAAGGCGAACTTCAGCTCGGATATCCGAACGATCACAAAAGTGTGTGATTTTATTGCAATTTTTCACTGAAGATGATGGAAAAGACTTTGAATATCAACAGAGAAAAAATGTGAGGAAAAAAAGGTCTGTGAAAAATTTGATCAACACATTTTGAGGGATGACCAAAAATCACTGATGGTTCGTCAATTTTTGGATCGAAATCAAGTCTGTGTGTTGAATATCCGGCATGTTTATCTGATTTGGTCCCAGACGACTGCTCTCTACTTCCAAAATGGAAATTGATGGCGAAAGGATGGTTTTTATGATATTGTGACGCATATGACAATCAGTACTAGAGTATTCTAGAGAGTCCGAAACAGAGTACTAGAATATTCTATAAAGTACTGGAAAACTGGAATAGAAAACGGACGGAAACGAAACGCCGAATCAGAATGAGGGAACGGTATAAATACGTCACACACAGATCGTGGAGATGAGTTATAAGTAAGACAGTGAAGCAAGCGATACGTCTCGAGTGAGAAGTAAGCAGTAAAAGACGCGATAAGTAAAGAAATCGTTAAGTGTACGGTATAAGTAACGGTTGTATTACGGACTAATTAAGTGTTATATTAATTCAAAATCGATTTAACGGCTCTTATTTATTTTAAAATAATTAATCCAGCGAGCCCTAAGCTCGCTACAATTGGTGTCAGAAGTGGGATTAATTATTGTTTAAGTGAATAAGTGTGTGAAAGTGTGTTGTGACGATGTCAGATCGACATTTGGAGTATCTTCGCGTTCCTGAGTTGAAGAAGGAACTTGAGGACCGGAATCTGGATAGCAGAGGACAGAAGCAAATTCTTCGACAGCGTCTGCAAGCAGCAATGGAGGAAGAGGGTATTGATGTCGACACATATCTTTTTGCGATTGTGCCAGACTGCCCGGATGGAGAAGAAACAGCGAGTCAAGATGGTGCCAATGTAACGGAGAAGAGTTCGCCACAGTTGGACATTTCGGAGATGTTCAGGATGATGATGATAAAATTGGACGCACAAGCTACAGATGTTAATGCAAAATTCGACACCGTAAATTCAAAATTCGACGCCCAAAATTCAAAAGTCGACGCCGTAAATTCAAAATTGGACGCGCAAGCTGCAGACGTCAATGGAAAGTTGGATGCCCAAACCCAATGGATGAAATGTAATTTTCAACACTTTAAGGACGAAATTCGAAACGAAATAGAAAATCTAGATTTTAAAAACGAAGCTTAATTCAAGAAAGTCACCGATGAAATAATACGAACCGAAAAGAGACTTGAGTGTGTTGAGAGAAATAAGACATCGCCAGGCAATCAACATGACTACAAAGATACAAGGATGCAACCGCCAACCTTCGATGGAACGGGACCCTTCTCCGTATTTATATGTCAGTTTGACGCCGCGGCCAATTATAATAAGTGGTCGGATGAGCAAAAGTCAACATCACTAATCTTGTCACTCCGCGGGGCGGCTGCAGAATTGCTACAAACCATACCAGCAGAGAAGTAAACAGATTTCCAAGCGATAAGAGACGGCCTTGAAGCTAGGTATGGCGACAACCACATGCAGCAGGTCTACCGCATGCAACTGCGGAGCAGAACGCAGAAACCTGGAGAAAATCTTTAACAGTTGCAGGCAGACATTGAGCGATTGGCAAACTTGGCTTATACAAATATGACTAAAGAATTTCTGAACGAGGTAGCAATGGATGCATTTATAAACGCACTCCAAGATCGGGACTTGCAACAGGCCGTTCGTTTGGCAGGAAAGAAGACGACTAATGAAATACTGGCTTTCGCATTGGCATATGAATCTGCTAAACTGGCCACCAGGAGTACATATAGAGTTCGAGAACCGTCCGTCCAAGAATGTTCCTGCCAAAGAATCGGGCATGTACAACGGAGAACCCCGAGAACTGACATGAAGTGTTGGACATGCGGCGAAGTCGGCCACATCTCTGTTGACTGTAGGAAACGTCGACGAACGAATGAAACATCAAGTGAGAATTGTTGTTCATGCGCTAATCATAAGAGGAGACTATCAACGGACCAACCTGAGGTCAATAGCTCGGGAAACTTGTAAGGGCAGACTTTACGGGGCGAAAGTCGCCTGGTGGAATTTGCAGCCCCAGCATCGTAACTGTATCACAACTCCAACGGGATAACCAAAGTTTGGTTATAACTACGATTGTTAATGGAAGGACAACAACAGTGACAATCGACACTGAAGCAACGAGATCCATAATTCGGCCGGATGTCGTGGGCCAAATTGCCCTTAATAAAAATAGAAGATACGCTTTGAGGACAGCCACAGGAGAATGTTCTACAGTCTATGGAAGACGGTCAAGAACTTCCACTGCCGAACGCCAGGATGAAAGTGGTGCATCACGATCGACTGGTGGCTTTTGTTGGCCCGGGAGACCAGTGAACTTAGTTCGGGACGAACTAATCTAGGCGGAGGGTAGTGTGACGCATATGACAATCAGTACTAGAGTATTCTAGAGAGTCCGAAACAGAGTACTAGAATATTCTATAAACTACTGGAAAACTGGAATAGAAAAGTCGAGATTATGGAACGGACGGAAACGAAACGCCGAATCAGAATGAGGGAACGGTATGAATACGTCGCACGCAGATCGTGGAGATGAGTTATAAGTAAGACAGTGAAGCAAGCGATACGTCTCGAGTGAGAAGTAAGCAGTAAAAGACGCGATAAGTAGAGAAATCGTTAAGTGTACGGTATAAGTAACGGTTGTATTACGGACTAATAAAGTGTTATATTAATTCAAAATCGATTTAACGGCTCTTATTTATTTTAAAATAATTAATCCAGCGAACCCTAAGCTCGCTACAATATTTTAACCATCAAAGAAGTTACAACAGGAGCACTGGAGACAATATTACACCAAAAACGACTGTCTATACGTGTATATTTTTCGTACACAACCTTCTGCAGATAAGCCTCCAAGGCTTCGCAGAAAACATTGTGTTTGAAATTATGTAACTGTATGTAGAAATCTAAGAATAAATAATAATAATAATTAACTATATAACTTAATTACTTTTGTGAGACCTGCGGACGCTTTACGTGGATTCTCTTCTATCGCTTCAAGGTGTTGTCCTGCACTGACGGGATGACTCTACGGAGGTGTTGGCGAGGGGATTCGCATTTTTATCTGTTTCTTGCTATTCTTTAACTGTGTAACCTATGAAAAGGCAATAAACTCAAATATCAAATATCAAAATACCACAAAATGAGCCAGAACGTATATTTGAATCACTGTTGATTCGCTGTAACTGGTGTGTTGAGATTGGAGGTGAATATTTCGAATAAAAACTAGAAAAATATTTACATATTTCGTTTCAATGATCTTTTCCACTGTTAGTCTCGAACATTTTTGGGAACATTGTTCAAATTTTGTCAAAAAAAAATACCGGGAATTGACCATTTAAAAAGCCCACTTAAAGGGATTGTCAAAATGACAGATGGTGCTCAAACTTCAAACTACAACAGAGGACAGTTGCGCCAACTTAACGACAAAAAGAATTTCGATAATCCCTTTTAGCGAGCTTTTCATATTGTCAATTCCCGATACCTTTTCGACAGAATGTATGTTGACAGTTCTGAGGTGTTTTGAAGGTAATTCACTTTATGAAGTTTCAGTAATGGGGCTATGGGGAGGAAGTATTGTGCCAATGCACGGGCACTCCGTTCACTTCCTCCTCCATCATAAATTGATCACGTGTATAACACCGAACCAAAAGAACGATTAACTAAATGCATCCAGGAACATCGAGCATAACAATCACGATCACTGGTGGAAACAGCACACCAAGTAAAAATACAAAACACAGGATTCGTTTTTTTTTTATTTATTAATTGAAAAACACTATTATTTGAATAAATTGTTTTAATTAAGAGATTTCATTTTCTTATGGATACTAAAATTTTACGGTAGCACTGTGTGAAAGTTACATTATGAAGTCAATAAAAAAAACACAGTCTTCGAAGACTGCCGCAAATATAATATTCGACATGGAGGTTGCAAACACTTCGACACGACCCCTAGGTATATTACGCATCTCCGCAGCTGGCGGAGAGCGGAAGATCGTGTGACCATGATAGTCAGCGGGTGGAATTTGACTCACTGAGGATAGAGCTCTGACATGAATTCCATCCTAGGTTAGGGTTAAGAACAAAAGAAGAGAGAGAAGAACTTTTCTCTTAAGACTGCGGCCGCCAAGGAAATGCACTCTCTCATTGCAGTGGTGTGTATGCACGATCGAACAGATCAATGTTATTTACACTGGTTCGAAGGCAGTCGAACAACGAAACAGGCAGGCGGCAAGGACAAAGGAGATTCATGATCTATGACTATGCTGTGCAACGTCGCTATGATAGACGTTAGGAAAAAAAGGTGCTAATGGGATGCGATACTTTATGCAATGGAAATTGTATATCGTATCTTGGGTCGGTGGCAGAAACGACTCCCTTGCATGCCTTTGTATGTATCGGGTAATTCGCTTTGTGGCGACAAAAAAATTGAAGATTGTCTGTCAATAGGGAAATGCTGGGAATATGATTACAGTTTGCCGTATCGCCAGATGCCTGCCACTGGACAGCGTTCCTTTGTTTGCACTTAGTGCATTGCTAAGGCATTAGTCTCAACGTGGATGGTGCTAATTACATGCATCTGCGTTGGACTCGTTATCGCTGGCTAAAGGAGTCGCCAGCCGATGTGTGTGTAAATAGTTTTTGTACACATATTGAGGCTGGGATAATAGACGGCGCAATATTTATGGTCCCTGTCATGACGGTTACATTGTATGCAAACCGAATCATTTTGTCGGAATTCGCCTGGTACCGAAGGCGCCGAATTGGTTTGGAATTCCAGATAAATAGCAAGAAATCTTACAGTAAATTGTATGCGAAGAGATGCATGAAAAGGTAAGTTTTCTTTACAGGGACGTTCAAGACTATAGATTTGATCTATATAATGCGTGAAGCATTTTCAGGTACTAATGCGATTGCATTAGTGAAGTTAGAAAATTGGCTGAATGTTATGGGGGTTTTACGGTAAGTAGACAGTGGGGTTTGGCGGAACCGCCACCGGGCACTTGGTCTGAGCACCCAAAATATGAAGTGCAGGATTGGTTGCTTTACCATCTAAGGAATGTGTTGCCCGTTCATTTAGAAAACATTTTGTCAAGTATCGAACTTTAACAACTCCTTGGATTTAAATTAAGTTCTTTGGTACTCCCCAAAAAACCAGAGGAAAAGTAAAACCAATTACCAGAAAAGGGCAAGATACCACTGTCCGACTTAAATAAGCAAAAACAAAAGAAGGCCAGGTAAGAGATGCTTCAAAAAATTATATAAATGGTAAAGCCTTAGCTAAGTTGTGTCCTAGCGATACTAGTGGACTATTTTCCAAAACCAAGGGATGTTGTTTTTTATTATAATAGCCCCCACAGCAGCCGCTGTCTGCCGCAGTATCTTTTATGGTATTAAAAATACCCATTCCAGGAGGAATATGAGAAATTTGTTGCAATGCAGCCAAATTACTGGCGAATTGCTCTTCAGTATGTATAATTCTTGTTGATGATGCTTTAACAATATTTTTCCTTACAATCGTTGCTACCCTTTATTGCCACACACTCACGAGTTCAGACGTTTCTGTGGATTAGAGATTACATTGTACATATCAGACAGAAGCATCGACTCGCAATGGTCCCAAATATTCCGTGAGCAAACTTAAGGAATACTCAAGGGATAACTCCCACATAGAGTACCACTTCATATCTGCACGTAACCTCTAAAGAACGTATTAAATTTTATCGTATGTCTGTAATTGGGTAGGAGGGTAAAACATTCATAGTTGTGCTTGAAGCATGAATTATTAAAAGATTGCTATTGGAGAGGTACGCCACTTTTTAACTTTATGAGTAGTAATGGTAATAGAGGCAATAGGGGAGAAGACTTAGTAAATATTCTGCCGTTTCGTTAGGCCAGAACTAAGCCGCGGCTATAAAGAAGAATGAGTAATAATACAATATATGGTTGGTTGTTGCTTCGCAACGCAATTGCTTTTTCAAGTATATGTACCAACAAAGTATCAAAGTGTTAACCCATCTTCATGTCACGGATTTTCGAACAAGTGGCATTAACATATTTAAAGGAAATTCTTCTTATATACCCTCCAAAATTCAAAATGAGTTGCTACGCTCCAAAGCAACCGTGTACAGGGTTTTTAAAAAAATTTCATTCCTGTTTCATTTTCAATAATCTCTTCATCATCATCAGCACTACAACCGGGAACCGATCCTGGCCTTATTTAGCAAGTCCCGAGGCTTGTTAAATTTTCCATGATTTGTTTTTTCCGGGCAAGGTCATTAGTCTTGCGCCAGAGGCTCCCCGACGGGGAATCGAACCCCGGTCTCCCGCGTGACAGGAGGGTATATATATTAATAATCTCTTACTCAAGGTTTAAAACTTCTAAACTAAACTCTTGAATCCAGATAATTAATCTGAATGTTAGGTGGGGCCCCAAAACCCAGCTGCACGGTGAAATACCACCCAATTAAGCTAAGGCTTCGTGAAATGGTTGGGAGAAATCTTTGAGCATCTTTTGGAGCTTGGTTGGTGGACCCGGTCGAAAAAAACCTTTTCAGCGCGCTGACTCAACGCTACAGGTTCGTCTACCCTGGGAAAGGTAAAATATTTATTTATATATATATATAAAAAAAAAAAAAAACGTTGCAATGGAGTTACACTTACTTGAATTACTATATGGGTTGAAAAGTCCTGGGATTTTTCAATAGGTTGTATATATAATACTAGAAAATGAACATGATTCATTTCGAGAGGCCACTCACTAAAAAAACACGGACCAAACGAGGCCAACTGCAACTGGTGCTGACAACACAGAAATGAACAATAAACCAATAACGAGCCTGTCATCGTCATGGATATGATAAAAATCTTTAGGATATTCCAGGACGATATCAAGAAAAGCTTAAACCACCAACTGAAAGGGTATGTGAACTTAAACATTTTCAAAGACCACCGACCAAGAAATACAAGAAAAAACACGCAATGAGTAATCGGCTGCTACGAATAATCACTTGGAACACAAACGGGCTCAAGAACTAGATATATTGATTAGAGAGCATAACATCGATATTGCACTAATATCTGAAACACACTTTTTCATATAAGCTTCATAAAGATCAGGGGTTATATGGCCTATTGGACTACCCATCCCAGTGACTGTGCCTGTGGAGGTACAGTGTGGGAGTTCTCTATATTACATGGAGAACCAACCCACAATCCTACGTAATTTCGACCGCTAACAGCGCGTCACATCAGCCCCTATCCCACCGTCCAAGCTATTCAACTGAAATATCATATTTCCCAAATGGACGCATAGCTGAATTCCCCCGGAAATTCTAAACCATGTAGTTAGCAACAACAAGTCGAATCAAACGACGCTGTTGCATCATCATCCAATGGCTTGGGTAATTACCGCATTCCTTTGCATTTTTTCCACGGTAATGTTACCCTAGCCAAAGTAGCGTCACTTCGACTTTCCCCAGACACTTCATTCGCTGGGGATCAATGATCTCTTTTCACAGGTGAATAGCACCAGCTACATTTTCTTCTCCTTCACAGTTCTGTCTTCCTACAGTTCAATGCACTCTGAGATCACCACAGCCATCTCACTAGGGCAGTAGGTCATCCTCGGAGCCTGCATTGATACAAGCACACAAGCTAACCCAACCCCGAAGTTATTCCGCTCTCTCTTTTGTTCTTTTCATCCTTCGCATGCCCAGCGTCTGCCGAATGATGTGCAAGTATTATTCACCTCGCTGAGACATGCAAATGAAAAGATTCATGAGAAGAGCGCGATGATGATTGACTAATAGCCGTGTGAATGTAAAATCGCAATCTTCATCCATAATTCCTTTCAGTCGTTATTCAACTACAGCAGCGTGTGCACGCTGGTGCACACGCTCGAATCAGAAGTAAAAGAGAAGTGTTGTCAGACGAACGTAGTGTCCCGTTAGTCAATCGAGAAAGAGAAGCGCGTTGCCCTTCAAAATAGACTGATTGCAATTACTTATTTGGCGAAAAGACGAGATATTAATTTGACACGTCCACCTTGCATCTATTTGTATAAAGTGTTAGAGATAAATCTAAGTTAAACCAAATAAAAAAAAATCATTAACAATTAAACTACAACCCAGTGCATTTTTTTGTTTGTCTCTTTTCCTTTGTGCTGGACCATTTTTGTTTGACTACGTTGGGGAAGAAAGTGAAACAGTGCCCGTGCTTTGGCATATATACTTCGTACCCCACAACAGCACTGATAATAATTCCCTCAACGCAGACTCCATATATTCCAATATTCGCAGACAACACCACCGATTGTTCGTTGAAAAGTTTTCTCCAGATATCCTCCTCCTCTCAGAAACTTGGCTTAAACCAAACTCCCGAGTATCTATCGCGAATTATGTACTTGTTTCTAATCCACGAACCACTGGACCTCGTGGAGGTACTGGAATTCTAATACACAAGAAATTCCAATTTTCCGAAATTAGGTTCACCAATATAAATAATATTGAGTACACGGCAATTAAAATCTTTTGCAAAAGCAACAAAGTGCTTGTACTGTCGTCCGTATACATTCACCCTTCTCGGGAACCAAACTTCCCTAGTTCCGACATCGCTGAGATAATCCAACAGTCTCTACCTGCACCTTTCATAATAGGAGGAGACTGGAATGCTAGGCATACTTCATTTAACGACACTAAGTGCAATAAATACGGTTGCCAACTTCTAGTACTCCTTCAACTCCATCCGTATATCTATGCGGACTGTCCATTACAGCCAACACGTATCTCTAGTACTACTAAATCAACAATCGATTTTTTCCTAAAATCCGTAGACGTCTACTCACCTAACCTCCCTACAGTATCCTTCGAATTTCCTTCCGATCATGGGTCCGTCCACACCACTGTCCAAATCCCAGCCCTCGAACCATGTTACTCATTCAATCCGATCCCGAATTTATCCAGGACAAACTGGAAAAGAGTCAATAGGGACATTGCTGCCAGTTTTACAGACTATACTTTGCCAGAGACTTCAAATCTACTCCCTGCTGAAATTGATCAAGCAGTCTTAAGAATAGAGCAAATACTAAAAAATGCCCTCTTCAGCCACACACCTACACCCATCCCTCATAATCATCTAGGAAAACCTTTACCCAACATCCTTACAAAACTGTTAAGCGCAAAAAAACAGCTTAGACGAAAACTACATAGCAGTTACTCCCCTTTTATTAAAAATCAAATCCAATTCTTGACTACCCTGATAAATGGACAACTAAAACAATTTGCCGACCAGGCTGACACGTCTATACTTAAAAATATTAAACCCAATCGTGATTTATTCAAACATATCAACAGACTACCGGGTCGAAAATACAAACCTCGAATCGATTATATTATCAACCCTACTAACAATCACCCAGTCCAATCAGATATTGACATAGCAAACTGTCTAGCTAATCACTTTTATCAAATCCATCAACAAAACGACTCCCTCTCGGTTACCAATTTTCAAGATACTGTAAACGACTACATCTCACGCACAATGATCCCACCCTTCACCCCTTTCATCGCGGAATTCAATGAAACAAACAAAGCGTCTCATCCTCTGGATAATGAGACCTTCCTAACAGCAGGCGAATTATCTGAATTTATAACATCACGCAATAATAAGAAGTCGACAGGCTTAGATGGAATTCCAAACCTTCTTTACAAAAGACTTCTCCCGTCAAATCTAGTCCCTATTCTCGTTCTTCTCAACCACATAATTAACGGATCACATTTCCCAGATAACTGGAAAACCACGGTTATAGTCCCTATCAGTAAGTCCAGTCCTTCCAACAACCCCAGCAACTATCGTCCAATTTCGTTATTAAGTACATTAAGCAAGATATTGGAATGCAAGATATATCGAAATCGACTTTCATTTGGTAATAACAACGCTATTATCCCAAATTCCCAGTTTGGCTTTCGCTCACAACACTCCACCTGTCATGCTCTGTTAAAACTAACGCACGATGTCACAACTAATCTTCAAAACCAAAGCCCGACGGTCTGTATCTCTCTCGACATATCTAAAGCATTCGACTGTGTTTGGATCTCAGGACTGCTTTACAAGCTGCACTACATATTTGGATTAAACACCCATACTACCAAACTTCTTACTTCCTACCTCTCTTGTTTAAAAAAATCATGGTCAAAATAAATTCTTCTATCTCCCAATCGTATAATATAACCGCAGGGGTTCCGCAGGGCCACTATTATACCTCCTTTATACTTCAGACATACCGCAGCCTCAATTACCCAATACCGTAATGTTGAATTACGCTGATGACACCATAGTCTACTCCAGCAGCAAGTTTGTAAAAGAGGCAAGAAACCGCATTAATAACTTGCTCCCAAATCTATCAACATACTTCAATAAATGGAAAATTCGCCTAAATCCTGATAAAACCCAACTTATAGTGTTTAAGGGTAAAAATGAGCACTGCACAAACAACACAAGGCGCACCCACAGCAAAATTAGACTCAAACTAAATAACACCCAGATAAAACCTTCTAAAACTTTAAAATATCTGGGAATAACCTTTTCCAATGACCTTTCATTCTCCACCTACATTAAAAATACTTTACGTAAAGCCACAATACTACTGAATCTCTGTAGAAGAGTGATTGGAAACCCAACGGTCTCTCTCACAAAGTCAAACTGCTCATCTATAAACAAATAATCAGACCTACACTGACATATGCGTGTCCACTGTGGTATCATATAACACCAGCCCAAATGGAGAAGCTACGCAGTTTCGAAAGGAAATGCTTCGGGCTGGTCACTGGCCTCAACCGACAACCCAACTCTTACAAGTATTACAATAACAGCTTGCTATACAATGCCGCTAATATTGACGGTCTCGATAGACGCTTCCTAGAGCTGTCTATCAAATTTATTGAAAACCTCCCAATTAATCCCAACCCCATAATAACTTCACTACTACCAACTCCTCTAGATAACAGGGCTCACTATCTGAATTGTCTCCATACTAGAAGTCTCTTCACCTCTGGAAGATTGGTTAATGACTCCAACGAGGTTGTGTACCATAACACCGAGCTGGCACCCAATCAGTTCAAATACTGTAACATACAACCATTCTCCAACATTCTGCGTTTTAACGAACAACTGGAAAGTGTTACCGCACCTGAGGCCACTAACTGACCATATCCCACGCCAACCTACTTCCTTAACCATCAATCCCTATATTCCCCAATTCACATTACATATTTAACTTATTATAAAATAAATTAGGTTAAGCTAGAGTAAGTTAGAGATAAGTTAAGTATTAGATTAGATTAAATTAAAAAATAAAAATCCTGGTTTTCTGACCTTTTCCAGGAAAACTGTTAATATTAAAACCTATAATACTCGAATAGTTATTCACACATTCAGTTATGTTTGAAAAATGTGTAATGTATGCATGTAAACAGTTGTATCACTAGAATTATAAGTTAGCTGTAGTACTTAATGAAAACATTGATTATTGGTCAAATAAATACAGTATGTTAAAAAAAAAAAAAAAACTGATAATAAAACAAAGTATACTCGTACAGCACTTCCAACAAGAAGAAATAAATGAAATTTTTATTCAAGCCTCCATTGTTACTATTAACCTTAATGGATCTTATATACATAGGTGCTGTATATTGCCCACCTAGACACACAAATTCAAAAGAACAATTCACGGATATCTTCACGAAGCTCAGACTCGGGTTTATAATTGGTGGAGATTTTAATGTCTAGTACACTGTTTGGGGGTCAAGGTTGATAACTCCAGAAAAGGATAAAGAATTGCTTACGGCCGTCAAAAAACCAAAGTGCGAATTTCATTCGTCTTGTTCACCGACATACTGACTTAATGATACCAACATAACTCCTGAGCTGATCGACTTGTTTATTTCGAAAGGAGTGGCATCAAATTACATCGAAACGGATAGTATAGTTGACTTAACGTCTGACCACACCCCAGTACTATTAAGATTGAATGCGGCTGTTCCCAGAAATAACAGAAAACTAAATCTAACTAACAAATATACAGATTGGGAGACATTCCGGATAGACCTTGACAATAAAATCGAATTAAACGTTCAACTTGAAGATTGTGAAGAATTGGAATAACAGTTACGGCTTTTTGAGTAAGGCGTTTGAGTATACTCACAGCTAGGGCGGCTTGCCTAAGGGGCGACTAAAGGCCGAGTGGTAGGCGGGGTCCCAACGCTCTGTCGCCCGGTGAAATACCACCCCTACAAGTTATAGGCTCCGTGAAATGGTCGGGAGGAATCGCTGGCCATCTTTCGAAGCTTGGCTGTTAAACCGGTTCGAGAAAAGGTTGGTTTAGGTGGTAAGTCGGGCCAAGGATGTCATCGGGAGAAATAGTCGACTATGTTTCGGATGTATGCCTGGAGTTGATGGTATGTTTAAGTTGATGGCCTGGACTGACACGGAGATAAGTCATGATGGTACCTTCTGAGTTACAGAGTCCGGAGGTAAACTAGTTTCCCATCCGGATCTCCGGTGAGACTGTGAACATCATGCAAATATTTTGATAAATACCCGAATTTTAAGAAATTCATCATCGCCTGATCGGATTCGTTCTCGAAACTCTGTCGACGTTCGACTGATAACGGCATTTTGTAACATCAGGGGCATCGGTTTCATCAATACGAACCTAAACGTCGTCCACCAATATTTGCAAACGGCGAAACCTGATACCCTTGCCTTAACTGAGACCCAGGTCGATTCGTCAACTGATTCGACATATCTGCGTTGCTCAGGATACGACTTACATTCGAGATTCCGTTTTAAGGGTGGCTTAATCTGGCTTGCCAAAGATGGAGGCGTTAGAACCCATTAACTTGGACATCATGTGGTGGAAGGTCGTGCTGAGGAATTTTGTTAAAAATCCTTGTTGTCTTTACCGCTCCCCGAATGAGAATCAACCGGCGACATTTTTCGATACAGATCAACCAGCCGGCTTCTGAAATGTTCGTCCTTGGCGATTTTAATTTACACAACTCCGGATGGTTGGTACATTCTAACAGAACCGACAAGGCTGGGAGGCTGGCGCAGATGTTCGCTGTTAGTCGCAATTTGACTCAACTTGTGGAAGAACCTAAGCGAGTGCCCGATACTCGAGGTGATTATACGAACACCCTGGATCTATTTTGACATCCGAGCCGAGCATTTATACCGTGGAACTTTTGCTGCGCCACTGGGAAACTCAGATCATTGCGTCGCGCAATAATTATCATTTCAAGCGAATAACCGACCTAAGCAGCTTCGCCATGTATGGAGGTATGGGGCTGCCAACTGGGTGGATTTGCGAGATTTCTTCGCATCCTTTCCGTGGTCGGAGGTGTGCTTTGGAGACTCCGATGTGAACGCATGCGCACAGTCGGTCACGGAGATTATTCTTCTCGGGATGAAGACATACATTCCGCACTCCATCAAATGAAACTCATCCGATAAACCTGGGTTTGATAAAAAACGCGAGCAGATTACTGCGGCAAAAATTAAAGCTTTTAAACAATGATGCTCCAATCCCACCGATGTTAACAGAAGGAATTTTGTTAGAACCAGAAACGCGTACAACCAGGCGATTGATACCGCGAATGAGCCTTACAACGAGAGAGTGGCTAATAAACGCCTTAAGTGCCCAACTGGTTCGTTCCTCATGGTCAACGGCAAGGGTTGTCAGCAATAAACGGCCTCATATGGCGATGAAATAAGTTCTGTATTATCACGATAATGCACCGTTACACACGTCCTTTTCAGCCTATTTAGTAGCTTTGATTGCTTTCGTATTTTCGCGGTTTGTTCCCATTTTACGGATAATTTTGTATTTTTAGGTAAGGAGTTTCGCGATAGGCACGATATATTTTTAAAACTTCATGGCGGTCATATGTAAATTGGTAGAAATATCATTACCGTTCATTGATCTTTAATATAGCTTGACTATAAGAAAGTTGTATATAAAATTAAAAAAAGTTTCGTTTTTAGTTCAAATATTGCCTGCCAGTTCACTTTAGAAAATAAATTTTACATTTATGTTGAAACCTACAGAATCGTTCTTTAGACGAACAACATGAATGTAGAACATTCTGCCTGATCATGTGTTTTCTTGGGCTTACAATCTTTAGGCATTTCAGATCAGTCATGGATAAGTTTCTCTATCCAGTGCCTAATCTTCCGTTCGCATTGTGCTGGTATCAATAAATCCCACTTCTATATACTGTCAGTTTGAAAGTAAAGAGAACTAACAGCTTCTGCTTAAGGAAAGTCTAAAATCAATCCAACACCTTAAATTTAGCATAAAATTGTGTCCTTATTCCTCTTGAATACAACAGCGTTCATTGGCTATTAATATAAGAGACGAGAAGGGCCCGGAACGGTTATTAATTATTTTCGGTGAAATTGTTAATTTAAGTTTTTTTTTTTTCATTTTTATGCGCGCACTAAAGGATAACTTGTCCCCTTTTTAAGGGACGACATGCGGCAGCTGAATATTGATTAAATTACTGGAGTTCATTGTTAAGTACTAGAATGTTCACACAGTGTAAATCTGTAATCATATCCAACAACCCGAGTTCATAATCATGGAAATTATAATTCAATTACTCCCATTGCAACCGAGTCAAGTTCACTAATTACCAATCGGGAGTGCTTTTCGAGACCTCTACTTAGCCTCCAGTCATTAATATATAAGTAATTGGCTTTATTTGATTACAATTTCATTACTGCAAACGCGCAATATTCGCTTGTGTGCTAGCAACTGTCGCCCGAAATTTAATCAAATTCAGTCGTAGATGTGGGTAACATAAAAAATAGGAGATAGATTTGCCTCAGGCATATGTGTCAACAACGTCAGTACATGACACACATATATAAAAGCATGCCAATCATTGATTTGTCTTTAAATGCAAATTACTGTTGCAGACATTTATTTAATGTAATGCGCGCACTCAAAAAAGTATAAATACTCAGGCAATTAATGTCAATACATGTCGGTCTTGAGTGCCGGTGAGCTAAGGTGTGTCATTCCACTAAAATACGATACAAAAATGGACTCTTCAACTAACCATCAGATGAGTGTTGGACATTGTTGCTAGAATTAGATTACTACTATTACTATTTATTGGCCTATAGGAACCCGGGAATTCATGACCTCACCGACTCGACTCCGCCATCGTTCCCTGTCCTGTGCACTTTCCCACTATGCTTGACCAGCCGATCCGATCTCCTCAAGGTCAGACCTAACATTGTCCTCCCATCTACGTCGCGTCCGTCCTGCGGTCTCTTTCCCGTTGGCTTACCGTCAAAAACTCTATGCACGGTCCTATCGTTGCCCATTCGCGCCACGTGTCCGCCCCATCTTAATCTTCGCGCCTTGATTACTCTCACTATTGTAGGTTTGCGGGATAGCTCTTCCAATTCGTGGTTGTGGAGTTTCCTCCATTCTCCTGTCTCCTCGTCATATTTACCGCCAACGATATGCCTTAAAACTTTATTCTCGAGTACGCGGAATTTGTTTTCTTCCCGTTTTGTCAGACCCCATGTTTCGCATCCGTATAGAGCAATCGGCATGATTATGGTTCTATAGACATGGAGCTTTATATTCTGTGATAGCAGTTCGGATTTCAGCAGTTTACTGACTGCGTGCCAACTAGCGTTGCCGGAGTGTAGTTTTTTGTTAATTTCCTTCGACATTTTGTTACTGGCCGTCAGTATCGTTCCCAGATATTTAAATTCTTTAACTTTTTCAAATATCTTGCCTCTGACGTTTATATGTGTTCTCTGAGGTCCATCGTAATCATGTATTTTGTTTTGTCTTCATTTATTTCTAGGCTCACCTCTTCTGGCGCTTGCATGACGATTTCACTGTATTTTCTTACAGTTTATAGATTATCGCCCAAAACGGCGATGTCATCCGCATATGCGAGCACTTGTGTGACCCCGTTCAGGGATGATCCGGCCATATTGTCGTCTTGTACCTTTCTGATAACATACTCGAGCACAGGGTTAAAAAGACAAGGTGAGAGGCCATCCCCCTGTTTTAGTCCGTTCTGGATTTCAAATAGTTCTGAGAGGTGGTTTTCTATTCTACTCGCCCTTTGTTTTCGTTTATGCAAGTTTGAATGAGGGCGGCATATCTTTTCGAGATTTTCAGTTCAACTACAATATGGTAGAGTCTTTGCCTTGCGACTAAGTCGTAGGCATTTTTGAAGTCAACGAACAGTTGGTGAACCGTTTCTTCGTATCCCCACTTTCAGCAGTTGTCTTATTGTGTATATTTGATCGGTTGTTGACCGTATCCGCACTGGTAGTCTCCCAGTATTTCTTCTGCGTACGGTGTGATTCTCGCTAGTATGACATTTGCTAGTATTTTGTATGTGGTTGGGAGCAATGATATTCCTCTGTAATTTTCGCAGTCAGATCTGTCGCCTTTTTTGAAAATGGGGTTGACTATTGAGGTTTCTTCCAGGGTGACTTCCTTATCCCATATTGTTTTAATCAGTTGGTGGATCTTTCGAGCGGTTGCCTCTCCCCCATGCTTCACAAACTCTGCCGGTATGCAGTCGACTCCGGGACCCTCGTGTTTTTCAATCGATTTATTGAGTCTACAAGTTCGTTGAAAGAGGGCTCTGGGATCTGAGGCTCGGCTGTATGTACGTCTGGTGCCTTTATTTGTGGTTGATGGGTGCGCACGTTGAGCACGTTTTCAAAGTACTGCTTCCATCTTGTCACGATATTGTTTGTTTCTGTGACCAGAAAGCCGTTTGTGTCTCGAATTGTTTAGGCTCTCCCCCGGTAGCCATTTCTAATTTTGTTTATGCCGGCATACATACCTCTGATGTTTCCTGCTCTGGCATTTTCTATGATTTTTTCGATCTGCGTCTTCTCCCATTCGCGTTTTTTGCGTTTGAAAAGTTTCATTGTCTCTTTCCGAATTGTCGCCTATCTTCCTGCGTTGATTTCATCATATCTTTCTAACTGGATTAGTCTGAGGTATTTACGTTCTTCGATCTTCGCCCTGCAGTCATCGTCAAACCAAGGTTTGGACTTAATTGTTTTCTTAAATTCTAATACTTTTGGGCTGTTTGTTTGATTGTGTCTCTGATCGATGTCCATTTACTGTCCACACTACTGGCTTCATCTTCCTCACTGCTCCCATTCTCTAGAATGCGTAATCTATTTATTATAGTCTTGATATTCAGCCCTTTTGCGCAGTTTATCTTGCTCGTCTCTCGTGACTGCTCATGTGTGTTTGTGGGGAACGAAGTCTGAGCGCCGGCATGGTCGCAGGGTTCTACTTCGTCCTCACCGATCAAAAGTTCAGCAATTGTGTCCACCAGAAAAGCAATCACACCAAGGATAAAACGGACGCACTGGGAGAAAAGCACAAACGAAACTCCGAAACAAAACGTCGACAAAAGTAACAATGAAACACTGGTTTAGTTATTCGAAGTTAGATCCTTAATTTTATTATTTCAATTAATCCATAAGTCTTATTTATATGCCGCCACACTAAATTAGATGTAAGAACACAGATTCGGATTATTTATATGACTCGCGCGAGTTAAGGCCCCATTTATTCATATCCTTATAAGACTATAGAATATATAGAATTATATAAAAATATGAATCACACAAACAGTAATCATTTATCGACACCCAAAAGATGATTCGTCTAATCCCATACAACATAACGAAAGTACGTCACCATCCAAACTACTAGATGTCGCCTCAGATAATCTTAACGAATCGACAGTCAGATAATAATGATAGAGCGATTCGACTTCCTTTTTCGTTGGTGATACTGATCGAGTGAGCATGGTTTTTAAGTACCAATTCTTCAATTTATTATTATTATTAATTAAAACAAATATATTTTTTTAATGTAAATTAACGTTTAGTTAATTAATTCCAGAGTTCGAAATAGTACTATCAAAAAGATTTGTAATCTTAGACTTAAGTATTTAATTAGATAAAAAATATTTTTTTGAAATAGTCTAGATTACTTAACTCGCGCTTACTCGACTCGACTGGTGATAACTACGTCCTCGTGCGCGAAACGGGGAGCGGAAGGCGGACCATCCGACTCGGTCGGGTGATGTTAAACGACTCAGCGATATTTGGATCGTATCCACTAAGGATATGCTTTTACTCACCACCAGAGAAACGTAAAGTCTCTCTTGGTGGAAGAGAAAACCAGATCTCGTAATAAAGATCATGGTGGTACACATGTATGTGTGTACATTGGTTCGTTCATGGGACAAAGCCATGGGAACGAATCTAAAACAAAGAAAGGGAAAATGTGCATCCATGAGATGTGAGTTCGGCTAAGCAAACAAGCCGAATCTCATTGGATGCTAATTGGGTTTGTGTTTCCGCTGCTGATGAGAAGCAGATCCCGAAATATGAGAAGACAAAGGGAACGTGTGGGTCTTTGTCTGAGATGTGCATTGGGGCTAAATAAATAGGCAGCAATACAATGTGGAAATGTGCTAAAGAATTTTAGCTGGATTACCGAGAAATGGTGTTTATGGCATCGCTGGTAAGGGTAGGTATTGAATTCGTATTTGCATTTACTTATGCTGTAGGATTTAATTGGTACCAAGAGACGGGAGATGCGTATATTTGTTTTGGTCCCTTGGGTGTAGGTCGCCAGCCAATGTGTTTGGATGGCGATTTATGATACACTTGGTGAGGACGGGAAATCGACGACGCAATGTTTATGGTTCCTGTTATGATGGTTACATTGTATGTAAGCCAAACCATTTTGTTTTCAGGAATTCATCTAGGGGGATTTGCCTGGTTGGTTTTGGAATTCCTGATAAGTTAGGAAAGAATTCTTACAGGGAATTTGTATGCGAAGAGATGCATGAAAGGTAAGGATTCTTTACAGGGACTTTTAGATAAATAAACTCGATCACTTTGATGCGTAAAGCATTTGAGGTGCTAATGCGATTGCATTAGCGAAAACTTATGCAGATTAGGATGAAGTTATGGGGGTTTTTCAGGTAAGTGGGCCGTGGTGTGCTGCAAGGCGAGTCCTAATTTTGCCCATCACTAGAAGATGATCGGAGTCGCTATCTACTCCTCTATATGATCTTACGTCAAGGATATTCGACTGGTGTCTTTTGTCTATGAGGAAGTGGGCTATTTGGTTACGCGTTACGTCGTCGGGTGATATCTATGTGGCTTTATGGATTGGCTTGCGAGATCAATACGAAAATATAAAATGTTTTTTTTTTGGTTTAAATAAATTAATTATCAATTAATTGTCTTATACTGCATTCTGGTTTATTTTGGCACAGTGGATATCTCCCTTTCTTACTTTCCTCCTAACCGATCGTACTATGCCTTGACATTTAACAGCAGAGAATGAGATTGGAGAATGGTATTATATTCTTGGTGGATGATTAAAACGGGAAAAGTATTGGAGTGCCGAAGAATGACAGAGTATGGCTACCCTCGGAGAGATAAAATAATTACATTACAAAAAAAAAAACATCAACAATAATAATAAATTATTATGTAAAAAGAATACAAAAAATAAATGCAGGAGACATTTATGCCGTAGATGCAAAAACTTCCCATTCGATATTTTTCAGCTATTCCTTAGTGTAATCAGGGGGTAATCATATGCATTTTCTGTTCCTCAAAAGAGGGTATTAGCTGTCAATTGATGTGCATGTACAGCATTGTTGGATGGATTGTCATCCCTTGTACCAGAGTAACTACTCATGCGTACAACCGACAGCTGGGTAAAGTCAGAATTATTCTCTCAATTGCCACCCTTCGCGTGGCTGTAGAAATGATATGACTAGTCTGCATGTGTGTCCTTAACAAGATCTGTTTTTTTTTTCGTTTTTTGTTTTACCGAAAAAATTGCGTGTTTAAAATTTCATGTGAAACTTGGAAAAACCGCCCTGAAGCTTATCTTCCATTAAACGATGTGTAAGGAGGTGAATATTTATCGTGTGAGTTTTGAAGGATTTAAGCGTATCCAAGATATTAAAGTATATATTTAAACAACTGAAAAATCAGAAGATGATTCCTTTTCTCTATCCTGTCTTAAATACAAATCAGTGTCTTAAATTTGGAATTCACACTTCTCGGCCTTAAAAGCTGCCATGAATACTTTCGGAATTCATCTGGCTCAGGGTATGAGATTGACATCTAAATGTATGTATCTAGAATTGTTTTTTTGTGTAGTATCTCTATTTGTCAATCAGTATGCTTGCTCCTTCCCTTTGCACAATTTGAGATGTGGACAATATAAAGCAACACGGATTGTGTGTGACTACTCCCTAATGTAATCATTCCTGTGATAATGAAATTTGTATTTAACGCATGTCTGCATCAAAAGTAGACATCATTATGTACAAACCTACATCCAATACCAGGTACGTATTAATATGAAGCCGGCTGCTGCTAGTCTCCACCTCAGAGCAGGTACCTTAACATTCATGTCAGGCGTAATGAAGACGGACGGAGCGAGTTCAACGAGGGCTCACACAATTCGGTAGTGGAGTTAGAGATTCACTTCCGTTCACCAAGAAGCGATTGTGTTCGTCAGAATGCGACACATATCCTCAGGCCAACGATGTCAAGAGAAACGCTTTTCACGGCTGAATAGAGTTGGGGCTGAAGATTAATTGTGCTTTAATGTTGGCCTACGCGATAACAGGAGCGTCGGGTGAAAATATAACAGCGGCATATATTCGTGTGCTTACCCCCGGCACGGAGGTAATGTATTTTAATGAAGATACCAACCGGCTGCACACATGAAAGAGGTAGTTTAGTTAAGCGGATGTGGAAGATAAGATCAAATCTACTTAGCTTTATCCCTCAAGGTATTATTCGTGTTTAAAGCAATTAATAACAAAGTCACTCTGGCTTTCACTTCAAGGTGAAGATAGATCCAGTTTTATGGAACAGTAAAGTTAAGAAAGTAAATTTTAAGGAGTCGTAAAACAAAAACCCCAACTGTGGGGAACGCCTGTAAATGAACCAAATGTATTTGTGTGTTTATATGTTGATAGATATGGAATATGTAAAACTCCAATTCCTTAATCATGTAGATATCTAATAACCATATGCCGCTTCGATGGCTGAGATAGTAAGGAGGTTGTGCCATGCGTTTGATTGCACATTCCTGGGTTCATCGGACAAGCTTGCTATTGTGGTAATTTACCACAATTGCTGAGTGGTAGGTTGGGTTCCAATGCTCAATACCTTAAATCTTCTCGGAATCAACATTTTTCTTAGTTAAAATCTATCACGGACACTTTCCGAATTAACGGGTTTAGGTAAAAGGTTGACAAGGGAGCGAATTTATGTACAGCCATCTTATTAAGCTATAGGTTCCTTGAAACAGTTAAAAGAAATCCTTGAGCATATTTCGAAGCATGTATGATAAATCCGGTAGACCAAAAACGGTATCTCAGGACGTTGTTTCAGTGCTCTAAGTATTGTCTTTTCTGACAGAAGTTAAAAAAAAAACTCTGATATGAATGTATCGTCTGCCTAAATAAAGTAAAAAATTAGCCACTTGCAGAACGACATTTTTAATACGAGGACAGGTCAATAAGTCCTTAAAAAATTTAAGAGAAGGCGCTCGCAGAGTCGCTAATGGTCTGTTTTTAGTAAGCATCATTCTTCACTAGGTATCTGTCAATATATAAATAACCAATACGAATGTAAACGCCGTCCACCAATATTTGCAAACAACGAAACCTGATATCCTTGCCCTAACTGAGACACAGGTCGATTCGTGAACTGATTCGACATATCTGCGTTGCTCAGGATACGACTTACATTCGAGATTCCGTTTTAAGGGCGGAGTCTGCGTCTTCGCGCGGTCTAATCTGGCTTGCCAGAGGATGGAGGCGTTTGAACCCAATAATATGGACATCATATGGTTGAGGGTCGTGCTGAGGAATTCCGTTAAATTTCTTTGTTGTCTTTACCGCTCCCCGAATGACGATCGACCGGCGACATTTTTCGAACATCTTTCATGTACCGTCGACTGGATACAGATCAACCACCCAGCTTCTGAAATTGTTGTCCTTGGCGACTTTAATGTGCACAATTCCGGCTGGTTGTTACATTCTAACAGAACCGACGAGGCTGGGAGGCTAGCGGAGATGTTTGCTGTAAGCCACAACTTGACTCAACTCGTGGGGGAGCCAACGCGAGTGCCTGATGCCCGGGGCGATTATGCGAACACCCTGGATTTGTTTTTGACATCGGAACCGAGTAATTATGCCGTAGAGGTTTCTACCCCACTGCGAAACTCAGATCACTGCTTGGTATCTGTCGCGCAAGCACTTGCATATCAAGCGAATAACTGGCCATGTATGGAAGTATGGGGCTGCTAACTGGGACGGTTTGCGACATTTCTTCGCATCCTTTCCATGGTCCGAGGTGTGGTTCGGAAACTCCGATGTTAACGCTTGCGTGGAGTCGGTATCAGAGATTATTCTTCTGGGGATGGAGATGTATATTCCACATTCCATCAAACGAAGGTCGTCTGATAAACCTTGGTTTGACAAAAAATGCGAGCAGATTACAGCGGCAAAAAAAAAATAGAGCTTTTAAGCAATGGCGCTCCAATCCCACCGATGCAAACAGAATGAATTTTGTTAGAACCAGAAACGCGTGCAACCAGGCGATTGATACCGCGAAGAAGGCGCACAACGACAGGGTGATCAATAAGCTCCTTCGGTGCCCAACTGGTTCGCGCTCCTTCTAGTCAATGGCAAAAGGTGTCAGCGGTAACTTCGCATCCTACTCGTTCCCTCCATTGGTGACAGACGGCGGGACGTTAGCCACGAATCCAAAGCATAAAGCTAATGTGTTCGTGAATTTATTTTCCGCGAATTCAAACCAATATCTCCAAGGCTTTTGACCGCGTCTGGCACGGGGCATTGCTGAACAAACTTCGTTCATATGGACTTTCCCAACAGCTTTGCGACTGGACGAGGAGCTTCCTCGAGAATTGTTCGATCCGGGTTGTTGTGGACGGCGAGTGTTCGGATCTGTATCCTGTTAATTCGGGGGTGCCCCAAGATTCTATTTTGGCTCCAACCTTGTTCTTGCTTCACATAAATGATTTGTTGGAGACAACGGATAACAAAGTGTTCAGTTTTGCGGATGATAGTACGCTTGTCTCCTCCTTTTCGAGTGTTCGACCGATTGGTGCATCTGCGTCGCATCAGCTGAGATGTAGACAGATTGACTCTCTAAACCAGGATCTAGATAGGGTCCTGCAGTGGGGAAGGGCCAATCTCGTCGACTTCAATGCAGCGAAGACACAATATACAACATTCACAAAGAAAAGTGGATCATCGGTTCCACAGGCGATGATGAATGGCCGGGCCCTCGAGGCTGGGGAAAATTTGAAATTCTCGGCGTCACGGTCTGTGGGAATGTGTCGTGGCATAAACACGTCTCGAGTATCGCCAGGTCAGCCTCAGGAAAACTGAGCTATCTTTTTGGAGCCAAGAAATATTTTACTCCGGCCCAACTTCTTCTCCTATATAAATCCCAAATTAGACCCGCGCTATAATATTGCTCTCATGTTTGGAGCTCTGCTCCTAAACATACCCTCGACCTACTTGAGAGTATACAGAGACGAGCGGTCCGCCTGATCGGGGACTCGGCGCTCACATCGAAGGCGCGTAGCCGACCTCTGTCTGTTTTACAGATATTACCACGGCTACTGTTCTTCGGAGATTCGTGATATTGTTCCGCGCAACTCGGCTTATATGCGCTCCACAAGACAATCCAACGGATCGCATCCGTTTGTGGTTCATCTCCCGACGGCGCGAACATCCCTGCATTAGAACTCGTTCCGTTACAGAGTGGGGAAGCCGTGGAACTCCCTTCCCACGCGAGTGTTCCCGGAGCGTTACAACCTGCAACTGTTCAAAAAGAACTGCAATAGTTATTTGATGGCATCTCGGGGCGCCAACTCGGTGCTATAGGTCCGCCTGTCCGGAGAGAAGTCTAAAAAAAAAAAAAAAAAAAACTTGTAGGTATCTGATAAATTGGGTATGAAAAAATATCTGCGAAATGGGTGCCACATTTGTTCCCAGCTGAGACCAACTCATCCGCAGTATGGCGCGGTACACACCACGCTGCACTTACTGCAAAGATAAAGAGGGTAATCTGATCACTGATCCTGACGGCATTCTGAGCGATGGGAAGTGAACTTCAATGAATTGCTAAATGGTCAGCTCACAGAAGAATTGGAGGCTCCACCAATGCAAAATCAAGACCAAATGCTGCCGTCACCAAGCATTGAGGAAACATTAAAAGCCATTACACAGCTGAAATCAAATAAAGCTCCCGGAGCTGACGGCATACCAGCTGAACTGATCAAACAAGGTGGGACAGCGTTACATCACGCAATTCATGAGGTCGTGGTGCACGTATGGGAGCAAGAGGAGATGCCGGAAGATTGGTGTCGTGGTATAATTTACCCCATACATAAGAAGGGAGATATCATATAATGCAGCAACTATGGGGGTATAACATTGCTGAGTACCGCATGTAAGATACTCTCCTCTACCCTACAAGATCGGATAGCCCCATATGCTAAAGCCATCATTGGTCAATATCAGTGTGGCTTCATCCCAGGCAAATCAGCGATTGATCAGATATTCACCCTTAGGCAGGCGATGGAAAAATGTCTGTCATCTATTTATAGACTTTAAAGCCGCCTACGACAGTATAGCGTTTTGCGACGATAGTGAAGAGTGTGATTCGAACCGACGCTATGACGGTTAGAATCACTAAAAATGGAACCAACGCTCAACACATCAGGCCACTGCAGCGTGTACGAATTCGATTTCTAAACTCAAGTACACTCAACTGATATGGAATTGCTATGTTATTGCTTGGTATACGGCTGGTGCATTTTCTTATTTGATTTTCTTTCAGTGTTCTTCACTATTTGCTTATGTATTGTGTGTGTGTATCTGTTAGAAACGTCACAACAGCATAGCCAGGGTAGAACTATATAATACCATGAGAGAGTTCGGCATTTCAAACAAATTGATACGACTTTGTAGATTGACCATGGCCAGGGCAAAGTAACATCATAGAGCAAGGTTCTTGGAGGTGGTATCCCCACCAAAATCGTCTTTTCTTTTCTTCAAATAAATAAAGTAAAAACGAATTTTCTAAATAAAAAGTCCTTCACTATTTGGAATTGTGCGTTCTTTACAAAACGTTGGCTACTCCAGCGTAGGCGACGAATTCTAACCTGGAACCGAAGGCGCCGGTATCCCCGACGCAAGTAAGCTATTCCTGGAACGACGTCCCACGAACGATCGGTCGCTACTCTTCCCTCAGGTTTGAGGGAGTACGGCGGCGACCGCAACGGGTCTCCTCAGGGCGCTCAATAGAGATCCCTCATCCTATTCTGGACCAGGAGACACGCTACCTGGGAGCGAGGCCAATAACTAATACAAGAGTTAGAACACAGGCGCAAAGTATCATGCCTATTTATTTTCTATAAGTGTTACCACGGTCGTTGCTCAACTGAACTTACTGAATGTGTTCCGCCCCTTCAGATATTTTCCCCCGATACCCGTCAATCTGTGAATGCGCATCAGTTCACGTCGAAAGTGGACTTCAGGCGCACAAATAAACATAGAGTCATTCTTTGGCCGAACCACACGAATGTGGATGGTTCTGCCTGATCATGTGTTTCCTGGTCGTTATGATGTCCAGACATTCAAGACCATTCCACTTCCTCTCCATCCGCTCGCACTGTGTTTTAATATTTAAGGGTGCTTCAAAATTCCCTTTTGTGCGCGCGTTAGTATAAAAAACAAACAGTACAGGGAATTATTCGAAGAATTCCGTGATGTTTTCACCCTCAACGCTGATTCCGTCCAGATTCCGGGACTAAACGTAAGGCACACGATCTCCATCACAGGTCCACGTGTCTCGAACGCCCGCGCAGATAAGCACGCCGCCGCCAAAGCAACCTTCGCCGGCCTCCTCGAGAAGGGATCTTTCGACCTTCCTCTAGCCGATGAGCAAGCCCATTCCATATAATATACAAACTAGGTGGCTCCTGGCGAGTGGCAGGCGACTACCGCCACCTCAACGACTGCATCATCCCGGACCTTTATCCGCTCCCAGTCATCGAAGACCTGCTCCAGAAAAGTTGCCGAACAACCTTCTCGATCTAATTGATATCAATCGCCGGCAGTTACAGCGCCCTTCGGGCTCTCCGAATTCGTGGGCAGGTCTGGTTTGCCGAACGCGACGCGCTCAATGCAGCGCGCTCCAATCACGTTCTTCGCAAACTGCCGTTTGTCAGAGGATACATGGACAACATCCTCGTCGTGTCGGACGGACACGACCAACACCTCAAACATCTACGCCAACTGCTTACCACATCGAAGAGACGGCCTACGAATCAACCCGAAAAATGCGCCCTCGGTCAAACCCAGGTAACCTACTTGGGCTACCAAACCTCGGAGAAAGGTTTCAAAACCCGTCCGGCGAAAGTGGACGTCATCCGAAACTTTCCAAAACCAACCAAACCAAGGGGCTCCGTCGTTTCCTCGGCATCATAAACTACTACCGGCGGTGTGTCCCGCACGTCGCCAACCAGCAATTACCTACTCAAGGGCCTTGCCAATAGCACAACCTTAACGTGGACGCCAGAAGCGGACCGGGCCTTCAATTTGTGCAAGAAGGTCATCGCCGGTGCAGATTGTACAACCTTCTTTCGCCCGGATGGGAACTCGGCGCTGATGACGGATGTCTCCGACATCGCAATAGAAGCAGTGGTGAAGCAACAGCAACCTGACAACACCCGGCGACCTCTAGGTTGCTTCACCCAAAAGCGCCGTACCTACCGCAGTCCAACGGAATGGTCGAGAGATATATACATACATCTGCTGTAATACAGTCTACATTGTTTATTTGAATTTATCATTTCATAGGAATTTAGAAAAACAATATAATAATATTTTCCTATTTTTTTATTTCAAATTCGTGTTTTATAGAATTAATCGATTTTGAAAGTGAGGCATTCATGTTAAGATTAATCCTATTTAGAAAACTCATTGGTTACGTGCTGTGGTTTTGCTAAATACCATGAAAGCCCCTCTAAGGATTATCAGAAAAAATTTTGAATGACATATCACAAAGTTTTTTAAGACATGAATTCTAGGTTTATGAAAATAAACAAAAAACTTGGACGATACTTTGCCATCCCATTGCTATGACGAGTGTCGTCTAATATTTTCATGACATTGATGTTAGATAAGAAAAAGAAAAACGAAATCATCCAGGCAGACGTTTGGCACCAGGAAAAGAGGGAAAATACAACTGACTGACGAAGACTTTCATCACCGTTTTTAGAAAGAAATTATTCAGAAATCGCGGTTACTGTACGTGCCTGCGGATTGATTTTAAGGTACGTTTATATTATTCAGTGAAAGTTGTTTTTCACTTTTCGTTTCTGATCGCCATTGTCCACTGTGATGCGATGGATTCACCTAGATACGTGAAGTCTGAGTGACAGCTTGAGTAGGAATTACTTAATCTCTGTTTTCGGTGTTTGACTTGATTGTTTTATTACACTTTTATTAACTACGGCCGGCAGTAGATTCTCGTGCAGTTAAATGCTACCATCCATCGGAAGACAGCTGTAGGAATATTAATGGCACGTAAGTTTGACGGCACATTCGTGTTCGCAGTCATATTTATGGGACTACTTGTCTGTTACGAAAAGCCACATAAACTTATTCACATTCGAAGGATAGCCGAGATTTGAAGAATTTATTGTCTGGTTTCTGCTCATATATTGTCGTGACTGAGTCAAATGCACATGGAATCTCGGAAATAATAGAGAGGGTTTTTAAGTAGAGGAATTCGTAAAATATATCTGGCAAGTAATTTTGAGAAGCAACCATAACTCGCTCCACTAACCGATTACCTCGATTTATCTATTATAATAAAAGTGAACACAAAAATGACATTACGTTATACGATGCCGTAAACACATTTGTCGATGATTAAAAAAAAATTACATTCGTTTGCAATTTTATAATTAATTTATTTGGATTGAACTTAGAAGTTATTACACAATTTAAATATTTGCCGAAATTTACACGGTAATGTGTTTTAATTAAAATAAAAAAAAAAACTTGCGAAGTGCTTGTAAATTATATAAAATTGCATTTATTTTATAGTGCTTAAATATTGTAAAAACAGTTGAAAAACAGATATTGAAATATCCGTTAAATTAAATAATATTCATTTTTAAACTCCAATGTGTACGCTTCAAAATTGTCGAGTTAACGGCAATTATTATTATTATTTTTTGTAATACCTTTAAAATGGTTACGCTCTTCGCAAGGTTTTTAAATAATACAATAACGTGGTAATTTTTATTAACGCCTTCCCGAGAATAATGTTACAGCAGTTTGAAACTACTTATTAGTGTTGTGTTATGCCAGAACGAAATATATATAAAGAAAGGCTTTTTTACACGTTTTTGGGAATCACTGATTCGAAGTAAGACTGTATCTGTATGAAGTCGTGCTCCTAACACCAAGCATTTGAATGTTTATAAGGAAATCTTATGGTAAACGCACATTGCTGCTTAGTACATGCATCACATCTTATAGCGAGGTTTCGAAAATGTTCATGTCTTTTAACCTTTAAATCTTTAAACGAATAATTCCGTCCAACCAACCAGAATGAAGTGATCCCTCTATCTACCACCGAGGTAGGACTTGGCGTCCTGTATCACAATACAAACATTTCAGGTTTCTTTAGTACAATGCGACATGTGGATCGTAAAAAATCTCAAGATACACTTCCAATCATTAGGATGAGGCCACAAATTTTGGAATTGATTTTCGCTCTTTATACCTGTTGGAAATTTTGTACCCGGAAACATATACTACCTGTGAATAGGTACGTATTTTCCCAAAAGAAATTCATAAAATTAAAGGGTAATTAAGAAACGACCGTTGGAATTTCCCAAGATCAAATAATTACTACTTATTGGCCTGCAGGAACCCAAAAGTTCATGACCGCACCGAGTCGACCCCGCCATTATCCCCTATCCCGTGCGCTCTCCTTCCACGTTCGACCATCCGATCCGATCTCCGCGAGGTCCATCCTAACATTGTCCTCCCATCTCCGTCGTGGCCGCCCTGTCGGTCACTTTCCCGTTGGCTTCCCGTTAAGAATTCTATGCGCGGTCCTATCGTTGCCCATTCGCGCCACGTGTCCGGCCCATCTTAATCTTCGCAACTTGATTAGTCTCACTATTGTAGGTTTGCGGTATAGCTCGTGGTTGTGAAGTTTCCTCCATTGTCCTGCCTCCTTTACCGCCAAATATACCCCTTACAACTTTATTCTCGAATACGCGGAATTTGTTCTCTTCCCGTTTTGTGAGAGCCCATGTTTCTCATCCATATAGAGCAATCGGCATGATTATGGTTCTATAGACACGGAGCTTTATGTTACGTGACAGCAGTTTGGATTTCAACAGTTTACTGGCTGCATGCCAACTAGCGTTGCCGGACTGTAGTCTTTTGTTAATTTCCTTCGACGTTTCGTTTCTGGTCGTCAGTATCGTTCCCAGATATTTAAATTCTTTGACGTTTTCCAATATCTTGCCTCTGACGTTTATATGTATTCTCTGAGGTCCACCTGCTCACGCCATAATCATCTATTTTGTTTTGTCTTCATTTATTTCTAGGCCCACCTCTTCTGCTGCTTGCATGATGATTTCACAATTTTTACTTACAGTTTCTAGATTATCGCCCAGAACGGCAATGTCATCCGCATACGCCAGTACTTGTGTGACCCCGTTCAGGGATGATGAGGTTAGGGTAGGGTGACGCGCTGTTAGCGGTCAAGGTTAGTTGGCATTGTGGGTTGGTTCTCCATGTGGTGTAGAGAACCCCGACAAGTCCATGTTTCGCATCCGTATAGAGCAATCGGCATGATTATGGTTCTATAGACATGGAGCTTTATGTTACGTGACAGCAGTTTGGATTTCAGCAGGTTACTGACTGCGTTCCAACGAGCGTTGCCGGAGTGTAGTCTTTAGTTAATTTCCTTCGACATTTCGTTACTGGCCGTCACTATCGTTCCCAGATATTTAAATTCTTTAACTTTTTCAAATATCTTGCCTCTGACGTTTATATGTGTTCTCTGAGGTCCACCGTAATCATGTATTTTGTTTTGTCTTCATTTATTTCTAGGCCCACCTCTTCTGCCGCTTGCATGACGATTTCACTGTATTTTCTTACAGTTTATAGATTTTCGCCCAGAACGGCGATGTCATTCGCATAAGCGAACACTTGTGGGACCCCGTTCAGGGGTGATCCGGCCATGTTTTCATCTTATACCTTTCTGATAACATACTCGAGGACAAGGTTAAAAAGACATGGTTAGAGGCCATCCCCCTGTTTTAGTCCGTCCCGGATTTCAAATAGTTCTGAGAGGTGGTTTTCTATTCTAACTCGCCCTTTGCTTTCGTTCATGCAAATTTGAATGAGGGCGGCATATTTCCTCGGCATCCCCAGCTCAACCACAATATGGTAGAGTCTTTCCCTCGCGACTGAGTTGTAGGCTTTTTTGAAGTCAACGAACAGTTGGTGAACCGTTTCCCTGTATTCCCACTTCTTTTCCAGCAGTTGCCTTAGTGTGAACATCTGGTCGCTTGTTGACCGGTTCCGACGGAATCCGCATTGGTAGTCTCCCAATATTTCTTCTGCGTACGGTGTGATTCTCGCCAATATGACATTTGTTAGTATTTTGTATGTGGTTGGGAGCAATGATATTCCTCTGTAGTTTTCGCAGTCAGATCTGTCGTTTTTTTTTTTTTAAATAGGGCCCACTATTGCGGTTTTCCATTCTTCCGAAGTGACTTCCTTATCCCATATTGTTTTGATGAGTTGGTGGATCTTTCGATCGCTTGCCTCTCCTCCATGCTTCACAAGCTCTGCCGGTATGCAATCGACTCCGGGAGCCTTGTTGTTTTTCAGTCGATTTATCGCGTCTACAACTTCGTCGAAAGAGGGCTCTGGGACCTGGGGCTCGGCTGTATGTACGTCTGGTGCGTTTATTTGTGGTTGATGGGTGCGCACATTGAGCAGGTTTTCAAAGTACTGCTTCCACCTTGTCACGATGTTTTTTGTTTCTGTCACCAGGCAACCGTTTGCGTCCCGAATTATGTTGGCTCTCCCTCGGTAGCCATTTCTAATTGAATTTATGCCGGCATACATACCTCTGCTGTTCTTTGCTCTGGCATTTTCTATGCATTTTTCGATCCGAGTCTTCTCCCAATTCGCGTTTTTTGCGTTTGAAAAGTCTAGTTGTCTCTTTCCGAATTGTCGCGTATCTTACTGCGTTGACTTCATCATATGCTTCTAAGTGGATCATTCTGAGGCGTTTACGTTCTTCGATATTTGCCCTGCACTCATCGTCAAACCAAGGTTTGGACTTAGTTGTTTTCTTAAATCCTAAGACCTCTTGGGCTGTTTGTTTGATTGTGTCTCTGATCGATGCCCATTTAGTGTCCACACTATTGGCTTCCTCTTCCTCACTACTGTCATTCTCTAGGATGCTAAATCTATTCTTTAGTCTTTTAGTTTTCAATCTCGAACTGTCCATGTGGGTTTCCTGCGAGCCGACTTATAATTTTGCCCATCACTAGGAGGTGATCGGAGTCGCACTCTGCTCCTCTATATGATCTTACGTCAAGGATATTCGAGTGGTGTCTTTTGTCTATGAGGAAGTGGTCTATTTGGTTACGCGTTACGCCATCGGGTGATATCCATGTGGCTTTATGGATTTGCTTGTTCTTGAAAATCGTGCTTTTCACTACCAGATCTTTTGACGCTGCGAACGTGATAATTCGAATACCATTATCATTTGAAACGTGATGTAGGCTTTCTTTAGCTATTGTTGGTTGGAAGGTATCTTCCTTTCCAATTTTCGCATTGAGGTCGCCGAGGAGGATTTTAACATCGAATGATGAGATCCCATCAAATACTTCCTCTAGGGTCTCGAATGTGTCCTTCGTTTCTTCGTCGGTAGACTCTGTTGGGGCGTGTACGTTTATAAATACATAATTGTACCATGGGCCCTGTATTTTTAGTACCGACATTCGGTCATTAATAAATTGCACATCTCTGACATGGGGCGTAATCTTCTTGCTTATGATGAAGCCGGTTCCGAGGTTATGTGTATCAGTACCTCCACACGCCAGTGTAAACCCATTGATTTCGATTACTTGATGTGGGAGTCGAAGTTGCTGAAGCGCGACGATGTCCTTTTTATATTGTTTCGCGTTTTCTACGGCCGTCTGTATCGCGCCCGGTATATATAACACGTTCGAACATTCCATGTGTCGACGCGTATATCCCGCTTTTTCCGTTTTTCCCAACGTCTTCTTTTTGCCGAGACAGTGTTTTCTTGATGATTCCCTTATGGTCGTGTCGGCTCATCACACCTACGCCTACCGAGTTTTTCATGGGATTGTTTTTTGTATATTGATCATTCATTTTTGATCTCACGAGTCTTGGGGTTTCAAATAGTCCGCCACATCAGAGCCCCGTTTTGATATGGTAAGGTCTGCTTACTGCTCTGATTCGATCCGGTGTCAGAGGGGCGCCGTCATAATACAGCCGGTATACCCCTGGCTGCAAACCATCCAATGGGCACGGTGATGCGTAACACCCTGGTTTAGGGGTGGTAGATGTTTGTGTGTTACTCCTCGCGCTAGCCAGTCTGATATATATATATATATATATATATATATATATATATATATATATATATATATATATATATATATATATATATACGAATATATATATTTACGAAAAGTATTATACATTATATAGGCGCACATCTAATAACTTTGCCTTTATTATGGACAATTTAACAAGTCTCGGATAAGGACCGGATACCCGTGGAGAAACTTGCCAAAAGACTGGATCCCGGATGTAGTGCCGATGGTGATGGTGATGATTATACATTATAAGTAAACACTGACGAAATTAAGAACTTACAAAACACGTCGAAGTAGCCTAAGTTGGAGGAGTAAATTTCAATTATCCTAACGTGTTATAATTAATTGTTAAGTGAAACAAAAAGGCAAAACCTCAAAACTGAATAAAAACGAAACATTTATTTGTTGTTATCTAGATATGTATGTAGATATATATTCGGAGAGTAATAAATAGTTAATTTTAACAAAGATAACACATTATTTGTTTTCTGTGGAAATGTTTACCGGAAAGATAAAAGGAGAACCAGATCAGCAACAACACCACTGCCACGTAACCGTTAATCCAAAAAAAAAATTAAATGTAAAGACAAATAAACGACAGAGTCAAGAGAAATGGTTGGAAAGAAAACTGGTGCCGCTTCCATTACACTCTATCGCAAGAAATATGTCCTGAATGGAAGAAGCTGTACCGACTATGACGAAACAAGCTTGTAGCAACGAGGCTAGTAATATTTACAAAAAAATATCTTTGGAACGAATTCAATTCAACCAATTTCCGAATAGGGCGACCCATCATTCATCTCTTTCTATCGGCGACGGCCATCCAAAATCCCATTTTATGCGAACGCTTCGTGCAAAGTCCTGAGTAGTGCATACATTTTGTGCAACTTAAATGTTGAGCATGAGAACGATGTTTTTTTCTATTTAAACCGTAACGTTCGTCTATTTATTGCAAATCCTCATATCAATGGCTTTCTGTAAGTAGGTTACCCGTGATGTAACGAAATATTCTAGTAAATGTATGTCGATGTGTTTGTCAAATCTTAACGCAATGCCAAGTTTCAATTACACATTCTGCGAGCGATTCCTATCAGTTCAAAACACCATTGTAGTATTCTTATATGTCACTCGTGTCATTCGAATCCTTAATATTGAACCGTTTACATTTAGGTGCAATTAAGAATTACCCTTTATAAACCACCCGCATTGATTTCATAATCTGTGAAGTTCAACTCATTCGACAAATGACAAAAGCACTTTTCAGTAGGAAAATAGAATTTACCTTCCCGAATAATTTAAATGAATTGTGTGAAGTGCTACAAAACGTCATGCAAAAGAATACTACCTCGACATTAGAGTGCCGCCAGTCTGGCTACGGAATTGATTACACAGACAAAGTTACGGTTGCCCAGCTCCGCAAGGTGGCCACAGTTGATTCCGGGTTGAGCTAATACAAACACAACGCCACCTATGCATTATAAGTGGCCCGGTGGCACTGAAAGCCAATGAATGTGAAGCATTGCAGTTACCGTCCAGGGATTTATACGACATTCGAATACGGCTACAACCTGTGTGCGAATACGGCTACAACCTCTGGTTGTGATGCTCAAGCAAATGTAATTTGTTTCTGATTAGAAAAGTGAACGAGATATCTTTGAACGACCCGGCAAACTACGAGAATTTGGGTAAATAATGATAGGGGACAATCTGTAGTAGTAAGTCTAGCAGTAGCAAGCTCTCCAGAGGGCCACCGAACCTATAGTGTGCATTGTAGTGTGCAACACATAAGTTTTCTTTAAGCGGAGATCGTGGTGAGATCGTAGAGCCTCTGCAATGCCATAGACTGCGACAGTGGCTACCAGTTCACGTTGTTACGTTAAGTATTGGCACGGTTTCCATTTTCTTTGCATGAGATCGAAGACGAATATCGTGGGATAAACCAGATTAGGTTCAACGACATGTGATGCGATTCAGCACTATAGTTGAGGAAACTATTATTTCCTGGTTTAAATGACTTTAAAGGGCAACTTACAAAGTATCATGTGTGGTTATAATGGTATTTATTTATGTCTGTTCATGGCTGCCATGGCACATATTCCAACAAATACATTACAGGGCTCTCAGGGTGGTAGCTGTTTTGCATGAGCTGGAGTATACACCCTTGTATGAATGAGTATGAACGTCGATGAGTTTCAGGAGATAGCAAAATCTCGCAGGAGAGTTTAGACTGACCGATGAAAAAGTCATGGTTATATATGGAGGGCGTGCACAGAACGTATTTATTGTTCGTTACTAAATATTTTGGTTTTCCAATTTAATGAAATTCAATTTAGCTCTCTACTCATCTTTTAATACTCCGCGATGAGACCGTTAAATTTAGATGTCTAAAAATGACACCAGAATCGACAACTCTATTAATCATTCCTTTAGAATGATTCTGTTGGTTGTTTTACCTGGAAATCCTTTTTTTTTTGGTTTAAGAGTTGTAGATGGATGTAAGTGGGTCTAGTCTATTCACACCACTCTCCTTAATACGGAAGTGTCTACGAATTAAATCTACTTCCAGTTTGCGATACATTCCTCTTTCTCCGCCCAGGGACCGTCTTTTGACATTTCTTTTCGGGGAATGATTTATGGGTGATTCATTACATTCGACTTCATATTTTTCAACGTCCATTACTTTTCCTATGACCGAAAAAACTAGATCCCTTATATTACCATATTATGGTGCTAGTATTGTTTTTAATACAGCGTGTACCAAAGGTTTTTTTTCAAGACAAAAATTCAAATGAATCAAGATTTTGTTTAAAGATAGTTTGTTATGTTGGTGATTCTCTTCTAAGCGTCATGCAAAATTTTTGGGTATCCGCTCGGTACGTTTTCTCCGAAATTCGCTGTCATTTCTACTCGGATTTTTAGTATTTGCTTTTAATTGAAACAGAGAGTGGCATCTGTTGCTGTATACCTTTAATTTTAAGTAGCAGCGAAGGAGACACCTACACTAGTGAGAGTAATCAAGTCGCGAAGATTAAGATGGGCCGGACACGTGGCGCGAATGGGCCACGATAGGACCGTGTGTAGAATTCTTGATGGTAGACCAACGAGAAAGAGACCGGCCGGACGCCCGCGACGGAGATGGGAGGACAATGTTAGGTTTGACCTTGAGGAGGTCGGATCGTATGGTCAAGCGTGGAAGGAGAGTGCACAGGACAGGGAACGATGGCGGAGTCGATTCGGTGAGGTCATGAACTTCCGGATTCCTACAGGCCAATACATAATAATAATAATAATCGCTTATTAAAGAGCCTATTGGTATTAAGTCGATGTGGAACTATGTGTAACGATTAAAAACTACAAAACCGTGTAAAGCTGAAATGAAAAAGTTGTTAACCATCTCAAATATCGAGTGGACAGCACCTGCCTATTGACCAATTAGTCCTCATTCGCTCCACGTTTTCCATAACTCTTCATATCCCCTAAGTCGCCCCGTCTGTTCATTGTCGAACCACTCTTCTCAAACTTTTTTTTCACACGTTTTGATAAGTTGAGTGCTGGTCGGTTTTCTTATATAACTAATTTGGTAAAGATTATTACATTTTCGTCGTGAATAGCAGAATTATTATTTGTAAAACTCGCTCATACACCATGCACACTCCACTCCTTCGAAATTCTCCATACCGATTGAATTCCCAAGGACGGGGTTAGCTATTGGCATATGCCCCACGTTGTTCTCACGAATTGTATTCTTACAGGGAGCAAAATAAATTGAAAACTATTTTGGGACGTCTGGTGTTTTATTTACTGTTAAATTGTTGTGTCGATTAAATTTCCAATAAAATGACATGTAGTTTAACTTAATTAGAAATTATATTTTATTAGTGACTTTTCTTTGGGAAGAGATGGGGGGCAAACGATTTAATCAATTTATTATGCGCACACGAAAAAATTAAATTAAAATGAATCAAAACTAAAAAAGACAACAATTAAATGAAAGATAAAAACCTTAGAAAATATAATCAAGAATTAAAATAAATAAATATACTTTAGTTAACATATGTGATACCATTGATGTCGTGACAAACTTGCTGATCTCCTCCTCTTCTGAACTATCAACGTAAGTGCCAGTAGTTGTATTTGAATAGCCGAAGTGCATGGACATGAAATAAAAGATATATGTATCGGGTGGGCCATACATTTTGCAAATGGCAACACTTGATGAGGGAGGGGCGCGCGAGTGGCGAGGAATTGTGCGTCGCTTCATGCAATTTTAGTCACGATGGAGCGCTTCACGGGACAACAGCGTGCTTTTTGTGTAAAACAATTTTACAAAAACATTGATTTCTACGTTACTGTACGACGCCTTAAAATTGAATACGGATTACGCCGTGTAAGTGAGTGTCTCTTAATAAGCCGACGACCATATCCCAATTAAAAGAAAATAATCAGGAGGAGGTAGCCGCGATACCTCGCAGCATGCGTCAGCGAGTTTTCCAAAGTTTGCGTAATCGACTACGCAGGAGTCCCAACGACGAAATGGAGCTCATCTCGACGATGTCATTTAAAAAAAAATAAATAAATATCAATAAACGTTTATTACGTTAAATAAATGATCAACGAAATAACATTTGTAGTTTTATTTCTATTCATGTTCCAAATGTGCAAACATTTATGGCCCACCCTATACAATATAATGCGCAAAGTACACGTGTTTTATTTACTAAACAGCAAATACAACAACCACTACATATTCATACGACTGCAACCTTGCTTCTAAAAAGAATCTCGCTTAAGCGATTTTTTATTTTTGTTTCAGATGATTTTTCAAGAAAAACATCAAGGGTGCAGATTTAGTTGATTTTTCGCGGCCTTCTGCAAAAAGCAGCACAGCTGCAATGCTGGATTGTTTTTACGAGGTGTGCTCAACAAAGACTGTCACTACCGTCGTTGTAGGTGAAAGCGCACCGTCGGAGTCATTTTGTGGTATGCATCTGGACGAGGGAAGAATTTGCTGTAAACGTACCAAGTTTGGCGACAGTCCTGTGTGAAGCGCGGAATAACGTACACGTGTAAAATGTTGCCCATAAAGACTTAAAAGATGTACTTGCAGTAGGAAAACGGCGACCTTTGAGCTCTTTTTGGCCTGGAGAAATAACAAACAAAAAAAAAAACTGTTATTCGGAGGTAGGCCTGAACTAGATGGCAATGTATTTTGATTAGAAATTCTTTGTATTTCGCGCCACATACGCAGGGCATCATCGCGTGTATGTTTGAATGGTCAACGACATCCGCGTCGTTTATTCGGGATGTGATTGTTCAGGAGTGTCTTTATTGAACACCTTGTAATAAAAAAAAAAATTAGAGTACAGGGTGGTCCAACTTAGGCGGGCGCATCGGACAACATTACAACTTTGTAAATTTTTTGTTTGACAGGTCATAGAGCATCTGTTTGAAATTTCAATCTTAGGAGATTTTTGCTAAGGACGAGTACACCTGTTGAAATCGTTCCGCTGTACATTTAAAATAACATCTCAATTGCAAAACTCAACGTGCAAGGAAAAGAAAAATAAGGCGAAAAGCGCGCATTCAGAAGACACCCAAAAATGTTTACCCGGCAATTTTTGTCTTCTGGTAATCCCAGGCGTCTCCATAGCCTTTTCAATTCGATGCAAATATCGGGGTCATTCAGGACAGTACTGAGAGGTGATAAGTCAGGGCGCTTGGTATATGTGCATTTCGTCGCCTAAACGGCAGGAAACGGGACATATTTTTGGCAAAAAAGCGTATTTCACACTAAACGGAACCATCAACAAACAAAATTGTCTGTCCCATGACACCAACTTCAACTCATGAGGAGTTACGATCAAAAAGTTACTGCTTGATGTGGTATTCGTGCTCATATGGTCATCGGGGCGTTCTTTTTCGAGGAACTACGTAATCAAATAGTACCCTTTAATCAAGGGGAATATCGGACCATGATAATCGATTTGTTGACGCTGACTCTTTGACGGTGCTCTACCATACATGGTAACAAAGGTCAACAATCTGCAACGAGCCATGGGACACCCAGCGGAAGTAACACTCGTTCGTTTGCCTGGTGATAATCATAGAAAACAGTTAACACCTTGATTTTCCACGTTGACCCGTTTTTTCGGTTTCGGCTCAGTTGGAAGGCGCCATTTTGAAGCTTGTTGACTGGTATGGATGTCAAACTCGTAAATCCATGTCTCATCACCAGTTATAATGCATTTTATGTAGGTGGCGTCGGAATTGACTCGTCCTAGCATGTCTTCAGCGACTTTTATGCGATTGCTTTTTGGAAGGAAATTCCGGAAAATTCGCAAAACACACGTGAGATGAACTGTCAAAACCGAACACTGCAAACAAACCAAATGACAGATCGCGCTCACATTTCACGTCAGGATAGGGGACAGTTGTGATAGCTTAGCCTCAAAAACAATTTTGACAATTCCTTTAAGCGGCTTTTCAAATGATCAATTCCCAGTGTTTTTTTTTACAAAATGTATATAAATAGATCAAAGGTATCAATTCAAGTATTGGACCTGGTTGATGATCATCTAGGGGTAATCTATTGGAAAGGAAGTCAGGTGGACGCTTGCCGTGGACGAAGTATAAGAAAAGGTGATTCGTGCAGGATTCTGGTGCTTATAAAAGAGGATAGACGGGACAAAAGGGCGATCGAAAATGTAAATGCAGTCCAAACAGAAAGTGAAGTTGGACACTATTACAACATTTATAGAACATTAATGGTCAGCTATTTGTGAACAATCGCAACTACGTCTAGGGCGAGGCAAGCGGCGAATTTTGACTAAATTAAGACCGAGGGAAGTTAGGGTTAGAGCTTTGACGTGTATATCGCCACAGAAATTGGCGAAATTCGTAAGCCGAAGGGGGCGGTGATCAGAGGCGGAGCGGAAGTGCCCGTTTCACACCATCGCAAAATTGAAACCGTCAGAGTACTTCTACTCTGACGAACAGAACAAAGTTAGATGATAAGAAGATCAGTTAAAATAAGAAGTTAAAAAGTCGCGATTCGATTTGTTTATTGATGATGCAGTCGGTGCTGCTGAATTACGAAATGTCAATAAGGGGGACTTTGAAGATTAGACATGGCAGAAAAGTGAAGCAGAGGGAATATTACGTCAAAAAGAAGAACATATAAATCAGCTTCTGAAGGTTAATCGTCTCAAGCATAAAAAGAAGGAGGAGACAAATCAAAAAGTAGCCAAGCGAAATATGCGCGTTATTTCTCTTGGCGTGTATCTGATGAGAACACAAAGGAAAGGACGCGCAAAGCTATGTTCGTGGCTCCTGATGCGATGTTGCTTCCAAAACGTAAAGGGCTTCTGTTGTGTGGAGGCTGTTAGCCAAGTGTCATATTGCAAAAGGAAAACGAAACAGACACGAGGGTCCAACGACGAACCACAAAGCAAAGGTAGTGACAGAGGTGGGCATAAAATATAATATTTATTTATAAAATAGTATATTTAGCGATATAAACAGATATCAGCTTTTGCTCTGTACGACACGATTATACTTGAGCGACTGCACGTAAAATACAAAAAAAAAAAAAAATGAAAAGAGAGATACAAACAGAAAACAAATTGCCTTTATAGGTGTTTAAGAGGGAAGCCTGTGGCGGTTCCGCCAAACCCCACTGTTTACTTACCCGAAGAACCCCCATAACTACAACCCAACCTTCATAAGTTTCTGCTAATGCAATCGCATTGGCACCCGTAAGTGCTTCACACAACAAATTTACCAAATGTATTTAGCTAAAAGCTCCTGGAAGAGAATTCTTACCTTTGTAGTGATCCTAAATCACTACTCTCACCCACGTACCTATAATCCCAATCCAAGTGAATCATATGAGCGACAAGTTAAACCAAAAGTTAGTTTGCCGCACATTGATTCAATTTCCGAATACCTTACCCTTACTCATAATTCCAATCCAATTGAATCATATGCGCGATAGATTTAAACCACAAGTTAATTTGTTGCGCATTGATTCAATTTCCAAGTACCTTACATCCCAATCCAATTGAATCATATGCACGACAGAATTAAACGAAAGTCCATTTGTCGTGCATTGACTCAATTCCCTATAACTATTGAAATTATGAAATGCGTAATACTAAATGCATTTCATGATTGCTCCTTCCGGGAATTTGTTCAAGTAAAATTCGTATACACTTCCGGGAATCCTTTTCCAATTGAAGCACACAAAATTTTGTTTGGGCTTCTTGGAATTTTTAAATAATATTTTTAACAAATCTCTGTTGCCACAGAGTATAAAAGGGGAGTGCATTTTGGATTCGAGATCAGTCGTCATTACCCCAACTCCCACCTATACGAAGGCGCCTCCATTATCCCTATCGACGAGTACTTGCTTCAATTAGCATATAGGTACCTTGAAAACATTCAAAACAGCGAGAACCTACTTGTACGGGACTCTTGCGTTCTTGACCCTTCTCTCTCTCGATCTCTTCGGATCAAACCCCCACAATTTCTTCTTCAGTACAAAACTGAAGAAAGCACCCTTCCCAACAACATTCCCCTCTATAATAGAGGATTCCTGGACCCATCCCATAGGGTGTACTATTAACAAACCACACACACGAACGCACAGTACAAGACGACACAAACACAAACATACATACCGACCAAAGCGCAGATTATCAGACGCCAAAGACGTGATCTGCGTTCACTACCGCACCCAAGACCTACCGGTCTTGTACGATTTCTTTCCCACCATCCCTCTATACGAGTAGTTAGAGAACACCTGGACTAACTCTGTCCAACGTATCCCTGGATACCCCCCCCCCTTTTCTTTTCTTTTCAGATATCGCGAGACCGAGCCCAACATCCTCACGGATGTGGGTGATTCTGGTTGTCGCAAGACGACTTGTGGGGGGGGGGGGGGGGGGGGGGGGTCGGGGAGGAGCGGCTTAGCTCTAAAGCAGGGCATGCACTTGTGAAGTACCGGCGAGTTATGCTGCGACCGCTTATCGCCCAATACTGCTGGCGCACCGAATATAAAGTGGTTTGAATACCACCGTGTTTGAGTCTAACATGCTCAGCTTGTGTAATTACCTTCGTTATACGATGCTGAGCGGGCAACAGGATGCGATGGCGTTGGTCTTCTGAAATGGAAGAACGCGCAAGCCTGCAATATGCCAGCAGAATCCAGTATTGAATTCAACGGGCTCAATTTGCTCGATGTTGGAAGTGGCTGGCTAGCTGAGAGTGCCTCAATCTCGCCTTTGAACGAATGTATTTGAACAAGCCGAAAGATGGCATCATGTGAGCACGAAAGCTCGTCAACCCGCAATGGGTCATCATTGCGCTGAGTTTGCTGAATGAGCTGTATCGTTCAAGTATATTCCATTTTCGAATTTCGAGCGATATACAAGTAACCGAGGGTATCAGGGGCTTTACCTCAGGAACGTCTATCTAAGCGAGAGTTCGACTTGGCCACGCCGAGTCATGATCCCGTAACCACGAAGGAACATCGAACCAATGTCTGCTCTCCACAAAGTTAGAGGGAAGCTGACCACGAGAAACAAGATTATCTTGAGAGGAAATGTGATTCCAATGGCACGCGGATACATTTGTTTGTATGTCGGACACACGATTTTCTACGAAGGTTTTTAGCTTGTATGCCGGGGTGCTTATCCAATGTAAAACAATAGTGGAATCCGACATTATTAACTTCGGTTGAGATGCCTGCTCTTATGATGTTGTAAAGTCGAAAAAAGTCGTTAACAATTTGAGCGAGGACACTCGAGATTTAGATGCAATTAAGCGGATATGCACTTGGGCTTGCGGATCGATGGACCGTAAATATAAACAAGCCCTGTAAGCCTTTTCGCTAGCATCACAAAACCCATGTAGTTGGACATTAACTGCATTTGGTATGGTTACTTCACGAGGAAATGTGAGACCTTTTATTATGTGCAGTTGGTCCTGGTAAGCAGACCATGCTGAGTGGATCTCCATTGGGACACATTTGTCCCACGCAACTCCAGCCTTCCATAGTAGCTGGATAAGTATTTTGATGTATACCACAATAGGGCCAAGGAGTCCCATGGGATCAAATAATTTCGAAATTTGAGATAATATACTCCTTTTGGTGATGCTATTTTGTCTATCAATATTAACGACGTAAAGAAGTAATCCCACGAGAATTCCAACGGATACCCAAGGTTTTTATGTCCGAATCAGGATCTAGCTACATATGTGAGCTATCAGGGTGCTCTTGATCCTTGATGAGTAGTGCTGGGTGACTCGAAGCCTATTTGCTCTAGCAAAATCCTCCTCTCTTGAGTAAGGCGAGGAGTTCGTCACACAGTAGAATTGCCTCGGCGATTGTTGTAGCTTCTGTAAGCAGATCATCTACGTAAAAGTCCCTGCGCAATATTCGAGCAGCCTGGGGAAAATGATCCATTTCGTCATCGGCCAATCTGAATAACGTTTTTACCGCCAAATAAGATGCGCAAGCTGTCCCACAAGTTACAGTAGTAAGGTTGTACACCTGTTATATTAATAGCTTTACTCTAAAAAAAAAAAAAAAAAAAGGAACATGTTTTTGGTGGAATACCTCTTCGGTAATTAGTGTTTGGGTTTCATCACAGCCGTGTCAAAAAGAGTTGTAAACATTTGCCACGACATGAAACTGCATCACGGAAATAGTGCGCCATATTTGCAATGCATTCCAAAATGGACATGGTAGTGTTGCAACATTCGACGGCGACCCTCGAAACTATAGAAGTGAAACATCTCAAGAGCAGATCATTAATGGCTTATTTTTCAGACAAGAAATTATTATCTTACGACACGATTGTCAACATTTATTGAATTCATCTTAATGCCCCCAAAAAGTCTCCTTCTAAATTAATTATTTTTTGCTTAGCACGAGTATCACGATCAAACCGTTAAATCAACAAAATTCCAATGATATTGAATTTAGTTTTATCATCCAACGGAAAACAAATCCACTCATATCTCACACCAACTTGCCAATCAGAAGTTCAATAACAAGAGTGTCCGTGGAATACAAATCGAATTTCATCCGTCAGCACATTCTGCGTGTTGGGCAGGGGTAGCCCCCTGGGTCTCTTTCAGTCAACGCACTCGTTGCTTGCTTGATTGACGATATTTCGTCATGCACCTGCCCACAGTGAACACGGACACTTTTGAACGTGTATGAAATCTTTATCTACCTCCGCTTCGGCGTTGGGGAAGCTTAGCTGGACACAACAGAACCGAGGGTGCTGTACCTATTCCATCCGATGCCAATGTGAGCGCCGTTGATTGTAGTTTTTGCTCTATTTATCTACTCCAGTCGACTGGGGGGCCAGTGCCTCTGGTGGTGACAGTGGCCAAAGACCCCTTGTCACTTGAAGCGATACGTCAATAATCGATCGGATGCACGTGATAAGTTGCCTCTGCTTATGTGACATCACTTTCCGGTGCTATCAAGTAAACACAGGCAAGTGGTTAGTAGTCGAATGCCAAGTCCCATTATCAACATACAAGTATGAGTCGAGTTTTAATGGCGGAATAGATTGATTTAGTTTGCTTGGCTTTGTGCAACCTTTCCTGGGACTAGGAACTGAATTAGTTCCGGTGTTGTGTTGTTATTGTGCAAGTTTTTTATACGATAGGTGCTTGTTATACCGGCTGGGAAACCCAAGCGCGTAACAAACCAAGGGCAGCAAGTAACATGAATAAAAACACAACAAAATAAAAACACGAACGGCAATATTTTTTATATATGGTCCACTTCTTTCCTGCCGTTTGGAGCACACGGATGGAATTTCAATATTTCTGCGGCAATTTTGGAAGGACTCCCCCCGAAAACGGATTTAAGTGACAAGTTGTGGTATGTCGGTTTCTGTAGGCAGGGAAGTTACTGCATGGAGTTGAATTGGAATAGAGACAAATTTGAAACCATTCTAGACCACGTATCGGTATCTGGGGATCATTTACTGGTTAAATCGGGTTGAAAGTTCAGTCTCGGTCTGGATATCGTTGGATATCTGGCAGAATTTATGACTTTCAAGATAAGAAAGGGTGGATTCATATTTAATTTTGATTTATGGGTGGACGATGTATAATAATATCAAATGTGAAATTTTGAATCAATGTGTGCACAGATAAAAGTTAATGGATGGGAAATATAGAGACCCATGACGACTCCCCTTGAAATTGAATTTGTAACAGACCACTTCCAATGAATAAGCAATTATGGCAAAGGGCGAAGCCAAAATAAACAGACAGTTAAGAACCAATTATATGTTTTAGGGTTGGAAACAGTCGAGGCCGATATGCAGCAAAGAAGCCTTTCTAAATCGTTCTTATCTTCCTTCATAAAGGAAGAGATAAATATTCATAACTGCACAACTTCAAATTGATAAATCTGGGAGAATGATCTACGTAATCAAAGCGTACAACTAACGCACTCAGTCGTAAAGAGTGGAGTGAGAGCTGAAATGAAGAAAAAAACATTTTCAAATTTATCCAGTCTGGTGCGCAGTTAGGACAGCGGTTTCCAACCTTTATGCTACCACGCCTCCCTAAAAAAAAATTTTTTTTCCGCGCCTCCCCTCCCTTTTATTGTTTTAATAGATTAAATAATATAGACACGTTTTAAATAATAAAAACTTTATTACAAAAAAAAAAAAAAAAACTGAAAACCACAATCAACAGAATAATAACAAGGCTTAGCTATAACATACACATATGGTAGTTAAAATTAAAATAAAATTATTTTTAAACATTTAAACCACATCTATCGCATACAAATTTAATGCGAGGGTTGTTGTTATATACTGGCACAAAGTTTATCAAATCTTGGGGACAATGTGTAGAGTGCCACTCGTATCTCTTTTTCGACTACTAATCTGGCTCGATATTTGGTTTTCATTGCAGCCAGTGCCGAAAAGCCCGTTTCGCATAAATACGACGTTACAAACGGTGGAAATGTGGGAAATGTCTTCGTCATGTGCCGGCTTTGGCACAGGTTCCTATCATGTTCATGTGTGAGATGCACTTTTTGTCACGGTCATGAAATACTCCACCTATTTTCCAACGATCGAAAGTTCACTGTTCAATACAATGGAAAAAGAAACTCCACGGAATACCTCGGACAATCGTCCACCAAGCAAGAAATAAAACGCACGGTGGTATTGTTTCGTATGAATGTTGTTTATTTTGATTTACCACTAAATTTTGACACTCGAACAGTTAATGCAATTTACAAATGGTTTATTGGTTTTCACCAAACTATTGTTAAATTAAGTTGCACAGTTTCAAGGATAACGTAATTGTCTGTGTCGACTTCGACTCTGGGGTGCATTCCGGTAAGCACCCCATGCTCACTCTACTAAGGGGGGAAACGCGAACCAGCGATGTGCGATCGTTGGTAGTTGAAATGAGACTCCGCGTTGCTCTGATCGATGCAGAGCCACTTCGCAACTGGGGTGAGTTTCCTCGAGAGAGAAAGTCTTTCTCTCGTGATGAAAACAAAGAAGAAGGACTCGGTAATGTATGTGTATGTGTGATCGTGTAGATCATATTGTTTATCGATGCGTTTCGGCAAGGGATAAACGAAACCTAAAACGCGACCTAAGGCATCGTTCTGTAATGAGGGTTCAGCTAAATAAATACGCTGCCACTCATTAGGTGCTAATAGGTTTGGGATACATCATACAATTTGTATGTCGTATCTTTGGTTGTTGTAAGAAAAGGTTTCTTTATTTGCATTTGTTTATGCTATTGAATTCGAATCCGGCGGCTAAGTGCGAAGTTGGTGATTGTTTGGAGATTCAAACAAAGGAGCATTTCTGAGAAGTGCTTGCAGCTGAATCAATAGTTGCAAGTCATTGAGAAGCAATTTAGATGGTTACACAATGACGGTTGTGTATATCATCTATGCCGATTGTATATGGCATCTATGGCGACTCAAGGGTCAAATTCCAGTGTTAATATTTACACTACTAGAGAATTCGGTTCTTGGCAGCTAGGCGCGAGATGCGCTATGCTTTGTTGGTTGGATAAAACCCGCCGTGGATACAGATAAACTAGGAAAATCTGCCGCGCACGTGTGAAACAGAAAACGTAGGCAGGCAAGGTGCCGTTGATTGTTTCCATAGTTTATTGCGGTTATCTAGTACGGCAACCGAAATGTTTCTCTTTTCAGAAAAATGTCGAGATGCCTTGATGCATGCGAGAATGGTGTACCGATTTCTTTCAGGCAAAGTGAATAACGCATTAAATACGTGAAAGCCCTTGATGGGAGGAATGCTTGAGTGTGCTAATGCGATTGCATAAGCGAAAAACTATGAGATTTCTGGAGCTTTGGGAGGGAGTTATTGGGGTGATTGAAAAGGTAAGTAGTGGGACCGTCACAGAAACACTTGCATTGCTTTGCAATACACAGATTCATACTCTCCGCTAAGATTCAGCCAACATTGAATTAAGGTTTCATTTTGAAACTTTTGTTTTAGTAGGCTATCGCATGATAATTCTATCAGTTTTTCCTTTTCAATGTTTGTCAGCTCAAATTCGTCATCTTCATCGTCGATAAATGGATTCTATACCCACAAAAACTTTGAGAAATCAAGGTCTTTAAAATAATTTGAAAAATGCAGCACTAAACCATCCAAGTGTTCAATAAAAAGATTCTTACTTGTTTCAATATTGGCTGTGGCCCAGAAATCTTTCGACAGTGAAAACATGTCCAACTCATTCTGCAACCACTCAAAAATTTATCCATTCGGCTAAAAAATATTTTATTGATATAAATTAAAATAAATAATAGTTTAAATAAAAAAAATAAAGTTGAAAATATACTAACGATTATTTTCAGAAAGAAATCACGGGAAAAACAATTTAAAAAAACAATATTATACCCTGCCGGCACGCTTCAGTTGACACTTTAGCTACGAGTGACATTTAAATTTGAGGTTATTGTTTTCATGCAACTAGCGGTCGTTTTGTGCATTACCGAAACAGAGCGTTTGCAAACGCGCCATTTTTAAATTTCTCCGCTCCAGATAATTTTTTTAATAGGAATTAAATAAATGTAAATGTAAAAAAAAATAAAAATAAACATGCACTGAATTTTCACTGTTATGTTAAGATATGAAGTTTTATTTATTTGTAGATATTATGGTATAAAAATTAATTTATTAAAAAGTTTTGGCGCCTCCCCTGGGAGGCGGGCCTCCCAGGTTGGAAACCGCTGAGTAAGGAGCAAGTTGGACTAAATATTTGAAAAACTGCAGTGGTTTAAAATAAATATATACGATGACTACCCTTCCAATCCAATTCGTGGTCAATGTTAAATAATTCAAAACAACTCTAGTATATGAAAATGGTACATGACAAGAACGCACATTTAGCTCATAGGTGGCGCTGAGACAAATGTTATATAACGGTAGAGCTGCGGGGGTTCTCTATATTACACGGAGAACCAACCCACAGTTACAACCCTATTTCGCCCGCTAACAGCGCACCACCTCAACCCCAATCCCTTCCGTCGGCTATTTCACCTGAAAAAAGATATATCCCAAAGGGACGCATGGTCTGGATTCATTATTTTATGCAGATAATGCATAATTGAATTCAGCTCCTTCTTGCCATACGGCAACACAAACCCCATGAGATTTCCACCGGAAATCACAATTTCATGTCGGTTAGCAACAGCACATTCTAACCAAACGTTGCTGTTGCATCATCGCGCAACGGATTGGGTTATCAAATTTCTTTAGTTTGTTCCCGCGCTAATATATTCCCAAGCTATTGCAGCGTCTCGTCGACTTCCCCCAGACACACTATTCGCTGGGGATCAATAAACTCTTTAGTCAGGTGAATAGCACAAAATACTTTTCATACCATTCCATTTGCCCATTCTCAGAGTGCATTGGACTCTAAGATCAATCCAGTAACCAAACTGAGTAATTCGGTCACCATTGATTGTGCGTTCACTGCACCACGAAAGCAAAATCATCCCCGGGATCATTACGCTCTTCGTTTCGGTTCTCGCATTCTCTCTAGTCCATCGACTATTGAACAGGAGTTATTCACCTCGATGGGCGGGGAAAATGAGAGAGCGCTGATGAGAGTGTGATCTCAATTGGTCGATCGTTGAATAGAACGAAGAGTGAGTTTTCATCCCTCATTGGGAACAGTCGCTTTTAAACCGTCGTTGTGTGCGCACGCGAGTGCGCATATCCCATCAATTTATCGAGTCAGAGTTGGGTTTTCCGGGACAAAACTATTTTTGCAACAGTAAAGACAAAGTAAAAATTCGAGACATTTTTCCAATACAATTCGTGTGTGTTCTTAACTGCAGTGAATTTGCCACCTTTATTAAGACTAAAAAGACCGTCAAAAATGAATAATAAACTTGTACCAATCGTTACAAAAAGTAATCAACTCCGGAGTTTTAACCACTTTTATACCAAATATCAATGATCAATAGTTTTATGTGAAATGCAAAGTTACAAACCATCCCTCAGGATAACGTGGAAAATAATCCTCCCCAAAATAAAACAATTGTACCCTGTTAAAATTAGCGTTTCGGCAGTGCAACAATAAAAATCAATTTAAGACAAATAAAAACAGTGTTTCATTTCGACTTTTCATGGGTGGACGGTTTTCATTGGAATAATCATGCTGGGGACAGGAGTGAATCCGTGCCCATGCCGGCACACAACACCTCGTACCCCACAGACCCATAAACCACATAACACTTCTTTTGACGGTTTTGTAAATATTTTATAGAAAACATGAAATTTCTTATTATAATTTTAATTAAGCAAGTCAGTATGATAAAAGTTTGGGCAAAACGGAAACAGATGACGGATAGACTATGTCAACAACGTTCGCTCTGTGTTAATAAGAATTCGGTCTATTTTCTTCGAAGATTTGCGGGTTTGCCACCATACATCAAAGTCAAACCAATAGTCTGAACAGTGGGTCGAAACCAGCGATTCGGCACTGAAGAACACAAGGCCAGTTGAACCAGTCTGAAATTTTATGGTTAGGCTTTTGTTTTTATTTTTTGGACTCCAAATTGCGTAATTTCTCAATGATCAGGGTCAAACGATTAATGAAGCATATTGTGCCATGTCCCTGAATAGCTGATTGGTAAAATAAAAGATCTGATTTGCAAAAGGAAATACATTTTCAGAATGAGGTACACACTCAGACAGGCCCTTGGCAATGGGAAAGTTGAGAGAATTGAAGAACGAATGTTTGTCCACACAAGAGAGTGAAATCTTCGGTTTCCAAGTGTTGCAAAATGTGTGTCTTGAATACGTTCTGAAAAGATGTGATGGTTAATGGATATTGTGACGTCCTTTTATACTTTTATTTAAAGGGAGACCATAATGAGAAATACATTTTTAAAATAAAAACTCATGGTGTCACTGTTCTCCGAAGTAGCTGCTAGAGAACAGCTGACGCTATTTGTCGAAAATCTAGACGAAAACGATTGGATTAAAAGTGTTCGGTAATGTGACATAAGGAAACCAAGGAAATCAAGGATTACCAACTTCGTTCTGCAATTACACAGGAAATAAACCCATTGCTATCGGTGCGAGTACTGGAAGCCGAAAATAAACGCCGAAAAATATGAGCCATGAATAAAAGTTATGCAGATCGGTGCAGTTTCAATCATGTCGTCATTACCGGAAGAATGGAGATGAACGCTGATATAAAATTACCGAATTTTGACCTTATGCTGGAAAATTTACTCCAATGAAGAATACAAAAAAATGGGACAGAATTCGGAAATTGAAGAACGATACCACGATTCGGTGGAAAATACAAACTGATACTGAAACTCATCGATGGGTTGAATATATTTTTATGCTTTAGCAATCCAAGGAAACAGAAATTCCGCATATGTCACGAACCGTGCAATTTGGATTAGCTCGAATCACGAACTGTCGACCGGCACAAATTAACAGCACGATGACTGTCCTCCTGCGGAAGACTGCTGGTGCACCTAGCAGAAGCGAAAAGCTCTGGGCAAACTAATAGATTATACACATAAGCAAATTCTCTCCATGGTCATATTCAAGGTAATCTCTCCGATTTACCAAGAGGAGTGCAGCGGAAATTTGCTAGCGTGATTCTGGTAAAATAATAACGAGAGCTTCAACGATACGTTATGGTCGTTTCCTTCAAAACGTGCATTTAGTGCGGTGACCATTTTCAACGAAGGCTATGTGAGTATCCTCCGAATGGTGCACATGATGGAAATAACAATAGAATCAAATACCTAGCATTTCGATACTGTACCATACGAGGCAGTTTAATGGTGAGATGCCTACATACAATCTATTGAGTTCTTCTTTTGAGTTATGTAAAAAGTCATTTTTGCAACAAATGGTGTTAGCACAATTTTGGCAGTTGGAGCCATTCACATATATGTTTGTTATATGTTATTTAATATCTAACAGTTTAAGCTTCATTCTTAATAAAAAGCGAGCGATTTGGTTCAGTTTTGGTGATTTTATAACAAGTTGACGGGGAGTGGTGTTATTCAAAGAAACGAGTATAGCATTTATGACAGCTGTCAACCAAAACAACATGTGCTCGGGATAGGCTTTCTAGTCAGCCAAAAACTGAAGCCTGCCATCATCGGCTATAATGCATGAAATGAAGGGCTATGCGCTCTTCGCGTGCGAGGCAAGTTTAAGAACATAAGCCTCATAAACGTTCACGGACCTACAGAGGAGTCCCCTGACGACAAAAAGGAAGAATACTACGAGAACGTCGAACGGGCCCTCAATGCGTGCCCAAGATACGAGGGTTGCCTCTTATGTTTCGGGATTTGGCAATCCTAGTGTTGCAATCCGCTAATTGACAGCTCTGTCGTAAAGTTGGACATTTTTGAGGTTATACGCACTCAGAACGTTTTGACATACGAGCGCTATTTGTGTTGTTTACAGTAACTTAAAAGATTCATCTCGACCCAAAAATGGAATTAAATCGTCAACATTTTCGTGCGATTATTTTTTACAACTTTCGGCGTGGATTAATTCAGCAACAGTGCATGGATGAACTTAATTCAATTTTTGGCGATGAAGCTCCATCAAGGACCAGTGTTTACCGATGGTATGGTGAATTCAATCGTGGTCGTAGTTCACTCCAAGATGAATTTCGTGAAGGTCGTCCAAAATCAGTTGTTGTTCCGAAAACCATTGATGCTGTGCGCGAACTGATATTGGAAGATCGTCATGTGACATATCGTGAGATCGAGACAACCTTAGGCGTTAGTGGGACCAGCATACATTCAATATTGCATAAACATTTGACTGTCAAAAAAATTTGTTCGCGTTGGATCCCACACAATTTGTCAATCGCCCAAAACAAGGCTCGTGTCAATTGGTCGAAAGAAATGCTCAAAAAATACGGTCGCGGTGCTTCGAAAAACGTCTATGACATCGTGACAGGTGATGAGTCGTGGATTTACGCGTATGAGCCCGAAAGTAAACAGCAGTCGACTGTCTGGGTGTTTCAAGATGAGCCAAATCCAACAAAAGTTGTTCGCGCACGAAGCACTTCCAAGCAAATGGTCGCCTGTTTTTTCCGAAAAACTGGACATGTCGCAACCGTACCACTAGAACAACGCAGAACAGTTAATTCTGAGTGGTACACAACCATTTGTTTGCCAGTTGTCTTCCAAGAAATCAGGAAAACCAACCGCCCAAGACGGATCACTCTTCACCACGACAATGCGAGCTCTCACACATCGGCTGCGACAACTGCATTTTTGAGCACCCAAAACATCGATTTGATGGGTCATCCGCCGTATAGTCCTGACTTGGCACCGAATGACTTCTTTTTATTCCCGTACGTAAAAAACAAACTGAGAGGTCAACGTTTTTCGACACCTGAAGAAGCGGTTGCTGCATTCAGAATGCATGTGTTAGAGATACCTCAATCAGAGTGGCAAAAGTGCTTCGACAATTGGTTCAAACGCATGCAAACGTGTATAGATCTTCATGGGGAATATTTTGAAAAACAATAAAGAGATTTTCGATGATCAATATTTGTTTTTGTTCTCTAATCCCGAAATATAAAAGGCAACCCTCGTACGATGTGAAAATCGTTCTTGGTGATTTGAATGCAAAAATAGGTCGGGGACTGGTTTTCAGGCACTACGTAGGTTCCCATAGTTTGCATGAGAACACTAATGACGATGGACTACGAGTCATCGAACTGGCAGCATCAAAAAACTTGGTCGTTGCAAGTTCCAGATTTCCGCATAAAGATTTCCACAAAGCCACCTGGATATCACCTGATGAAGCCATTTGCAACCAAATTAACCACGTGTTGATATATCGCCGCCACTCCTCGAGCCTGATGACGGTACGAACGTACCGAGGTGCCAACGTCGACTCGGATCACTATCTTGTTGGTACAGTTTTCCGAGCGCGGACTGCCTTACGGAGACGTACTGCATCCGCGGATCGGGTTCGAATCAACACGGCCGCCTTACGCATTGAGAATACCAGAAACACCTTTGGTTATGTGCTAACACTCGGCCTCGAAGAGCTCAACGGAGGGAGAGTAAGTGCTGGGGCCAGAATGCCGGGCATAGAAGAGAAATGGACACGCCTTAAGACTATTGTCATTAGTACTGCCAACTCCATCTTACGACTACTGCCGTATGTAACAGTTTTTTCCACAGAAAATTGGGGGTAAGTACAAAATGTGTTACCTGTTCTTTCTTCGAGTTCTTCCCCTTTACGTGACCAAATCCGCAATCCTGTTCTTTCTTCGAGTTCTTCCCCTTTACGTGACCAAATCCGCAATCCTGCTCTTTCTGCCGTCTTCTGTTGTCTTCCGTTCTTGAATACGCATGTGTCCTCCATTGATTAACACACGAGGATGATGGATAGTTTTTCTTTTTCCTTCTCCAATCGAAATCCAATCACTTGCGTCGGCAAACGGTGCTCTAAGAAGAGAACGAGACTTCTTTTTCCTTTCTACACGTTTTATTTCCAAACTTTAACTCTAACAAAATGTTTCGACATGTTTTCGTGTTCCTTTTATAAACTTTTTCCTACTTTTACTTTTTTCCTTGCTTTTACAATTAAAATTGGAACGGAGCGTTACTCGCGACTTTTATTTCCTTTTTTCTTTCGTTTTCTTCCTTCCTTATCTCTGGCTTCTTAGCATCCAACCGGAATTCGAACTTTTTGCCAACTGTATTCTTAAAAACAGTCAACAACGGAATCCAAAAAACCGAATTTAAACATCATCCTGTCTCTCTCTCGCTCATCGACATCCACTTCGAAAACCGAATTCGAACTCGCCCACGATCCACACTCGAATCGGGGCGTGTTCGAACACTCACTTGTGGATCGCGCAATTCTTCCACCACCTTACCATCAAACTACATTAAAACAAATTATATTAAATACAATTAATTGATGGGGTGGCGGGAGCCACACGTAACACGTAGAGATCGGAGCGACTGGTTTGATGATGAGTGCAAACTAGCGACTGAACGTAAGAATGCTGCATACCAGGCAATGCAGCAGTCTCATAGGACACGGGTACACGAGGATAATTACAAAGAGTTCAGAAGATTAGAAAAAAGGCTTCACGGTCAAACGGAAAAATGTCTGGAATTTAAGATTCCACTATATCATCTATTTATAGACTTTAAGGCCGCCTACGACAGCATAGCCAGGGTACAACTATATAATGCCATGAGAGAGTTCGGCATGCCAAACAAATTGACACGACTTTGTAGGTTGACCATGACAAACGTAACTAGTCAAGTAAAAATAGCGGGATTGCTGGCCAAACCAATAAACATCTTTAATGGACTCCGACAAGGGGATTGGAATAGCTATACCGCAAACCTACAATAGTGAGAGTAATCAAGGCGCGAAGATTAAGATGAGCCGGACATGTGGCGCGAATGGGCAACGATGGGACCGTGCATAGAATTCTTGACGGTAGACCAAAGGGAAAGAGACCGGTAGGACGGCCGCGACGGAGATGGAAGGACAATGTTAGGTTTGACCTTGAGGAGATCGGATCGGCTGATCAAGCGTAGAAAGAGAGTGCGCAGGACATGGAACGATGGCGGACTCGAGTCGGTGAGGTCATGAACTTCCGGGTTCCTACAGGCCAATAAATAACAATAAAAAATAAAGATATTTATAAAATTCTCCAAGATCCTACCCCAGACAGCATAGAAAATATAGATAAGTTAATAAACATTCTAAAAATCAAATTATAATTTAAATGTACAGAGCCAATAGTCTCAGCTGCTAGGCTCATTATGTTAATTTATTGATATGTAATTTTAATTACTTGTTAATAATAAATGGCTAAATAAAATAAATAGATTCCTCAGGAACTCCAAGAAGTTCATTTGACAGCACCTATAAACTTCTGCGATATGCTGCTGAAACGTAATGAGAACGTTACTTCTTTGAAAGGAATGATAACTAGTGATAAGAAGAAAATTATTTACATAAGTTGGGAATACAAACGATCTTGGTCCCGACGTGATGTTTGGCTCTAAAATGACTTAAATGACTGAACTTTATCAACGGAAGAGGATCGAAAGGTGTGGCGTTTTTTTGAGTTCCTGCCAAGGAGCCGAACAATCAATTCGGATGAGTACTATCGAAAATTGGACGGTTTAAACGAATTTGTCAGCCAGAAACGTCCGGGGCCCGTCAATTCGGAAAGAGTTGTGTCGCCTGGCCCTGCGCCGTCAGGTTTTCACTTGTTTCGCTCTGTTTAAAACTCCCTACGTGGCATAATGTTACATTCAAATGGAACGGTAAATCAGCACCGTGTGCAGTTTTTCGCCAATAGAGACAGGTCTTTCTACGAACGAGGAATTACGAAGCTCATGGAAAGATGGCAAAAGGTCTACGACCTAAACGGAACATATATCTTTGATTGATATATGTCCTTTGAATAAATAAATGGCTTTGAAAAACATACAAACAATACGCACTGACTTTTTACTCAAACCAATATTAGAGAAATTGTACACAATGACCCCCAATATGACTTTCGTAGCAACAGGTCCACAGGAGATTTGATGGCGTACCTTACCGAAAAGTGGAGCCATTCCATCCATTACTTCGGAGAAAGCAAGGTTGTTGCACTGGATATCTCGAAAGCCTTCGACAGACTTTGGCATCCAGCCCTTTTATCTAAATTACATTCATATGGAGTGGACATTTCCCTGATTCAATACATAAGAGACTATCCTTCTGGTCATTCAATTCAAGTGGTTCTTGATGGTGTCAAATCTGCTTCCCACCAAATTAATGCAGGTGTTCCCCAAGGTTCTGTACTCTCACCCACTCTCTTCCGCATCTTTATAAACAATCTCTTGTCCATTACCCACAACACAATCCACTCGTTTGCCGATGATAGGACATTGAGTTTCTCATACTCATACGAACATTCCCGGCCAAACTCTTCGAACGTCAATACCAATCAGCAGGTTATGCTTAATACACTAAATTCCGACCTCAACAAGATATATCAGTGGGGATTATCTAACCAAGTAGAGTTCAATGTTTTAAAAAACTCAGTGCTGGCTCCTGTCACCAAAGGTGAATCCCAAAGTAAATATACTGTCGATGAATGGCACTTCCATCGACGAAGCCAAGGAACTATTAATCCTCGGCACTCGAATTAATTCGATTCTTAATTGGAATAACCATATTTTTGAAGCTGCGAAAAGTGCGGCCAAATGCATGCGGTTCCTTAAGAGATGCAAAAGATACGTCACTCCATTCAACCTGGCCAATATTTACAAGGCGTACATTCGCCCCAAAATGGAGTTCAACTCCCATATTTGGCCAGGCGCATCGAAAACTGTACTACACTTGCTCGATAGAATGCAAAAACGAGCAGTGAAACTTATTGGGGACCCAGCTGTGAGTCGGTCAATTCCGTCGTTAGAACATAGGCGCAACGTATCATACCTATCTCTCTTCTATAGGTATTATCACGGTCGTTGCTCAACAGAACTTCCTGAATGTGTTCCGCCTCCTCAGACATTTTCCCGCGATACCCATCAATCTGAGAATGTGCATCAGACAAACAAACATAGAGAGACATTCTTTGGCCGAACCACACGAAACTGGAATACTCTACCTGACCATGTGTTTCCTCGTAATGTCCAGACATTCAAGATCAATATACATCGGTACCTCCTTTCCTTATCGACTTCCTCTCCTTCCACTCGCACTGTGCTCTGACACTTAAGGGTACTCCAAAATCTCCTTTTGTGCGTTCGTTGGTGTAAAAAAAAAAAAAAAAAAAAAAAAAAATTAATAAATAAATTAACAAAAAAATTAATTAATTAAAAAAAAAAAAAAAAAACAAACAAACAAACTACCATTAGATAAGTACTTTGTAATATTAAACCCTAGTAAATTAAGTCAGAAGCAAATAGTGTTTAGTTGCTAGATATTGTTCAATAAATGTTTAAAGATAAAAATCTAAGTTTTATGATTTCTGTACGCTTCTAATAGTTGTAGGTACTTTTACATGTGGGGTGGAGAACTTTTTTTATTTCTAGTTTAGTTTTGAGTTCTAGTTACAACACACTGATGAGGCGTACCCTTAAGAGATGTAAAGTTGAGACTCTATGCTACGAGTAAAGGTACACAAATAAAATAATGAAAAACGAAAGTATGTATGTACATTGAAAGCTTTTTTTCTCACTGCTATCCATAGAGTAAGTCAGACTAAGAATTAATGTTTATGCTAACATCTATTTACTTCAATAAAATATAACTTCGACCTCAACACACATTCATGAGTTGATTTACAGCCGGCCTTAATTGCATTAAGTCTTTTCCATAATCACAATCGAATTGAATCGGTAAAAGATATAAGAAACTCAGTAGATGAAAGGTTTTGCTTAATGGCCAATTAAGTGAATATGTGTAAGTCAACGAGGGAGCGAAATACAATTGCGTACTCATACAACATTTATTTATTCGGTCATTGAGGTGCTTTGAGAGGTCATTGATTCCAACAACATTAGTGAAATCCATTGAGGAAATAAATGAAAAATTTGAAAATGACGTTAGTCGACATCCAATTAGTCACTGGGGTAAGTTACTGAAACATAAAATAAATAAATTACTTCACATTATCGTCCATATGGGATCACATCACCTGAATTTAATTACACATTCCGCAATTCGCCGTGTTATTCCAGAAAATGTAATTCATTTTATTGCATGTCTACTACATATGTTTTAATGAGATAGCTGGGAACTGCGAGGGCGCTTGACGCGTTTTAGTTCAATTAATCGTTTACCACAGTTCAGTGTGCTCATAATATGGGTATCGCTAAAGGGTCCCCTAAGGATGCGGTATGATGCAGAGCAATTGAATTATCACAATGAAAAACGATAATTGGGTCATGACAGCAATGAAAAAATTCTCACAAGAAAGGAGAAGTCACTAAAACTTCATACAGTTTGGTTGTTTCCATCAACTTTAAGCTGCTATTACATTTATGCTTCCTCATTTATTGTTACTTTTATTTATGAACGCTCTAATGAGGTCGATCAGCATCTTAGAATTAATCCTTCGTTTCCATAATTGGATCTTCTTTTCCCCACAAAGTCTCAATCCTGTAACGCCAACACAGCAACAATTTGTCCAAAGTAAATGCCCTGTTAAAGTTTCGTTAATTATCAGTAGGAGGCAGTGCACTAATCTGGTAGCTAAAGAGTAAGAGACAACAAGGTATTTGAATGTCGCGTAAAAACATCAACATACGCGCACGTGTGGATACCGGAGACAAGATTGCAAAATGCGGTTTAATGGTTGCTTTGCAAAACCTGAGTGGCACAATCCAAATAAGAAAATGTCTATTTTGTTCAGAGTCTCTATGTTGGGTGCCAACTTACAATGAGGAAAGTTTGCTAATTTCTCGAAAGTAGTCGGCTTCCATAAGCAAAGGAGGGTTGTCAGATATGTGTATCAACTACAAGTTTTGTGTCGTTAGTCCTTTGCTAATAAAAATACTGCGACCATTTGGGTCAATACCTAACTTTATGTTGTGTTTAAGTTTTTATTCTTTTCTTCTTTTAATATAAGTGACACTTCGGCGTTTCTTGGGTCTCGACGTAGTTGTATTTGGTTATGAAACGTACATTGGCACCGCATTTTCTCTCCTGACATTTCTCTTTAAGTTTTGTCCATTTGACTTTAAATGGGGTGAGTTTTGCTTGCTGTAGAGGGAGTCGTTCAAAAACACTCCAGCTGTGGTTGTTAATTTACGTTTTGAAGCCGCTCGTATGTACACACCAAATTAATTTTGGTGTCTTTAAATGTCAAAGCACAATGCGGGCGTAAGAAGAGGAAGAGGATAAGAAAGTATCGATGCCTTGAATGTCTGGAAAATAATAATGAACATAAACCATTCGATCAGGCAGAGCATTCCACATTTGTGTGATTCGGCTAAAGAATAAAGAACAATTTTCTTTGTTTATCAGTTCGTCTGAAGTTACCTTTTAAAGAGATGAACTGATTGTTTGGAAGTGATACGTATACCAAGTACAGTTGAGCACCGACCATGATAATACCAAAGGAATCAGACATAGGTACGATATGTTGCCCCTGACGACAAAATTGAAAGATTTACGCCTGAGTCCCTAATGAGGTTCACTGATGCGAAAACATCCTATCGAGTACATGCACCGTTGTCTTACATACGTGTAATCAAATATAGGAACTGAATTCTATAGGGTAATTCATTTGGGGGGACTTCTTCCCGCCTTTTTTACCAGTAGGGATTTTATGGCAGGTGAAATTATCAAACTGCTGTAGCGTTTGAAATAATAGTGAAGAAGAACGTATGATTCGAACTGACGCTATGACAGTTTGAATCACCAACAATTGGACCTAAGCGTTACCCATCAGGCTACTGGCCGATTTTAGAATTTGGCTTTGATGTATTTTCCTATTAGATTTTTCGTTCGGTGCTCTTCACTATTTTGATTGTGAATTGTGTGTGTATCTTTTAGAGTCGCCACACCACTCCCTTCCCAGTAACTTTGTTACGATCAGCTTCGGTGCGAACGACGGAGCGAATGATAGCATGTTGGAGCAAGCGAGTGTGCCTTGGTGCTCTATGCGGAAGTCATGATCCTGTGTGAAGTTCTGTTTACTACGGTAAGTGTATGCTGCGTGTACAGATCACGTCGGGGTCACCAAGGGGATGGCACGGAATCGATGGCACGCGGTCACCAACAAGGGTAACGACATACAAGTCTACCAATTCAACACAAACAAATACGGCAAACAACGCCATCACAGAACGTGTCCATCCCTACCCCACTCTCTTCCCAGTAACTTCGTTACGATCAGCTTCGTTGCGAACGACGGAGCGAATGAGAGAATGTCGGAGCAAGCGAGTGTGCCTTGGTGCTCTACGCGGAAGTCATGATCCTGTGTGAAGTTCTGTTTACTACGGTAAGTGTATGCTGCGTGTACAGATCACGTCGGGATCACCAAGGGGATGGCACGGAATCGATAGCACGCGGTCACCAACAAGGGTAACGACATACAAGTCTACCAATTCAACACAAACAAATACGGCAAACAACGCCATCACAGAACGTGTCCATCCCTACCCCACTCTCTTCCCAGTAACTTCGTTACGATCAGCTTCGTTGCGAACGACGGAGCGAACGAGAGAATGTCGGAGCAAGCGAGTGTGCCTTGGTGCTCTACCCGGAAGTCATGATCGTGTGTGAAGTTCTCTTTACTACGGGAAGTGTGTGCTGCGTGTACAAATCACGCCGTAGTCACCAATTATAGCGTTTGAAATAATAGTGAAGAAGAACATGTGATTCGAACTGACGCTATGACAGTTTGAATCACCAAAAATTGAACCCAAGCGTTACCCATCAGGCTACTGGACGATTTTAGAATTTGATTTTTAAACTCGACTATACTCCACTGATGTGAATTGTTATGTTATCGCAAAGGTATACGGCTCTGATGTATTTTCTTATTCGATTTTTCGTTCGGTGCTCTTCACCATTTTGCTTGTGAATTGTGTGTGAATCTGTTAGAGTCGCCACACTGCCATTTGGTCAGTACCGTGTCACATTTCGTCATGGAAAAATTGACCTAGGTACAGCGCTCTACATATTTTGCAGCTGAACTACATAGGCTGAGAAGTCCTGGGATATTTAATGAAAACAAGCGTTTTTGGTGATACACATCATATAACAATTTTGCAACATTTCGATGCCATTTCTGCAGTACGAAACATCCAACCATCCGAAATACACACGGTTTCCGTGACGATTTCCTCATTCGGTCTGATTCTCTTTTTTCTTGGAGCCACCACTTGAGGTTTGGGAACAAAGAATAGTCGCTGTGGGGCAAGTCTGGAGAACACGGTGGGTGAGCAACCGATTCAAATCGTAATTAGTCCAATTGGGCCATCGGTTTTAAGGTCGTGTGTGATGGTGCGTTATAGTGATGGTGCAGAACTTTTTTCTTCGCCAGATGGGACCGTTTTTTCTTTATTTCGTCGTTCAGTTAACGCTGTATAATACTCTCCTGTGATTGTTCTGCCCTTCTGCAGGTAATCGATGAAGATTATGCCATGGGCATGTGGAGAGGAAGTATGTACCAGCATGGGTACTTGATTCACTTCCTCCTCCATCATAATTCCGCTGTAAACAGTTCACCGGACACAACGACAGGACAAAAGAACAAACAGCAAAATGGCACCGAGGGGAAAACAGTGGTGAAGCGACCTACAGCATCTTTCGGTAATGAGGGTCGGCTGTCTAAATAGCAGCCACTCATTAGATGCTAAGAGGATCGTATACATGATTACCTGCGACTGGGAGAATCGGATTCTTTTGTTTTGCATATATTTATGCTATTGCATCCGATTTGACGGCGAAACTTGGCGTCGGTGATTGTTTGAAAATTCAAACAAAGCAATGTTTCCTGGTGAAGTGCTTGCAATTGAATCCATAGTTGCAAGTCTTCGGAAAGCAATTTAGATGGGTACACAATGACGGTTGTGTATACCATCTGCGTCAATTATGCATGGCATCTATGGCGACGGCTGGATCGAATTATAGTGTGAATATCTACACTAATTGGTAATTCGGTTTTTGGGTCGCTAATGGAGAGATGCTTTGTAATATATGAATGCCCTTGTAGACGCAATTCTTTTTAGGGATTCTTTATAATGCTTGTGTGCATTAATGTCCTTGGAGAAGGAAATATTTTCAGGTGCCAATGCAATCGCATTAGCGGGAGTTAATGGGAGTTGAGTTGCGGATATGGGGAGTTTTTCAGGTAAGTGGACCGTGGGGTTTGGTGGAACCCCCACAGGCATCCCAAAAAAAAAAAACGGAGGTCGTAACCTTCCCGGCCGGGCGTTGGTCTTTTGGCCACTTTGGTCAGCTTTCGTGGCTTTTTAGCCACTGCCTATTGGACTCAGGTGTATGGTAATGGTCACAAAACGTTGAAAACAGTCATCTTGATTACGCTGCTTACACCATACCTGCCGTTGAATCATCAACGCGCTGCTGTTTTTGGTCGACGGTTAACAAACGCGGCACCTTTCGCGCCGATAGCTTTTTCATATCCAAAAGATCGTGCAAAATGTATCCCGACCGTTCTTTTGAGATGCCCGCGGCCTCAAGTAATTCGCGCAATTTCACTTTACGAACGCTCAAAACGATTTGATCTACTTACTTTACGATTTTCGTATTCGCAGCCTCTTTTGGGTTTTCAGAGCGTGGTGCGTCTTCGGTGCTTCGGTGCTTATACGACCCATTTTAAATTCACTAAACCACCGATAAACTGTTGTTATCGAAGGAACAGATGTGGGATAACATTTCTGCAACCCGTCCCGTTTTTTCTTTATTTCGTTGTTCAATTTGTCAATAACGCCGCACAACACTCTCCTGAGAGTGTTCCCCCCTTCTACGGATAATCGAAGAAGATTATGTCATGCGCATCCCAAAGAAATGGAGGGCATAACTTCCCGGCCGAGCGTTGGTTTTTGGCCGTTTTAGTCGGCTTTCGTAGCCTTCCAACCGCTCTGCAGACTGCCATTGGGCTCAGGCGTATGTTAATGGACCCACGCTCCATCCATCGTCACAAAACGTCGAAAACAGTCCGCTCGACTATGCTGCGACAACGGTCGTTGAATCATCAACGTACTGCTGTTTTTGGTCGACGGACAGTGGAAGCGGCACCCATCGCGGTGATAGTTTTTTCATCTTCAATATATCATGCAAAATGTATCCCGCCCGTTCTTTTGAGATACCCCCAGCCAACTCGCGAAACTTCACTTTACAATCACTTAAAATAGGGTGGGGTCGCAACGTCCTGTTGCCCGGTGAAATATCATCCTATCATGCCATAGGCTCCGTGAAATAGTCGGGAGAAACCCCTTACCATCTTTCGGAGGTTGGATGATGGACCGGTTCGAGAAAAGTTTGGTTTGGATGGTAATCGGCCCCAAGGTGAGGGTGTACATTCCGCGATAGCGGATGTAAACTAGTTTCCCATTTGGATCCCGGGGGGACTATGTCAGGGAGCTTTAAGAAATTCATCATCGCATAATCGGGCTCGTTCTCGAAACTCAGTCGATGTTCGGCTGATAACGGCATTTTGCAACATCAGGGGCATCGATTTCGCCAATACGAATGTAAACACCGCCCACCAATATTTACAAACAGCGAAACCGGATATCCTTGCCCTAACTGAGACCCAGGTCGATTCGTCAACTGATTCGACATATCTTCGTTGCTCACGATACGACTTACATTCGAGATTTCGTTTTAAAGGTGTAGTCTGCGTCTTCGCGCGGTCCGATCAAGCCTGCCAGAGGATGGAGGCGTTGGAAACCAATAACGTAGTCGTCGCGTGGTTGAGGGTCGTGCTTCGAAATTCTGTTAATTTTTTCGATGTGTTTACCGCACCCCGAATGACGATCGAGCAACGACAACGGATACAGATCAACCACCTGGCTTCTGTAATTGTTATCCTTGGCGATTTTAATGTACACAATACCGGCTGGTTAGCGCATTCTATCTGACGAGGCTGGGAGGCTGGCGGAGAAGTTTGCTGTTAGCCGTAATTTGACTTAACTTGTAGAGGAAACTACGCGAGCGCGAGAGGGTGTTTTGGAGCCACATGTGATCACGCCAGTAGGGTCTTCGATGCGGGAACCTCACGTTCCCGTGTACTATTCAACGAATTCTACGCGGAGTGGAGTGTAGGAAGGCAACCGCCCCTGACGGAATACCAGTAATAGTCCTTAAGACCCGTGCTTCAGAATTATCGGCGATTCCTGGCAGATTCTTTCGCTTATCTTACGCACGCAAAATCGCTCGAGTTCAGCCCATACCAAAGATAATTACTGTCTATGTTACCTAAGGTGATGGAAAAGGTCATCAACGCCGAGTTAATTAAGTATTTGGAATGTATCGGACTTTTGAATGATCGTCAATACGGGATCCGTGGCAAACGGTCTACGGGCGACGTTTTGACCCTTATAACCGATATATGGACATCCGCGATTTTTTTTTACACTAAGCGCGCACAAAAGGGGATTTTGAAGTACCCTTAAATGTTAGAGCACAGTGCGAGCGGATGGAGAGGAAGTGGATAAGGAAAGGAGGTGTCGATGTATATTGGTATTGAATGCCCGAGGGGGCTGAGGGGAATGGTGAATCAAGAGCGGTCGCACTGGATATCACAAAGGTTTTTGATCGCGCCTGGCACGGGGCATTGCCGAGCAAGCTTCGAACGAAGAGTTTCCTCGAAAATCGATCGATCCGGGTTGTTGTGGGCGGCGAGTGTTCGGATCTATATCCTGTTAATTCCGGGGTGCCTTAAGGTTCTTTTTTGGCTCCAACCATGATTTTGTTTCATATAAATGAGTTGTTGGAGTCAATGGATAACAAAGTGTTCAGTTTTGCGGATGATAGTATGCTTGTTTCTTCTTTTTCGAGTGATCGGCCGATTAGTGCATCAACGTCGCACCAACTGAGAAATGGCCAGATCGACTCTATGAATCTAGATCTGGAAAAGATTCTGCAGTGGGGAAATCTTAATCTTGTCGACTTCAATGCAACGAAGACACAGTATCCACAGCTGATGATGAATGGCCAGGTCCTCGAATCTGGGGAAAGCTTGAAATTGTTCTGCGTCCCGGTCTGTGGGATATATCATGGCATAAACGCGTGTCGAACATCGCCTCAGAAAAACTGAGCTATCTTTTTAGAGCCAAGAAATATTTTACTCCGGCCCAGCTTCTTCTCTTGTATAAATCCCAAATTAGACCCGCACACGAATATTACTCTCATGTTTGGAGCTCTAAACATACACTCGACCTACTTAAGAGCATACAAAGGCGAGCGATCCGCTTAATCGAAACACGGCAGGGATTGGTAATACATATATATTTATGTATAGAACGAAATACTACTAAACATTTGTAGGGCTTTGGCATAATCCTCTTTACTGAAGTGTATGATTTCTCCCTAACAATTGTCACATACATAGAAAGATCCTGATTGACTATTGCACCATCAGTCAGCTTACACAAACTCTGGATTTCTAGGATTACGATAGTATAAGATTTAAGTTAAGTTTTAAGGGCAAAAGAAGTGTAGAAGTAAGTAAAATTTTAAATAAAAAAAAAAATTGGAACGTTTTTTTTTTAGCTTTTCTTTGTCATACAAATAAACGTAACTAAAGGCCCAAACAGGGTTGTGTCACCGAAAGGCAAACTGTGCAATAGTCATATGATGTTTAGCTTAGAGCGTCCGCGTGGGACCAGTAAGTTATAATACAAGATAATTAAGCTAGAATTTAAGCATTTTTTGTCTAGCCCGTAATTTAGAATCTAAGCACAAAAAAGGAAAAAAAAATGTTGGAAAAATTAAATTGAATTGACTATTACATATATGACTATAGAGAGGACGAAGTTCTAAAATATCAACAACAATAGTAGCGCCTCGTGCGTACATTCATTTTCCGATAATCGAACTTCATCTAGTTCTTGCATCCGCAGGAAGTAAATGTCAGTAGGTATTTTGGAAAATTGAAGTAACAAAACCAAACAACGAAACTCAGATTGCTGATATTCACGTCTTAACAGCTTACACTTTGTGACAACACTTCAACACCTATTCTTATTCATTCATTGCATCGAGGGCGCGTAATGTAATACAATTGAAGAGTCATGTTTGATGGTATCATATTTCTAAAGTGCGACATCTCAGAGGGTATGTCCTCACTATCTTCGTCTTATCTTTCCCCTGGCGCTGTTTCGCCAATTCGGAAGAATTTTCTATTGTCTCCTGCTGGCTTTTGTGTATATCCATTTACGCTTTTGCACCTCTGCACCCACCCAACATATACTCGTAACACCTGTTTCTATGAACTTAACAATCGAACCATGACTACGAAGCAATGAAAGGAAAGATGAGGTATCCAAGTAGAAAGGGGAGTTTGCTTTGTTTGCGAAGTTCCTGTGATAAATGGAAAACCATCTTGTACCGTGTGCTTGTACTCAGTCAGCTTCATTCAATTTGTAGCTCAGTTACCATCTAACCTGCAGGAATACCTTTGGATGCGGAATACTTTTAAAGTATGTAGCGCTTTATTTTACCGCGTCGTTATGAACTTACACATCTCTATTGTTGAGGGATTTCTTATAATTGGCTCTTTTAAAAATGTTGATGCCTTTCCCTAAATCTGTTTCGTGTGTCTGGGGAATAGCAATAAAGAATGGTAAAATACATTCGTCGTGAATGATTGGGACCAAGGTAACGAAAATATGAAAAGTTTTACTTTCAGGAAATACAAAGTTTTACATGTGTAACAGTCTTTACTAAGTTATCATTTAAAAGTTCAATAAATGTTTTTCCAGATATGCATATGTATCAGGTTTAATCGACAATATTTTAGAGGACGCGTTAGATATGTTAGATGATCAGGGGCCCGTAACTATGATGCAAAATCGATGCCGGAGCAAAAGTGACATTACCATCATTCATCTTTTGTTAGTGGAACCCGACATGAATACTGTATGTGGTATTCCTACAACGAAGTCATTAATTTCCATTAGCTTACCATTTAAGGACATATTGCACAATAAAAAAGGAAAAAAATACAGATTCACCGTTTTTCAATAATATGCAAAGAACTTGGTAAGCGGTCCCAAAATCCAATGCATGCAGTAACAGATCTGGCTCTCTGGATCAATTAGAAGCAAATATTGGAGAAGATATGATAGTGATAACGAAGTCCGAATGGCGGAGAGTTCTTGAAAAATTTGCCTTAGAAGAGTACTATAGCGTTTGAAATAATAGTGAAGAAGATCGTGTGATTCGAACTGACGCTATGACAGCTCGAATCACGAAAAAAATTTTACCTAAGCGTTGCACACCAGGCTACTGACCGTGTTTAGAATTTCATTTCCAAACTCGACTATATTCCACTGGTGTGAATTATTTTTTTGTTATTTATCGCTTGGTATACGGTTCTGATGTATTTTTCTTATTCGATTTTTCGTTCGTGTTCTTCACTATTTCGCTTGTGAATCGTGTGTATCTGTTAGAATCGCTACAGTACCACAACATAACGGAATAATTTATGTGGATGACATAATTTTAATGAACCGTAGTTTATCATTACATTTACAGACTTTGTTACGTAGTAACCCCCCGTCGTCCTTGTCCCAGCGGAAACATAAATGGGGCTGCACTACATATAAAACATTTTAAACAATTTAAGTTTAAATGCAATTATATTGATACAACATTAACTTACACTTTACAATTAAACATTTATCCAAAAATTAAACACATTCATAAATGGATTGTACAATTACACTTAATTAAACACACAATACAAACACATTAAATTACATTTAGATTCAATTGCATAATACTTAAATTGTTTCAAATGTTTTATATGTAGTGCAGTCCCATTTATGTTTTCGCTGGGACAAGGGCGGCGGGGGATTACTACGTAACAACTTAGCCAGTTTGACTCATTAGAAATTTGAAAGAATTGCCAAGTACAAAAATCTTGTAATAGAAATAGATGTAAGAGTAATAGAAATGCTTTCTGTGTTGCATTATTTAGGATTGTGGGAGTTCTCTATACTACATGGAGAACCAACCCACAATTTCAACTTAATTTCGACCGCTTACAGCGCGTCACATTATCCCCTATCCCACCGTTCAGGTATTTTACCTGTAAAAGAAAGCATAGCTGAATTCATTATTCTATGCAGATAATGCAGAATTGAATTTAGCTCCCTTTTGCCATACGGCAACTCCATATCATTAACCCTATGAGATTTCTACCGGAAATCTCAACGTCATATTGGTTAGCAACAACTAAATCTAACCAAACGACGCTGTTGCATCATAGCAAAACCGCTGGGGTTATTTCAGCATCTTAGAGTCTGTTTCTCACGCTGATTATTTCCCAAGCATCAGCGGCGCCCTATTGACTTTCTCCAGACACTCCATTCGCTGGGGATCAATGATCTCTTTTCACTGGTGAATAGCACCAGCTACATTTTCCTCTCCTCTACAATTCTGTCTCCCTACAGTTCAATGCACTCCGAGATCACCACACCAATCGCACTAGGTTAGTGGAACACCTCGGAGACTGCATTAATACACGCACACTAAGCCAGATCAACCCTGTATTATTGTGCTTTCCGTTTTGATTTCTTCATCCTTTCTACGCCCATCAACGTGATAGTACTTATCCACCTCGATGAGCGTGGGGGATTGAGAGAACGTAATTACCATTGGCTGGCCAATGTGCAAAATCGAAAAAATCCAATTTCATCCCGCCGCACTGAGTCGCGTTTCAATCACCGCAACGCACACACAACATAGAGTGAAGTCGCTAATCATCACCCAAATGGAGCACACGTCTCCTGAGTCGATGTACAATCTACGGTCACGTAATAAGTTAAATCGAAATTTTAATTACTGCGGTCACGGTGTCGAGAAAGAAGTGTTTCATCTAGTATAAAATTTATAAAATTCAATCTAATTACATTAATCATAAGTTCTAAGTTAAGTTAAGAAAGACAGAACAATAAAAAAACGGATTAATATCAAAACAACATTCCTGTGCTCCAGCGTTTCATTTACTCTTCCCTTGACACTGGGATATATTTTTGTGGACAATTTAATTGGCGACTTGGATATCAGCGGAACTACAAGCGGGAAGGAAGTAAACCAAGTGCCCGTGTTTAGGCATAATACTCCTACCCCCACAGGATCACACAATGTGAATCCTCTTCGGATTGCTTAATGTTAAATTAAGGCGTTACATCTATCGAGAATTTTTTTTTGCATTTGTTTTAGCTTAAATTAGTATAAATATCCCAAAAATGATACCAACGGGAATTTAACGTGGGCATTTTTTTTTTAAAGCTGATTACCCGCAATATCTAAAACGGCTCCGACACATTCGAAAAAGCCGCTTCGCTTCTCGTAGCATGTTGGAGTATCATAAGCCGGTCGACAATTTTTATTCAATACAAGTGAGTCATACTTTCATAAAATACGTATAGATGGCGTTATACAACTTTTAATTTAGAGAGATATAGTATGAGACGCTGAAATGACCGTTAGACTACAGCTGACTGTAACTGTAAACACGTTTTTATCAAAACCATGCTTTTCAAGTTAGTGTGCAATATAACTCGGGCAAGTTTTATTCGAACGACTTGAAATGTTAACTGTAGCTTTTTAGATAAACCATCTAGGGCGATACATACGGATTTAATGATTAATTAACAATTCATCAACATCATCGGCACTACAACCGGGAACCAGTCTTGGCCTTATTTAGCAAGTCCTGAGGCTTGTTAAATTTTCCATAATGATTAATTTTTTCTGGGCAAGGTCATTAGTCTTGCGCCAGGGGCTCCCCGACGGGGAATCGAACCCCGGTCTCCCGGGTGTCAGGCGGGTGTACTAACCACTATACTATCGAGGAGCCCTAATTAACAATTAACTTTTTTATAAACTCGATTTTTTATCGGAAATTCAATTTTTTTGTCATACTAGTGGCATTTTGCGAAAAATTAACATTTCGTTAACATTTAATTATTAGAAAAACTCATAGAGATAATGAAAATTTTGTTTTTTATTCTAGGTGCTGCACACCGTTTGACCAATCAAAAAAAAATTGCCATTTTGTACTTAAAATAAAAATAAAAATTATTTTTTATACCTAATTGTGTGTAGAATAAGCCCTTCAAATGATCTTTTAATTGCTTAATAAATAACCGAGAAAAAAGCGTCGTATTTCGGTAATCTCAATAGACATAACCCCTTAATCAATCCATAAGGTAAAAATTCCTTAGCGGAATCCCTAAACAATAAAACTATAGAGTCCAGATGTACGTCTAAGAATAAAACTCTATGACGGCGCCGTTTCTCTTAATCTCATTTAAGGAATCGTCTCCTAAACGGAACAAAGGACGGCGCCTATGAGTAGATTCGCTGCACAACAATACCATTAAGATATACAAAAATATCTTTGGCACCGTTGTCCATTAAAATATAATAATCCATGAAACCTATGGTCATTACCAGTCCTAAGCATTACTGAAAATCCCAAGTAATCTGTAGGGGTTTCATGGGCATGGCAATTGACGATCCAAGGTAAATTATCAACGGATCGAACTATAGGTGCGATGGCTCACAAAAGATATACTAATACAAAGGATTTTATATGAGATCAGCGAAAAAAGGAATTAGCACGTTGACTCCGGGAAAACATGAAAAAGTTTCCTTTGATCGACCGATCGGAAGGATAGACGAGTTCAGTGCGAGTGATTGACCGAGACGGTCGGATTTGGAAGGACAAGGTGTTGTGTAGAGTGAGGAGTAGTGGAGTTTCGCGCACGTTGTTTTTGACAAAGCATTTAACATCGTTCTCATCAAGAAGTTTTAAAAGTCGATTATTTTTAGCTTAGTTTCGCCCACGTTGTTTTGCCAAAACATTTAACATGGTTAAGTTCAGTGCGAATCATTGACCGAGACGGTCGGAGTTGGAAGGACAAGGTGTTGTGTAGAGTGAGGAGTAGTGTAGTTCCGCGCACGTTGTTTTTGACAAAATATTTAACATCGTTCTCATCAAGAAGTTTTAAACGTCGATTTTTTTTTCATTTTTTGATAGCTTTAAACGTGTAAAATAAGTTTTCAAACCTATTTTTGGGAAAATAATTTTATAAACAAGTTACAACATGAAAAGGTGATTCACCGTTACCAAAATTTAAACGCGTTTTTCTCGAAACCATGTTAAAGAGCAAAACAAACAATGCGAAAATCGGTACCTAAAGTACGCATATATGCAATCTCATGCACCGCCTCCTAAACCATTCTCACCACCAATATTAAGATGCGTTTCTACACTTTACTATAACCTGCCGCCCCCGCCCCTTCCCCTGCCTTCTTAATTTGTTCTGGTCAGCTTAGGTTAAGCTTAGTTAAGATAGTTCTTAAGCTCTCTAGTTTGTAACATATATATACATTAAATGAAATTATGTTGCTTGAATTAAGCCAATAAATGGGGAGGTAGTCCTATGGGGACTGACGAGGTATGTGTGCGTCGTTGCACGGGTTCTACTGCTCTCCCACTGACATCGCGGCTATCGTAGTTCGATGAAGCGGCACATTATTACTAAAGGCGGATCGATGAGCGAAGTAGTAGCAAAAAGGGAAAACGTCAAGGAGTTTCCACGGCGAGCAACACACTTCCCGAATGGGGTTAGTCCAGCTTCAGTTGAGAGTGATTAAAACACATTTCTTTATTTAAAACATAAAATACAATTCTGATTAAACTAACACAATACTTCTTCGCTTGATACTAAGTAATGGGACTCCACTGTTCAGTGCCTCTGCATAAAATTAAGTCACAAAATTGTTCACACTTATGTTGTAGAGGTGCACTGTAGTTAACGTAGTTAATGATAGAATTAAATAACTAGATTATTCACAACTATATTGTAGAGGTGCACTGCAGTTAATGTAATTGAAAATGGAATTAAATAACTAAATTGTTCACACTTATGTTGTAGAGGTGCACTGTCGTTAACGTAGTTAATGATAGAATTAAATAACTAGATTATTCACAACTATATTGTAGAGGTGCACTGCAGTTAATGTAATTGAAAATGGAATTAAATAACTAAATTGTTCACACTTATGTTGTAGAGGTGCACTGTCGTTAACGTAGTTAATGATAGAATTAAATAACTAGATTATTCACAACTATATTGTAGAGGTGCACTGCAGTTAATGTAATTGAAAATGGAATTAAATAACTAAATTGTTCACAATTATATCGGTGATTAAAACTTAAAGGATTGTGCCCAACTTTACAAGACGCGACCGGCTCCAATGCCAGATGTATTCGGACTCCTAACTCGACGTTTTACGTGGAGGGCCCGACTTGCCTCCACGGAATCTAATTTGAGATTAAAGATCGCCATCGAAGCAACAGAATTACGAGATATTCATTCTTTGCCTCGATGACCATATAAGGGATGATCCTGATGCCGATCAACGAGAGGACGCACACACACACATGAGGTTTCATCGCACCCTCAAGCTGTGCATGAGCAATCGAACCGTGGGCATCAGGATTTCCTCAGGGAAACTTACACCGGCATGGATGCAGCTGGTGCCAATATCTTTGCACAGGTATTGAGATGCTTGTACGCTCACTTGGACCGTGGACATTACATTTCCATAAAAGGAAATGTTTGTGCGATTGGTACCGCGTAAAAGTTGTATGCAGATCGGGCGCACATTGTTGACATCAACAGAGTGTCGAGCCGTCGTGTGTGTATTTACACTGACGAGTTCTCGATCCCTTTCTGCGGCCAGGTGCGAGTTACCCTTTCATATGGCTCGGTTCAGCGACCGATGTGATTGCAGCATTGAAGCCAAGCGAGAGTATCTCTTGCTTGTGTGCCGCACTCTCAATGGGTGCTATGTGCACCGTAGTGGTCGTGTCAGTTGCTTCGTGTTGCAACTGAATTGGCCCCATGTAAATGGTGCGTTTTGGGAACCGTGCCATTAGGGGAAGCGTCTGTTAGGTGCCGATGAATTTAACATCGGCAAGAATTATGCTTTAGGCGAGGTTTTCGCGAACAATTCACAGGTAAGTACATGCTTTCTTTTTTGTGTGCCCCTGTGGGAGTTTGGAAAATGGGGTAATTGGGAGTTTAATTAGTGGCGCTCCAGTGAGCCGCCACAGTCCCACTAAACTCCGCCATTTTGTTTATCTACGATTTCTTTTCTTGAAAATAGGTTCAGACTCCGCCAAATATTACGATTCCTAAAAAATTTTTGTTTTATGATTACAGACGATTGCAAACAGCGCTACGAGGGAGATCGATTGGGTACCTTTTTCGAATCGTCACATTGCGCCATCTATGAAATTGACAATTTTTAATATTTTACAAATTCAATTTTTTTATGTATACCTAAATACTTAATAAATCATCATCATCATCGGCACTACAACCGGGAACCGATCTTGGCCTTATTAAGCAAGTCCTGAGGCTTGTTCAATTTTTCATAATTTGTTTTTCCGGGCAAGGTCATTAGTCTCGCGCCAACTTAATAAATAATTGTACAAAATTTGACATTGATATTTCCTTCCGTCTTCCGGGAAAAAAATTCAAGAAAAACACGTCATTTTTGGGTCTCTAGATAAGAATAATAATTATACCAAAGTATATATATCAATTTTTATAAAAGTGCAGTGTGTATTGAATCCAGACGTTCTGGAGTAATAATAAACAGATTTTTGTTTTACGCATTTCTGGATTTTTTTAAAGTTCTAAATGTGCAACGTGAGACACAATTCACGGAAATTGAAAAACAAATAATAGTCGATTTTAGAAATAGTGCAATGACGCAAAGACAAATTGCCAATGAAATAAATTGCTTTCAAGAAGTAGTGAAGAATTTTCTACAAGTCGGTATTGAAAATTACGGAAGAACTAAGCAATCTGGGAGATCAACAAAATTTTCGCCGACGGTAAAACGAGCCCAAATGGTTCGACATTTTAATTTGGACTGCGATTCTAGCCTCATTACAAAATGGGTAATAGCCTCAAGCAACTTGAAATACCGAAAGCGCGTGTGTAAACCACCACTCAAACATCGACGTAAGGAGACACGCATTGAATTCGCTGAAACACACATCCAACACAGTGAAATGTGGTCCCACGACCCCGACCACTTCAAATACTATTGGCATGATCTCAGAAAAGAAAGGAAAATAATGTCACGCAGGCTGTATCCGATTCTGGAGGCGAGGTTGGCGTGTCCAAGAGAGAATCGGATGAAGAGCGACGCGTACACCAGCAACGTCCAACGAGCGTGTGAGCAGCCAAGGTAGAGATGATGACGTGATAGGAGTAAACAAAACCGTTTGAAAATTTTAAATTTCTGATGCTTAAGGGGACATTCCGGTTTGTTCGGTTCAAAAAATCAATTTTTTTTTGCTTAATCGATAGTTTTATCCTCCAAAAATAATATGTTGAAATTTGGAAACGAAATCTTAGGCAGTCCCAAAGTTATAGGTCATTAAAGGGTCGGGTCTCCCGCGGATACAAATTCGAATTCCAAACTTTGAATGCGTTTTTCTCGAAACCACTTTTTTGAGTGCGGTGTAAGCGATAATATGAAAGCGGTGCATGCGAATCTTATAAAAGTCCGCACACATATTTTTAACAGGCACACGCAAATTGTGAGCGAATTACTTTTTTATTTATTTATTAATTTTTTTAGTTATAACTAAAAAATAGAACAAAAAAGGGTCGAAAAATCAATTTTTTTTTCAATAGTCCGCCATTTTGTTGTTTTTTATCAATTTTAAAATTTTATCACTCACATTGGACTAAATGTTGTTAAGTTCAATAAACTTTTTGCATTTTTCGTATTTTTTCACCCGGGACGAAAATAACCCTTACACGAGCAGAACGGGTGGCTAACTTTGAACAGCGTTCTGTGACCGATGCGTCGTCAGCTGGTGGATGACAGCTGTCAAGGGACAGCTGGCGAATACGAACCTACTAGAATTCTTACTAAGTATAATTGGGAATTCACAACACAAGCCTTTAGGAGGAGTTACGGTGTAAGCGGCTTTCATTGGAAATCTGAAAACAGAAATTTCTGGAAGAATGGACGCCAAAAAGTATCAAGAAGAGTAGAACATCCTCTTCCTTTAATAACCCTAACAGTGGACCAGGATGTCATATTTCAACAGGACAACGCTCCTATCCATACAGGACGACCAACAACAGCGTGGTTTCAAGAGCATGGGGTTAACCTTATACGGTGGCCAGCTTTAAATCCAGACTTAAACCCTATTAAGAACCTGTTGGACACCCTGGCAAGGGCGGTTTATGATCAGGAAAAGCCAGAAATATACGGCGGAAGGCTAATAACCTTGCCCGGAAAACCAAATTATTATGGACAATTTAAAAAGTCTCCGATAAGGACCGGATACCGAAGGAGATACCTGCTAAATAAGGCCAAGACCGGATTCCGGTTGTTGTGCCGACGCTGATGATACATATATATATAAAAAAAAAAAATATATATATATATATATATATATATATATATATTTAAAGGAAAACTTGAATCTGGTTAACCTATTATGAGTTTTAGGTCTTTTATTATTATTTTTTTTGGTTATATATATATATATATATATATATATATATATCTATATTATAAATAATGGCTCCTCAATAGTATAGTGGTTAGTATACCCGCCTGTCACGCGGGAAACCGGGGTTCGATTCCACGACGGGAAGGCTGTGGCGCAAGACTAATGACCTCGCCCGGAAAAAACAAATCATTATGGAAGATTTAACAAGCCCCAGGACTTGCTAAATAAGGCCAAGACCGCTTCCCGGTCGTAGTGCCGATGATGATGATATTATATATATATATATATATATATATATATATAGTATCTATATATATATATATATATATATATATATATATATATATATAACCAAAAAAAAAAACAAATAATAAAAAACCTAAAACTCATAATAGTGTAACCAGATTCAAGTTTTCCTTTTTTTTTCTCTGATATGATTTATAATTTTGTTTAAAGTAAAAACAATTAAAAATTAAAAAAACTACCCCGAAAGGTAATATATTTGTATAGAAAACAAAATAAATGTACGTAGACAAATTTAGAATTCTTATAGAGAGCCAGAAAATTCCATCAAAATGTAATATGTTAAAATATAGTATACTATTTATTGGCCTGTAGGAACTCGCCGACTCGACTCCGCCATCGTTCCCTGTCTTGTGCACTTTCCTTCCACGGTTGACTATCCGATCCGATCTCCTCAAGGTCAAACATAACATTGTCCTCTCATCTTCGTCGCGGCCGTCCTACTGGTCTCTTTCCCGTTAGTCTTCTGTCAAGAATTCTACGCACGGTCCTATCGTGCCCATTCCCGCAACATGTCCGGCCCATCTTAATCTTCGCGACCTGATTACTCTCACTATTATAGGTTACCGGTATAGCTCTTTCATTTCGTGGTTGTGGCGTTTCCTCGTCATATTTACCGTCAAAGATACCCCTTAAAACTTTACTCTCGACTACGCGGAATTTGTTTTCTTCCCGTTTTGTAAGAGTACATGTTTCGTATCCGTATAGAACAATCGGCATGGTTATGGTTCTATAAACACGGAGCTTTATATTACATGATAGCAGTTTAGATTTCAACAGTTTACTGACTGCGTGCCAACCACCGTTGCCGGAATGCAGTATTTTGTTAATTTCCTTCGACATTTCGTTATTGGGCGTCAGTATTGTTCCCAGGTCTTTAAATTCTTTAACTTTTTCAAATATCTTGCCGCTCTCGCCGTAATCATGTCTTTTGTTTTGTCTTTATTTATTTCTAGGCCCACCTCTTCTGCCGCTTGCATGATGATTTCACTGTTTTTACTTACAGTTTCGAGATTATCGCCCAGAACGGCGATATCATCCGCATATGCGAGCACTTGTGTGAACCCGTTCAGGAATGATCCGGCCATGTTGTTGTCTTGTACCTTTCTGATGACATACTCGAGTGCAAGGTTAAAAAGACATGGTGAGAGGCCATCACAGTGTCGTACGCTTTTTTGAAGTCAACGAACAGTTGGTGAACCGTCTCTCCGTATTCCCACTTCTTTTCCACCAGTTGCCTTACTGTGAACATTTGGTCGCTCGTTGCCCGGTTCCTACGGAATCCGCACTGGTAGTCTCCCAGTATTTCTTCTGCGTACGGTGTGATTCTCGCCAGTCGGACATTTGTTGATATTTTGTATGTGGTTGGGAGCAATGACTCCTCTGTAGTTTTCGCAGTCAAATCTGTCGCCTTTTTTGAAAATGGGGGCGATTATTGAGGTTTTCCATACTCCCGGAGTGAGTTCCTTATCCCATATTGTTTTAATCAGTTGGTGGATATGTGGCAACTCTAACAGATACACACAATTCACAAGCAAAAATAGTGAAGAACACGAACAAAAAAATCGAATAAGAAAAATACATCAGAACCGTATACCAAGCGATAAATAAAAATAATTCACATCAGTGGAATATTGTCGAGTTTGGCAATCAAATTCTAAAGACGGTCAGTAGCCTGATGAGTAACGCTTAGGTAAAATTTTTTTCGTGATTTGAGCTGTCATAGCGTCAGTTCGAATCACACGATCTTCTTCACTATTATTTCAAACGCTATAGATCTTTCGAGCGGTTGCCTCTCCATATGCTCTGTTTTCCAATCGATTTATTGCGTCTACAACTTCGTTGAAAGATGGGTTTTCATCATGCTTTTCACTACCAGATCTTTTGGTGCTGCGAACGTGATATTTCGAATTCCATTATCATTTGAAACGTCGTGTTGGCTTTCTTTACCTATAGTTGGTTGGAAGGTATCTTCCTTTCCAATTTTCGCATTGAGGTCGCCGAGGAAGATTTTAACATCGACTGATAAGATCCCATCAAATACGCCCTCTAGCATCTCGTGGAACGTGTCCTTCGTCTCTTCGTCGGTAGATTCTATTGGGACGTGTACGTTTATAAATGCATAATTGAACCATGGGCCTTGTATTTTTAGCACCGACATTCGGTCATTAATAAATTTCACAATGTTAAAATAGTCTTACCATTTAGTCCAATATTGTAAGAAACCTTATATGTTCTTCGTCTTTTTTTTTAAATAAATGCGTTAAAAAAATTATTATACAGAAAATTAAAATATAAATATAAATACCTTGAGTTTATAATTTTTCAGAATCGAAATTTACTTTTTTTTCCGGAAAATTAATTAGCATTCCTTGTAAAAAAGGAATTAAGGTTTTAGAGGTTTTCCCTGAGTTGGTGTAGGCTGACAATATCTTATCACAAAATTAGTTATAAAAATTTATTACTCAATCCAACAAAACTGAAAATTTAGTTTTGAGTCTATAATTTTTCAAAGCACGTTAACCCATGTTAACTCATTACCGTTTTATTAAAAAGCGAAATATTTTGGGACTCCGTATTTTCCACGATTGTGTATATAGACAAAGCTCATGCGACCTTACCGGGTATTCTCCTGCACAGCATTTGTTAATCCCACTTTCTTTTTCAATTATCAGGTTGCAAAAAAAGCAACACAAATAATTTTGTCTTTCTAACGACAACTTTTGAATATCAATTTCTGCACGCAGTACTTAGACACTACGACCATCTTCAACCCAAATATTATAATACTTTTGGTGAAATTAGAAAACGTACCCCGTATGACACGTTGTTTATAGCTCTTTAATGAAACCATCGCCTGTGCTAATTCGGAGAAAGTAAGAAGAGCCTTAGAACTGCAGTCATTACGTGTCGTCGCTAATGAGATTCCGCTCTATTCATTCACCACCATCTTGGTATAGCGACCCTGCCGACGCTTTATATAAAAATTATCTGAACAACTCATTTCAGATCCTTGTTGGGGGTTCCCTTTTCCATCTCCCATGTCGTCCTTTAATTAGAATTGTATTTACCGCATGGTTTTGGTTTGTTGCTCCTGCCATTGCTAATGGTGTTTGTTGTTATATGTCTCTTGACGTGACCCAATTTGTGGCATAGACTTTGAAGAGTACTTTGAGGAAGTCATTTCGGAGTCGTCTTTCGGCCTAACTTTCTTCACTTAGAAAGGTTGAAAAGGCATGCACATGGCGGTTTACATTGCTTTTTTCTAGTTGGTATGTTTGTGAAAAGTATAATTTCTCGTTTCATGTCAAAGACCTTTAAAAACCGCGCTTGCTTAAAGTTTGTTGTAAAAATAAATGGGAGAAATCTGTTGAGAACTGAATTCGTATTTATTCAAGTCTAATAAGAGGGTAATAAACTTATGTGATAGATGTCATGTGAATTTTTAATTTATTTAAAAAATGTTTCGAGGCAGAGAAGTGTAGCAATTGGAATATGTACACTGTAATTAGACTGCATCCTTCTAGGGAAGATGAAAAAGTTGGCCTGCTTCCCGGGTAAGGTGGGTATTTACATATTCCCAACAGCATTGGCTGTTCGCATATAATAAATAACTTTTGCCTGCGAATTCCAAAAATATTATGAAAACTGGTTGACCGACACAGTAAGGAGTAAAACGCAACAAATTAAATGTAAATTAATAATTAATTTGTTTAACTTTTTTGCAGGCCACAGTTAAAATTGAAAACAAATGCATACTGACTCTTCAAGGACTATATCAATCCTCCCTAATTAAATATATTACTGTTGTATCTAGCAACTTGTGTTGAATTTCATTGGCTATCGATCTAATAACTAATCACAGCAAAAAGTCCTGTTACTGGATGTAATAGGGACACAGAAAACACTTCTTCGGACCTACACTTGGGACTGGGTTGGTCCTTGCACAATTTGCACGAAAGCGAATATAATGTGATGCATTTTATCATTCTACCTTAATCTTGTTTTAGTATTAACATTGAATTTTTATTACCTGTTCAAAGTGACTGTTTTTTATTCCGAATGTACGTTAATTCGAGTGTATTTTACTAGTTTTCCTTTGTTGTCCGCATCAGTTGACTAGCGAAAGTTGGACGCATGGCAAAATGGCACTTAAATCATTTTATTATAATGGGTGATGAAGGAGAATAATGCTATTATACGCGAATCTCAGCGACTTTGTTGAATTACATTCTGAACGAAAATAGTGATGAAGAGGAAAAAGTTCCATTCAGTGTTGATGACGACGATGATATGATGCCAAAAGGTGCCAATATCGAAAATGTGCTAATTGAACGAAATACAATATTTGATATTAATAAAAAAAAAGGTGGGGGAAATGCATATTGCTCCAAATCAAAAAAAAAAAGGTCTTAAAATGAAATAAAAATAAATGAAATACAACTCGGTTGCGTCAAAACAATACCATGCATTTTCGAGGTGAATCGAAGTACCGGCATTCTATTACACTTCGGGTATCCAAGAGAGATTTTATATCAAATATTGAATTCGTTAACTATATGCAAGAAATGCAACTGAAAAAGTCGACGTCAAACTTCCAAACAAAGTGAATCGTCTTTTTATTTGGTTCTGAGGCGGTTTTATGTATCTTAAACCAGAGACACAAGATAGGGCATAAAAACTACGATATTATACGAAAAGACCGACCTAACTCCTCTCAAGGGGGCGTGTCGCAATCTTTATTAGAAAAGGAATCCATCACAAAGTTATATATAGTGGAGAAGTGTCCAGGTTCCGGGTGCTGGAAGCCTGTATCATATGCATACCCCTTCAGCAAGGACGGGGTTTGTATGCGATTGCGGTCTATGCACCTGAGGAGCACCAATATAACCTATTTATAGCAGAGCTCGAGACACCCTTTCGATGCTTACAATTGCACCTGGACAAAAACTACTTTATCTTAGGGGGATATATGAACGCTAAGCATAAAAATTGAGTAAATTATATATTTAATACCAGAGGAAATCAGTTGGCTGGTTGGTTAGATCTGTATCATATAGAATATAGGACTGACCTACTAGCTACGGAATATCCATCGTTATCTAGAGGTAAATTGTTCTTAGATATTTTGCTTATTGACTCACGACTGAGACTACTTAACGCCAACAGACGAAACAGAAACTGTTTACGGACCATTGACTACAACAGTGACTACTGTTCATTCACGGCAGTAATAGAGTTTCCGAACGATCTGGCAGATCTGGAGGAATTCGTGATACCACAACCCTACAACTGCAGGGCAATGCGATGGCCGCGGTTCACCAGATCATTAACAAGAGAACTTCGTTCGAACGACTTTAATCTGCCAATAAACAGAAACCTGACAAATGACGAAATCGACAAATACATTCAACAAATGGACGAAACCATAAAGCGAACAATGGACAAAACAATTCCCAAAACAACAGTTACAGATCACATAAACATGTACAGAAACACAACAATAAACGCACGCCATAAGAAAAAGAGCAGACTGCTATCGAAACTACAACAATTACACAGACAGTTTACAGACAGACAAGACCAGGAGATAATATCACTGAAATCCCGATTAAAGAACCTCCAACAAGTACTTAAGGCTAACTATAGATTAGCAACAAATTTGTATTGCAACAACAGAATTCGAGCTATAAAAACTAATAACCTGAATATGCTCCCACAAATAAATAAAATATTCAGGAGAAATAATCAAAACGAGATTCAGTGTCTCCAAATTCCACGTACTGATGTAAACAAGCAGCTGCTAACCAACATTGGCATAGATACAGAGAACGCTATCCTCAAAAGTGAGCTTTTCGTGATCGTAGATCCTTTGGAAAAGGTGAACTCTGTGGGAGCTGTCTTTCAGGACATGTACAAGGTGAAGGAAAACATTCACCGAAATCATGCCTTGGAGGACAGAGTTCTACTGCAGTTCTACTACCTGCACCTCTGAAATGAAAATTTACTTTGGCAATCGGAGAATCCGTGTTTTACCGAATTCAGTGACGATAATCTGTCAATTGACATTAATACCAATGGTGGGGCTAACAGCCTTTTAACTTCGAGGGAAGGAATCCAGAGTATCTTCGACTCATTAAGAAGCAAAATGTCAGTGGGAATAGATGGAGTACCTAACATCGTACTCAAGAACCTGCCCCCAATGGCAATAGCTATATACACGGTCCTGTTAACAACGCGTTGAATAATGCATATTATCCCGCGCGTTGGAAAACGGCTATCATTCAGCCCATGCCAAAAAACGGCAAAGACTGTACAAACCCAATGAACATGCGTTCGATAAGTTTACTCCCAAGCATCAGTAAATTATTTGAAAAGACTATTAACAAAGCTCTGCTAAAATGGGTAGACGACAACAACATTATTCCGAATATCCAGTTTGATACAGACAGGTCACCACACATGCCGCAGCTAAACTGGTGTCCGACATACAGTGGAATAAATGTAGGAACCAATGCACAGGTGCCTGTCAGATCGACTTGGAAAAAGCCTTTGATACAGTCTGGATCGAAGGGTTATATTACAAACTAGTCATACATGGCATACATAAGCCTTTACTATATGTACTTTACGATATGTTAAAGGACAGGGGTTTCGTGGTCATAAATGGTAATGTGACCTCTAATAAAACGTACAATATCAAGAATGGCTTGCAACAGGGAGCGGTACTTTCTCCGGTTCTTTTTAACATTTACATTAGCGACTTATTAGAAGCACTTCCGCAGGCTATTGCGTACGTAGACGATTTCATAATTTACAGAACAGCTCCGAAAATTGAGATCATAAATAGTTTACTACAGCGAGATTTCAACAAAGTGCAGCGCTACTGCGACGACTGGAAACTTAAGATCAACTTCCAGAAATGTGAAGCCATCCTATTCAGAACTCCATTATATAAAGCCATGAACGACACAAGGAAAAACTGGCAAAAGTTGGTTATCCTGGGACCGCATGGAGGCAAACTGGAAACCAAGAGTGTAGTTAAATACCTTGGCATCTGGCTAGATCAATATCTGTATTTCAACAGACATGTAGAGGCTGCTTTGGCCAAAGCGAGGACAACTTTTGCTATGACAAGGAGGCTATTTCACAGGAGCCAACTTGACAGCAGGGTAAAAGTTATACGCTACATCACGCTAATTCGGCCAATGCTCATATATGATTGTCCAGTATGTTTTAATATATGTCCAAATTTGATGGAAAAGATTCGGGTGTTCGAAAAGAAGTGTCTCAGAAGTTGTCTCAACTTCTATCGGACACCGTAATTGCACTATAAAAAGTAGTATTGAAATGAGACTTTATATAATGAAGCATGCATAAATAGGTTGGATAATTTTATGATTAAAATAATCAGAGGACATATTGTGAGAGAAATAAGCTCGTCCAATGACCTAATTTCGGGGCTTATTACCCAAACACTCTGTACTTTGAGAGCGTGCGTCGCAATGGCTTGATTTGGACATGAAAGGGCTTATACAGGATGGATCAGGAATTCCGCTGATCTATCATGTAAGTAGATCATCCCCAGACGGGCGATTGTGCTACAACCGGGAAGTCACGCGCACCGAGGAAGAGCTCTTGCGCTTCAGTAGGGCTATCTTCCACAGAGGCTGGGACGATAATATTAAACAGCATCAACAGTTCTGGTGGTTGAATGGCAAATAGAGACCTGGATACCAATGTCGGTAGAATAACAGTATCATTAGCCAGCTTACACAGACTGAGCTTTTCTAGAATAAGCGTAGTATAAGATTTAAGTTAAGTTCTTTTAAATAAAGATATATATATATATATATATATATATATATATATATATATATATAGAAGTAAGTTAAATTTTAAGAAAAACCGAAAAAAAAACAAAAATTTGACACAAAGTTGTCCTAATTTTTCTTTGTCACACAAATGTATTTATGACTAATACAGCCACAAACAAAGTTCCGTTGGCGAAAGGCAAATTATACAATAGTTAGGTAATGTTTAGCTTAGAGCGTCTGCGTAGGACCAGTAAGTTATAATATAAGATAATTAAGCTAGAATTTAAGCACTTTTTGTCTAGCATATAATTTAGAAACTAAGAATATAAAGAGAAAATAAAAAAATGTTGCAAAAATGAAACGAAATGTATATATGGGGACTCGAAAACATATATAGGAATTGTTGACGCCAATCCGTATAGAAATGTTTCTGTTGTTGAAAAAAAGAGTGTATTGACTCTGTTCGAAAGTGTTATTGTCTTTCAAATAAGCAAAATAAAGAACACAAAAATGGTATTAATTTCCAATAATTATATTTTGTGGTTTGGAACGATTGTCACCTTTACAAAACAAAACTGTCCACCGTTGCCACTAACTTCTACTTTTATAATATTTTACGTAATTCAAAACATTTCTCTATATTCAAAAACCTTCGACTTATAACCGCAACTAAACTTTCAGCTATAACAAGCGTTAACCAACGCACCTTGGATGGTTTGTTTTTAACCGCACTGCCGCAGCCACTGTAAACTTCAAAACATGAAAACAGCCATCTTCCGTTGTGCATTGGATTTTAATTGCCGTAGTGTGTCATCGTCCGGCAACGGCACTGGTTATCCACAAACGCTTTATCAGCTGGCAATGCTTACAGCTTGACGTTGGTTTTGATGCCTCTTTAGCCTCCTAACAGCACACTTCATATCTGTCTTGCTTTTATGACAGACGTGAAAGCTCAAGCTTGTTGGAGTTGGCTTTCCCTTGCATACTTCTAGGACGTTGCAGTCATTGAGGCGGGTTCTAAATCATTGGCAAGCTTTACTTTTGGATTTATTGGTGGAAGCTATAATTTATTTCACCAGCATCTTGGTTTTGTTGCTTCTTGTTCCGCAACATCTTCCCGGGCCAGCAACGAAGAATCATCAGGCGTGTCTTCCTTCCTGCTATCCAGGTGAGGTGTGTCAGCGCAGTGGTGGTCGGGCCGCGGTAATCACGGGAATGCTTGTGATTGAGACCCAAATGATTTCTAGTGACTGTCTCGTTCATTGGAGACATTATATTAAGGTAAGGTGACAATATTTAATTAGCTTATTGACTGTATTAGTGGATTTGAATTATCAATTATATTTGAATCTGTTATATGCATGTGTATTTTCAATTAAAAGTGTGTGTGTGTGCGTGTGTGTGTGATTGTTTGTGTGGTATGGACGATATTCCCATGCGATGCAAAGAGGTCATTATCTTTATATGGGTATGTGTGTGTACCTATATGCGCACTTTAGTTGAGCATGGGCAAAAGGCAAAAGTTAGCTATTGAATGCTTGTGCATTCTTAAATTCGTCTTGGTGCATGCTGATGCATGCTGCATCTGCTCATCAAATCCATAAAATCCCGAGATCAATTTTTGTACGTGCCACTGGTAGTGGTGATATGTCCTGATTGGTAGGTTCGATGTTAAATTGATAGCTGTTGAATTACTAACAGAATTGGAATGCGTAGGTTGAGATGATGCCACCGTCATTGTTGTTGAGGGGATCATTAAGATGAGAGAAATCGTTGACACAGCTATAGAAAGAGGACTTAGTTTTCTCTTCCTTTTACGCGGTTTAGGTTTTCGTCATCTAACCTTGTGTATGGGTTTCTCGAGCGTTTTTGTGTGCGATGGTGAAACACCTTCGCTGGCTTATTATTGCTGGTATATCGTGAATTTGAATTCACATTTCCAGATTATATGGCGTAGAAATCCTAGCCGGTTCAGGGGTTCTTGATTGAACCATTTGCGATTGACGAGAGCTTGCTGGTGAAGCCATGCCAGACAATCGGATGCTCTGGGCTGGCATAACAGGTGCAGTTATCGATGTTTGCAATTCTCCGACATGTTGTGGAGGAGGTGCCTGAAAGGCGATATTTGCCGCATCAGCCGCGGCAACGATTCGGTAAATATTTGTATTATCCAATTGTTCAAGATTGAGGTCAAGATTCCGGTTGATTTGATTATATCCTGGTAAGCTCCGTGAAAACTGCGACGGCCGTTGTGCAACGATCGGACCATTGAGACCATTTGGCGAGTGTAACTGAGCGATGTGGTCGTCAATATGTGGAAGTGGTAATTGTGCTGCCACACATTGGTTTGGAATGTGGCCGTTTAGTAATTGCTGTGATCGAGGTGCATTAGATAAAACCGATGATTCAGCATAAGATCCACTTCGTTGTGTTAAAGTTGGCTGTGCAACGTTGAAATTGATAGGTTGTAAGTTCGCCATCTTTTGAGTTTAGCCCGCCTGTGCCGATACCAGAAATGTTGGAGTAGCCGCCACGCCACCTGCATAGGATCATCTGCGTTTCGAATCCGAAGTGATTGATGTGGCTGATGCTGTTGCAGTTGGGGATGTGTCCCACTTACGCCGCTAATGTCACTGCTTGGGGTTGGGCGAGTTTCTGGATGGGAACTGAACTTTATGTCGGCATCATTGCCTGTCAGAGTATTCAATCCACTGGTAAGATGGTTCATGGAAATTAATTCTCCAGTGTTGTTGGCTACTCTGGAGTTTGACCGGTAGGTACCATCACCTGATTTGTCTTTCCACCGTCGACGTCGTCGAGCGTGATTCTTAATAGATGAATCTGGTGCAGTCAGTGTCTGTGGAGCACCATCATCTTCATGATGATTTTCATCACAATGTGCATGCTGTTGCTGCGATTGTTGTTGTTGCGTGTGCTGTGACCGCATATGATACCCATCAGGAACTGCATTGTTGCTCAGATCCTGTTGAACCAAAACTGGCACTTGATTGAGCCAGAGAGGTTGCGTATTTAGGCTGCTAGCAGGACGAATAATCTGCTGAGCAATAGGCCGGACCGGAGAACGCACTGCTGAATGAGATAGTCCTGACGCTGCGCGCACCACTTCCTTCACCGATGGTTGCAGTCTATGTTCATGATTCGTTTGTTGCTGATGTGATTTCCCGAAGGGTGAACGCATCTTTCTTTGTTCCACATTTGCCATTCCACCGCTTCTTGTCAATCGAGAATCCAACTCAGAACCCTTCGTTCGTACGTGAAAGGATGTTATCGATGATCGGTTATCAATGATGCCACCAGATAGCACCCAACCCAATTCGGTTCGTTGGGCTATGGGGGTGCCGGGCGCTCCCTTGATCACTCCGCCCAGAAGAAGCGCCGAATAAACATCGCACCCAAGAAGGATGTCAATCTTGCCTGGCCTATAATAAGTAGGATCAGCTAGCTCGATACCCTTTAGATGGTCCCAGTTCCTGCATTGTATATTGCGCATGGAACGTGCCGCGGTGAGTTTGGGCAAAACAAAGGCTTGAATCGGTAAGGTGAAGGTTTCGTTGACTTTGGATTGGATGATGAATGATACCTTCTGCGTTGATGCACTCATCCTTTTGTCTCCGATGCCATAGATGGACATGTTTCCATTCTTTTCTTTGAGCCTCAATGTCCGTGATGCTTACTTGGTAATGAAGGATGCTTCCGACCCAGGATCCAGGAGAGCTCGTAGCGTCAGAGGCTGTCCCTCAGATGTGTAGACCCTGACGAGAACCGTAGCCAGAAGAACAGTCTGAACGTTATTGTTTTTGACAACGCAGGCGTTGAATACTGAGGATCTTCTGGTGGAGACCGCTGAATCCTCGGTTGATTGTGCCTGACGAGCTTGGTCAGCAGATGTTCCGGATGAGTTCATCGTCGCAGCAGAGTCACGTCTGGGTATGGAATGGTGGATATCGTCTATGTGCAACAACGAATGATGTTTCTGCTTACAGTGCGTACAGGTGAACTTGCTCGTGCACTCTTGAGTTCTATGTGTATTTGACAGACAGTTGATACACAAATGGCGTTTGGTTGCTATGTCTCGTCTCTTGTGACGGCTGAGTGCTCGAAAATTGAAGCAGTTACGAATGAAATGTAAGCCTGAGCACATAGAACAATTGCTTGTGGTTGAATTATGGACACGAATTGTAGCAGGTGTTCCCCTGGACTTCCCGTGAGGAATACTGGACGTCGTTTGTCCCATAACATCCAAAGTTCTTGCCCTTGTAAGCAAGAAATCCTCCAGCACCTCATAAGCTGGATAGTCGACATACGATGCAATATGCGATTCCCATAAAATGCGCGTATTGGGGGGAAGTTTCTAAACCGTGTGATAGATTAGAACATCTTCCCATGCTGCAACTGAGACTCCAAGGTTTTGAAGGGATTGCTTGGGCTCGTTGGTGGTGTCTACCAGTGCCTTGATTCCGTCAGCCGACTCATACGTGAGTGCAGACTGAATGAAAAGTAGGCTGAACTGGTTATCCTTGAGCAACCGCAGGTTTTGGTATCTTTTGACCAGGGTTGCCCATGCTGATTCGAAGTTGCCGTCCACTATTGCCGTATTTCGAAGCAGACGTTCCGCATCTCCACTCAAGTTGGCCTTGAGGTAGTGCAGCCGGTGCACATCGGAGATGGTGGTGTTCTTTATGATGAGACTCTCGAACAAACTTTTGAACTCCGGCCACGTCTCGTAAGAACCGGAGAAGGTAGGAATTTTTATTGGAGGCAGTTTTAGCTCTGCTGTGGGCGCTTTTGCTCCTCCCATTGATCCATTAAATGAATTGTGCAATTGTGACAGGGATTCGACGTTCTGCAATTGTGCCTTAAGCTTAGAGGAATAGCTGTAATACAATTCCTTGAGCTTGTGGAACGTTAATTCTTCCATATATCGAGTTTTGGAGTCATCACTCGGAGCTGCTATGATTTTTTGATGAAGCCCCTTCGCGTCCTCGAACGATTGCTCTAAGTTTTTTAACCGCGCGTCATTCATGTGATGGATTTGGCGGAGTGATCCAAAGCCAAATAGGCCTTGTGATCGGCGGTTAGCTCGGTCGCAATGTTCTGCAAGCAGTCGATCCAATTAGATGTTTTTTGCTTGCTCATTGTGTTCTGTGGAGGTTAAAACCCACACCGAGATTATCTACGTAGCTAGTTGCACGCTGGCGGAGATGCAGTGGTGAAACGAGAGGATTGTTGTCGTAAGTGGCACCGCAACCAATGTATCAGGGGATTACACCTGCTGGACCTCGTAGATTCACGGACTGAATGCACTGGTGCGTGGAAGACCCGAACACACCGAGATTACCTATACGTGGGGCGAATCCAATATCGGATAAGAGGAGTGCACCTGATGGAACTGGAAAATATCGATGCGCAGAATGCCGTCGCAAAATTCCCCTATGACGATGCAACCTCTATAAGTGAACGAAGTGGGATGTGTGGAGTACCCGCAACACAGTTGAAAATGAATCAAAGCGACGTCAACCGAAAATACTGGGACCGATGTGAATATTCCCACATGTCTACCTGCGCTGACTTCCGCAGATGAAAGACAAATCAGCAACTATGAAATTTTCGAAAAGTGGACTGTATTTTGTTTTTTCGATAGATAATTATAAGCGCCACGTTCAGGTAGTTAAATGTTTGGTTGAAGTACGTAATGTTAATACTCAACACCCTTGTTTTGTTTAATGTTGTTTATTTTCATAAATTATAAGATGCGAAAAATAGAAAATGTTCATTATTTTATTTTCCGCCGATCACAAAAAACAATTATCTAAGTGAAGAAGAGAAATGAAAGGATTCTGTTCTAGAATTTTAGTAGTGCTATTTTCTTCTGCTTCTTTATTTTTGTATTTTCGATTTAATTGATGTTTGCGAAGTCCCTGGTATAGTAGTTTTGTTTTTATGTATTATTATAGTTTGATGACAGACGTGCACAGCCAAATACACACCCCGATGTTCAAAATATAAATTAATAACGACGATGTCTGCCAAGTATAGGATCCACCGATAACACTAACGATAAAATCCCAGTTCTGCACACTATAACGCGACTTTCAAGTTGGACACTCTACTGGCCAGCCCAATTGTAACAGCCAGGTGATCATTGTCCAAATCAATTGTGTTCACCTGTTGTACAATAATATTATCCGATTGAGTTTTTAAATTTTGAATTATTGATCCACAAAACAAGGTTCTTATTATTACAATCTGATACGCGCAACTCCACGATGAGCAACCACCTCGCTGGAGACACACACAACCACAACACTTTTCCGATTAAGATCCACTAGGATCGTTTTATTAAATGAATAAAAGGGTTACAGAATGTCACCTACCTTTTCACAGATCTGCCAACAGATGAATTTCAATGGATGAAGATGTCTTCGAATCCGTTTTGCGATGAAGGTCAATTTTATGCACGTAATCCTCAGTTGATTAATCCAAGTGCTATTTGGCTCCTCGTTGAGATTTGATGGATGATTTGGTGATGAATCTGTTGGCGATTTAAAAACCCACTTGCTGGTTATTCTGGCGCCGGACACACAATTCTGGTCACTTTTTTGGCAGATGAAATCCGGCCGGTTGGCTGATGTGAAAAAGCCGCTCACTTGGCAGCTGAGATCCGGCTCGAAGGACCAGAAATAGAATTCGGCGGTGAAGTATGTTGTTGTTGAAGTGTCATCGAAGTGTTCCGCCGAACACTGTTCACGAAGAGAGAAACAACCTAGAACACAAGGGCATTGTCACAAATAAAACGCTGAGAGATATTTTCACTTCCTATTTTTATTGTAAATGTTTCAACATCTTTCGTCACACATAAACTTCAACGTATAAATCCGAATTACACGACAACCGACACACATTTCCTTTTTACGACACGGAAGGTTTACTATTACCTTTAATCGTTTCGCGGTGAGATACTCTAACGCAAGAGCGAAACGACGGATACCTCCTCGTCGAGTTCTCTCTCGTTCTCGACCTCCTCGGATGCTCGAAAGTTCAATCTCGACTGTCCGATACAGACCTCTCGTCCCAGTGACGATCCCAATTAGACTGCCCGTCTGCCCACACAGATATCCAGATTCAAAACTGGTATCTGTATCTATACGGAAAAATTTTCCTATTTGCTCTGCTAACAGAATTTCCGAATCTCTGTTAGCAGCATGTTATTAAGTCCCAGGGGTAATTTCGGTGCCTGAAAAGGAAAAAGTCAATCGACGCATACATCCTTAAACGTCATTATTACCATCCGTGGTGGTGATCGAAATTGGTTCGACGGCTGTCGATTTTGTGCCGCCTTTATTTGCACAAACCATCTGGCGCGCAGAACGGAGATGATTGTTCGGGCGTACAGTCCGTGGTTGTTTGCCTTTTGTAAACATAACCGAAATCCATTAACATAGATCCTTCTAATGGGTGCGAAATTCTACAAAGGAATCGTGGGACTGGAGTATTTCCTTTGTTGGCTTTACTCTCGTAAATATTCCGAATTATCTTGTTGAGATGATTACGGTTGCCTACAATTTGGCAGCGGATAGGCGATATGCTTTATTGCATGAAGTTGCCGTTTCTTTGTTTGCCGATGGATTTGATGGTCTTTGTGGCAGACCACCCGCACGTGCATCCGTTGGTCGGCTAATTTACCGACGATAGCGATTCCTTGTAACGTCGTGTAGATGTTCAGGATTTCAGATTGTGCAGTGCTGGAGTGCGGCGCATTTCAATCTTTGGGAATAAGGTGAATGGATGCTTTTACCTTTGTTTCAGGTATGCTACAATCGACTTGTTGAGCTTGATATTGAAAGCTTTGGGACGTTCAGTTCCTTGCTTCTTTTTATATCGGGTTCGCATTTTGCAGCTTCCTATGACCCTTGTTACAGGTATGATTAGGAGCTTTGGGACACGTGTAATGATAAGGTAAGTATGTTCCTTGAAGGGTAGGAACCTTACCTGGGTGAAATTGTGCGTTCGTAGAACGCTACAAGAAGTAACGTGAAGAAAAAAACCCAAAGGCCTCGGGAGCCAAGGTAAATTGATGGGTAAGCTCATTGATGAACTTACTACTTTTTACGAACTTGGTATTAGACGCTATACTGGACCAGTTGAAAAAATGAGAAATGATATATAGGCAACCCTCAAAATACACAGATGAAAAACCGCAACACGATAAGTTTCTAGTCGGAGTCGATTCTTGGTGCTCTTGGCAACGGAGCTAAGCATTAGGTACTCTTTATACTTATAAGTATAAGCTTCCTTTGCTAAAGATGTTTTTGAAGCAATGAAGCCGGTTTAGTAGGAACTAAGCTTTGACGAGCTTTTTTCACGTTGCTTGGGTGGATATGTGGGTGGTTTTATTTGGTATCATCAAGGATACAGGTTTAATAAAAACTCCACCGTTGCAAACCACAAGAACACTAACTGCACTGGTGAAGGTGGTAGCAGTAAACTCGGCTGGAAGTCCTTTGTTGCCGATACTCCACTATCGACACGTCCGAAATTCCTTCGCGGTGCGCGCACTGCTAGCAGCAGCCTTTCGCCAAGAAGAAGCAAAGAATAAAACACTTGGTATTGGTGTTGAGCACCGTTTTTTATTGTTCGAACTTTTCTTTCTGTTTTAAAGTTAGGAATGTTAATTGTGATTAAAGGAACATATTTTTATTTAAGAAGAGTCAAAGCACTTTGTAAAGTCGAATCGGACTAATCGCGACACTGTTCATTTCTTAATTAACCGTTCAATTCGCCGTACGAACAAAAGAGCGAGAGTTGACAAACAAAAAAGGATTTCACTGATATTGACGGTTTATCAAACTCAAGCTGAAATTAATTTAAGAACGCGACCGCACTCCGACGTGTGCCAGTCGAGGGATAAAATTTGACTCCCGGGTCGGTGCGTGTGCACACTTTGGCTGATAAAGTCTGACTCAACGATGCAACTCACATATACCAGATTCAATGGCCGCATTGCATCCATAGGGGGGATTCTATATGTGTCCGTATAGGACAAGTACGATGCTCTGCGATGAGGACGATGGTCGGCGGACACCTGATTAAACAGACGTACGATCATCGGGGGCTGCGTTGATGACGTATGCCAGGGATCGAAATAGGTTTTTGTTTCAAAGTAAACAAAAACGCTATTTCGCAGGTCAAATAGTGGCACGCATGATGTACACGGTCGTGATTGTATTTGCCTAAGATTCCTTGGAAATACCGATGTAGGCAATATCTAATCTAGACGTATGGGTCCGGTGCACAAGGAGGAAAATTATTTTGTTGACATAAGTCAGCTGAAACCTCGTCGACGGCGGCAAGGGGTCAGGCTGGATGGCCATATGTTTGAATTAATATGCGGGTAAGTAACGAACACAGTGAGATACTGTATGTTTAATTTAGATTTCAGGCGGGTCATCATAGGCATGGCATGGGTAAGGTTACCTAAACAATGATCATATCCATGCCCAAATTCATGATCGGTTGAAAGCCGATAACGAAGAATTGTCGCAACTGTCGCGGACCTAAGGGTATAGGGGCGATATACAATTGTGGACTATGGAAAGAATATCGGCTACAGCTATGTCAACAATACGCTGGCCAGCCTTCGTTTATCGTAATTGAAGACAGGCTGAGCCGATAGGAGATGAACTGGTTCATGGAAGATGAACCAGGGAAATTCAGAATGTGTGGATGCCGTCGGGTAGGTTTTCCTTTCGGGTATGAAGCTGCAGGAGAGCTTACGCTGCCCCTAATTGCAGGTAAGTATCATGGCTTGTATGGTAAGAGGAAGTGGTTAATTTAAGAGGATGGGCGGTTCTTTGGGAATGTATTAAAGAACGGCCACAGATACACCCAATATCAAAACGAATCATTCAACGCAGTTGTATGGATAATAGCATCAAAAACACAACCACTTTCAACGAGGGGTTATCAGGCTTATGTTCTATCTAGGATGTACTAGGAATTACGGTTGGACGCACATTATTCGACTTTTGCATGGAATCGGACGCCAACCGCATCAAGGCCGCTGAGCGTTCCATTTCCGAGATTGATTTCATTTTTACAACATTTTTTTATTTTCTTTTTATCTTCTTAGTTTCTAAATTACATGCTAGACAAAAAATGCTTAAATTGTAGCTTAATTATCTTATATTATAACTTACTGTTCCTACGCAGACGCTCTAAGCATGGCTATTGTATAATTTGCCTTTCGGCAACAGAACTTTGTTTGTGGCTGTATTTATGACTATTTGTATGACAAAGAAAAATTAGGACAACTTTGTGTCCTTTTTTTTTTTTTTGGTTTTTCTTAAAATTTAAGTTTAAATTAATATATATATATATATATATATATATATATATATATAAATTTTTTTCTTTTTAACCTACATAATTTTTTTTCTTTTTTCTTAAAATTTAACCTACTGTGGCAGCACTTCCCAAAAGAAATCAAATGTTAACAACCTTACCGGCCGACGGACTGAATGAGGAGAGACTGCCGGTTAGGTAGTAGAAAAAGAAGAAAAGTCAGTCGATGACAGGGGCGAGAAAAAAAGGTGTACGTTGGTGCAATAAGTAGATGACGAGTGTTTTATTCCAAAATATATATTAATTCAATAGTGTCTAAAAATAACGAAGTTAACTTAACTTAACTTAATCTTATACTACCCTAATTCTAGAAAAATTTCCGAGATTGAGAAAACGGATAGATGCAGCCTTATATCGGCAAGACAAGAACTCGATGATCAGAATACGACTTTGAAAGGGCTATTATATGGTGCTGGGATAGCAGAGTAAAGGTAAATTATTACAGACAATATTATTATGATTTCGAAAATTTATAGCGTTTTAAAACTTAAAATACGTTTTTTTTTTCGAAACAATGTTTTTGATATTGGCGCACAGCAGAACTCGAAGAATTCTCATCCGACTGGCTTGAAATTTTAACTGTAGGTTCTACATTCGCTAAGAAAAAAAAAACAGTATTTTTAATTTTACTTCTCTCAGGAATGCCAAACCTATAGCTCGGAGTCAGCGCCCTGAAATGCTATTTTTTCCTCGAAGAGGTCCACCAGCCAAGCTCCGAAAGGCGCTCAAGGATTTCTCTCAACCATTTCACGAAACCAATCGCTTAATGAGGTGGTATTTACCACTCAGTAAATGTGTCGAACTGCCCAATAGTAAGAGTCATCAGTTTTGAAGTATGAACAAAATTTGGAGTTTAATGGTTGAAATTTTTTTCGTAATGAATACTTCCTCTCTCTCTTTACTTACAAGGTCTAACATTCTTAATGTTTTTTAATAAATTCTCGTGGAATTATCTCCCTTTTTGTTTTCTTGGATTTTTACGATCTCTTACGTTATTTAATTATCATCTGCCTTGATATACAGCTCTGTAGAGATGTCCCCATATATTCTCAAATATGTTGAGAACTGGAGACAATGCTGGCCAGTCAGGACCAGAAACGTTGTTACACCCGAAGTACTCTTTTTCCTTCCGGGCTGCGCGGATCGCTGCATTATCTTGTTGCAGGATGAAATTTTCGCCCAATTTTTCTTGATTACGATGCACGATCTCTTCATCTACGATCTTAAGGTGGTCGTTTTTTTTTGTCCACATACGAAATACCAGCTGATACCGCGATTCCACTTGTTGCTATAGAATTTGACGCTTCTCTCAGTGGGGACCGCTCTATTTTTGTCCGGGTACGTATCTTTTCTGGCGCAAGGCTAATAACCTTGTCCGGAAAAACAAATTATTATGGCCATTTAACAAGTCTCGGATAAGGGCCGGGTACCGGTGCAGAGACTTGCTAAATAAGGCCCAGACCGGATCCCGGTTGTAGCGCCGATGATGATGATGATGCCGTGTCTTTTCCCGTATTTTTCTGGATCCTTTAAATAGTTTGAAGTAACTGTACGACTGCGGCTTAAAAGTCTTGCAGTTTGGTTAACAAAAAATCCACCCTGGCGCATTTTTTTTGAATGTTTTGGATCGCCGTTTGGTTTAACATCTTTCCAGACCCCATTTTTAACTTTTTTCCTTCTAAGACGTGTTTAAATACTTTCTTTTACCTAAATCAAATCACTAAAACTCAAATTATTAAAAAACTGACCAACAACTCACATTGCGAATGTAATCTGTAACTGAAATTCCAAAGTATTTATATCCTGTCTCAACCACTTGTCGCGGGTAATGAGGGACAAATTGCAAATTCCAAGAAAAGTAAGGCAAAATAAAAAATATTTTTGGTTATTAGAATCTTCTTAGAAATTGGTAATGATTACCTAACAGAAAAATTCGCAGTAGGCGCGGAACAAAATTATCCAGAAAAGCAGAAGTCTGAGGGGTGTCTTAACCAGTTGGCAAGGGCTGTATTCACCTATAGCAATAGGGTCAGTCGTTATCGAAAACCTCTCGCATACTAACCCATGTCTGCAATTTCTCTTTAGTAATTTGTCGCAATCTTATCCAAAGGTTCTCTGTCAAATTTTGGGATAGACCAATTCATTCCGTCAGTGTGGCCCACTGGCCCGTATGTGCATATGCTGCCGCTTTGTGGGTTTGTTATTTTCAGTTGTTATAGCGACATGTCGCAAATATTTCATTGCGTGCCTTCATTTGCTGTCACCCATCGGGAACAATTCTGGCCTCGGGTCTCAACGACGATATGATGGTATAGGCAAGAAAGGACAATGAAAATTCTTAAAAAATACAATATATTGAATGAGTGCAAAAGGTCTTGTGTATTTTTGATAGATGACTTTTGCCAACATCCAGTAAAGCGCCCACGTGTCAAATATACTATTATTATATAACAAGAAAGATGACCCTTCTAGCTTAAATCGAGTACCAAAAACTAAAATTTTAGTTTTAATTTCTGATGTGAAAACTTTATTTTAAAATGAACAAGAAAAAGCTTGTCTCATGAAAATACGATAAAAATACGTTATAATAATTATTTTATTATATTTGCCAAGTAATGTTTTAAACCACAACACCATTCTATTTTTGGTACAAATCAGTTTTATAAGAAAACAGGTACAATCGCCTCAACATTTCATATTTTTCCGGTATGGTAGATGTGTGACGACTCATGCGAATTGCAACGACGCCACTAACGAAGTTTCGTGACATGCGTCGAATTTTTGTGAGAGTAAAATATCAATACGCAATTTGGGAGAACTGCGAAATCGATAAAAAGGAAGAAAATAGCGAGATTCCGTCAGAGAAAGTTCAAAACGTTCTAGAAATTCAGACTGATTTTGCCACTCTTCGGAGTCGCTATCGGTTTTTGCTTCACTGAAGTTAATTCGCTGTGCCTTCATTACCCAATGTTTGATTGTCGAAGATGTCATTCCACATTTTAAAAAACTATCTGGTTTAATTTTTCACAAGAGATAAAACGCTTAACGGGCTAATATGTAACTTATTCAATTGTTTCAAAACAAAACCTGACCATTGCCTAAATTTTTTAGTTTTTCGCGTGTGTGACAAGCAGTTCTACCACCTTTGAGTACGGAAACGACCATTACCAAGAACATAGTGTTAGAACGAATTGAAAGGTTTCTTAACTTTTCGGACACGCCGCTAGGTGTGTCTGCACATGGATTTTTAAATGCAGCTTTTCCAACAATATATTTATACAATGTAAAATCAGTGTACAGCAAGGATGCTATCTTTCCCTATTAACTACCATCCCTCATGTGGTCAATGGACAGGTTAACTTATGAAGACAGCACTAACTTATATACGATTATTTAAAGTAAGGGAATTGTTCATCTCTATGCAAATGGCAAAGGCATAATATTTCCCTCCAGTTCAGAAGTCAATAATGGAATAGTGCTGCGCCACATTTTTGCATAGGTTCTTGGCATCCATCGTACAGTGCTCGGTAGAGCAATACCAATTAAAAACACTTAACAGGCTTGTTAGTTCCGTATATCAGTTACCGTGCGCCTCATTGAATGAATGTCCTTCCGCCAGGAAGCTATCTCTAATGTTCAATATACGATATCGTATAGCCAAGCTGCAGTGAGATCGTCAAATGAGTACTTACTTCTCTTTGAACGACATCATCCATCTATGTCACAGCTGGAATGAAACTCATAGGATGCAAGGAATAAGCTAACAGTGAAGGTGCCACCGTCGATGACATTAGCAACACCTTGTTCGCCAATTACGTATTAAAACGCGCCCATCGACCGTTGTTAATTAGGATCTTAGTAGGAATTCAACGTCAGATTCAGTAAAGCTGAATGGATGGTGTTAAGTCAACATGATACGTGCCATCACTTGGCATAGCCGCATTCAAAGGACCAACTGCTTTGAATCGTCTACATGAACGACAGCTGTGGAATTCACCTTTAATTATTCCGAAGTGGTTTGATATGCTTTTTTTTTTACTTCTCGTATCCTCCTGAGGGATTTGCCCATTCCCTATCGTTTTTTTACGTCAAGTCAATTAACTAGAGCGAAGGAACAGCAAAAAGTGAAGTGTTCCACTTGCACAAGTGACTAGTTAGAAAATCGAAATGACATATATAACAAAATTGATTAAAAAAACAACATCGACATGACATCGACTATGGGTTACTCATCACTAGAACTTCAAAGAACCTTTTTGGGTAGACGGTATGGCAAAATATAATTGAAGGGGGTAACTAGCACTCAGGTGCTGACGTTCATTGGCTAATTAAAAACACCTTGATGTAACAATGCAATTAGATTACGAATACTGAACAGGAGTAGGGATGGATGTCCATTACATTGAGGGCTACCATGGTGTCAGACTGAGAGAGAATGTTATGTTACGAGTTTGAAATTATCACAGAAAGTAATTAAAATTAACAAATCTTATAGGGGAAACCAAATTTAAAGGAAGAGGTCGTTAATAAAGTAGAAAAAAAAGCATAAAAAGCGTTTTGGATTTGGTGTAATGTACGTTCAGGTTTTTGATATCAATTTGGAGCAGTTTATGACTGTTCTAGAGCAGACATATTTACCCATCACGGGCAATGCACCGCATGGTGTTCTGTTTGACCTTTACGTGTTATAGGGGTATGATGGGCTAGGATGGGTGCGATCATACAGGGCAAAGTTACTGATTGCTTTCAACCCGGCGAAGGCCAGAACGATCCTTGTCCCTGTTCAATCCAAGTTGACATGCAGTCTCCACGTGACACCCCTGGATAGCTACTTTGGCAACCGTCAAGTAGTGAACCAATGCATGCAGCGACATCCTGAGAAAGGTTGGCGCAAGGCTAATAACCAGGCCCGTAAAAATGAATTATTATGGAAATTTAACAAGCCTCGGATATGGACCGGATACACGACGACGACTACGGAAACGAAAATGGCTAAATGATTCAAGAATTTTTAATGGAACGTCCGCTCACTATACAAAGCTCGAGCTGCACAGGAGCTAGCCGATGCCCTGTCCGAATATAAGGCTGACATTACAGCATTACAAGAAATAAGATGGACGGGGAGTGGTGTCATCCAAAGAAACGAGTATGAAATTTATTACAGCTGTCATCCAAAACAACATGTGCTCGGGGTAGGCTTTCTAGTCAGCCAAAAACTGAAGCCTGCCATCATCGGCCTATATGCAATAAACGAAAGGCTATGCACTCTTCGCGTGCGAGGCAAGTTTAAGAACATAAGCCTCATAAACGTTCACGGACCTACAGAGGAGTCCCCTGACGACGAAAAAGAAGAATACTACGAGAACGTCGAACGGGCTCTCAATGCCTGCCCAAGATACGATGTAAAAATCGTTCTTGATGATTTGAATGCAAAAATAGGTCGGGAGTCGGTTTTCGGGCACCACACAGGTTCCCATAGTTTGCATGACAATGGACTACGAGTCATCGAACTGGCAGCATCAAAAAACTTGGTCATTGCAAGTATCAGGTTTCCGCGTAAAGATATCTACAAAGCCATCTGGGTATCACCTGATGGAGCCACTCGCAACCAAATTGACCACGTGTTAATAGATCGCCGCCACTCCTCGAGCTTGATGACGGTACGAACGTACCGAGGTGCCAACGTCGACTCGGAACACTATCTTGTTGGTACAGTTTTCCGAGCGCGGATTGCCGTACGGAGACGTATTGCATCCGCGGATCAGGTTCGAATCAACACAGCTGCCCTACGCAATGAGAATACCAGTAACACCTTTGGTCATGCGTTAAGACTCGCCCTCGAAGAACTCGACGGAGGGAGAGTAAGTCCTGGGGCCAGAATGCCGGGCGTAGAAGAGAAATGGACACGCCTTAAGAATACCGTCATTAGTATTGCCAACTCCATCTTAGGCAGTAGTCGTAGAGATCGGAGCGACTGGTTTGATGATGAGTGCAAACTAGCGACTGAACGTAAGAATGCTGCATACCAGGCAATGCAGCAGTCTCATAGGACGCGGGTGCGCGAGGAGAAATACAAAGAGCTCAGAAGATCTGAAAAAAGACTTCACAGACAAAAGAAAAGTGTCTGGGAAAAAAACCTTGTCTGTGAAATAGAGAAAAATAGAGAACGAGGTCCGCACCAGCTGCGGAAGTTCTACCAAATAATCCGCAGTATGACGCGGTACACACCACGGTGCACTTACTGCAAGGATAAAGAGGGTAATCTGATCACCGATCCTGAAGGCATTCTGGAGCGATGGGAAGTGCACTTCAATGAATTGCTAAATGGTCAGCTCACAGAAGAATTGGAGGCTCAACCAATGCAAGATCAAGACCAGATGCTGCCGCCACGAACCATTCAGGAAACATTAAAACCCTCTAGACAGCTCAAATCAAATAAAGCTCCTGGAGTTGGTGGCATACCAGCTGAGCTGATCAAACAAGGAGGGACAGCGTTACATCACGCAATTCATGAGATCGTGGTGCACGTATGGGAGCAAGAGGAGATGCCGGAAGATTGGCGTCGTGTTATAATTTGCCCCATACATAAGAAGGGAGATATCACACTGTGCAGCAACTATAGGGGTATAACATTGCTGAGTACCGCCTATAAGATACTCTCCACTATCCTAGAAGATCGGATAGCCCCATTAGATAAACTCATCATTGGTCAGTATCAGTGTGGCTTCATCCCAGGCAAATCAGCGATTGATCAGATATTCACCCTTAGACAGGCAATGGAAAAATGTCAGGAATTTAAGATTCCATTATATCATCTATTTATAGACTTCAAGGCCGCCTACGAGAGCATAGCCAGGGTAGAACTATATAATGCCATGAGAGAATTCGGCATTCCAAATAAATTGATACGACTTTGTAGGTTGACCATGACCAACGTAACTAGTCAAGTAAAAGTAGCGGGATTGCTGTCCAAACCAATAAACATCTATAATGGACTCCGACAAGGGGACGGTCTGGCTTGTCTCCTCTTCAGCCTGGCGTTGGAGAAAGCAATCCGTGACTCTGGCGTTACAACAAGAGGGACTATTGTCACCAAGTCCAGCTAGTTACTTGTCTACGCAGATGACATCGACATCGTCGGTAGATTTGAATCGGCTGTACACGAATCCTTCACCCAGATCGAGCAGGCGGCACAAAAACTGGGACTGCACATTAATGAGGGAAAAACTAAGTACATGGTGGCAACTTCTGCGAAGAGAAGACCTAACGTTGGTCAAACTTTCAGAGTCGTGGAGCACGAATTTGAAGTAGTGCAATCCTTTAACTACCTTGGGTCAATAGTATCAGCCGATAACAATATGGAAGAAGAAATACGCGAACGGTTGATTAAATCCAACAAAGCCTACTATGGTCTATCAAGGCTCTTTAAATCCCGAAATTTATCCAGAACATCCAAACTACTACTGTACAAGACCATTGTCTTACCAGTACTCATGTATGGATCCGAGACCTGGGTGCTCAATAAAAGGTACTCTGAACTCTTAGCCGCGTTCGAGAGAAAGGTCTTAAGGAGAATTGTTGGCCCCGTATGTGAGGGAGGACGATTCCGGAGACGCTACAGCCATGAGTTGTACGCAATCTACTTTGAAGCTAATGTTGTAAGAAAAATCAAGCTCGGTAGACTCCGGTGGGGTGGACACCTAGCTGGAATGCGTGAAGAGGAGCCTGCCCGGAAGGTCCTTTGTGGCAGGATGTATGGAAGGAGACAGCGCTGCAGACCTTGTCTGGGATGGAGGGATGGCGTACATCAGGACGCCCAGAGCCTGGGAGTGCCAAACTGGATAACATCAGCTCTAAATCGGGACCGGGCGAGAGATTTGTTAAATAAGGCCAAGACCGGATCCCGGTTGTAGTGCCGATGATGATGATGATGATGATGGGCTAGGACTGGCTATGAGTAGATCATGACAATGATATGACAAATGGGTGTAATGGAGGATTATTTAGTAGGTTGGTTAATTCATTTAGGGCAATTTGTGTTTGGGAAATTGTAAGAGGTGCTCATCTTCACCTTTTCTTAGTGATGTTTTGTTAGGATTATGTGTTCGCTGTTTTGATAGTATTTTCTTGTGAAAATATTCTCGTACAATGCCTAGCAGATATACAAGAATTCCTTTCAATCTAGCATTTTTTCTTGTTTGTATTGGCTCCTTATCTTGTCCATTGCTTCCCCATTTTATACCAATCATGTATCTTCTGATACTAAAAGGGTGTTAACAATTCCTTTAAGGTTTTGACCTAAAAAAAAAACGACCTCAAGAAATGTTTAGATAATAATCCTTAATAGTCGGTTTTTTGAATTAGCAAAGTCATGGACTTTCAGGCTGTCACAGATCAATAAGCAGTCGGGTTGATTTTTCACACATAAGTATGTAAGACCTATAAAATGTCCTGACATTTAAACTCGCTGTTTCAACATTTATGCCAAGTTTTGATGTTTTGCTATTATGTAAAATAAATTCGGGAAATATAACAAATTCGAGAAGAATGAAATGAGTTAGGAACTCTTGTAGCGATTCTAACAGATACACACACAATTCACAAGCAACTATAGTGAAGAACACCGAACGAAAAATCGAATAAGAAAAATACATCAGAACCGTATACCAAGCGATAACAAAAATAATTCACATCAGTGGAGTATAGTCGAGTTTGGAAATCAAATTCTAAACACGGTCAGTAGCCTGATGTGTAACGCTTAGGTAAAATTTTTTTCGTGTTTCGAATTGTCATAGCGTCAGTTCGAATCACACGATCTTCTTCACTATTATTTCAAACCCTATAATTAGTGACCCCGGCGTGATCTGTACACACAGCATACACTTCCCATAGTAAAGCAGAACTTCACACACGGTCACGACTTCCGCATAGAGCACAGCCTCCGACGTTTTCTCGTTTCTCTCGTTCGTCCGTCGCCCGCATACGAATCTGATCGTAACGAAGTTACTGCGGCGGGAGTCGTGTAGCGATTCTAACAGATACACACACAATTCACAAGCAAAAATAGTGAAGAACACCGTACGAAAAATCGAATAAGAAAAATACATCAGAACCGTATACCAAGCGATAACAAAAATAATTCACATCAGTGGAGTATAGTCGAGTTTGGAAATCAAATTCTAAACACGGTCAGTAGCCTGATGTGTAACGCTTAGGTAAAATTTTTTTCGTGTTTCGAATTGTCATAGCGTCAGTTCGAATCACACGATCTTCTTCACTATTATTTCAAACCCTATAATTAGTGACCCCGGCGTGATCTGTACACACAGCATACACTTCCCATAGTAAAGCAGAACTTCACACACGGTCACGACTTCCGCATAGAGCACAGCCTCCGACGTTTTCTCGTTTCTCTCGTTCGTCCGTCGCCCGCATACGAATCTGATCGTAACGAAGTTACTGCGGCGGGAGTCGTGTAGCGATTCTAACAGATACACACACAATTCACAAGCAAAAATAGTGAAGAACACCGTACGAAAAATCGAATAAGAAAAATACATCAGAACCGTATACCAAGCGATAACAAAAATAATTCACATCAGTGGAGTATAGTCGAATTTGGAAATCAAATTCTAAACACGGTCAGTAGCCTGATGTGTAACGCTTAGGTAAATTTTTTTTCGTGATTCGAGCTGTCATAGCGTCAGTTCGAATCACACCATCTTCTTCACTATTATTTCAAACGCTATAACTTCACAAATATAAATCATAAAACAGTTAAAAAAAGAACGTTTCGATGCTCAAGGCGTTAAACATGTTAAATTATGGTTTAAGACTTTAAACTTTAAAAAGAGCGTAATTTAAAGGCACCACAAATCAACATAGGTGCCCTATGTGGACGATTCTCCGACCAACACCCTGGATCTGTTCTTCACTTAGAAGCTTAACAAATACGCAATCGGAGTTCATTCGATTATGAATACCTGTTGTTTTCACTTAAATTTCCTCTAATCAACCTGAGTGTTAACGGAGAAGTTTGTAACAGAATTGTATGACTGCATAGCATAGTAAAGAACATGATTTGATCCCAGGTTATAAAAAGGCTAGAACCAAAGGCCGCGTGTTTACGAGAATGTCTAAATTTGCGCTAATGATTCTCTTTTGGAACTGCGTTCTTTACTGCGGTTGCCTGAGTGTAATCTCGTGGAATTGTCACCGCTCTACGACGGTCTAAACGGCTTTTTTAGGAAGCTGAATTGACCGCAATTCCTCCTCAATAACGATAATGACGCTCTAGCTCACGCGAAAACAGGTACGACTTTACTTGGTATGTAGACCCAAATTCCACATACAGAGTTAGGAGCATTAAGCTCATTATGTATATATAGTTCGATGTCGATTATGACAGTGACAGTGGTGAAAAGAGACTGCGCACAACGCATCATCATCATTGGGTTTTTCTCGAAAGAGTGGAGTAATTTAAAAGAAAAGATCTACAGCACAGAAGGTAGTTTTCGAGGAAGCATAATGTGAACTGTATGGGCTTGCAATAGCAGATTACCTGTAGACGTGATATTCTTCGCTATATAATAATGAAATCAATATTTTTATTTTTAAGCAATACTTTGATTTGTTGCAGTTCTAACTCGAATACAAATTATCCGAGCGACCAAATGTTTTGACATGCTCTACGAAACCCTTGAGGAAGTATTTGATGGGATCTCATCATTTGATGTTAAAATCCTCCTCGGCGACCTCAATGAGAAAATTGGAAAGGAAGATTTCTTCCAACCGACTATAGGTAAAGAAAACCTACACGACGTTTCAAATGATAATGGAATTCAAATTATGACGTTCGCAGCGTCAAATATGATAGTGAAAAGCACGATGTTCAAGCACAACCATATCCATAAAGCCACATGGATATCACCCGACGGCGTAACGCGTAACCAAAGAGACCACTTCCTCATAGGCAAAAGACATCACTCGAATATCCTTGAAGTAAAATCATATAGAGGAGCAGATTGCGACTCCGATCACCTTCTAGTGATGGGCAAAATTAGGAATCGGGTCGCAGCTGTCTGATCATTGTGATGTCGTTGTGATGTCCAGACATTCAAGACCAGTATACATCGACACCTCCTTTCCTTATCCACTACCTCTCCAACCGCTCGCACTGCGCTCTGGTCTCATTTAAGGGTACTTCACCCTTTGTGCACGCGTTAGTGTACAAAAAAAGAAGTATATAGTTATAAAAAAAACATTGTACAAAAATGAACGCCATTCCCAGAGCGGTTCTCAACGCGTTTTGGAGCATTTGCGAATCCGACTTGAAGAATGTCAACAAGCTTCTGGAAGTTACTTGGACAACATAATTTTTAAAAATTAGATATGATTAAAACTTCCGGTGTTTGAAGTTTTTGAAAAATGCAAATGGAACATTTCTAAATTCCACCATTTTGCTATTGTAATGGATTTCAAATTAGAGACGATATGTCTGGTATTCACAAAACACCAATGGCTAAGCTGGGTTGGAATATTACGATTCGGAAATTCTAAAGTTCAAAATGCTTCACATTCTGGAAGGTCAGTTAAAGCTGATAAAGATAAAATAGTTTACCGAATAACAATGCCCGACAGATTAAGTACGTCCAATTCGACCGGTCTGGATTACTTGAAACTAATACGAGGGTTGCCTCTTATGTTTCGGGATTTGGCAACCCTAGTGTTGCAATCCGGCAATTGACAGCTCTGTCGTAAAGTTGGACATTTTTGAGGTTATACGCACTCAGAACGTTTTGACATACGAGCGCTATTTGTGTTGTTTACAGTAACTTAAAAGATTCATCTCGGCCCAAAAATGGAATTAAATCGTCAACGTTTTCGTGCGATTATTTTTCACAACTTTCGGCGTGGATTAACTCAGCAACAGTGCATGGATGAACTTAATTCAATTTTTGGCGATGAAGCTCCATCAAGGACCAGTGTTTATCGATGGTATGGTGAATTCAATCGTGGTCGCAGTTCACTCCAAGATGAATTTCGTGAAGGTCGTCCAAAATCAGTTGTTGTTCCGAAAACCATTGATGCTGTGCGCGAACTGATATTGGAAGATCGTCATGTGACCTATCGTGAGATTGAGACAACCTTAGGCGTTAGTGGGACCAGCATACATTCAATATTGTATAAACATTTGACTGTCAAAAAAATTTGTTCGCGTTGGATCCCACACAATTTGTCAATCGCCCAAAAAAAGGCTCGGGTCAATTAGTCGAAAGAAATGCTCAAAAAATACGGTCGCGGTGCTTCGAAAAACGTCTATGACATCGTGACAGGTGATGAGTCGTGGATTTACGCGTATGAGCCCGAAAGTAAACAGCAGTCGACTGTCTGGGTGTTTCAAGATGAGCCAAATCCAACAAAAGTTGTTCGCGCACGAAGCACTTCCAAGCAAATGGTCGCCTGTTTTTTCGGAAAAACTGGACATGTCGCAACCGTACCACTAGAACAACGCAGAACAGTAAATTCTGAGTGGTACACAATCATTTGTTTGCCAGTTGTCTTCCAAGAAATCAGGAAAACCAACCGCCGAAGACGGATCACTCTTCACCACGACAATGCGAGCTCTCACACATCGGCTGCGACAACTGCATTTTTGAGCACCCAAAACATCGATTTGATGGGTCATCCGCCGTATAGTCCTGACTTGGCACCGATTGACTTCTTTTTATTCCCGTACGTAAAAAACAAACTGAGAGGTCAACGTTTTTCGACACCTGAAGAAGCGGTTGTTGCATTCAGAATGTATGTGTTGGAGATACCTCAATCAGAGTGGCAAAAGTGCTTCGACAATTGGTTCAAACGCATGCAAAAGTGTATAGATCTTCATGGGGAATATTTTGAAAAACAATAAAGTGATTTTCGATGATCAATATTTGTTTTTGTTCTCTAATCCCGAAATATAAAAGGCAACCCTCGTACTGGCATTGATATCGCGAGAATGATTCATTTTTGAATAAAATCATCACTGTGGATGGGAAATGGGTAGTTTATAACAATGTTAACTCAATAGACCATGGAGTAAAAAATATGAACCTGTGGGGCGCTTCAGGGCCCGAAGAACCTCGCATCATTTTTAACCCCATAAAAATCCTTTAAACCCCATATCTACCCTTAAGTCGAATCACTGGCAAGATCACACAACCTTGCCATAGTATTCATCACTGTCCTAAAATGGCTGAAAACAATTCGCTTATCCCCTTGGATAACCGTAATAAATATCCCATCATAACCGAGGAGCTTTTCCTCTATACCCGACCGACGAAATGATACATTCTTGGCAGAATCAAAGTGTACACAAACACTGTCGCCATGCCCATTTAGCGTCCAGAAATACATGCCGGCCTATTTGCTGGCTTGCACATCTGCAAGCCAGATTTCTAATAGCCCTGCATTAATACATAATGAGTGGGATAATCCCACAGACAAATAAACCTTTTTCTTCTAGTTGCTATGGCGAGCGATCTTCTGTGAATTTTACATCACAGAAGACCTAATTGCCGCCGCCAGCATTGTTCACTAATGCTACCCGAAACACTTCTGTCTATCCGACGTAGACAAAAGAAAACATTTTCGTCCAGGCGGCAATTTCCTACATAAACAATGTAGTCAAAAAGATTCATGCTCTCAGGCAGCTTTGGGTTTTTTGCCGATATTTATCACCATCATGGGAAAACCATTCTCATGATTTATGACTGCATTTTCTGCCAGCCTACATTTCCGTCCCTCTAATTGACCAGATGTGTATTGGAATTTCCCTGGTACGCCAGAGGTATCTGATACTACAAGGGAAGTTGAGGACGATTTCTACCAGAGGAGTCTGATAATAACCTTTACGGTAGGCACTTATTCTTGGAGTCAGATTTCATCGCCCGAAGCGTGCGCAAGGAGTCAAGTTCGCTCCTAGGCGAATACGTATGTGAGGTTCTGTCGCGTCTTTACAGAATCGAAGAGTTCGTGAGCGCGTGATAAAAATAATTATTGCCGATTTAGAATGCGACGTTGTGTTATAAAGTCGTGTACATACGTTATATACCAAGTGCACCGTCTAAGTTTAAAAATTAAGCAATAGAACGAATAAAGGCACGATATTGTTTAATCGTAAGGATTTTTTTTTACCGAAATAAAAGAAACATTGAAATAAATTCAGTGCGTTTGATTTTACACCGTGGAACAATTTCAGCAGCAGACATCGGTGGTGTTTTTGTCCAACCTGCATCCTTGCCGATGCCATCATAAAAAATACCCACAAACCTGTTTTAAGGACTTACGGTAAAGATTTTCATCAGAAAAAAGAGATACTGCCCATTTCTGTTTTGAGGTTCTACCAGACAATACTTCGATCAACTCCCAAGTGTGTCGTCATCAACGAGATATATAGAGTGATTCACTAAATCAGAAAAGGCAAGAAATTATCCTTAGAAAAGATATTGTGTTCCGGCAAGATAAAACGAGACTTCAAGTTTCATAACTTGAAAATACATAACCCTTACCATATTCCTTAGATTTGGCGGATTACAGCTTGTTTTCTATAAACAATTTTAGACGGCGACACTTTTTCTTCAAATGAGGATATCAAAAAACATTTATGGGGATGGAATCACGCTGTTACCAGAAAGGTGACCAAAAGTATTAGACGATATGCACAATAATTTACTAACATATGCAGACAGTATAAGAAATCTGTTTTTTACATACACAAAGAAAAAAGGAAATGACTCTCTTGAATACTCTAGAGGTTAATTCTTGTATTAAGCTAAGTAAGTCAATGAAAATACATTCAATTCTAGTAGTCGTACTTAAGACATTAATGACATTGCAAACTTAAAAAAAAATATTTCGCAATGTTTTTTTAAACGTTTCTCTTGGAATTGAGTAACATATTGAATTAATATTTCAGAAATCATAAACTATAAAATAGAGAATTAAACCTCATTACAATTCTCAATCTACAGGATTCTTGTGCTTAGATTAAATAGCTCTCAAAATTACTCACCGTAGGTTTTAGTTATTTACAAATAATTGCCACCCCATCCATCGAACCAGCTTGAATGCCAAATAAACGGGTAATATCGTCACGAGAATGTAAAAGTAGTACGTCCAGCTTTCGGTTATATCGTCGGTCATTACTGAAAGAAGAAAAATGCAATCTCATTAATTTCCGGCGAGTACGTGACGCTTTTCGTTTATATATCAATAAACTTTTTATCTTCGTTCTTTTAAATACAAAATTATTATCCCGCTGGCATCGTGGGAAATTCAATTTTCCTGAATAACATAATTTTGCCTTTCAGGATTTCTCACCTAAAACACCCAAGGCCAAGCCGAGAAGGCGCTATTACAGTCATAAATTGGTTTAACCCCAACCAACCACGGTTGGGGCGCAATCTTACAATTTTCTCGCGTTTGCCTCTTTACACGCTCATTATCCTTCTAGGAAGCGAAGGCAAGAGATCTTGACTTTCTATTCATTCCTTACCCGCATCAACCGCTAACCACCCACAAGCAATTTTCATTTCATTCAGAACACGAACTGAAGGGAAAATGTGCTCGGCCTACTCCTATACAATACGTGCTGTGTGATGAATGGCTGAGAATGGATGTCAAACCAGGTGCCTGTGCCCAGATGAGCTGTATATGCCTTCCTTACTCCCATTGAAGAGGCTGTATCCAGCTGTCCCACACAATTCATTCATTAGCTATGTCTACAGACTTTATTGACAGTCACGTAGTTTCACGTCGGATTGACGTAACCCACAAGCAACCGTTTAACGTGATAAATTTGAAAAACGTCAATTTAAAGGCTCGGTGTAAGGATTCAATCTTGTATTTAGATTCTTCGCACGAAGTGAATACTTTCGGCTTTTCCGCAGGATTATTGCTCCGAAATGAAAACCCGACCCAACGTCAGATTGGCGAAATGGCAAAAGTACTGCCTCGTATGTCCTTTTCATATTGAGAATTTACCAACAATAACACAAATCATCATCGCGTTGAGATGCGCCGTTTGTGGCTGCAAGGAAACACGAAACGTTTACATTGATATGGTGACATACCCTTATTTACCCACAAATACGATGTTCCCTCGCAAGTCTTAGGTTTTCTTTTGCCTTTCTTGGGTTTATTCCTCTGCTTGGTGGATATTGGCAACTTTTATGAACGAGTTTTTCATCCATTCACTGAGGGAAAACTAACGCCGTACGGGTTTTATTTATTCTTATAGTAAAAGGTCGTCAAAACCATCACAACCTCTTCGCTAGACCACAATATGTACTTATCGGGTATATTCTTGTCTTCCAGATGTGTTTTATAATCCGCGCAGTAAACCCATCATCCCAACACAACCCAACCCAGCCCGACGATAAAACCAAATCAATGGGTTTCTCATCTATTAAGGAAAGGAGTGTCGTAAACCCGTTCCACCCGAAGAAGGATCCCAATCGAGTATACTGACAGTGCAAGTATGCGCAAATAAATATTTAAGGGCAATATTGTACCTGTTTGACGTGTTCTTGTTTACCCGGATCATAGATACAAATGATGGTGGTGGAGAAGCAGCTTATCGAATTATTGTTACGGTTGAATGTTCCGTGAGGGAAACTACAACGAAACACTTCGAAAAAGGGACCATTCTACGGCTGATATAAGACAGATACAATAAATAACGCTGTCAAGGATATGACGAATCGTGGGTTGAGCAATACCAGTAAAGAGTTTACAGTCGTAACGAAATTTTACACTTGGGAGAACAATTTAAGCGGAGTTATGACGCGTAAAGTAAGAGTATCGAATTCAATTCATCGATACAGCTAAAGTCTGCTGAAGTGGAACCGTATATATGCTCGGAGATACTATAGCAACATAATACGCTACGGGGGCTTCCCAGTCCTATAATTTATGGGACTTACATGAATTATGTTTATTTTCACCTTTCAGGGAACAGTTTGAATGGAATATAACTCTCGCTGGTCCGCACAACGCGGGGGAATCGGAAATCCTTGACGCATTATTATTAAAAAAAAAAAAAAAAAAAAATGAGAGTGGTATAATGGTTTTTGACGTAGACAGACAACAAGATATTATTACGAAGTAGATAAACATAATATCGCCAACTATGGCTCCTTTCCAAAGAAAGGGTTCCCCAGAAATATGGGAAGACATTTTAATAACATCAACGCCAAAGGATCTAGCGCAAGCGAATTCAAAAGATTTTGGGTCAATGATATGGACGTACATTATGATTTCAATTATTTTTTTATATAAAGACCCACAAAAGCGGATTTTGAGTTTAAATGTCAAAGCATAGTGCGGGCGGAAGAAGGGGGAGTGGATAAGAAAAGACCCAACATCTTTGGTACATTGGTCTTCAACGCCTGAGTATTTCAGTGACGTGTCCCAGAATTCAACATTCGTGTGGGTCGATTAAAGAACGATGGCATTTATCCGTTCGCTTTCAGTTGACCTTCAACGCGAATTGGTGCTCTCTGATTGACCAATATTGCGGAACAATGTTTAGAGAGGTGGAATTTGGAAGGCCACTATCTGAATGGAGTCATTCGAATTTCTCGTCAAGTTACGAGCATTGCTAAGTTAACTGGAAGAGTGAGAGAAAATAACAGCAGAGTCCCGTCAATCATAGAAATTTCAATGGCGTCGGTTTTTGTAGTTATACGTGGATATTCATTAAATATTAATTAGTTGGCTTCCCAGGGAGTGTTGCCTTTTGGGTGTCGATTGTTGCAGAAACAGAGTAAATGGTCATTTAATTAACTTGTTGTGTATTGCTGTTCGATTTATATTTATCAGTGAAACAGAAAAAATTAAGTTTTCAATAAATAAACAACTTCTGATTCATTTCCTGTGCGTACTGAAAATCGCCAAAAACTAGAGTGACAAGAACTGATATTTGGAGTTGCAAGTGCCATTCATCGACGGTGTGTTTAGCTTGGCAATCGTGTTTGATATCAAGAGAGAACATTTCACCGGTTTACACCACACTCCGTTAGATAATTTCCATCGATGTATTGTGGTTGGAATTCAATGAGTTGAGGATATTACAAACGAACTCTGGGAACGTTGTCCAAACACATTCGAATGGGTACAAATGACAAATTCATGAAATGGATCGTGAATACTGGACAAGAGATTGTCTATAAACATGAAGAATAGCATGGGCGAGAGTACGGGACCCTGGGGAACACCAATATTAATTTGTTCAGACCCAGATTTGACACCATCGAGAACCAGATTATACACACAGATCGATATTCTATTATCCATTGAATCACTGTATTCCCAAATTGATAGGAAAGCAACAAGATTGGAACGTCAGGCTGTGTCCCATATTCGTGGAATCCGGTGTAAACAAACGAATCTCCAAAAACCGCCACCCGAGTGCGTGTGCTATTATTATTATTATTTTTATTATTATTTACTGGCCTGTAGGAACCCGGAAGTTCATGACCTCACCGCCTCGGCTCCGCCATTGTTCCTTGTCCTGTGCACTCTCCTTCCACGTTCGATCATCCGATCCGATCTCCTCGAGGTCCAATCTAACATTGTCCTCCCATCTCCGTCGCGGCCGTCCTGTCGGTCTCTTCCCCGTTAGTTTACCGTCAAGAATTCTATGCACGGTCCTATGATCGCCCATTCGCGCTACGTGTCCGGCCCATCTTAATCTTCGCGACTTGATTACTCTCACTATTGTAGGTGTTTCCTTCGCTGCTACTTAAAATTAAAGGTATACAGCAACAGATGTCACTCTCTGTTTCAATTAAAAGCAAATACTAAAAATCCGAGTAGAAATGACAGCGAATTTCGGAGAAAACGTACCGAGCGGATACCCAAAAATTTTGCATGACGCTTAGAAGAGAATCACCAACATAACAAACTATCTTTAAACAAAATCTTGATTCATTTGAATTTTTGTCTTGAAAAAAACCTTTGGTACACGAGGTATTAAAAACAATACTAACACCATAATATGGTAATGTACGGGATCTAGTTTTTTCGGTCATAGGAAAAGTAATGGACGTTGAAAAATATGAAGTCGAATGTAATGAATCACCCATAAATCATTCCCCGGAAAGAAATCTCTATTGTAGGTTTGCGGTATAGCTCTTCCAATTCGTGGTTTGGAGTTGCCTCCATTGTCCTGACTCCTCGTCATATTTACCGCCAAATATACCCCTTAAAACTTTATTCTCGAATACGCGGAATTTGTTCTCTTCCCGTTTTGTGAGAGCCCATGTTTCGCATCCGTATAGAGCAATCGGCATGATTATAGTTCTATAGACACGGAGCTTTATATTACGTGATAGCAGTGTGGATTTTAATAGTTTACTGGCTGCATGCCAACTAGCGTTGCCGGAATGTAGTCTTTTGTTAATTTCCTTTGACGTTTCGTTTCTGGTCGTCAGTATCGTTCCCAGATATTTAAATTCTTTGACATTTTCAAATATCTTGCCCCTGATGTTTATATGTGTTCTCTGAGGTCCACCTGCTCTCGTCGTAATCATGTATTTCGTTTTGTCTTCGTTTATTTCTAGGCCCACCTCTTCTGCTGCTTGCATGATGATTTCACTGTTTTTACTTATAGTTTCGAGATTATCGCCCAGAACGGCGATGTCATCGGCATACGCGAGCACTTGTGTGACCCCGTTCAGGGATGATCCGGTCGTGTTGTCGTCTTGTACCTTTCTGATAACATACTCGAGGACAAGGTTAAAAAGACATTGTGAGAGGCCATCCCCTTGTTTTAGTCCGTCCCAGATTTCGAATGGTTCTAAGAGGTGGTTTTCTATTCTAACTCGCCCTTTGTTTTCGTTCATGCAGATTTGAATGAGGGCAGCATATTTTTTCGGGATCCCCAGCTCAACCACAATATGGTAGAGTCTTTGCCTTGCGACTGAGTCGTAGGCTTTTTTGAAGTCCACGAACAGTTGGTGAACCGTCTCTCCGTATTCCCACTTCTTTTCCACCAATTGCCTTATTGTGAACATCTGGTCGCTTGTTGACCGGTTCCGACGGAATCCGCATTGGTAGTCTCCCAATATTTCTTCTGCGTACGGTGTGATTCTTGCCAGTATGACATTTGTTAATATTTTGTATGTGATTGGGAGCAATGATATTCCTCTATAATTTTCGCAGTCACATCTGTCGCCTTTTTTGAAAATGGGGATGACTATTGAGGTTTTCCATTCTTCCGGAATGACTTCCTTGCCCCATATTATTTTAACCAGTTGGTGGATCTTTCGAGCGGTTGCCTCTCCCCCATGCTTCACAAGCTCTGCCGGTATGCAATCGACTCCTGGAGCCTTGTTGTTTTTCAGTCGATTTATCGCGTCTACAACTTCGTCGAAAGCGGGCTCTGGGATCTGGGGCTCGGCTGTATGTACGTCTGGTGCGTTTATTTGTGGTTGATGGGTGCGCACATTGAGCAGGTTTTCAAAGTACTGCTTCCATCTTGTCACGATATTTTTTGTTTCTGTCACCAGACAGCCGTTTGTGTCTCGGATTATTTAGGCTCTCCCTCGGTAGCCATTTCTAATTGAATTTATGCCGGCATACATACCTCTGCTGTTCTTTGCTCTGGCATTTTCTATGATTTTTTCGATCTGAGTCTTCTCCCATTCGCGTTTTTTGCGTTTGAAAAGTCTAGTTGTGTCTTTCCGAATTGTCGCGTATCTTACTGCGTTGACTTCATCATATGCTTCTAAGTGGATCATTCTGAGGCGTTTACATTCTTCGATCTTCGCCCTGCACTTATCGTCAAACCAAGGTTTGGACTTAGTTGTTTTCTTAAATCCTAATACCTCTTGGGCTGTTTGTTTGATTGTGTTTCTGATCGATGCCCATTTAGTGTCCACACTATTGGCTTCCTCTTCCTCACTACTGGCATTCTCTAGGATGCTAAAGCTATTCGTTAAGTCGTCTTGATATTCCGCCCTTTTACGTAGGTCTTTTGGTTTATCAATCTCGAACTTTTTGCTCGTCTCCCGTGACTGTTCATGTGGGTTTGCTGCGAGCCGACTTCTAATTTTGCCCATCACTAGAAGGTGATCGGAGTCGCAATCTGCTCCTCTATATGATCTTACGTCAAGGATATTCGAGTGGTGTCTTTTATCTATGAGGAAGTGGTCTATTTGGTTACGCGTTACGCCGTCGGGTGATATCCATGTGGCTTTATGGATTTGCTTGTGCTTGAACATCGTGCTTTTCACTACCAGATCTTTTGACGCTGCGAACGTGATAATTCGAATACCATTATCATTTGAAACGTGATGTAGGCTTTCTTTACCTATTGTTGGTTGGAAGGTATCTTCCTTTTCAATTTTCGCATTGAGGTCGCCGAGGAGGATTATAACATCGAATGATGAGATCCCATCAAATACTTCCTCTAGGGTCTCGTAGAATGTGTCCTTCGTTTCTTCGTCGGTAGACTCTGTTGGGGCGTGTACGTTTATAAATACATAATTGTACCATGGGCCCTGTATTTTTAGTACCGACATTCGGTCATTAATAAATTTCACATCTCTCACATGCGGCGTAATCTTCTTGCTTATGATGAAGCCAGTTCCGAGGTTATGTGTATCGGTACCTCCACACACCAGTGTAAACCCGTTGGTTTCGATTACTTGATGTGGGAGTCGAACTTCCTGAAGCGCGACGATGTCCATTTTATATTGTTTCGCGTTTTCTACAACCGTCTGTATCGCGCCTGGTTTATATAACGTTCGAACATTCCACGTGCCGACGCGTATATCCCGCTTTTTCAGTTTTTCCCTACGTCTTCTTTTTGCCGAGTCGGTGTTTTCTTGATGATTTTTTCCCTTATGGTAGTGTCGGCTCATCACACCTACGCCTAGAGTGCGTGTGCTAAGTGCGTTAAATTTTGGTATAAGACGTGGATCTTAAAGGCGGTGTAATTTAGAGCCACCATACGTCAACAGACGATTATCCCACCTTTTGCAGAACGTGATCCTCCAGTACCTGCTTAAAGGTAACAATCTTCCTTTTTTTTAATAAACGCGCGCACAAAAGGGGATTCTGGAGTACCCTTAAATGTCAGAGCACAGTGCGAGCGGAAGTGGATAAGGAAGGGAGGTGTCGATATTCATTGGTCTTAAATGCCTGGACATTACCACGACGAGGAAGCCCATGATCAGCTGGAGTATTCCACGTTCCTGTGTGGTTCGGCTAAAGAACGATTTTCTATATTTATTTGTGCGCCTGAAGTTGACCGTCAACGTGAATGATGCACATTCTCAGATTGACGGGTACCACGGAAAAATGTCTGAGGAGGCGAAGCATATTGACCAAGTTCAGTTCAGTAACGACCGTGATAATACCTATAGAAAAGATATAGGCATAATACGTTGCACCTGTAGTGCTCTAAAAAGCTCTAAAACCGTTTTCCCCCATTCATACATCCTAATCCCAGCAATATTACACTAAACCCTAATCAAAACCCTAAAAAACCTAAACTAAATCCAAAATTCGCAATAAACGAATCAAACATCCGTTTATCGCTTAGCATTTGCCTCCACGGCATAATTTAATATAACATCCTAATTAAAACCTAAATTCGCAATAAACGAATCAAATATTCGTTTATCGTTTTGCATTTGCCCCACGGCATAATCTAAATCCAAAGTCCAGAGATACGTTATCTCAATCTGGTAAAACCCCTCATAAATTAAACAAACCAAAACCCAAATTCCTTTACATGTCCACATATGCACAATAGTTTCATAAGAATTCAGAAAACTGAATTCTTATCTTAAACAAACATTGAGCATCTCACTCAGTGTACCAAAATCGGGATTTTGGTATGAAATTGTGCATCTTCCAGATACAAATCTCGATTTCTTTCCCTTTATAAAGGAACAGCAAAGTGATATCTGGGGGCAGTCGTATCCTGATATCCAGGCAGTATTAAAGTGATATCAGAGCAGGCGTATCCTGATATTGGAAGCAGTAGAAAAATGATATCGGAGCAGTATTAAAGTGATATCTGGGAGCAGTAGTATCCTAGTATCTGAGAGCAGTCATTCAATGTTTTAATTCAATTCACATTGTATCTGCATCTGTATCTGAGTGCAGATTCCCAATATTCCTCGTGCCTTGGAGGCATCGCCCCCAGGAGAAGTCATTAAATAAAATTATAATTAAACCAAATGCATTTTTCTCATTATTTTGGACTTGTGCGTTGTCACAAAACGTTGGCTGTTTTGAACCAGAGACGATTTCCGTCCATAGAAAAGGAAGCGGTGAGTAGAGTGGTGGCAAGCCCACAAAAATTTAACCCTGACAGCGTCCACGGGCATCAATAGAAGGCACCAGGTTCCACGGCACAGGGACGCTATTCTCGAAGCGACGTCCCAAGAACGATCGGTAGCTGCTCTTCCCTCAAGGTTTGAGGAAGCACGGCGGCAACCGCACCGGGTACCCCCAGGAGCTGTCTTAAAGAGCTCCCTCATCCTTTTCAGGACAAGGAGACACGCTACCTGGGAGCGAGGCCAGTAGTAACAACGACTACTGCACCCCTATGTTCTAACGACGGAATTGATCGACTTACAGCTGGGTCCCCAATAAGTTTCACTGCTCATTTTTGCATCCTGTCGAGCACGTATAGTGCAGTTTTGGATGCGTCTGACCAAATATGAGAGTTGAACTCCATTTGTGGACGAATATATCCTTGTAAGTAGGGAACAGGTTGGATGGAGTGAAGTATTTTTTGCATCTCTTAAGGAACCTCATGCTTTTGATCGCACTTTTCGCCGCTTCAAAAATGTGGTCGCTCCAATTAAGAGTCGAATGCCGAGGATTGATAGTTCCTTGGCTTCGTCGATACAAGTGCCGTTCATGGACAGTATATTTACTTTGAGGCTCGCCTTTAAAGACAAGAGGCAACACTGAGTTTTTTGGGCATTGAATTCATATCATATCTGATTGTTCTTCCCTTCTGCAGGTAATCGATGAAGATTATGCCATGCGCATCCCAAAAATAAAAAACGGAGGTCGTAACCTTCCCGGCCAGGCATTGGTCTTTTGGCCATTTTGGTCGGCTTTCGTGGCTTTTCAGCCACTGCCTATTGGGCTCAGGTGTATGGTAATGGTTACAAAACGTCGAAAACAGTCATCTTGATTACGCTGCTTACACCAAACCTGCCGTTGAATCATCAACGCGCTGCTGTTTTTGGTCGACGGTTAACAAACGCGGCACCTTTCGCGCCGATAGCTTTTTCATATCCAAAAGATCGTGCAAAATGTATCCCGACCGTTCTTTTGAGATGGCCGCGGCCTCAAGTAATTCGCGCAATTTCACTTTACGAACGCTCAAAACGATTTGATGCACTTACTTTACGATTTCCGTATTCGCAGCCTCTTTTGGGTTTTCAGAGCGTGGTGCGTCTTCGGTGCTTCGGTGCTTATACGACCCACTTTAAATTCACTAAACCACCGATAAACTGTTGTTATCGAAGGAACAGATGTAGGATAACATTTCTGCAACCATTGGAATGATTGTTCAGAAGTTTTTTCTATCAAAAAACAATCGGGATACTGCTGTTTTTCCAGTTTTTTACGAAGGAGAAAGTAGCACCATTTAAGCGACTTTAGCTTGTAAACGAATGGACGAAATGTCATGGAACTTCTAGTTAGTGATAAATGAGCCTCTCTAAATGAGTCATGTTCATTATCTAGTGATGCAACCTATTGAAAAATCCCGGTACTTTTTAGTCCATGTACCTTGATTGCCTGTGTCCAATTCAAATTGAAACATGCATTGGACATTGGCTTCTTTGCTTTGTGTGGAATATACTGCCAACATCGTTATTGAGGAAACATATAGACCGATGTAAATGACTAAAAAAAAGTCAGAATTCCCCACGTGTGAAGGTGTGGGGGTGAAGGACGTGGCGCCGACGTACGGCGCGTGGTTGCCTTATCCCCAGCGATGTTCGACGAAAATCGTTCGCAAAAGTACCCACGAGAGAATAAGCGGGCACGGAACCAAAAGATAAACACTCGTGTATCGTTGTTGTGGTTGATGCTTTATTTCCTTTATTTAAATTTACACTCGTCCATACGTCTTTCTTTTTGTTCAAATGTTCCTCCTTTTATTTGGTCCATTAAAGTTTACACAAGTTTTGGTGTCCTTTTCGCACTAGGTTCTTCTTTCCCTTCGCCTCGAGGTGAGACGGCGGGTTACACAATAACCGACATTTATTCACAGCGCGACAGGCGGGCTGGTCGTTATTTTATCTTTGCAAAAGGAGTTCAAGCGAAAACAATAAGGGGAAGCCGTATCCCGCAAAACTTTCTTCGAGAAAAAAGAAACTTCGGCTGCGCGAATGAATTAAGGCGAACCAATTAAAGCAGTGTGACTCCTGTGGCTGTACACCGTTTGGCGGATGGATCTCGACCCCGTGTGCCCCCGGTGGCGGTTGAAACTCGACTTGGTGTGTGTGTACGCAACGGTGGTTGGATGTCGACTGGAGAAATGAAAAGTTCATCGCGTCGTGGCTGTTGAGTCATAGCAAAATTAGACTCGCTGCCACTTACGAGGAATTTCGAGTAGATTTGCTATGCTTGCCTAGGAATTCAGTTCCCGCGAATCCTAGCCGTATAAGCTGAGTTGGATTCGTTGGTTGTGTGTACCGGGAAATTGGCTTTGGGAACGCGAGCAAGTATGGGCATGCATTTTCGGGGGAAGTTGGAATTGCTTAAGTGCAAGCAGGAAATTTCGTTTAGATAAGATATTAACCGACGTAGTTTCGGGGAAACGTATGCGGCTCGGTATAGTTGGTGGTGATGGTTAATGTTCCGTTATGGATTTGAATATGTGTTTCATTACGGTATATGCATTTCGGGGAATATTAAGATTGCCTGGTCGCAAGGAAAGGATATAACTTAAGTATAGAGTTGACCGAAGCAATATTGGGAAAATGTATGTGGGGTGATGTTATTTAGTTTTGCAAAACTCGATGCGATTTTTCGATAAAATGTCATCTAGCATTAAAAATGATTAGAATTTTTGTATTTGCTTGATACCGGTAATATTCAAGTGAATTTATATTTAGTTTCTTGAATTGTCAGCTTGTCGTGAATAGTACCGAATGTTTATTTTCAACTGAAAGGATTTCTGCTGATCAGTAATCATTTTTATTTTTCTAGCATGGCGTTTTCAGGCGCATAGGCATAAATGGTACCTAACTGAGTATTTTTGTATTTTCTTTACACTACAAATAAATTCAAGACCATTTTCGTCTTGGATCTGTTTTGATTCTGCGACTTGTCTTTCGGTGGTTTGTTCTTCACTATTAATCGTCTGTCTATCTGCTAGAAACGTCAATGTATATTATTGGGAAAATAGGGTCGTGGTAAGTACCAACTCATAAATTTAAGCAGTTTTTTGTTATCTTATTATTACATCGTGTAAAACTGCGAGTTCGTACATATATTCTACGAGGGTTGCCTTTTATATTTCGGGATTAGAGAACAAAAACAAATATTGATCATCGAAAATCACTTTATTGTTTTTCAAAATATTCCCCATGAAGATCTATACACTTTTGCATGCGTTTGAACCAATTGTCGAAGCACTTTTGCTACTCTGATTGAGGTATCTCCAACACATGCATTCTGAATGCAGCAACCGCTTCTTCAGCAACCCAGACAGTCGACTGCTGTTTACTTTCGGGCTCATACGCGTAAATCCACGATTCATCACCTGTCACGATGTCATAGACGTGTTTCGAAGCACCGCGACCGTATTTTTTGAGCATTTCTTTCGACCAATTGACACGAGCCTTTTTTTTGGGCGATTGACAAATTGTGTGGGATCCAACGCGAACAAATTTTTTTGACAGTCAAATGTTTATGCAATATTGAATGTATGCTGGTCCCACTAACGCCTAAGGTTGTCAATATCAGTTCGCGCACAGCATCAATGGTTTTTGGAACAACAACTGATTTTGGACGACCTTCACGAAATTCATCTTGGAGTGAACTACGACCACGATTGAATTCACCATACCATCGATAAACACTGGTCCTTGATGGAGCTTCATCGCCAAAAATTGAATTAAGTTCATCCATGCACTGTTGCTGAGTTAATCCACGCCGAAAGTTGTGAAAAATAATCGCACGAAAATGTTGACGATTTAATTCCATTTTTGGGCCGAGATGAATCTTTTAAGTTACTGTAAACAACACAAATAGCGCTCGTATGTCAAAACGTTCTGAGTGCGTATAACCTCAAAACTTTACGACAGAGCTGTCAATTGCCGGATTGCAACGCTAGGGTTGCCAAATCCCAAAACATAAGAGGCAACCCCCGTATATGGTATCAAAAATAAAAGTTTGCTGTTGCTGGAATATATTCCGATGATGATGAGCCTGTTGAAATGAGTCATGTTTATTTTCTAGTGGCGCCACCTATTGAAAAATCCTCGCACTTTTTAGCCCATGTGTTCAAAATATCGAAACATTCCATTCATTACTTTTCTCTGAATAGTTTCCTAAAAACCAACTTTTTTTTACATTCACATTATCTAGTCTTATGATTCAACAATATGATAACATTAGCCCTCAGTAATAATACTGTTGTCGAGTTTTGGATGATTAATGTATAAGATGAGATAACGTAGCAAGTATTGTTGAAAAGTTATAAACGACTTCCAAGGGAAATCTTAAATACTCGGCACACGTTACCGTCTCTATCCTGCTGGGTTTTCATTCACCATCCTTAAATTCCATTCACTAGTGAATTTAATTGGAATAAAGCCTTACGGAGCTGAACAGCGTAATGGATTTCCTACGAATCCTTCCTTTGACAGTTCTGACTTCCTTGCGGTAAATCCCTAATACGTGACTCGGCATCCTTAAGAGTTCTCAATATACCTATATGCGTAGAACATGGCTAACAAATGTAAACGGCGTTTCTCGGGTGATACTTCAGAGCCGTGAATTTAATGACGCGGCAGTACATCAATCACGAATCGAAAGAATTGTAAATAGACTGCTGTGCTCAGAAGAGTCTTCGTAAGTATTTTATGTTATATTTAATACGTCACCATCTCATCTGTAATCTCCTTCAGTTGGGTAAACAAGGAGGCAAAAACGAGACTAATTCAGATTGACAAGCCTAATTGTGCAGCGGACACCTATTGATTGATGTGCTTCCGCAACTTAGTGGCATGTCGAGATTGCCAATCAGAAGAAGGCTGAAAACAGCACTGGGCCTGGCTTAAATAAGCCGACAAAAGTCTGGTGACAACTGGGATGAATATAAACATAAAAAACATGAATAATTGTAATTTTTTTAAATCAGATATGTTCTTAATCAACTCTCCCTTTTTGGGGCCCTTAATAAAATACAATCCGAGCGATGGTATTTTCCAGGACAAGCAAAAAACATATCATCACAAAAATAATTGATTCGAGGGATTGAAAATAGCCAACCAGTAATAATTTAAACGTGACAATGATCCACTGAAAGCAATCGAACTATCAGAATACACATCATAAAAATTGCCCCATTGAATGGGGTGAACATAAAAACATGCAAGGGGGCAGATTGATTTGTTTGACAGTTGTTTCCAAAGTTTGCGGCACGCAAACTGATGTGCGTTTTAAGGCTATTATTTGTATGTCTCACACCACGATATCAAATATATTGTTGTAGATTTTAGTGGTGGCAGAATTTTTGTTGGTAAGTTTGACCGTGATTTATTTTGAATTGGGTTGTAAAACAGTCCGATTTTCTTTAAATGTGAGAAGAGGGAAATTTGTTTGCGTTTGTATTAGGCATAACCGCCTCCAATTGGTTGGTAATCAGGTAATTCTGGATTATCTGCAAAACCTCATAAAATTTATATGAACCAATTAAATTTTAGGTTTAGTAGAAAGATTTCGGTTTTTTTTTCCAGCAGCATTTATTATACAAAATTAGGTTTATTTCCATAAATAGTGTTGACAATTTTTGATGACAATCATTATTCCTTCATTGAAAGGCAACTATATGAAGTCGGAAGTTGTTATGGAAAAATCTGAAGAATAATGTCAGAAACGGATGACCAACGAACTTGAAAAAGTATTTAAAAATGTTGGAATTGGCAGACATCTCGGAAAAGATAGCGAAATATATAGGTACAAATAGAGAGTACACGCATTTGGCTATAGAACAGTCTTGAGACTAATGTCAAAAACAGATGGCAAACGAACTTGAAGATGTATTCAAAAATGTTGGAATTAACAGACATATGCGGGAAAAGTTAATGAATTTAAAAGGTAACAATAAAGGGGAGTGCACGCATTTCGCTATGGAGAAATCTGAAGAATAATGCCAAAAACGGAAGGAAAACAAACCTGCGACAGTATTAGAAATTTAGGTTAGGGAGAGTACGCGCATTTTTCTATTAAAAAATCTAGAGAGTAATGTCAGAAACGGCTGAGAAATGTATTAATTATAATCCAAATAATATCAAATCGTTGCCAGAGATTGCAGTAAGTGAGCAAAAAATAGCAGAAATTGCAAAGAAATCACACTGACACTGGACCAAAATATTCAGAATCGGAAGTTATTTGACAATTATGTCAGAATCGGATGTCAATAAAGTTTAAAAAAGTAGTCAAACGTTTCCACAATTTATAAACTGATGTGGGGAAAGGCAACAAAATGTAAACGTAACAATACAGAACGGTTTGGACTTGTTTCTTTGAAAAAACTCGAAGAATAATGGCAGAAATGGGTACCAAACGTACAACTACGTTTGACACTCATTTCTGGCATTATTCTTCGAATTTATTTAAAGAAACTTGCGAATCCGAATACTTTTCTCGATTACGTTTATATTCTGAAGCATTTTTCCCGCATCAGTGAAAAGTAAAAGACAGTGTTAAGAGTTGCAGACTGATGCGGGAAAAAAACAATAAAACACGAAAGTAACAAAAAGAAAATGATTGAAATTCGCAAGCTGCGTGGAAAATGGTGGATAATAATGTCAAAAACGGATGGCGTACGAACTTGAAAAAGTATTTAAAAAATGTTGAAATTGACAGACTCATGCGGGGAGAGAAAAAAAAATTGCTGTGAAAAAATCTGGAGAACAATGTCAGAAACGAATGGCAATCGAACTTAAAAGGGTATTGAAAATTGTTAAAATTGGCAGATTTATACAGGAATAGTTAGCGAAATATGGAGATAAAATGATAGCGGAGTGCGCGTATTTTGCAATGGAAAAGTCTGAAGAACAATGTCGGAAACGGATGGTAAACAAACTTGAAAAGGTATTAAAAAATGTTGGAATTGGCAGACATATGTGGGAAAAGTTAATGAATTTAAAAGGTAACAATAAAGGGAGGTGCACGCATTTTGCTACAAAGAAATCTGAAGAATAATGTCAAAAACGGAAGGAAAACAAACCTGCGACAGTATTAGAAATTTGTCGGAATTGGCAGACATCATCATCATATGTTATACGGGAAAAGTTAGTGTACTATAAATGTAACAATTAGGGAGAGTACGCGCATTTTTCTGCGGAAAAATCTAGAAAATAATGTCAAACAGATGAGTAATGTATTTTACAAACTGCCAAAGCATTAATTATAATCCAAATAATATCAAAACGTCAGAGTAACTAAGAAGACAATAGAAATTGTAACGAAATCACACTGACACTGGAGCAAAATATTCAGAATCGGAAGTTACTTGACAATTATGTCAGAATCAGATGTCAATTAAATTTAAAAAACGTTTTCAGAATTCGTAAGCTGATGTGGGGAAAGGCAACAAAATATAAACGTAACAATACAGAACTGTTTGGACTTGTTTCTTTGAAAATATTCGAAGAATAATGGCAGAAATGGGTACCAAACATACAACTACGTTAGACACTCATTTCTGGCATTAGTCTTCGAATTTATTTAAAGAAACTTGCGAATCCGAATACTTTTCTCGATTACGTTTACATTTAGAACGCATTTTTCCCGTATCAGTGAAAAGTAACAGTGTTAGGAGTTGCAGACTGATGTGAGGAAAGAAGTATTAAACACGGACAAAAAGAAAATGATTGGAATTCGCAAATTGCGTGGAAAAATCTAAGGAACAATGTCAGAAACGGATAGTAATCGAACTTAAAAAAGTATTAAAAAATGGTTGAAATTGGCAGATTTATACAGGAAAAGTTAGCGAAATAGAAAGATAAAATTGAAGGGGAGTGCGCCCACTTTGCTATGGAAAAGTCTGGAGAACAATCTCGGAAACGGATGGTAAACGAACTTGAAAAGTATTAAAAAAAATTTTAAATTAGCAGACCCATGTGGGGAGAGTTTGCAGAATATAAAAGTAAAAATAAATGAGAGTACTTGCATTTTATATGGCAATGTCTGGAAAATAATGTCAAAAACGGCGAACGAACTTGAAAAGGTATTAAAAAATGTTGGAATTGGTAGACATGCGGGAAAAGTTAATGAATTTACAAGGTAACAATAAAGGGGAGTGCACGCATTTTGGTATGGAGAAAGCTGAAGAATAATGTCAAAAAAGGAAGGAAAACAAACCTGCGACAGTATCAGAAATTTGTTCGAATTGGCAGACATCATGGTCATCATATACGGGAAAAGTTACTGTGCTATAAACGTAACAATTAGGGAGAGTACGCGCATTATCTGCGGAAAAATCTAGAAAATAATGTCAAACAGATGAGTACTGTATTTTACAAACTGCCAAAGCATTAATTATAATCCAAATAATAGCAAAGCATTGTCAGAGTAACTAAGAAGACAATAGAGCTAAGAAGACTAATAGAAATTGTAACGATATCACACTGACACTGGAGCAACATATTCAGAATCGGAAGTCATTTGACAATTATGTCAAAATCGGATGTCAATAAGGTTTAAAAAACTAGTGAAACGCTCAGAACTCGTAAACTGATATGGGGAAAGGCAACAAAGTGTAAACGTAACAATACAGAACTGTTTGGACTTGTTTCTTTGAAAAAATTCGAAGAACAATGGCGGAAATGGGTACCAAACGTTCAATTTCATTTGACACTCATTTCTGGCATAAAGGGAGGTGGACGCATTTGGCTATCGAGAAATCTGAAGAATAATGTCAAAAACGGAAGGAAAACAAACCTGACAGTATTAGAAATTTGTTCGAATTGGCAGACATCATCATCATATACGGGAAAAGTTAGTGTACTATAAATGTAACAATCAGGGAGAGTACGCGCATTTTTCTATGGAAAAATCTAGAAAATAATAAACAGATGAGTAATGTCCTTTACAAACTGCCAAAGCATTAATTATAATCCAAATAATATCAAAACATTGTCAAAGTAACTAAGAAGACAATAGAAATTGTAACGAAATCACACTGAATTCAGAATCGGAACTTATTTGACAATTATGTCAGAATCGGACGTCAATGAAATTTAAAAAACGTCAAACGTCTTCAGAATCCATGAACTGTTGTGGGGAAAGGCAACACAATGTAAACGTAACAATACAGAACTGTTTGGACTTGTTTCTTTGACAAAATTCGAAGAATAATGGCAGAAATGGGAACCAAACGTTCAATTTCGTTTGACACTCATTTCTGGCATTATTCTTCGAATTTATTTAAAGAAATTTGCGAATCCGAATACTTTTCTAGATGACGTTTACATTTTGAACGCATTTTTCCCGTATCAGTGAACAGTAACAAAAGTGTTAAGAGTTGCAGACTGATGTGACGAAAGAAATATGAAACACGGGCAAAAAGAAAATGATTGGAATTCACAAATTGCGTGGAAAAATCTGGGGAACAATGTTAGAAACGGATGGTAATCGAACTTAAAAAAGGATTAAAAAATGGTTGAAATTGGCAGATTTATACCGGAAAAGTTAGCGAAAGATCAAATTAAAGGGGAATGCGTGCATTTTGCCATGGAAAAGTCTGAAGAACAATGTCGGAAACGGATGGCAAACAAACTTAAAGGAGTATTAAAAAATTGTTAAAATTGGCAGGCCTATGCGGGAGAATTTATTAGTGAACTGTGTAGATAAAATGAAGGGTGGAGCATTTTGGAATTTGGGATTTGATTTTTATTTTCCCACATTAAAATAGTTATCGTTGCAATATATCTATATCTAAAATGTAAGGTGTAGGAATGGTAAACAATTAAAACGGTAACTACAGGAATAGAAATAGGTTTGTCACAACAAAGTCTGTAGAACAAGCGGCATGTTATTTATTTTATTAAAAAGTAAAACATTTTAGAAACCAAATACTTTCAACGATGTGAACTCCGTTAGGATTATTGTATGAAAAATAGAAGATAATTGAATTAGGAGTTCGCATTATATAATAGTATCGGGTTTTCCAATAGGGACTTGACAACTGTGAATTTAATTTGTTTTCACTAATCATCAAACTGTTACTGTCAATTTATTCAGTAAACTCAACATTTTCATAGTGGTTAAATACACGAACGAACAACGTCTGCAAATTATAAAAATTTACTACTGAAATTTAGAGTCAGTGACCGCAGCTTTAAGAGCGTTAACTCCAATTTTCGGTCTTAATTATCACCCTAGTAGACAGACAATAACAAGTTTAGTGCAAACATTTGAGTCTACATATTCGTTGTGTGATGTTGCCGTGCCAGTGAGACAACGGGTTGGTCGAAGTGTCGAAAATATCGCTGCCGTTCAGGCGTCCGTAGCAAACGATCCAAATCAGTCAATTCCACGGCGTTCTCAAGAATTGGGCATCGCCCAAACCATTTTATGGCGAATTTTGCGCAAGGATCTTGGTTTACACCCGTACAAGATCAAGCTGACTCAAGAATTGAAGCCGATGGACCATTTGAAGCGATGTACGTTCCCCGGTTGGGCTCTGGAAAAGATGCGCCAAGATGATGAATTTCATCGCAAAATCATCTTCAATGACGAAGCTCATTTTTGGCTCAATCGGTTCGTCAGTAAGCAAAACATGCGTTATAGGTCGGGTGAAAATCCACATGTGCCTCATGAATCACCACTTCATCCACAAAAAATAACTGTTTGGTGCGGTTTGCATGCCAGCGGCGTCATTTGACCATACTTTTTCGTTGATGATAACGATCGTCACGTTACGGTGAATGACCATCGTTATCGCGCCATGATTACCGATTATTTTTGGCCCGAATTCGAAGATATGGACTTGGGCGACATGTGGTTTTAACAGGACGGTGCCACAAGTCACAGCACACGATACAATCGATTTATTGAAGAGTAAGTTTGATGAGCGTGTTATCTCAAGAAATGGGCCAGTCGGTTGGCCGCCTCGTTCGTGCGATTTAACGCCTTTAGACTATTTGCTTTGGGACTACGTCAAGTAATTGGTCTATGCCAACAAGTCGACGACGTTGAAAGAGCTCAGAGCCAACATTGAACGCGAAATAGCGGCCGTTTCGGCCGAAATGTGTGGCCGAATCATCGAAAATTGGGTCCAACGGATCGACCGCTGCAAACGTGCCCGCGGTGGCCATATGAACGAAGACGAGTTCCATTCATAAATGTTTTGATTGTACTTCAAGCCGATAATAAAGTTGTTGAAATATCTCAAATGGTTTGCGTTTTATTTTTAAAAAAAGTTGTCAAGTCCCTATTGGAAAACCCGATATAATGAGAGCATCGTCATCATCATCATCATCATCGGCACTACAACTGGGAACCGGTCTTGGCCTTATTTAGCAAGTCCTGAGGCTTGTTAAATTTTCCATAATTTGTTTTTTCCGGGCAAGGTCATTAGTCTTGCGCCAGAGGCTCCCCGACGGGGAATAATGAGAGCATAGTCAGCTTCAGTATATGCACATAAATTTTGCTCAACTTAAAACAGCTTTCGTCGGTTAATTGATAGATCCGATAATTATTAATGATATCATTATTTTGTCCCGTTTTTTATTATCAGCGTGGAAATTAAACCGTGATGCATTTGTGATTAAATCATCAAAAGCCCGCACCATGTTTGTTTGGGTAGCTGCATCCATTACACACGTCCCACTGATGGCGTTGATAGTCTCTCCGTCAGACACATTTCCATTCCATCCATTGTCAGCTAAATCCCTGCTTTACGCGTGGTTTATCACTTTTATAAAAGCACTTTTCGCCGAGCACTTTCCGGTTGTCGCAACATTCACTCAAATGGTTGTAAAGTGCAAAAATGTGAAAAAGCAATTGCTTAGTCTCGTTTGCATATATACTACGTTAGGTAGATTTATGTATGTGTCATCCTGATTTACCATTGTCACGGTGCCATTCCCTCCTTGTCAGACTGCAGTGATATGAGTTCGGCTGCATGTAATTTGGTAACAAACCACTGACACGAGAAGCAAGTGAGAATGTAGGTATAGTGGGGGCGTTATTCTCCTACGAATCTTTGATGAGTACCCTCTATTTACATTCTAATCATTTAGAGGTAAGTAAAACCTGATTCGGTCTACTGTCAGATGGAGCCTGAATAATTAACGGGCTTTGGAACTAAGCAATTTATTTAATGCATTTTACAAATCGATATCAGGTGGTAGTGGTATATTATCTGATCCCTAAACGCCAAATTTCAAACACCATCCGCATGTAAAGTGAAATTTCAGTAATCAGAGGTAGAAGACGATTTTTTACAATACAATTTTTGTTTGAATATTGAATAAATGGAATAGATCCGCTTTCAAATCAAACCTAATTAACACTTGTCCATACTCCCATTATTATTGGTATTGTTCAAAGTAATCCCTTATTGTGATTTAATTAATTTATTATTAGTCTTAAAACCCTACATTGGAATATTATAGCTAAATAAAATCCGGTAGATGCCAAGTAAACAATCTTGCCTATGATCGACAACACCATTTTTCATAACCTCCTAGTTTAGGGCTAAATAGCATTCACGGGGAAAAACTGTGCCATCCATGAAAGTAGTCGCAGCAACTTGTTGTTGTCGGCATGTCTTCGAATTCTTCTAATTGTGATGGAATTATATGAACGTGCTCGCAAATCAAAAGTTAGACAAATATTCAGGAACTTCCATTTCGTGGAATGGAAATGACGGAGATGAATTTGAGTTAAACTTCTAGTTCACAGTCACATCGCGACAAGGGAGACAGGCCGAATTTTGTTCAGCTTGAAATTATTTCTTAATCGGATAGATATTGATGAAAACAAGAAATATTCTGTTATGAATTTTCTTTTCCACACCATTTAATTAAAACTTAGACAATGACAACTCGTAGAGTGTAAATCAATTTGTCGTAGGAAGCAAATGTTCCGATAACTACGACTTTAAAATAGAGTGACATAATGAAAAGGAGTGAGCAAGCGTTCACCCTGATATCAGGACTACTCAGCAATTTTTCAGCTAAGGATCATCTTTCCGCACCACATTTGGCTGGAGGTAGATGTCATATATGTTACAAAATTGAGTTCTCTATTCGACTTTCCACTGCACATCAACTCAAACACGAAGTATACACCGGCATCCGGATGACAGGCTGTTTTAAAAATTCAGATCTGATGACACAGGGCAAAGTTTTACTATGGAATAAATTATTCGATTCATGGTACCATATGAAACTCTAACGCCTGCCGAATAGGAACCTGTTCCTAGTGTGTTCGTTCTAAATATTCTTTCCCTTTTGCATTTATTGAACCCGGAAATCGAACGCAAATATTCTTTTTCGCCTTTTCTTGAAGCGCTAATCCTCTGAGAGCTGTACTCATACCCAGAAGATTTTTTTATTACCACTTTCGTGTGATTTCCTTTTAAAAAAAAGTGAATATCCAAGTTGTCAATACCTATCTGTATTTCAACAGTGTGTTGGGCCAGTGATTGGGATAACATAACAGACAAAAAAAAACCAAAAAAGATATGGAAAGTTTTCTAAACTCATCTTCCTTTTTCCGGAATTTTCATCCTGGGTACTGGAGTGAAAACCGGTTTTTAGGAACAAAATTTGCGTAATTTATGTGAGGATATTCGGTTATCGACAATAGGGTTAAGTAAGTTAAGAGACAATGGATCCTTTGACCGCTCTCGGAATAAATGGACCCTGATAAATTACTATAAAATAGTTGGGATGAAATTGGATTTAGGCAATCGGGTTTAGCCGTCACATAAAACAAGATCGCAGTACATTGTGGCAGGATGCTGAATACGACGAACTTTCAGAGATGGATAAATATATCATATCAAAAATGAAGGCAGGGGATGTTTAATAAGAGGAGATATGCAAACATTCTGAAGCCAATTCGATGGTAACTAAGAAGGAACACCCAGATTCTTTTAGTAGAAATTATGGAAACCATTTATGATATTTTTGTTTTTAATTTGACAGCAAGGGGGAATTTGGTAGGACTGATGTAAAGGAGTCACATCCAATACAATTACAGGTAGTACAATGAATTGTAAAGTGAATACTTATTAGTGTTTATTAGTTTCTTTATTACCAATCGCACAAAAAAGAAGGATATTGAGGTACTCTAGTTGTACGAATCCAAGAAGTCATTCTAATGATCACCGTAGCAGATACCAGGTAGGATGCAAAGTTTTCGGCCCACCACATAGATGGCGCTTCTACGATTTGTTATGTTGACACACAAGTAAGATTGTAAAACAAATACCAAAAATGAATTTGATATTTCAAATAGTTGGTTTTACATAGCTGATTAAACTAGGCGAGTCCTCTGTGTGTTTTTTTTTATACAAAAAGAATAAACTTAACAGAACGATACGAACTCATCCACCAGTGTAGTTTCGCGATTAATCGGATTAGTGAGCGATACAGGTATAATGGTAAAGAAACGAGAATAGCAGACCCGTATCTTAGTTTGTGTTTGATTGACATTGTAATAGTTATTATAACATCGCCACGGGCGTTCAACCTATTAAACCCTTAAATTGTACAAACAATAACACAAAATAAAAAGAAATAAAACAAAAATTATACAAAAGACATTTCGTGTTTCATTTGCAATTGTATTCGCTTCTTGTTTTCTTGTGGACAGTGTTCGGCGGAACACACCATTCAGACATTGACCAAAAATCCACCAAAAAGTTACAAATGCCGAACATTTAAAAACGCAAAGTCCAATCTCCTAAATAAAAATAGACTGGTTTAACTGCATTCAAATTAACTTAAACCATTGTGTAGCCGCACAGGATTTCCTTTCCCAAATGGGTAAAGAATATGGTGCCGACCTGGTACTTATCAATGAGCGGTACAGGATGGCTCCTCGATAGTATAGTGGTTAGTATCCCCGCCTGTCACGCGGGAGACCGGGGTTCGATTCCCCGTCGGGGAGCCTCTGGCGCAAGACTAATGACCTTGCCCGGAAAAACAAATTATCATGGAAAATTTATCAAGCCTTAGGACTTGCCAAATAAGGCCAAGAACGGTTCCCGGTTGTAGTGCCAATGATGATGGTACAGGATGGCTGGTGCTGGTATAATTCCATAAGAAGAAGACAGCAGTGGAACAGCGGCCATCTGGATAACAGGAAATTCCCCCATACAACACAGAAGTGTCCAGTGGCAGGAAGGATTCGCCTATGCAAAGATTAGAGGAATTCATTTCTACTGTTGTTATGCTCGCCAACGTGGGCAGTAGCAAGATTCATATGCTTCTTGGACAGGGTAATACAAGAAGAAGAATTCAAATGCTCTTTGGACAGGGTAACACAAGAAGCTGGAGCTAAGAGCGCGGAAAAGTTATGAAGTAGCTAACTACCGCATGCAATCATTCTATGCGGCGGCAAGGACATCAAGCAGGGGCTATGAAACCAGTGTATTGGCGGAACCCAGAAATCGCACACGTACGATCGGAGTGCGACAGTTTACAGTGCTTGCAACACAGAGAAAGAAATCGTAACACCTACCCATAGTTACACGCGGAATTCGTCAACAAACGGAAGGAGTTGAGGAATGTGATCCACAAGAGTAAACATGACGCGTTCTGGTCCCTAAGGGATGAATTAACTAACAGCCCATGGAGCAGCGCCTACACAATAGTCATGAAAAGACTGTGGCGGTTCCCTTGAACGCCACCAATCATCTTCCCATTAACACGTAGAAGCTCCCACCTAGGGCATACAGAAACCTGGAAAGCAAGTACTTACCTGTTCATCGTTGTACCAAAAAGCTTTGAAACGCTGTAAAAAACATAATATTTGCTGATGCTAAATCCATCAGCACAAAACAGGCATGTTCCTTATGGGCATGTACATGTCTCGGTTCGATTTCCATCATGCGACAGGCATCCTCCACACGTAAGCGGAATTTGGCTGCACCATCTAGCAACCAATATTGCCCGAACAATATCCATGAGATATTCCCTTGCGCGCCAGCGGCACACATGAAGGAAATGTTTTATCTTTCCCTTTGCATTCATGCCCACATCGATCGGTCACCCGACCGACAAATACATGAGGGCATTCGGCCGACCACCCAAGCAAGTCGGGTTCTCAAAATGGAAATTTATCATCGAGAATTCGACTACGTGGAGATGCCATCAACGTGTGCACGGTCAGCAATAATACTTTACACAGTTGCTGATCGTGCAAACATTTCAACCCCTTTGTCGAGATACTTGCACCAGCTGCAACCTAGTAGATTTGATCCATCCAAGGTCCGCATACTTGTGGACACACACGATGAGCAGCAGAAGCAATCATCGTGTGTGTGTTTCAACCCTTTCTTGTTGGACCAAATGCTAAAGAGAATCTTACCTTATATGGTCATCGAAGCGATGGATGGAATTTTTGGTATTTTGTCGCATCGGTGGCAGTTCTTAATCGCGATCTGGATTCCGTGGAGGCATGTCGAAAGTGTCGAATCGAGTGTTAGTAGCCTCAATGTGCGGTTGTCTCGTCAAATTTAAAATAAATTAATGATTTCAAATAAGAGTGTAACTGTTTAGTATTCGTGTTTTAATTAAAAAGTGACACTACATCTTATAAATTAACCTATGTTAACTGCGCTGAAGAGCAAAAATAAAGTAATCATTTCAAATAATAGCGTAACTGTTTAGTATTGGAGTTTTAATTAAAGAAGTGTCACGACAACTTTTACGACATACCTGACAATAAAGAGAACTTATTTAGCTAGTATTCCCGCCTGACACACGGGAGACCGGGGTTCGATTCCCCGTCGGAGAGCCTCTGGCGCAAGACTAATGACCTTGCCCAGAAAAAAACAAATCATTGTGGAAAATTTAACAAGCCGCAGGACTTGCTAAATAAGGCCAAGACCGGTTCCCGGTTGTAGTGCCGATGATGATGATTTAGCTAGGACCGTGTGTTTTACTTCCTTTTTGCTAATCGCGAACCGGGAGTGGTGCAGTTGTGCATTTAAGAGAACAGTTTCGTGAATCGGTACCCGTGACGGTACATAGACGGAAGAAGTTAAACCAAAGAATTTTCCACAGGACTACAAAACAACGGTAGTCAAATTCAAAAATGTAAAAGTGACATGGCCACCGTTGCTATCCTCTTCCCGCAGTATGATGAGGTGTTGAGAGCGCAAGAGAAATACCTCCTGTGACCACAGAATAGGTGATCTTAGCTGCAACGGTTGTTAAAAAAAAACAAGACCCTGGACTGGGTGGTATTCCTAACGCTATTTTGATGACTGCTTTAACAAAAAACCGCGAGTCTTCAGCAGTCTCTTCATGGGCTGCCCCCAAACAGGTCACTTTCTTCAACGATGACAAAACCAGCGAATTGTGCTTATACCAAATGTATCGTACACATGGCGAAGTTGGAAAATAGACGGCGCAATATTTATGGTCCCTGTCATGACGGTTGCATTGTATGCAAACCGAATCATTTTGTTTACAGGGATTTGCCGAATTGGTTTGGAATTCCAGATAAGCAAAGAAAGAAATCTTACGGAAAATTGTATGCGAAGAGATGCATGGAAAGGTAAGTTTTCTTTACAGGGACTTTACAATTATAGCTTTGATCTAATTAATGCGTGAAGCATTTTCAGGTGCTTAATGCGATTGCATTAGGAAAAACTTATGCGACTTGAGATGAGGTTATGGGGGTTTTTAGGTAAGTGTACCGTGGGGTTTGTCCTACCGGCCGTTGTGCATGCTGGACACAACAAGGAAACTGCTTGAGCGAGTAAATATTACTCGACTGAACCAATTCACTGAGGGGACATCGGGTCTCTCCGAATGGTAATATGAGTTCCGGAAAGGTACATCAATCGGTAAGGCTCTATCTGTGGTGTGCGACATCACTCGCAATGCGATAGCTGGATCACGATGGCTAGGAGGTATAAAAAAATATTGCGCGGTGGTGACACTAGATGTTAAAAATGCATTTAACTCGGTAAACTGGAATCGAATTCTAGAAGTCAAGTCTCAGCCTACTTGGTGCGTATACTAGCAAACTACCTCTCGGATAGACGACTGCTCTATGACACAGATGAGGGACCATGGGGTGTACCCCAGGGGTCTGTATTAGGTCCGCTGTTATGGAATATCATGTATGATGATGTGCTCAGGGCCAGTGTACCAGAAGAACTTAGAATCATGGGGCACACAGATGATTTGGCAATAGTGGCCATAGCTAAACATCTAGATGACCTGGAGAATACTTCCTCCCAAGCAATCCAGAGTATAACGCACAGAGAATTCGCCTACTTTAATTAGCTATGTAAAACCAACTATTTGGAATATCAAATTCATATTTGGTATTTGTTTTACAACGTTACTTGTGTGTCAACATAACAAAAAACTAATCGTAGCTGAATGTTCGCTGTCTCCCATCTATTTGGGAAACGGCCAGTCGAGTAAGACAAATGGAAGAGTTTCCACAGTGGTTTAGTGACCGAAGAGGAACATCTCTTCGATAGGATTGGGGGAATGCCATCCGGACCAGCGGGGTTGTGTGGGTTTTGCTCTTTGCGTGCGCGGGCAACAGTACGCGTATCGAAGCGAATCTAGCTCATGGTGTGCAGTTTATGCTTAAGTTGAGGTGGAACTGACGTGGTATCAAGCAGCGTTGAGTTCGCTGCAAAATGTGCAGTAAGTAGATTCGCCTTCTCTATTGCAGTGGTGACTGGTTTGTCATCGACTATACGCGATAGAATGGATGAAAAGACTGAGTTTTGAATGTTTTTCACGAATGCCCAGAAGCTTCTTTAGCGTTTGAAATAATAGTGAAGACGAACGTGTGATTCGAACTGACGCTATAACAGTTTGAATCACCAAAAATTGAACCTAAGCGTTACCCATCAGGCTACTGGCCGTGTTTAGAATTTGATTTTTAAACTCGACTATACTCCACTGATGTGAATTGTTATGTTATCGCTATGGTATACTTTCTTATTCGATTTTCGTTCGGCGTGCTTCACTATTCTGCTTGTGAATTGTGTGTGTATCTGTTAGAGACGCCACCCCACTCCCCCCCCAGTAACTGCGTTACGATCAGCTTCGGTGCGAACGACGGAGAGAACGAGAGAACGTCGGAGCAGGCGAGTGTGTCGGTGCTCTATGCGTAAGTCATGATCGTGTGTGAAGTTCTGTTTACTACGGGAAGTATGTGCTGTGTGTACAGATCACGTCGTAGTCACCAATTTTAGCGTTTGAAATAACAGTGAAGAAGAATGTGTGATTCGAACTGACGGTATGACAGTTTGAATCACCAAAAATTGAACCTAAGCATTACCCATCAAGCTACTAGCCGTGTTTAGAATTTGATTTTTAAACTCGACTATACTCCACTGATGTGAATTGTTATGTTATCGCTATGGTATACGGCTCTGATGTATTTTCTTATTCGATTTTCGTTCGGTGTTCTTCACTATTTTGCTTGTGAATTGTGTGTGTACCTGTTAGAGACGCCATACTTTTACTACCTGTGGGAGAGTGTAGTATTTTTTGTCTCACTCTCTGGTCATGCAAGAACTTAGCGCGTTGAATATACGCATTACAGTCATTTCCAGCTTTCTTAAATATTTTCCGGTTTTCCTCAGTATTGTTTGATTTATACAACCGGAAGCTAACTCTTTAGTCTTAATGGCTTCTCTGCAATTGGAATCGAACCACATATTTCTCTTAGGTTTGATACTCTTTACCTTGTGTGGAATAAAGGTTCGCATGCCAAGTGTCCGCTATAGAGTCAACATCGTTATTGAGGAAAAATAGTGACCCATTTAACCTCCCAAAAAAGTCATTCAGACCTTCCCAGTTGGCTTTCTCGTAGAACCATACTTATCTTTTGAGAGCTTTTTCATTAACGTTACTGTTAAGATAGTTCTTCAGCTCTTTAGTTTGTAAGTTATATATACTTTAGCTCTATGTACTTATGTTGCATGAATTAAGCAAATAAGTAGGGTGGGAGCCCCACTAAACTGTAGCATTATATGAAAGTATGACTCACTTGCATTGAATAAAACTTATCGACCGGATTATTATACTCTAAAACGCTGAGAAAAGCGAAGCGGCTTTCCACACGTTTCGAAGCCCTTAAACTTGTTGCGGAAATCAGCTTTAAAGAAAAAGAAATATAATTCTACCACATTAAATTCCCTTTGGATATCATTTTTGGGATATTTACTCGTAATTTAAGTTAAAAAAAAATTTCAAAAAAATGCTTGGTAGATATAACCCCTTAAATAATAGTAAAGCAACCTTCTTTGCATGCCTTTTGTGTAAAAAAAAGATTTCAATTCAGAAAAGTTTCGTAGTTTGTAAGCAACTTTCTCATATCCGATGGCAAGAGTTTTCAATGTATACATGACAAAAGACGGTTAAAACTGTAGACACCTGGGACTTAATCTCCTTAAAATCGAAAAATTTCCAGGACAGAAATCTCGATTTAGGAATTTCGTAATGACATCGAAAACCTTCACGGCTATTCTACCACAATCATAATTCAAATTCATATACACGTATTCGATACAAAATCAAGTCTACTGCGGCATAACATTTACTTTCTCCCGAAAGGACATTTTAATGCATATAATCCCATCCGAACAGCTTCTATACTCACAAGTTTGTTAAGTTATAAAAGATGGTTGTATAACCCACATTATAAATCCAGCACTAAAAACTTTATTCCATAAGATGGACCCAACGCAAACCGTCATAAAATGCCTACACCATCAACCATAACCGAACACGGACGAAAGCATCAGCATCCCTGCTAAGGAACAATATAAATAAAATGTATACAGGACAACGGGGTGCGATGCCGCTCCAACTGGTGCGAGTTTAATCGTTCGTTATCGGATGCCATAAATGAGCCCCGGGTGTACTATAAACATGAATTTCTGTTCGAATAACAACGTTCGCAACATGAACAGAGAGCCCAACCCATCAGATCCCGATTCAATTATCGGTTCAGGAAAGTCAGGGATAACAAAGTGTTTAAAGTTACAACCGTTGCCCCATTTGGGTATCACCATTCAAAGACCATTGTCCTTCGACTGCGGCTCTTCTCACCCCACCATCAGGTGTCCTGAAATACATAATATACACGCCAAAGGTGAACAAAAGACCGGAAAGCAAGCAGTATCTTCTAGAGAGGGAGTCGCCAGACGTAGTGTCGTTCTTATCGGCGACTACAAGTTTCATCACAATCACTAAGGGTGGGCAAGTTGGCTGAGGTAAAATAAATTATAGTACTCGATTCGGCGGAGACATTATTGATCCTTAGAATGGTTTGTCAAAGAGGGCCGTGTCATCATAATTCTCTCGAAAGGAACTTTTCGTTTCCGTGTGTAAAAAGTGCTGAGTACGCCCTCCACCTAGATACTTTTATTCTCTGAGCTAAAAACCACCAGACCCATGTAGCGAATTATAGAGGGCAGAGTGGAATTTTCTATTCTTTTGAAGAGTTTTTAGAACCTCGCTACCCTGAACGACTGTAAACTTTTCGCATGAATAATTTTTCAATGAAACGTCCTGGAGTACGTAGAAGTTTACGATTGTAATGTGCCATACAGAAGAGGCTTCTTGTTATGGGGTGAACTTTATTGGTTATGCGAAATGGACGATATCCTTCCTAATGTGATCAAGAACGCAGTTAGTTGAATACAGTTTTATCATAAATTTTGCTTTAATGGTGATTTATTTTATTTCGAAAAAGGTCAGACGAAGCGTTTTCTTAACTCGACAATCTTCAAGAAGTGATTTCTGAAATGGACCTCCTTTGTCACAAACGTTAGTCAGAATTTAATTACAACACAATAAAATTGTAATGGAAGCCACGAATTTGTAAGAGCACGAGCCTAATATCCTTAGGAATTTGAGGGAAATAAGGTAATGAAAACAGTCGAGTCCTGGTGTAATTGTCAATTTATCGAATTACCGCTTTCAGTAAATGGATTTGTGTGGTGGATGTGGCAACGTTTTTTTTTTTAAACGAGTACTTCGTTCAGAAAATGCCGACTTTCGGCGCTCAATCAGCATTCTGAGAACCTATTATATAACTATTGGAGTTGTTTTTTAACAATCAGTAGTTTGGAAATACTTCAGTTCGAAGACATTTCACAGATTTCCTGTTTTGTTACAAATTGAATTTTGATGTGGAAGTTCGCGTGCCGTTAAGAGATTAATTAAAAACTGACGGGATCCATCGAATTGCCTTGTAGGGCACAAATAAACCTTGTGATTATATCACGGGTCTCCAAGGAACAGCCACCGGGGTAACGACGGTTAAAAAGGACACGCTCCTTTGAAGCGACAGTAACTGTAGTCTTAGTATTTAAGACTGTGTTTTTTAATTAAAGGGTAACACTGGTAGATAAAAAAAGCGATTTTTTTAATTGGCCTGAAAGAATCTCGTAGAGGAATGCAATTTTGGTGAATACTCAAAACCTTAAATGTAATGACTTTTGTAAAAGAAGGAATGCAGCAAAATTTAAGCAATTTTCTTGCAATCAATTTCAAATTGTTACGATTTAAAAAGACAATTAACTCTAAACCTTGGTTTGATGAGTGCCGGGCGATGATCGAGCATCATAAACGTTTCAGGATGAACCACTTAGAACGATATGATGATCCCAACGCAGAAAGATACGCAACAATTCGGAAACAGACAACGAGGCCTTTCAAGAAAAAAAAAGAAAAAAACGAATGGGAGTGTTACTGCTCTGCGGATGGCGCCTTCGCCGGCGACGTTTCAGCTTCCTTCTCTTCTTGTGGACTGTAATTCCGGCACCATCTCTTGTTCTTTATTTTCGTTTCGTTTAATCAAATTATATCTGTAAACTGTGTTAAGTGGTCTTTGTGGCGGTTCTTTAATACATTTCCAAAGGACCGCCCGTCCTCTTAAATTAACCACCTTCCAAACCCATAGTACTTACCTGCAATTAGGGGCAGCGTAAGCTCCCCTGCAGTATCACACATGAAAGTTAAATCTTATCAAGCATGCACATCAAACAAATTATTTAATTCATTCATACATGGACCGTGCCAATCGGCTCAGCTTGTCAGCAATTATAAAAGATAAATACTCGCTGGCCAGCGTAATTGTTGGCATAGCTGTAGCCGGTATTCTTGCTACGGTTCATGAGTGAATATTGCCCCAATCCCAAGGTTCGCAACACTTGCGACCAATTTCCCTTATCGGTTATCTACCGATCATGGGATTTGGGCACTAATATAATTGACGTTAGACAATCATACCCCAGATCATGCCTAACGATGCTCCGGCCTGATAAATAAACAAACACGATGTGCATATCATTGCGACCCTTGAAATAGCCTTTTTTGTGTATTTTAAAATGGCCGCGGTTCACCAGATCATTAACAAGAGAACTTCGTTCGAACGACTTTAATCTGCCAGTAAACAGAAACCTGACAAATGACGAAATCGACAAATACATCCAACAAATGGACGAAACCGTAAAACGAACAATGGACAAAACAATTCCCAAAACAACAGTTACAGATCACATAAACATGTACAGAAACACAACAACAAACGCACTCCACAAGAAAAAGAGCAGACTGCTATCGAAACTACAACAATTACACAGACAGTTTACAGACAGACAAGACCAGGAGACAATATCACTGAAAAAAAACCTCCAACAACTACTTAAGGCTAACTATAGATTAGCAACAAATTTGTATTGGAACAACAGAATTCGAGCTATAAAAACTAATAACCTGAATATGCTCCCACAAATAAATAAAATATTCAGGAGAAATAATCAAAACGAGATTCAGTGTCTCCAAATTCCACGTACTGATGTAAACAAGCAGCTGCTAACCAACATTGGCATAGATACAGAGAAGGCTATCCTCAAAAGTGAGCTTTTCGTGATCGTAGATCCTTTGGAAAAGGTGAACGCTGTGGTAGCTGCCTTTCAGGAAATGTACAAGGTGAATGAAAGCATTCGCCGAAATCACGACTTGGAGGACAGAGTTCTACTGAATCACCTGCACCTCCGAAATGAAATTTCACATTGGCAATCGGAGAATCCAGGTTTTACCGAATTCAGTGAAGATAATCTGACAATTGACATTAATGCCAATGGTGGGGCTAATGGCCTTTTAATTGCTAGAGAAGGAATCCAGAGTATCTTCGACTCATTAAGAAGCAAAAAGTCAGTGGGAATAGATGGAGTACCTAACATCGTACTCAAGAACCTGCCCCCAATGGCAATAGATATATACACGGTCCTGTTTAACAGCGCGTTGAATAATGCATATTATCCCGCGCGTTGGAAAACGGCTATCATTCAGCCCATCCCAAAAGAGGGCAAAGACTGTACAAACCCAATGAACATGCGTTCAATAAGGTTACTCCCAAGCATCAGTAAAGTATTTGAAAAGACCATTAACAAAGCTCTGCTAAAATGAGTAGGCGATAACAACATTATTCCAAATAACCAGTTTGGTTTTAAGGCGGGTCACGAAACCACACATGCCGCAGCTAAACTGGTCTCTGACATACAATGGAATAAATGTAGGAACCAATGCACAGGTGCCTGTCTGATCGACTTGGCAAAAGCTTTTGACACCGTCTGGATCGAAGGGTTATATCACAAACTGGTCAGACACGGCATACATAAGCCTCTACTATATGTACTTTACGATATGTTAAAGGACAGGAGGTTCGTGGTCAAAAATGGTAATGTGACCTCTAATAAAACGTATAATATCAAGAATGGCTTGCAACAGGGGGCGGTATTTTCTCCGATTCTTTTTAGCATTTACATTAGCGACTTATTAAATGCACTTTCGCAGGCTATTGCGTACGCAGACGATCTCGTAATTTACAGAACAGCTCCGAAAGTTGGGATCATAAATAGTTTAATACAGCGAGACTTAACAACGTGCAGCGCTACTGCGACGACTGGAAACTTAAGATCAACTTCCAGAAATGTGAAGACATCCTATTTAGAACCCCATTATATAAAGCCATGAACGACACAAGGAAAAACTGGCGAAAGTTGGTTATCGTGGGACCGCATGGAGATAAACTGGAAACCAAGAGTGTAGTTAAATACCTTGGCATCTGGCTAGATCAATATCTGTATTTCAACAGACATGTAAACGCTGCTTTGGTCAAAGCTAGAAAAACGTTTGCTATGACAAGGAGGCTATTTCACAGTAGCCAACTTGACAGTAGGGTTAAAGTCATATGCTACATGACGCTAATCAGGCCAATGCTCATATATGGTTGTCCAGTATGGTTTAATTTGATGGAAAAGATCCGGGTGTTCGAAAGGAAGTGCGTCAGAACTTGTTTCAAATTATATCGAACACCGGAATCGGAATACAAAAAGTACTACTCAAATGAGACTTTATATAATGAAGCCTCCATAAATAGGGCGGATAATTGTATGATCAAATTAATGAGAGGACATATTGCGAGAGCAATAAGCTCGTCCAATGACATAATTTTCGGGGCTTATTATCCAAATATCCTGTACTATGAGAACGAACGTCGCAATGGCTTTGTTCCACCAGAGGCGTTCCTTGATTTGGACATGAAAGGGCTTATACAGGATAGATCCGGAATTCCGCTGATCTATCATGTAAGTAGATCATCCGTAGACGAGCGATTGTGCTACGGCCGGGAAGTAACGCGCACCGAAGAAGAGGTCTTGCGCTTCAGTAGGGCTATCTCCCACAGAGACCGGGACGAAGGTATTGGACAGCGTCAACAGTACTGGTGGTTGAATGCCATATAAAGACCTGGATTCCAAAGTCGGTATAGAATAACAGTATCATCAGCCAGCTTACATAGACTTAGCTTTTCTAGAATTAAGGTAGTATAAGATTTAGATTAAGTTAAGTTAAGTTCTTTTAAAAAAAAAATTTAATGAAAAAAAAAATGTATAGGTATATATATATGTGTGTATGTATAGATATATATATATATATATATATATATATATATATATATATATATATTAATTAAAAAAAAAATTAAAATAAAATAAAAAAAGTAGGTTAAGCTTTAAGAAATTTAACAAAGTTTTCAAAATTTTTCTTTGTCATATAAATAATAATAAGTATTGCCACAAACAAAGTTCTATCGCCGAAAGGCAAATTATACAATAGTTATATAATGTTTAGCTTAGAGCGTCTGCGTAGGACAAGTAAGTTATAATATAAGATAGTTAAGCTAGAATTTAAGCATTTTTGGTCTAGCATCTAATTTAGAAACTAAGAATATCAAAAGAAAATTAAAAAAAATTATATAAAAAAAAAAAAAAAAAAAAAAAGCAGGTGACGCGCTGTTAGCGGTCAAGGTTGGTTAGAATTGTGGGTTGGTTCTCCGTGTGATATAGAGAACCCCCACAACATCTAATACACGTGTACGTTTGATTACAAAAGAGATCTATCAACTAATTAAATAAACAGAACATTTTTCCGACTAAAAGATCATTCAGTGTTTTGCTTTTCTTCTCACCCTTGGTGGACAGTGCGTTTTATTTCTGGTGACCAACTGTGTGTTTTGGACCGTTCCTGAGAACAATTTTTCCTTGTGAACCAACGTGGCGGCGTTTCGTTCTCTTGTTCGTGGATAATTGCGCCGGAACTTTCGTTCAGCAGATGATGGAGGAAGGAAGTGAACCTAGTGCCCATGCCTGGCACATACTTCTTCCCCACAAAACCAAGTCCAGTTCGACGTCGGCGATATTTCGCAAGCGAACCCGATTCCACGGAGGTGATTTTTTACAATTTGGATTCTTATTTAATTACATCACACGTCGTACCACCCTGCCCCTGTCACGAAATAATTTATCTCCATCTTGAATAGCAAAGCGCCTCGTCGTCCTTTATCTCAAGAGTCGAGTCAAGATAAATCACTTCCAGGAAAGGTTGATAATGTACATAAACAAACCCCAACCCTCTCTCGGTTGGAATTTCTCACAATAATTTAAAAATTCTTTAATAGAAGAATTGTTGAATCCTCTGTACGGGGCCAGTAAATAATATTACTTACATACATCACCATGGCCCTTTCTAATTTTCCTATCTATTATAAAGAAAATGATTGTATAATGTACGGTATGACCCACCCCAATTCGTTATGGGAACAGCCTCTAACATAAGTAAACAACGCAGGTGTTCGTTGATATATGCATATTTGAGAGGGATATTTGACGAAGAAGGGGAATTGAAAATTGCAAAGATAGATGACTGAGTATAAATAGGAACCGGCCCTTGAGGTAGTTTCACTCTTGTTCGCTCAGCTGGTTCATCTCGTGTGATGTTTTTGTTTTGTATTTTTTTTTTAAATTATGTCGTGTGTTGTCATGGTATTCCCAGAAAAAGTTTATGACGAAATTGTTGTATTTAAATAAACAAGACATAATGCGTTTTGCCTTCGATGTATGTACCAATGTGTGAACTTACTCAAAATTGGGAGAGACCCTCCACCTGTTCCAACCTTATTCACCACCCTCCAGCCAAGGTTCGAAAGATGGCCGATGATTTTCTATAGAAAATCTCAGTGGGAAAGGCCTTGTATGCTTAGTAGAATTTATTTCCAAAAATACGAAAAAATGCGAAGTAATAAATTACCGAGTAAAATATTTTTATAAGATGTTCCTACTGGCTGCTCACTAGATAGATGAAAATCCGACATGCTATTAACCTAGTTTCCACGACTCGTTTCTAGTTTTTTGGTTTTACTAACGTGGGTGCTTTAAATCCGAGAAATTTGACTAAGCCACCGAATCATCACTCAGTCGACCAACAACGAGTTTCTCTCCATCTCAAGGTCATTTTATCGATCACGTGAAAGAGGGAACCTTAAATAGCCACCATTTCGATTTAATGAACGAAACTGAACCAGTTTCTTCAAATTAATTGATTGCCAAGTTCACTTTCAGCATTAGTTCACCTGTGAATCTCCCGAAGCTTGGGAATTTGTATCTTCCGGTTTTTTATAATCTGAAAAATATTAATTCGATACAACGTCACGTCTACTACAGTGGTCGTATGAATAGTGTCCACTGGCAGAAGAGCGCCAAGCCTTTCATATTTATAGAAAAATGGCGGGAACATTACATTGTATGGTCGACGCTTTATATGTCTCTGAACACATGTGACAAAGCTTTGTGTATTGTCCGAAAGGCGATTTTAACATCAGTGCGCTAGTTGTGCATGTGGTTATAAGACCCGGGTGCAGTTCATTCATTTATGATATCCGTTAACACTTCTGGTCTGGGTGTCCTGTTTTTTGGACAAATTGCAAGCAGGATCTGCTGTGGTTTTGTGACCAAAGAAGCACAATCTGTGATACTTTATATTGTGCACCCTTCCCTCCCCTCTCTATTATTTAAGTAGATGAGCGGCCATAAATTGTCGCTCCCCATTGAGATTCCAACAGCAGCAGCTCTGCATTAGATTTTCATCTTCACCGCAGTGGGTAGATGGATTCTAAATGGTACAAATGCACGATTAAAAATTCAAGCCACAGGGATACTGTGGCGGTGCCTGAATACTTGTTTTGTCTTCGTTGAACAGCGGGAACAGCAATAAGCGGATTTTCAACAAGGACTCGCACAGTCACCAGTACCTTGCGTTTCAATATGTTTAGTCGGAAATTCCCCGTGAATTAAGGGTTGGGGCATACCTCATTGAGGAATAGTGCAAGTCCCAAGGCTGGTTGTATCGTACTCCGCAGAAGAAACCTTTTTTGTTCCTTTAACGAAGAGAAACTGCCTTTTACTCAGTTGTTTGGAAAATTTTTTAATTACTCAGAATCCTGGTTGGAGCAGAAGGCAAAACAATGAAAAAATGAAGATAAAAAACACAGCCCCTCCCTTATAGCCCCAATGGAGCGTAAAACCGTACATTCTCTTTCCTATTTTCCTGAGGAATTTTGTATTCAATAAAGAAAAAAAGTTGGAAAAAAAATTGCAATAGAGTGACAGCCCGCGGACTTCATTGTGCTAGATAAAAGAAATTACCACCTGCTCGGAGAAGGTACAGCAGGAAGCTTCAGTAGGTGGTTGGCTGAAATCCAATTTTGTGCGAACGAGGGGAATACTAAATTAATCATTTTGAAGGACGTCGCGTCGCACTGCTTGAGTTGGTGTAGAGAAAATTAATGAAGCATTCGCGGCGGTGCAACGAAAGAACAGTGGGATAGCTGGTGCTCAAGATGCTTTCTTCTTCTTCCTCCGGGAAATGGTGACGTGTCCCGGTGAGGAGAAACAAATTACTGGAACGTGTTGATGTTCGAAGCAATTAAGGTGCGTGGCCGCCTGTGAAACCTAACAAATGTCTGCGGCTAGTTAATTGCATATAAATCGTGGTCTGAGTTGATTTTCTCTGCATCGGAAGTGCTATTTTGTAGGTGGTGACGACTTAGGGGAGGATTGTCTATGGTGAATGAATTAACTCGAAAATGCTTTAGTGTGGTTTTCACTGTTGGCACACTATTAACGTTAATGTGTTATGTTCCCTGGGATATTGAATACGGTGTCCTAGAAAAAGAAAGATTTCCGCTAATAAGCGACAAGCAATAATTTTCTGCCTGAGTGGACGTATATTCTGCCTGAGTGGACGTATCTTTCCAAGATGTCAATTGAATGGGTAAATTTTTTATAGGAAACGTATTAATTATTAAAAGGGATTTTGAGATGCCCTGAATTATGAGTATAAAATAACAGTGTTTTTGATGAGAAGGGAGAAGGTAAGGGCGGGAGGTATCGATTCAGTGGCCTTAAAATCCGGTGATTGTAATGACGGAGAAGGCGAGCGTTACATGTTCGTGATGGATGGGCTGAAGAAGTCGTAGGTTAAGTCCTAAAGCCCAACTGTCTAGAGGAATGTCGCCCCAATAAGCTATAGACTTTGTGAAAAATCCTTGGCCATTTTTCAAAGCTTGGCTAATGGTCCCGGTCGAGAAAAAATAACATCCCAAGGCGCCGACTCAGCGCTATAGCTTCGCCTTCCCTCAGAGAAACAAAATATTATAAAAAAAAAAGGTACTCTATCAACTTTATATTTTTGGTTATTTTATTTTTTGCGACATCAAATAAGATTGGTACAAGAGTCCTTCAATAAGTCCTTAGAAAATTCGAGGAATAGTATCGAAAATAGTATGTTTTTAGTAACCACCATTATTTACTGGTCTGGCGCAAGACTAATGACTTTGCCCACAAATCATGATGGAAAATTTAACAAGCCTCAGGACTCGCTAAATAAGGCAAAGACTGGTTCCAGGGTGTAGTGGCGATGATGATGATTATTTACTGGACAGCTGAACGAAAAATTTGGTCGGCAAGAATGTCGTCAAGATGAATTTCGCATTTACCCTCAGTGGAGAGTAAAAGCAATCGCGTAGTTGGGTTTAAGTAGGTTTTTGGCGCCTGTTCGTCGGAATTCTGAGTTGTTTCTGTGTTGATACATAGACGACATATGGATGCACTGTTATGATCCGGAGAGAGAGTAACAACAGTAGGTTTTTGTAGCTGCACGGGTTCAAAAAAAGCTGAACACGGTGAAATTTAAATTGGTCGGGATTTTGATAAATACGGTATTCCGCAAACCACACAGAAGCATTTATACCCATTATTTGGAGAAAAGAAAAACAATAACTGTCGTCATTATTCCATCGGTTGATCGAAGAAATCAATAAAAACGTCTTCACCTGAAAACCATTTTCTAAAGAGTTATTGAACGACCCTCACTGTAAATTGCTTTCTTCCCAGTAAGTACAGTACGTGGGCAGGGGAACTTCTTGTTCCTTAACGATTATAGACGGTGTTGAATACTTTCTTCCCAGTAAGTACAGTACGTGGGCAGGGGAACTTCTTGTTATAGACGGTATTGAATACTACACAGTTAGATACTCCTTTTAGTATATCTTGTTGAGTTCGGCATTCAATGAGTTTGTGGCGGTTTCTTCTAACGCCACTGTCCCGTTTCACCTGTATTTTGGTAACATCCTAAAAAGCATAACCCGGGTAACGGTGCATTGTCCGAATTCATCGAGCATGCAGACAATGCATCTTAGAACGTAGTTTTCATGCCATTGACATCGTAATAAAAAACCAAAAACCTGGCTTTTGCATAACTCTGCGTTACCATGGGGCAACGACCAAACATTTTCCTAAACGAAGAATCGTTCGTCTGTGCGTTGCATAACATCGATTCTTGATATAGATCGCGCAACATGCAACGCACACCAGGGAAATCAACCGGCGCCAATAGCCAACGATATCATTCCAAGCATAGTTTCCGCCAAAGTGCACCATCTTCTTGCGTAGAAAAAACGGTCGCATCACTAAACAACCGATGCAACCTGAAGTATGTTTGGACGCGTGTTAAGTGTGTCAATGATGCGATACCTAAAGATAACATACAAGGGGTCATTGATACACTTAATCAGAGAAGTACCACCAAATTCTAAACTCCAGTAACCCCACGAACCAACAATACATCCAAGTCATCATCCTACCGAAATAATTGCAATCAAATCATGAATTATGGTTTTCAGTGGTTTCCTATAAATTTATAACTCGCGCATATCTTCGGCTTAATACCGTCGCACATGTGCAGAATATGTTCTCTTGTTTTTGTTTTACAGCGAGCATCTCGGTCGCTAAATCAAGCCACTGGCAATGTATGAACCATGCCTAGGTACCCCAAGAGAACCAAAAAAACGTAGCACCAGCGAAAATGCGGCACCAATTGCTAACGAAGGATTCACGATCAGCATAAGTGCTGTACGCAGTTGCCATCGTATAAACATCCGACGTCCCTTTATACGACAGGCATAGCAGAAACCCTTAGCGATCATTCGTTACGTTTTTATTAACACTCAAGTGTGTGCAAGTTGGCTGCTCATAGAACCCCAACGAGTACCGTGCTTGACGACACGAACACCTGCGTGTTCTACGGCTTGCCTAAGCAGCAAGCGTATCCTTTAACGGAAACACGAAGTATCCTTGTATCATGGTTCGCTTGCTGAGGGATGCTCAGCATGGGTGACTGGGGTAGCAGAAGATGTGCACGAACACGAACGTAAAAGCGATATAAGCAACTACCGTCCCATCGCCAAACTGTCTCATATCTCCAAACTGTTCGAAGGAATTCTTTACAACGCATTATCTTTCCGTTGTAAATCCATCATCTCATCCAACCAGCATGGTTTCCTTTCGGGTAGGTCGACCACAACGAATCTAGTCGAGTTCTCATCCCATACTCTCCGTGCCTTAAAAAATGGCAACGAAGTCGATGTAATCACCACCGACTTCAGCAAGGCCTTTGATAAAATCTCCCATAATCTCATCCTTTTTAAGCTGTCCTCCCTAGGTTTCGAACCCCTATTGATCAAGTGGTTATCTTCTTATCTGAAAGATCGATCCTACCGTGTCAAATTCAGATCCTCCCTGCCGAATCCTTTTCTTCCCACCTCAGGGGTTCCGCAAGGCAACATGTTGTTGACACCATTATTAAATACTCATCCATCTCCCTCTATGCGGACGGCGCCAAACTCTACAAAACGATCATCTGTCCTCTCGACTGCTAACTTCTCCAAACGGACCTTCACAGCTTCTCAACTTGGTGCCGTAATAACTGCCTTGAACTCAACATTGTCAAATGTCACTCCATCACCTTCTCCCACAAACGCAAAACGTGACTGGCCTGCCCCCCACGCTCCTACTTCCTACTAAACCGACAGATATCATCCGTACCCTCGATGCGCGACCTCGGGATCTTATTTGACAGGGTGCTTAGCTTCATCCCGCATATTGATGATATTATTCTTAAAGCTAACTCTGTCCTTGGGTTTGTGAAACGGTGGTCTAAAGAATTCTCGAATCCTTACGTTTCCCGTTCTCTCTACATAGCTTTCGTCCGCCCCCTTCTTGAATACGCCAGTTAGGTTTGGTCTCCAGACTACTCGTCCCATGTACACAGAATCGAAAGCGTGCAACTTCGTTTTCTGCGCTTTGCCCTCCGCGGGCTGAACTGGGCGAATCCACGGATTCTCCCCCCATACACAAGCCGGCTCCATCTGATCAACTTCAACACACTTGGGGAGCGCAGAGCTCATGCCGATATCCTTTTCATCCACCGTCTCCTTTCAGGCACAATCAACTGCCCAAGCCTGCTCTCCATCATTCCACTTCACACTAACCCCCGTAACCTGCGAAACCCTCATCTCTTCTATCAGCCAACCCGCCACACTTCGTATGGCTCTAATGAACCCATTTCGCGAATGCTGCGGCGGGCAAACTCCTACCCTACCTCCTTCGATTTCAACTTTACCTCTACTGCTCTCAAACTACATCTCCTCTCTTCCCTCTCCTGACCTCGCCCGCTCCCCTCTACACTCTTACACCCTGTACTAAGCGGAGTGAATGAATGAGTGATAATTGATGGATAAACCCAGTAACCAACCCACCAAACATACCCCCCCCCCCCCCCCCCCCTTCCCCGGCTTTTTTTTCTTTTTAACCTTAGTTTATATTCTTATATATAGTTTTAAGATAATTGTTAAGTTTTATCGCTTGTACTATGTTGAATATACGCGGGTTCTGTCCTCACTAAACTAAACTAAAAAAAACATGTACTTTTTTATCTTTTTTTACAGATACAGTGTTGGGTGGCTGATGAAGAAAAGATCCAAGAAGAGATCAGTCAGTCAAGTCAAGTTGGTGAGCGGGTTGAATAAAAGGGTCCTCTTCTATTGAATAAATCCCGAAAGACCAGCCTCGGACCTTTAGTACCGTATTAAATGTTCTCGATTTTTAACAGTTGCGATCTTTCTTTTGACTATTAAATACAAGTGTTACCACATCAAATGAAATCAGTTTTTAGCAGTTGTGATCGTTCTTTTGACCATTAAATACAAGTTTTACCACAAATGTATTCGAATTTTAACAGTGTGTTCTTTTGGGTTAAGACCGAAAACAATTGTAATTACGTTTCATATTAACCTTTAGTTTTGTTTCCTAAGCAAATGAATAATAAATGAAAAAAAAACGGATCTACTGTGGAGTTTTATTTAAGTGAACGAAAAGCAGCGACAGATGACCGGGTATAGTGGTAAACCTGTGCCCCTGAGGCACCTTACCACTAAAGACTATATAACCAAAATACACCACAAGTTGGCCATATCGTAATAATGTTCAATAATGAATACGAGAAACTTTACGTGGTGCCATTTACGAACAAGCGGGTTGGGTTCTGAGAAATGAATAAGATGTATATAGATTATAAATAATAAGGAATGAAGTGGGTAAAAGTACGGAACTCTGAGAAAGAAAGTAAATAGAAAGTTTAATTTCATACATAGATCTAAAAAGTTGTCTAATCTTTCATTCGGAGGATCATTGAATACCTATGGTCATTCCCAGGATCGAATCTATCTAACGCAGGTGTTAGCGACCCGTCACTCTAGAGACGCCGCTCCGATATATTGGCGGGAATCACAGAAACACTAATTTGCCGACTCTTGGGTAGACGCCGTGTCGGGAGCAACACCAAGACATCGCATCGAGGGGAATAAAACCACCAATTACCACTAGACGCTGGACAATAAAAGCGAAGGAAAACAACAGCGTAAAAACCTATCCTGGGAAGACGCTGCATGATGGACAACAGCGAACAAGTACCGGGGTAGACTTGGACATTCTGTCCATTTCCCAGGGAAGCGCTAATTACTTGGGAAATAATTGCTCGATCCCTGGGAAGACGTGGCCGACATAATAGCAGCAAGAGTAACAGCTGCTCGTTGCACAATGGCACTCGGCGACGATGGCTGTGTGCGAACTGTATATATATGCGGGTAGGTCAATAACTCCCTAGAAACTTTACGATGGCGCTCGTAGCATAGCTAATGGTCTGTTTTTAGTAAGCATCACACCTCACGAGGTATCTGTCAACTTTAAATTTGTTTTATGTTTCAATTTTGCATGACAAATTGGACATGAAAAAAATATCTGCGAGATAGGTGCCGCATTTGCTCTCAGCTGAGAATTTTTGGAGCGCATGCGTCGCAACTCAGATGAGTTTCTGCGCAGATTAGTAACTGTAGATGAAATATCCATCCAAATATCCACCACTACACTTGTCGCGTCGTGCTTGAAATAATGAGTTCAAGCCATTTATTTTGTTTTATCGTTATGATTAGTTTGTTAGTCTTTTATGTTATTACATTTGTCATTAATTAGTATAGTTCTTTATTCGTATAATTATTTTTGTTATTCATTGTTATAAGTTATAATTAATTTGCATGGTTGGCAGCACATGCCTTTTTTGTTATCGTTTGTCATTAGTTTTTGTTGTCATTGTTTTTTGTTGTCGTTTGTTATTAGTATTATGTAAATACGAGAGATTTTTTCGTTTTGTGATTTGAGTCGTTTCGTTTTCGTTCAATAAAAAGAATTTCGTTTTCGTATCGATTCGTTTTGTGTGATTAATTCGATATCGCAGTCGTTCGCCTTTTCGGTAAACCAACCGAAACTAAACAACACTCCCGAGACGAAAGAACAGTCAAAACAGTGGATTGTTCACCCGCTCAAAGAAGACAAAAACGGTGAAATCAGCTGGAAAGGTTATGGCTACTGTGTTTTGGGATATAGGTGGTATTTTCTTCATTGACTATTTGTAAAAGAGACAGACAATAACTAGACAGTATTATGCGTAATTAACTAATGACCTTGCCCGGAAAAAACAAATCATTATGTACAATTTAACAAGCCTCAGGACTTGCTACATAAAGGGCAAGACCGTTTCCCGGTTGTAGTGCCGATGATGATTATGCGTCATTATTAGGTCAGCTAAATGAGAAATTCGTTTCATTTTCTAAAGACTTATTGACCTGCCCTCGTAATGTAAAATTTGTAAATCTTTGAGTTTTCTTCAAGAGCTTAAACTTCGTGTAGGTTCAGTTCTGTTACGAATAATTTTATATTAAGCGAAAAATATCTGGTTGTTTTTTAAAGGGAAGTTGTTCCGTTTTTTTAATCCGCTCCTTTTCTTGATTTACAGGTACCCCCAGAGCACTTCCCCCCACCAGTGGTAAGGGGTGATCGAAGCATATTCTTTTATTCGTTCAGTTTTACGAAAAGCGTCTTCCCGACACCAGTGGTAAGAAATATCAAACAAATACCACGGCACATCGCGCTGGAGGCACTTGATAGAATCGTGTTAGGACGAAAAGGGAAGGCGTTCTTTGCCTTTCCTTTCTTATACTTTTAGGTCTCTGTGGGGTTTTATTTCAGGGTATTTTCAGCTCTGGGGTAGATTAGGAGAAATATAGTGTCATCAACAGTCAGTCTATTTGTTTTGTGTGAGCTTAAAGCATTTTGCGAGAAAGCCAAGAATATGAATCGAATCCATGCTATGATATGGTTTGAATTAAACCAGTCGCTACTGGCTACTGTAACATATTCCCTCTCATTTTTTCTGTAGGTATTAAAATAGTCTAAATTAAAGTTTGATAGTGGATTCAACCCGTGGAAATATTTTCCTGCGATATTCGTCAAACGGAGGGGGAACACCGGGTTATTGTAAATATTAGCCTTCTCCAGTCGAACCACACTGCCGTAAAAAGCTCCGCTTGATCACGTGTTTTCACGGGATTATTATCTAGAAATATTGAAGACTGATGTATACCGATACCTCCGTTCTTTTTTTGTTGCCCTCGCTATATAAGATAAACTACAAATCCCTATTGTGCGGACGTATAAAAAGAATGAGTAATGGGAATTTCTAAAGAAAGGCGTTAAAGATTGCGGTTGATTGAGATTGAGATTGAAAAAAAAATAAATAAAAAAAGGAAGAATAATAGTTATAAGCAATTGAAAGTAAACAAAAACCCAAAATAACAAAAAACAATTAAACAAAAACACACAAACAATAATATATTTGTTGGACATCAAATGTTCTACATTAGCACACCGCACACCGGCGACAACGAAACTGGTTGAACTTGACAAACATTCATCATTTTGCATTTCGTCAAGCTGCAAAGGCTTCCTGATGATGTACGTGCACATCATCACTCTCTTTCATCAACTATCCGCCACAGCGCCCAGACGTCCAACCACGTGTTATCCTCCCTTCATCTCCACTACTCTTCAACAGGTTATGGGCCCAGACATTCACCAGAGCACAGCGAAATAGAGTCACGGTTGGATAAACACAGGAAAGCTAAATTCTCGTCTATCAACAAAATGGCCCCATCTACACCGAGCATCGAACAACTGCGGAAGAATATTTTCGACATTTGGAAGCTGCAGATGGAGGCGATCCTAGTAAAGAACGACGCATGGGGCTATGTGACTGGAGAAACTGTGTAACCTGAATCGACGGAGGCCCGCACAGGCGAGGTCGAGCAGTGGAAAACAGGAGACAGGAAGGCTAAGGCAGACATCATACTAGCGATCGGACCATCCGAAGTCAAGATCATCAAAGGGTGTGAAACTTCCCGAGAAGTATGGGAGAAACTCATCTCCGTGTACGAGTCAAAAGGTCCGGCCAGGAAAGCCAGTCTACTGAAGAGACTGACGCTTCATCGAATGAGCGATCACGACGACGTGCGAACCCACTTAAGTGACTTCTTTGACACCGTCGATAAATTGAACGCCATGGAAATCGAAGTAAACGACGATCTGCTAAGCATCATGCTCCTGTATAGTCTCTCGCCGAAGTTCGAGACTTCAGATGGGCCTTAGAATCCCGAGACGAGTTACCTTCGCTGGAGGCGCTATGAATCAAGATAATCGAGGAAAGCGACGCCTGGCGCACCAACGAACGACATGAAGCCGAAGGCGCGATGGCCGACAAACAACGCGGCACGAGGACGGAGGATAAACGCCATGGACACAATCACCCCGGAGACCGACAAAAGCCTTCCTACAAATGCTACCATTGCGGAAAAGCCGGGCACAAGGTCGCCGACTGCCGCTCTCTCAACAAAAAAGGACAGGGATCTTCTAAAGATCGAGGAAAGGAAAACAAGATGTACAACGATACAAGTGTACTAGTTTACACCAACTCAGCGCAACACGGATTTCAGGCTCTTAAGTCGACTGTCAGTAAGGGGTGGTGCCTGGACAGCGGAAGTACATCCCACATGTCGAGTAACACCGAAGCATTCGAAGGATACAACAAAATTCATCCGACGAAACTAAACCTTGCCAACAGTGCCTCAACCGACATCACCGGACGAGGCGTCATAAACATCATCACCCAGTACAAAGGCAAATATCGAAACGTAAAAGTGGACAATGTTCTACACGTCCCCGATCTGCGGGCGAATCTAATGTCTGTGAGCAAAATTGCTGACAGAGGATTCACAATCACTTTCGATAATAAAGGAGCGAAAGTAACGAACTCAAAACGGGAGGTCGTCTTCGAGGCTGTAAGGAAAAACGATGCTTCGTTCGAGCAAGTCTGAAAGAAACCCACACAGCCGCCGCTACAACTATCCCGGATGTATCACCACTGGAAACCTGGCATCGGAGACTGGGTCACTTGAATATTAAGGATTTAACCTCGAGCCACAGAAACGGGACTATACGAGGAGTGTTTTTCAGGCAGCCCACACAAGAAATGAAGTGCGATATTTGCGCTCTCGGGAAAACAACGAGGCTTCCATTCCCGAAGGAGTCAGCGCAAAAAACCGGCATATTGGACCTGGTTCACACCGACACTTGCGGGCCAATGAACATCAAAACATGGGGCGGGTCTGTATACTTCGCCACGTTCATCGACGATTGTTCTAGGTGGTGCACAGTGAAAATGATCAAGGGCAAGAGCGAAGTTTTAAACGCCTTCAGAGATTTTAAAACGTTTGCCGAAAAACCGACTGGAAGGAAGATCAAGAGCTTACAGTCTGACAACGGGACTGAGTACGTCAACAACGAATTCAATACCTTCTTAAGGAAAAACGGTATCCACCAGACGCTATCAGTGACTCACACACCTCAGCAAAACGGAGTAGCCGAAAGAAAAACCGGACCATGGTGGATATGGGTGGATGCCTCCTCATACAAGCAAATCTGGACAGAAGATTTTGGGGAGAAGCAGTCAACACAGATGTTCGACCAACACACTCAACGGAGGAACCCCATTTGTTTGCGTTTAGCTCCTTGAGTGCGCGGGCAACAGTACGCGTTTGGAAGTGAATCTAGCTCATGTTGTGCTGCTTTTGCTCAAGTTGAGGCGGAACTGATGTGATATCAGGCAGCGTTGAGGTCGCTGCAAAATGTGCAGCAAGTAGATCCGTACTTGTTTTTTAAACGGTTCCAGGTAGTTTTAATACTGAATTATATCGGTAACCACGCCTCCTTTTAATTTTTCCATGTTTCTCCAATTGGTGCGGAGGTTAGAATTAGAAAGTAACTGTCGAACTAAAGGGGAATAAATTGTGGAAGTATGAGAGCCATCAAAATTGATGCAGTATGTAACAGAGCGGTGAGTAGGGCGACTTTGAAACCACCATTAATTAACTGAAACCGCTATTAATTAACTTCAATAGTCAAATGTAGTTACACGCAACAGCTACCTAAATATATTTTAGAACCGACTTATACTTATTTGACTAATTCAACGGTAAGAACTGGACAATGAATAAATATTTCCACAAATTCGTGTTTATGCTCTCGATTCTGTTATTAATTTAAGCGCATAATTTTGGCTTTTAACTTCCTCTTCATCTTCACCACTAAATTCCAAACCAATCTGAGGCAAGATATCAATGAAATCAGATAGGTTTCCTACAAAGTAACCGTGTATGGTTTCAAAATTACAATCAATACCAGTCAATTTAACTAGATATCATTGTGACAGAAATACCTGATTTTCTATGTGATGTAATGTCTTTTGTAGCTCTAATACCTGAAGAGTTCTTTTTTCTGCCTAATTACAGCATGGCCAAAAATATGTCACAAAGGCGAGACAAAACGCAGCACATACACGACGTGTCTGGGTTCGCGTGGAGATATCTTTTGCGATTACTGGGCTGGAGCGAAAACCAAGAGCTTGTGGTCAGTAAATACGGTGGTTTGTCCTACGAGGATCCTCTCGAAGTGTTTCGCCGCTGCGTATATCGCCAAGAGCTCTCTGTTGTATGTACGGCAGTGTCTTTGAGTCGGAGAGTTTTTATAAGAAGACGCCCAAGAGTCGCTCGGTGTTGTTGCTGCTCCATCAAGGCCCCTATCGCGATCTTTGATATGTCCGTCCTAAGCGTTAGTTTCGCGTCCGGGGAAAAGAAGGTGGTGCAAATTGCCACAGTAACGACGGGCTTGCACAATACGGAGTTGACCGACAGCGCATTTTGCTGCGTTGATACAAAATCCGGTTCCTCGGGGGGTATGACGTAGTTGGCGCAGATGGTCCCTGCGTTGGCCGTGTCCGTCTGACACGATGGCGATATGTTCGATGCGTACGTGGTTGATGGCATGCTGCATTGATTACGTCGGGTTTGTCAGATTTAACTAAGGCTGTACCTACAAACTCGAGCAGTCAGAAGAGCGTCGTGACAGATGTCTTTTCGATGTCCTACACTGGCGAAATATTTGCGCAGGTCAAATGTGCAGAAGGTTGTTCCGCGACTCTGTGAGGTTTCTCTATTCTACATGGAGAACCAACCCACAATTCCAACCACAATTTCCACCTTATTCGACCGCTTTCAGCGCGTCATGCCTACCCATTTTCCTTATATGCTATTCACCTGAAATAACATGTTTGCCCAAGGACGCATAGCTAAACTCATTATCCTATGCAGATAATGCATAATTGAGTTTAGCTACTATCTTCGCCATACGGCAATACTATCTTGCTAACCCATGAGATTCCTATCGGGAATTTCATAATGTCGGTTAGCAACAACAAGTCTAAACGAACGACGCTGTTGCATCATAGCAAAATCGCTGGGGTTATTTCAGCGTCTTAAGAGTCTGGTTCTCACGCTGATTATTTCCCAAGCATCAGCGGCGTCCTATTGACTTTCCTTCAGATCATCCATTCGCTTGGGATCAATGATCTCTTTTCGCAGGTGAATAGCACCAGATAAATTTCCCTCTCCTTCGCAATTCTGTCTTTCTATAGTGCGATGACCTATGAGATCATCACTAGGTCACTAGACCAGTCGCATACGCGGCACTGATACACACACACTAAGCCAGATCAACCCTGGGTTATTGTGCTTTCCTTTTGATTTCTCCATCCTTGCTACGCCCATCGACGTCGAACGAATACACAAGTACGTTTCTACCTCGATGAGCGTGGGGAATTGAGTAATGCACAAGAGAGCATGATTACCATTGGCGAATCGATGTGTAAAAGCAGAAATCACAATTTCCATCCTAATTCCGATCAGTCGCATCTCAACCACTGACACAGTAGTCACGCGGGTGCTCAAGCCAAATTAAAATTCGCGAATTTTATAGAAGTCGCTATTCAACAGTCGTGGAGGGTAGTCATGCCACCGCACAAAAAAGTCAAGTCGCTAACCATTCATCATCGTGTCAGGTCGCACCGTTCGTACCAAAAAAAAGTTCATTGTAAAATTGTCATTCAACAGTGTAAATACCAATGGAATTAAATGAACAAAGTCACAGTGTCGAGAAAGAAGTTTTTCAACTTGTATATTATTTATAAACAAAAAAACAATTTAATAATATTTTTAATACGTTCTGAGTTAAGTGAAAAGAAAGCAAAGCAATACCAATAAAAGAAGGATTAACATCAAGTAAAGACAGTGCATTTTATTTATCGTCTCTTTCCGGGGTGAACTATTTTCTTAGGAGACTTAATCGTCGAGGGTGTAGTGAATACTTGCCATACTTTGGCATTCATACTTCTACCCCCACAACTCTCCTGGAGTAGATCCCCGATGGGTGGAAGCGAATGGCGGTCATGGATGGTGATGCGGCGGTAGTGGTCTGTTTCCGCCAGGAGTCGTTTTATTTGCGGACAATGCGGAGTGGGCTTACGCACTGGCTGAAGGAGGGCCGAACGATGCTCTTTTTGGGGAGTTTTGAGAAGGTTGCTTTGGCGGCAACGAGGGTTTCAGAATCATACACAACCTGCCCCATCCATGTGGGAATAGCACACATACAGGGTAAAGTCTCTGCTTTCAACCCGGTGAAGGCCAGGACGACCCTTGTCCCTGTTCAATCCAAGTTGACACCCCTGGATAGCTACTTTAGCACCCTCCAGGTAGTGAACCAATGCATGCAGCGACATCTTGAGAAGGGTTGGCACAAGGCTAATAACTTTGCCCGGAAAAACGAATTATTATTATTGACAATTTAACAAGTCTCGGATATGAGCCGGATGCCGGTGGGAGACTTGGTAAGTAAGGCCAAGACCGGATCCCGTGCCGATGATGATGGTGATGAAAACTGCACGTTCGTAAGCATATCATACATTACTGCTTTCTTTACAGAAGCCCAAACTTGGATAGAAACGTATCCTTTAACGAATTTGATGCTCTGTCTGATTCTCTCGCACACTGAAATTATTCTCGAGGGTGATTTCAGTGTGCATAACTCTCAGTGGCGTCGTCATTCCGGACACACAACGCCTGACGGTCAATATGTCCAGCTCTTTGCTGAGTCAAATAGTTTAACTCAACTCGCCAATGAGCCAACACGGGTACCAGACATAGATGGTTATTTCGCCAATACACTGGACGTGTTTCTCACCCCCACCCGAACAAATACAGAATTGAAATTTCTTCGCCCTTGGGCACTTCAGACCACTGTGTCGTGTCAGCTAAGCTTGCTCAAACCAACAGCAAAGCTAACGGGAAAGCTCCCAAAAGAACAGTATAGTTCTACGAGAAAGCCAACTGGGAAGGTCTGAACGAGTTTTTTGGAAGGTTAAATTCGTCGTTATTTTGCCTCAATAACAATGTTGACTCTATAGCGGACACATTGACAAACACGATTCTTTTATTCCACACAGAGTAGAGAGTATCAACCCTAAGAGATTCTTTTATTCCACACAGAGTAGATAGTATCAAACCTAAGAGAAATATGTGGTTCCATTCCGGGTACAGAGAAGCCATTAAATCTTAAGAGTTGAGCTTCCGGTTGTATAAATCAAACAATACTGAGGAAAACCGCAAAAGATTTAAGAGAGCAATAAATGACTGCAATGCGCATATTCAATGCGCCAAGTTCTTGGATGACCAGATAGTGAGATAAAAAATACTACACTCTCCCACAGGTAGTAGAAAATTCTGGGCATTCGTGAAAAACATTCAAAACTCGGTCTCTTCATCCATTCCATCGCTTATAGTCGATGACAGACCAGCCACCAGTGCAATAGAGAAGGCGAAACTACTTGCTCCACATTTTGCGGCGAACTCAACGGTGCCTGATACATCAGTTCCGCCTCAACTTGAGCATAAGCAGCACACCATGAGCCTGATTCAGTTCTGAACACGTACTGTTGCCCGCGCACTAAAAGAGCTAAACTCAAACAAATCCACTGGTCCTGATAGCATTTTCCCAATTCTCTTGAAGAGATGTTCCTCTTCACTCGCTGAACCACTGGGGAAACACTTTCATTTGTCTTATTCTTCTGGCCGTTTCCCAAATAGATGGAAGTCAGCGAACATTCAGCCAATTCCCAAATAGCACTTACTTCTATTCTCTCGAAGGTAATGGATTCACTTATCAACCGTCAACTTTGGATATATTTGGAATCAAATGACCACCTCAATGACCGCCAATATGGCTTTCGTAGCAACAGGTCCGCAGGAGATTTGATGGTGTACCTTATCGAAAAGTGGAGCCATTCCATCCAATATCTCGACGAAAGTAAGGTAGTCGCATTGGATATTTCAAAACCTTCGATAGAGTTTGGCATCCAGCTATTTTGTCAAAATTACATTCCTATGGAGTGAACAATTTCCTGATCCAATGGATAAGAGACTATCTTTCTGACCGTCCAATTCAAGTGGTTCTTGGTCGTGTCTGCTTCTCATCAAATTAATGCAGGTGTTGCCAAGAGTTCGATACTCTCACCCACTCTCTTCTTGATCTTTATAAATGATCTCTTGTCAATTATTCACAACCCAAGTTACTCGTTTGGTGATGACAGCAAGTTGAGTTTCTCATTTTCATATGAGCATTCCCGACCAAACTTTTCGGGCGTCATTAGCAACCACCAGTTTATAGTTGATACATTCAATTCAGACCTCAACAAGATATATCAACGGGGATTATCTAACCGAGTGGTGTTGGAAAATGCAACATGGTTACATAAATCACCATTTAAAAAACGTATCACGTAAATTGCACTTCAAGTTCAATTACGTGATCACGTAAAACTACGATCATGCATCCGCTTGGACGAAGACCTTAGGACACACCTCCGAGTACCCAACTGCCGCCGGCGTAGTACTTGCAAAGTCAAGTAAGGCGGAAACCGAAGGAACGTGTGAAACAATGGGGAAATTATGATCCAAAACATTCATTAGCTTCAACAAGCAACAGTCAATGGGAGGGGCAGCTTGAATTTAGGTCAATGAGAGAGATATGGGATGGAGAGTCATTATAGAGATTGCAGGTCAGTGGCCGATATCAAGGCCACTCTGAAACTGTTTGGTACGAGACAAAGAGTTGCTGTAAAATTTCGCCGCCTGATTTTGCAGTAGTTTACGGGGCGTCGTGAAAGGTTGTTCAAACTTGTAATTTTCACTGCTTTAAAATCTCAGTGCTGCCTCTTGTCGTCAAAGAGGAACCTCAAAGTAAATATACTATCGTCGAACGACATTGTATCGACGAAGCCTAGGAACTATCAATCTTCAGCCCTCGAATTAATTCGACTCTTAATTGGAATGACTACATATTTGAAAAGTGCAGCCAACTGTATGGGGTTCTGTGGGGATTAGGAGTATTGTGCCAAACACGGACACTCGGTTCACTCCTATCCCCATCCGATTGTCACTAAAGTTCCGCCGAGCAAAGGAACGAAACGCCGCCACGTTTGTCCACCACCGGGAGTAAAGGAAAATCATAAACACACTGGGAGAGAAGCACAAGCGAAACTCCACAACGCAACGTGCACGAATTGTTCGAAAGAGGAAAAGGAAGTTCACACAAACACTCAGGAAACTGCAGCGAAGGATAATAAAACGCTCCGTTTTGATTTAATTAATCCGTTTATTTATTTCACTTTCGTTGACTTTAACACTTGTTTATACATTTACGTTAGATTTGTTCTTTAGTTTTTGGGTGAATATCAAAATCGAACAACACACGACTCCGGGTATGTATTTACGCGTCTCCGCTGCCGGCGGAGAGCGGGAGTGACGCGTGACCGTGGTGGTCAGCGGATGGAATAAGACTCAACGATATTTCATCGTTTTTGGGTGAATTTTCCCAAGAAAGAAAGACTTGGCGATGTATGTATATGTGTGAGTGAAGATTACATTGGTTTTTTTTCATACACAAGGCCATGGGAATAAACTTGAAACAAGGAAAGGGAAAATGTGCATTGCAGTTGAATGAATAAACCGCTAGTCATCCGGGAAATGGTGCTAAAAGCAAATTGGATGTTTATGGCATCTCTGCCTGCAGTACAAACCGGGTTCGTGTTTGCATTAGGAAATGCTAGAAAATTTGGTTTCGTTGATAATGCCTAAGATGCGGTGATTGTTTGTGGATTGTACAAACGAATCGCGGGTCGGCTTATTACAGCTGTAAAAACAAGCTGTCCGACATAGGATTTTAACACAAAACAAAGGGTGCCGACTGGCTTGGGATTCATGATGCCATATGCACTTTAAAGAATTATTTCCAGGAACCTTATCTAACGCGTTGTATGCATTAATGTCCTTGCAAGAGGAAATGTTTCAGGTATGCTGGGTGGAGATTGCGGTGCAGGTGTGGAAAATTGAAATTTGCCTGGGATTCTTGAAATGGTAGAAAGAAATTCTTACAGGAAATTATATGCGAACAGATGCATGAAGGTAAGTTTTCTTTCACAGGGACTTTTTAGATTATAGATTTGATTTATATAATCCGTAAAGCATTTACAGGTGCTAATGCTGTTGCATTAGCGAAGTTAGGAAATTGACTGAATGTTATGGGGGTTTTACGGTAAGTAACACCACAGTTCCTTAAGAGATGCAAAGGATACTTCACTCCATCCAACCTGGTCACTATTACAATTGTCCCAAAATGGAGTTCAACTCCCGTTCAAAACTGCACTGCACGTGCTCGCCTTTTCAAACATTTCCCCGCTATACCCGACAATCTGTGAATACGCATGAGTTCACGTTGAAAGTAAATTTCAGGCCCACAAATAAACATAGAGAGTTATTCTTTAGCCGAACCACACGAATGTGGAGTGCTCTACTTGTTGATGTGTTTTGTCGTCGTTGTGATGTCCAGACATTCAAGATCAATATACATCGACACCTTCTTTCCTTATCCGGTTCCTCTCCATCCGCTCGCACTATGCTCTGACATTTAGGGGAACTTCAAAATCTTCTTCTGTGCGCGCGTTAGTGTAGCAAAAAAAAAATGAATCGATTTGCACCACAAAATCGAATAGTTTATGAAAATAAATCATTACTGCTGATAAAAGATGGGCTGTTTACGATAACATCCACCGAAACCGCAACGAAAACTGAATTACACCGAAGGAAGATCATGTTGTCAATTTAGTGGGATTATAAAGGCATTTTGTATTTTGAGGTGCTTCCAAGGAACCAAACGATCAATTCCGATGTATATTATCCCCAGATGGACAAACGACCAGAAATCGCAAAGGTGTTGTATTCAACCATAATAACGCTAGACCCATTCTTATCGAGTACTTCAGAGCGAACAGACGTTCGCTCATAGCATAGTTGAAACTCGTGTTTGTGAAACACGTGTTTGTGAAAGTCTGTAACACACGTGGGTGAAGTGCACGTGTAAAAATACTTTTAGTAATACTTTTAGTAATAAAACAGTGAAAACAGTGAAAACTAACAGTAACGCATGCTGGGCGACGACCCCAGTGATGACCAACAATTCACGATAGAGCGTAAAAGAAGGGCCACCGACGATTTACAGAGCGCAACAAAGAAACCAACAACCATGGAGACACAAGCTATGGACTATCAAAAAAAGTATCTGGAAGCCGTGGTTTATATCAATACACTTCGACTCCAGATGAAACAACTCCACGAGGAAATTCGTTCCCTAAAAACAACCAATAAAATCAGAGATGACGTCTGCATGGAAGAAACGCTTGCTCAACACCCCGGACTAGCCCCATCATCTCCAAACCAACAATTGTTGTCCCCCGAAACACCATCGCCCCAACAAAAGAAGACAGCCGGGAATCAAATGCCTAACACGCACGACAAAAATACAAGACCACCACCCATCTATATTAAAAATATAACAAGCATCAAAGAACTAATTAGAATGCTTGAAAGTACCTTAGGCCACCACAATTTCACCACAAACACAAGAGGAGCTTCGACTTCCATCACAACAACAACTTTAACGGATCACAACAAGGCGGTAGAAAAACTTGCGCACCATAAGCTTGAATTTTTCACTTTTTAACATGGACAGTTGAAACCAGCAACTTTCATCTTAAGGCATATCGATCCAGCATGGACTTATGAGGAACCTGCAGCAGAAATAGTCAGGATCTGTCCGGAACTGAAAATAAACAGGTTGGACTACTTCCAAACACCATATATGCGGACTAACAAGAATCTGCATTTACGTATCATACAAATTCCTCCAACTGATGTCACCAGGCTCAAACAAATAAAATATCTGTTCACGCATAAAATTGCGATTGAGGAACCACATAAACAAAACGTCCTTCATTGCAAAAGATGCCAAGGTTCAGGACACTTGGCGGCCGCATGTCATCTAAGCGTACGATGCGTAAAGTGTGCAGAGCAACATCAACCTGGAGAATGTAAGGTCAGCCCGCCTGGGATGGAACCACGAACAATCCAAACAACAAACCCCGATGGATCCATTACAACGAAGAAAATCACAGTGACATGCTGTAACAGTGGAGGACCCAACCCTGCCAACTTCTCGCAATGTCCTCATAAACTGAGGATTCTAGAAAGGCGAACAACACCCATGGCAACGAGCAAACCTTCACCAACCAAAACAACATCACATCAATCAATAAATCCTACAAGCCCAGGAATGTCATACGCTAAGGTTGTCAAGGATTCCCTTAACATGACAAGAAATCACCAATCCAACAGTAACGATCTGAATCTGGACATCACAGGATACATAAGTAGCTTACAGAAGATGCTGCCCACGTTGAAGCACAGCTCAGAAATAGGAAAAAAAGTCAGATTTTATCTCTTATAACTTCACATATCCTCTCCCTTAATGGCTAATTTAACCATAATTTCCCTCAACGCAGAGTCCATATATTCCAATATTCGCAGACAACACCTCCGATTGTTCGTTGAAAAGTTTTCTCTAGATATCCTCCTCCTCTCAGAAACTTGGCTTAAACCAAACTCCCGAGTACCTATCCCGAACTATACACTTGTTTCTAATCCACGAACCACTGGACCCCGTGGTGGTACTGGAATTCTAACACACAAGAAATTCCAATTTTCCGAAATTAGGTTCACCAATATAAATAATATTGAGTACATCATCATCATCATCATCATCATCGGCACTACAACCTGGAACCGGTCTTGGCATTATTTAGCAAGTCCTGAGGCTTGTTAAATTTTCCATAATGATTTGTTTTTTTTTTTTCGGGCAAGGTTATTAGTCTTGCGCCAGAGGCTCCCCGACGGGGAATCGAACCCCGGTCTCCCGCGTGATAGGCGGGTATATTAACCAGTATACTATTGAGGAGCTAATATTGAGTACACGGCAATTAAAATCTTTTGCAAAAGCAACAAAGTGCTTGTATTGTCGTCCATATACATTCACCCTTCTCGGGAACCAAACTTCCCTAGTTCCGACATCGCTGAGATAATCCAACAGTCTCTACCTGCACCTTTCCTAATAGGAGGAGATTGGAATGCTCGGCATACTTCATTTAACGACACTAAGTGCAATAAATACGGTTGGCAACTTCTAGCACTCCTTCAACTCCATCCATATATCTGTTCGGACTGTCCATTACAGCCAACACGTATCTCCAATACTACTAAATCAACAATAGATTTTTTCCTAAAATCCGTAGACGTCTACTCACCTAACCTCCCTACAGTATCCTTCGAATTTCCTTCCGATCATGGGTCCGTCCACACCACTGTCCAAATCCCAGCCCTCGAACCATGTTACTCATTCAATCCGATCCCGAATTTCTCCAGGACAAACTGGAAAAGAGTCAATAGGTACATTGCTGCCAGTTTTACAGACTATACTTTGCCAGAGACTTCAAATCTACTCCCTGCTGAAATTGATCAAGCAGCCTTAAGAATAGAGCAAATACTAAAAAATGCCCTCTTCAGCCACACACCTACATCCATCCCTCATAATCATCTAGGAAAACCTTTACCCAACATCCTTACAAAACTGTTACGCGTAAAAAACAGCTTAGACGAAAACTACATAACAGTTACTCCCCTTTTATTAAAAATCAATTCCAACTCTTGACTACCCTGCTAAATGAACAACTAAAACAATTTGCCGACCAGGCTTACACGTCTATACTTAAAATATTAAACCCAATCGTGATTTATTCAAAAATATCAACAGACTAACGGGTCGAAAATACAAACCTCGAATCGATTATATTATCAACCCTACTAACAATCACCCAATCAGATGTTGACATAACAAACTGTCTAGCTAATCACTTTTATCAAATCCATCAACAAAACGACTCCATCTCAGTCTCCAATTTTCAAGATACTGTAAACGACTACATCTCACGCACAATGATCCCATCCTTCACCCCTTTCATCGCGGAATTCAACGAAACAAACAAAGCGTCTCATCCTCTGAATAATGCGACCTTCCTAACAGCAGACGAATTACCTGAATTTATAACATCACGCGATAACAAGAAGTCGCCAGGCTTAGATGGAATTCCAAACCTTCTTTACAAAAGACTTCTCTCGTCAAATCTAGTCCCTATTCTCGTTCTTCTCAACCACATAATTAACGGATCACATTTCCCAGATAACTGGAAAACCACGGTTATAGTCCCTATCAGTAAGTCCAGTCCTTCCAACAACCTCAGCAACTATCGTCCGATTTCGTTATTAAACACATTAAGCAAGATATTGTAATGCAAGATATATCGAAATCTCCTTTCATTTGCTAATGACAATGCTATTATCCCAAATTCCCAGTTTGGCTTTCGCTCAAAACACTCCACCTGTCATGCTCTGTTAAAAATAACGCACGATGTCACAACTAATCTTCAAAACCAAAGCCCGACGGTCTGTATCTCTCTCGACATATCTAAAGCATTCGACTGTGTTTGGATCTCAGGACTGCTTTACAAGCTGCACTACATATTTGGATTAAACACCCATACTACCAAACTTCTTACTTCCTACCTCTCTGGTAGAAAGTTTATGATCAAAATCTATCTCCCAATCGTATAATATAACCGCAGGGGTTCCGCAGGGTTCAATTCTTGGACCACTATTATACATACTTTATACTTCAGACATACCGCAGCCTCAATTACCCAATACCGTAATGTTGAATTACGCTGATGACCCCTTGGTCTACTCCAGCAGCAAGTTTGTAAAAGAGGCAAGAAACCGCATTAATAACTTGCTCCCAAATCTATCAACATACTTCAATAAATGGAAAATTCGCCTAAATCCTGATAAAACCCAACTTATAGTGTTTAAGGGTAAAAATGAGCACTGCACAAACAACACAAGGCGCACCCACAGCAAAATTAGACTCAAACTAAATAACACCCAGATAAAACCTTCTAAAACTTTAAAATATCTGGGAATAACCTTTTCCAATGACCTTTCATTCTCCACCCACATTAAAAATACTTTACGTAAAGCCACAATACAACAGAATCTCTGTAGAAGAGTGATGTGGAAACCCAACGGTCTCTCTCACAAAGTCAAACTGCTCATCTATAAACAAATAATCAGACCTACACTGACATATGCGTGTCCACTGTGGTATCATATAACACCAGCCCAAATGGAGAAGCTACGCAGTTTCGAACGGAAATGCTTCAGGCTGGTCACTGACCTCAACCGACAACCCAACTCTTACAAGTATTACAATAACAGCTTGCTATACAATGCCGCTAATATTGACGGTCTCGATAGACGCTTCCTAGAGCTGTCTATCAAATTTATTGAAAACCTCCCAATTAATCCCAACCCCATAATAACTTCACTACTACCAACTCCTCTAGATAACAGGGCTCACTATCTGAATTGTCTCCATACTAGAAGTCTCTTCACCTCTGGAAGATTGGTTGATGACTCCAACGAGGTTGTGTACCATAACACCGAGCTGGCACCCAATCAGTTCAAATACTGTAACATACAATCATTCTCCAACATTCTGCGTTTTAACGAACAACTGGAAAGTGTTACCGCACCTGAGGCCACTAACTGACCATATCCCACGCCAAGCTACTTCCTTAACCATCAATCCCTATATTCCCCAATTCACATTGAATATTTAACTTATTATAAAATAAATTAGGTTAAGCTAGAATAAGTTAGAGTTAAGTTAAGTATTAGATTAGATTAAATTAAAAAATAAAAATCCTGGTTTTCTGACCTTTTCCAGGAAAACTGTTAATATTAAAACCTATAATACTCGAATAGTTATTCACACATTCAGTTATGTTTAAAAAATGTGTAATGTATGCATGTAAACAGTTGTATCACTAGAATTATAAGCTAGCTGTAGTACTTAATGTAAACATTGATTATTGGTCAAATAAATACAGTATGTTAAAAAAAAAAAAAAAAAACGCTAGACCAGACAGACCTTTGGTTACTTGATAAAAATTATTGGACCTTGGTTGGGAAGTGATGTCAAATTCAACATATACATTTCGATCTTCGCAAAACTCATACGAGGGTTGCCTTTTATATTTCGGGATTAGAGAACAAAAACAAATATTGATCATCGAAAATCACTTTATTGTTTTTCAAAATATTCCCCATGAAGATCTATACACTTTTGCATGCGTTTGAACCAATTGTCGAAGCACTTTTGCCACTCTGATTGAGGTATCTCCAACACATGCATTCTGAATGCAGCAACCGCTTCTTCAGGTGTCGAAAAACGTTGACCTCTCAGTTTGCTTTTTACGTACGGGAATAAAAAGAAGTAATTCGGTGCCAAGTCAGGACTATACGGCGGATGACCCATCAAATCGATGTTTTGGGTGCTCAAAAATGCAGTTGTCGCAGCCGATGTGTGAGAGCTCGCATTGTCGTGGTGAAGAGTGATCCGTCTTCGGCGGTTGGTTTTCCTGATTTCTTGGAAGACAACTGGCAAACAAATGGTTGTGTACCACTCAGAATTGACTGTTCTGCGTTGTTCTAGTGGCACGGTGCGACATGTCCGGTTTTTCCGAAAAAACAGGCGACCATTTGCTTGGAAGTGCTTCGTGCGCGAACAACTTTTATTGGATTTGGCTCAACTTGAAACACCCAGACAGTCGACTGCTGTTTATTTTCGGGCTCATACGCGTAAATCCACGATTCATCACCTGTCACGATGTCATAGACGTGTTTCGAAGCACCGCGACCGTATTTTTTGAGCATTTCTTTCGACCAATTGACACGAGCCTTTTTTTGCGCGATTGACAAATTGTGTGGGATCCAACGCGAACAAATTTTTTTGACAGTCAAATGTTTATGCAATATTGAATGTATGATGGTCCTACTAACGCCTAAGATTGTCTCAATCTCACGATAGGTCACATGACGATCTTCCAATATCAGTTCGCGCACCGCATCAATGGTTTTCGGAACAACAACTGATTTTGGACGACCTTCACGAACTTCATCTTGGAGTGAACTACGACCACGATTGAATTCACCATACCATCGATAAACACTGGTCCTTGTTGGAGCTTCATCGCCAAAAATTTAATTAAGTTCATCCATGCACTGTTGCTGAGTTAATCCACGCCGAAAGTTGTAAAAAATAATCGCACGAAAATGTTGACGATTTAATTCCATTTTTGGGCCGAGATGAATCTTTTAAGTTACTGTAAACAACACAAATAGCGCTCGTATGTCGAAACGTTCTGAGTGCGTAAAACCTCAAAAATGTCCAACTTTACGACAGAGCTGTCAATTGCCGGATTGCAACGCTAGGGTTGCCAAATCCCGAAACATAAGAGGCAACCCTCGTAGAATGGTAGAACTTTGAACAATGACGATTCTGTGAAATCGTACCTGGTTCTGTAAAAACTAGAAATTCGATGAGCCTGGAGTCGTGAAGCACACAGAAAGATGGTAAAAGGTTATCGATCAAAATGGAAAACATATCATCGATTAAAGTTCGTTCATTCTATTTAAAAAAGCATGTTTTATTTGTATGAACAAATCGGTAATTACTTTCTTGCCAATCCAAGGGCATTGATGATATCGGGTCGAGATGTGGACCTGTGAAGGAGGCAATTGCTGGAGGCGAAGACATTTTGGTTTTGGTTTTAGCACCGGAAAAAGAAATAAAAGAATAGGGTTGGCTCGGTAATTCTATCCAATCGATTCGATTTATTGTTTTATTTTTTACTTCATTATCTTAAAAATGCAAATAACATGTTTGGTTTTAATCACAAAAAATATAATAATGATTAAAAAAAATAAGTTTTTTAGGGGATATGCAAGAGTCGAGAAATTATAAATATGGCCTGAAGAGAAAGGAGAAGCAGTGAATGCCCAAACTCTATCCCATGTTGAATGATACCTATTGAAGAACGCCAAATCTCCATGCAACTGTGACACTAAAGTGGAATTTAGATATTTCTCAATTGAAATGAGGAGGAAAGATCTAGAGTTCAAACAGCTTTTATCTTTACACCATGACGAAGCTCGTATGGCATTACTAAATGCCAACATATGGTGCAGCCTTGTGTTTCCCGTCTACTCTTTCATTCGTGGACTGACTTGTTTCCAGGCCATCATTACCGAAGCGCATTTGGATATCGCCTAGAGGTTCAACTTCGGTTAATAGTTCAATGAGCATGCAAACACACAGCCATGGCGCACAAGTATCTCTGCCTGTACAAAGCGGAATACAGTGAACCTATTTTATTGAACTTTGATTTATCGGTTGAGTTTCAACAGCTACGCTATTTCGAGATCCTCTTCTTGATGACATGTGGTAATAATCAGAGCATGTACTCTGCTTTTTCTTATGAGGAGAACTTATTCAGCATTTACAATTTAAGAGACGTCTATCAACGGAGCCGTCATCCGTATCTGACATGGCATTTAGAATTGTTATTACAGACAATGAATTAAAACACAAAAGTTGGCCCGCAATTGTTATGACATATGACTTACATATTAGGTGACATCATAATCCATCAAATAGGTAATGAAGAGCAGATCTAGATAATCTAGAATCATCCACAAAACCCCGGTTAAATCATCATAGAGTTCACGTGGATATATGTAGGGAAAAACTCAACGAAAAAACAACTCGCAGCAAATTGAATTAAAAAATGAAACACACAACCCGCGTTCTACAAGTACAAATACCCGAGGGCTACAAGTTATCCTACAATCTCAATACGATATGTGATTAAAAATTAACAGGAAATTTGAATTTCACAAGTTCTTTTAAATCAGATATTCAGGAAAAAAATTGCAACTTGTTGGTGGACATATTCCTGACGTTTGTTTGCATTTTCAGTCAATTTCGATTGTTTAGTCTATTTTTCATAGTCGAATAGAGTAAAAGTGTGCTCGATAACTTTTAAGTTCGAAATGGATATTTTGAAACATTTTTTATTAAATTTAGCTGGGAAAATATAATAAAGTGCACCCGAAATATTGACTGTGGTTTTGGCAAAACTAATATGAGTAAAAGCTAGAGGTTACGAGCAGTACAACCGTTTCTAAAAGGAGTAAGAAGACGTTAAAAATGATGCCCGATCTGTACTCCCCAGCACATCAACAACCGACGGCAATGTCCAATTAGTAAAAAAAATATGTCTCGGGAAAATTGGTGAATCACAATCATGGCAAATCATTTGGCTCCTGATAAATATTTTTCGGGATCAAACTTTGAGTAAATCAACGGAAAAGTACAATATTTTCCATCTAGGCATCATTACTACTTCCATTTCTAATATTGCAATGTAACAATTAATACATTAAACTTGTAATACCGATTTTTTTATCTTGTATTATTTCAAGAGTACTTCCCCCATCAAGTGAGTTAAAAGCTTAAGAGTCAAAGACGAAAACAAATTGATAACATTATGGAGACCTGCAAGACTCGAAAACGTGAATTAAGAACAATTCCCATATATCCCCTTATGAGGATGATACTTTCATGCCCCTAGAGTAAGAATATTTAGGCAGGGCAGAAGGACAGTTCGCTCGACTGAGACAACAACAAACTTTTACCATTGATGTGTCCCGCCTGCAGGGCGAATGGTTGTTGAAAACCATGGTTACGAAGAATAGACGTCAACCTCAACGAAAAGGACTCGAACGAAGAAAGTACACAGCCTTAGAGGATTTCAAAACCGACTGCTTTACTCTCTTGATTTTTTTTGGTGTCCTTATGGTTCTTGAGGGCCCTGGTTTCTTTTTTCACGGACTACCAGTTTCCATATACGTGTTTACCCTTTGAATAATAGATTTTCGATCTATTGCTATTGGCAACATAGTCATAGGCGTGCTGAACAAAGTGGACCGAGATTTCCGATTTCGACTCTTCACACAACTTAAACAGAACGGAGGCCACCACCATCAAGATATCATTTTCAAGAAGTAATTAAAAACACTTTAAATGCACCTCTATCTAAAGGAAAACGAATTAAAAAAATATCTCTAATATTTTCTGTTTTGTGATTTTTTAAAATAAGGAAGTTCCCGCGGCGCACCCTGTACATCATTATTCCAAGAAGTTCTTTCACAGCATCAACACTTCAACTGTCGAAAATGAGATGAGCCCAACATGCTGGATTTTGGGCCTGCGAATCTCTACCACAGAAGTGTTTTTTAATACGATAGGCTTGCTAGAGGCAAGGAATTCTGATTTTTATACATATTCAGGTCTTATCTCTATTTTAGGTATTTTTTCCCTTTGCCATAGAGCGCTGGATTTTTATATTACGGTACACTAAGAAGGTTCATGGCTGATAGAGGTTTCGTGAGCTCATAATTTTAATGTTGTTCTTCGAGTCGGTGTGGATGCTGTCACGGCCCGCTAGAGGAGCATCACCTACCTGACCGGTGATAGAAGGCACAGCAGCAGCCCCGAGCACAGAAGGAAATGTATCTCCCGCGCGGGTTTTGGTAGAATACGTCGCCCCTTCTGGTGTGCACATCGGTAAAGGGGATCCACTGCGTGTTACCAGACCAGGAGGAAACCTAAACATGCCATACTCTCTCATGCCAACAATCGATCCAGAGCACCGACAGGGACCTATTGACCAACATGACGGAAAAGAATAGAACGCATATCGCCTGTGCGAAATTTGATGCGCGATTCACAAATCCCGCTCTTAAGCCGAGAGAAATATGGTTATGTGGGGAGGAAGTATTGTGCCTAACACGGACACTCCGTTCACTTCCTCCTCCATCATAAATTGTTCGCCGCGTAAAACACTGAAAGAAAAGCACAAACACGATCACACAAGTAAAAAGAAAACACTAGTGTTGGTTGGTGATCACCACTTTAAATTAATTTTATTGTTTGTTTCTTTATTTAACGATAAAAGGATCTTATATTTCACTTAGGACTTGTGGGGATTATTCTTTTAGTTTTGAATGTATATCAAAATCGAACAACATATAAAATGACAGATTTTAATCAGTACTTTCACCAACTTTAACTAAAGTTACTTGTACAACGCGAACACGACTCCGGTATATATTTGCTCGTCTCCGCAGTGACGGAGAGCGGGAGCGGCGTGACCATTGCGGTCAACGGATGGAATTCGACTCAACGATATTCAATCGTTTTGGGGTGAGTTTTCCCGAGAGAGAAAGTGTTTCTCTCGTGGTAAAAACAAGGAAGAAAGACTTGGCAATGTATGTGTATGTGTGAGTGAAGATCACATTGGTTTTTTTTCATACACAAGACCATAGGAATGAACCTGAAACAAAGAAAGGAAAAAGGGATCGTGGAGATCTTTGTTTATGTGATATGTTACTGGGAAACGAATCCAGAACTATGTAGGATAAAAGGAATTTATGACTTGCGAGTTCAACTGAGTAAACAAGTTGCAACTCAATAGATGGTAGGTGCATTTGGGATACTAGGATGATTAAATTGTTTGCGTATCGCCAGAATGTCTGCCGAAGGACAACGGTCTTTTGTTTACTCATGGTGTGAGTTAGGGAAATAGTCTCAACGTGGATGGTGCTAATTACACGCAGCTGGTGTTGGACTATTTATCGCTGGCTAAAAGGGTCGACAGCCGATGTGTGCATGGATAGTTTTTATGTACACATATTGAGGCTGGGATTAGCCAACTCAAGGGTAAGATTCCCTGATATGATATGCGAACCGATGAATTTTAATACAGGGAATTTATGATAAGGTAAGAAAGAACTCTTACAGGAATTTGTATGCGAAGGGAATGCAAGAAAAGGTAAAAATTCTGTTACTGAAGCTTTTTAGATTATACCTTAGATAATCCTAGATGCGTAAAGCATTTCAGGTGCTAATGCGATTGCATTAGCGAAATTATGTGATTGGATGGAAGTTATGGGGGTTTTTTTAGGTAAGTGAACCGTGGGGTTTGGCGGAACCGCCACAGTTACACCAGCCATCGATGAGTAGAGGAGAGGCCGAAACATCTATAATGGTCGCCAAGTGGGAACTTGAAATAGTTGAACCAAGAGCATCGCTGGAACAGGCAGGGCTTGAACTATTCCAAGTGGATGAGGCTAGGCAAAAGTAATTTCATCTATCTAAGTCGGTGGAGGAACAACAACGGATGCCATGTGACGAGAGAGAATAGAAGCATCCGAAGTTGGCTCAGATTGTAGCCAAACTGCCGCAATATTCTTCCGAAATAGCTACGTTAAAGCAGGGAATCGGACAGTCATATCTCACCGGTGCCAGTAAAGAATGGCTGGCACTTAACGGATCCTTTGTCTCACATTACGTTTTTCCATCCGTGCACAGAACTTGGCGCGTTTGAGTAGAGCTCTCCAAAGAAGAGCTAGAGAGGCCGCAATATGTCCTCTACTCGTCGTCAAGGACCCAAAAGATGGTATGAAGGGGCATTGACAAAGCTCAAGGGTCTGCCACAAGTTACGAAAGTTGCCACCGCCAGAGCACTGAGGAAGGTGCAATACGTAAGTTCACCGAAAACAATAAAGGAATTGACTATGAAGATGTCGTCATTCATGCGGCATAGATGGTTCGTATACCACCATAGTGAACGAACAGAGCTCGCACAACAGCGACTTTATGGAAGTAGAATCAGACATGCGCGTCGATGTTAGCTTACTGGCGAAGGTACAGTACTTAAGTTCACCGAAAACAATAAAAGATGTGACTATGAAGATGTCGCCATCAATGCGGCATAGATGGTTCGTATACCACCATAGTGGAGGAACAGAGTTCGCACAACAGCGATTTCGTGGAGGTAGAATCAGACATGTGCGTCGACTTTGCCTTACTAGGAGAGATACAGTACTCACGTTCACCGAAAACAAGAAAGGAGGTGACTATGAAGATGAAGCTAATAAGAAACCATCTGCTCCACCATTTCTCCACCGGAAGGGAAACATGGTTGATTAGGAACCGCCCAAAAAAGCAAGATACCTCAGAACGGAGATAGGATTAAGTGTCCAGTATACTATGAATATATATATATATATATATATATATATATATATATATATATATATTTACTGGCCTGTAGGAACCCGGAAGTTCATGACCTCACCCACTCGGCTCCGCCATTGTTCCCTGTCCTAGTATACTATGAAGGACATTAAATCTTCAAATGTAGCAGGAATGAATGAATGAAGTGAGGGCACAACCCTCAGTTTATTTCGCTTAGTACAAGTGGTATAAACATAAGAACTTATAAATAGACTCACGAACTAACTTAAAAATTAAGGCATGCGGGTTGGGGGTGGGGGAATAACTTAAACCTGGGGAATGGGGAACTAAACAAAGATGAATAGAATAATAGTATAAGTTGTAGGACATGGAAGGACGAGAATAAGCCGGATGCGGTGTGGGTATGAGTGCGGGAGAGTGTAGGGGGTGAGCGGGTTGTGGTCGCGAGGAGTAAGAGAGGAGACGACGTTTGAGAGCGAGAGAGATGAGATTGAAGCCAACCAAGGTGGGTGAGTTTGCCCACCTCTGCATTCGCCAAATGGGTTCATTAGAGCCGTAAGACGTGTGATGGGGGGGCAAATAAAAGAGACGAGGGTTTCGCAGTTTTCGGGGATTGGTGGAAATGTGATGGAGGAGGCTTGGGCAGTTGATTGAGCCTGAGAGTAGACGGCGTATGAAGAGGATGTCGGCATGAATTCTGCGCTCTTCAAGTGTGTTAAGGTTAATTAGGTGAAGACGGTTCGTGTATGGGGGTTGAGTTAGAAGATTTTCCCAATACAATACTCGAAGGGCAAAACGCAAAAAACGACGTTGCACGCTTTCGACCTTGCGAATATGGCAGAGTAGTGAGGAGACCAAACCTGACTAGCATAATCTAGGAGGGCTCGGACAAAGGCTATATAGAGCGATCGGGTAACGTAGAGTTAAGAGAATTCTTTTGGCCGGCGTTTCAAAAAACTATGGACAGAGTTGGCCATGAGGATAATGTCATCAATATGTGGGGTGAAGTTAAGCTCCCTGTCACATAAGATGCCAAGGTCATGAATCGTTTGTACAGGTGTTATCTGTTGGTTGAGTTAGACATAGAAACGTAGCGTGGAGGGGGATCGTTTACGGGAGAAGGTGATTGAGTGATATTTGGCAATATTTAGTTCGAGGCAGTTGTTTTGGCACCAAGTTGAAAAGCTGTCGAGTTCCATTTGGAGAAGTGAGGAGTCGACATAAGAGCGGATCGTCTTGAAGAGCTTTGTGTCGTCCGCATATAGAAATATGGAGGAGTACTTGTTACTGGAGTCTATATCATTAATTAAAGGCCGGTATCAAAGGGAAATTGGAACAGACCAAGAAAGCCAGGCTCTGCTTCAAATGTTTCCGCTAGCAACATAGGAGGTCAAGCCACAATACTTTACTAGGCAAGAAATCATCACACTATCCTCCACCTTGATGAGTTACCATCAATGCCAACCGAGGGAAAGAGAAGGCAAAACGACGGTACGCCTACATTGAACAGCAGAACCAAAGGTACCCAAAGGGGAAGTTGTTAATTGCGGATATTTCATCATACATTAAAAGGTTGCCAATCGATTGTTTCGGATCAAATGGATTGACCAAATTGTTAGTTCACCTGGAGGAGATCCACACACCTCCACGCATCTGCTGAACATGGCCACATTTGAAAGCACTGTCGAGCCTTCGGTGCAGTTGTATCTCCTAGAGGAAAATAAAAAACTCGCCTTGCATACATTTGAGGACGGTCTTAGGAACCCAAGTTTGAAATTATTGGTGAAAGCACAGAATACCCGAAACTTCAGAGCAGCAATCAATTATGTCCTCGAGCAAGCTCCAAGATTAGGTGATAAGAATACTTTAAAATTTCATACTAATTCAAATTACAGCCAGCCACAAATTTGACAATCGTGCAATAGGTCTGTGGGGGTATAAGTTTGGATGCCGACGTACGTACATGGATTCACTGAAATTCCCAACACTTGTTCCGTCGAACAAGCTTCGCCGAAAATATCCGATGTCAGAGAAAAGACGAATAAAAGTCACTAGTTAATTTTTGATATTCTGTTTCTATATAGAGTTTGGTGCTATTCTATTTTACAAAGGTTTATTTTAATAAAGCATTTAATTTCACGGATATAGTGATTCTCATTCGCGCAATTTATCAGGCGATAGATATAAGAGAAAACCAAATTGATAATTTGGTATAAATGGATCGGTTTACTTAATCCGTTCTTTGGATTATAACTTAGATTCGTTAGAGAAATGGTATATCTCTACGCGGACAATGATTTACTCGACTATAACACGTGCAGACACACTTGACTAACTATTTAATCGGCGGCGTGACCTTAGCGCGTTGTGGTTGAATAACGACTAATCCCAATTAGGGATGAAATTTGGATGTTTCATTTGCACGGCTATCAGCGAGGTGAATAATACTTGCACATCATTCGACAGTCGCTGGGCATTCGAAGGATGAAAAGAACAAAAGAGAGAGCGCAGTAACTTCGCGGTTGACTTAGCTGTGTGCTTGTATCAATGCAACCTCTCAGGATGACCTCCTGACCTAGTGCGATGACTGTGGTGATCTCAGAGTGCATTGAACCCGGGGAAGATAAAAACGTGAAGGAGAGGAAAATGTTTTGTAGCTATTCACCTGCAAGAAGAGATCATCAATCCCCAGCGAACGGCGTGTCTGGGGAAAGTGAATAGGACGCCGAATCGGCTGGGGAAATCTAATCGTGGGAACTAAATTAAATACTTTGATAATTTCCCCAGCGATTGCATGATTATGCAACCGCGTCGTTTGATCAGACTATGCCGTTGCTAACCGACATGAAATGCGATTTCCGGTGGAAATCTCTTGGGTTATCGAAATGGAGTTGCCGTATGGCAAAAAGGTAGCTAAACTCAATTATGTATTGTCTGCATAAAATAATGAGTTTAGTTTTGCGTCGTTTTGGAAAACATGATTTTCAAGTGAATTAACAGAACGGTGGTATAGGGGTTGATATGACGCGTTGAAAGCGGACGATATAAGGCGGAAATAGTGGGTTGGTTCTCCATGTAGTATAGAGAACCCCCACAGGTCTAGTCATATTTCTGTGACATGTCGCGATACTACTATGGGGGTTGAAAAGTATTGTTGCCAGCGTATGGCACGGTTTCCACTTTTACCCCAACACTTGTCCACAGAAAAATTGTTCACCGGAGGAAGGCAATAAAAGAAAGAACTGTAGTTTTTTTTTTATTTTTGTTTCGTATTTTTCTTGCAGCTCAAGTCTGTTTACAGGTATCCTTATTTAAATAGATGAATTTGAAACACACACAATATACTATTTTACACTCTAAGGAAAGCTTTAAATTAATAACTTTTCGTTTTGTTTCGTTAGTTTTTTTTTATTGAAGAAATTAGCGACGCGACCTTTCGCTCAACCGATTGAGATGTGACTAATATAAAATTCGCGAATTTAATGTGACGAGCGCCGGTGCGACCTTCCACCGTGATTATTCAATAGTGGCTGACTCTACTTAGGGGTGAAATTCATATTTCATTCCACACAGCTCTCTCAACCTCACGCCCGTCAAAGTGTGAGTAACTTTTGTTAATAGTGTAATTGACGGACATGGAGAATGAGAGAACAGAGACATGATGTGCTGTGATCTCGGGGTAGCTTTGGTTGTGTGTGTTGGTATCAGATGCAGCTACTGACATGACCTGGTGTCGGCTATGGTGTAGTCGGAGCACATTGAACCGTGGAAAGACAGAAATACGAATGAGAGGAAAACCTAGCTGATGTCACTCTCCTGCAAAAAGAGATCATTGACCCCAAGCGAATGGATGATCTGAGGGGAAGTCAATAGGACGCCGCTGATGCTTGGGAAATAATCGGCGTGAGAGCAAGACTCTAAGACGCTGAAATAACCCCAGCGATTTTGCTATGATGCAACAGCGTCGTTCATTTTGACTTGCTGTTGCTAACCGACATTATGAGATTTCCGATGGGAAACTCATGGTGAGCCAGAATGGGGTTGCCGTATGACAAGAATGTAGCTATGCATGGGATAATGAGTTTAGCTATACGTCCGTTTAACATGTTTTACAGGGGAATAACATATGAAGGAAATGAGTAGGTATGACGCGCTGAAAGCGGTCGAAATTAGGTAGGAATTGTGGTTGAGATTGTGGGTTGTTTCTCATGTAGAATAGAGAAACCCCCACACTACTACTTAAATCGATCCTCCCAAATTAAAACAGAGTTTGAACGCCTCCGGTGCTTAGATAGCAAAAAACCTAACCATTCCAATGCTCACTGTAGGGAGAGACGGATCCAACCAAATAATAAAACAGTTTTCGATTAAATAAAAATGTTTCTAGCACTCAGCCCACGTCATCCACAAGCGTCTGGGGAAGTTGAACCAACCAACGTACAATTGATAAAAATTAACACGCAAAGATTGAAACAATCGCCATTAGAAGCTCAGGACACGAATATGAAGATAGAAAATGCCGCAGCTTACGAGGTGTGGTCTACGGACAAAACTGACATTAGCAATATCAGAGAAACAAACCAGTGGCAGGTCGATTTAGCCGCTCCCCAAATAGAGGAAGCATTGGCCAAAGATCGTCCTCAACAGTCGACATTTGAATTCGTTTGTCTACGGGCCCGATCTGATGATTCGACAAATACTGCCGAACCAGCTACCCTCACACCTCCCTCTTTTTCTCTATTTTTGAATCCGATTTTTAGTAGCAAAATGTTCAAGATCAAAAAGCACAAAAAAAAATCCCAGCAGATTGTAAACCCGAGAAACAAGAAATTTCAGCCAAGCGTACGCCTCCGGAACAAAGAGTCCCAGCAGGACGTAAGACTGGAAAATAAAAGCGTTATTCTCAAATATTTCCTTTGTCCTCACCCTCTCTCTCGTTTTAAAACGGATTCTACAAATAAAATCTAAAGAATACCAAATAAACAAAATCCCACTTACGAATTTAAAATTCTCACCTCTAGGTCAGCGATAGAGGTAGCAAGGAAGATGTGAAGGAGTTTGGAAACAGACTCGCACGCCGCCTGCATCTGCGGAACAAGGCCACGTTTGAAAGACCTGTTGAACCTGTGGTGCAGACGTATCTCCTAGACGCTACCTAAGATTGGTACTACAAGGTCCTGGTACTCGTAATGATTGAATTCTAAATGGAACGACCATATATTTGATGCTACAAAAAGTATAGCAACATGTTTAAGATTTCTTAAAAGATGCAAGAGATAATTCGCTTCAACCAAATTGACTACAATTTTCAAGGCGTTTATTGGTATTTTCGTCCCAAACTGAAATTTAATTCTAAGCCTTTAAAGCATCGTTGCATGTGTTCGATAGGATGCAAGAAACGAACAGTCGATTTTGTCAAGCCCAAGTCTCTCAAAACTAACTGTAGAACATAGGCGGAACAGCGGGGTTGGAACCCTCACTTTCTCGTGTAGGTATTGTCGTTGGGGAATGTTTTCCGTCTTTACAAATCTTTTGCAGCAGTATCCGTTAACCAGGAAAAGCGTATCAATTCATTCTACAAATTATAAGAGAGAATCTCTTCTTTGGGTGAACCACACGAATGTGGAAATTCTGGCTGGCTATTATATTCAAGACCAATATGCATCCTTTTCCCGTTCGTACTGTTCTTTGGCATATAAGTTTGTGTCAAAATCCTATTGAGTGGATGTTTCTTACAAAAAAAAAATGTCACGATTGAGACAAAGTAAGTAGAACATTCCCTTAGAGAGTCTGCAAATTAATCTAACAACTTTACTGTCGATTTCGGAAGAGGTAGTACGGACCTCACTACCTTTTGTCGGTTTCAATGTATCTTCATCGTTGATCATATAAATTTGTAGGTGTGAGATCACGAAGAAAAATTTTACTGCACATATAAATTAAATATTGAGACCCCGCAGTTTGCTACAATTTTACGGCAATGTTTGGTCGATTTATCGCCGAAAACCATCAATGGCAAAGCTCTCAATTGAACCGATATGCCACAGTGAATGACTCATTCAGGTTGCGTTTGTGCGACACCACAAGATAAAGAGGAGTACCAGGACTAAAACCTATTTCAGTATCAGCTCAACCACACTCATAAGGGATGCATAAATTTGGTGCCAAAAGTAAAATGCTGTGCCAAGATTTATGGCAATTTTTTAGTAGCCTTATTATGTCGGTGCTAGGAATTCTGCACATCCCTCTGTGTTTATGAGTGAAGTTTATGCTTCGCCTCCTTTACTCGCCACTCGTTAACCTTTTACTATCCTAGTAAAAATAAAAAAAAAAGACGACTTCATTTGGCTGGTCCAAAGCACAGACTTGTCGGCTCTTGACGTCTGAGGGACCATGAAAACTGTGGTACATAGTCCTCGTTTTATGCTAACTACATTGTCACTGGGTGAATTGCCATTCGCGAAGAGACCAGAGGGGGTCACACAAATCACGCACGGGGGCTGAATATATCTGCATACATGTATTTCATCCCATTAATGATTATGATAGGAGGTTGTCGAGCGTTATCGCCAAAACGCACTTCCACTGATTATATTTTATAGCTTCAACAACAAATTGCCTCGATGAAGAGGGGGCGAACAAGTGTGCCACAGTTGACTAATTGATTCGAGATAAGGCAAACCTTGACACATGATTAATGAAAAGTAATATCGACAACAATGCACCTCTGATAGCAGAACTCAATAATGTCGGGGTTGGGGCGTAAATGTCTCCCCTTGCGCATGTATGCTTTATCTGGTCATTATAGGTCGCAAACTACGTGACTAATTTGTATTCTAGGGGCGATATGTTCCCCTTACCCGATATTGAATAAAAATCTATTAACCGTTCCGTGTTTACGGCAATAAAATTGAGTACGTGTCTCGAACCGCATAAATATCGCTACAACTCTTAATTTCAGTCAGCACAAAATGTGTAAAAAAAAAAGTAGTTATTGTCTGAGGACAATCCAAAGATTCGAATGAGGGCATCGGATTAGTCGACTGTGACGTACCAACAAGCTCGATCGAACACTAACAATCGGTTACCTATCAGGCCGGCACACGTCAGGTTTTCGGCAGCTGATAAAAAAAATGAAGATATTAAAAAATACTTTATAGAAGTGGGGTCGGCAGTGGTGGGGCTTTGAGATGATTCATGTCTTTCGTTTAACACGATTGATTATTTTGAGAGATGTGAGACATGCATCTGCGGCACACCCCGCCTGAAGAGTTCTGAAGATGATTTAGTGGATGAATGTGAAACACGATTGAGCCCCTGCATGATGGAGTTGACAGTCGTTTCTTTAAAACCTCACACCAAATTATATTCGTATTTATGAAAATGGCATGTTCATAAAGATGCTTCTCACGGCACCGTTCATTGATCTGGTAAATTGAATGTTGCTCCCTAGAGTCGCCGTTGCAATTATTATTGGAGGAAAAAAAAAACCTTTAAAAGGTATCCCCAACTACTTAAAAAGCAACAATATTGGCTGTTTATTTCATTGCGGTGATGTAGCATAATAAGAAGAATAGTGAAACCGTGCTCATCAGTGGTTTTTACGTTCGAATAAGTAATGATTCAAAAACTATTTTTAAAATGTATTTTGTTTTTAAGCATAATGATGGTTTAACATGTCGTTTATAACTTCTTCCTTTTTGCAAACATATATACAAATGATATAGACTAATGACCTTGTCATTATGGAAAATTTAACAAGCCTCAGGACTTGCTAAATAAGGCCAAAGACCTGTTCCCGGCTGTAGTGCCGATGATGATGATGATGATGATACAAATGATATATATTATATATTGCAAACATATATACAGATTATATATATTTTTTAATTAATGCTTTTCGACTAAAATAGTCGCATAATCAAGAGCCCGGAGATAATTCACGAAGATAAACAATGACTGGAATGCTCACATTTAACAGGTTCTTCTAATGGCCAGAAAAGCTGACAAAGCGTAATGAGTGGTCATTTTTGGACATGCTGCGGAAAGTTTTCTGTCATGTTGCGTGATCAACTATAAAAAATTGGGTAATGACTCAATTAGGTTCATCATAGCCAAAGCGGAGTGTACAACCTGATAAGACGTCCCTGACCGTGGAAGTCTGCCCAATTTATCATATTCATCCGTTCGTTTAGATTTTTAATTGATGGGAATCGTACGGGTTCCCCTTTTTGGAGAGGTTTTTTTCCTATATTCTCATTTCATTACATAATTTCCTATTTCAGAGAGAACATCATGCAAATATTCTGATAGGTAACCGAACTTTAAGAAATTCGTCATCGCGTAATCGGGTTCGTTCTTGAGCCTCTGTCGACGTTTGACTGATAAGGGCACTTTGTAAAATCAGGGGCATCGGTTTCACAAATACGAACGTAACAACGTAAACGCCGCCCACCAATATTTTTAAACAGTGAAACCTGATATCTTTGCCCTAACTGAGACCGAGGTCGAAATCGTTAACTGATTCGACTTATCTTCGTTGCTCAGGATACGACTTGCATTCGGGATTCCGTTATAAGTGCGGACTCTCCGCGTCTTCGCGCGCTCCGATCTGGCTTGCCAAAGGATGGAGCCGTTGAAACCCAATAACATGGACTTCATATGGTTGAAGGTCGTGCTGCGGAATTCTGTTAAACTTCTTTGTTGTCTTTACCGCTTCCCGAATAACGATCGACCAGCGATTTTTTTCGAACATCTCTCACGTACCATCGAGTGGATATAGATCAAACACTCGGCTTCTGAAATTGTTGTCCCTGGCGATTTTAATGTACACAACTCTGGCTGGTTGGTACATTCTAACAGAACCGACGAGGGTGGAATGCTGGCTGAGGTTTTCGCTGTTACCAGCAATTTGACTCAACTTCTGGAGGAACCTAGAGGAGTGCCGGATGCCCGAGTTGATTATACGAACACCCTGGATCTGTTTTTGATATCCGAGCCGAGCTTTTATACCGTGGAGAATGCTGCGCCACTGGGAAACTCAGATCACTGCTCCGTATCGGTTCCCAACCACTTGCATTTCAAGCGAATAACCTACCTAAGCAGCTTCGCCAAGTATGGAGGTATGGGGCTGCCAACTGGGACGATTTGCGAAACTTCCTCGCATCCTTTTCGTGGTCGGAGGTCTGCTTTGGAGACTCCGATGTTAACACATGCGCGGAGTCGGTCACAGAGATTATTCTTCTCGGGATGGAGATCTACATTCCACATTCCATCAAACGAAGTTCATCTGACAAACCACGGTTTGATAAAAAATTAAGCAAATTACAGCGGAAAAAAAAACTTTTAAACGATGGCGCTCCAATCTCAGAACGAATTTAGTTAGACAGAGAAACGCGTACAACCAGGCGATTGATACCTCGAAGAAAGCAGACTGATCAACAAACTTTTTGAGTGCTCAGTAACTTTCGAGCTCCGTCTAGTCAATGGCAAGAGCTGTCAGCAATAACTTCGCTTCCTCCTCTTTTCCCCCGTTGGTAACGGGCCGCGGGACGTTAGTCACAAAATCAAAATATAGAGCTAATGTGTTCACGAATTTATTTTCCGCGAATTCAAACCTCGATGCCGGTCTTTTGGAGCCACCTGTGATCGCGCCGATACGGTCTTCGATACAGTATGTGAGGTTCCGCCCGCGTACTATTCAACGCATTCTTCGCGGACTGGACTGTAATAAGGCAAACGGCCCGGACGGAATACCTGCAATAATCCTTAAGAACTGTGCTCCAGAAATATCATCTGTTCTTGGCAGACTCTTTCGCTTATCTTATGCACGGAGGACATTTCATACCTGTTGGAAAATCGCTCGAGTTCAGCCAATCCCATATGGGGGAAGAAGTGTCTCTCACAAAATTACTGGTCGGTAGCATTACTGTCTATGTTGTCTAAGCTGATGGAAAAGGTCATCAATGACGCATTAATTAAGTATTTGGAGTACAATGGACTTCTGAATGATCGTCAATACTGATTCCGTGGAAGGCGATCCATCGGAGACTTTTTACCCTTATAACCGATATATGGACATTTGCGATCTACGGAAAATTGCTAGAGTTCAGCCAATCCCAAATAGGTGGAAAAGTGTCTCTCAAAAAATTATCGGACGATGGCATTACTGTCTATGTTATCTAAGGTGATGGAAAAGGTCATCAATGGCGAGTTATTCAGATTTGGAGTACAACTGACTTCTGAATGACCGTTAATAAGGATTCCATGACAGGTGGCCCACCGGATACCTTTTGACCCTATAACCGATATATGGACATCTGCGATTGAGGGGAATGGTGAGACAAGAGCAGTCGCATTGTATATTTCCAAGGCTTTCCACCGCGTCTGACACGGGACATTGCTGAATACACTTCGTTCAAACGGACTTTGCCAGCAGCTTTGCGACTGATACATCCATTTTGTTGTGGACGGCGGATGTTCGGATCTGTATCCTGTTAATTTCGGAGTGCATCAAGGTTCTATTTTGGCTCCGAACTTGTTTTTGCTTTGCATAAATGATTTGTTGCAGTCAAGGGATAACAAAGTGTTCAGTTTTGCGGATAACAGTAGATTTGATTCCTCTTTTTCGAGTGACCGGCCGATTAGTGCATAAACGTCGCACAAGCTGAGATGTATCCAGATCCACTCTCTGAAGCGGAATCAGGATAAGGTCCTGCAGTGGAGAAAGGTCAGTCTCGTCGACTTCATGCAACGAATACCAATATACAACATTCACAAGGAAAAGTGGATCATCGGTTCCGCAGCTGATGATGAATGGCCAGGCCTTCGAATCTGAGGAAAGCTTGAAATTACTCGGCGTCACGGTCTGGGGAAATGTGTCGTGGAATAAACATGTGTCAAACATCGCCAAGTCCGCTTCAGGAAAACTGAGTTATCTTTTTAGAGCAAGACATATTTTACTCCGGCCCAACTTTTTCTCCTGTGTAAATCCAATATTAGACCTGCGCTCGAATATTGCTCTTGTGGGAAGTATCTTCGTCTTTATGCCTGCATTGGCACTGGTTATACGAAGATTCCACTGATCCATATAGTTCCGGTGAACACTTTACGAAAATGATGTACTGCCAACAGAAATATTTGAGTTCCTCATCTAAAATCACTCGGGCACTCATTCACCAACACGAAATAAAAAACACGGAAATGTCGTTTCGAGATTTGTTTTTTTCATTGATTACGGTTCCTTTAATATAGGGTAATATAAATACACTTGTTTACAATAAATTTGTCCTTCTTAATCCTTATTACGAGTTTACTTAACTGGTTAAAAGGCACAGTGCAAAATGACGCGGCGAACAATAGCGAAACGGAAAACTGATGATTAACTAAAACCTCGAACACTCTCGACGCTGGTTATATCTACGCGACTCCGCAGTGACGGAGTGCGGGAGTGGCATGATCGTGGCGGTCAGCGGATGGTAAAGGACTCAACGATATTTAATCGTTTGGGGTGAGTTGGAAATGAAATTTCCTTTGACCAGTGACCAATGGGAGGCGATCTCCGGGACGCGGTGGTGTATGTGTGTGTTCGTACACATCATCGTGTTCATCGATGCGTTTAGCCAAGGATAAATAGAGCCTAAAACGAGGAAAAAAAGAACAATGGTGAAACGACCTACGGCATCTTTCGGTAATGAGGGTCAGCTGTCTAAATAGCAGCCACTTATTAGATGCTAAAAGGGATTGCGATAATTTATACAATAGAGATCGTATATCGTCTCTCTGCCAACTGGGAGAATCGGATTCTTCTGTTTTGCATATGTTTATGCTATTGAATCCGATCCGACGGCAAAACGTGGCTTCGGTGATTGTTTGAAGATTCAAACAAAGAAATATTTCCGCGAGAAGTGCTTGCGACTGAATCACTAGTTGCACGTCTTCGGAAAGTAATTTAGATGGATACACAATGACGGTTGTGTATACCATCTGTGTCAATCATGCATGGCATTTATTGCGACGACTGGATCGAATTATAGTGTAAATATCTACACTAATTGGAAAATCGGTTTTTGGGTCGCTAATCCATAGATGCATTGGTAATGTATGAATGGCCTTGTAGATGCAATTCTTTTTAGGAATTTTATGTAATGCGTGTATGCATTAATGTCCTTGGAAAAGGAAATATTTTCAGGTGCCGATACGATTGCATTGACGGGAGACAATGGGAGTTGTTTTGCGGATATGGGGGGTTTTTCAGGTAAGTGGGCCGTAGGGTTTGGCGAAACCGCCACACTCTCATGTTTGGAGCTCTGGTTAACATATCCTCTACCTACTTGAGAGCATTACGAGACGAGCGATACGCCCGATTGGGAACACGGTGCTGACGTCGGGAGTACAGTTGCTATCACATCGAAGGCGAGTAGATGACCGCTGTCTGTTTTACAAATATTATCACGGCTACTGTTCTTCGGAGATTCGTGGTTTTATTAGGCGCAATTCGGTTTATATGCGCTCCACCAGACAATTCGACGGACCGCATCAAATTGCGGTGCATCTTCCGATGGCGTGAATATCCCCGCATCAGAACTCGTTCCGTTACAGAGCACAAAAGCTGTGGAATTCCTTCTCCACGTGAGTGTTTCCGGGGCGTTACAACCTGCAACTGTTCAAGAAGAACTCCAACGGTTATTTAATTTTTATCTCGGGGCGCCGTGTCGGCGCTATAGGTTCGCCTCTTCTGAGAGAAGTATATTAAGGGGGTATTCTGGTCTAGAAATTTGAAAAAATCATTTTTTTTAATATTTTCAAAGCTTAACTCTCTAAGAATATGTCCTTAAGAGGATTTTAGAAAATTCAAATTATTCTCGGAGGTATGGCTGTTTTGCTGACGCGCTGTCTAAACCGCGAGAAACTTTACGTGAAACTTTAAACGCGTTTTTCTCGACTGTCTTTTTTAAAACAATACCCACGGTTTTTCAAGTTCTACGGAACCGATTTACTTCAAATTTAGTATATGTCTTCTTTACAGGCTTTTCTATTGCATAAACTATCCCCATCCCCAAATTTCAATTTTAACTATTTTTAAAAAATTCGAAAAACTAAAAAAAAAGTGGTACAAAAATAAATTTTCAACTTTTTTTAGTTCCAACGATAGAGGCATTTCTGTAAATTAATAAACTTTTTTTTTCAGATTGCTAGGAGCGTTGAATCGTGGGTATTGTCGCGTGCCAACTTTTTGAGATTCCCCACTTCATCAGCTGCTAACTTTTTCAATTTTGAATTTTTTACTTTCAATTTTTTTTTCTATATTCTTGAACTATTAATAAACATCATATAAAAAATGAATCGTTTTTTTTACAGCACTTCAAAAATGGCGTCAAATTCGTGCGTCTATACCAGAATACCCCCTTAAAAAAAAAAAGTTTCCAGGTAGAAACTGGGCTCTTTTGTTAAATTTAACTCAAATTCAATTCAAATTTAAGTGGCATTGCTTCGTGAGTCCTAACTTTAAGCACTTCTTGAGTCTGACATGGATTTTCATCCAGTAAAACTTGGAGTTCTTCGCCGTCAAAACTGTGTACTGCACCTGGACGAATCCCCAAGACTAAAATTTCCTTCACGGAATCTTGCAAACCACTTTATTAATGTTGTATAATTCACAGAATGTTTAGAGTAACTTCGGGTAATGTGATATAGGTATTTGTTTTCTAACAATTATTCGTAATTTTTATTACATAGCTTTTGCCGCACTATTCATTATAGCTCTTTGATACATTGCGAATAATATTTCGTTTTCAGAACCCTGCAGCGTAAGCCAATCTGCAGCTATTTACAACAAAATAAAAAAATCTCTGTAACCCCCTTTATTAAAATTGGCGTATAATGTGATATGGCTTTTAAAACAATCAAGAGATTTTTTTAAAAATGCACTTCACTGAATTAAAAACACCCAATATACTGTCAGCTCTATTCACACACAAACAAAATGTATTACTTCAGTTTTTAATTTTGCTCCAATTTTTTCTGAAATATAACATAAAGCTCACACAAAAAAACTGTCGACTGTACACCTTAAACAATTTCAATGCACTGACATACAACGCAATGAGCGCGAGCGCGCCTAAAACTGCAGCACGTGTTCTTTTCCATTGCCGTCATGTTGACAAGAAAATTCTTGTCGAGAATTGATTATTTAGGAAAATATGATAGTATATCACATTTCCCAGCCATATCACAATACCCGAAGTTACTCTACCCAAAGTCCAATTAACCAATTCCATAGCTTGAGCAGCATTTTTCTTTTCTCATTTGAAAACAGAATAGAATAGAATGCAATTGCGTAAATGATGCTGACCGTTTGTAAGTGACTAAAACGTAGTCACAAAAACAACAACAAGTAAGCTACATATATCCAATATTGTGAGCGACTGAGATACGTTCAAGTATGTTTTAATGCAGTCAACTTTAGCGCCGAGTTTCTACTTGCATTCCTAATGTATAGTATATTCGAAGTATTTGGGAAACTTAACCCAGTTATTGACTGCCAATATGGTTTCCCTGCCAACTATGGGTCTATAGTAAATGTTAAGGTGGATGGTATATCGTTAAGTTGCTCATACTCATTCGACCACGTTTATAGGAACAGGCGCACCTTACAGAAAAGTAGAATAACTCTATCAACTGCTTCGGTGAAAGTAAGCTTGTAGTACCAGATATAGTCGACTGATGTTGGCCCCAGCTGTGTTGTCGAAATTGCAATTCTACAGATATGCTGATACGCTGATTAAATAGATAACACACTATTTTTTCAGCAGTTCTTGATTGTGACAAATCTGTCTTTCAATGATGGCAGTGTTCCTCAGGGTTTCCTGCTCTCACTCACTCTGTTCTCCATTTTCTCATTCTCTATTTTCAGAAATCATCTCTTGTTCATTACCCACTGCCCACTTCATTCGTTTGCAGATGACATTACGTTGAATTTCTTGTGCTGATTCGAACCAGCTCCACCAACTCCTTCGAATATCATCATCATTCAACGGCATAAGCTCATTGAATTCCGAACTCTACAAAATATACCAATGGAGATTATGTAACAAATGGAATTCAATACTTCTAAAACGCATTACTGCCTCTTGTCGTGAAATACGAATCCCAATATAGATATAATAGCAATGAACAAAGAGTGCATGTTTTTGGTCAAATTGCGATGGCTGCATGATAAATACTTGCTCTAGACTAGAGATGGCACTACTAGTGCTTCAAAAGTGACCTTTTTCGTACAATATTTTTCTTTTACAACAGTATTGTCACACTGTCAAGTTGCTGCGTGGTTTAACAGCCATTTAAATAGAACAATTTGGTTGCTTTTACCACAAAGCTGCAAGATGGGCACCGCGACTACTCAAGCACACACATATGTCAACTTCAAAATAATGCTTGACAATGCTAAAACGCATTCGGGATGATTTCAGTAGTTTCATATCTGTTGATAAAATTTAAATACAGCACACTGGACCCCAAAAACAATCCAAACAGGGAGTTTTCCAAACGAAACTACGCATAAGAAGGCTAAGACGACTAATGTTCTATTTAAATGACAGTTATTCACAAACTAAACCACACAGCAACCCGACAGTATAGTTTGGTTTCGTGGGGCTACACCCCATTTATTAGCTTAGAACAAGCTTCCAAAAAGATTTTCAGATCTAACTGAAGAACCAACTTAATTAATAACTTAACTAGGATATCGAGGGGTAAGACAGGAGATGAAAAGAAGTGACAAGCAGATAATTTGGAGACGGTTTTACAGTGTGGGTGCTAATATTGAAGTTAAAAATTGATGACTTGGAGTTGACACTTCGTTGGATCCATAAGTGGGGAGCCATAAACGAGCGTTGGAGCTACAAACGAGCGAGGATTACGTGTGTTGTTTGGGTTTGTGTTGAGAAGATTTGCAGAGTCGGTGGAGCCAGGGAAAAGTCAGTGACTGAATAGAATATCGGACAGGATTCTGCGTTCTTGCAGGTTTTTCAAGTTAAATAATTTGAAACGGTTAGTGTAAAGGGGCATTTCCCATCCTAATCCACGGAGAGCGAAACGTGAGAAACGGCATTGAAAGCTCTTGATTTTACACATGTGAGTCTTCTGTTAGGGGGAACATACTTCACTAGCATATTCGAGTGGTGGGATTTTCGAGAACAGGAAATGTAGAGGGATCGGGTGACGTAGAGGTTGGAGAATTATTTAGATCACTTCTTAACAAATCCGACGGTTGAGTTGACCTTAAGGATCATCATGTCAATACGTGAAAGGAAATTAAGTTAAGTCCCATCGTTACCTACATATCAATCCAAGTATTTCTCGCCAACACCTGGGCTTTTTTTTCATTTTTGCTATCCCTTCTTCGTCATCGTGTTAGACACCCAAAACCCGCTCTCTCTCCTTCCAATAACTATAACAAATGATAACTAATTAAAAATCGAATTAGTACTTAAAAAAGTAGGCGTTGAAAATAAAAACAAAAAAGTAGAAAATGAAAAAATAAAAAGTCTGACGTTTACAATCTACAATCTAAAGAAAAGCAGTCGTAATTAATAAAACAAAAGAAAAGATTCAATACTGCGTCGTATATAGAAAAACGGTGTCGTCGCGTACGTTTACCGTGTTAATTAACATATGGTTACCGTGTTAATTAACATATGGAAACTAAACAGAAAAACAGCGCCGTGGCGCACGCTTACTGGTTAACATATAGAATCTATAGGTATACAAACAGTGTCGTACAACCACCAATTAGGGGTTCAAAAATCCAACGCCCCTAGCAACCAGAATAGCTACCGACAGTGAGTACCCTTCTTCCATTCGATTTAATTACATTTATGTGTACAACAAAAATTTGAGATTTCTATGGTAGTATGGCAATCTCAACTTGCGTTGAAACGTACCATGTTCCTCGCACGATGTATTCGATTCAATCCATGATTCCAACATGTTCACTGCACCCATCATGCACAGTACGAACCCATTATTTAATAGGGAAAGCGACTCCATTTTAAAAAACAGCCAACGACAGGGTTTCAAACCAGGGTTGCGGGGAATCTTTACCAAACCCACAAGAGTCGTTCTACTGACAATATGTACCTGTGAACGACGCGTCTCAGTTAGTTGGGGATAATTACAATACGTCCTTCTCCACCCTCACAGGGCAACCTGTTATACGCCCCCAATCTGTGAAGAACGCGTTTAAGTCTTACGCGTCACCACATTCGTTCCAAGGACCAATAGGGTTTAAACCTATAGGACCTGAGACAACAGAATCTCACCAGGGCAGTGGAGATTCATCATCATCGGCACTACAACCAGTATCCGGTCTTGGCCTTATTTAGCAAGTCTCTCCACCGGTATCCGGTCTATATCCGAGACGTGTTAAATTGTCCATAATAATTTGTTTTTTCAGGCAAGGTTATTACCCTTGCACCAGCAGTGGAGATTATTACCACAATAAAACCCGTTAATTCCGCGTATGACGTGTAGTATTTGTAATAAGAAGGGACATTTATATGAGGAGTGTCTGAGATGTGAAAACACACCATTCTGCTAAGATTGCATGGGCATGATATTAAAGATTGCCGTGCACAAGATGCATAACCACCTCGAAGCAATCCCGAACCACCAAGTCATAGGTCACCGTATCAACCGAGGGAATCCCCGAATAAAACATATCAGGGACCAGTACAACCCTCTACATCCAACCAAACAACGACATCGAACCATAGATTCGATGTTGTTGTGAGTTTTGTGACCAAAAGGGTCACACATGGGATGAGTGTTGCTACACGAGAAAATGGGTAAAAACCCAGAGTTCACCAACCGGTGCACGCAGCAAAATGTGTAAGGCTGTACGTCACTGACATACCCCACCGACCTGTACGGTCAATCTAAAATGGAAGGCAGTGCAGACAAAGAATAAATTACAGGCTCGCGGAAATACACGCGATAAAGGCGACAAAGACTGGAATTCTTGGCCGCGTCACCTACAGGCCACTACACACGAAAGTCGTTCCAGCTCTACCAGTACTGAGCCTCAGAAGACTCGAAAGCCAACACCACCGATTTGAAACGCCGGAAGCAGCAACCACAGCATCGCCAGCCCAAGCCGGGTCGTAGCCACTCTAGCTCTGCTAGCACGGAGTCTACGGAGGCTCCAAAGTAGCGGGATGCCCCTAGGAAGAGTGGTCAACGGTGTACATTTTGCAGACGACAAACCCACACGGGGGCAGTGCGTCAAGAAAAGGAAAAATGAGAGGTCGGAAAAATCCCAAAAGCCGGATCGGAAAACACCAACCCGACCGCCTTAAACTCCCAATTCAGCCAAAGTTGACGAAGCTCGGTTTTCCTCGACCAAAGTCCCGGTTGTTCAACTCGGTTTGGACTTTGGCCGTAGAAACAATACACGCCTAATTGTGGACGCCGGCACTGAGATCAGCCTCCTTAAGCTAAAGGTACTCCACCGGAAGTATATAGTGGATGCCCGGAAAGAAACTACCCTCCAAACGCTTTTTGGCAAGGGAAGCTCTAGAGGTTGCTGCCAAGGGAAGTTCAATTACATCAAGAAATCCCCTGTAGCTTCCAGGTAGTAGACTCCTTGAGGGGGTAACGACTTTCTGTCTAAGAATTGTAAAGTTAATGGATCAGGAGATTATTTAGAATTCCCCCAGATAAATATTAGTCCTGTAAGTTTTTCCATTAATTTTGCAAATGATAGGAAGGATATGCTTTGGCATAAGGGAGACGACCGGGAATCCGCACCAAGCGGATCTGAGAAGATCCAGACTGCGGTCGAAAGTGAGCTGGAGACCATACCCACATAGGGGAAGGGCTGCGAAAAACTGTCGGGCGCCAGTTACAGGAAACACCCCAAAAGCCAAAGGACAGTAAGAAGGGGAAAGGATAGAACGCCTACCATCAAACCCTTCGGAGGTGGAAATCTTTCTGAGCAGACGGGGCATACTATCAGGGCGCTTACGAAAGATGATTGGACTTCCAATGAAAATCCGAGAGGAGGTAATCTTGGTACCTAAAGAAGTACAATCAGGGATCTTTCTAGCTAATTGTGTTTTGAGGAGGGGGAAGAGTGCCCAGATTGAGGCACTCAATCTCATAGATTATCCCCAAACCATCAACTGGATTAAGACGGAGTTGCTTCCAACAAAGGAATATTCCTTCTTTCTTTTAAAAACTGAGAGAATATACATACCGGTAAACGAGTAAATATGTCAAGGAATTTATTCTGATAAAGAACCGAGTAATCCCGTATCCGAGATGATCACTTCGGAGGTGGAGCACCTCCAATTCATGCAACATCCTTTCTCGGAGGGTGAGTCGTCTCATGAATCACCAAAAGATTCAAGATTGACACAATTACATGAGAAACTCCACTTAGGGAGAAACCCAAGTCCTCAAGAGTGTCAATTTATAGTGGAAATATGTGAGGAGTTTAATGACATTTTCCACATCAAAGGGGACCACCTGTCGTATACAAGTGCAATGGCGCATGAAATACCTTTGGTACAGGACCAGGCGCCTATAAATCATATAATGTACCGTCTGCCTAAGCGCAAGAAACAGGCGATGAACGAGCAAGTATGGGATATGCTAGAGGATGATATCATTCAACCAAGCAAAACTCCGTGGAACTCACCTCTCCTGGTAGTTCTCAAGAAAGCGGGCCCCGATGGAAAAGCCTGGTGTAGATTTGTGGTCGACTTCAGATAACTTAACGACAAACCATTGCCGATGCGTACCCTCTTCCTCGAATAGAGGACGTTTTAGACCAGCTCGGTCATTCACGCTACTTTTACACGCTGGATTTAGCCAGCGGCTACCACCAAGTTTTAGTAGATCAAAAGGATTGGGATAAGACAGTGGGCATTATGAGTTCAAACGTATGTCATTCGGGCTAATGGGAGCACTGGCTACGTTTCAGAGAATCATGAACCATGTCCTAACTGGGTTGTAAAGTATCGAATGCTTTATCTATCTGGACACATTGCCATTTATGGGAACAACCTAGAGGACGATAATGACAAACTTCGGAGAGTATTCAAACAATTGAGATCCACAATCTTAAATTGCAACCAGAGAAATGCAGGTTTCTACAAAAAGAAGTAGTTCGCTTGTTCCGAAAGAGGGCCAATGCCAAATCCCAACACGAATGCTAGTGTCAGGGATTTCCCCATTCCCAAGACGGTAAAGAACGTCCAATCATTTCTAGGCCTGACGAATTACTATCGAATAGGTGTTCCAAATTTTTCGAGTGCGCCCCTTAACAAGCTTGTTAAGGAAGGACGTTAAGTTCACCTGGTCAGACAAATGTCAACACCCATTTTATAGAATAGAGAAATTGTTGGTCTCGCCGCCACTGTTGATCTATTCAGATTTTACCAAACCATATCATATCAATCCAAGTATTTCTCGCCAACACCTCGGCTTTTTGTTCCACATTACTATCCATTCTTCGTCATCGTGTTAGACACCCAAAACCCGCTCTCTCTCCTCCAAATAGATATAACAAATGATAGCAAATTAAAAGTCTAATTAGTACTTAAAAAAGTAGGCGTTGGAAATAAAAACAAAAAAGTACAAAATCAAAAAATAAAAAGTCTGTCGTCTACAATCTACAATCTTAAGAAAAGCAGTCGTAATTAATAAAACAAAAGAAAAGATTCAATACTGCGTCGTATATAGAAAAACGGTGTCGTCGCTAACGTTTACCGTGTTAATTAACATATAGAAACTAAACAGAAAAACAGCGCCGTGGCGCACGCTTACTGGTTAACATATAGAATCTATAGGTATACAAACAGTGCCGTACAACCACCAATTAGGGGTTCAAGAACCCAACGCCCCTAGCAACCAGAATAGCTGCGGACAGTGAGTACCCTTTTACATTCAATTTAATTACATTTATGTGTATAACAAAAATTTGAGATTTCTATGGTAGTATGGCAATCTCAACTTGCGTTGAAACGTACCATGTTCATCGCACGATGTATTCGATTCAATCCATGATTCCAACATGTTCACTGCACCCATCATGCACAGTACGAACCCATTATTTAATAGGGAAAGCGACTCCATATCAAAAACAGGCAACGATAGGGGTTTCAAATCAAGCTTACCGGAATCATTACCAAACCCACAAGAGTCGTCCTACAGACAATATCTACCTGTGAACGACGCGTCTGTTAGTTGGGGATAATTACAATAGGTGCTCCTCCGCCCTCACAGGGCAGCCTCAAGCTGTTACACGCCCCCAATCTGTGAAGAACCCATTTATGTCTTACGCGTCACCACATTCGTTCCAAGGACCAATAGGGTCTAAACCTATAGGACCTGGGACAACAGAATCTCACCAGGGCAGTGGAGATTCATCATCATCGGCACTACAACCGGGATGCGGTCTTGGCCTTATTTAGCAAGTCTCTCCACCGGTATCCGGTCCATATCTGAGACGTGTTAAATTGTCCATAATAATTTGTTTTTTCAGGCAAGGTTATTACCCTTACACCAGCAGTGGAGATTATTACCACAATAATTCCCCCGCCCAGGTCCGAGACGCTCATGTGGCACACCCGTTAATTCCGCGTATGACGTGTAGTATTTGTAATAAGAAGGGACATTTATATGAGGAGTGTCTGAGACGTCAAAACACACCATTCTGCTGAGATTGCCGACAGTATGGGCATGATATTAAAGATTGCCGTGCACAAGATGCACAACCACCTCGAAGCAATCCCGAACCACCAAGTTATAGGTCACCGTATCAACCGAGGGAGTCCCCGAATAAAACAAATCAGCGACCAGTGCAACCCTCTACATCCAACCAAACAACGACACCTAACCAAATAGTGTACAACATTCGATGTTGTTGTGAGTTTTGTGACCGAAAGGGTCACACGTGGAAGGAGTGTTGCTATGGGAAAATGGAAAAAAAAACCAGAATTGATCAATCTGTGCACGCAGCAAAACGGGCAAGGTTGTACGCCACTGTCATACCCCACCGACCTTTACGGTCAATCTAGAATGGAAGGAAGTGGAAACAAATAATAAATCACAGGGCGACGGAAATACACGCGATAAAGGCGGCAAAGAGTGGAATTTCCTGAGCACCACCTACAGGCCACTACACACCAGTCGTTCCAGCTCTAACAGTACTGAGGCTCAGGAGGCTAGAACAACACCACCGATTTGAAACGCCGGAAGCACCAACCACAGTACCGTCAGTCCAAGGCGGGTCGTAGCCACTCTAGTTCTGCTAGCACGGAGTCTACGGAGGCTCCAAAGCAGCGGGATGCCTGTGGCGGTACCGCCAAACCCCACTGTTACTTACCTGAAGAACCCTCATAACTTTGACCCAACCATATAAGTTTCGCTAATACAATCGCATTAGCACCTTCAATGCTTCACACATCAAATAGATCAAATTTATATAGCCTAAAAGTCCCTGTAAACGAATTCTTACCTTTCATGCATTTCTTCGTATACAAATTCCCTACAAGAATTCTTTCCATTATACAGGAGCATAAAACAAAACCTATTCGGTACCTTCGGTTGGCAGGCAAATTCCAATCTTCCCACACCTGCACCGCAATTTCCCGGTAGCAAAAACATTTCCTTCCCAAGGATAATTAATGCTTTCAATGCATTACCTGGAAATGCCTGCAAAGAATTTTTCCTACAAGGGCATTCATACATCTATCAATGCATCTCTGCATAAGCGACCAAAAACCGAATTTCCAATTAGTGTAGATATTCACACTATAGTTCGATCCTGGCGTCGCCATAGATGCCATGCATAATTGACACAGATGGTATACACAACGTCATTGTGTATCCATCTAAATTACTTTCCGAAGACTTGCAACTATTGATTCAGCTGCAAGCACTTCTCTCGGAAATACTTCTTTGTTTGAATCTTCAAACAATCACCAACGGCGCGCTTAGCCTCCGGATTGGATTCAATAGCATAAACATATGTAAACAAAAGAATCCGATTCCCCCAGTCGGCGGAGATACGACATACGATCTCCATTGAATAAAGTATCGTAATCCCTTTTAGCATCTAATGAGGGGCTTATATTTACTCAACTGACCCTGATTACCGAACGATGCCTTTGGTCGCTTCTCCTTTGTTATTTTTCCCTCGCTGTAGGTTTCGTTTATCCTTTGCTAAACGCATCGATAAACACAGTGATGTGTACGAACACACACGCACATCACCGCGTGCAGAGATCGCCTTCCATTGGTCACTGGTCAAAGGAAATTTCATTTCCTTTTCACCACACCACCAAACTTATCCCATTAGCGAGTCGGCTCTGCACGAGCCGAATATCGCTGAGTCCAATTACATCCGCCGACCACGCCGGTCGTGCCGCTCCCGCTCCCGGTGCGCACGGGGACGCGAAAATCAACCGCGAGTCGCGTGATTAACAGTTGTCACCAAATCGTGAAAAGTAATTTTTCTTGTGCCGGCAGCATAATGACTTTAAAGTAGAGTAAAATAAGTTAATAACCGTTTCCCACAACAGTGTTTGAAATAAGATTTGTGTTCCAAGATCTATATAAAACTTACTTGCTATAGGGAGCTGAATTGAATTGCTGTGTTCGATGACTGGGAATCCGGAAATCACTATATGTAAATGTCAGGCATGCAAGTTAAATAATAAACGGTAAAAACAAAGTGAATGTGTGTTTTATTTTCTGTGCAGTGGTATCCTGGTGTTTTCTTCTTTCCTCGGCGATCAATCGGTGGACAGTGTACTGTGGAACATTTAGAGGAAGTAGTGGGTGGACGGTAGAATCAGCGTCCATGCCCACGACCAGACCATTATCCCCAGAAGCTCCCATATGGTTACCATAAATATCTAACAAAAACTCAGGCTAACCTAATAAATGACCCAAAAACGTGTTTCCAATTTATCAATCATAAACGTAAATCCGATGATTATCCCACCTCCCTCTTACATATCTTGGAAACCTCAACGGATTCACATGTGACTGCGAACCTCTTCGCTTCAATTTTCAGACAATCCTTCACAGATGACTCTTTCGTTCCCGACCTAACCTATTTCAATTACTTACCAAATTTCCCCCATGGTCCATTTCTTTCTCAATTTATACACGCACCCACGATAGAAAACAAACTAGCCCAGCCCAAAGACGAATTCACCCCCGGGTTCGATGGTCTCCCCGCTATATTCCTTAAAAAAAGCTCCACCGTTCTCTCTTCCCCTCTTTCGACTATTTTCAATCTGTCGCTATCTTGAGGTCAGTTTCCTAATATCTGGAAAACATCGTTTATCACGCCCATGGATAAAAAGGGACCCAACGGCGATTTCTTAAACTATCGTCCTATCGGCAAGCTCTCCCACATCCCCAAAGTGTTTGAAAGCATTGTGACGGTTCCACAAACCGCACAAATCGCCATAGCCTGAGATACCTTCGTCCCACCAAGGAACATACTCACCTATAACCAAACTTCACGTGCCCACAGACACGCGGCCCCAAAGTCCACCTTTTCACCTGACCAAAGATGACATCCACACTAGTGTCAACAGCCACACGTATCCACAGATACGTGGGCCCCAAGTCCCGAACAATTTTCCCACGGCGGACGGCATCGAAGGACACGACCCAGTATAGAAATTGTGTATCGATCCATTAGCTGGATAAACACAAGTGGTTGGCACAGCTGCGCCAGATGTCGACAAACAGCAAAACCCCCGGCGATAATCATATTGCCGTAAAACAATCCGTCGGCAAAACCTTTGTCCCCGCCGCAATGCACTTCGCCCAAACAAAGGCCATTGCGGAGAAACAGCAATAAACTAAAATGCTGTTCCCAGAGGGCAAAGCAAATACAATTATCACAATCAACGATAATTACCACGATCCCAGGATCGCCTAGAATAAATCAGACACCCGAAAGTATACAACGGCAACTCAACAGGAGGTGTGAACAATCTGGCAGCAAACTCTGAGTCAGTGTGTGTGAGTGCATCCACACATCTGGCCTGCGACGAAGTGCGGACAGTCAATAGGGAGACTGACACGGTTATCCTCGTCATGACACTTTCGTTGTGTCCTAACGTGTGCAGGATGATATAGTCAATTTTAATTCACAATTTTCTTTGTGCTGAAAACACTAAGTAAGATAAGACTTTGAATGTGGTTGTAAAAAGGACTATCAATTTCCTTTAAATTCGTCTTAATGTTACAAAAAAACAGAGAAAGGAACAATAAAACAAAATTAAAAATTAAAAACAAAAATCTCCGTGTTTCATTTTTGTGGACAGTGTTCAGCGGAACACTTCAGCCAGAGACATGGACAAAAATCCGCCAAAGCATTCTTTCCCAAAGGTCACGCTTCCACTGCAAATCCTTAATTTCACCCAGGCAACACGGCTTTCTTGGTGGGAGATCTACCACCACTAATTTAGTCGAATTTAATTCCCGAACACTCCCAGCCCTAGAGAGCGGCAACGAGGTCGACGTTGTTACTACGGATTTTACTAAAGCCTTCGATAAAATTTCGCACAGACTGACACATTTCAAATTATGCACCTTGGGGCTCGAATCCGTGCAACCAGACGATTGATACTGCGAAGAAAGCTCACAACGACAGGGTGATCAATAAGCTCCTTCGGTGCCCAACTAGTTCGCGCTTCTATTGGTCAATGGCAAAGGCTGTCAGCGGTAACTTCGCATCCTCCTTATTCCCTCCGTTGGTGACAGACAGCGGGACGTTAGTCACGAATTCAAAGGACAAAGCTAATGTGTTCGCGAATTTATTTCCCGCGAATTCAAACCTCGACCCCGGCCTTTTGGAGCCACCTGTGATCTCACCGGTACGGTCTTCGATGCGGGATGTGAGATTTCGTCCGCGCACTATTCAACGCATTCTACGTGAACTGGACTGTAGGAAGGCAACCGGCCCGGACGGAATACCAGCAATTGTTCTTAAGAACTGTGCTCCAGAACTATCGCCGGTTCTTGGCAGACTCTTCCGCTAATCTTATGCACGGAGGTCCTTTCCTACCTGCTGGAAAATCGCTCGAGTTCAGCCAATCCCAAAGACGGGAAAAAAGTGTCTCCCACAAAATTACCGTCCGATAGCTGTCTATTCTATCTAAGGTAATGGAAAAAGTCAACAATACAGAGTTAGTTAAGTATTTGGTGTGCAACGGACTTCTGAATGATCGTCAATACGGATTCCGTGGCAGGCGGTCCACGGGAGACCTTTCGACACTTATAACCGATATATGGACATCTGCGATTGAACGGCAAGGTGAATCAAGGGTGGTCGCATAGGATAGCTCCAAGGCTTTTGACCGTGTCTGGAACGGGGCATTGCTGAGCAAACTCCGTTCGTATGGACTTTCCCAACAGCTTTGCGACTGGACGAGGAGCTTCCTCGAGAATCGATAGATCCGGGTTGTTGTGGACGGCGAGTGTTCGGATCTGTATCCTGTTAATTCAGGGGTGCCCCAGGGTTCTATTTTGGCTCCAACCATGTTCTTGCTTCACATAAATGATTTGTTGGAGGCGACGGATGACAAAGTGTTCAGTTTTGCGGATGATAGTGCGCTTGTTTCCTCCTTTTCGAGTGATGGGCCGATTGGTGCATCATCGTCGCATCAGCTGAGATGTAGACAGATTGACTCTCTGAATCAGAATCTAGATAGGGTCCTGCATTGGGGAAGGGCCAATCTCGTTGACTTCAATGCAGCGAAGACACAATATACAACATTCACAAAGAAAAGTGGATCATCGGTTCCACAGCTGGTGATGAATGGCCGGGCCCTCGAGGCTGGGGAAAGCTTGAAATTGCACGGCGTCATGGTCTGTGGGAATGTATCACGACATAAACACGTGTCGAGTATCGTCATGTCAGCCTCAGGAAAACTGAGTTATCTTTTTAGAGCCAAGAAATATTTTACTCCGGTCCAACTTCTTCTCGTATATAAATCCCAAATTAGACCCGCGCTCGAATATTGCTCTCATGTTTGGAGCTCGGCTCCTAAACACACCCCCGACCTACTTGAGAGCATACAGAGACTAGTGATGCACCTGATCGGGGACTCGGCGCTGGCGTCGGGACTACAGTCGCTATCACATCGAAGGCGCGTAGCCGACCTCTGTCTGTTTTACAGATATTATCACGGGTGCTGTTCTTCGGAGATTCTTGGTATTTTTCCACGCAATCCGACGGATCGCACCCGTTTGTGGTTCGTCTCCCGACGGCGCGAACATCCCTGCATCAGAACTCGTTCCGTTACAGGGCGGGGAAGCTGTGGAACTCCCTTCCCACGCGAGTGTTCCCGGCGCGTTATAACAAAGAACTGCAACAGTTATTTGATGGCATCTCGGGGCGCCCACTCGGTGCTATAGGTTCGCCTCTCCCGAGAGAGTAACCGTCTCTAAACTACAGAGTGCGTTCCAGATCCGTTCTCCCAAATCCTTTTCGTGCTACCTCTGGAGTCCCTCAGGGCAGACATTTGGGGCCCCTTTTTTCATATTATCAATAAATGACATCGATATGATTATCAAGCATTCCCGTATCTCTCTTTATGCCAACAATACCAAATTCTTCAAAACTATTTGTTCTCGGCTTGATTCTTTCCTTCTCCAGACAGACCTTGACAATTTTTCGTTATGGTGCCAGAAGAATTGTCTGGATCTTAATGTCAACCAATGTCAATAAATTACGTTTTCACGGAAGAGCATCCCTGTGGAGAGGAAGTCGTGGCACCGGCATGGGTGCGAGTTCTACTTCCTCCTCCATCATAATTAAATGTTCAGCCGCGGGAAAGTAAACTTGAAAAGCACCAACCGAACTCGACGACGCAACGTCCACACCAGGAGTAAGTAAAAGCACAAATAAAACGCGCAGATTTAATGTTCGAATGAAACACACGGCTTATTAATTAATGTTTATTGTTTTCGATTACACTTCACGATCGGTTACATGTTGAACAGGCTTACGAGCTACCAAGTCTACCAGCACTTCACAACGACTCGTTATTATCGCTCCCGTCCGCGGAACGGGAGCGGAAGTCCGCACGACTGTTGTCGTCGGCAGATGGAAAAGGACTTGTCGAGGATAGAACTCTGACTTGAATTCTATCTTCAATTAAGGGTGAGATATGGAGGGGAAAGAGAAAATTTTCTCTTAAGGGTCTAAAGGCCACTAAGAAAATGCGATCTTTTTGGTGTAGTGGTGTGTGTGCGCGATGGAACAGATTGATGTTATTTACATGTGCTCGACAGCAGTTGAACAACGAAACAGGCAGGCGGCAAAGACAAAGGAGATTTATGATCTGGCTATGCTGTGCAACGTCACTATGATAGACGTTAGGAAAAGGTGTTAATGGGATACAATACTTTATATAATGGAAGTTGTATATCGTATCTTGGGTTAATTGCCGATACGTATCCCTTGCTTGCATTTAGATATGCCAAGCAATTCGTGGTGGCGACGAAAGAAATGAGTGATTGTTTGTCTATTAAATCGCTAGTGTTGCAGCTGTAAAAACAAGCTGACCGACATAGTATTTTAACTCAGACAAAGGGTGTCGAATGTTTGATATATATGTTTGGACATTAAGGAACAATTTTAGGAATTTCAGATAATGCTTGAAAGCATTACATGTCCTTGGAAAAGGAAATGTTTTCTGGGGCAAATGCAAATGCATTGGCGGGAAACAATGGGAGTTATGGAATTCCTAAAAAGGCCATGAAGAATTCTTACAGAAAATTGTATGCGAAGAGATGCATGAAGGTAAGTTTTCTTAACAGGGAATTTTAGATCATGTGTTTGATCTCTTAAATGCGTGCAGCGTTTTTGTGTGCCGAATGTGATTGCATTGGCGAAATTATATGGGAAGATGGGTGTTATGGGTTTTTTTTAAGGAAAGCGTACCGTGGGGTTTGGCGGGACCGCCACCCCACCCCCCCCCCCCCCCCCCCTATTTTATCAACCTTTATCCTCTGTTAAATCGATTCGAGACATCGGCATCTTATGTGATAGCCAGCTAAACTTCGTCACACATATTGATGACATGATTCTCCAGGCCAATTCAGCCTCGGCTTTGTGAGACGATCATCTAAAGAATTTTCTAACCCTTATGTGACCCAATCGCTCTACATTACTTTCGTTGGCCCTCTTATTGAATATAGTAGCCAGGTTTGGTCCCCATATCCGCAGAATTGAAAGCTTTCAACGACGGTTCTCGCGTTTTGCTTTCCGAAGACTGTGTTGGGGGAACCACCTGTCTATGAACCCTTACACAGGACGTTTCAATCTAATTAATCTAACCACTCTAGAAGAGCGAAGAATTCACGCCGACATCGTCTTCATCCACTGTCTTCTGTCAGGATCAATCGACTGGTCCTAGCCTTCTCTTCTCTATACCGTTCTATACAAATCCCCGTAGCCTACGAAAACCTCGTACCAGGCCACCACATCTCGTATGGCATTAACGAACCAATCTCACATATCCCCCCCCCCCCCCCCCCCCCCCCCCCCCCTCCCACACACACACAAACCCGACTCCTTACTTTCTCCTCTTAACCCGCGCCTAAGATATGTGAATAACATTTGTATTGGGCTGAATGAATGAGGATTTTGACCTCACTAAAACCCCAAACCCATCCTCATTCCCACTTCCAAGCTTCCATCTCTATAAATTAATTATTTTTAATCCCTAGTTTTTAAGTTAGTTCGTAAGTTTATTTTTTATATTCTTATACCGTTTGTACCAAGCGTAATAAATGAGGATTCTGCCCTCACCAAATCAAAACAATCATTCAGCGACAACAAAAAAAAAAACCCTTTTGCATAATTATTATAAAAAACATAGAGACAACAATGTCATTTTCAGATGGCAATTACGTCTATTGCTCCGCCCAAGACCGACTATTCTGGCAATTGCTATAGTTGTTTTTTCTGAAAAAATCTTTCGCAATAACCATGTAGCTAACCAGTCAGCAGAGGACATCTCCTAGTTTTTCACTATCTCAAGGTGAAGGTATACATGCCTAACAGCCCCATAGATATCACTGACTGTGGTGGTCACAACGTAGTCAGAAGTCGAAAACAGACTTAAGACTCAAGATTTATAGGACCATTCCGGTGTTACGTTTGCAGAGTAAAGCTCAAATGAGCCATGAGACGAGTAATGTCATTCTATTTGGAGCGTGCGAAATACTATGGTCTGCGGTTAAATAGAAAAAGGACAACGTCAGTCCACCACCTGTCATTTTCTCAAGCCAGTAATAGCAATTGTTGTTTATGTACAGGCATTCTTGATCTCACATCAGGAAGTAGTGCAAAACAAAGCTGGAGAAGTCTTTCAGCTTATCTTCCATGAAATTTACCAATAAAGAATATGAGACCAAAATGCCAACATGAAAGTGAAGGAGCGTGGATTAAGTCTCCCCGGTGGCTGTGAGAATCGCAGCATTGTAAATATCAAAAACCGCAAAAATCATCACTCAAAAATGCACATGTTGAGTAAACAAAAAGCGGTTTATGCTTTTAACCGGACATTACCCTCTCCATACAACCACATAGCCAAAGGCAACACTTGCCAAACTTGCATCCCGTTCGATGTGTGTTCCACCAAATGCCACTCGTTCCTCCGAGCCATAACCTGAGTGCCGCACAAAGCAAATGCAACCAAGATTCAGCGGCCCGCCGTCGATAAAACGTGCAACAGATTCACGACATGGATTTCGTCACCAAAGGTAAACAAAAAGAAACAAAAGCAGTGGGACTTACCGTTGAACGAAGCGACTTCTTCAGGTCTGACTGTCAAAAATCCACGGTTATACCACCAACAATTAACGTTACCACAAATTGTTGAATTGCAATTCACGGATTTCACTTAAAATTCACTTTTCTTCATTCACGAAGCTTTCATTAGCAACACTGCAGATTCAACAGCAACAGCACATTGCGAATGCACTGCGCGATGTTGGCGGGAGGGGAGTGCAACACATCCACGACGCGGTGCATCCACCCACCGCTTCGATTTATCTGCGATCTCAGGCGCCAACGACCGGACAATTATCTAATTACCGAACACGACCGACGCTCTTATCTCACTGGCGGACTTGTAATCAATTTCTATTTCATGGATTCCGATGGTCACCACGGGAATTCACCGAATCGGAAGCTTAACGGATCCGCGTACTAAATGTTACACCTTTAACACACACACGCCGACACCACTAGACGTTTTGAGATTTAACAGTCAACTGAGATGCAGAAGCAAATCACAAAGGTATGTGCTATGTCGGAGGAACTCTTTTCCGACTTGTCAGTTGTCATGTGTCGGTTGACAGGTTCATGCGCAGTTATTTGGAAAAAGTTTTCCATTGCAGCGCCATCGACTGGCGACTAGGAGGATATCTCTGGTAATGGTGGTGCCAAGCTGAGTTGGGGATTGGATAAGCGCCGCCTAATGTGTTGAATAACATTGTGGGGTTGTGGGGCGTTGTAGTTACGACGCGGTGCGGTGGATTCAATTGACTGAGGTAAGCAAGGTAACTTGGCTCGGCAATGGTGTTAATATTATATTGCGATAGGTGGAGCTGACGGGAATGGGTAGAGACTAGGAATCAATGGAAAAATAATGTCCCCAAATAACTATATTTAAAGCAACTGTGATTTAACATTCACTCATTTTTGTTGTCATTTTCTCCTTGAAACTTTAGAAGCACTTTATTTAATTGTAGTTTGTACGAAAAAGTCTCTGCTACCTCCTTCTCCGAAAAGATGGTCACACGGTACAAAAGGGTTTTTCTCAAAACATAAACATTGCATTCAGTTTGTTGAATTCTTCTTTTAAAGGAAATTTATGGGGAACCATACATTATATTATTATTAACCCTTCGATGGCCGATGTTGCCTATAGGCAATATTATATTGTGACGCATATGACAATCAGTACTGGAGTCTTCGAGAAAGTCCGAAACAAAGTACTAGATTATTTTAGAAAGTACTTGAAAACTGGAATAGAAAAGTCGAGACTATGGAACGGACAGAAACGAAACACCGAATCAGAATGAGGGAACGGTATAAATACGTCGCACACAGATCATGGAGTGGAGTAAGAATAAGAAAGTGAAGCAAGCGATAAGTCTCGAGTGAGAAGTAAGCAGTGAAGAAGTAAAAGACGCGATAAGTACGGAAGCGATAAGTTAAGAAATCGTTAAGTGTACGGTAAAAAGTAACGGTTGTTATTAACGGACTAATAAAGTGTCACATTAATTCAAAATCGATTCAACGGCTCTTATTTATTCAAAATAATTAATCCAGCGAACCCTAAGCTCGCTACAATTGGTGTCAGAAGTGGGATTAATTATTGTTTAAGTCTGTGAAAGTGTGTTGTGACTATGTCAGATCGACATTTGGAGGATCTTCGCGTTCCTGAGTTAAAGAAGGAACTAGAAGACCGGAATCTGGATAGCAGAGGACAGAAGCGAATTCTTCGACAGCGCCTACAAGCAGCATTGGAGGAAGAGGGTATTGATGTTAACACATATGTTTTTGCGATTGGGCCAGACTGTCCGGATGGAGAAGAAACACCGAGTCAAAATGGTGCCAATGATGTAACGGAGAAGAGCTCGCCACAGTTGGACATTTCGAAGATGCTCAGGGTAATGATGATAAAATTGGACGCACAAGCTACAGATATTAATAAAAAACTGGACGCGCAAGCTTCAGATCATCATCATCATCATCGGCACTACAACCGGGAACCGGTCTTGGCCTTATTTAGCAAGTCCTAAGGCTTGTTAAATTTTCCATAATGATTTATTTTTTCTGGGCAAAGTCATTAGTCTTGCGCCAGAGGCTCCCCGACGGGGAATCGAACCCCAGTCTCCCGGGTGACAGGCGGGTATACTAACCACTATACTATCGAGGAGCCCACAGATATTAACTCAAAATTGGACGCGCAAGCTACAGATGTTAATGCAAAGTTGGATGCCCAAAATTCAAAATTCGACGCCGTAAATTTAAAATTCGACGCCCAAAATTCAAAATTGGACGCGCAAGCTGCAGATGTTAATGCAAAGTTGGATGCCCAAACGCAGTGGATGAAATGTAATTTTCAACACTTTAAGGAAGAAATTCGAAACGAAGTAGAAAACCTAGATCTAAAAAACGAAGCTGAATTCAAGAAAGTCGCCGATGAAATAACACGAATCGAAAAGAGACTTGAGTGTGTTGAGAGAAATAAGACATCGCCTAGCAATCAACATGACTACAAAGATACAAGGATGCATCCGCCAACCTTCGATGGAACCGGACCCTTCTCCGTATTTATACGTCAGTTTGACGCCGCGGCCAATTATAATACGTGGTCGGATGAGCAAAAGTCAACATCACTAATCTTGTCACTCCGCGGGGCGGCTGCAGAATTGCTACAAACCATACCAGCAGAGAAGCAAACAGATTTCCAAGCGGTAAGAGACGGCCTTGAAGCTAGGTATGGCGACAACCACATGCAGCAGGTCTACAGCATGCAACTGCGGAGCAGAACGCAGAAACCTGGAGAAAATCTGCAACAGTTGCAGGCAGACATTGAGCGATTGGCAAACTTGGCTTATACAAATAGGACTAAAGAATTTCTGAACGAGGTAGCAATGGATGCATTTATAAACGCACTCCAAGATCGGGACTGGCAACAGGCCGTTCGTTTGGCGGGAAAGAAGACGACTTCTAGTCACTCACGCGTCATTGCAAGACAGTTTCGGTGTAGATTTTGACTATGAGGATTTCACTAATTGTGACGAGGACGGATATGAACCCGAATACGAACCTGGTGAATTGGAAAGGGGTCACTTTACGGATTTGGACAATAAAATCCGTAAAACGGATATTCCTGAGCGAATGCAATTACGCGAAGTTCCGGTTACGCCTGTTCCAGAGGGACCCAACGAGCTAAAAGATGAAGCTGAATGGATTTACAAACAGGCGTTTTGTAAATCAACTGTTTCCGAACAAGATAGATCAACGGATGTTGGAGGTCGAGATTGCTATTGTAAGCCACCACATATGGGGGGAAAGATCAAGGAAGCCCTAGATTGTAGGCGTAATCAACAGCTAGAGGTGCCGTTCATTGCGTTCTATAGAGAAGAACACGTGAAACCAGAATTAACGTGCGTCGATCTATGGAAAGTCTATTACTACGACGTACGCTGGTGTTTACTGTCAGTTCCAAAGAACAAACCGCTTCAGTAATTTGAAAAGATGCGGAACTACCATTTGGATATGGTTATGAAATCGACAGATGCTCCAATACCAGATGATATGCGTGTAATTAAAGATGAAGATCTAGGCCGCTTGTTTTGCCGTTGTGGGGGTTGTTCCTCAGGAAGCGCGTTTTCTTGTCCTGAAAAGGACGTTGGATCTCTTTATTTGATTGCTCCTGGAACAACACACTTCAGCAAGGGTTCGTTGCCGTGCTTCCTCTGACCCAGAGGGAAGAGCAACGTCCTGATTTTCCGTGGGACGTAACCTAGGGGATAGTGTCCTTATACTCTGCAACCTCAGTACTGGTTCCTGTACCGATTTTCTTTGGAGTCGTCCTGGTATATATATATATATATATATATATATATATAAAGAATCATCCAACGTTGGGTGCCAGCACAAAATTTCAAAAGTAATGAAAGCAGTTTTATTTATTTTGGATTTCGTTTTATTGATTTTATTTGTAAAATAACTGCTCTGTGGCAGGAGGATCTAGATACTGCGGCCCGGAGATCACGAAACCATTCCTTTATAAAGGAAAAGGAATCGAAAATTGTATCTCAAAGATACACATTTTCGTGCAACAATCTCGATCTTTTGGATATTTCGAGCGAAATGTTGTGTTTACACAAGATAAGAAATCAATTTCTTGAATTCTTACGAAACCATTACGCAGATGTGTGAATGTATCTGCTTTTGAGTTTTTGTTTGTTTAACTCAATGGAATTTTTAGGATAGAGATAACAATCTCTGAATTTTGGATTTGGGTGATGCTGTGGAGCAAATATAGAACAATAAACGAATATTGGATTCGTTTATTGTGAATTTTAATTTTAATTTTGATTCTGGATTTAATTATGCCGTGGGGGCAAATGTTATGCGATAAACGAATGTTTGATTCGTTTATTGCGAATTTTGGATAATGTTTGGGTTTTTTCAGGTTTTGATAGGATTTTGGATTAGGAATGGGAGAAAAAGATGGTAGGGCTTTTTGGAGCACTACATCCTCCCCTCCTTGAAAAAAAGAAAATTGATCTTTATGAGATTAATTTTCTGGAAAATGGTGTGATTGGGAATAAGGATGATAGTATCGTGATTCCGTTACATATGCCTGATTTTTTTTCATTTTAGTTCTATGTATGCAATATTTATTTTCTTAGCTTACAGTACAATTTTTTTTTGGTTTGATATTTAAAGTGATCAATGATTAAGTTGTAATTACATATATTAAAAGTGTTATTTACAGTGTTTATGTTATATTTTTTTTCCATTACGTTTAGTAACAATTGTGAGTAATATGTTTTTCTTCTTTTTATATAAGAGGTTTTTTTTTTGTTTTTGTTTATAAAGTATTATTATAGGTTTTCCAATTTGTGGTACAATATATATGTAAGTGTTGCGTAAGATTATTAAGGCTTACTATTACAATTTGTGTATTACATATTAATACTGATTACATATTATTTACAGAGCATTTTTTTTTGAGGACTTTTCATTGTCCTTATTTATTTATATAATTTTATTCTAGCCATTTTTAAATTTGTTTTGAGTTATACTAAAATTTTATTAGAATTTATTCATTACAAAATGTTTTGTACTTATATAAATTCTTATTTTAACATTATTTCGTATTGTAAGTTTTGTTTTATTTATTATTACAAAAATGTTTGTTTGTTTATTTATTTAAGTTAGTGATGGTTGATTAAAATATTTGTATAATACATTTTTCGATAGTCAATATTTGTTTATAGTATAGTTTTGAAACTTCTATTTTTGAAACATATGAGTTATGTGGAGATTCAATTTCTTGTTATATTTTATTTGTTATCTCCCGAATTTATAAATTTTCTTTGTTTATTCTATCTATCTATTTCGTTTTTGAACAATAATTTGTTAAGAGGTGAATTTAACATTATTAGTTGTATATATATTTTTCTTTATAGATATATTTTTTGTTTTGTTTGTTTATTTCGGTTATTTAAAATATTGTATAATATTTACAAGATTATTTATTCGTGTAACAGTATTTGAAAAGAAAAATTTTGCAGGCAAATTTTAAATACATTATCGTGGTATTTTCGTACAGTGTTACTTTATGATTTTTCTAAGGTTTTTTTTTTTACGTATATACATTTATTTTTCTTTTTTTGTTTTTGTAAGGTTATAAATACATCTATACATTTACTTTCCTTCAACCTTTATTTTATTTATTTTGGGTTTCTTATTTGTGATTGCCTAATCCACAAATGGTTTTATATTATTGTTGTGGACTATTCGGGTTCCTTTTCCTATTCTGAGGATTGAATTTTCTTCGGATAGGATCTTTACAATTTCGTAGGGGCCTTTCCACAGGGAGGTTAGTTTGTTAGGTCTTGAGTGATTCTTTAATAGAACCTTGTCGCCAACATTAAATTTCTTACGGCCTACTTTTTGGTCGTAGTATGCCTTAGATTTTTGTTTTTTCTCTATCAGTATTCCCTTAGCTGTACGATAACCATGTTGTAATCGCATTTTTAATTCATTTGCGTAATGGTCGTAGTTATAAGTGCTTTCGGGGTTTTGTCTGAGAGAACTGGGTATTTCGGCTGGGAAACCATATAGTAATTCATGCGGCGTGTAGCCTGTATTACTGTGGGGTGTAGTATTGTACACAAACATTGCGTAAGGTATCCAGGTGTCCCAAGTGAGAGGATCCTGGTTTACATAGTGGCGGAGGTATTCCACCAGAGTTCTATGGCTCCGTTCTAGTGCTCCATTCGTTTGTGGATGGTAGGGTGCTGTATTGAGTTTTCTCATTTTAAGTAAGGAACAAATGTCCTTAAAAAGTGCGCTGAGAAAATTTGCACCTCGGTCAGTTAATAGAGAAGATGGTATGCCGTGCTGGCAGACGATATTTTCAACGAAAATTCTGGCCACGTCCTTGGTTTCGGCGCTGGCCAGTGCGTAAGCTCCTGAAAATTTAGTCAAATCGTCTTGAAACGTTAGTAGGTATTTATTTCCATTATAGCTGACTGGTAATGGTCCTACTATATCTAAAGCAATTCTTTCGAAAGGTTTTGAGCTTGTTGTGGTTATCTTCATAGGAATTCTAGGATTCCTTCCACTTTTGTTTATCTGGCAGGAAGCACATTTTCGAATATACGCCGCGACGTCAGCGGTCATTGTGCGCCAGTAATATTTTTGCTTCAATCTATTGATTGTTCGGGTGGCTCCTTGGTGTCCTCCGAAAGGTGAGTTGTGGTATTCCGCGAGTAACTTTTGTATTTCGTTAGGATCTGTTAGAAGCTTCTTTTTATTGGAAAAACGTACATTGTCACGTTGAGGTGAGCAAAAGTTTCTTTTAGCAAGTTATTAAGTGTTACTTTTGATTCGTTTTCTATGAAGGGCACTAAAATTCCAATGGAATTGAAATTCCGGTCTTCACAAATCTTCTTCAGATCAATAAGGGAACTCTTAGCGGTTTCCTGGTCGCTTAGGTTTCTGAAAGGCAATGGCAATGTGATGGCGCATAACCCATCTTGCTCATGAAACGTAATTTTACCTACGTCTGGCTTGGTGAAGTTTGGAATTCTTCCTGCCAGATTTTCTTCCTCAGCAGAGTCTATCAATGGGAGGATTATGATACGTAGTCCGAGTTTCTTCTTGGTATAGATGGACCCTGTTTGTTCTTGCCATACAAGATTGGTAGTATCTTTGTATGATTGTGCAGCCACATCTTCTTCGAGTTTGGCTTTACTTCGTGTGGTGACGAGGATATTATTTTTAATGGGATTGACTGGGGTAGTCGTTGTTATACGGCTGAGAGCATCAGCATTTGCATTTTGCTTTCCTTTTTTATGGACGATTGTGTACTCATACTCTTCGAGTAGAATTCTCCATCGCATAAGTCTGGATGTAGGATCTTTTCGTCCTATAAGCCACTGTAGAGAGCTATGGTCAGTGACTATAGTAAATTTTCGTCCGTAAACATATGGTCGGAACTGGGCTAGTGCAAAAACGATTGCCAATAATTCCTTTTCGGATGTTGTATATCGAGTTTCTGCGTCGTTTAAAGTTCGGCTAGCGAAAGCAATAGGTTTATCTTGTCCTATTGTACCTTGAGATAGCACTGCTCCTAACGCAACATTGCTAGCATCCGTAGTTATTATAAACTCCCGGTTAAAGTCTGGATAAGCCAGTATTGGTGGGGTAATAACCTTTCCTTTTAGAGTTGTGAATGCCTCGTCACAAAAGGCATCCCAATAAAATGGAACATTCTTCCTGAGCAATCTGCTTAAAGGTTTTGCCAGTTCGGCGAAATTTGGGATAAATTTTCTGTAGTAACCTACAAAACCGAGAAAAGATTTTACGTCTTTTTGTTTCTTGGGCGTTGGAAACGTTTTCACCGCTTTAGTTTTTTCTGGATCTGGTTTTATACCTTCCTTTGAAATAACATGTCCCAAGTAGGTGAGCTCTTTCCTTATGAAGTGACACTTTTCTGGTTGTATTTTCAGATTGTGTCTTTGTAATCGCTCGAAAACTCTGGTAAGTCGGGAATTGTGATCGTTCAGATCGTATCCGTAAATTACGATATCATCTACATAGACGAAACATTCTATTCCTTGGAGACCCATGAGTACATTATTCATAAGCCTCTGGAATGTGGCAGGTGCGTTTTTAAGTCCGAAGGGCATTCGATTATATTCGTAATGTCCGAAGGGTGTGCTAAACGCTGTTTTTGCCTTGTCTCTACTGTCCATGCGTATTTGGTGAAACCCATTTGCTAGATCCAAAGTGCTAAAATATTTTGCTTTTCCTAGCTGGTCCAAAATATCCGTAATATTGGGCAATGGATATGCATCTCCGACTGTTATTTTATTTAAGGCTCTAAAGTCGACAACTACTCTCCACCGTTTTGTCCCATCAGGTCCTGCCTTCTTGGGTACTAGTAAGAGAGGGGAATTCCAAGGACTGAAACTTGGTTGTACCACGCCATCCTGAAGCATTTCGTTCACTTGTTTGTGGATTTCTTGCTTTGAGCTATCTGGGAGGCGATATGGTCTTATGTAAAGTGGGGGCTTTCCCTCTTCCGTGATGATCTGATGCTCTATGGCGTCAGTGTGTGTGAGATGGTCGCCCTCTAAGTAAAAGAGATCGTTAAATCTGCGGCAGATGTCTAGGATAGATATCTTTTCCTCCTGGTTACAATGACGCAACTCTAGGAGTGATTCTAGCCGTTCAAGCCTATTTTTTAGAAAGTTCTTAGTTTCATCCGCCTGTAACACATTGTAGTCATCCAGATCTTCCCATTCGACTTCTATGTCGTTGGTGCTTACTTCTTGATCGGTGTCTAATGTGTTCATTAATAATACCTTTATTTTGTTGTCCTGTGGTGTTGTCAAACTATTACCCAGATATATCCCTGGCATGATCTCGGATTTTTTAATAATCAGTTCTTGACTGGATTTTTCTTTAAAGGGAATCTCCATTATTTGTTGAGATCGTGAATGCAATTTTATGTAGTCGACCGTGGTGTTTCGTTTTAAATTTACTGGGGATATTGGAGTTTCAGGTTCATGTTTTCCTGAACTCAGTTTTTCGGCAGTTTCCTTACCTTTTCTGTTACCACAAACTTTATTTAAATGGGGAGAGGAAGATTCAAGGGTGGTTGGTTTCGTTGTGTTGTCACAGCATCAGATCCGGCCCGTAGACAAACGGATTCGGATGTTCACTCACGAACGGTGTTATCCAATTTTTCAAGAATGCCTGTATTATCCGTGGAAGACACCTCGTAAGGCGTGGCATTCTGAATATTTTCCTTGACCTCATTATTGTTTCCTAAAAACTGCTCGAGTTCTACCGTGGTTCTCTTCTTTACAGCGAATTTAAGGAATCCCTTTTCAAAGTTAATGTGGCACTGGTGCTTCGTGAGGAAATCGCTTCCCAGTATGCCATCGTGTTGGAAGTCTACATTGCTTCCCACTACAAATAGATTATGCTTAAAGGGTATGGAGTGCCTATCAGTTCTGAATTCGAACTCCCCCAATACCTTTCCGCATGTGCTGACCGTTTTCCCAGCAATGGTGGATATAGTCACTGGGTCTGAATTGTCTACAGATTGTTCAATATAAAGATTATCTAATTTGATCAGGCTGATGTCGGCGCCTGTATCGATAAGGAAAGTCGAGTATTGTTTATCCGATGGATTCAATTTTACACGTATTACTGGCTCACTCATTCATTCTTGAACCTGGTTCTGCACTCTGCCTGAGTGTGATTATACTTTCGACAGTATGTGCATTGGAGACGTTCAGCCTCAGTCTTAATGCGTTGGGGGACGAAATTAGGAAAATTAGTGTTGCGATAGCAAGTCGCAGAAGTATGTCCCCTCTTGTTGCATGTTTGACAAACAATTGGTTGGTTATTTCTCCTAAAATTGTTATTGGAAGTTAGCATTGAGTTATCGTTACCTAATCTTCGAGATTGTTCTAAAGCGTAGCTAATGGCTGCTTTTAAATTTGGGGCGTTGTGAGACTTCACCAAGATTCTGAGGCTGGAATTTCGTATCCCATCCTCAAACGTATTCAACGCGAGTCTCTGATTCTCAGCCAGAAGATAAGTTCTGACTGCAGGCTCAGGTGAACTAGCGTATGTGGCGCTGTCCAATTCATGCAGGTGATGTGTGAGTCTATTTGAAAATTCTTTCACACCCTCCTTGCTATCTTGTTTTGTTGCCACTAAGTTATTTTGGGCAGCAGACCTAGAGATGAGAGCTTTAAATTCTCCCTTTAATTCTGAAACAAGATCTCTCCAGGTAGAAATGATTTTATGCCTGATACAATCACGCGCCGGTCCCTGCAATCTGGTTTTGACCACCCTTAGAATAAAAGATTTCTGGTTGTCATCTTGTGCTTGTGAGAACAAAATGTCTCCACAAGAGACGAAACCCTCAAGTTCGTTTGGGTCGCCGTTAAATACCGGCACGAATCCCAGTACGTCGCTTAATCCTATTGGTAAGTTCATTCTTGAACTCTGTTCGCGTGTTTCCGTTCGTAACGTTTCCGAAGTTTCGTCCTCGCGATTTTGTATGAGCTCGGGCTCAGGTCTCTGCGAACGCGTACCCGGTTTATTTTTGTCGCTAACGACGTATTTGTGGAACAGACCTTCCCAAATAAGGGTAAGAAAAGGCAGAGAACTCAAAGAGGAGATCTTCATTATTGTCGGATAAGATGGCCAAGAGAAAAAATAAGAGCGAAAACAAGAAAAATACCTTCGAAGCTATGGGGAAAGTGTATTTTATTCCTAAGGTGAGAGATACAACCCTTTCGAAGAAATGTTTAAAGTGTCGAAGGTGGAGAGGTGAAAAGATGTTCAAAATAGTTTCCAAAGGATGCTAATGTTACAAAAGGAAAAATCCAACACACAAAAGAGTCCAGACGACGGTAAGGCAAGCATCAAAAACTTAGCTTTCCTGTTTATGTTCAGCTAACCACATAAATATGAGATGGAATCTTCCCAAAGAAGTTTAAATCAAATAGAAAAATATGCTTTTGAGAAAATCTTCACCAAAGAAATTTAAATTAATGGAAAAATATGTATATATGTATGTGTATGTGAAAATTTAGCTGAAATCAAACTCTTGGGGTTGTTCTTTTGTCCCCTTATGATAAGTAAAAGTTTTAAAAACGAATTTGTTAAAATTTTGGGGTTTTTATTTGTTCCCTTCTATAAATATATTTAAAACTTGTCAGGTTATTTAATAAAATGGGTTTTTTTCTGTATCCCCGTATAAATGGAAAAATTTTATTTTATTTGATTAGTCTTTATTTGTTATTTTTTGGAAAAAATTTAGGAAAAATAAATGTGTATATGTATATATGTGTGAAAAAGGTTTTGAAATTTTTTAAAAAAGGTGCGTTTAAAAATATACGTTTATTAAGGAAAATGTATTTAAAAATTTTTCTATAAGTCAAAATAGTTTTGGAAAAATAAGTGCGTACTTGTGAAAAATTTTCTTTTATTAATTGGATTTATCACTTTTGGCTTTTATGCTTATATATGGCTTGGAAAATGAGAACAAACTTTGTTTATTATCATTAGAAAAACAAGTTAACAAATTATCATTAAGCTTGAGGGATTATTCTTTATCCCCGTGTAAAAAGAACAATTCGATTCATTTTTGGCACGTCCTTGTAATTAACGGTTTTGAATTAAAAAAAAAAATTTTTTTTTGGGGGGTCGCAAAAATGACCAAATTACAAATTTCACTCTCTATTTTATCAACACAATTGATTTCACTTTTAATAATTATAAATCACTAAATAAAATAAAGTATAAGTACCTGTGGAAATCGTGGAGTACGCTGCTTACTCTGGGTGTTGCCGCTGCATCAGGAATCGGTCTATCTTTGGCTTCTCCACTGCATATATTATTTTTGGTGCCTCCAGTGATGTCGTCGCTGCTAGATGTGGTCGTCTCTGCTAGTCACTTTTATTACCTTTGTTTGCTTTTCACTCTGCCGGTGTTTAAGCCCCAGGCGACGCTTTTAGAAATTTTAAAATTTTAAGTCACTTTGCCGGTGTTTAGCCCCGGGCACGCTGTTTTTATCAAAATTTGTTTATTATTATTTTCACTGAAGCGCTTTTTGTTATTTTGTTGCCGATGGTTCTCTGTAACCTTATGTGCTCTATACTTTTACTGGTAGGGGATATTGGGAATCAGTCCGATTCACTGCTGCCACCAAAATTTTGTTTTGCCGTTGTAGGGGTTGTTCCTCAGGAAGCGCGTTTTCTTGTCCTGAAAAGGACGTTGGATCTCTTTATTTGATTGCTCCTGGAACAACACACTTCAGCAAGGGTTCGTTGCCGTGCTTCCTCTGACCCAGAGGGAAGAGCAACGTCCTGATTTTCCGTGGGACGTAACCTAGGGGATAGTGTCCTTATACTCTGCAACCTCAGTACTGGTTCCTGTACCGATTTTCTTTGGAGTCGTCCTGGTATATATATATATATATATATATATATATATATATATAAAGAATCATCCAACGTTGGGTGCCAGCACAAAATTTCAAAAGTAATGAAAGCAGTTTTATTTATTTTGGATTTAGTTTTATTGATTTTATTTGTAAAATAACTGCTCTGTGGCAGGAGGATCTAGATACTGCGGCCCGGAGATCACGAAACCATTCCTTTATAAAGGAAAAGGAATCGAAAATTGTATCTCAAAGATACACATTTTCGTGCAACAATCTCGATCTTTTGGATATTTCGAGCGAAATGTTGTGTTTACACAAGATAAGAAATCAATTTCTTGAATTCTTACGAAACCATTACGCAGATGTGTGAATGTATCTGCTTTTGAGTTTTTGTTTGTTTAACTCAATGGAATTTTTAGGATAGAGATAACAATTTCTGAATTTTGGCTTTGGGTGATGCTGTGGAGCAAATATAGAACAATAAACGAATATTGGATTCGTTTATTGTGAATTTTAATTTTAATTTTGATTCTGGATTTAATTATGCCGTGGGGGCAAATGTTATGCGATAAACGAATGTTTGATTCGTTTATTGCGAATTTTGGATAATGTTTGGGTTTTTTCAGGTTTTGATAGGATTTTGGATTAGGAATGGGAGAAAAAGATGGTAGGGCTTTTTGGAGCACTACACGCTTATGTGATGTGCGATGTGCATACTGCAGAAGAGCTTAAGGGTGTGCACATGCATTTTCTCTTGTACTATTCGCATGAGATCCCAAAAATGCAAGAGGAATTCCGTCGTCAGGAAAAGGAAGAATGGCGGCAGGCTAGAGCTGACGCGAAAAGGAGAGCAGTAGAAAATTTGGAAGAAGGTCAAGAACTTCCACCGCCGAACGCCAAGATGAAAGTGGTGCATCGCGACCGACTGGCGGCTTTTGTTGGCCCGGGAGACCAGCGGACTTAGTTCGGGACGAATTAATCTAGGCGGAGGGTAGTGTGACGCATATGACAATCAGTACTGGAGTCTTCGAGAAAGTCCGAAACAAAGTACTAGATTATTTTAGAAAGTACTTGAAAACTGGAATAGAAAAGTCGAGACTATGGAACGGACAGAAACGAAACACCGAATCAGAATGAGGGAACGGTATAAATACGTCGCACACAGATCATGGAGTGGAGTAAGAATAAGAAAGTGAAGCAAGCGATAAGTCTCGAGTGAGAAGTAAGCAATGAAGAAGTAAAAGACGCGATAAGTACGGAAGCGATAAGTTAAGAAATCGTTAAGTGTACGGTAAAAAGTAACGGTTGTTATTAACGGACTAATAAAGCGTCACATTAATTCAAAATCGATTCAACGGCTCTTATTTATTTAAAATAATTAATCCAGCGAACCCTAAGCTTGCTACAATATGTTTGAACTTCCCGTAATTTTAATTTTTTTCCTAAGGGTTTTTTCTCAGAATAGCTCGATATGTTGTGCAAGCTTGTTGGCGAATATTCTATTATAAGTATTGCTAGTGATCACTTTGTAGCTGATCTGTGTTGAGTGCACACGTAAAATTGTTTTTATGCAAAAAGTGAGGAGAGCAATCACAGAGAAACAAATATGAAGATTATCCAAATTAATCTCAATCACTGTGAGGCAGCTCAGGACATCCTGAAACAAGCACCTAGGGAGGAGAGAGCTGACGCCATTCTCATCAGCGAACTGTACAAGGCCCTCAGCAACAACATATAGGTGAGCGACAAAACAAATACCGCAGCTATATGGTTAGGTGGAAGACATGCGTTTCAAGACGTCTACAAACAAGCCGAGGGCTTTGTCAGGGCAAAAATTAATGGCATACATTTTTACAGCTGTTATGCCAGGCCGAGTTGGTCCCTTAGCCAATACCAGGCCATGTTGGTCAATTTGGTGACAGATACCCAAGGAAGGTCTAAAGTGATTATAGCCGGCGACTTCAACGCATGGGCAGTGGAATGGGGCAGCCGATCAACAAACAATAGAGGCCGTATGCTGTTGGAAACCCTTGCATCTCTGGACATCGGCATTGCAAACAACGGGCGGGTAAATACATACCATAATGGAGGAAGAGGATCGGCCATCGACATCACTTTTGCGAGCAACTCCCTCCTACGTAAGTTAAAATGGCGGGTCAGCGAGGAATACACACACAGCGACCATCAGGCCATTATAGTCAATATACAACAAAACAAACGTAGATGGAGTCTCCAAGGTGGCCCGAAATGGAAAGACACGTTTTTTGACAAAGAGTACCAACGATGTGACCAATGCTGAAACAGCCGAAGCCCAGTCATACTGTAACGATCCTAAATCGCTACTCCTATCCACATCCCCAATATTATCAAATAATATAACGCACATCCCAATTCCATATTGAATCATATGAGCAATAAATTAACCCAAAGTTAATTTATCGCACATTGATTCAATTCCACATTAAAATCCATATTGAGTGACATGAACAGCGAATTTAACCAAAAGTTAGTTCGTCGTACATTGACTCAATTCCCAAAATCCTGACATCATGAAATGCTTAATTCAAAACGCATTTCATGATTCCCCTTCTCAGAACCTATGCAACTAAGCCCCTAACAAATTCCCAGAACCTATCCAACCAAACTTCTAACAAATTCCCAAAACACAACTCAAATTGAAACACGCAAAGTCTTATGTGTGCTTCTGGGAATTTTGACAAAAAATAGTTGACAATTCTCAACTATGAAAATTATAAAAGGGCAGTAGATTTCAATTTCGGGATCAGTCTAGCTTCAGAGGTCGAACCGCTGACCGACCACATCAGTCAAAATCCAGGAGGCCGAATCCACGGCTAACCAGTAACCCAAAACAATAAAACTTTTATAAACCGACCTCTGACAAAGTAAATCAAAAAAATAAAGACCAGTAGAAACGAATTAGTCTTTCTTTCTATTACGATTCGACCAACCGTGAAAACATTGAAGACATTGAAGACATCGAAAGGCACGGAAGGCAGCGAAACCACCGAAGTTTCTCAGGTTAACTTGGCTTCGGGGGACTTCCTATGAAGAGGCAAAGCACGTTAACGACGCCCCCGAATCAGGACCTAACAACTTATCCTAGGAAAGCACGTTAACGACGCCGCCGCCTCAGTACCTAACAACTAATCCTAGGGAAGCACGGTAACGATGCCGTCGCCTCAGGACCTAACAACTTATCCTAGGGAAGCACGTTAACGACGCCGCCGCCTCAGGACCCAAAAATACCAACTCATCCGTGCTGTCACGACAGCGTGCGATGCAGATATGCCCAGGCGATCTAACGGAGAATTTATTACACCTTGTTATTGGTAGAATGAGGAAATAAAGGCACTCAGGACTCGCGGTCTACAAGCCGGACGCAAAGTGCAGCGGTCTAGGAGGACAGCCAACTTCCAAGAGCACTTGGACGAGTTCTGGTCTGCACGGCGCAATCTACAAAAGGCGATCAAGGACAGCAAAACGAGGTCCTTCAAAAGCCTATGCGACGGGCCAATATAAATCCATGGGGTACGGCGTACAAGATGGTAATGAGTAAGCTGAAGGGTTCCAGGTCGCCGCAGATATCATGTCCAAAAATGCTGAGGTCAATAGTAAACCAACTATTCCCACAAGGCACATCCCCACATTACGACTTAATAAGCGAGACAGTGGTGGAGGACATCCCGAGAGTCACGGCAGACGAGCTACAGTCAGCATGCAGGAGGATACAGGACGGCAAAGCGCCGGGTCCTGACGGAATTCCAAACGAGGCGGTGAAAACGGCAGCTGAAAGTCGACCGGACATGTTTATAACAACCATGCAAACGTGTCTAGAGGAAGGTGTCTTTCCAGAAACTTGGAAACTGCAACACTTGGTGCTCCTATCAAAAAGTAAAAAACCAGCTGGAGAACCCTCATCATATCGCCCAATATGCCTTCTAGACACTATGGGAAAGATATTGGAAAGAGTGATATACGAAAGACTGCTAACCGTAGCAGAAGAAAAAGCAGCCTTATCGAACCAACAATCATCATCATCATCATCGGCACTACAACTGGGAACCGGTCTTGGCCTTATTTAGCAAGTCCTGAGGATTGTTAAATTTTCCATAATGGTTTGTTTTTTCTGGGCAAGGTCATTAGTCTTGCGCCAGAGGCTCCCCGACGGTGAAACGAACCCCGGTCTCCCGCGTGGCAGGCGGGTATACTAACCACTATACTATCGAGGAGCCCGAGGAACCCAACAATACGGGTTTAGAAAATCGCGCTCCACCGTCCATGCCATAAAGAGAGTAGTTGATATTGCGACGGAAGCAATAAGTGGAAAGAGATGGCGTTGGGGCACAAAGGAATACTGTGGAGTTGTAACACTGGACATAAAAAATGCCTTTAACTCGGCAAAATGGCCAGTCATAAATAGAGCGCTTCACAGAATGGGCACCCCATACTACCTCCAGAGAATAATTTCCAGCTACCTCAGTAACAGGAAGCTGAGGTATGCAACGGACGATGGTGTAAAATACCACAACGTCTCAGCGGGAGTTCCACAAGGATCAGTTCTGGGACCCCTCTTATGGAATATCATGTACGATGGCGTTTTGCGATTGGTGTTGCCACAACAGATCCAGTTGATAGGTTTTGCGGAGGACATTGCCCTTGTGACAGTGGCAAAACATATTCATGAGATAGAGGCATCTACTATCGAGGCAGTGGTGAAAGTCAAAGAATGGCTGGTATCCGCTGGTCTCGAGCTAGCCGACCACAAAACGGAGGCGGTTTTAATAACTAGCCGAAAAAAGGTGGAATATATGAATATAAGGGTCGGAGATCAAATTATTAGATCGAAAGACACAATAAAATATCTAGGAATTATGATCGACAACAGGCTACAATTCAAAGAGCACGTCAAGTATTCTAGCAAAAAAGGGTCAATGCTGCAAGCAGCACTTGCTCGAATACTACCAAACATCGGAGGACCTGGATATCCACGAAGAATCTTGATGTCTAGAGTAGTGACCTCGGCCCTACTATATGCCGCCCCTGTATACTGACGACGAAGGAAGCGAGGAGAAAGCTGACGCCAGTCTATAGACTCTGTGCCTTAAGTACCATTAGCGGTTTCCGAACCATCTCGGACGAAGCTGCTTTTGTCGTAGCCGAAATGGTTCCAATTGATATCCTTGCGGACAAGATGTTAAGAATCTACAACAGGAGAACGTCAAGGCAACTGGAACCAACAGCAGTCAAGGAGATCAAGGAGGAAGAGAAAGCAACCTCATTAACCATATGGCAAACTCGGTGGGACAACACTACGAAAGGCAGATGGACGTACAAATTAATCCCATCTATCGCCACTTGGATGAAGAGAGACCACGGCGCCTGCAACTACCATCTTACCCAGTTCCTGACCGGCCATGGTGGATATCGCAAATATCTACACCGTTTTGGACACAGCAGCTCACCGTTGTGCCCAGCGTGTCCAAACTAAGAGGAACATATGGAGCATGTGGTGTTCCACTGTAGACGCTTCAACGAAGGAAGATCCAATCTCCCAGGCCCGCTAGATCTCATAGAGCAGATACTATGCTCCGAGGATAACTGGATGGAGATAAGCGCATATGTGACCAAGTGCAACTCGAACTTAGAAGAATCGAGAAAGTAAGGCAAGCACAAATAGCCGACATGGAAGGAGCAGCTTAAAAAAGCATAAAGCTAACCAGCCCCGCGAAGTAATACCTAACGGCTGTCCAGCGGGGAGAGTGGTTGACGGGAGCGAGGGTGTGGTTTAGCACGCAGGCGTGCGACTTGGAACCGTTGTTCCAGGTACAACGAATCGTGCATGCTAGTAGCACGGGCTGCTAGTATCTATGAAGATTCCACATCCGTTGACGCATCAAAAAAAAAAAAGGGAGTGCGCAAATATTTAAAAAAATATATATAAAGAAATTTAGTTTTAGTTAGTTTACTGAGGGCAGAACCTTCATTTAAATTAAATTAATATAAAACCTTACAGACTATCTTAAAATCTAATTTAAGTGTACAAAACAAAGTATATAAAATAATTAAACACAGGTAAGAAAATTATTAAAATAAATAAAAAAATTTAAAAAAAAAACGTTTAGTTTATGAAGAGTAATTTGTCAAACCTTTCTCTTTTGTCAAAGCGTTCTGAGTTTCTGAAACTGTAAATTGAATATAAAGAAACCAAATCGAATACCTGTAAATTGCTGCCGCACTGCTGATGATAATCCTGTTGCAAATTAAAGAATTAGCCGTCACACAACAATAAAATAATTCGTGTGGAATGGTACCCAAAGATAGGTTTAAGTTTAATTGATGATTCAGATTTTTACAGATGAACTTTCCAATGATTTAGATTTTACAGATAAAAACAATGTGTCGATTCAATGAAGGTTTAACGAAGAAGTGTCAGCAAAAGTTTGTTTATGTCGTTTCCTTGACAACCAAATTCGATTATGCCAGTTAGTTGCTGACATTTGTTATGTTGTTGCCAAGGGCAGCATTCCATTGCGACTTCGCTGGTTGCATCCAGTGAATCCGCAACATTCCGCCCGCCTTCGCCAATCATTGGCGAATCTTCTGGCTCCCGTGGTCGTCCTGAGCTTGGTCGGGGGGTTCCTCCTCCAGGGGAAGGATACTTGCTTTTTCCTTGGTCGATGTTGGTGACTGGGCGTTGTCCTTGAAGCCTTTGGGCGGCTAGGCTCCCGGCTCTTCAATTGCCCGATGCTCAAGCGGCGGTTCAGCGGGCGAGGGTCTGGTTTGATGAATGATCCAGGAGTGGGGTCGGCGATAGGCCGAGGCCGACAGTACCTCCTCTTGGTCGTTTTATGCGAGCTGTCATCCACAGGGATATGCTCGACCAGGTCCTCTGGGTCGGAGTTGTAAAGTCGCAACCCACGAGGAACGGCCATGTTTTCCGGCGTTGGTCCGAACATCGGGACATGGGTCGATTTGATCGATGGCAGGCGGCACTCTGGTCGGCGGCCTGCTGATACATACTCACTGGGAGTGTCTGCGGTTCTCGTCTATGTGCTGTCGGACTGAGGATCGCTGATTTCACAGGAGACGGTCGTTGGACACCATTGCCTTGGTCGGCGTCGGTTGCGTTAATGGGGGAGACTGGGTCGAGCGCGAATTGAGTCTCGAGCAATCTTGGGAGTTGGGCATCATTGCCTTGGTCGGCGTCGGTTGCCTTAATGTGGGAGACTGGGTCGAGCGCGAACGAATCCTCGAGCCGTCTCGGTAGGTGTTCATCAGTGCCTTGCTCGGCGGGTTTCTCTGCAGCAGGCTCTTTTCCTGGTCTGGGTGCCTCAGAACTATTGGCATCTGCCGTCGCTGGTGCTGGTGCACTGCCAGCTGCTGGAGCCTTCTTACTGAAATCAGCGTTCTTGTGTGGTGTCGTTTTAGCGGTGATGGATGCTGCTGCAGTTGTCACTTCTTTCACTGCCTTTGGATCGGGTTTCTTCTCGACCGTTCCTCTTTTGGCTGTCTTACTTTCGACGGCACGTGGGTCGGCTGGACCTTCGGTTTCTGTCATCACATCTTCGTTTGTCAGATGGAGTGTGGGTTCCGGGGGCATCATCCGTGATGATAGTCTGGATGGCTGGCCAGATGGCATACGCATGCCATGTGTGGAAGGAGTTCTCGTCCACCAAGGTGGTTGCGCCATCAATGGCGGCAAACGACTGTTGGGTGGATACATGGTGTGCGTCGCAGTCTTATAACCGGTCGGGCGGTTGACGATCAGTGCGTGCTGTACCTCAGCAAGCTCCGTGGCCTCATTGAGGTATGTTTCTTCGGCCTGGTCGATGAACCACTCTTCAAAATACCTCTGACGGATGGCCGTCCATGGAGTGATCAGGCATATGAGATCTTCATGCCGATTCCGCATCTCGTTCCAACTCCGATGGAGGTCTCGTTCTTGCGCCTCCACGGTGGCCAACGTCGGTGGCCCTCTCTTGATGAACTTAGTGAAAGTTCCCATCATTTATTCCTGTGCGGTTAACTGAGCGCTGATGAGTTGCTCTGCCAATGTAGCTGTCATGTTTGACTTCGCTGACATTGCTCTGTGCTCTGGGCTCTGAGCTAACTGTTATCACGAACTTGATAACGGTGGGTCTTCGCGTCTGAACGGCAATGTCCCGCGACCTTCTATATGCTGCGAGCTGGCAGCAGCGGATTGGATGCACAGATTGGCTCCGGTTGCGCCGCGAACTGGTCTCGGTGTGGTGGTAAGTAACTGATGGGGTCAGCTGTTTGCGCCACGAATTTAGCGTCGGTAATTTAGTTGTAATTGCAAAACGCCTTACCTGTGGGTTCCGTTGTCAAACAAACTGCAAACTGGTCGGGGGATTGCGCCGCGATCTTGGTCGCGGTGTTGTTGTAATGTAGATGCGCTGGGGACAGCTTCTTGAGACGCCACTAACCTGGCGGCGGTCGGTTAAGCTGGACGGGAGCTGCGTTCCGAGCAGCGGTTCATGCGCCAGTAATCTGGCGGCTAGAGGTCCTTAGGCTGGAAGGGGGCTGCATTTGGAGCAGCGGTAACTGTAGCGTTGGGGCAGCTGGTTACTGGGCAGTATTATGGCTCCCATGTGGGCAGTTCATGTTGCTCAGAACTGGCGGCGGTATATAGCTCCACTGATGTTATGCCGCGAACTGGGCGGCGTTCTGATAATTGTGAAGAAATGATTAAGCACAATGAAATTCCCTCAGATCGAATTGAACGACGACCCTGGTTGCGCCGTGAACCTGACAGTGTTAAGGTAACTGCACTTGGGAACAACTCGTTGGTACGCCGTAAACCTAACGGCGCCAATTTAACTACACTTCGGAACAGCTCTTTAGTTCCACTGCGAACGGGCAGCAGTGGATTGGATCCACAGACTGGATCCGGCTCGAAGGACCAAATTGTGTCTACATCAAGCGTTGAACACACCTTCCACTAACACCGGGTTCTTGTTGTGTTGTGGGCTGGCGTCAGGAACAATTCGGTCTCCTGACGTGCACGTTGGTTGGGCAGTGTGATACGTGGTTGGGTAATCTCCAACTTGTTTATCAACCGTAATGGCGTCAATCACAATGATTTCTGAAACTGTAAATCGAATATAAAGAAACCAAACCTAATACCTGTAAATTGCTGCCGCACTCCTGATGAGAATCTTGTTGCAAATTAAAGAATTATCCGTCGCACAACAATAAAACAAATCGTGTGAAATGGTACCCAAAGATAGGTTTAAGTTTAATTGATGATTCAGATTTTTACAGATGAACTCTCCAATGATTTAGATTTCAATTCAATTCAATTTTTATTTGGTAGATTATTTAAATTTACATTTTACAACTAGTATTTAAGAGATTTAGGACAGCAATTCCTTTACAACTATAATCTTAAATCTATATAATGACAATAGCACAATTTTAATGAATAACAAATAATAAAATAAGGGAAAACTACAATAAAAAAACCCATATTTGATTCTTAAGACTAATATTGCACGGGTTTCCGGTTATTTTATATAATAATGACCTCGATATAATTTTCATAGACAGAGTACATATGTAGTGATTTACGATAACGCAAGACGGGAAACGTGAACATTGTCAGAAAAAGAACAATTGACTTTGTCAATAAGGAACTCTACCGGTTTAACGTTAGCGTTTCCATGTAGTTCATGTGTCGAATAATGCCATGGCAAATTCAGCAACATTTTCAGTATTTTATTTTGACACCTTTGCAATTTTATTTTGTGTGTGCGAGCACAATTACACCATACAGGGACCTTTTTTGATTTCGATTTAGTACAGGAGTATAGCTTGAAAAATGGTTTTAAATATTATAATTTTGTTTTCGATGCTAAGCTTTGACTTTCTACACACTAATGGATACATAACTCTTACGACTTTGTTTATTTTGTCAATTGTGGTAGTGATGTGTTTTTGAAAGATAAGTTTTTTATCTAGAATAATACCTAGATATCCACAGTTTTCGGACCAATCAATATCAACCGCACACATAGTGAGTTTAGTGCCATTTGGTAGGTAGCAGTGTTTCCTACATCTCGAAAACCAGACAGCTTGTGTTTTATTACCATTTATTTTTATTTTCTATTTCCTGTAATATACTGCTAGTTTGTCAAGAGCTGCTTGCAAAGAGTTGTAGACATTAGTGAATAAGGCACCCGAAGAGAAAATGGCCGTATCATCGGCAAACATAGCTACCTGCATGTTTTCACCTAGGCATGGTAAATCTGCGACAAACAATGTGAATAATATGGGGCCAAGGACCGAGCCTTGGGGTACACCATAGTGGATTTGGTGAGTAGAGGATATATCGATTCCTATACTCACAACATATTTTCTCGAACGAAGAACGCTCTGGATAATTTTGATAAGCGGTATTGGCAGCTTAAGTTTTAGTAGCTTATAAATGAAGGCATCGTGCAATACCGTATCAAAGGCTTTTTCGATGTCTAGAAGGACCAGTCCCGTTGACTCCTTGTCGATGAATTTACGATGTGGTTTTTAATGCGCAAAACTTGGTGGATTGTGCTGTCACCACTACGGAAACCATACTGAAAGTTTGGTAAGATGTTATTGGCTTCCACAAAACGATCAATCTTTTCCTTAATGATTTTTTCTAAGAGCTTACTCTGACGGCTAAGTAGACTAATAGGTCTGTAGCTTTCGGGGCTGTTCTTCGGTTTGCCGGGTTTCGGGATAGATATTTCCAACAGTCCGGAAAATAACAATTCTTAAGACAAGCGTTGAAAATGAACGTTAAATAGTTACTTGCAGCAGGTGGAAGTGCTTTGATTAATTTGTTGTTAATATTATCGAGACCCGCAGCCTTTTTTGATTTCGATTTTTTTATCAATTCTTTAACTTTGCTGATATTAGTTGCGTAAGTACTTTCAGCTGGTGTTTGAGAAAGTACATGGATAGTGCTTTCAACTTCAGCCTCAGTATACGCGTCGCTTAGATGCATAGATATGGAGTGGTTCTTACTAAACGTGTTAGCAAGTAGGTTCGATTTCTCCACTGAAGAAATAAACAACTTGTCGTGAACATTAAACGGAGGAATACTTGATCCTCTCTTTTTCATAATTTTTGATATTTTCCAGAACGGTTTGCTTGCTTTGTCAAGAGAGGAAAGGTGTTTATTCCAACACTTGTTCCTATATGCCGAGATTTCTTTTTTAATGATATTATTTAAGACTTTAACATTAACTAGAAAACAATCGATTCTATAACGAAGCCATTTTTTTCTTTCAGAGTTTCGTAGCCTAATCAGATGTAAGATATTTTCAGGAAGTGGTGCCTTGTCAACTGGAGCAGTGGAACATTTAGGTATCGCAAGATCGGCCGCTCTATTGATAACAGAAACAAAATTGTTACATAGGATATCAATGTGCTCGCTGCAGGTTATAGAATTTAGGCTGGTATCACCTAGAACCAAGTTCGTGTTTATATATGATTTACAACAATTCCAGTTGGCGGTGGAATAGTTGTAGTATAAACTGGAATGATTTACAGATACTGTATGATTCACTGTGAGGCTGATCGGAAGGTGGTCTGAACTTAACGCATTTAGAGTTAATGGTACTGAGCAATAATTTGGAATATTAGTGATATATAGATCGAGAGTTGAGGGGTTCTTGTTAGCACTCGCTGGGATATAGGTGGGGAGAAGTGGATAAAGTATGGAAAAACTTGGGCTGGATTCAGTAACATCTAGTAAAATGTTACCCCAGCAGTTTGCCCTAAGACAATTCCACAACTGATGTCTGCTGTTTAGATCACCACCAATAACTACCTTGTTTCGAGTGTTGACTCTATACAATTTTTGCAGATCCCGCTTAAAGTAAGTAGATTTCTCAATGTTTCCATTTCCTCCAGGGAAATAGACCGAAAAAATACTCACCTCGGAGTTATCACCTAATGTTACATCTATACTAATTTTCTCAATTAACTTAAGGTGCAGTGAAGGACGCAAGGTATGTTCTATACATTTTTTCACAACAATGACGACATCTCCACCACTAGCATGTACCCAGTCTAGACGATGATAACATCTGTAATTTAGACGAGGGAAAGAAATGTCTTGTTTCAGCCAGGTATCTGAAACAAGTGCAATATCAATATTAAAATTTATCAGGAGACTAAAAAATTCATGCTGTTTGTTTTTGTTGCCACTCGCATTCCAAGTTATGATGTTAAGAGAGTTTCTTAACATGTTTTTTCCGAGTATATGTACTTAATAGCTAATGAGGTAATGACGTTAAATTGGCCAGCTTTAGTTTGACAAGCACTAAGCTTGGTTACAACTTCATTAAGAAGAGAGTTTATCTCGCTGAATGAGAACAAGTTATCATTAGTTATAGTTTCAGACGGATTTTTCTTCGTATGTGTCGTATCACTGTTGGAAGGTTGCTGGGTTTGATGGAGGACAGAAGCCCAGGTGGATGAAGGAAGTGAAGGTTGACGCACAGATCACGGTAGTGGAGGAAAATTATCAATGGATAATCGGTCGGGCAGTGGCTGCTGTTTGTCACTCGGAGGCTGTAGGGACGTTGTATTTCCTGTACCACGTTTTTTTTTTTTATTTTAAAACGCATTTATTTACAACAATAATTACAGTTCGTTTTTACAGTTTTTTGATTAAATGCTAACTCACGTTCCACAATAATAATTTGTATTCTATTTTACTGGCTCTACGCGAGCACTCTAAATTATACTAATAACAAATTTTAAGACTACCTTTCGGTATTTCCTGTACCACGTCCACGTGGGGATAATTTGGGGTGAATGTCTATGTACTGCTTTCGGCTAATGCATTCTGGATCGGTGGATTTATGTGCCCCCTTACAATTTGCACACTTGATGACCTCATTCGTTTTGCAGTCGGGTGTTTCATGGTTTCCCGAACAGATTGCACAGAAGCTATTTATGCCGTGACCATAAAGCCGATAATTGTGACATTGTGTGATGTTACCTGCATGATGTTTTTTAAAGTCCCATCGAACGATGGTTTTAAATAAAGTAGAGTAGTTACGTTTGAGTTCATTTAATTTAATAGTACCGCGATGAATGTGACAAGTAGTGTTTGTACAGTTCTTTTGTTGATGAATTTAATGTGATGGCTTTAACATCTAAGCACTTTATCCCGAGTGTAACTAGTTCATTTTTTATTATGTCATTGCTAATTAAATCTAAACCGGATAACACTACCTTTAGTGGGCGATTTTCCTTTCGCGAGTGGGTAAAAAACTCACATTTTAACCGAAAGAATTCGGTTCTAATTTTGTTGTATATGTCCATTGTTGGAGAACATAATTTTTGTCCAAGTGCTATGTGTCCATTTTAATGTTATTCAAAATATTTCGCACTTTAGCACTGGTTGATTTTAAAACCACAATTGGCGGAACGGTTTCTTTAGTAACGACGTTGGTCGAATCCATTTCAGGTGAGTCCTCCATTCGAATTTGAAGTGCTTGGAAAAAGTTAGTGTTTGAACACATTGTTGTAAGTCCGGGACGCCGTGCTTCCTCGTTGGAGGGAAGAGCGTGGACCTTTCATATAAATTATCAATCTCAGACTTCAGTCCGATATTTCTCCCACGACGTAATAGTTTAGTTCTGTGAGAGCAGAACCCTCGTTTATTACACTTAGTACAAGCGTTTGAGAAAAAAAAAAAAAAAAAAAAAAAAAAACAAAAAAAAAGAAATTAAAAGTAAAAAAAAAAAAAGAAATAGGATTACAAAAAATTACATTCGAATAAGTAAGAAGATAAAAAGGTGGGAAGGTGGCTGTGCACGTGATGGGGTGGCGAAGACCGGGTAGTAGGATAAAGGGGCGGGGTGATAGGAATGTATACCGGTAGTAAAAGTGTAGATAGTGGGTGGGGGAAGGTCACGAGGGGAAAGACAGAAGTCGGCGTTTGAGGCCACAGAAGTGAGGTAGAACTCGAAGGGGGTGGGGTAAGAGTTTGCCTGCTTAAGTATACGTGAAATTGGTTCATTACAACCGTAGGAAGTGTGGTGGGAGGGCAGATAGAAGAGACGAGGGTTTCGTAGGTTGCGGGGGTTGGTGTTGAGTGCGATGGCGGAAAGCAAGCTAGGGCAGTTGATTGTGCCGGAGAGGAGACGGTGGATAAAGAGGATATCGGCAAGAGTTCTGCGTTCCGCAAGTGTACTGAGGTTGATCAAATGGAGCCGGCTTGTGTATGGGGGAAGAATCCGAGGATTCTCCCAGTTCAGTCCACGGAGGGCAAAACGCAGAAACCGACGTTGCACGCTCTCGATTCTGCGGATATGGGACGAGCAATGTGGAGACCAGACCTGACTGGCGTATTCAAGAAGGGGGCGGACGAAGGCAATGTGGAGGGAACGGGAAACGTAAGGATTAGAGAATTCCTTAGACCAGCGTTTCACAAACCCTAGGGCGGAGTTGGCCTTAAGAATGATATCGTCGATATGTGGGATGAAGCTGGGCTCCCTGTCAAATAAGATTCCGAGGTCACGTATTGATGATACGTATGAGATCTGCTTGTTAAGCAGGAAGTAAGGGCGAGGAGGTGGGGGTGGACGTTTGCGGGAGAATGTAATGGAGTGACATTTGGCAACATTGAGATCAAGGCAGTTATTACGGCACCAGGTTGAGAAGCTCTCGAGATCCTGTTGGAGGAGTGGGGGGTCGAGGGGAGAGATGATTGTTTTGTAGAGTTTGGCGTCGTCCGCATAGAGGGATATGGATGAGTGTTTAATAACAGAGTCGACATCATTGATGGTTAGGATAAAAAGGAGGGGGCCTAGATGACTTCCTTGCGGAACCCCAGAGGTGGGAAAAAAAGGATCGGAAAGGGAGGATCTGAATTTGACACGGTAGGATCGGTCTTTCAGATAAGAAGATAACCATTTGATCAATAGGGGTTCGAAGCCTAGGGAGGACAGCTTGAAAAGGATGAGATTATGGGAGATTTTGTCAAATGCCTTGCTGAAATCGGTGGTGATAACATCAACTTCGTTGCCATTCTCTAAGGCACGGAGAGTATGGGATGAGAACTCGATCAGATTGGTTGTGGTCGACCTACCCGAAAGGAAACCGTGCCGGTTGGGTGAGATGATGGATTTACAACTAAAAGATAATGCATTGTAAAGAAGCCCTTCGAACAGTTTGGGGATATGGGATAGTTTGGCGATGGGTCGGTAGTTGCTGATATCATTTTTAGGTCCCTTTTTATGTATGGGGGTGACATAGGAGGATTTCCATATACTAGGGAAGGTCCCTTGAGATAGAGATAGGTTGAAAATCTTTGATATCGGGAGAGAAAGAGAAGTGGAACAGTTCTTTAAGAATACAGACGGAAGTCCAACAGGTCTGGGGCTGAACTCGTCTTTGAGTAAGTTTAGTTTCTCCTCAACTACGTGACGGTGAATAAGTTGAGGAGAGAAAGGACCAAGGGAGAATTCGGGCAAGTCATTGAAATACGACGGATTGGGTTCAAAGGAGAAGTCCGTGAAGGATTTATTGAAAAACGACGCGAACAGGTTGGCAATAGTTAGGTTGTCGTTTGACGTAGTCGTGCCATAAGAGAGGGAGTTTGGATAGGCGTCGGATTTACGTTTATAATTTATAAAGTGGAAAAAGGATTTGGGATCGCTAATCAAATTGGATTGTGTTTTAATAAGGTATTTGGAATAGAGGGAGTTGTAGAGTTCGGAAAATTTATAAAAGGCCCCGAGATAGTTGGAGTAGTTTTCAATGGATCGCGTTTTGAGGAAAATGTTCCATAAGTTATTCCTTTTGTTCCGAAGATTGCAGAGATTGCGGTTGTACCATGGCGACGAAGAAACCGATGACCTGCGGCGAGAATAGGGGACATATAAGGCGACGGCATAGCAAATCTCCTTATAGAGAGTGGCCGTGGCTTCTTCTACACCCAAATGATCAAAGCGAAACGCTGTTTTGCTAAAATGTTCATTTAGGAGGCGGAAATTAGCCTTATGGAAATTGTAAGAAAAGCAGTCAGGAGGTAGAGGGGGCTGGGTTTCATGGTCGAGATATAAGGATAAGAGCAGTGGGGGGTGATAATTGTCAATGGTAGAGAGGGCGTGTGGGCTAGGGGCAACTGAGGACATGAGAGGGTCGGTTGTGAACACGAGGTCCAGCTGTCTCGCCATATGATTTGGGACATTGCTAATTTGATGGAGGCCTGAGTCGGAGAGCCCGTTAATAAAAATACGTTCATTAGAACTAGTGGGGTTAGAGACGTAGAAGGCTAGTTCGTCAGCTGATGTCCATTGTAGGTGGGGCAGGTTAAAGTCGCCAATAACGACGATATCGTCTATTGCGGTGCTTAACACTGTAAGGTTATCTACCGCTTCTATTGCGAGTTCGTATGACGCGGTGGGTCGAGAGGGAGGAATATAAAAACAGATAATAAATAGAGACTTAGGGCGCTTGTCAATTTTAATAGCGACGTGGTCGAGATCCGGAGAAGAAGAGATGGCAATTAGAGATGATGTGAGTCTGTTATGAGTGGCGAGCAGCAGTCCACGGCATGGGAAGTAGGGACCTTCTCGATGAGCGTCGTCATCGCGAAAAACGTTGAAGGAAGGAGGGAATAGTTCAAGACTACTGATACTAGGGATAAGGTTGGTCTCCGTCAGAGCGTATATGTCGAAGGGGAGGGAGTGTGCCTTTTCCTGATTTTGTCGTTTGTGTCGTTAGAATTATGGTTTAAGTAGCACCAACCGTGCAATCCTTGTAGTTTACGTGTTTTTGGTGTGTTTTGAATGGTTTTTCACCTATTATACATAGCCAATTTCAAGAAATCGATCCCGGTTTGTGTGGTTTTGTCGCCTGTATCGTTAGAATTAAGGTTTAAGTAGCAGTAAACGTGCAATCCTTGTAGTTTACGTATTTTTGGTGTGTCGTGGACGGTTTCTCTATCAATTGTAGCCAATTTTAGAAGATCGATCCCGCTTTGTGTGATTTTGTCGTTTGTGTCGTTAGAATTATCGCAGCAACCCTGCAAATACTTGCGGTTTCCGCGTTTTTGGTGTGTTTTGAATGGTTGTCCGATGTGTTGTAGTTAATCTGGTTAATTTTACTCTGGTTTGCCGGATTTTCTGGCTTGTATCACCACAATTCAAGTCCCATTAGCAGCAACTCTGTAATCCTTGTAGTTTTACGTGTTTTTGGTGTGTTTTGAATGGTTTTTCTTTGTAGTATAGCCAATTTCATGAGAGCGATCCCGGTTTGTGTGCTTTTGTCGCCTGTATCGTTAACTAACGATAGAGGATGGTAAGACGAATCACATGAACTTCTATTCTAATAACTTCTGTTTATTCTTTTTTTTTTCCTTTTTACTCTTCTTTTAACTTCTTCTCTATTTCTAATCTATTCTTTTTCTGACCTTACAATGAAATTTTCTCTCTTCTTATACAACTTTGTGTTCTAATCTACTGTAAATTATTACTTGAACAAAATCAATTTTATCAAATTATTACTTAATCTACTGTGACTTTTAATTTTGAACAAACTTTGAACGAAAATCAAAGAGCCATGTTTCGAATGAAAAAAGGGGCATGTTATGAAATGTACTGAAACCGATTTGATATAGAATATTGTGGATGTTTATTTAGGATATGTATTAAATGAGAATGTTAGATATGTTAAGAGAATGTTTTAATGATGTGTTAGATAAATAATGAGATTCAGTGTTAAAGTTAATAATTATAAGGACAGTAGTATTCTGGAATACTACATCCCACCCTTCTTCGAGAAAGAAAATTATCCTTGAAAAGAATAATTTTCTTTGTAACTATAGTTGAATTAAGGACTTGGGTTTTCGTTCAATTACAATTGGTTTTCAAAATTAATTTTCCATCAAAGGTTTATACATTGTTACAATAATTGAATTTTAAAAAGTTTTTAACACTATAAAAATTGTCTATTTACATTATATATATTAACTAAAATTACAATTAATCTTATGAAGTTTTACTTAACAATCTCTATTTATAATATTTCACCTTGGAACCTTTTCTTTTCTCATCCAAAAGAATTTTAATATTTTAAAAAAGTTATGTTTCAAAATTCTCTTTTTCATTCGAATATATATTTCAAATTTCAAATATATATATCATCATCATCATTGGCACTACAACCGGAAACCGGTCCTGGCCTTATTTAGCAAGTCCTGAGGCTTGTTAAATTTTCCATAATGATTTGTTTTTTCCGGGCAAGGTCATTAGTCTTGCGCCAGAGGCTCCCCGGCGGGGAATCGAACCCCGGTCTCCCGCGTGACACAAATATATATATATCTCTGTTAAAAATTTCAATATATATATTAACTCTATAAAAATTTTCTTTCTTTCTTCCCCCTCTTTATTTTTTTTTTTTTTTTTCGTTTCCTACAATTGTTTGATTTTTCCATATATATTGAAAAAAAAAACAAAGGCCATTTGTTAGGTGTGTACCTTTTCTTTAAATTTATGGAAAATTTTCCAAAAACCGTTTTGGGCCTATTACTAAGGTGATTGAATAAAAATGAATATTACCAAAAATCTTCTTAAAAAATGATCTCAAATATCTTAAATGACTGTGTAACTTTTTATTTTTTCGTATTTTGTGTTTGAATAAATGTTTATTCTTGTTAAAAAAAGAATGGTAATGTATTTATATAGTTTTTCTTTTCAATACTTATTTTAGTTGAATTATTATTTTCAATTTTTATTATTTCGTGTTTGAGTAAGTGTTTGTGTTCATTATCGTTATTTAAAATATTTAATGTTTTTGACTTAATGTCTTTATTTTCCATAGCCTTAACTGCTGTCAGAACGTTTACATTTCCAGTCTTACCCACTGCTGTTGGACCATTTAGTTTCTCAGTCTTATTTACTGTTTCGCATAGTTCTTCAAACTTATTAGCTGTTAGAACATCTTGGTTCCCAATCTTATTTGTTGTTTGAACTATTTCTTCAGTCTTATCTGCTGTAGGAACATTCAGTCCTTCAGTCTTTGCTGCTGAACTGACTTGGGTTTCAATTTTAATTGCTGAAACTTTTGGATTTTCAGTCTTTAATGCAGCTGAATTTTCAGTCTTGGTTGCTGAAGTGTCTGGGTTGTCAATTGGGATCGCCGAAATATTGGGGATTTCAGTTTGTATTACTGCTGAAAATTTCGAATTTTCAGTCTTTGTTGCTGAATTATTTTCCAGAATTGTAGTCTGAATCGGAGTTATTATATTAGTGTTTGGTTTATCTTCTTTTATATGTATAACTTTATGAGAATTAGTCATATGGTTAGGATAATCATATGCTGGCTTAGGGTAAATTTGGCTAGGAGCTTCATTCCTAGAGTTATATGAATTAAAATTGTCGTTATCTATTGCCACAGATCTAATGCTATAAATTGAAAAATTCTGTTTGTCTTCTATAAAATTTGGTTGGCGTCAGGCCTCGTTTTCCGACTCTTGCACTCGAGAAAAGTGAACATTTTGTCTATCATTTTGTCTATTTGTGGTCCTAGAAATTTCACCGAAACGATTTGTGTTTGCAGGATTATTTCGGAATGGGTTACGCGTTGTACCTTGATGGTAATTTGGTAATGACGATCCATTCCTAGATAACCTGTATCTACACTCGTTATCTGTGTGATTATTCCGTCCACAGAAATTGCATGTAATGTTGTATTCCCTTTTTATGGGTTGTCTATTCGGAAAAGTGTTGGACTGTATGTTCCGATAACATGTGTCCTGTGAATGCCCTGGCTTACCACAGGTTTGGCAGACTATTCTATTAAATCTAGGATTTTCATTATAATGGTACGGCTTGGGAGAGTTATCCATTCGAGCAGCATGCGCTACTACATGGGCAATCGACTGCCTTAAATTGTTTCCCCCATGGACTTTAGCTATTATTTTTAGTTGTTCGTTCTTTAGGCCATCCTCAAATATTTGTACGGCCAATTTCGTGTTTTCTTCCATCAAGAAATCCCTAACTACCGCGTCTGCTGTTATTTCGCAAGTGGCAGAGTTCAGAGTCCTCAGCGCATTTGCAGTTCTATCGCCATATTCCCGAACGGTTTCTCTGAAGTGTTGTTTCAGAGAAATGAACTCATTGTGTGCCGTCGACCGAGATTGCTCTTCTTTATATTCGGATTCCAACTTTTCCTTTATATCTTCCCACTTAGCGATTTTGCTATACCTAATTAGATCATACGCAGGACCATCTAGTCTATTTTTGACTAGCTCTAAAAATGTTTCATATATATCAGGGTCTGCCTTTTTAATGGATCTAAACAAAACATCTCCCCCGGAAATAAATTTGTCTAGGTCGCAGGCTTTCCCGTCAAAGGTAGGGACGATCCTGAAAACATCTGAAATTCCGACAGAGAGAGCCATTTCAGGGGGGTTATTGTGTATCGGTTGAGAGTGGATTTGTTCTTCCCCCTGCCTAGCCGCCTGTCTCGTGTAATAAGGACTCGAAATTGTGAAAATTTGAGAAGAATGTATGGCAGAAAATTTGCTATCACTTCTTAATAATATTGGTTATGATAAAAGGCCTTTATTTTATTATTCAATATATATGGCGTGGAAAAGATAAATTGCTGTCCCAAAAGCTGCAAAGAAAGAAAATCTTTGAAGAGAAAGCAGGAAAAAGGAAATGTCGTCGGAAAAACTGAAAAGAAAACTTTCAAAGAAAAATTGTCTATCGAGAAAAAAAATTTTTTTTTTTTTGTAAAAGGAAAATTTCTTTGTCGAGAAAAAAACGAAGAGAGAAAAATCGATATTTTGAAAAAAAATGTCTTACTACTACTAAAAGTTGTTAGAAGTCTTGTTGTTTCGTCCCTTGTTGTCTTTCTTGTCTTTCCACACTTATAGTCTTTGAGTTTTGGTCACTTTTTTTTCACTTTTTTGTTTTATTACAGCCAGGCAGACTTCACGCTCTATAAGTTGATTATCCTGGTCTTTGCTGCTTAGTTTTTTTTTTGTTTTTTTAGTTTTTGAGGTTTTTTTTTTTGTTTTATTTCTATTTTAGTTTCTTCTTATTTATTTTATTTATTTATTTATGGGATCCATCGGTTGGCTCCCACCGCTTCCACCAGTGTTGTAAGTCCGGGAAGCCGTGCTTCCTCGTTAGAGGGAAGAGCGTGGACCTTTTATATAAATTATCAATCTCAGACTTCAGTCCGATATTTCTCCCACGACGTAATAGAGGATGGTAAGACGAATCACACGAATTTATATTCTAATAACTTCTGTTTATTCTTTTTTTTTCCTTTTTACTCTTCTTTTAACTTCTTCTCTATTTCTAATCTATTCTTTTTCTGACCTTACAACGAAATTTTCTCTCTTCTTATACAACTTTGTGTTCTAATCTACTGTAAATTATTACTTAAACAAAATCAATTTTATCAAATTATTACTTAATCTACTGTGACTTTTAATTTTGAACAAACTTTGAACGAAAATCAAACAGACATGTTTCGAATGAAAAAAGGGGCATGTTATGAAAAAAGGGGCATGTTATGAAATGTACTGAAACTGATTTGATATAGAATATTGTGGATGTTTATTTAGGATATATATTAAATGAGAATGTTAGATATGTTAAGAGAATGTTTCAAAGATGTGTTAGATAAATAATGAGATTCAGTGTTAAAGTTAATAATTATAAGGACAGTAGTATTCTGGAATACTACAACATTTTGGATTTCTCTAGCACTTTATTATTCACTTTTGTATGTTTATCGGGAGGAGTTTGGCCTCCAATACCGAGGTCGTAACGCAACCGTTTATGCTTAATTTTGTTTAACACACGTGGCCCAGGGGCCATAACTGAACGGTTTTAACACTTGTTCAAATTTTATGTATGCGGAAAACGAGGCAAAGAAAACAAGAAAACCAGATAATGGGTTGTGACAATTGTTGTTAATATAACAGTAGAAGTAATTACTGAGAATTGCACGAGCAAGACTGTAAGACAAGTTGTCGGCTTGAAAGTCAGTCAGGTACTGATTTTTATATTCTTAGTTTCTATATTATATGCTAGGCAAAAAATGCTTAAATTCTAGCTTAATTATCTTATATTATAACTTACTGGTCCTACGCAGAAGCTCTAAGCAAAACTTTACATGACTATTGTATAATGTACGAGGAGCGGGAATTTTGGTTGATTTATGTACCATTCGCGGCTTGAGATGCAATTCTTCTTATGTGTCTGCCCATGTTTCTAATCAGAAACCAACTATCCTTGCACTTAGCGAAACCCAGGTAATTACTAATACAGACATTTCCGATTTTAGTCTACCTGGATATAACTTAGTACTGTGGGGGTACGAGATAGGTGCGCCAACGTATGGCACCACTTCACCACCGCCCCACTAGAGAGTTCACTGCAAAGACACTGCCGCCCAAAATTCGATCACCAAAAGTAAAAACCAATAAATGAAAGTCACTGGTATTGTTATCGTTTGTAAGTTCCCTTTTATTTTTCTGTTTCACTTATTTTCCTGACTATTCTTATTATTTGCAAAGTCGAGCCTTATATAACGACACCGGTTGTAATGCGAGTCCTAAGGCACACTCTCCATGTCACCACCGAACTTGTAAGCGACTAGGCAACTTGTCTTATAAAGCCGCGCGTGTTTTAATTACGCTAGGATGGCCTCTAGGTGTGTATAGAGACGGCAGTTATAACGCGACTTATTATTTGTATCATTATACTGAATTTCATAAATTTCATACGGGATGAAAACAGTTGAAAGGGGGAACGTTCGACTCGACTTTATTCGGCACGCGGGGCGTGCGTGCCCCCGTGTGGTCGCGGCGGTTGTCAGGGGACTCTCGATGAGCGCGTGGCAGTTGCTGAATGACGACTGAATAATAATGGAAAGAATCTATTCATCGTGTCGTGAAATAGCTGAAATATACTCACTGCTACTTACTAGGAACTTGAAAAGGGTTGCTATGACAGTATAGGGAATTTAATTCCGGAGAATCATCGCCGTATAAGCTGAGTTGGATTCGTTGGTTGTGTGTACCGGGAAATTGGTTTCGGCGGCATAGCCACGTATGGTCAAGGGCCTTGATCGTTGCGATGGTCGTTTCGTGGAAAGGCGACGCATCATGCTGTGGGTTTGCCAGTAAGAGGAAATTGGTGTGGTTCTACATGGTTTAAGTGGAATGGGAACCGAAATGGTTTTCGGGGGAAATTGGAATTGCTTGGTTGCAAGCAAGGGATATAATTTAAATAGAGAATTAGCCGAAGCAATTTCGGGGAAATGTATGCGGCTCGGTGAAGTTAATGGAGATGGTGAGTATTCCGTTGTAAATTGGAATATACGTTCATTACAGAGTCTGATTTTCGGGGGAAATTATAATTGCTTGGTCGTAAGCAAGGGATGTAATTTAAATAGGAAGTTAACCGAGGTGGTTTTGGGGAAAAATTATATGTGTGGTGATGTAATTGAGGGAGATAATTAATATTCCGTTGTATATTGGCATTTATTACAGCTTGGGAAATGGATTCTTGGTAAGTATGGGGATGTATGCAATTGCATTGCAATTGGGATGTGTATTTGCATGTTGGGAAATGGGTTACGGGTTAGGTTAGGGTGACGCGCTGATAGCGGTCAAAGTTGGTTGGCATTGCGGGTTGCTTCTCCATGTGGTATAGAGAACCCCAACAGTACCACTGTTCTTTCCACATCGTGGTATGTATCAAATAATATTGGTTATCAGCTTGTGCCACAATATGGGCTCTGTTCCAACCCAGAACTTAATTTCTCGTGGCTAAATCTTCACGTTCGTAAGCATATCATACATTACTGCTTTCTTTACAGAAGCCCAAACTTGGATAGAAACGCAACCTTTAACGATTTTGATGCTTTGTCTGGATTCTATTGAAGTCCCCACCGTCATGGTTGCTCCTCGTTCTCCACATCTGACTACATTACCCCCACCAACGTTTCTTCTTAGGTACCAGAAATCTCTGAGGGGATAACTATTGTCGGGTCACATGTTCCCATAGTCAGCAACTTTCCGAATCACACCTCTCCGACCTGACTTCTACACAATCAATACGAAGAAACAGCAACAGCAGCCCTTTCTGCCACTGAATGAGTAACCAACTGATCCTTCCCATCAATTTTTTTTTTTTTCAATTCAATTCAATTTTTATTTAGTAGATAATTACATTTATGGTATATTTTACAACTAGTACTTAAGAGATTTAGGATAGCAATTCCTTTACAACTATAATCTTAAATCTATATAACGACAAAAATCCTTCCCATCATATTCCAGCGAGATTGTACGAATGATGACCCAATAGGGATGCGACAAAATTGACAAGTGGGTAATTCCTCCTGTAGTTATGTCGAACGCATATACGCCTGCGGGGGTGAGGGCAGTATGCGCCAGCACGGACGCGGTTTCACTGTACCCCCAACACGGCACTGGGCAAATCCAACTGCTAACGTTCACTAACGGGGAAGAAAGAAAAGGAATAAAACGCACTAGCTGGTTGTTTGGTTGTTGATGTTTTTCTTTTTATTTTGTCTTCAGTATCTGTTTATTGATTGTGGCAAGTATCTGAACAATCACATGGGTTATCGATTAACAATATTAATTCTCTACACACATATTCTTGTACATATATACAAATGTCCTAGATCCACCTAATAACTATCCAAATATCGTTTGTGTGAAATTTGTACACTGGTGGTTGGGTAAATCCGGATGCTCCTAACAGTGACCCGAGTTGCGCCACACTATATTACAAAAGGCTGTTTGATAGGCGAGGATTGCCAAACGTAAGGTGGCGGTTGGATCTCGACTAACTGTGTGTGCGGTTGAAGCACGACTGACCCGGTGTGGTATATGTGTGCACCTTGACGGTTGTGACTCGACTGACTAATGAATGGAAAGAATCTATTCATCGCGTCGTGGCGGTTGAGTCATAGCTGAAATAAACTCACTGCCACTTACGAGGAATTTCGAGAAGAGTTGCTATGCCTGTATAGGGGATTGGGTTTCGGAGAATCGTTGCCGTATAGGCTAAGTTAAATTCCTCTGGCGCTATGTATACGAGGAATTGGTATTGGGTAGGATGGGAGCCGAAATGATTTTCGGGGAACTAAATGTTGCTTGGTTGCGAGCGAGGAAATAGTTTAGGCAGAAAGTGAGCGGGGGTAATTAGAATTGCTTGGTTGCAAGCAAGGAATATCATTTAGATAAAATATTAACCGAAGCAATTTCGGGGAAATGTATGCGGCTCGGTATAGTTGGTGGTGATGATTAATGTTCCGTTGTAGGTTTGAATATGCGTTTTATTACAGCATATGAATTTCCGGGAAAATTATGATTGCTTGGTCGCAAGGAAGGAATATGACTTAAGTGAAGAATTGACCGAAGCAATTTTAGGAAAATGTATGCGGGGATGATTTAGAATGTATTCTGGTGAATTGTATTCTGTTGTGGGTTTTGGAGTGTGTTTATATTGCAAAGTTTGGAATGTATGCTATTGCGGATTTTGCATGGAGAGTTGGGTTGAGGTGACGCGCTGTTAGCGGTCAACGTTGGTTTGAATTGTGGGTTGGTTCTCCATCTGGTATAGAGAACCCGCAAAGTACCCCCCCCCCCCCCCCCCAGTGACGTAGTCACAAAATAAACGTAGGGCGGAGGAGTAGGTCGGTGTGCGACGGGAGGCGAGTTAGGTAGCTAGGGGTCTGGTGGGTTTGGGTGGTCGCTGAAGGCACGGGGGTAGGAATTGAAGCTGTCGCATTGGCGCGTTCCTGGGTTGTGGCAGGGGTTGGGTCGGAATTGGGGGTAAACCTGGTTGTTGGTGCCACGTGTGTTGCCGGCAGAGGCAAGGAGGTTGCGGTATGGTCCGGTGGTCTGTTGTGGTCTGCATTGACCGACAGGTATGATGGCCGAGTACGTGGTAGCCTGTCGGCAGCTCGCTCACATTTGCCGTGATGAACTTACGTGTGTGGGATGGAGCAGCTTGGAGGGCGGAGTTTATTCTTCTCCGCAGTGACGGGGTGCCGTGTGCGGGATGGAGGAGATTTGGTTTGAGGGTCGGCATTTTTCGTCCATACGGTGGTATGGAGAGTTGTTTACCGCCCTTGGAAGGAGTGCTGTTTCCTGGGCGTTGGCGTCGACGTGGAGTCTTGGCCTTGCGGGTTGGTGTTGGGGTGGGCGTTACTGGGGAATTTCTGGTTTTGTTTCCCGCTTCCAATTTGGCCGCTAGCCACTCGGTTAGTTGATATGGTTGAGTTTTGGGAGGCAGAGGGTTGGTGTGGTCCCGGGTGTGCTTTTCTCTGGAACTGCCTCTGCTGATGCGGTGACCTTTTCTGTGGGGGTGCAGTATGGTGCGCACGGGATTCTGCAATGTCGTGGCCATACTGCCAGCACTCCCGACAGAAAGGCGCGTTTCGCCTTTTTAGGCACTCGTCGTACAGGTGGCCTTTTTTATGGCAAAAACTGCATGTGATGCGTGCAGTCACATGCGCGCCTAGATCCCTCGTGGGTGTGGTGTTCTGAGGGGGCGAGGGTCGACCTACCCGTTGGATGTGCACGGTTCGATGGGCGCTTCGTACCTCCGCGCAAATTTGGTATCGGCGTTAAACCGAAGGCAACACGTTTACTGGAGGAGCCTCCCTTACATTTTAGTAATGGTCGTGGTTTTGTTTCTTTTTCTCGTATGAAGGGAGTTGGGCATGGAACACGAAGTATTAGGAGTAGCGACACGGAGCCTATTCTCGTCGGTACAGACATGAAAGTCGCTGTGGAGGTTTGCCACTTCAGGTTCGGGTCCTATCTTTATATCAGGGGTTTTTGAGTTTGTATTGGAAGGGGACAAGAGCAACAAACAGCAACAAACCTTAACACTAGATTTACCATACCAGTCAAAATGACTGGTTTTACCTTTTATTTCATAAATATTTACTATGTATATTTATTTTTTTTCGAAACTATTATATGACTTTTATAACAACAATTAAATACAAATAATTTGATAAGTTAATTTGATTTTGTGTTCATAACAAAAATTTTTTTTTTGTTTTTGGTACTTATACCGAAACCAGTCATTTTGACCTGGTACACGTTTTTGTAGTTCTATGTGCAAATGCTTTATATTCTTCACTTTTAGGAAATTCCCTTGTTTGGAAAATGGCGTGTAAAGAAAAATGTTTGCACATCCCTGGTAAAATAGTATTGTATATCAGCATATTTTTCAAATTTCATATTTTTCGGGGATCTCCCTATTTATTTTTTTTATCAAGAATTTCGTAGGAAACTGTTATAAACCATTATTTATTCATTGAGTTCTGTTCTGTTCAGTAAGAAATAATTTTATTACTTTTGCTACATACAAATTGCTCATAATGGAAAAACGAAAAATTTTGAAATTGGAAGAAATACAAGATATACTTTCGGATCTATCAGACGTTGATGGTGGTGATAGCGAATATGAGTTTTTGGGATGCGACAGTGATACGGATGATGATGGTAATCAAAGTGTTCATATTGAAAGCAGTGATAACGAGGAATTTGATGAAAATGTTGGAGGCGAATCGAGTGACGAAGAAGACAACATAAGACAACAGCATAATACGCAAAAACGAAGATGTATGCGGCTTTCCTCGAGTTCTGAAAAGGAAAACACACAAAATATGCAAATTGAAGTTTCTGCTGATGGAACAATTTGGAAAAAAATACAAGAAGGGGGTGCCGTTGGAAGGTTACCAAGTCATCGCATTTTCAAAGATTTACCTGGGCCTACAGCACATGCTAGAAGAAATATTATGGAAGAAGAGATAAGCAGTGCCTTCTTACTATTGATTGATCATCATATATTAGAACATATTAGAAATTGCACTGAAATAGAAGCCTCTCGAGTTTTAGGTAAAAAGTGGACCCTTTCGCAGGAAAAACTGAAGGCTTTTATTGGAATATTGTATGGCCGTGGTGCATACGAAGCAAAAGGTTTGAAATTATCATATTTATGGAACAAAAAGTGGGGTCCTGATTTTTTTTCCGAAAATATGAGCAGGAATGACTTTACGGAAATTTTACGTTTTATTCGCTTTGATAAAAGAAATGAGAGGAGTCAGCGCTTGCAAACGGATAAATTTGCGCTGGTATCAACTGTTTGGGATAAATTTATCGAGAATAGTCAAAACGCTTTCAAACCAGGAGCATTTATCACAGTAGATGAGCAACTCTTTCCAACGAAGGCTAGATGTCGATTTACCCAGTATATGCCAAACAAACCAGACAAATTTGGGATAAAATTCTGGCTGGCTTCTGATGTTGAAACGAAGTATGTTATAAATGGCTTTCCCTATTTAGGAAAAGACGAAAAACGAAATTCGTCAACTCCTCTCAGTGAATTTGTTGTAACAAGACTACTAGAACCTTATATCATGAAAGGAAGGTGTGTGACAACCGACAATTTTTTTACCAGCCTCCCCCTGGCTTCAAAATTATTAGCTAAAAATACTGCATTGGTTGGTACAGTACGTTGCAACAAACGGGAGCTTCCAAAAATTTGCAAAGAAAAAAAAGATGGTATGGAACGTTTTTCAACGCATCTATATGAAACAAAGGAATGCACACTTACTGTTTATAAGAGTAAGCCTAACAAAAAGGTTGTTTTATTGAGTACTAAACACAAAGGCGTCAAAATTGATACCAGTTCCAAGAAACTACCTGAAACTATATCTTTTTACAATAAAACCAAATTCGGTGTTGATGTAACTGATCAAATGGCAAGAAAGTATAGTGTGAAATCAGGATCCAGAAGGTGGCCACTTCAAGTATTTTTCAATATTTTAGATTTGGCCGGCATCAATTCCTGGATTTTGTATAGAAGTATAACAGGAAAGAATATTTCTAGGAAAGACTTTTTGTTTCGATTAGCTGAAGAGCTCACATCTGAATATAAGTCATCAAGCCAAGGGAGGGCAAGTGAAATTCTCCGTCCAGCAACCCAGAATCCCCGGCCAGTACGTAAATGGTGCCAAATAGGACTTTGTAATAACAACAAGACAACTACAAATTGTGACATCTGTAAGAAATATGTGTGCGGAAAATGCGTGGAAAAAAAAGTTAGTATTTGTAAAGCATGTAAACATGATCATTCTGAATAAAACTGGAATATAATTGATGAGTTTTTATATTTTTATTTTTTATGGGGGTACGAACTTATGCCTCAAACTGAAACGGAAGTTATGCCCCAATTTTTTTTTGACATTACTTATTTGCCCTGTGACATAAATTGATTTTTGGGATATAATTTCATATTTTTTTGGGCATATTTCATAAATAACCGAGATATTAAATCCCTAAATTTTTAATTTCAATGTTATCAATGCGGGGGGCCTTGCCCCTCACACCCCCCGCTTATTGGAAAAACAACCCTTGCTTCGCCTTAGAACCAATTTTTATATATCTCATCAATTCTCTCAAACGATAAAGCATTATAATATAAATGAATAGAACTTGTCATATACAGTCAAATTGACTGGTTTTGGTATAAATAGGTATGTAAATTTGTTGGTATATCTAGTGTTAAACCATCAAGCAGCCTAAAAATTCACTCGGAAATGCCAGCAGTGATTCGAGACGACAAATTGTTCTGAGATGCACTGCTCGGCACATTACCAATCAAATCGAAACATTCTACAGTTCAATTAA